>CP125977.1:314445727-315715527 GCA_030063025.1 Avena longiglumis
ATTAGGACATGAAATTTCAGAAATCCTATCCATAGCACAACTCATATTCATAGGTTCATTTAGCATTATGGAATACACAATATCGAGGTGGTATTCGAGCAAGTCTTTGCTCATGTGTAATCAAGACTACATGCTTAAAATTCAGATTTTGCAAAGCATCACTCGGTCTGAAATTTTTGTTCTTGTAAAGTTACAAGAATCAACCAAAGAAAGGAGTAGACTCACTGAATGCCTTATTGGTTGGTTGTAGCCCCAAATCGTGCCATTATAAATGTCATCCTCCCTATAAGTAGTAGTGATTGGAACATCTTTCTCAAGTGATGATACCCGATCGTGTGATATAGGTTGTAAAATAGGCGGCTCCTTTCTTCAAAAGAAACCTGCATATCACAAGGTACAACACTAGAAGTAGACATGATTATGTTAGTAGACACCTCACATGTCTCATTGACGCCCACTCTCAAAATTTGGAATAGGCCATGTGTAGTTGTACAAAACCTAGAACGCAGAAATTGCTTGAAATCCTCCCAAAGGAATGTTTTACCTATGACACCATACACAGTCCTAGCGCCCTTCCACCAACGAGTTACCTGCATCGACACGTCGAAGCGAGAATATATTCTCAGTATGGTTAAACTTGCTATCGAAATACATCTCGCAAAACCATCGAGCATGTGAGATTCCCAAGACGATATTCATGGATGATGCGAATCGTCCAATCTCCACTTGACTTTAGTGGCATCATATGCCATGCCGACCACAATACCTAAATAGTCATGGTAAACATCATTTGATTTGCATCTCATCAACACAAGTAGAAGTCATGATCAAGACATTAGTACGTAAAAGGAAATCTGGTGGTGGAACTCTCACAACTCACTCAAACTGAAAGAAAACATGTATCTTACCGCTCCAAAGTGAATTAGGATAGCTTACCAACTTGTATGAGCGAGCGTACGGATGTGACGGGCTTAATACCGAGGGAAAGATTATCACACAACAACTAGGGGTATATAGTGGAGCTTGGTATGGATACCTAACAACACCAATTCATAAATCCTAGTCTTGTGGTATGACAAAGACCCACGGAAACACACACAGTGGAGATAAATGGGGCAATTGCAACTCTAAAAAGGAGCTCAAAAGTAAGGTATATCGGAGTAATGCTCGTGTTGCAATGCACAAGGAGAGACGCTAGCAATGACTCAACAAAACGGGCACCAGATTGCTAAACTAAGCAGCCCGAAGAGCACTAAGCATGCTAGTCTCGTAGGATAGTTCTAGACACCAAGAAAGGCTTACTAAGGCTCACAAAGATAGGAACGCTATGTGGACACAGTAAAAAAAAATTTTTTTTTTTTTTTTTTTTTTAGGCTCGTAGTACCTCAGACAGGTCTGAGGTCAGGCGAGGAGCCACACGAGAGATTTTTTTTTTTTTTTTTTTTTTCGCTCTGGCTTCACGTAAGACCACAGAAATTTCTGAGGTTGAGCGAGAGGAGCGGCCGCGCGATTTTTTTTTTTTTTTCGGCTCGCTCGCTCACGTACGAGTGAGAAACGCCTCAGTCCGGCGAGAGGCATTCTGCTACGAATTTTTTTTTTTTTTCTAAAATAGATCTAGCAACTCTAAAACTACCAAAATAAAACGGATCTACTAGATCTAAAACTGCAGAACACGAGCCTAGAAAGCGATCTAAAACTTCGATTATGAGACAAACTTTGACGAAAACTAGACAAAAACTATGACTCGATTTAGAAGAAAGGTTACACAAAAATACTACGATCAAGAACTAGAACTCACGAACGAGCGGTGTTATCTAGTCTATGGCAATACACTATGAACCCTAATATTTTTGTGTGGCTTTTTACGATAGGACTAAAACAACTAATCTATGGGGATGAATTGCTCACCGAGTAAACCCGAGAATCGATACCAAGATGATAAGGGTGGCCCGATCTTCTCGTTGAGCACGCGTAGATGATGGTGGAGGTAATGGAGATAACTTGTGGGATGTGTGAAACACCTATTTCACGCCAATGCAATGATCTCAACCCGGATGGTATTCGCAACTTCACACACTTGCGCCGTGGCCGACCACGAAGCGGTTTGCAATCTACCAATTCCCAATGGAGAATGAAAACACGAAGACTTTCAAGAGCAAACTCGGATCGAATCAAAGTGGAGGTATGGTAGATATTCTGATCGAATCAAAGAGGAACATATAATTTCGGATGAATGCTTGTTAGTTCAACGAAACAAGTATTGGTTTAATCTAAACGTGGTCTAACCCTAATTGTGACGGCTGGGGTATATATGATGGCTGGGGCGTCCTCCCACTAAACGGGCCTAAAACAGCCATAACTTGGCCCAAACCGACTCCTTTCGACTCAAATCGATACATACCGACCCATAGATGGATGCGGTCTAATTGGCCTTGTGAGCCATATGTCGTGGTGCACCTCAAACGTGTCTGGCCGCCACATATCTCTTTATCATGCCTTCTCTCCTTATTGCCTCCTAGTGCGCCTTCCATCTCTCGGTTGCCTTCCTCCTTCCTCCGGGCGCTAGCCCGATAGATGCCAAATCTAGTCAAACAATAACACAATGATTTAGGTAGTATAAAGTTCTTATAAATCAAAGTATCATGTCCAACTAGGAATGAATTCACCTTGTGATATTTTTCAATGAGGCTCAATATTTCTTTCCAGTTCAAATAGTTGAAATCAGCATGATCCATGATTGTATCCTCATCAATTGGTCTAAAACCTATGACTCCCGAACAGATTTTAAAAGATGATCTTGCTAGATCTAGTAGAGCTAAAACTGAGGAGAAAAATAAAAGTGAGAATCAGATTGTTGCTGCAGATTTTATACCACCAAAGAACACTAAATCTGATTCTACACATGCTACTGAAATTCATTTGAAGAGTCCATGTATGCTTGCAAATAAAATTGATATTGCTGAACTAGATGTAAACAATACTCAATGTTATGCAATTGTCTGCAAAGAGGTTTTGTTTTCATTTGAGGATATGCCTCCTTCTTTGCCACCCGCTATTACTAACCTTTGTAGGAATATGAGGACGTCTTTCCCACGAGGCCACCAGACTACCTCCTATTAGAGGAATTGAGCACCAAATTGATCTAACTCCTGGTGCCACGTTGTCCAACCGCTACCATATAGAACCAATCCGCATAAGACAAAGGAGATAACGCCAAATTCAGAACTACTCGATGTAGATCATATCCGTGAGTCCCTTAGCCCTTGTGTTGTTCCTATTATTTTGGTACCTAAGAAAGATGGTTCTTCGCACATGTGTACTGATTGTAGAGCTATCAATAATATTACTATTCGATATCGTCATCCTATTCCACGTTTAGGAGACATGCTTGATGAATTGAGTGGCTCTACCATGTTTTCTAAAGTTGATTTGCGTAGTGGTTACCACCAGATTCGTATGAAATTAGGAGATGAATAGAAAACATCATTTAAAACTAAGTTCGGTTTATATGAGTGGTTAGTAATGCCGTTTGGTTTAAATAATGCACCTAGCACTTTTATGAGATTAATGAACGAAGTTTTACGTGCTTTCATTGGACGTTTTGTGGTAGTCTACTTTGATGATATTCTGATTTATAGCAAATCTTTAGAGGATCATTTGGACCATTTACGTGCTGTTTTCAATGCTTTACGTGATGCACGTTTGTTTGGTAACCTTGAGAAGTGCACCTTTTGCACCAATCGAGTTGCGTTTCTTGGCTATGTTGTTACATCACGGTGGTATCAAGTGGATCCACCAAGATTGAAGCTATTGAGAACTGGCCGCAGCCCAAGACGGTCACACAAGTGAGGAGTTTTCTTGGCCTCATTGGTTTTTATAGGCGCTTTGTCAAAGACTTTGGATCAATTGTCACCATTGAATGAGCTTACCAGAGGGATGTGCCCATTGTTTGGGGCAAATGCACAACAATAGGCCTTCATATTGAAAGATAAGCTAACACATGCTCCCTTACTCCAACTTCCCGATTTTACTAAGACTTTTGACTTGAATGTGATGCTAGTGGAATTGGTTTGGGAGGGTGTTATTACAAGAGGGAAAACCTGCATATTTTAGTGAGAAATTGAGTGGGGCTAGTCTGAACAATTCTACTTATGATAAAGAATTATATGCCTTGGTTCGGACATTAGAAACTTGGCAACATTATCTATGGCCTAAGGAATTTGTTATTCATTCTGATCATGAATCTTTGAAGCATATTCGTAGTCAAGCTAAGTTGAATCGTCGTCATGCAAAGTGGGTTGAATTTATTGAGTCTTTTCCTTATGTTATCAAACACAAAAAGGGTAAAGATAATATTATTGCTGATGCTTTGTCGCGCCGTTACACTTTGTTATCTCAACTTGACTTCAAAATATTTGGATTAGAAACTATTAAGGAACAATATGTGCATGATGCTGAATTTAAAGATGTGTTGCAGAATTGTAGAGATGGTAGAACATGGAACAAGTTCGTCTTCAATAATGGATTTGTGTTCCGTGCTAACAAACTATGCATTCCGGATAGATTTGTTCGTCTTTTGTTGTTACAGGCGATGGAGGAGGATTGATGGGACACTTTGGTGTCAAGAAGACGGAGGATGTTCTTCGACACTTCTTTTGGCCACGTGCCGAGATGTTGAGAGATTTGTGGCACGCTGCATTACTTGTCAAAAAGCTAAGTCTCTCCTTAATCCACATGGTTTATATATGCCTCTTCCTGTTCCTAGTGTTCCTTGGGAGAATATTTCTATGGACTTTGTTTTGGGATTGCCACGAACACAGAAGGGGAGGGATAGTATTTTTGTTGTTGTGGATCTGTTTTCTAAGATGGCACACTTTATTCCTTGTCATAAAATGGATGATGCTGCACATATTGCTGATTTGTTCTTTCGTGAAATTGTTCGTATGCATGGTGTGCCAAATACTATTGTCTCTGATCGTGATACTAAATTTCTTAGCCACTTTTGGAGATGTTTATGGTCTAAGTTGGGGACTAAATTGCTCTTTAGTACTACATGTCATCCCCAAACTGATGGTCAAACCAAGTAGTAAATAGAACTTTGTCTACTATGTTATGGGCTGTTTTAAAGAAGAACTTAAAATTGTGGGAAGAGTGTTTACCTCATATAGAATTTGCTTATAATCGTTCATTGCATTCTACCACAAAGATGTGCCCATTTGAGATTGTGTATGGTTTTGTTCCTCGTGCACCTATTGATTTATTGCCTTTACCTTCTTCGGTGCAACATAATTTGGATGCTACACAACGCGCTGCAATGATATTAAACTTGCATAAGACTACTAAAGATAACATTGAACACATGAATGCTAAGTATGAACTTGTTGGGGATAAAGGGAGAAAGCATGTTGTGTTTGATGTTGGCGATCTTGTTTGGTTACATTTATGAAAGATCGTTTTCCTGAATTACGCAAGTCTAAGTTAATGCCACATGCTGCTGGTCCCTTTAAGGTGTTAGAGAAAATAAATGATAATGCATATAAACTTGAGTTGCCTGCAGACTTTGGTACGGTTAGTCCTACGTTTAACATTGCAGATTTGAAGCCTTACTTTGGTGAGAAAGATGAGATTGCGTCGAGGACGACTTCAATTCAAGAAGGGGAGCATGATGTGGACATCCCTACTATTTATACAACCGTTGTACCTACAAAGAAACACACATACAAGGACCCATCACAAGATCTCGTACAAACAACTTAACTATCGTACTTTCGTTTCTTGGAACTATTCCTCACATACATGAGAATATGATGCCCTAAATCGATATATTTCTTACTCTTAGGAATGATGGACCAAGCATGGATGAGAGGGACAAGCATTGGAGCATGGCCATGCATGGAGATGGCAAGAAGCATGTGATGATCCAAGAGAAGGCCACGGATGAAGATTTCAGAACTTTGAGGCCACCATAATGAAGAAACAAGGCTTGGACGAAATATTCAAGAACAATACTTAATTCGTCCATAGCTTAATATGGTGTCATGACACCTTTATTTTGTGCCGTGCCCATGTAATTTTCGCAGGATTTTAATTAGCCACTTTTTAGAGTCCAGATTTGAGGAAAGGGACTTCTAGGGTTGGATTCGCCACCACTTCCATGCCTGGCTGAAACCCCACCTTTTCGCCTCTTAAATACTCCCCATAGTCAATTTTGACTCGGATTTTGTTTAGACATTGTTAGCCATAGTCGCAACTTCGCCAAGGCTCGGCGCCGAGGCCTCTTGTACTTGCACCTATTCGGGATCCCACCTCTTCAATAAAGCTTTCCTCTCAATCCGCAATATCTTGATTGCAATATTGGTTCTTACTTGTTCTCGATTTCAAGTAGGAATTAAAACCCTCGCTGGTCAGGCTGATCGTGTTCCCGTAGGATCGGTAATCTCCAGGAGATTGGCCTAGCGATTGCATTGGCGCGCCGTGTCGCACGTGTAGTCGGATCAAGCCCGAACTCCACCAAATCGACTATCATCATCTCATCGAAAGATCGGACACCTTTGCCCTATCAGAAGTCGTCTCTCCAAATTTTTCTTCTTCAAGAATCCCATGGTGGAGGCCTTATGGGTCACTTTGGCCGTGACAAGACATATGACATGCTCGCCACTCACTACTATTGGCCCAAGATGAAGCGCGACGTGGAACGCCACATCCAACGATGCACTACTTGTGTCCAAGCTAAGTCTAAGTCTAACCCTTTTGGTCTTTATATGCCATTGCCTATTCCTCATGCACCTTGGTCGGACATTAGCATGGACTTTGTCCTAGGTTTACCTAGATCTAAACATGGTCATGATTCTATATTTGTGGTAGTGGATCGTTTTTCCAGAATGGCACATTTCATTCCGTGCCACAAGACCGATGATTCTTCACATGTGGCAAATTTGTTTTCGTGAAATAATGTCTTCACGGTGTTCCATGAACAATCGTCTCGACATGACGTCAAATTCATGAGCTACTTTTGGAAGATACTCATGGCCAAGCTCGGCATCAAGCTCCTATTCTCGTCCACCTCACATATCAAATCGATGGCCAAACCGAGGTCGTCAACCGAAGCCTTGGCACACTTCCCCGTGTGTTGATAAAGATGAATCTTAAAGATTTGGAGGAATGTATCCCACACGCCGAGTTTGCCTACAATCGCGCAAAGCACTCCACCACCATGATGAGCCCGTTCATGATCGTCTATGGATTCGAGCCTCTCACCGCGCTCAACATATTACCTCTTCCTCTACATGGCCGCACCAACATGGACGTTGACAAGCGTGCCCAAGCAATGAAAAAGCTACATGAAGACAGAAGAGCTACGATCGAGCAACAAGTCCTTCGCCAAGCATCAATGCTAAACAAGAACAAGAAATAGATGATCTTCGAAGAAGGCGACCTTGTGTGGATACACTTGAGTAAAAACCACTTCCCTAAGGATCGCGACTCCAAACTCAAGCCAAGAGGTGATGGACCGTTCAAATTACTCAAGAGGATCAACAACAATGCCTATATCATCGACATCCCAACATCAAAGTACCTTGTGAGCCCAACGTTCAATGTCAAGGACCTTTCACCCTTCCATGGAGAAGATGAAGTTGAGAAGGTTGAAGAGTCGAGGACGACTCTTTCCCAAGGGGGGGAGCTAATGCAGCCCGTCGTATGGATGCGTCTACATCCCCGCCAACTTGTCCCCCAAGTGGACCGATGACCTGTGCTCGAGCCAAACTACTACAAGCTAAGGTTAACTCGCTTCTTTCCTCGTGTGACTTCGATACACCCTTGGATGGCTTTCTACTTCATTCCCAAACTTTGTGCATTTCTCAGCTATGAACCCAATGAAGCATCGTCAAGGGAGGGACCAAAGGCAGCCCGAGGAGATACGCCAGAGCAAACCGGCGCCAGGCTCGGCGAACCGGTTCCTCACGAACTTCCATGACAGTCTCCGATCGACCCCATCACGATAATCCCAAGAATGACCGAAACTTCCGACGACCGAAAACATGTTCTCAAGGCTTTCGGTTCATGACAGCCACCAGAATTTCTGGCTACCACTCCGGCGCCGCCGAGCCTCTCGCCGGAAATCCCCAGAGACAAGTCAACTTTCAGGCTTGACCCATGTAACCCCTTATTTCGCCTAGACTTTACCGTTTCATACCCAAACTACCTCTGTTTATGTGGCTGGCCTATAAATAGCCCCCACCCTCTATTGTAAACCCTAGACTTGGATAATTGTAATTGAAAAGACACCCCTAGAGGATCTATCAATTACTAGTCTCATGCTCCTTGACAAGGAGCACCAATTATCCCCCACCTCCTCTTGGATTTTGCCTCATGCGTTCAAGTTGTATAAGTCCTTGGAGTTCGTGTCTTCGTCTCAAAGTAGTCAAGATCTCATCAAGCCTCTCACCCCCGTTGTTGTCCGTGGGAGAGTGTCTTGCCCAACGCCGATCCTAGAGATTGTGTTGGACCGGTTGCCACCAGCGTGACCTATAGGCTTGTATCGTGTTTTAGCGTGTGTGTTTATCGAGTTCTTTGCGTGGGAGTTCATGGGTTTTGCGTCCCTCCTCATCCCCCTCACTCCCTCCTCGATTTCCTTGGGATTCGTGAAAGATCGGGCCTCCCTAAGGGATCACCCTCAGGTCCCACCAGAACAATTTTGTTGGATATTGGTTTAGTTCTTAGGGGAAACTTTCCTGGTGTTAATTACTATTATAGTTAATGCTTGTGAGTGGAACCATTGGATTATTGCTTATGTTTAGATTGTTATCCATTACCATATCATCTTCGATCTTGATCCATATGATGTCTTGTGAGTAGTTCGTCTAGTTCTTGAGGACATGGGAGAAGTCATGTTATTAGTAGTGAATCTGTGATGAGTTATTATTCAATGGTTTAGTATTTAAGTTGTGATGCTATTCTTCTAGTGGTGTTATGTGAACGTCGACTACATGATACTTCACCATTCATGGGCCTAGGGGAATGCATTGTGTATTTGGCTACTAATTATGGGGTTGCAAGAGTGACAGAAACCTGAATCCCCGTTAGGACACCTTTGCACAAGGGAGCGTAGGATCTCAGAGTTTAAGGCTATGGTTAAATTTATATCTTAATTACTTTCCTGTAGTTATGGATGTTTGCACTGGGTTTAATCACAAGTATATATTAGTCCTAAGAAGGGCGGTATGTTAGCACAGGTTCACCCACACAATAGTTACAAACACCAGAGAAGAGTACTCAGCTATTTGAAGCGAAAGCACTTGACAGAATTCCCATGTGTCCTCGAGAATGTTTGGTCCTTATAAGTATTTCCACTAGCTTGTCCTTTGCTAAGGAAGGATTGGGCCACTTGCTCCGTTTGTTCGTTACTTCTATTACTTGCTCTTTGTGATAGGGCAAAGGTGTCCGATCTTTCAATGAGATGGTGATAGTCGATTTGGTGGAGTTCGGGTTTGACGATCCGACTACACGTGCGAGCACGAGCGCCAATGTAATCGCTAGGCCAATCTCCTGGAGGTTACCGATCCTGCGGGAACACGATCAGCCTGACCAGCGAGGGTCTTAATTCCTACCTGAAATCGAGAACAAGTAAGAACTAATATTGCAATCAAGATATTGCGGATTAAGATGAAAGCTTTATTGAAAAGGTGGGATCCTGTATAGGTGTAAAGTACAAGAGGCCTCTGCGACGCTCAAGCCTTGGCGAAGTTGCTATGATGGCTAACTTAATGTCTAAACAAAATCGGAGTCTATGGGACGGCTAAGGGGAGTATTTAAGGAGGAAAAGGTGGGGTTTCGGCCAGCCATAGAAGTGGTGGCTGAATCCAACTCTAGAAGTCCTTTTCTCCTCAAATACGGACTCTAAAAAGTGGCTATTTAAAATCCTGCGAAAATTACATGGGCCTGGCCCAAAATAAAGGTGTCGCATCACCATATTAAGCTATGGACGAATTTGTCAAGTATTAATCTTGAATATTTCGTCCAAGCCTTATTTCTTCATTATGGTGGCCTCAAAGTTCTGAAATCTTCACCAGTGGCCTTCTCTTGAATCATCACATGCTTGCTGCCATCTCCATGCATGACCATGCTCCAATGCTTGTCCCTCTCATCCATGCTTGGTCCATAATTCCTAAGAGTAAGAAATACATCTGATTTAGGCAGCATCATATTCTCATGTATGTGAGGAATAGTTCCAAGAAACGAAAGTACCTGATAGTTAAGTTGTTTGGCACGAGATCTTGTGATAGGTCCTTGTATGTGTGTAGCTGTAGGTACAACGGTTGTATCAATAGATGGGATGTCCACATCATGCTCCTCTACTTGAATTGAAGTCGTCCTCGACGCAATATCATCTTCCTCACCAAAGTAAGGCTTCAAATCTACAATGTTAAATATAGGACTAACCGTACCAAAGTCCACAGGCAACTCAAGTTTATATGCATTATCGTTTATTTTCTCTAACACCTTAAAGGGACCAGCAGCACGCGGCATTAACTTAGACTTGCGTAAATCAGGAAAACGATCTTTACGCAAATGTAACCAAACAAGATCTCCAACATCAAACACAACATGCTTTCTCCCTTTATCCCCAGCAAGTTTATACTTAGAATTCATGTGTTCTATGTTATCTTTAGTAGTCTTATGCAAGTTTAATATCATTTCAGCGTGTTGTGTAGCATCCAAATTATTTTGCACCGAAGTAGGTAAAGACAATAAATCAATAGGTGCACGAGGAACAAAACCATACACGATCTCAAACGGGCACATCTTTGTGGTAGAATGCAGCGAACGATTATAAAAAAATTCTATATGAGGTAAACACTCTTCCCACAATTTTAAGTTCTTCTTTAAAACAACCTGCAACATAGTAGACAAAGTTATTTTTACTACTTCAGTTTGTCCATCAGTTTGGGGATGAAATGTAGTAATAAACAGCAATTTAGTCCCCAACTTAGCCCATAAACATCTCGAAAAGTGGCTAAGAAATTTAGTATCACGATCAGAAACAATAGTATTTGGCACACCATGTAAACGAACAATTTCACGAAAGAACAAATCAGCAATATGCGCAGCATCATCCATTTTATGACAAGGAATAAACCGTGCCATCTTAGAAAATCGATCCACAACAACAAAAATACTATCCCTCTCCTTCACGTACGTGGAAATCCCAAAACAAAGTCCATAGAAATATCCTCCCAAGAAACACTAGGAACAGGAAGAGGCATATATAAACCATGTGGATTAAGGCGAGACTTAGCTTTTTGACAAGTAGTGCAGCGTGCCACAAATCTCTCAACATCTTGACGCATACGTGGACAAAAGAAGTGTGCAGCAAGAACATCCTCCATTTTCTTGACACCAAAGTGTCCCATCAATCCTCCTCCATGTGCCTCCTGTAACAACAAAAGACGAACAGAACTATCTGGAATGCATAGTTTGTTAACACGGAACACAAATCTATCATTGAAGACGAACTTGTTCCATGTTCTACCATCTCTACAATTCCGCAACACATCTTTAAATTCAGCATCATGCACATATTGTTCCTTAATAGTTTCCAATCCAAATATTTTGAAGTCAAGTTGAGATAACAAAGTATAACGGCGCGACAAAGCATCAGCAATAATATTATATTTACCCTTTTGTGTTTGATAACATAAGGAAAAGACTCAATAAATTCAACCCACTTTGCATGACGATGATTCAACTTAGCTTGACTACGAATATGCTTCAAAGATTCATGATCAGAATGTATAACAAATTCTTTAGGCCATTGTAAGATCCCTCCTTTATAAAGGAAAAGGATCCCTGTGATTGCAATGCTAGTCCCTGGATCATTGCTAGCATCCACAGTTTAAGATGAAGTACACAGATACAAAGGTCATTTATTACAGCCATTCCAAAGATAAACATAGTCTTTACAACTCCAAGGCCACAGGCCTAATACAAGAGTTTGAATAAGTAAATAAATAAAGTCTTCATCTTCATGTGCCACAGGCAAACATGTTGAGTGTAGACTCATGACACCTAATCCTCATCAGAGTAACCTGCAACATCACAAGTTACAGCCATAGTGCGTCAATACTTTGGAATAGTATTGGCAAGTGATACCTTAGTAAAAAATTTAAGTGGACTAGATACTATATGCAATTTGGCTAAGTGTAGCTTGGCTTGCTTTGCTCAAAATAGATTTTGCCTATTAGTTGAAATCACTAAGTTTTTCTTTGTCAAAACTTTTCCCAAGGAGCCACCAATAGACATTGAGGTCCTTCACCCTTGTTCACCCACAAGTTTTTACTTAGAAATTGGGATGAGGAGATTCTTGATAGCATCCATGCCTTGATGCTCAAGTTGTCCATTGCCATGGACTTGGCTAAGTACTTAGATTTTTCCATCTGCAGAGGTTGTGCACTTTCCCCACCAGACTTGGTTTCACCAAGACAGGACCTTTCAGAAGCCTTCCCTTATACCAAATGGACGCGCTCCAACCTATCATTGCCACTACCACCAACTGTCCAAATGGCTAAGTTTTAACAACCTATATGGTCCAGGCAGAGCCCATATTGCCAAGTGGCTGCACTAGAAGCTTCTTAACACTTGGCCTCTAAAATCTCTTTGTTCCTGGGTGGCTTACCACAAGTGAGATACACAAGGTAAACCATAGAAATGGGCCTTGTGTAACCACTCAACATAAACCTTTCCTTCCATTCCACCTAGGTGTTTCATTAACTTAGTTGTTTTATTAGGCAAAACACAAGTCCAAAAGACTTAGAAATATTTTCACCATAGCATGTATGTAATTAACCAACCCTTGGTTGCTACTAGCTAGGTTAAGCATGGCATAGATAGTAACTTAACTTAGAAATTCCCTAGCATTTCTACAACTACTAGGATTTCCCAACATGGCATATAAGCAAAATATAGCATGCAAGTCTAACAAAAATATTTCTAATGCTTAGTAGAAAACATAGGAATGGTAATATTCATGAAGTACCACTTGCCTTGGTAGTTGGGAGAGTAGCACTCCTCACAATCACAATCACAATCACTAGCACCAAAATCTACACAAAGATTGGTAGCAACAAATTACACACAAAACATATACAATCAAAAATATATGCATGCATGCAAGAATGATATGTGATGATTTTTTAAAATTCCACAAAGCAAGTAAACAACATTGATTCATAAACAAGTTAAAAACTTGCCAAACAACCAATCTTTATACCCTAAATTATTTCCTAAACATTTCATAAACCCTAATTAGTCCTACACAAGTTTCTGCAAAAGAAACCATTTTAACAGATGTAAAACATTAAACACATTGCATATTTTGAAAGAGCTTGTTCTCCTAATTCCAACGGTATAAAATTTGTCAAAATCTAAAATGGGAATCAAAAGTTACAAACAAAACAAATTTGAACAATAATCTGATTCAAAATCTGTTTTAAATTTAAACTATCGCCACGCTATCCTATCCTATTGGCCGGTACCGTTTCACTCAGGATCACGCTTCTGCGCCGTCGGATCAAGTTAGATCCAACGCGCCAGATCTAAAGAAAACGGTTCGTCCCCGTTCTAATCTAATCCCTACGATGCAGATCTAACAGCGGCTGTTGCTTTGACCAAAGTCGAGCGGCTCTAGCGCGGCGACGAGCGGCGGAGCGCTCTGTCAGTGGCGGAGCCGGCGAACTAGGTCGCCCGGGAAGGTTAGAGGGTGCTCACCAAAACCGCAGTGACGAGGTGAAGCTCAACGTGTCCCTGGCTGGCGAAGGGGCGCTCAGAGTCGTCAGGGATTCCTCGCCGGAATTCGCTAATGCGTCGGGTACGGCTGCTCGTCGACGTTGGCGAAGATATAAATCACGCCAGGGCAAAATAAGCAGTGCGTCAGATGCGCGGAGTGATGCTGGTCATGCGATGTCAAAGAGAGAACAAGGCGCGGTCAGAACTAACCAGGAAGGTTCGCCGGAGTTGGAGACGGCGTCGGATTCTCTCGGTGCTCATCGAAGTCGAAGCTCTGGATCACAAACAGACGGGCAAAGGGGATCAGGAGGTGTGCAAGGAAGCTGTTCGTATGAACCAGAGAGGAAGGGGCGCACGAGGTTTACCAGGATTGGTCGTCGGAGTAGGTTCTGCTCATGCAAGAAGGGCGAATCTTGGCGGCTGATGGCGAAGAGTGCGATGTGGGGAAATGACCGCGAGGGGGAGGGTTTTAAGTAGGCAGAGCTGCGCGTGGATTTACTCGCGGAATCAATGGGAATCAACACGGCAGTGACTGCGGTGAGTAACGGCGGCGTGAGCGTCGGAGGAGCGCGTGATTGACGAAGACGACGACGGGGTCACGGGTCCACTTGTCAGCGAATAAAACAGAGAGGGGGTGGGGTCCTGGCGTCGGCGACTCTGTGGGTGCGTCTGCGAGTGACAGAGAGAGAGAGAGGGGACCCGGGTGGGCTAAATGGGCTGCTTCCTTAGTTGGGCTAGAATAGCAGCGCCAGCCTTTTTCCTTTTCTTTATTCCTTTTCCAATTCTGTTTTGATTTTCTGGAATGATTTTCAAATGATTTCAAAAGCTTTTGAATTCAAACTTTTTCCAGGATTTTGTAGGGTGCAACATTCACACTTCTGGGCATAAAATCAAGTGGTCACTTTGTATTAGCTTGGTCCTTTGTTCAAACAAAACAAGTAGTGCTATAGCACATGATTTGAATAAGTTTTGGAAATGGTTTCTGATTCATATTTGTTTTGTAAAATTTCACCAAACTTCAACAATCAAACACATTAACAAGAGAGCAAGGGAGGCTTGGTTTAAAACAGTTAACTCTTCAATTGAGAGTGGCTTTAGATTAATAGCTGTTCACATAAAATAATGAGCTCATATGCTCCTGTTTTGAAGTGTTTTGTTTGAAATGAAAAACATATGATCATGGATGCATGGATGATATGCATAAGTTTGAAACATGATTTTAGGGATGTTACAAATCTAACCCCCTTAAGGTGAATCTCGCCCTCGAGATTCGGATTGACTAGCAAATAGGTGAGGGTGGTCTTTCCGAAGATCATCTTCCCTTTCCCATGTTGCTTCCTCTTTGGAATGATGATTCCACTGCACCTTGCAGAACTTGATAGTCTTAGTCTGTGTGACTCTTTCTGCAATCTCAAGAATCTTGATAGGCTTCTCTTCATAAGTGAGATCACTCTCTAACTGAACCTCCTCCAAAGTTATAGTATCCTTCAAAGAAGTTTCTTCCATTTCTGGATGACATTTCTTAAGTTGACTCACATGAAACACATTATGGACAGCTGACAGAGATTCTGGCAGTTCTATTTCATAGGCAACTTCTCCTTTACGACTCAGAATCTTGAATGGTCCAACATATCTTGGTGCCAATTTTCCTTTGACTCCGAATCTCTTCACTCCACGAAGTGGTGACACTCTAAGATAAGCTCTATCACCAACTTCGTAGGTGACTTCTCTACGCTTAGGATCTGCATAGCTTTTCTGTCGGGACTGTGCTATCTTCAACCTGTCCTTAACCAACTTGACCTTCTCTTCGGCTTCTTTGATAATATCTGGCCCGAATAAACTTCTTTCTCCCACACCATTCCATAACAATGGGGTGGTACACTTTCTTCCGTAGAGAAACTCAAATGGTGCCATCTCAATGCTGGCTTGATAGGTGTTGTTGTAAGAAAATTTTGCGTAAGGCAGACTTTCATCCCAACTGGCTCCATAGTCTAGGGCACATGCCCTCAACATGTCTTCAAGAATCTGATTAGTCCTTTCTGTTTGTCCATCAGTTTGAGGATGAAAAGCAGTACTGAATACCAACCTCGTTTCCAATGACTCATGCAGCTGTCTCCAAAAATGGGAGGTGAATTGAGTTCCCCTATCAGACACAATACTCTTGGGCACTCCATGTAGACATACAATTCTACTCATGTAGATTCTGGCTAACTTAGCACTTGTATAGGTTGTCTTCATGGGTATGAAATGAGCTACTTTAGTTAGGCGATCCACTACTACCCAAATAGAATCATATCCTGACCGGGTCCTTGGTAATCCGGTAATGAAATCCATACCAATCTTGTCCCACTTCCAATCAGGAATAGGTAGTGGTTGAAGCAAACCTGCTGGTTTTTGATGTTCCACCTTCACTCTACTACACACATCACACAAAGCAATATGTTCGGTGATGTCCTTCTTGAGATTATTCCACCAAAACCTTTCTTTCATATCCATGTATATTTTGGTGTTACCCAGATGAATGGAATACGGTGAGTTGTGTGCTTCTTGCAAAATCAGTTTCCATAGTTCCGGATCTTGTGGAACACGGATACGTTTCCCATGCCATAATGTACCCTGTTCGTCTTCATGGAACCCTTTGGCTTTTCCTTTGCCAATCTTTTCTTTAATCTCTTTAATTTCTTTATCAATCTTCTGAGCTTCTTTGATCTTGTCCAACGGAGTGGGTTGAACATCCAAAGTCATGAGATGTTCTTCAGGCACAATCTCCAATCTGAGTTTTCTGAATTGGGCACATAGATCATCTGGCAATTCTCCTTTGGTAAGGCCATTCACAAAAACCTTACGACTTAGAGCATCTGCTACAACATTTGCTTTACCGGGGTGGTATTGCAAACTTAAGTCGTAGTCCTTGATAAGTTCTAGCCATCTTCTTTGTCTCATATTAATTTCCTTCTGGGTGAAGATATACTTCAAACTTTTGTGATCTGTGAACACTTCACAACGCTTTCCCAAAAGATAGTGTCTCCATGTTTTGAGTGCATGGACAACAGAGGCTAACTCTAAATCATGAGTAGGATAGTTCACTTCATGAGTTTTGAGTTGTCTCGAGGCATAAGCCACAACTTTACCATCTTGCATAAGTACTGCACCCAAACCCTGATGAGATGCATCACAATATACTTGGAAATCTTTTTCCAAATCTGGTAGACACAAAACTGGTGCTGTCACGAGTCTCTTCTTCAATTCCTGAAAGCTGAGTTCACAACCTTCAGACCAAGCAAACTTCTTGTCTTTCTTTAGTAATTCCGTCATGGGCTTAGCTACCTTGGAGAAATTTTCAATGAACCTTCTGTAGTAACCTGCTAAGCCAAGGAAACTACGAACTTCTTTCACGGACTTGGGAGATTCCCATTCGATTCTGGTGAAACTTTAGCAGGATCAACTGCTACACCATCCTTTGTCATAACATGTCCTAGAAAACCAACTTCATCCAACCAGAACTCACACTTGCTGAATTTGGCATAAAGTTTATGTTCTCTTAACTTCTCAAGTATCAAACGCAAATGTCCTTCATGCTCTTCTTTGCTCTTGGAGTAGACTAGAATGTCATCGATGAAGAGGACAACAAACTTGTTAAGGAATTCCATGAACACCTTGTTTATCATATTCATGAAGTATGCTGGAGCATTGGTCAACCCAAAAGGCATCACGGTATACTCATACAACCCATACCTTGTAGTGAACATTGTCTTAGGTATGTCTTGTTCTCTTATCTTGAGTTGAAAATAGCCTGACCGGAGATCAATTTTTTAGAACAAACAAGCTCCTTCTAGCTGATCAAACAAGTCATTGATTCTAGGAAAAGGGTATTTGTTCTTGATAGTTACCTCGTTCAGTGAACGGTAATCTATGCATAACCTTTGACTTCTATCTTTCTTCTCCACGAACAAAACTGGGGCTCCCCAAGATGAAGAACTTGGTTGAATAAATCCCTTCTGCAACTGTTCTCCAAGTTGTTTCTTGAGTTCTTTCAGTTCATCAACTGACATTTTATAAGGTCTCTTTGCTATTGGTCCAGATCCTGGTACCAAATCTATTAGAAACTCCACATCTCTATCTGGTGGCATTCCCGGCAATTCTTCCGGAAACACATCCGGATATTCACTCACAATTGGCACACTGTCCATGCTAACCCCCTTAAGAGAATTTAGCTTACTTCCTTTTGATTCGAAGTTGGACTTGAATTTAATCTGTTTTCTTTCCGGGGTTGTGAGTGCAATAGTACGATTAGCACAATCTAGTACTCCTTCATACTTAGCCATCCAATCCATTCCCAATATTACGTCCAGTCCTTGGGAGTCTAGGATTATCAGACTCACTGGAAATTTATGCTTTCCAAACTCTATTACTAGATCCCGGCATCCAAGACTTACTATCATATCTCCTCCCGGAGAACTAACTTTTATTGGACACCCAATGTTTTCAGTTGGAAACCCATTTCTATCAACAAATGCTTTTGATATGAATGAATGCGATGCTCCAGTATCAAAAGAACAAATGCTGGAATAGAATTGAGTCTGAACTTACCAGCAACAGCATCAGGCTCCTCATAGACCTCCTCCACACTGATGTGGTTCACCTGTCCCTTCTGAAAAGGGTTGGGCTTGTTGGGTCCTTCAACTTTCTTTTCTGGGCATTCATTTGCATAATTCCCCATCTTCTTGCACTTGAAGCATTCAACCTGACTTATGTCTTTCTTGACAGGCTGGCTTCCACTTCCACTTCCATTACCACTGTGGTGGCTCTTGTATCCACCCTTGTGGTTCTTGTACTTGTCATTGTCATGACTACGGTGATGCTTGTTGTCATGACGGTTGTGGTTGTGGTGCTTGTTGAATTTCCCATGCTTGTGGGATCCTGAGCTTCCACTGTCATCATAATGGGAACGTTTGTGAGACGATCCCGAGCTGTGCTTGTCTGAGTGCTTTCTCTTCCTGCTTTCAACTTGCTTCATTTTGTTCTCCAAAATAGCCTTGTCCTGAGAGACTGATAAGTGGGAACATATGCCACATCCAACTGCAGGTTCAGCTCATCATTCAAGCCTTCAAGAAATTTTTCCTTTCTCTTAGCATCGGTGTCAACTTCATTGGGTGCATAACGCGCCAGATTGTTGAACTCCTCAATATATTCAGCCATGCTGCGGTGGCGCTGCTTCAGATTATGGAACTCTTTCTTTTTCAGACTCATCACTCCAGATGAGATATGAGCAGTACGAAAGTCATCCTCAAAGATAGCGCATGTCACTTCATCTATGGGAGTGGTGATCTGGAAGTTATCCCACCAAGTGGCGGCTGGTCCCTCTAGCAAATGTGCTGCAAATCTGACTTTTTCCGTGATCAAGACAAATTACGGTTACTAAGTCCTCGTTCACAGAGCGTAGCCAATCATTGGCCACCATGGGATCAGTTGTTCCTGAGAACTTTGCTGGCCTTAATCTCAAGAACCTGGTAAGCATATCAAAACCCGGTGGGTTGTTGTTGTTGTTGTTATTGTTATTGTTGTTGTTGTTGTTTTGGTTCTGGATGAACGTCGTCACCATCTGCATTAGCTGAGTTTGAGCGGTCATCATTTGCTGCATTTCTGGAGTGATGTTGTTGTTTTTGTTGTTGGGGTTGGGGTTTGCACGACGGGTAGGGATCTGAGGTTTGTTCAATAAAGATAAGAATGAGATACCCATAGATGCTTTCATGCACATTACATCACATAAGCAAACACAAAGCATGCAACACAAAGATAAAGGTTCAACAACAAGATAACAAGTTCGCAAAGTAAAACACACAAGTAGCAAGCCATCCACATGTCGGATGGTCAATAACAAGTTATCAAACAACAAGTACGATAATAAAAGATAAACGAGTAGTCAAATCTACTCCTCGGCATCAATCTCCTCCTCGACAAAGGTAAGACCTGCGTTCTTGTTATGGGGTAACCCCTTGGGGTGGCCCGATCTTTCACGAACTCCACGAGAAACGAGGGGAAAGCGGTGGTCGGGGGAGGAAGGGGATGAAAACCACGAACACACGCACGCAAAACACAATACACGCCGATTCCTCACGCCGGTGGCAACCGGTCCAACATAATCCCTAGGATCGGTGTTGGGCGAAGCTCTCTCTCCACGCCAACAACGGGGCACGAGGTGCTTGGTGAGATCTTGACGACTTGGGGGCGAGAAACCGAGAACCCAAGGCCTTGTACAACTTGAACGCACTAGGCAAGATCCAAGAGGGGGGTGGATAATCCGGTGCTCCTTGCTAGGAGCATGAGACCAATAGATGTAAGTTCCTCAAAGGGGTTCCTTAATCTATTATTATCCAAGTCTAGGGTTTACAATAAAGGGTGGGGGCTATATATAGGCCAACCACATAAACAGGGGTAGTTTCGGAACGAAATGGGAAAATATAGAAAGGGCAGGCCGAATCGAGGCGTTCGTTCGGGCCAGACTGCAGTACCGGCAACCGTTAGTACCGGTCGAACCGGTAGTACCGCCTCGGGCGGTAGTACCGGGCGGCTGGAGCTTCCGCCTGAGTCAGAAGCGAGCGGTAGGAGGGGGCGGTAGTACCGGCCACCGGTAGTACCGGTTCCTGGGCCGGTAGTACCGCTGGCGTCTGGGGCGTGGAGTGGTTATCCCTGGAGCGTCCGATAGCGGGGTCCGGTAGTACTGCTTGTACCGGTAGTACCGGTCGCCTTAACCGGTAGTACCGGTTGAGTCTGGCAGCGACTGGTTGCTTCCGCTCCGGTTCCTCCGTCCCTTGGGTCCTTCTCTTCGTACCTGATGATACACACTGTATGCGTATGAAGTAGCAAACCATCCAAGGGTGTGTCGAAGTTACACAAGGAAAGGAGCGAGTTAACCTTGGCTTGGAGGAGCTTAGCTCGGGCGCGAGTCATTGGTCCACTGGGAGGGCTAGGTGTTGTAGATGGAGGTGCGTTCGTAGGACGGGCTGCATCAGCTCCCCCCCCTTGGGGAAGAGTCGTCCTCGACTCTTCAACCTTCTCAACTTTATCTTCTCCATGGTAGGGTGATAGGTCCTTGACATTGAATGTCGAGCTCACAAGATACTTTGATGTTGGGATATCGATGATATAGGCTTTGTTGTTGATCCTCTTTAGCACCTTGAATGGTCCATCACCTCTTGGCTTGAGCTTGGAGTCGCGTTCCTTTGGGAAGCGGTCTTTACTCAAGTGTATCCACACAAGATCGCCTTCTTCGAAGATCAGCTCTTTCTTGTTCTTGTTTAGTCTTGATGCTTGGCGAAGGACTTGTTGCTCGATCGTAGCTCTTGTGTCTTCATGGAGTTTCTTCATTGTGTGGGCGCGCTTGACAACGTCCATATTAGCACGTTCATGAAGTGGAAGTGGAAGGATATCGAGCGCGGAGAGAGGCTCGAAACCATAGACGATCATGAACGGGCTCCTCATGGTGGTGGAGTGCTTGGCACGGTTGTAGGCGAACTCGGCATGTGGAATACATTCCTCCCAGTCTTTAAGGTTCTTCTTTATCAACACCCGGAGGAGTGTTCCAAGGTTTCGATTGACGACCTCGGTTTGTCCATCGGTTTGAGGATGCGAGCCGGACGAGAAGAGGAGCTTGATGCCGAGCTTGGCCATGACAGTCTTCCAGAAGTAGCTCATGAATTTTACGTCGCGGTCGGAGACGATTGTTCTTGGTACACCGTGTAGCCGAATTATTTCCCTGAAAAACAAATTTGCTATATGTGAAGCATCATCGGTCTTATGGCACGGAATGAAATGTGCCATTTTTGAAAAGCAATCCACTACTACAAATATAGAATCATGTCCATGTTTAGATCTAGGCAAGCCTAACACAAAGTCCATGCTAATGTCCGACCAAGGTGCATGAGGAATTGGCAATGCCATATAAAGACCAAAGGGGTTGGACTTAGACTTAGCTTGGATACATGTAGTGCATCGTTTGACGTGGCGCTCCACGTCGCGCTTCATCTTTGGCCAAAAGTAGTGAGTGGAGAGCATGTCATAAGACTTGTCACAGCCAAAGTGACCCATAAGGCCTCCACCATGGGACTCTTGAAGAAGCAAAAGTTGGAGAGACGATTTCGGAATGCAAAGCTTGTTTTGTTTGAAAAGAAAACCCTTATGCAAATAGAAATCATCAATCCCTTTGTCTATTGAACATTTTTCAAAATTGGTCCAAAGAAAGGGCCTGACGATACAAAGATTTGATGTCATCAAGACCCAAGACATTTACTTGAGTCGTGTAAGAAGGCTTGTGTGTTTTCCGACAAGGCGTCTGCTACCACATTTTCTTTGCCCTTCTTGTATTTGACAATGTAAGGAAAAGACTCCATGAAATCAACCCATTTTATGCGTCTGTTTACTCAAATTGGCTTGGCCCTTAAGATACTTCAACGACTCATGGTCGGAATGGATGATAAATTCTTTGGGCCAAAGATAGTGTTGCCACACTTGAAGGACACGAACCAAGGCAAAAAGCTCTTTGTCATAAATGGGGTAGTTTAGGCGGGCGCCATCAAGTTTCTCACTATGGTATGCAATAGGACGCCCATTTTGCATAAGGACGCCACCAATGCCAATACCACTAGCGTCACATTCAATTTCAAAGGTTTTTGTGAAGTCCGGTAATGCAAGAAGTGGTGCTTCGGTGAGCCTCTTTTTGAGCTACTCAAAAGCCTTTTGTGGTGCTTTTCCCCAAACGAACGTGACATTTTTCTTGGTCAATTCGTTGAGGGGGCAAGCAATTGTAGAAAAGTCTTTCACAAAGCGACGGTAAAATCCAGCTAACCCATGAAAACTACGAAGTTCGCTAACATTGGTCGGTATGGGACAATCTCGTATGTCCTTAACTTTTGAGACATCAATTTCAATGCCATTAGAAGACACAACAAAACCAAGGAAAATCAGCTTGTCTTTTGCAAAAGTGCACTTTGGGAGGTTAGCATAAAGCTTTTCATGACGAAGGATTTGAAGGACCTCCTTAACATGAGTAACATGCTCCTCTAGTGACTTGCTATAGACAAGGATGTCATCAAAGTAAACAACTACAGTCTTCCCAATGAGAGATCTCAAAATATGGTTCATGAGGCGCATGAAGGTAGATGGGGCATTGGATAAGCCAAAAGGCATAACCAACCATTCATAGAGACCAAGCTTGGTCTTGAAGGCGGTTTTCCACTCATCACCTTCGGCCATGCGAATTTGATGGTAACCACTACGAAGATCAATTTTCGAAAATATAGTGGCTCCACATAACTCATCAAGCATGTCATCAAGACGCGGTACGATGACGATAACGCACGGTGATAGCATTGATTGAACGGCAGTCCATGCATAACCGCAACGTATCATCCGTTTTTGGAACTAGAATCACGGGGACCGCGCTTGGGCTAGTGCTTACTTGGATAAAACCTTTGGAAACGAGTTGGTTGATTTGATGTTCTATCTCCTTCGTCTCTTCTGGGTTCGTGCGATACGCGGCGCGGTTTGGGAGCGGTGCACCGGGTATGAGGTCGATGCGGTGCTCGATTCCACGAAGAGGAGGTAGTCCATGAGGAAGCTCTTCGGGAAATACATCTTGAAATTCCTGCAAAATATCCATCAAAGAAGGAGGAACATTTGTCAAGTCATTAGTTTCTTGCGCTAGTCCCTTGCATACAAGGACATAGTGCAAGATGGATGGGTTGTTCCGCACTTCTCTCATCTCACTTTTGGTGGCAAGAAGAACACTCTTAGTTTTTCCACTTGAGTTTGGCTTGTGGCATTCACTCACTATGGTGTGGTTCTCTCGCTCACCACTCTTCTCACAAGGTGTTTTTGTGTATTGCGCCCTCGCTAAAGCCTTTGCATTGTCCGCAATTATTTGGCTAGGAGTCATTGGTTGCAACACACAAGTTTTATCAAGCCATTTGAAGGTGTAAGTGTTTGAGTGACCATTATGCAAAGCACGCTTGTCATATTGCCACGGCCTTCGAAGCAACATATGGCACACCGTCATTGGGACCACGTGACATTCCACCATGTCCTTGTAGGGCCCAATTGAGAACGTTACCGAGACGGTGTGTTTGATCTTGACGGATCCCTGGTCACTTAGCCATTGGATATGGTAGGGGTGTTTATGCGGATGGAGGGTGAGGTTGAGTTTCTCACACAATTCTGTGCTTGCAAGATTGTGGCAACTCCCTCCATCGATGACAACTTTGATGGACTTCCCATTGATGTCGGAACGAGTTTGGAAGATGTTCGAGCGTTGATCTTCATTCTCATTGACTTGGGTGGTTAAGACCCTTGTGACCACAAGCGATGGTCTTGCGTCATGCTCACACACAAGAAGTTCTTGGTCCTCTTCCAAATGTTGCCTTGCCATGGCTTCCTTGACCCTTGCATCAAACTCTTCCTCACTCAAGTATTCTTCATCGCCGTTGTCATGAATGAACAAAACTTTCTTGTTCCCACATGCGTTCGACTTGTACCCTTTGCCTCCACACTTGTAGCATTCACCATTGAATGGTTGATCATCCCTTGTGTGTTTGCCACTTGGGGGTTGTTTTCCTTGAGGGAGTGTTGGCTTGAAGGGAAGCTTGGTGGTACTTGAGAAGCTTCCACTTGGTGTTGTTGGAGTAGTGGTTGGTGCTTGCTTGTAGGTGAAGTACGTCTTTGGCTTGTTGTACTTGATGTCCTCTTGCACTTGATGCTCGGCCTTTGATGCGATGTGCACAAGCTCAACCATGTTGTTGTACTTTTGGAACTCGGTGATGCGCTTGATGGGATGGTTCAAGCCATTGAGGAAGCGTGCCATTGTTTGTTCATCTCGCTCTTCAATGTTGGCACGGATCATGTTGAGCTCCATTTGCTTGAAGTACTCTTCCACGGTTTTTGTTCCTTGACTAAGCGTTTGAAGCTTGTTGAAGAGGTCACGCGTGTAGTGCGAAGGAACAAAGCGGGATATCATATGAGCCTTCATATCTTGCCAAGTTGAGATTGGAGGCTCTTCTTTTGCTTCTCGAGCGAGTTGGACTTGTTCCCACCAAAGGTTGGCATACTCATCAAACTCGAGGGATGCCATGGCCATCATCTTCTCATTGCTATAGTTGTGCATGCGGAAGATCTTGTCGACCTTGAGTTCCCACGAGAGATATTCCTCGGGTTCATTGGAACCGGTGAACTTGGGCATGGTGAATTTGAGCTTGCCGAAAGTTTCTTCTCCATTGCGGTTCCGGCTGCGGCGGTTGCCATGATTTGGGCGGTCATCATCATCATCCGAGCTCTCATATCTTGCTTGGTGATGGTTGCGTTGCTCTTGCGGTTGTTGATGTGCCGCGTTTGGTGGTGGAACTTGGTTTGGACGACGAGCTTGGGGAGCTTGCTCGTGTTGTTCTTGTCGCGGTTGAGGACGAGGAGGAGGTTGTGCATCCTCACGACGAGCTTGGGGAGCTTGCTCTTGTTCTTGCCGTAGTTGATGCGGAGGAGCATTGGCTTGCGCCATGTGGCAAGGAGGACGTCGAGCCGCATGCGCAATGGGCTTCTCTTCTTCTTCTTGGTTTAGGGGGGGGCTCGTCATGACCATCATGTTGCCGACGTGGCCGATCATGTCGATGATGGCGCCTTGGAGGATCTTCGAGCGCTTCACGTCGACGGTGATCTTGTTCGTCCTCTTCCGGTGCTTCACTTGTTGTTGAAAGGACATGTCGACGGCGATGGGCTTGGTGGTCCATGCGAGGTTGTTCTTGTTGAATCACCAGTGCCCTTGGTTGTGGCCGGTTCGCTTCACGTCTTGGAGGTCTTGCGGAGAGGTCACCATCATAGCTTGACGTTGTGGCGTGTCGCAGAGATGGTACCGCTTGAGAAGAGCTCATGGATTGAAGAACGGGTCCATCCGGGTGCGTTGAAGCGTGACGGCAAGATGCACTTGATTCACTTGAGGAGTGCCGAGATGAGCTTGATTCGCGCGAGCGTGGCCTTGCTAGTCCATCAATGAGGCGTTGAAGCTTGTCATCCGTTGAGGCGAGGGCACGACCAAGAGCTTCATTTTGATGACCGAGGTTGTGTTGCATGGCATGCATTTGGCCACGGACTTCTTCGAAGCGGTTGTCGATGTTCTTGAATTCCACACGGGCCTCGCTAAATTGTTCATCTTGGCGCCGCTCGAGAGCTTCACAACGGTAGTTGAATTCTCCTCGGACCTTCCAATGGTCCCATCTTGTCATGTATTGTGTGTCATCCTCCGGAGGTGGTGGTTGGGACGGCTCGCCATTCCTGTCCATAATGCAAAGCCGACAAGGGTTGTATATGGAGTAAGGGTCGGAGAGTTAGCCTTTACCTCACCTTGGAGATTATATCAAACCAACTGCCACACAAATGAGCGAACAACGTGCAAAGTGAAATGGCAAAGAAACTCACACACAAATATGCTACCACTCTCAAAAGCTTTTGGTGGAAGGTTAGGTGTAGTGGCCTCGGATCAAGTAAGATCCTAAGTCCCTGTGAATAACATGCTAGTCCCTGGATCAATAGCTAGCACTCACAGTCGATGAAATATCATGTAAAACACAAGTCTTTATTACATGAATCGAATAATCCATAGTTTACATTATTACAATGCGTTTATATAAATACAACTTGAGTCCCATCAATGCCACAGGCAGGTTGAGTGAAGACCATGATCCTAGCGCACCTTTCAAAGATCTCCAAATCGCACATGAAACGCGTACCAACAAGTTGGTCAATACTTTGAATGTATTGGCAAATTACACCAAGGAAGGAAAGACTAACTCTACATGCAAGGCTAGTTTAGGCTTTGGAGTTCATTTGCATAAAGCTAATTTTCTCTAAGTATGGAGAAAAGAGAGCGAGTTTTACCCTACTTTGTAAACATTTTCTTAGATAAAATAAGGTCGAGTGGCACACGAGGATATTACGCACCAAGTGTCCAAACAACCAATCACTTGGATATTACGCACCAAGTGACACTTGGATATTACACACCAAGTTCCCCAAAATCCCACCCATTAGCGATATTACGCACGCCATGGGGTTTTCAAAACTTTGTTTTTAGAAAAGAGAGAGGAAGATCCTTCATAGGCTCCATCCTTCATACGCTCATTGTTGTTCTGTTACCGTGAACACGGCTGATCGATCAGATTGCAATACTCTCGAGAGTTTGTGCACTTTACCCACAATCCACGATCAAGTCCTTTTACAGACAAGACCATGGCGAGGCTTTCCCTTAGTAGCCCCTCTACCTTCCGGATCCAACCGTGCCAAGAATCCTCCAAATGTTGGTACCCAGGTGAGGTTTCCCACTAAGTACTAGGCCAAGACAGAGCCCATAATGTATTGTGGTTGCACTGGAAGCTTCTAAATTCTGAAACATGGCAGACTTCTTTGATTCCTGGGCGGCCGTCCTCCACCAAAAATCACACTCGTTGACCCGACAACCATTCCGCCCAGAAGAAAACTTAGTTTTATTTTGAAGTGGATTTGAGAAGAAAGTTTTCTCTAGAGAGCCTTTATACTTAGAAAAATTCTTTGTCTTTCGAACCCCCCAACGGTACTTTGTATATATAGCATAGCAAGCAATACTTAGTAAAAACAGGGGTAACCTATTAGGATGGAAATCCTAAGTATAGAGCCTCATGGCATACTACAAAATCATCGCACTTGCAAAATAATACTAAGGAAAAATTCTACTAGATCATCCTACACATGCATACTACGGAATTTTGAAGATCACATGCATAGAATCAAAACTGGGACAAAATTATGAACAAGTGGTGTAACTTGCCTTATGTTGATAATATGGGTGTTGATTATATTTCCCTGCAGCAATCGCACTCTCCGAACAATCTAATACGAGGACAAGGTAGTTCCAATCAAAACAATTGCAAACATAGCAAACACAACAAGGATGATCGAAAACATGCATGATGATTTAACATTACACAATGGGTATAATTAGTTTTATGAATATTAATATATCATATGATGCATGTATGAGTTCATTTAATGCAATAGAGTACTTGTTATTAATAATTACTTGCCAATATAAGGGTTTTGATAGTTCTGTTGTAACGCCTGTTCTAACTGTAGAATTAAATTTGTTTCTTGGGTTTACTGGATAGAGGACGTTAATACGAACCAGTAGGCGTTGGATTCAACCTAATCGGAGTTATAGATCTTTTTATATGATTTAAATAGTGTTTAATGGGTTTTAAATGATTCATACAGTTTCTGTTTCCTAAAAATCAAACAAAAATTATATCTGTAATCTCCACGGAATTGTGATTTCAGGAACATATTATTTTTAATTTTCTGAATAATATTTCTTTTCTTATGAATTTATTACTCTAAATAAGCCATTAAACTATTTAAATCTTCACGTCAAAACCTTACAGTAAAATG
This sequence comes from Avena longiglumis, assembly GCA_030063025.1. Lineage (NCBI taxonomy): Eukaryota > Viridiplantae > Streptophyta > Magnoliopsida > Poales > Poaceae > Avena > Avena longiglumis. Next base: position 314,473,967 of record CP125977.1, read on the forward strand.
CTGAACTAATTGCAGATTGATGATCTACATGGAACCAGCTTTCCATCGGTATATCATTTGTATTTTTGTGACAAGCAATTAACTTACTATGAATTTAATGATTTATAAAGGCATTAAAACTAATTAAATTTCTACGGGTTAAATAATATGCAAAGGCTAGATCTAACCAGATATTATTAAAGTACATTACAGTAGCTTCAAATTGATATATTATTCATATTTTTCGGAGTTACAGATAATATCTTCTGAATTTATTAACCTAAAAGACCATTAAAACTAATTAAATTACTGCAGTAACTACATACAGTAAAAGTTAGATCTATTCTGATAATATGATTCTACGTAAAATTATCTTCAATTTGATATATTATACGCAATTTTTGGACATGGTATGAATTTCTAATGAATTTTACAAGTTAGATCTATAATATGCAAATTTAAATTCGAACGGAATATTCCAGGGAATATTCCGCTGACTGGACAGGTTGACTTTGCATGACCTGGGACTAGATGTTGACCTTACGTTGACGTGACGTTGATGAGGAAGATGACCGATGACGACATGGAACGATCGGTTTGATTGGATCTCGACCGTCTGGATAGGATCCGTGGCTAGAAGAAGAGATTGACCGATTTTGGCTCGTAATAGACAAAAAATAGATCTGTTAGAGAGACAAATTCGTAGGTCAAATCGAAAAACTCAGAACATGAAAGTTGTGGGGAATCATTATTCCTACCTTCTCACCAAAGGAATTTGGATTTGAAAAACGAGCGAGTACATCTTGGATTTACACCGTAAGATCTGAAATATTGCGATACGAAATTCTCCGGCTGTGTTGGATGAAAAGAGGTGAGGTTTGTCGGGATTGAACGATTTCGACGCGATCTTCAACTTTCGTTTTTTGACCGAAAGCAAACGACGAAGTCTAGATGGGTTAAAAAGCGAAACAAGATTCGGGAATAGGTAGATTCGGGATTTCGAGAATAGAAACTCGTACAGCCGTGGCTTCACGAGTTTATATGGAGATTTAGGATGGTTTAGAGATAGGCCTTGGAGTAAGGAACAAGTAGAAACAAACGGAAGTCGATTCGGAGTTGTAGATAAAAAGTTATAAGAGTTTGAGTAGAGATAGGTATAGAAAATCAGTTTTCGCACGCTTTTTGGAGCAACCGACCTGTACGTGCGCGCGTGGTGCTCCGGGTCGCTGGCTGGTCTGGTGGGCTGGCGGCCCGCCCGTTTTTTTTTTTTACTTGTTTCCCTCATATCTTTTGCATACGAACTCCAAATGACATGATTCTTGTTTCTAAATTTTTCTAAAATCAAATAGATCATTATAGGATCAAATTTGTAATATTTTTACTAGTTTGGGAGTAGTGGATTTATAAATCCTTGCATATTTCATTTTACTTATATCTTTATGTGTTTGTATTTATTTCATAACTTTTTCATACTAGCTCCAAATGAGCTCAATTTTGTTTCTAAAATTTTGTAGTATTAATTGGATCTCTTTAGACTATGATTTAGCAATAATCGCTGTCTTAGCAATAGTGGGTTTTATAAAGTCAATTTAATTTCCCCTTAGGAACATTTGGGCGAATCAACTATAGGATTTAGATACCAGGATTTGGATTTAGCTTGTGAGAACTTTGCATGGATGAAATGCTTATGAATGCTTCATGATTTTCATTTTGAAATCTTGCACACCAATTCTACAATCCATAATCAATCCATGCCCTTTTGCCTATATGGCTACTTAGGTCTTAACAAAAGAATATAAGATTTTGAATTCATGGTTGAGAGGATTTTCTATTCAAAAAGTCTCTTCTCTTTGAGAATTTTCAACATAGTCAAACAATCAATCAATCTTATTTATTTGTTTCACATTCCAAAATTAGGAGAATTTTGGGATGTGGCATTAGGATTGTAGAAAACCAAACGAAACGATCCTAGCAAAAGGTTATTGTTCTACGTGGTAAAGAACCAAAGATCAAAAGCAAAAGGATACGATCTAGAAAAACACGGAAAAACGCACGTGGAGAAAACGGGTTAGTACGACTATGAAAATGAGCACAAAGGTCCCAACGAAGACTACGCTTTGTTGTCGCCAACTCAAGGAGAGACCACAACTCGTTTGCCAAAAGAGGATAAGCAATAGATTTGTGCACTTTCCTTGGTGCGCTCTTTTCCTCTCTCTTGTTGGCTTACAAGCTTGGTATTCTCTTTGTATTGGGAGACTATGTATCTTTTTTCTATTTTTCATTTGTTATATTTTTTTTTATTCTTTCTCTTTTTCTCCCTTTCTATGCTACTATGCTAACTTTTGTATTTGGCCTCACGCTCTCACTTTTCCAAAGGCAAGTGCACAATGCTTAGACAAACACAAAATGAGTTGCTCTCATAGGATAGATACACACAAAGGAAGATATGGGGCTGTCAAAGTGGTGCAAGTTATACCTTTGGTATTGGTGACGACTTGCAACCGTTGGAGGGGTATGATGTTCGAGTGTCGCGGTGTCGTTGAGCGCGTGGTGACTTTGATGCGGAAGCTGTTGTGAGAATGGCGACAAACACGACAAACACGAACAACTGAAGTGGAAAAGTCAGCAAATGAAGTTGAGGCGTCAAAAGAGCGAAGTAACACGGCCGAGGCGGTAGTACGCTAGCAACGACCGGTAGTACCGTGACGGTAGTACCGCTTGTGTGGCCGGTAGTACCGGTGATCTGCGGTAGTACCGCTCGCACAACCGGTCGTACCGCAGGGCACGGAGCTAGAACGAAATCAACTTGACAAAATCCTCAAATTCATGGTAATCTGACCGAAAGGCTGGGCTAGGAACAAACAGGGGCTATAGATCGACTCCAAAAGCAACAGATCTATGGACCAAAACCACGAAAAACTCACCAAATCCAAAGATCGATCCGAAGGCAAATTGGGGCTCTTTTTGGTGGAATTTTCGATTTTAAGGGGGATCAAAGAAAAATTGGGGGAAAATTCGTGATCAACCGTGCTCTTGATACCAATATGTTATGGGGTAACCCCTTGGGGTGGCCCAATCTTTCACGAACTCCACGAGAAACGAGGGGAAAGCAGTGGTCGGGGGAGGAAGGGGATGAAAACCACGAACACACGCACGCAAAACACGATACACGCCGATTCCTCACGCCGGTGGCAACCGGTCCAACATAATCCCTAGGATCGGTGTTGGGCGAAGCTCTCTCTCCACGCCAACAACGGGGGACGACGTGCTTGGTGAGATCTTGACGACTTGGGGGCGAGAAACCGAGAACCCAAGGCCTTGTACAACTTGAACGCACTAGGCAAGATCCAAGAGGGGGGTGGATAATCCGGTGCTCCTTGGTAGGAGCATGAGACCAATAGATGTAAGTTCCTCAAAGGGGTTCCTTAATCTATTATTATCCAAGTCTAGGGTTTACAATAAAGGGTGGGGGCTATATATAGGCCAACCACATAAACAGGGGTAGTTTCAGAACGAAATGGGAAAATATAGAAAGGGGTACAGGGCGCAGGGCCGAACTGAGGCGTTCTGGTTCAGTCAGGATCGGTAGTACCGGTCGGGCAACCGGTAGTACCGGTCGCAACCGGTAGTACCGCTCCGGGGGCGGTAGTACCGCTGGCGGGCCTGGAGCTTCCGTCGGAGTCACCTGTAGCGAGCGGTAGGATGGGGTGAGTACTGCCACCGTAGTACTGTTCTGGCCGGTAGTACCGCTGGCGTCTGGGGCGTGGAGTGGTTCTCCCTGGAGCGTCCGGTAGCGGGGTCCGCTAGTACCGCTTGTACCGGTAGTATCGGCCGCCTTAACCTGTAGTACCGGTTGAGTCTGGTAGCGACTGGTTGCTTCCGCTCCGGTTCCTCCGTCCCTTGGGTCCTTATCTTCGTACCTGATGATACACAGTGTATGCGTATGAAGTAGAAAACCATCCAAGGGTGTGTCGAAGTTACACAAGGAAAGGAGCGAGTTAACCTTGGCTTGGAGGAGCTTAGCTCGGGCACGAGTCATTGGTCCACTGGGAGGGCTAGGTGTTGTAGATGGAGGTGTGTCCGTAGGACGGGCTGCATCAGTTCTCCATCGCGGTCTTGTATTCCTCGACACTAGTGGTCAAGGTCTCTATCTTGGCCTTGAGAGCCCTCTTCTGGGAACGAAGCCTCTCGATCAGTGTCTGCTGCTGATCGAGCTCGAAGTCCTTGGACTGCAGTTCTTTAGTCATGTCCCAGATCTTCTTGTTCCTATCCTGGACAAGCTTCTCCTGACTCTTGAACTCCCTGTCCTGGCTCTCGAACTTCACCTCCATTTCCTTGACTATCTCGTCTTGCTCCGCGAAGAGCTTGTCCTTCTCGCGAAGCTGCACCCGGAGTTCGTCATTGTTGAGCATGACGTTGGTCCTGTCAGTGTCCAAGTGCCTAATGAGAGACTCTAAGTCCTGGACGTACAGGCGAATCGGCTCTGCTGCGTCCCTCGAATCGTCCTCGAAGTCGATGGACTCTCCATCCTCATCACGTCTACCAAAGACGTGGAAGTGAGTACCTCTAACCTGTCGGGAGTGTCTCCCCAGCAGACGTCCTATCAGATCCTGCATAACTACCTCAAGGCCTCTCTCCTTGTCATTGTGCATGAGCTTGAAGACAATGGCCTCCGTGGTAGGCTCTGTCTGGCGTCCGGGTTGGTTGACCTTGAAGCCCTAGAGGTCCTTCTTCTCAAATTTGGTGAGGGGAAGCACCATGATGGTGGGAAGAGGGAGATTGAGCAAAGTAGTAAGCTCAACGATACGAGGACCAAAGCGAGTAACCTGGAACTCCTCAACAGTGCTGATGGTAACAGTAGGCATATATTTATAAGATAGAAAAGTTAGAACAACATAAAACAAGAGAAGAATAGACAAGTGTGGAAGTTGTTGATTTTTTTTTCCTTAGTGGTTTCCAATCCTAGGTTCATAATCCTACAGGCAACACAGTGCTCTGATACCATCTGTAAGATCCCTCCTTTATAAAGGAAAAGGATCCATGTGATTGCAATGCTAGTCCACGGATCATTGCTAGCATCCAGTTTAAGATGAAGTACACAGATACAAAGGTCATTTATTACAGCCATTCCGTAGATAAACATAGTCTTTACAACTCCAAGTCCAGGCCTAATACAAGAGTTTGAATAATTAAATAAATAAAGTCTTCATCTTCATGTGCCACAGGCAAACATGTTGAGTGTAGACTCATGACACCTAATCCTCATCAGAGTAACCTGCAACATCACAAGTTACAGCCACAGTGGGTCAATACTTTGGAATAGTATTGGCAAGTGATACCTTAGTAAAAAATTTAAGTGGACTAGATAATATATGCAATTTGGCTAAGTGTAGCTTGGCTTGCTTTGCTCAAAATATATTTTTCCTATTAATTGAAATCACTAAGTTTTTCTTTGTCAAAACTTTTCCCAAGGAGCCACCAATAGACATTGAGGTCCTTCACCCTTGTTCACCCACAAGTTTTTACTTAGAAATTGGGATGAGGAGATTCTTGATAGCTTCCATGCCTTGATGCTCAAGTTGTCTATTGCCATGGACTTGGCTAAGTACTTAGATTTTTCCATCTACAGAGGTTGTGCACTTTCCCCACCAGACTTGGTTTCACCAAGACAGACCTTTCGTAAGCCTTCCCTAGACCAAATGGACGCGCTCCAACCTATCATTCCCACTACCACCAACTGTCCAAATGGCTAAGTTCTAGCAACCTATATGGTCCAGGCAGAGCCCATATTGCCAAGTGGCTGCACTAGAAGCTTCTTAACACTTGGCCTCTAAAATCTCTTTGTTCCTGGGTGGCTTACCACAAGTGAGATACACAAGGTAAACCATAGAAATGGGCCTTGTGTAACCACTCAACATAAACCTTTCCTTCCATTCCACCCAGGTGTTTCATTAACTTAGTTGTTTTATTAGGCAAAACACAAGTCCAAAGGACTTAGAAATATTTTCACCATAGCATTATATAATTCACCAACCCTTGGTTGCTACTAGATAGGCTAAGCATGGCATAGATAGTAACTTAACTTAGAAATTCCCTAGCATTTCTACAACTGCTAGGATTTCCCAACATGGCATATAAGCAAAATATAGCATGCAAGTCTAACAAAAATATTTCTAATGCTTAGTAGAAAACATAGGAATGGTAATATTCATGAAGTACCACTTGCCTTGGTAGTTGGGATAGTATCACTCCTCACAATCACAATCACTAGCACCAAAATCTACACAAAGATTGGTAGCAACAAATTACACACAAAACATATACAATCAAAAATATATGCATGCATGCAAGAATGATATGTGATGATTTTTTAAAACTCCACAAAGCAAGTAAACAGTACTGATTCATAAACAAGTTAAAAACTTGCCAAACAACCAATCTTTATACCCTAAATTATTTCCTAAACATTTCATAAACCCTAATTAGCCCTACACAAGTTTCTACAAAAAAAACCATTTTAACAGATGCGAAACATTAAACACATTGCATATTCTGAAAGAGCTTGTTCTCCTGATTCCAACGGTATAAAATTTGTCAAAATCTAACGTGGGAATCAAAAGTTACAAACAAAACAAATTTGAACAATAATCTGATTCAAAATCTGTTTTAAATCTAAACTACTGCCACGCGGCGCTATCCTATTGGCCGGCACCGTTTAACTCAGGATCACGCTTCTGCGCCGTCGGATCAAGTTAGATCCAACGCGCCAGATCTAAATAAAACGGTCCGTCCCCGTTCTAATCTAATCCCTACGATGCAGATCTAACGGCGGCTGTTGCTTTGACCAAAGTCGAGCGGAGCTAGCCAGCGGCGTGAGCTCTGTCGATGAGCCGGGCGAACTAGGTCGCCCGGCAGGGAGAGGGTGCTCACCGTAACCGCAGACGAGGTAAAGCTCAACGTGTCCTGGTGGCGAAGGCGCCGAGTCGTCGAGGATTCCTCGCCGGAGTTTCGCGAACGCGTCGGGTACGGCTGCTCGTCGACGTTGGCGAAGATACAGATCACGCCAGGGCAAAATAAGCAGATGCGCGGAGTGATGCTGGTCATGCGAGTGTCAAAGAGAGAACAAGGCGCGGTCAGAACTAACCAGGAAGGTTCGCCGGAGTTGGAGACGGCGTCGGATTCTCTCGGTGCTCGTCGAAGTTGAAGCTCTGGATCACAAACAGACGGGCAAAGGGGATCAGGAGGTGCGCAAGGAAGTTGCGAAGCTGTTCGTATGAACCAGAGAGGAAGGGGCGCACGAGGTTTACCAGGATTGGTCGCCGGAGTAGGTTCTGTCTGCGGCGGCGCAAGGGCGAATACTGGCAGCCTGGTTGATGCAGCCCGTCCCATGAACGCTATTACATCTACTACATCTACTCCCACAATCTCCCCAAGTGGACCCATGACTCGCGCCCGAGCCAAACTCCTACAAGCTAAGGTGAACTCGCTCCTCTCCTCGTGTGACTTCGATACACCCTTGGATGGCCTGCTACTTCAAACGCATACCTTGTGCATCATCAGTAAGAGAAGGACCCAGTGGATCGAGGAGCCGAGCGAAGCAACCGGTCATTGCCAGACGCCACGTACTACCGGTTGACGCGAGGTACTACCGGTTCAAGTGGTACTACCGGCCCGACTATCGGACACCACATGAGAGCCCAACCAAGGGCCGACGACTACGGTACTATCGGCCAGAACCGGTGGGCGGTACTACCGCCCCCTCCTACCGCTCGCTAAAGGCTTATCCGACGGAAGCTCCAGGATCGCCAGCGGTACTACCGCCCCCGGAGCGGTACTACCTGTTGCGACCGGTACTACCGGTTGCCCAACCGGTACTACCGGTCCTTACTGAACCTGAACGCATCAGTTTGGCCCAGCGCCCTGTATCCCTTCCTATAATTTACCTTTTCATTCCGAAACTACCCCTATTTATGTGGCTGGCCTATATAAAGCCCCCACCCTTTATTGTAAACCCTAGACTTGGATAATAATAGATTAAGGAAACCCTTTGAGGAACTTATATCTATTGGTCTCATGCTCCTACCAAGGAGCACCGGATTATCCACCCCCCTCTTGGATCTTGCCTAGTGCGTTCAAGTTGTACAAGGCCTTGGGTTCTCGGTTTCTTGCCCCCAAGTCGTCAAGATCTCACCAAGCACCTCGTCCCCCGTTGTTGGCGTGGAGAGCGAGCTTCGCCCAACACCGATCCTAGAGATTATGTTGGACCGGTTGCCACCGGCATGAGTTATCGGCGTTTATCGTGTTTTGGTGTGCGTGAGTTCGTCGCGTTCTTCGTGTGCGTGTGTTCCTGGATTTCATCCCCTGTCCCCCTTCCACCGCTTTACCCTCGATTCCCGCGGAGATTCGTGAAAGATCGGGCCAACCCAAGGGTTACCCCATAACATATTGGTATCAAGAGCACGGTTGATCACGAATTTCCCCCCAATTTTTCTTTGATCCCCCTTAAAATCGAAAATCCCACCAAAAAGAGCCCCAATTTGCCTTCGGATCGATCTCTGGATTGGGTGAGTTTTTCGTGGTTTTGGTCCATAGGTCTGTTGCTTTTGGAGTCGATCTATGGCCCCTGTTGTTCCTAGCCCAGCCTTTCGGTCAGATCACCACGAATTTGAGGATTTTGTCAAGTTGATATCGTTCCAGTTCCGCAACTGGCGGTACTATCGGCCGTGAAAGCGGTACTACCGCAAGTCACCGGTACTACCGGCTGCACAAGCGGTACTACCGCTCACCGGTACTACCGGACGTTGCCAGCGGTACTACCGCTCGCCTCTGACCGTGTTTCTTTGTTCCTTTGACGCCTCAATTTCGTTTGCTGACTTTTCCACTTCGCTTGTTCGTGTTTCGCGTGTTTGTCGCCATTTTCACAACAACTTCCGCATCAAAGTCACCACGCGCTCAACGACACCGCGACACTCGAACATCACCCCCACCAACGGTTGCAAGTCGTCAACAATACCGAAGGTATAACTTGCACCACTTTGACAGCCCCATATCTTCCTTTGTGTGTAACTATCCTATGAGAGCAACTCATTTTGTTTTTGTCTAAGCATTGTGCACTTGCCATTGGAAAGTGAGAGTGTGAGGGCAAATACAAAAGTTAACATAGTATCATAGCAAGGGAGAAAAAGAAAAAGAATCAAAAAAAAGGAAAAGAAAAAGAAAAAATAGAAAGATACATAGTCTCCCAATACAAAGAGAATACCAAGCTTGTAAGCCAACAAGAGAGAGGAAAAGAGCGCACCAAGGCAAGTGCACAAATCTATTGCTTATCCTCTTTTGGCAAACGAGTTGTGGTCTCTCCTTGAGTTGGCACGACAACCGAGCGTAGTCTTCGTTAGGACCTTTTGTGCTTATTTTCATAGTCGTGCTAACCCCGTTTTTCTCCACGTGTGCGTTTTTCCGTGTTTTGGTAGATCGTATCCTTTTGCTTTTGATCTTTGGTTCTTTACCACGTAGAACAAATAACCTTTTGCTTGGATCGTTTCGTTTGGTTTTCCACAATCCTAACCTTACACCAAAAGCTTTTGAGACCGGTACTACCGGTTGCGACCGGTACTACCGGTTGCCCAACCGGTACTACCGGTCCCATCTGAACTCGAACGCATCGTTTGGCCCCATACATATCCCTTCCTATAATTTACCTTTCGTTCAAACTACCCTGTTATGTGGCCTATATAAAGCCCCCACCCTTTATTGTAAACCCTAGACTTGGATAATAATAGATTAAGGAAACCCTTTGAGGAACTTATATCTATTGGTCTCATGCTCCTACCAAGGAGCACCGGATTATCCACCCCCTCTTGGATCTTGCCTAGTGCGTTCAAGATGTACAAGGCCTTGGGTTCTCGGTTTCTCGCCCCCAAGTCGTCAAGATCTCACCAAGCACCTCGTCCCCCGTTGTTGGCGTGGAGAGCGAGCTTCGCCCAACACCGATCCTAGAGATTATGTTGGACCGGTTACCACCGGCGTGAGTTATCGGCGTGTATCGTGTTTTGGTGTGCGCGAGTTCGTCGGGTTCTTCATGTGCGTGTGTTCGTGGATTTCATCCCCTGTCCCCCTTCCACCGCTTTACCCTTGATTCCCGCGGAGATTCGTGAAAGATCGGGCCAACCCAAGGGTTACCCCATAACACTGGTGGCGAGAAGAGTGTGCAGTGTGGGGGGAAATGACCGCGAGGGGGAGGGGTTTAAGTAGGCAGAGCTGGGCGTGGAGTTACTCGCGGAATCAATGGGAATCAACGCGGAAGTGACTGCGGCGAGTAACGGCGGCGTGAGCGTCGGAGGTGCGCATGATTGACAAAGACGGCGACGGGGTCAAGGGTCCACTTGTCAGCGAATAAAACAGAGAGGGGGTGGGGTCCTGGCGTCAGCGACTCTGTGGGTGCGTCTGCGAGTGACAGAGCGAGAGAGAGAGGGGACCCGGGTGGGCTAAATGGGCTGCTTCCTTAGTTGGGCTAGATTAGCAGCGCCAACCTTTTTCCTTTTCTTTATTCCTTTTCCAATTCTGTTTTGATTTTCTGGAATGATTTTCAAATGATTTCAAAAGCTTTTGAATTCAAACTTTTTCCAGGATTTTGTAGGGTGCAACATTCACACTTCTGGGCATAAAATCAAGTGGTCACTTTGTATTAGCTTGGTCCTTTGTTCAAACAAAACAAGTAGTGCTATAGCACATGATTTGAATAAGTTTTGGAAATGGTTTCTGATTCATATTTGTTTTGTAAAATTTCACCAAACTTCAACAATCAAACACAATAACAAGAGAGCAAGGGAGGCTTGGCTTAAAACAATTAACTCTTCAATTGAGAGTGGCTTTAGATTAATAGTTGTTCACATAAAATAATGAGCTCATATGCTCCTGTTTTGAAGTGTTTTGTTTGAAATGAAAAACATATGATCATGGATGCATGGATGATATGCATAAGTTTGAAACATGATTTTAGGGATGTTACAGCCATAGATAATGATGCCAAGTTTCTAATGTCCGAACCAACGCATATAATTCTTTATCATAAGTAGAATAGTTCAGACTAGCCCCACTCAATTTCTCACTAAAATATGCAACAGGTTTTCCCTCTTGTAATAACACACCTCCCAAACCAATTCCACTAGCATGTGTTAGCTTATCTTTCAATATGACGAAGGCCTGTTGTTGTGAATCGCCCCAAACAAAGGGCACATCCTTCTTGGTAAGTTCATTCAGTGGCGTGACAATTGATCCAAAGTCTTTGACAAAGCGCCTATAAAAACTAGCGAGGCCAAGAAAACTCCTCACGTGTGTGACCGTCTTGGGCTGCGGACAATTCTCAATAGCTTCAATCTTGGCTGGATCCACTTCAATACCCTGTGATATAACAACATAGCCAAGAAACGCAACTCGATTGGTGCAAAAGGTGCACTTCTCAAGATTACCAAACAAACGTGCATCATGTAAAGCATTTAAAACAACACGTAAATGGTCCAAATGATCCTCTAAAGATTTGCTATAAATCAGAATATCATCAAAGTAGACTACCACAAAACGTCCAACGAAAGCACGTAAAACTTCGTTCATTAATCTCATGAAAGTGCTGGGTGCATTAGTTAAACCAAACGGCATCACTAACCACCATATAAACCGAACTTAGTTTTAAATGTTGTTTTCCATTCATCTCCCAATTTCATACGAATCTGGTGGTAACCACTACGCAAATCAACTTTAGAAAACATGGTAGAGCCACTCAATTCATCAAGCATGTCATACAAACGTGGAATAGGATGACGATATCGAATAGTAATAGTATTGATAACTCTACAATCAGTACACATGCGCGAAGAACCATCTTTCTTAGGTACCAAAATAATAGGAATAGCACAGGGGCTAAGGGACTCAAGAATATGATCTCTGTCGAGTAGTTCCTAAATTTGGCGTTGTATCTCCTTTGTCTCCTCTGGATTGGTTCTATATGGCGCGTGGTTGGGCAACTTAGCACCAGGAACTAGATCAATTTGGCGCTCAATTCCTCTAATAGGAGGTAGTCCTGGTGGCAGCTTAGCGGGAAAAACGTCCTCATATTCCTGCAAAAGGTTAGCAATAGCGGGTGGCAAAGAAGGAGGCATATCCTCAAATGAAAATAAAACCTCTTTGCAGATAATTGCATAACATTGAGTATTGTTTACATCTAGTTCAGCAATATCAATTTTATTTGCAAGCATACATGGACTCTTCAAACGAATTTCAGTAGCATGTTTAGAATCAGATTTAGTGTTCTTTGGTGGTACAAAATCTGCAACAACAATCTGATTCTCACTTTTATTTTTCTCCTTAGTTTTAGCTCTACTAGCTCTAGCAAGATCATCTTTTAAAATCCGTTCGGGAGTCATAGGTTTTAGACCAATTTTCTTTCCATCATGCATAAGAGAATAGTGATTAGTTTTGCCATTATGAACAGATTCTCTATCAAATTGCCATGGTCTACCAAGTAACAAAGAAGAAGCTTGCATAGGTACAAGATCACAATCAACAAAATCAAAATATGTACCAATAGTAAAATACACGCGTACCGTTCTTGTTACCTTGATCTTGCGAGAACTCTCAAACCATTGGATGTAATATGAATGTGTGCTTTGTCTTGTTGGAAGTTCAAGCTTCTCTACCATGTCAACACTAACCAGATTATTACAACTCCCTCCATCAATGATGATCCTTATAGCTCTTTCCTTGACAACACCACGTGTTTGGAACAGGTTGTGGCGTTGATCATGCTCATATTTCCTCAATTCCACACAACACACGTGATGTGGACATCCCTTCTATTGATACAACCGTTGTACCTAAAGCTACACACATACAAGGACCCATCACAAGATCTCGTGCCAAACAACTTAACTATCAGGTACTTTCGTTTTTGGAACTATTTCTCACATACATGAGAATATGATGCTGCCTAAATCAGATGTATTTCTTACTCTTAGGAATGATGGACCAAGCATGGATGAGAGGGACAAGCATTGGAGCATGGCCATGCATGGAGATGGCAGCAAGCATGTGATGATCCAAGAGAAGGCCACGGATGAAGATTTCAGAACTTTGAGGCCACCATAATAAAGAAAGAAGGCTTGGACGAAATATTCAAGATCAATACTTCACGAATTCTTCCTTAGCTTAATATGGTGCTACGACACCTTTATTTTGGGCCAGGCCCATGTAATTTTCGCAGGATTTTAATTAGCCACTTTTTAGAGTCTGTATTTGAGGGGAAAAGGACTTCTATGGTTGGATTCGGCCACCACTTCCATGGCTGGCCGAAACCCCACCTTTTCGTCCTTAAATACTCCCCATAGCCGTCACCCTAGACTCGGATTTTGTTTAGACATTAAGTTAGACATCGTAGCAACTTCGCCAAGGCTCGAGCGTCGCAGAGGCCTCTTGTACTTCGCACCTATTCAGGACCCCACCTTTTCAATAAAGCTTTCCTCTTAATACGCAATATCTTGTTTGCAATATTGGTTCTTACTTGTTCTCGATTTCAGGTAGGAATTAAGACCCTCGCTGGTCAGGCTGATCGTGTTCCCGCAGGATCGGTAACCTCCAGTAGATTGGACTAGCGATTGCATTGGCGCTCGTGCTCGCACGTGTAGTCGGATCGTCAAGCCCGAACTCCACCAAATCTATTATCATCAACTCATCGAAAGATCGGACACCTTTTGCCCTATCCCCCTCGCTGGTCAGGATGATCGTGTTCCCGCAGGATTGGTAACCTCCAGGAGATTGGCCTAGCGATTGCATTGGCACTCGTGCTCGCACGTGTAGTCGGATCGTCAAGCCCGAACTCCACCAAATTGATTATCATCAAATCATCAAAAGATTGGACACCTTTGCCCTATCAACACGTTGTGTAATTAAGGTCTTGTATCGTTCAGCAGTTTCAGCTCCCATTACCTCTGTCTCTTCATCAGAATCACAATTGTCTCCATCTTGAGCAGAAATAAGAGCTAATGTATCTTCATCAAAGTCACTCGCTGAATCATATTGACCATCATCACGCACCATCATAACACGTTGTGTTGTGCACTGTCTCTCAATATGACCAAAACCCCAGCACTTGCGGCATTGTATATCCTTTGTTTTACCCGTGGAAGCCATAGAATATGCACTACGAGCAGGAGCATTGGATGACGGTGGAGGAGCAGCTGACGGAAATCTTGTGGTGGACTTGGATGTGGTAGTAGCTGGTGGAGAATCAAGAGAAGGAGGCACTGATTATCGGGATGCCCAAGTGGATGTGCGACCTGCAAAATTATTAGTCATCCTCCATGGTGTTTGGCGATCATGCACTTCACGTTCAGCTTTGCAAGCAAGATAAAACAAACGAAGGATGGAATTATATTCCTTATAGTCAAATATGTGTTGAATGTCCTTGTTTAATCCACCAAAGAAATGTGCAAGCATTTGTTCAGTAGATTCAACAAGACCACACCGAACCATCCCCGTTTGCAATTCCTTATAATACTCTTCTACAGAATTTTTCCCTTGTTCCAAACGTGTCAGATTCTTTAGTAAATCACATTGATAAGTGGGAGGCACAAAACAAACACGCATAACAGTTTTTAAAGCAGTCCAAGTACGAAAAATAGTAGTAGGATTTAAATGACAATACTCAGACCACCAAAGGGAAGCAAATTTAGTAAATTCACATATAGTAGCACTAACACGCATATTCTCAGGATATTTTAAACATGCAAAACGTTGTTTTACTTCCATCTACCATGTAAGATATGCATCAGGATTATATTTACCCGCAAAAGATGGAATATTTAATTTAAGCTTTGCAACATGATCATCATCACGTACCGGTGGTCGCGCATTGCGGTGGTAATGTCGGGGTCGGCCAGCAGGGTGTGAAGGTTGTTCAACCTCCTCGTCAAACAGATCATCGTCGAGGTCGTAGTAGTACCCGTCGTCTGCCCCCAATGTCGCAGCAGCAGCCACGGTGGAAGCCTGAGGTGCCTCACCGCAAGTAGCCGCCGAGGTGCAAGCGGCAATGAACCAGCAGTATGACCCGTGATCGGAATGTGCCGTGCGCCATGCCGAGGTGCCAATGGGGCGGGTGCGGGTGCCGACAATCTGTCCAAAACCTCCTTGAACCGAGCGTTAAGCTTGTCGTTGAAGGATTTCTCGATTCCGGCGATCTTGTCCATGGCGTTGGTGAGCTTGGTGTCAAACTCCTCTAGTCGTGCATCCACATCTTCAGCGCGACCGACCAATAGCTCGGAGAAGTGGGCATGTAGTTCTTGGTTCGTCATTGTGGAAGGGTTACGCGAAGTATCTATCATGGTTAGTCCTTTAAAAAGCACAGGTATATATGCCTATAACTACGGAAATATGGTGGAAGGCACGCGTAATCAGTCAAGCAATATACGAAGCTCTTACAAGTTCTTACCAAACAGCAGAAAAAGGCGATGTGCAACCGCGAGGAGCAGTGGGTCCAGAGATTGAACCGAGCGATTACCAGGAGTCAAGACACCGCACGTGGATAAATCCGTGCAGCTTTGGGAAGGCTTAGCAAAGGGGTTAGCAATTATCAAAACAGCAATGCAAATTTTGAAAGAATGCTCAACGACTATACTGTGTTGGTCCTAGGCTAGACTATACTAGAGACGCGAGCCTAGATTACCAACGATGTCACTACGCGACACAACAAGCAATGTATGATGATATGGCACCCTGAAAAGCGAACCGAGATGTCGAAAATAACTATGATGGCGAGTGTCTAGAACTGATCGACGGGGTCTAGAAACAGGTTAACCCCAAAAAAAATTGTCGAATTTTTTTGTATTATGCTCCGGAAAGCGTGCAGGCGCAAAAAAAATATCGCTATAACGGCCGATGGAGAAAAGTGATCCCCGGAGCCAAAAATCAGTATATCCAGAAAAAAATTCGGAGGCGGTTCCAGACTTTTTTTTTTGCTCTCCTTCTGGACTTACAACTGAACTTTTAGCTCGACACGAACTTTAGCTCAACATGGAAACAACAAGGAAAGTAAAAAGAAAAAACTAGGAAACAATAACCGATGAGGATATCTCTAGTCCTTTGCCATTATCTACCAATGATGATGATGATGTTGCTGCACAAGACAAGTCCAATGAAATCAGAATTGGACCAATGACAAGGGCACGTGCAAAGCTGCTAGGCCAACAGGTGAATTCACTCTAAATTGAATCTGATATTTTTAATTGATGAGAACTTTATACTGCCTAAGTCTATGCATCTTTGTATGATCAGGTTTGTTGATAACACAAGCGTTGCACGTGGAGAAGAAGGAGATTTGCAACAGGAAGAACAAGCACTAATTTCCAATATCAGCAAGTGCGCGAGCGAGGAGAGGGAGGAAGGCACACTAGGAGACAATGAGGAAATCACGTATGATCAAGAAAGGGATGATGAGCACCCAGAAATACATGTTTGAGGTGTTCCACGACGTTTGGCCTGCGTGCCAATTAGGCCGAACCCATCTATGGGTCGGTATGTATCAGTTTGAGTCGAACCGAGTTAGTTTGGTCCAAGTTATGGCTGTTTTTAGGCCCAATTATGAGGGAGGACGCCCCAGCCCTCATATATACCCCAGCAGCCATCGCAATTAGGGTCATACCACGTTTAGATTAAACCAATACTTGTTTCGTTGAACTGCTGCAAGCATTCATCTGAAATTATATGTTCCTCTTTGATTCGATCAGGAATATCTACCATATCTCCACTTTGATTCGATCTGGAGTTTGCTACTGAAAGTCTTCATGTTTTCTGCTGTTCCATTGGGAATTGGTAGATTGCAAACCGCTTTGTGGACAGCGGCTACGTGCGCAAGTGTGTGAAGTTGCGAATACCAACGGGGTTGAGATATGTTGCATTGGCAGCGAGGGAACAGCCGGTGATTCACAACATCGTTATCTCCATTACATCCACCATCATCTACGACGTGCTCAACGAGAAGATCGGGCCACCCCTTATCATCTTGGTATCAGATTCTCAGGTTTACTCGGTGAGCAATTCATCCCATAGATTAGTTGTTTTAGTCCTATACAGAAAAAGCCATACAAAAATATTAGGGTTCATAGTGTATTGCCATAGTCTAGATAACACTGTTCGTGAGTTCTAGTTGCTGATCGTAGTATTTTTGTGTAACCTTTCTTCTAAATCTGAGTCGTAGTTTTTGTCTAGTTTTTGCCTAGTTTTCGTCTAAGTTTGTCTCATAATCGGAGTTTTAGACTGTTTCTAGACTGTTCGTCGTGTTCTGGAGTTTTAGATCTAGTAGATCTATTTTTTATTTTATTTGAATTAGAGTTGCTAGATCTATTTTAGAAGAAAGAAAGCAAACAAAAGTCCCGATCCGATCTGTACGTGAGAAAGAAAGCAAACAAAAGTCCCGATCCGATCTGTACGTGAGGCAAAGCTCACGTTAAAAAAAAGAAAAAAAAGGATCGCGGCCGCTACTTCGCTTGACCTCAGAAACGTCTATGCTTAGGCGTCACGGTTGAGCGAGCCCAAAAAAAAATACGACGCTATGCCTCGCTGAACCTCAGACTTGTCTGTCCTTGTACGTGAGGCTTGAGCGAGCCAAAAAAAAACACGGTCGCTGTGCCTCGCCGGACCTCTAACTTGTCTGTGCTTATACGTGAAGCCTGAGTGAGCGCAGAAAAAAAAATTACTGAGTCCACATAGCGTTCCTATCTTTGTAAGCCTTAGTAAGCCTTTCTTGGTGTCTAGAACTATCCTACGAGACTAGCGTGCTTAGTGCTCTTCGGGCTGCTTAGTTTAGCAATCTGGTGCCTGTTTTGTTGAGTCATTGTTAGCGTCTCTTCTTGTGCATTGCAACACGAGCATTACTCCGATATACCTCACTTTTGAGCTCCTTTTCAGAGTTGCAATCGTCCCATTTATCTCCACTATGTGTGTTTACGTGGGTCTTTGTCATACGGTCAACACTAGGATTTATGAATTGGTGTTGTTAGGTATCCATACCAAGCTCCACTATATACCCCTAGTTGTTGTGTGATAATCTCTTCCTCGGTATTCGCTTCGTCACATCCGTGCACGTTCTGCTCATACAAGTTGGTAAGCTATCCTAATTCACTTTGGAACAGTAAGATACATTGTTTTCTTTCAGTTTTGAGTGAGTTGTGAGAGTTCCACCATACACCTATTTTTGTTTGCACTAACCTACTAATCATGTCTGAGAGTGTTAATGTGCAGATGAAAAAGGATCCTACTGCCGTGGTGCATTGGAATGAATATGAAGCCTTGCGTGATCACTTGACACGTCAGATAGATGTTGCTGTTACCAATATACATGAAGATGTGCATGTTATTGATTTGGAACTTAAAGAGGCAAAAGAAACAGCTGCCATGTAACTACCTCGATGAATTACGCTCCTAGATACAAGCCTGGATGAACGGTAGTGGTTGAAATAGTACGGTGGGGCCCAAAAGCCACTCATGGGTAGACCTTTCGGCCGTCCCAACCACTTACAATTCATCGGGACCTGTACGGGCGGCGTAATCGGCAGGCGAAGGGATCAACTACATACACAAATGAGTATGTATGGAAGCCACCATACAAAAGTACATCAGAGCCATTCCATCTAGAAAGAAAGGAAATATAGCAACGCCATATGCAAGATTCAAATGACCTAGATAGATCTAATATGTTAGGATAATTCCTCATACATCACACATCAGAGTATCAAGCGGAAGCGGCAAAACAAAGTCCGAGTACGGATAAGAAGCAAATCGGCATAAGATGCCATAGAAATAAGCACATCCCGCCCACAGATCTCACGGCCCTCCCTAATCTCTACACCGAACGATCGTTGCCCACATCATCAGCCTCCTCCACCCAGTATCCGTCCTGCGAGTGTACCTGTTCATTTGAACCAATAATTTATCGTGTGAGACCCTAAGGGTACTCAACAAGTCTTTATGCCTCTAAAGGGGACACAACCTGGGGTGACGCAATTGCAGCAAAAGGTAAACCCTAACAGTTCTATAGAAACTCGCTAACCATCCGTCTAACCACAGATAGACGGATGTCCGTGAATTAATGACAATAGTTATAACGGTAATATCCACAGATCCATCCTCCTCCTTGCTTACCAACGAGGAAACGGACGAACAACCCCCCATCCGTTGGCAATTTTATTAACCATTCCATGAGTGTTGCACTATTTACTAGTCATTTACTTAGTCAGATTAAAGTGGTACTTTAGTTATGCTTGTCTATGATCGAGAAACTGTGCTCCAAGTCGTCCATAACCATGACACGGCTTTGAAAGTTTTACCTGCAGGGTGCACAAATAGCAACACACTCGATCAACCTCGGAAAACCAAATCAAAACCCAACGAGGCCTTCACGAAAAGCAAACAGGATTCAAGAATATTTTGGGGCCACCCATTGAGTAGACCCAAGAACGGAGTTAGCTGGCTCCGAGACGGACTCAAGGTTTGCGTCAATGGCTGTAAACGACCGGGAACCCGAAAGTGTGACTGGGCTTGTCGATACCGCGAAAACATTCCGCTTACCTAAACAGTACAGTGTGCTCCTCGCACAATCTTAAATAAAGCAGTAGCATGGCATAGGTACAGGATAGTAAATAAAACCTCAAACTAGTTTGTGGCCCCAAGAAATAAGACTGAATCAAGCTCTGGCTCAGGGGGGTCCCATAAGCCTCCCGGATGTGGATAGCGCGAATAAATCAAAGAACAGGAATCAAGTACTCGGGGTCCTACGGGACACAAGTGAGCAGGAAAAACCAAATAGCAGATGTTGTTTAGGTACCTCATTATCCATCAGACACTCACAAACCCTACACATGCTGTTCTACGACTCGCATGGCCCAAACAACTCCTGTAGTAATGGCTCATGGGATGGAGGAACAAACTTGGTGGGGTTTAAAAAGTAAAGGCTATGCAATACTTGGGATTCAATTTAATGCAATCGCGACTCAATGATGCAAGAATAAGATAGAGGCAATAGGTATTGTATGTATGCAAGCATGTGATAGTGCTTGCCTGGCAACTCAGTTGAAGCGAGGGACGGATCTGGGTAGTGCTCCTGGTTCTCTTGATATATCCCCTGCTTAGTGTCTATTCGAAGAAGAACCAAACAAACAAAGGCCAACATAAATAAAGTGCACAAGCATAGGAATAAAATGCGTCAAGCAAACACTCATGCCATGATGAATGATGCACAATTTGCATGGCAATAAAGTAGCATGGCATGGGTGAGGTGTAGGATACAGAAATAACATTTTTATGGGGTTTTGGTCCCCTTTTATTGTCATATTAGTTGATGTATATTATATATTTATATGATGCATGCTGCAATTGAAGTCATGGATAGCATAAACAGAAAGGTCTCGTCGAGCTGATCATTTTAGACATATCATTTGTCAAATTCGGAGTTTTAAAACAAAAGTTATTAATTTATTAAGGTCCAGGGGCATTTTGTTGTAATTTAATTCAACTTGAAATTTAAGTGTCCAAATAATATTTTGAATGGCATATTTGAATTCCTCACATTTTTCTGATTCAAAAACATATATTATTTGTATTATTTGGAATTATGAATTTAAAGTTATTTGAAAAACAGATTTAATTTTGAATTTGAATTAATTTGAAATAGTTTTGAATTAAAACAGACAACCAAAACCTTTGTTACTCACTCTTTGCTAACCACAGACGACAGGTGGGGACACGGTCATTTACACGCGCCAATGGGCGCGTACGTGGAGGAGCCGGGACCGCGGGTTGAGTCTGCGAAACGTGGGGAGCCTTTTTATAAAAGCGCCACCGACGCTGACTGGTGGGGCTATGGGGACTGCGGTTCTAGGGATAAAAAGTCACAGGGGTTAACTTAAAAAGGCTCGCGTGCACTGTGCTTCTTCCTTTCCCCGCGTCTGGCGCGCGCGGTGCGCGGCGTGGCGAGACGGGACGTCGAACCCGCGACGTGGGCGCGTGCGTAGAGGGGCAGAGCCACTGCGCTGGCTCGGGCTAGGAGACAGGAGGAGGGGGCGCGGCTAGCTAAGTTCTCTGCGAGGCGCATGCGGGCAGACGGCAAGCGCCGTGACGCAGCAGTGCTCGATTTTAACGCACATCGCCGGCAGGAAACGACTAAGGCCAGGGGCATGTCTATGGGGTTAGGGGACTCACCGCGGGGGCATTGGTGTGGCTGGATCGGGTGGAGGCGCAGCAGATCGGCGACGAGGCAGGGGCCGGGCGAGCTAGGGTTTGCGTCGGGGCGTCGACGTTCCTGGGCACCTGGTCCCTCTCCTTCGCGTCTGCGGGTACAGGGGCGGTGCAGGGGCCCTCGTGGTCTTCCTCGACAACCCTAAACGCCACGCCACCGGCTGGTAGAGTATGGGGAGGAAGGGGCCGACGGTGGACGTCGCCGGTGGGTAGATGTGGCGAGGGAGAGAGGGGGAAGAGGGCAGGGCCCTGGGGGAGATCTGGGAGAGGCCAGAGGGTTGGGAAGGGGTAGATAAGGTCGGGGGTGAGGTGGTTGGCGTGGGGGAGGGGAAGGTGGCTTCGTCCACCTTTTTGCCTCTCCTTCACGTGCACGGCATGGGCCAGGGAGGGGGTAGCTAGGCAGGGAGAGCTGAGGGGAGGCTGCAGTGGGCCTGAGGGGTAAGGAGCTCGTGGTGGGGCAGGGCAGGCAGAGGGAGAGCAAGAAAAGAGAGGGGAAGAAGAGAGGAGGTACTCGGGTGGGGGCTAGGGTTGGAAGGAAGAGAGGTAGCTAGGGGCACGATGGGGGCCAGCTAGGAGGGAGAGGGAGGCCGAGAGAGAGGGGGGTTTGGCTTAAGCATGCAAACAACAACACACATGGGTGGGGATGGTTTAGAGAGGGAGGTGGGGTTTAGGGTTAGAAGAGGATGAGATGAGAGGGAGAAAGTAATTAGGACTAGTTTAGATGAGGTGATTAGGGTTTAGTACTTTGGAGGAGATAGTAGGGTTAGAGAGAGGAAGGAATGTGAGAGAGTATTAGGGTTGGATTAAGGGTATGGGGTATGGTTTGGTCAAAACAAACAAGCTCAAGCAAAGGGAAAGAGATGGTCCATGCAAAAAGAAAACAAGTAAAAAAATTCAAATGACAAGTAAAAAGTTGGTACTTGCATGGATCTAGCTAGATCAAGCAAAAGGAAGGAGAGAGTGAGATAAGAGAAAAGACCCACTCCAAGAATTTCAAAATAAAACCAGATGACTTGGATGTGGTGGTTCTGCATGGCCCATGCAAACAATAAATGCCATGCATTCATATTGTGAAAACAACATAAAATCACATGGCATTCTTCCATGCATTCCCAAAAGGTGGAATAAGGCCAAGCAAAAGAGACTAGTATTGGATCCACCCAACCCACATGAGCTAGGTAAACTCAATTAAATGCCAGCTCATATTAATTGGATGGTGGATTTATAAGGTGGTGAAGAAAAGGTGGTGGAGTCAATAAAAGAGATGCCCCCAACTCAACTTGGGCATTTGAACAATATATCAAGAACCAAATACAATATCAAGAGGCAACTACAATTAATAATGTATATGAGACAAGAACCAAAACACAAAGGGTTTTATATGATGCTCCATTGCAAGGTGGCATGATGACATGAGCATGATATGATGATGATGCAACAATTATATGAGGGAACTGGTCATTTTATTACTAGATCAAGTAGCATTACAGATGTTAGACAATTGGGATGCTACAACTCTCCCCCACTAAACAGGAATCTCGCCCCGAGATTCTAGGAAGAAGAAGAAGACACAAAGAGGGTAGGATAGTTGGCACGGAGTTCATCTTCACGTTCCCAAGTGGCTTCATCAACAGAATGGTGTGACCACTGCACCTTGCAGAATTTGATGGACTTGTTGCGAGTCCTTCTTTCTGCGGTCTCAAGGATTTTTGTGGGGTGTTCTTGATAAGACAGGTCTTCTTGGAGATCGATTAGCTCATGATCCACGGTCCTGCCGGGATCTTTGAAGCACTCCTTGAGTTGAGAGATGTGGAAAACATCATGGACTTTGAGTTTTTCCGGAAGCTCAAGGGCATAAGCAACTTCTCCTCTTCTACCACGAATTTTGAAAGGACCGATGTATCTAGGAGCCAGCTTTCCTTTGATACCGAAGCGGTGTGTGCCTCTCATGGGAGTGACACGAAGGTACACGAGATCACCAGGGGCATACACCATGTCCGTGTGCTTCTGTCATAATTGCTCTTCCGCAACTTTGAGCAATCTTCGTGTTCTCAAGAATGATATGCACCTTCTCCTCCGCTTGAGTCACAATGTCGGCCAAACCAAATTCTTTCTCCGCACCGACCAACCAATCGGAGTTCGCACTTGCGACCATAGAGAGCCTCAAATGGTGCCATCTTGAGACTTTTCCGAAGTCGTTGTTGTAAGAGAATTCAGCATAAGGAAGACATTCCTCCCACTTCATGCCAAAGAGATAACGCAGCACGAAGCATATCCTCCGTAACTGATTGATCCTTTCAACTTGTCCTTGATCGAGGGTGGTAAGCGATCTTGAAGTTCAACTTTGTTCCCAAAGCATTTTGGAAACTTTCCCAGAACTTGGAAGTGAAGATGCTCCCACGGTCTGAACTGATCTCAAGCGGAACCCCATACAGAGAGACAATTCTGTTGATATAGAGCTCAGCCAACTGAATTCCAGAAATTGTTTCCTTGACGGGGAAGAAATGAGCCACTTTAGAGAGCCTGTCAATGACAACAAAGATTGCATTGTTGCCCTTCTGCGACCTTGGAAAACCAGTGATGAAATCCATCTCTACCTTTTCCCATTTCCATTCCGGGGGTTTCAATGGTTGTAGAAGACCGAAAGGTTTCTGATGGACAGCTTTCACTCTGCGGCAAACATCACACTCCGAGACATACTTGGCACAATATCGTTTCAGACCAGGCCACCAATATTGTGTTTTCAAGTCCATGTACATCTTTGTGCTGCCAGGATGGATAGAAAGAACAGAATCATGCGCCTCCTTGAGAACTTGCTCTCTCAAACCCGGGTAGTTTGGAACAAACATCCGGTGCTCAAAGAAAAGCGTGCCTTGATCATCAACGTGGAAGGACTCATACTTCGGAAGCTCAAGTTTAGAGATGATCTTTTTGGTGTGCGGATCACCAAGCTGACGAGAGCGAATATTTTCTTCCAAGAGAGGAGTAGCGGAAGGTTCGAGAGATGCCCTTGTTCCACAATTTCGAGTTGAGCCGGAATTCCTCGCACAAGAGAGGTTGCTCTTCCATCATGAGGTTGTTGACATAAGCTTTGCGGCTGAGAGCATCGGCCATGACATTAGCTTTGCCCGGAGTGTAGTTGATGGTCAAATCAAAATCATTGATTGCTTCAATCCATCTCCTCTGCCGAAGGTTGAGATCAGGCTGAGTGAAGATATACTTCAAACTCTTATGGTCAGAAAAGATCTCACAACGGTTGCCAAGCAAGTAGTGCCTCCATAGCTTCAAAGCAAAGACAACTGCTGCGAGCTCGAGGTCATGTGTGGGATAGGTGATCTCATGCGTCTTCAACTGACGAGAGGCATAAGCAACCACCTGTTTTTCTTGCATAAGGACCGCACCCAATCCTTGCAAAGAGGCGTCGCAGAATATCTGGAACGGCTTAGATGTATCCGGAGGGACCAACACTGGTGTGGAAGTTAGCTTCTCTTTGAGTGTCTCAAAACTTGCTTGACATGGAGGAGTCCAAAGGTATTTCTTGCCTTTCTTAAGGAGATCGGTAAGAGGCTTCGCTATCTTCGAAAAGTTCTGAACGAAGCGACGGCAATAACTAGCCAAACCGAGGAAACTCCGCACTTCTTTGACATTAACAGGAGGAAGCCATTCAACAATTGTCTTCACAGTTTCCGGGTTGACTGCAATGCCCTTGGCAGAGATGACATGACCAAGATAGGTTACTTCAGGCAGCCAAAACTCACACTTTGAGAACTTTGCATACAAGCGGTTCTCACGAAGCTTGTTTAGGACACACCGAAGGTGTTCTTCATGCTCTTCCTTTGACTTGGAATAGACTAGGATGTCATCCAGATATACCACAACGAACTTATCAAGGTACTCCATGAAAACCGAGTTCATAAGCCTCGAGAAGGTAGCCGGTGCGTTGGTGAGACCGAAAGACATGACTGTGTACTCATACAGGCCATAGCGAGTGGTGAAAGCTGTTTTAGGGACATCTTCCTTGCGAATCTTGATTTGGTGATAACCACTCCTCAAATCCAGCTTAGAGAATACCACACCCAAATTAATGATCAAGAGATCATTAATCCGCGGGAGGGGATATTTGTTTTTGATGGTTTTCGCATTGAGAGCCCGATAGTCAACACAAAGTCTATCAGTCCTGTCACGCTTCTTCACAAAGATTGTTGGGCTACCCCAAGAAGAAGTACTGTGTTGAATGAAACCCAACTTCTCTTGTTCATCAAGCTGTCGTTTGAGTTCAGCCAACTCAGAAGGACCCATTTTATAAGGCCGCTTGGAGATAGGAGCCGTTCCAGGTTCAAGCTCAATTACAAACTCAACCTCACGATCCGGAGGCATACCCGACAACTCTTCAGAAAGACATCCGGAACTCACGGACCACCTGTACACTCTGAATAGCTTCCATAGCATCATCATTCAGAGCCGCCAAAGAGAAAAGCTGGACAGCAGGAGTCAGACTTGGAGAAAAGACTATATGGCCTTCAGGAATCTTCAGAGAAACTGAGCGTTCAGCACAATCAATCACAGCTGCATTTGCTATCAACCAATCCATGCCCAAGATGACATCAATGTCAGAATTGCCCAGAACAATTAAGGAAGCCGAGAACAAAGAGCCACCAATCTCAACTTGATTGCCATGGCTAACTTTAGATGCTACCATATTTGCTCCAGGAGAAAGAACCATTAACCGCTTAAGAATAGAATCCATTGCTAACTCATTCTCATTTGCAAACTTGTGAGAAAAAAAAGAATGCGATGCACCAGAATCAAACAAAACTCGTGCAGGGACTGAGTTAACGGAAAGCATACCCATCACAACTCTAGGTGCATGCTCAGCTTGAGCGGCGTTGACACAGTTGGCACGAGCAACTGTAGACCCGGGCTTGGTGTTGATGTTGAGAGCCCGAGGTGGTGGTGCACGAACCAAAGGAGAGCTTGCTGCAGATCTTGGCGGGGGTGGAGGAAGAGCTTTGTTTTTCAACGGACAGTTCCAGTTCAGATGCCCAGGGTCTCCGCATGTGAAACAAGCACCAGGTGGACGTGGAGCAACGTAGCCAGGGACTCCGCCAGGCACTCGAGGGTAGTGGTGGTTGTAGCCCCTGGAAGCAGCAGTGGTAAAGTTTGGTGGCCTTGACGCGTAGCTTGCAGGTCTTGGTGGAGCCGGGAGCGATGGTGGGGTGTTAGGAACCCAGACACGCCTCTTAGAAGGAGCTAACATAGCTGAAGAGCTTGTTGCATCACGGTTGTGTTTCTTGGACTCCTCAAACACTTGCCTACTTGCTTCCTCTTGCAGAGCTGTGTGCTGAAGTTCCAGGAAAGATGCCGGCCTTGCATGTGTGATTGCATACTTGATCGATGCATTGAGCCCTTGCCTGAACCTCTTTTGCTTCTTCTTGTCATCAGATATCTCATCGCCACCATAACGAGAAAGATTCATGAAGTTCCTGATATAGGTGTTGACATTATCGTTTCCCTGCTTGAGGTTGAGAAAATCTTCCTTCATTCTCTCCATGACAATTTCTGACAGATACTGCTCCTTGAACGCTCCAGTGAACCTTTCCCAAGTAGGCTGAAAACCAGTGCAGCTTGCCTTCAAGTAATTCTCCCACCAGAGTCATCTCCTTCGTAAGGTGAGTAACACACTTTACCCACTCTGCTCAGAACATCGCTAGCTCGAGCAGCCTTGACATCTCACGCAACCAATCATCCGCATCCAGTGGTCGATCAGAAACATCAAATTGGCGAGGGTTGAATTTCAGGAAGCTTTTGATGTCTCCTCGCTTGGGAGGTGGAGGTAGTGGAGCAAACTCGTTCCTCCGAACACTTTCCTCAAAGCGCTGCTGGTTCTGTTGCATTGTTGCCAAGGCATTGGCGATGTTTGACAGCGCAGAGCCCAGTTCAGGTGGTATGTCCTCATCAGAACGGCGTGGTGGAGCCATCCTGTGATTGATATAAAACACAAGTCAGTACTATAATGGAGAATAATAATAATCCAAAATAGTACCAAGATGGAATTAACCAAGATTAAAGGATACAATTACTAAGATGATATTAAAATATCAACAAAGTTCAAAGCACCTAGAGGATATTAAGCATATCGCACACGACTGAAAAGGAGTGTGGTACACAATTATATCAAAGAAAATTTTTCCACAAATTTCGGCATTAAAATACCAATAGATGCGCAAAATCACTTAACGAATCAAGATTAGTGACTCTACCCATTCAATATGCCAAAGCGAATGATAAAAGTAGTGGTATGGTCGCGACTCCATCCCGCACTCAAATCATTACTCCGCACATGAATAAGTGGAACACATATCCCAACCCCTTCTTCTCACGTTGAACCTAGAGATTGGTAACTACGGAAACGAACACCCCAACAAGATAACGTCCGGTAACAAAGAGTAAGACAGATCGCGGCGGTTTACAACGAATCAGATAGATCGCGTTGGTTTACAAAAGCCTGTCGGTATGGAATGTACCAACAGTTGATAACCAAAGGCTGATTAGATAAAAACTTGGATGCAACAGATAGACAAGGAATTACTCACACACACACACAAACACACACACGCAACCTATGGTACTACGGAAACCCAGAACACGTGAATCCTAGTTTGAATTTTTAGAAGAGGATTGAAAACGTTGCACTTCCTTACCAGAAAAGGGTGGGTGGGTGGGTAAGAAGAAAAGTGGAAGCAGTCCTACTCTCGCGTTTTGTTTTTCCCTAGTATACATAACTACCAAAATATTTGCTAGACTGACAACGACCGTTTGGCTGAGACCCTGAAGGTCGGTATGGCTCTGATACCAATTGTAACTACCTCGGTGAATTACGCTCCTAGATACAAGCCTGGATGAACGGTAGTGGTTGAAATAGTACGGTGGGACCCAAAAGCCACTCACGGGTAGACCTTTCGGTCGTCCCAACCACTTCCAATTCATCGGGACCTGTATGGGCGGCGTAATCGGCAGGCGAAGGGATCAACTACATACACAAATGAGTATGTATGCAAGCCACCATACAAAAGTACATCAGAGCCATTCCATCTAGAAAGAAAGGAAATATAGCAACGCCATACGGCAAGATTCAAATGACCTAGATAGATCTAATATGTTAGGATAATTCCTCATACATCACACATCAGAGTATCAAGCGGAAGCGGCAAAACAAAGTCCGAGTACGGATAAGAAGCAAATCGGCATAAGATGCCATAGAAATAAGCACATCCCGCCACAGATCTCACGGATCCCCGTTCCCGAAATCTCTACACCGAACGATCGTTGCCCACATCATCAGCCTCCTCCACCCAGTATCCGTCCTGCGAGTGTACCTGTTCATCTAAACCAATAATTTATCGTGTGAGACCCTAAGGGTACTCAGCAAGTCTTTATGCCTCTAAAGGGGACACAACCTGGGGTGACGCAATTGCAGCAAAAGGTAAACCCTAACAGTTCTATAGAAACTCGCTAACCATCCGTCTAACCACAGATAGACGGATGTCCGTGAATTAATGACAACATTTATAACGGTAATATCCACAGATCCATCCTCCTCCTTGCTTACCAACGAGGAAGCGGACGAACAACCCCCCATCCGTTGGCAATTTTATTAACCATTCCATGAGTGTTGCACTATTTACTAGTCATTTACTTATTCAGATTAAAGCGGTACTTTAGTTATGCTTATCTATGATCCAGAAACTGTGCTCCAAGTCGTCCATAACCGCGGACACGGCTTTCAGAAAGTTTTACCCTGCAGGGGTGCACAAATAGCAACACACACTCGATCAACCTCGGAAAAACCAAATCAAAACCCAACGAGGCCTTCACGACAAAGCAATCATAGGATTCAGCAATATTTCAGGGGGCCACCCCATTGAGTAGACCCGCAACGGAGTTAGCTGGCTCCGAGACGGACTCAAGGTTTGCGTCAATGGCTGTAAACGACCGGGAACCCGAAAGTGTGACTGGGCTTGTCGATACCGCGAAAACATTCCGCTTACCTAAACAGTACAGTGTGCTCCTCGCACAATCTTAAATAAAGCAGTAGCATGGCATAGGTACATGATAGTAAATAAAACCTCAAACTAGTTTGTGGCCCCAAGAAATAAGACTGAATCAAGCTCTGGCTCAGGGGGGTCCCATAAGCCTCCCGGATGTGGATAGCGCGAATAAATCAAAGAACAGGAATCAAGTACTCGGGGTCCTACGGGACACAAGTGAGCAGGAAAAACCAAATAGCAGATGTTGCTCACCGGTGCCACTTTCATTAGTTATCCCATTACTACTCAGGTTAAGTTGTTTAGGTACCTCATTATCCATCAGACACTCACAAACCCTACACATGCTGTTCTACGACTCGCATGGCCCAAACAACTCCTGTAGTAATGGCTCATGGGATGGAGGAACAAACTTGGTGGGGTTTAAAAAGTAAAGGCTATGCAATACTTGGGATTCAATTCAATGCAATCGCGACTCAATGATGCAAGAATAAGATAGAGGCAATAGGTACTGTATGTATGCAAGCATGTGATAGGGCTTGCCTGGCAACTCAGTTGAAGCGAGGGACGGATCTGGGTAGTGCTCCTGGTTCTCTTGATATATCCCCTGCTCAGTTTCTATTCGAAGAAGAACCAAACGAAAAAAGGCCAACATAAATAAAGTGCACAAGCATAGGAATAAAATGCGTCAAGCAAACACTCATGCCATGATGAATGATGCACAAGTTGCATGGCAATAAAGTAGCATGGCATGGGTGAGGTGTAGGATACAGAAATAACAGTTTTATGGGGTTTTGGTCCCCTTTTATTGTCATATTAGTTGCTGTATATTATATATTTATATGATGCATGCTGCAATTGAAGTCATGGATAGCATAAACAGAAAGGTCTCGTCGAGCTGATCATTTTAGACATATCATTTGTCAAATTCGGAGTTTTAAAACAAAAGTTATTAATTTATTAAGGTCCAGGGGCATTTTGTTGTAATTTAATTCAACTTGAAATTTAAAGTGTCCAAATAATATTTTGACTGGCATATTTGAATTCCTCACATTTTTCTGATTCAAAAACATATATTATTTGTATTATTTGGAATTATGAATTTAAAGTTATTTGAAAAACAGATTTAATTTTGAATTTGAATTAATTTGAAATAGTTTTGAATTAAAACAGACAACCAAAACCTTTTGTTACTCACTCTTTGCTAACCACAGACGCTGACAGGTGGGGACACGGTCGGCTCGGGGCCACACGCGGGCGCGCCAGCGGGGGCGTGCCACGTGGAGGAGCCGGGACCGCGGGTTGAGTCTGCGAAACGTGGGGAGCCTTTTTATAAAAGCGCCACCGACGCTGACTGGTGGGGCTATGGGGACTGCGGTTCTAGGGATAAAAAGTCACAGGGGGTTAACCGCAAAAAGGCTCGCGTGCACTGTGCTTCTTCCTTTCCCCGCGTCTGGCGCGCGCGGTGCGCGGCGTGGCGAGACGGGACGTCGAACCCGCGACGTGGGCGCGTGCGTAGAGGGGCAGAGCCACTGCGCTGGCTCGGGCTAGGTGACAGGAGGAGGGGGCGCGGCTAGCTAAGGTCTCTGCGAGGCGCATGCGGGCAGACGGTGCGCGCTCGCCGGTGCACGCAGTGTGCTCGACGGAACGCACGTCGCCGGCAGGAAACGACTAAGGCCAGGGGCATGTCTATGGGGTTAGGGGACTCACCGCGGGGGCATTGGTGTGGCTGGATCGGGTGGAGGCGCAGCAGATCGGCGATGAGGCAGGGGCCGGGCGATCTAGGGTTTGCGTCGGGGCGTCGACGTTCCTGGGCGCCTGGTCCCTCTCCTTCGCGTATGCGGGTACAGGGGCGGTGCAGGGGCCCTCGTGGTCTTCCTCGACAACCCTAAACGCCACGCCACCGGCTGGTAGAGTATGGGGAGGAAGGGGCCGACGGTGGATGTCGCCGGTGGGTAGATGTGGCGAGGGAGAGAGGGGGAAGAGGGCAGGGCCCTGGGGGAGATCTGGGAGAGGCCAGAGGGTTGGGAAGGGGTAGATAAGGTCGGGGGTGAGGTGGTTGGCGTGGGGGAGGGGAAGGTGGCTTCCGCCACCTTTTTGCCTCTCCTTCTCGTGCACGGCATGGGCCAGGGAGGGGGTAGCTAGGCAGGGAGAGCTGAGGGGAGAGACTGCCAGGTGGGCCTGAGGGGTAAGGAGCTCGTGGTGGGGCAGGGCAGAGGAGAGCAAGAAAGAGGGAAGAAGAGAGGAGGTACTCGGGTGGGGGCTAGGGTTGGAAGGAAGAGAGGTAGCTAGGGGCACGATGGGGGCCAGCTAGGAGGGAGAGGGAGGCCGAGAGAGAGGGGGGTTTGGCTTAAGCATGCAAACAACAACACACATGGGTGGGGATGGTTTAGAGAGGGAGGTGGGGTTTAGGGTTAGAAGAGAGGATGAGATGAGAGGGAGAAAGTAATTAGGACTAGTTTAGATGAGGTGATTAGGGTTTAGTTATTTGGAGGAGAGAGCAGGGTTAGAGAGAGAGGAAGGAATGTGAGAGAGGATTAGGGTTGGATTAAGGGTATGGGGTATGGTTTGGTCAAAACAAACAAGCTCAAGCAAAGGGAAAGAGATGGTCCATGAAAAAAGAAAACAAGTAAAAAAATTCAAATGACAAGTAAAAAGATGGTACTTGCATGGATCTAGCTAGATCAAGCAAAAGGAAGGAGAGAGTGAGATAAGAGAAAAGACCCACTCCAAGAATTTCAAAATAAAACCAGATGACTTGGATGTGGTGGTTCTGCATGGCCCATGCAAACAATAAATGCCATGCATTCATATTGTGAAAACAACATAAAATCACATGGCATTCTTCCATGCATTCCCAAAAGGTGGAATAAGGCCAAGCAAAAGAGACTAGTATTGGATCCACCCAACCCACATGAGCTAGGTAAACTCAATTAAATGCCAGCTCATATTAATTGGATGGTGGATTTATAAGGTGGTGAAGAAAAGGTGGTGGAGTCAATAAAAGAGATGCCCCCAACTCAACTTGGGCATTTGAACAATATATCAAGAACCAAATACAATATCAAGAGGCAACTACAATTAATAATGTATATGAGACAAGAACCAAAACACAAAGGGTTTTATATGATGCTCAAATGCAAGGTGGCATGATGACATGAGCATGATATGATGATGATGCAACAATTATATGAGGGAAGTGGCCATTTTATTACTAGATCAAGTAGCATTACAGATGTTAGACAACTGGGATGCTACATGCCACCACTCAAGACACCATGACTGCAATTCAGCATTCTATCACTGATTTAACACGAGCTGTGACTACGTTGCAAGCAACTGTTGATCTTCAGCACAATCAGCAACAAAATGCTAAGGAGGAAGAGGGTGATGCAAGTATTCATGGTGATAATCATGGGCATTTTGATGATGATGCAGCTGCTCCTGCTGCACATCCTGTAGGCCGTGGCAATGGAGGAAGAGGTGCTGCTATACCTTATGGCCGTGGTTTTGCTCCTTTCGGTGCACGTCCTAATGTTGCTAATCCTGAGGTTCAGCAAGAATATGGGCTAGGGAAACCAAAATTTTCTCTTCCCAAGTTTGAGGGCTCTAATGATGTTGAAGAGTATCTTATATGGGAGCTAAAGATAGAGAAATTATGGCATTTGCATGAATACACCGAGGATAGAAAAATCAAGTTAGCATCTTCTGAATTTGATGGGTATGCTTTGCGTTGGTGGGATAATATTGTGCGTACAAGGCAAGAAGAAGGTGACCCCCCAATTATTACATGGAGAACTATGAAGCAAGTGATGCGTGACAGATTTATTCCGTGCAACTACATTCGTTCTCTCTATGATAAACTACAGAATTTGAAGCAAGGCACGAAGAGTGTTGATGATTATTATCAGGAGATGGAGTTGATTATGCAGCGTGCTAGAGTACGTGAAGAGACTGAACAAACCTTGCAGCGTTTCCTCTCAGGTTTGACATATAATATCAAGCGCACTGTTCGGCATCACCAATATCATGATATGAATGATCTATTACATCATGCACGTGAAGTTGAACCTCAGTTGGCTGAAGAAGCCAAATATAAAGCTCGTTCTTCTCCAGCTAGTGGTCGTTTCACACCATGACCAGCCGGTAGCGTACCCCCGCAGAGTACCAATTCAGGCCTTCGTGCTTCGTCATCGAACAGACCAGATACTGTTGCTTCGAATGCAAAGAAAATAGCACAACCTGCAGCTAGTGGTATTGGTTCATCTTCATCTACCGCAAGAAATCGGGACATGGCTTGTCACACATGTGGTGGCTTGGGTCACCTTAGGAAGGATTGTCCTAACAAGAAAGTGATGCTGATTAATGAGGACAACGAGTATGAAACCGGTGATGATCAATTGACGAGTCCAAGCTTTGGATGATGAAGGTTATTCAAGTGATGGTCCTATTGATGCATATGAGACTCACTATCCCACCATTGTTTGCTCACAGAAAGTCCTGAATGTTACGCCTAGCTCTAAAAGTCAGCGATGCAATTTGTTCCAAACAAAGGTTGTTGTTGGTCCTACCAAGGTGTGCAAAGTGATAGTTAATGGTGGTAGTTGTCGCAATTTGGCTAGTAAAGAGCTTTGTGCAAAGCTGAAACTGAAGTATTTACCGCACCCCAATACATATTATATTCAGTGGCTGAGTGATAATGGAGAGATGAAGGTTAGCTACATGGTGCGTGTGGAATTTCAGATTGGACCATATAAAGATACCATTGAATTTGATGTGGTTCCTATGACCGTGTGTCATTTGTTGTTAGGCCGCCCATGGCAATATGATCGCAATGTGCAACACAATGGGAGAGCCAACACATATCATTTGAATTGGCATGGTAGAGACATTACTTTGCGGCCCATGACACCACAACATATTATAAATGAATCTCGTCAAAATATTGAAGTGAATCTTGAGAAAGAAACTGAGAGAGTAGATAGACGAGAGACTACACCTTCGGTGAGTGAGAGCCAAAAGCCAAATATGAGTGGTAAAAAGAAAGGTGAGGGAGTGCATTCCTTAGTAATGTTAGCCACCAAATATGATCTGAGAGAGTTTCGTGAGGATCATACTGTTGTTCCACTTGTGCTTATGTACAAGGGTGAAATTTTAGTTTCTAACGACATGACCCTTCTCTCTCTTGGTGTTTCTGATGTATTACAGGAATTCAGCGACGTGTTTCTGATGTGGACATCCCTACTATTGATACAACCGTTGTACCTACAGCAACACACATACAAGGACCCATCACAAGATCTCGTGCCAAACAACTTAACTATCAGGTACTTTCGTTTCTTGGAACTATTCCTCACATACATGAGAATATGATGCTGCCTAAATCAGATGTATTTCTTACTCTAAGGAATGATGGACCAAGCATGGATGAGAGGGACAAGCATTGGAGCATGGCCATGCATGGAGATGGCAGCAAGCATGTGATGATCCAAGAGAAGGCCACGGATGAAGATTTCAGAACTTTGAGGCCTCCATAATGAAGACAGAAGGCTTGGACGAAATATTCAAGATCAATACTTTACGAATTCGTCCATAGCTTAATATGGTGCCGCGACACCTTTATTTTGAGCCAGGCCCATGTAATTTTCGCAGAATTTTAATTAGCCACTTTTTAGAGTTCGTATTTGAGGGGAAAAGGACTTTTAGGGTTGGACTCGGCCACCACTTCCATGGCTGGCCGAAACCCCACCTTTTCGCCCTTAAATACTCCCCATAGCTGACCCCCTAGACTCGGATTTTGTTTATACATTAAGTTAGCCATCATAGCAACTTCGCCAAGGCTCGAGCGTCGCAGAGGCCTCTTGTACTTCGCGACTATTCAGGATCCCACCTCTTCAATAAATCTTTCCTCTTAATTCCGCAATATATTGATTGCAATATTGGTTCTTACTTGTTCTCGATTTCAGGTAGGAATTAAGACCCTCGCTGGTCAGGCTGATCGTGTTCACGCA
Organism: Avena longiglumis; assembly: GCA_030063025.1. Taxonomy (NCBI): domain Eukaryota; kingdom Viridiplantae; phylum Streptophyta; class Magnoliopsida; order Poales; family Poaceae; genus Avena; species Avena longiglumis. The sequence continues at coordinate 314,509,278 of CP125977.1, forward strand.
GGATCGGTAACCTCCAGGAGATTGGCCTAGCGATTGCATTGGCGCTCGTGTTCACACGTGTAGTCGGATCGTCAAGCCCGAACTCCACCAAATCGATTATTGCCATCTCATCGAAAGATCGGACACCTTTGCCCTATCAAGTGGTATCAGATTTCAGGTTGCTCTGTGAGATTTTACTATTTTCGTAGATTAGATCTATTTTTACCTATAACCCACGAAAAAGCCAAAAACAAAGTTAGAGTTTAGATCCATCCCATAACCAATCTACGCCTCGCATTATCTTTTCAGTTTTTGCATTGTTGAATTTGTGTCTACATCGTCGCGTCGAGTTGCTGGTCTTAGTGTCTCCTTTAGAGTTTCGAGTTCTGATCATACTAGTCACCGCCACACTCGCCGATCACCGCCACCATATTCCGCCGCCATATACCCACCCACTATAAACCCTAAACACTCCGCCACCGCCTTCCTACCGCGACACGGATCCGATCACCTATCCTGCCGCGGCACGAGTCCGAGTTGAGTTATTGTTTCCTAGTTATTTCTTTTTACTTTCCTTCTTTGTTGTTTCCGTGTTCAGCTAAAGTCCGAGTCGAGCTCCGAGTTCGGTCGTAAGTCCAGAAGGAGAGCAAAAAAAATCTGGCTATCCTAGTTTTCGACCTCGGGGATCACTTTTCTCCATCGGCCGTTATAGCGATATTTTTTTGGCGCCGGAGCGCTTTCCGGAGCAAAATAAAAAATTTCGAAAAAAAATTTTGTGGCTAATCTATTTTTAGACCCCGTAGATCAGTTCTAGACACTCGCCATCATAGTGATTTTCTGCATCTCGGTTCGCTTTTCAGGGTGCCATATCATCATACAGTGCTTGTTGTGTCGCGTCGTGACATCGTTGGTGATCTAGGCTCGCGTCTCTAGTACGGTCTAGCCTAGGACCAGCACAGTACCGTCGTTGAGCATTCTTTCAACTTTTGCATTGTTGTTTTGATAATTTCTAACCACCCTTGCTAAGCCTTCCCAGAGCTCCACAGATACTCTCCACGTGCGGTGTCTCTACTCCTGGTAATCGCTTGGTTCAATCTCTGGACCCACTGATCCTCGCGGTTGCACATCGCCTTTTCCTGCTTTTTGGTAAGAACTTGTAAGAGCTTCGTATATTGCTTGATGGATTACGCGTGACTTCCACCATATTTCCGTACTATATACCTGTGCTTTTTAAGGACTAACCATGACAGATACTTCGCGGAACCCTGCCACAATGACGAACGAAGAACTACAAGCCCACTTCTCCGCGCTCTTGGTCAGTCGCGCTGAAGACGTGGATACGCGCCTTGGGGAGTTTGACACCAAGATAACCAACGCCGTGGACAAGATCGATGGACTCGAGAAATCCTTCAACGCCAAGCTTGACGTTCGGTTCAAGGAGCTTTTGAACAGATTGCCCGCACCCGACTCACACACATGGCGACGGCGCATTCCGATCACGGGTCGGACTTGTTCATTGCCGCCAAGACTCGGCTACTACCGACGCCTCCTCGGACTTCCATGGCCGCGACATTGGGGATGCATTTACGGGTACTACTACGACCCGATTTACGATGATCTGTTTGACGAGGAGGTTGAACAACCTCCACAGTACCGCAGCCGTCCCCGACATTACTACCGCAACGCTCGACCACCGGTACGTGATGATGATCATGTTGCAAAGCTTAAATTAAATATTCCATATTTTGAGGGTAAATATAATCCTGATGCATATCTTACATGGGAGATGGAAGTAGAACAACGTTTTGCATGCTTAAAATATCCTGAGAATATGCGTGTTAGTGCTGCTACATGTGAATTTACTAAATTTGCTTCCCTTTGGTGGTCTGAGTATTGTCGCTAAATCCTACTACTATTCCTAGTACTTGACTGCTTTAAAACCGCTATGCGTGTTCGCTTTGTACCTCCTACTTATCAACGTGATTTACTAAAGAATCGACACGTTTAGAGCAAGGGAAAAATTTCAGAAGAGTATTATCGAATTGCAAACGGGATGGTTCGGTGTGGTCTTGTTGAATCTAATTAACAAATGTTTGCACGTTTCTTTGGTGGATTAAACAAGGACATTCAAGACATCTTAGATTATAAGGAATATAATTCTATCACTCGTTTGTTTCATCTTGCTTGCAAAGTGAACGTGAAGTGCAGGATCGCCAAACACCATGGAGGAGGACTAATAATTCGCAGGTCGCACATCCACTTGGACATCCCGACAATCAGCCTCCTTGTGATTCGCCACCGCTACTACCACATCCAAGGCCACCACAAGATTTCCAGATGCTCCTCCACCATCATCCAATGCTCCCGTGAGAGCATCTTCTATGGCTTCCACGGTAAGACAAAGGATATACAATGCCGCAAGTCCGGGTTTTGGTCATATTGAGAGGCAGTGCACAACACAACGTGTGATGATGGTGCGAGAAGATGGTCAAGACGATTCAGAAGTGACTTTGATGAAGATACACTAGCCCTTATTTCGCTTCGAGATGGAGACAATTCGATCTTGATGAAGAGACAGAGGTAATGGGAGTCAAGCCGATCAATACAAGAGCTTAATCACACAACGTGTGTTGAGTGTGCAATTGAGCAAATCTGAGCAAGATCAACGCCACAACCTAATCCAAACACGTGGTGTTGTCAAGGATAGAGCTATACGGATCATCATTGATGGAGGGAGTTGTAATAATCTGGCCAGTGTTGACATGGTAGAGAAGCTTGCGCTTCCAACAAGACAACGCCCACATTCATATTACATCCAATGGTTTGAGAGTTCTCGCAAGATCAAGGTAACAAGAACGGTACGCGTGCATTTTACTATTGGTACATATTCTGATTTTGTTGATTGTGATGTTGTACCTATGCAAGCCTGTTCTTTGTTACTTGGTAGACCATGGCAATTTGATAGAGAATCTGTTCATAATGGCAAAACTAATCACTATTCTCTTATGCATGATGGAAAGAAAATTGGTTTAAAACCTATGACTCCCGAACAGATTTTAAAAGATGATCTTGCTAGAGCTAGTAGAGCTAAAACTGAGGAGAAAAATAAAAGTGAGAATCAGATTGTTGCTGCAGATTTTATACCACCAAAGAACACTAAATCTGATTCTACACATGCTACTGAAATTCGTTTGAAGAGTCCATGTATGCTTGCAAATAAAATTGATATTGCTGAACTAGATGTAAACAATACTCAATGCTATGCAATTTTCTGCAAAGAGGTTCTGTTTTCATTTGAGGATATGCCTCCTTCTTTGCCACCCACTATTGCTAACCTTTTGCAGGAATATGAGGACGTCTTTCCCGCTGAGCTACCACCAGGACTACCTCCTATTAGAGGAATTGAGCACCAAATTGATCTAATTCCTGGTGCCACGTTGCCCAACCGCGCGCCATATAGAACCAATCTAGAGGAGACAAAGGAGATACAACGCCAAATTCAGGAACTACTCGACAGAGATCATATTCGTGAGTCCCTTAGCCATTGTGCTGTTCCTATTATTTTGGTACCTAAGAAAGATGGTTCTTCGCGCATGTGTACTGATTGTAGAGCTATCAATAATATTACTATTCGATATCGTCATCCTATTCCACGTTTAGATGACATGCTTCATGAATTGAGTGGCTCTACCATGTTTTCTAAAGTTGATTTGCGTAGTGGTTACCACCAGATTCGTATGAAATTAGGAGATGAATGGAAAACGGCATTTAAAACTAAGTTCGGTTTATATGAGTGGTTAGTAATGCCGTTTGGTTTAACTAATGCACCTAGCACTTTCATGAGATTAATGAACGAAGTTTTACGTGCTTTCATTGGACGTTTTGTGGTAGTCTACTTTGATGATATTCTAATTTATAGCAAATCTTTAGAGGATCATTTGGACCATTTACGTGCTGTTTTCAATGCTTTACGTGATGCACCTTTTGCACCAATCGAGTTGCGTTTCTTGGCTATGTTGTTACATCACAGGGTATTGAAGTGGATCCAGCCAAGATTGAAGCTATTGAGAATTGGCCGCAGCCCAAGACGGTCACACAAGTGAGGAGTTTTCTTGGCCTCGCTGGTTTTTATAGGCGCTTTGTCAAAGACTTTGGATCAATTGCTACAATGAGCTTACCAAGAAGGATGTGCCCTTTGTTTGGGGCGATGCACAACAACAGGCCTTCGTCATATTTAAAGATAAGCTAAAACATGCTCCCTTACTACAACTTCCTGATTTTACTAAGACTTTTGAGCTTGAATGTGATGCTAGTGGAATTGGTTTGGGAGGGGTGTTATTACAAGAGGGAAAACCTGTTGCATATTTTAGTGATAAATTGAGTGGGGCTAGTCTGAACTATTCTACTTATGATAAAGAATTATATGCGTTGGTTCGGACATTAGAAACTTGGCAACATTATCTATGGCCTAAAGAATTTGTTATACATTCTAATCATGCATATTCGTAGTCAAGCTAAGTTGAATCGTCGTCATGCGAAGTGGGTTGAATTTATTGAGTATTTTCCCTGTGTTATCAAACACAAAAATGGTAAAGATAATATTATTGCTGATGCTTTGTCGCGCTGTTATACTTTGTTATCTCAACTTGACTTCAAAATATTTGGATTAGAAACTATTAAGGAACAATATGTGCATTATGCTGAATTTAAAGATGTGTTGCAGAATTGTAGAGATGGTAGAACATGGAACAAGTTCGTCTTCAATGATGGATTTGTGTTCCGTGCTAACAAACTATGCATTCCGGATAGTTCTGTTCATCTTTTGTTGTTACAGGAGGCGCATGGAGGAGGATTGATGGGACACTTTGGTGTCAAGAAGACGGAGGATGTTCTTGCTGCACACTTCTTTTGGCCACGTATGCGTCGAGATGTTGAGAGATTTGTGGCACGCACTACTTGTCAAAAAGCTAAGTCTCGCCTTAATCCACATGGTTTATATATGCCTCTTCCTTCCTAGTGTTCCTTGGGAGGATATTTCTATGGACTTTGTTTTGGGATTGCCACGAGCAGAGAAGGGAGGGATATTATTTTGTTGTTGTGGATCGGTTTTCTAAGATGGCACACTTTATTCCTTGTCATAAAGCGGATGATGCTGCATATATTTGATTTGTTCTTTCGTGAAATTGTTCGTTTGCATGGTGTGCCAAATACTATTGTCTCGATCGTGATACTAAATTTCTTAGCCACTTTTGGAGATGTTTATGGGCTAAGTTGGGGACTAAATTGCTCTTTAGTACTACATGTCATCCCCAAACCGATGGTCAAACCAAGTAGTAAATAGAACTTTGTCTACTATGTTACGGGTTGTTTTAAAGAAGAACTTAAAATTGTGGGAAGAGTGTTTACCTCATATAGAATTTGCTTATAATCGTTCATTGCATTCTACCACAAAGATGTGCCCATTTGAGATTGTGTATGGTTTTGTTCCTCGTGCACCTATTGATTTATTGCCTTTACCTTCTTGTGCAACATAATTTGGATGCTACACAACGTCTGAAATGATATTAAACTTGCATAAGACTACTAAAGATAACATTGAACACATGAATGCTAAGTATAAACTTGTCAGATAAAGGGAGAAAGCATGTTGTATTTGATGTTGGCGATCTTGTTTGGTTACATTTATGAAAGATCGTTTTCTGATTTACGCAAGTCTAAGTTAATGCCACGTCTTCTTTGGTCCCTTTAAGGTGTTAGAGAAAATCAATGATAATGCATATAAACTTGAGTTGCTGCAGACTTTGGTAATGCAGTTAGTCCCACGTTTAACATTGCGATTTGAAGCCTTACTTTGGTGAGGAAGATGAGATTGCGCCGAGGACGACTTCAATTCAAGAAGGGAGCATGATGTGGACATCCCTACTATTGATATAACCGTTGTACCTACAGAACACACATACAAGGACCCATCACAAGATCTCGTACAAACAACTTAACTATCGTACTTTCGCTTTCTTGGAACTATTCCTCACATACATGAGAATATGATGCTGCCTAAATCAGATGTATTTCTTACTCTTAGGAATGATGGACCAAGCATGGATGAGAGGGACAAGCATTGGAGCATGGCCATGCATGGAGATGGCAGCAAGCATGTGATGATCCAAGAGAAGGCCACGGATGAAGATTTCAAAACTTTGAGGCCTCCATAATGAAGAAAGAAGGCTTGGACGAAATATTCAAGATCAATACTTTAGGAATTCGTCCATAGCTTAATATGGTGTTGCGACACCTTTATTTTGGGCCAGGCCCATGTAATTTTCGCAGGATTTTAATTAGCCACTTTTTAGAGTCCGTATTTGAGGGGAAAAGGACTTTTAGGGTTGGATTCGGCCACCACTTCCATGGCTGGCCGAAACCCCACCTTTTCTCCCTTAAATACTCCCCATAGCCGACCCCCTAGACTCGGATTTTGTTTAGACATTAAGTTAGCCATAATATCAACTTCGCCAAGGCTCGAGCGTCGCAGAGGCCTCTTGTACTTCGCGACTATTCAGGATCCCACCTCTTCAATAAAGCTTTCCTCTTAATTCCGCAATATCTTGATTGCAATATTGGTTCTTACTTGTTCTCAATTTCAGGTAGGAATTAAGACCCTCGCTGGTCAGGCTGATCGTGTTCACGCAGGATCGGTAACCTCCAGGAGATTGGCCTAGAGATTGCATTGGCGCTCGTGCTCGCACGTGTAGTCGGATCGTCAAGCCCGAACTCCACCAAATCGATTATCGCCATCTCATCGAAAGATCGGACACCTTTGCCCTATCAGTTTCCAAGCGAGGTACCTGCAGGTTTGCCACCAGTGCAAGGTATTGAGCATCAAATTGATTTTATACCAGGAGCATCGTTGCCTAATCGAGCCCCCTACCGCACCAACCCCGAAGAAACGAAGGAAATTCAGAAGCAAGTGCAATAACTTCTCGACAAAGGGTATATTCGTGTGAGCCTAAGTCCTTGTGATGTTCCTGTTATTTTAGTTCCTAAGAAAGATGGTACATGGCGCATGTGTGTAGATTGTAGAGCTATTAATAACATCACTATTCGGTATCGCCATCCTATTCCACGCTTAGAGGATATGCTGGATGTACTGAGTGGTGCTGCTATTTTCTCTAAAATTTATTTGCGTAGTGGTTATCATCAAATTAGGATGAAAGAAGGGGATGAGTGGAACACAACCTTTAAAACTAAGTTCGGATTATATGAGTGGTTAGTAATGCCCTTTGGGTTAACTAATGCACCTAGTACTTTCATGCGATTGATGAACCATGTTTTAAGGCATTTCATTGGCAAGTTTGTGGTTGTGTACTTTGATGATATATTAATTTACAGCCGCAATGAATCTGAACATAGTGCTCATATCCGACAAGTTTTGCAAGTGTTATGGATAATAAGCTTTATGGCAATATTGATAAGTGCACATTTTGCAAAGATAAGGTCATATTTCTGGGATATGTTGTTTCTAAAAATGGAGTTGAGGTAGATGCATCTAAAATTGAAGCTATACAAAATTGGCCTACTCGTATGAATGTTAGTCAAGTACGAAGCTTTCACGGTCTTGCTGGTTTCTATAGGCGTTTTGTGAAAGATTTTAGTACCATTGCTGCCCGTTTGAATGAACTTACTAAGAAAGGTGTTGAATTTGTTTGGGGCCCAGCCCAAGATCATGCTTTTGATGAACTAAAACGTTTGTTAACTACTGCACCATTACTTGCACTTCCTGATTTTAATAAACACTTTGAGATTGAATGTGATGCTAGTGGAATTGGTATTGGAGGTGTGCTGATGCAAGAGGGTAAACCAATTGCATATTTTTCTGAGAAATTGAGTGGTGCACGGTTAAATTATCCTGTTTATGACAAAGAATTGTATGCGCTTGTTAGAGTTCTTGAGGTTTGGCAACATTATTTGTGGCCAAAAGAATTTATCATACATTCTGATCATGAGGCTTTGAAATATTTAAAAGCTCAATCCAACTTGCATAGACGTCTTGCTAAGTGGGTTGAATTCATTGAGTCTTTCCCATACATCATTAAGCATAAGAAGGGTAAAGATAATGTTGTTGCTGATGCTCTATCTAGGAAAAATATGTTGTTGACACAGTTAGATGTAAAGGTTCCTGGTTTAGAGAGTTTGTGTGCTTTATATGCTACCGATCATGATTTTGCAGCACCATATGGTTTGTGTACTAATGGGAAATCATGGGAAAAATACCATATACATGATGGCTTTTTGTTTCGAGCTAACAAACTGTGTGTTCCAGAATCGTCCGTGCGTTTGCTATTGTTACAGGAATCACATGCCGGTGGTTTAATGGGTCACTTTGGACGAGAGAAGACTTTGCTCATGCTCGCTGATCACTTTTATTGGCCTAAGATGAGGCGTGATGTGGACAGATTTGTGAAGTGTTGCATTACTTGCAACAAGTCCAAATCAAAACTGAAGCCTCACGGTTTGTATACTCCTCTTCCTGCTCCTACTACACCGTGGGAAGATATCAGCATGGATTTTGTGTTAGGACTACCTCGAACCAGGCAAGGACATGATTCAGTTTTTGTGGTAGTTGATCGATTTTCTAAGATGGCACATTTTATTGCCTGCCACAAAAGCGACGATGTGTCGCATGTTGCTAATCTGTTTTTCATGGACATCGTACGCTTACATGGAGTACCAAAGACGATTGTTTCTGACAGTGATGTGAAGTTTATGAGCTATTTCTGGAAGACACTTTGGGGAAACTAGGTACAAAGTTATTATTTAGTACCACATGTCATCCCCAAACTGATGGTCAAACGGAGGTGGTAAATCGCACACTTTCGACGTTGCTGCGATCAATGATCAAGAAGAACCTGCGTGTGTGGGAGGACTGTTTGCCACATGTGGAGTTTGCATATAATAGGGCGGTCCACTCAACAACGCAGCTTTGTCCGTTTGAGGTGGTCTATGGTTTTAAACCAATTACACCACTTGATTTGCTGCCCCTTCCACTTCAAGAGAGAGTTAACATGGAGGCATCCAAGAGGGCAGATTTTGTGAATAAGATACATGAGAAGACAAAGGAAGCAATTGAGAAGAAGGGCAAGTACACTGCTGATCGTGTTAATAAGAAGCGAAAGGAGGTCTTTGTTCGGCCAGTGACATGGTATGGATGCATTTTCGCAAAGATAGATTTCCACAACAGCGCAAGTCCAAGTTGCAGCCAAGAGGTGCTGGTCCATATAAAGTGCTTGCCAAGATAAATGATAATGTGTACAAGATTGATCTTCCTATTGATGAGTTTGGCGTCAGTAATTCGTTCAATGTTGCTGATTTGACGCCATATGATGGAGAAGACCTTGGAGCGTCGAGGTCGACGCCTTTTGAAGGGGGGAGAATGATGAGGATATCTCTAGTCCTTTACCATTATCTCCCAATGATGATGATGATGTTGCTGCACAAGACAAGTCCAATGAAATCAGAATTGGACCAATGACAAGGGCACGTGCAAAGCTACTAGGCCAACTGGTGAATTCACTCTTAATTGAATCTGATATTTTAATTGATGAGAACTTTATACTGCCTAAGTCTATGCATCTTTGTATGATCAGGTTTGTTGATAACACAAGCGTTGCACGTGGAGAAGAAGGAGATTTGCAAAAGGAAGAACAAGCACTAATTTCCAATATCAGCAAGTGCGCGAGGGAGGAGAGGGAGGCAGGCGCACTAGGAGACAATGAGGAAATCACGTATGATCAAGAAAGGGATGAGGAGCATCCAGAAATACAGGTTTGAGGTGTTCCACGACGTTTGGCCTGCGTGCCAATTAGGCCAAACCCATCTATGGGTCGGTATGTATCAGTTTGAGTCGAACCGAGTCAGTTTGGGCCAAGTTATGGCTGTTTTTAGGCCCAATTATGAGGAGGATGCCCCAGCCCTCATATATACCCCAGCAGCCATCGCAATTAGGGTCATACCACGTTTAGATTAAACCAATACTTGTTTCGTTGAACTGCTGCAAGCATTCATCTGAAATTATATGTTCCTCTTTGATTCGATCAGGAATATCTACCATATCTCCACTTTGATTCGATCTGGAGTTTGCTACTGAAAGTCTTCGTGTTTTCTGCTGTTCCAATGGGAATTGGTAGATTGCAAACCGCTTCGTGGTCAGCGGCTACGTGCGCAAGTGTGTGAAGTTGCGAATACCAACGGGGTTGAGATCTGTTGCATTGGCAGCGGGGGAACATCCGGTGATTCACAACATCCCACAAGTTATCTCCATTACATCCACCATCATCTACGACGTGCTCAACGAGAAGATCGGGCCACCCCTTATCAATAACTCAACTAGGACTCATGTCGCGGCAGGAAAGGTGATCAGATCTGTGTCGTGGTAGGAAGGCAGTTGCGGAGTTTTAGGGTTTATGGCGGTTGGGTGTATGGCGGCAGAATATGGTGGCGGAATATGGTGATGGAGGGGTTAACCTCTTGGTGGCCCGATCTTCACGGATCTTGTGGTCAAATCGATGGGAAAGCGAGGGGAAAGGGAGAAGGTAGCGGAAGCGAACACACACCTCGCGAAGAACACGATGAACACACGCAAAACTCACACGATACAAGGTCGATTTCTCCCGAACGGCGGCCACCGGTCCGATAGAATCCTCGCAAGGAAAGATCGGTCAACGTGCTCCCTCAAATCCACATTGGAGAGGGAAGAACACCTTGGGGAGGGTCTTGACAACTTGGAGACGTGACATCGAACTCCAAGGCCTTGTTCAACGATGGATGCGTGATGCAAAGTCCAATCGAGGTTGGTGACGATAGTCGGTCCCCTTGGTAAAGGGGATGAGGCAAAACTAGAGATTCCACAATGGGGGTTTTCTTTAGTCTATCATCTATGCCTAAGGGATACATGAGGGGTGGGGGCTCTATTTATAGGCCAGCCACTAAACAGTGGTAGTTTGGGGATAAACTAGGCGAATAGGTAAGTAAAGGGGGATACATGGGCTGTGGCCCAACAGTGCGAGCACATACATGACCCAGAGTACTGGGACTTGGGACCGGTAGTACCGGTCATCACCGTAGTACCGCTCATGGTATCTGGTAGTACCGCTTAGGTGTAGTACCGCAAGCCGATCTTAGGGCATCCAGTGGCGATGGCGCAGCTTCGACTGGCAGATGGGGCAGTAGTACCACGACCGTAGTAATCTGACCGGCCGACCGGTAGTACCGCTTGGACTGGCATTGCCGACATGTCTTCTTCCTCCTCTTCCAAGCCTCCGTCTTGTCGGGCTTGATGCTCCGCTTCCTCCCGGCCTCCGTGCTTGTCAATGTGAACCTATCATGCATATGTGACGGAGTATGAAGTAGCATACCATTCAATAGGGTAGGAAGGGGCTCGCATAGAGGAACGGATTCACCTTTGGAGTCCATGACGACTTGGCGTAAGTTGGAGACCAAGATGTGGTAACGAACGATCGAGGTCGGGCTACATCAGCTCCCCCTTCAAAAGGAGTCGTCCTCGACTCTACATGCTCATCACAAAGTAGAAGCGGTCGAGAGACCTTATTGATCCTGGGGTTCACCTTATAGTCGTCCTCGGGAAGATTGACTTGACAACACTTCAATGTTCCTTCACCTTCCTTGAAGCCTACAAAGCTCACAACAAAAGCAAAGCAACACTCAAAGCGTAGCCAATTCATCAAGATTATAGCATGAGTCCTCAAGTAGAAGGAAGTTACCTTAGCTTGTAGAGATAGCTCGATGAAGGGTAGCCATAGGTAACTCTCTTCGGTTCTTCTTGTCAACATATAGTCCATAGAGGTTGACGTGTATGCATTTGTACCTTCATACAACAAATACCAAGCAACATATGTTTGTGTGTATAGCAAATGGGATGCATATGCAAGGGCAAAGTGCATGGAAGTCGTTGCAAAATCATCCAAATGTGGGAACTCAAAAACTCCATATAACATCTTATTGTGGCATTCAAAGCAATCGAATAGAAATTTGATCAACATCTTTGATGCAAAACCAGGAGAATTTGGCAAAAACACAAAAGGAAGAATGTCCAAAGCAACATCATTATGTGTGCAAACCAACCATTGGAAAGAGAAATTGTTCGACATGTTGGATGTCACACACACATCATCGAAAGCAAATATCATGGGAATATGGGTATCCCAAGCGGAAGCAAAAACAATATATTTGCAAACAAACCAAATGAAAGAGCAAGTGGTCCTTATGTTTGTTGCACCAACAAGACGAGATTCTTGGAATCTCGTATGACAATACATGCTCTTAATGGAATTATGGTTGCAAGCAAAACATCGGAGAGAGAAATTGTTCAACAATTTTGTTACAACACACAAAACATCATTATCTAAAAGCGAAGAAACATGAATGTCACAAGGGGAGATAATACCATTAACATGCTGCATGAAATTTGCCAACATGAAAGATGCAAAGCATGCAAAAGGTATCAGAGCTGGGTTCGATCTTGAACTCACTTGTGGGATGCTCTCTAGAGCTCTTTTTGTCAACTCGTGCTCAACCGAGGTTGACATTCTTGTGCGGGTACCTACACACATCATACACCAAAGGAAGAACGTGTGTGCATGGTAGAGATACACATCATCCATCATGACGTATCTCTTCTTGTGCACATCACCATTAATTTCAATCAAGTACGACATAGATGCATGGTGAGTATGCAAGTGGGGAACATGCTTATCATGGCAATCATCAAAATCTCCAAAAATTGAGAAAGCTATGGGGGCTATCTCGTTATAATCCATGTGAAAAGTATTGTTGCAAGCAAAACAATTGATAGACAAATTATTCAACTTATTGCAAGCAACAGGAGAAAATGAATGACTAACATGACAAAGCATGTCCGAAGCAATTGGAGGATACACACAAGATGCATAGCATGGCATGTTTATGGCAATAATATCGCAATCAAACAATTCCACATGATCAATATTATGCAAAGGCAAAGCATCACATGGGAATATGGATGAAGCATAAGTAATGTCACAAGTATCATCCATAACATGCATATCCTCACAATTCATCATGTCCACTAGTGGGATCATGGCATCATCAACACCCTTATTGTTACCTTGGTCATACCTCTCATATGAAGTGGGTGTTGAGGAAGTAGTGGTCTCCTTGTGGATAACTTCGTCTTCTTGATGTAGCCATGGCGTAGCATCACCTTCGCGCACCATGTACATCTTTTCCAATTGAGGCATCATTGCTTCATGGCTTCGGGCGTCTTCCTCCATGGAACCTAGCACAACACAAGAAAACACACTAGAGGTAGAGGGTAAGTTGTTAGAATTCGAAATGGTCTCACTTGACCTATCAACTACCACCTTCAACTACTCGTGCCACCACCACAATGGCACCATGTGGAAGCACTCGATCTCACATAAGGTGGAGTCACTCATCGCACTCTTGTCCTCACTCAAGTGGGCTAAGTGGCTCTCATACTCACATGGGATTGGTACCACATCATCACTCAAGCATATGGGGATAGGCTCGGTTTCCTCAACTCCTTGCGCCTCCTTTGGTGAAGGGAAAATCCCATGCTCACCATTCTTGACCTTGTCGCCTCCAAGGTTGGATGCCATAAGATGGACATCATCGCTCTCCTCCATGGTCGAAGGGAAAATCCCATGCTCGACCGTCTCGTGGCCATCTCGTAGTAGTGGTGGAGGTAGGCTCATGCTATCCAACTTGGCGAAGTAGAGGTCTAAATTTTCCTTGTTGGCGAGGTTGTGGAAGTCAAGCGTAGGCATTGAAGCTTGATAGCGTGGAGGAAGGCTTGCTCTTGGTGCCATTGTGGTGGTGGCACGAGTAGTTGAAGGTGCCCTATGATGGTGTCGACGGAGGTCATTGGCGTGCCTTGCCGATGGTTGATGTAGGTGGCGCACTTGGTCGTCCACATGACACTCGCGACGATGATCACTTGCCTTGGCACTCTTCTTGTACTTATGGAGCCTTCTTGATCTTGATTGAGCATTATGGTTGGTGCTCATCCTGAATTCTCCGTCTTTATGGCGAAGATGCCTTTGACGATGTCTTGTATCCTCTTTATGGTGGCGATGCTCATGAGAGGATGTTTGTCGATGAAGAGTCTTGTTTCTTGGCGCCTCTTGATGCATATGATGTTTGGACGCCACTCTTGTTTGGATAGGAGTTGGAGCTTGGCGCCTTGGCGGTGATGAAGCTTGGAGCCTTGGAGATGGTAGAGCTTGACGCCTTGGAGGTGATGGAGCGTGGTGCCTTGGAGATGGTGGCGCTTGACGCCATCTAGGTGGTGGCCCATGTTGCCTTGGAGGTGGATCATCGAAGTAGGTGGTGCCCTTTGGTGTGGAACGCTTGGCCTTGAAGGTCATGGAATCTTGATGATGCGCCTCCTCTTGCTTGGCGTAGTAGGCTTCCATCTCCACACGGTGGAGGAATTCTTCATGGCTCATGGAGGAGCCATCAAAGTCGATGAAGTTCTCCGTGTCCTCCATGCTTGGCGAGGCGCAATCGATGTCGCACTCGAAGTCGTCCATGCTTGGGGAGTAGTTGTTGGTGTAGTACTCCATATCACCCAAGCATGTGGAGCCATTGTCGGTGTAGTGCTCCATAGGCTCCATGCATGAGGATCCATTGTCGATGTAGAGCTCCATGTCTTCCATGCATGTGGAGTCGTCGTAGGTGTAGTGCTTCGGGTCCTCAAAGCATGCGGAGCCATTGTCGGTGTTGTGCTCCGTCATGTCCTCTATACTTGTGGAGTCGTAGTCATGGTGGCTCATCATGGATTCTTCATAGATATCATCCTCGTTTCCGGAGTCCCTAGACATGATGCACAAGACCAAGTGGTGTATATGGAAGTGGTAGTGGGAGTTAGGTATACAACGTCAAACCTTACTTTACCTTGGAAGATCGTATCGTACAAGTCGCCACACATGAGAGCAATAAACCAAGCAAAGTGAAGTTCACGCGGAACACCAAAACCAACTACGAACCAAAAAACAAACACACACAAGGCCTATGGTGGATAGGTGATGCAGCCCGTCCTACGACCGCTACTACATCTACTCCCTCGAGCTCCCCAAGTGGACCCATGACTCGCGCCCGAGCTAAGCTCTTCCAAGCCAAGGTTAACTCGCTCCTTTCCTTGTGTGACTTCGACACACCCTTGGATGGTTTGCTACTTCATACGCATACACTGTGCATCATCAGGTACGAAGGGAAGGACCTAAGGGACGGAGAAAACAGAGCGGAAGAAACCAGTCGCTGCAAGACTCAGTAGTACTACGGTTGGGCGACCCGTCTTGCGGTCAAGCGATGCGACCGCCACTGACGCTCCAGAAGAACCACTCCACGCCCAGACGCTGCGGTACTACCCAAGCGACAGCATTACTACGCCTCCTCCCGCTCTTCTGAGCGCCCCGGAAGCTCTAGGCCCGCCAGCAGTACTACCGCGGGCGGTACCACGATTCTGACCGTACCGATTCTTGGGGACCGGTACTACAGTCTGGCCCGATCGCTCGAGTTCGGCCCAAAGTTTGTATTCCTTCCTTTAATTTACCTTTTCGTTCCGAAACTACCCCTGTTTTGTGGCTGGACTATATATAGCCCCCAACCTCTATTGTAAACCCTAGACTTGGATAATAATAGATATTAAGGAAACCCTTTGAGGAACTTATATCTATTGGTCTCATGCTCCTACCAAGGATCACGGATTATCCACCCCTCTTGGATCTTGCCTAGTGCGTTCCAGGTTGTACAAGGCCTTGGGTTCTCGGTTTCTACCCCAAGTCGTCAAGATCTCACCAAGCACCTCGTCCCCGTTGTTAGCGTGGAGCGAGCTTCCCAACACCGATCCTAGGGATTATGTTGGACCGGTTGCCACCGGCGTGAGGGATAGGCGTGTATCGTGTTTTGGTGTGCGTGTGTTCGTGGTTTTCATCTCCTTCCTCGTTTTCATCCCCCGACCACCGCTTTCCCCTCGTTTCTCGTGGAATTCGTGGAAGATCGGGCCAACCCAAGGGTTACCCCATAACATATTGGTATCAAGAGCACGGTTGATCACGAATTTCCCCCCAATTTTTCTTTGATCCACCTTAAAATCGAAAATCCCACCAAAAAGAGCCCCAATTTGCCTTCGGATCGATCTTTGGATTTGGTGAGTTTTTCGTGGTTTTGGTCCATAGATCTGTTGCTTTTGGAGTCGATCTATAGCCCCTGTTGTTCCTAGCCCAGCCTTTCGGTCAGATCTCCACGAATTTGAGGATTTTTGTCAAGTTGAGTTCGTCCTGTCCCGCAACTAGCGGTACTACCGGTCGTGCAAGCGGTACTACCGCAAGTCACCGGTACTACGGGTCGTACAAGCGGTACTACCGCTCGCTGGTACTACCGGTCGTTGCCAGCGGTACTACCGTTCGCCTCTGACCGCTCTTCCTTGCCTTTGACACCTCAATTTCGTTTGCTGACTTTTCCACTTCGCTTGTTCGTGTTTCGCGTGTTTGTCGCCATTTTCACAACAGCTTCCGCATCAAGGTCACCACGCGCTCATTGACACCGCGACACTCGAACATGCCCCCCCACCAACGGTTGCAAGTCGTGTGGCAACCCGCAAAACCACTACTAGAAAATCGCGTTGTTTTTGTGCATTGCATCACCATGACCGCATGCTCATGTCATCATGCCACATTGCATTTGAGCATTGTCATCATCTTGCATCTGGTCGCATAAAACTATTTTGGAAAAAGCCTGGTTTTATTTCTAAAACGCCCCATCTTTAATCAAATATCAAACCCCGGGTCCCCGGATTATTTTTGTGTGTCTGATATCGGTTTGCAAACGGTGTTTGTAAAACAAATAAAAATATTTATTATTTTAGTGGGGCAGTCGAACGGGCCGAATGACCCGAACGACCACCCCAGAAATTTAAATCGGTCCACCTAACCCGCCCTTCTAAACCCTTTTACACCCAACCTATCTACCCACACCCCCCTCCACATCACCCCAACCAATCCCAACCTGACACCTCACCCTCTCCTCTCCCCCACCAACGAACCGCCACGTCCACTCCTCTCTCTTCCTCTCTCTTTCCCCACGGCCCACCCAGCCCCACTGTCCTGGACACCACGACCAACCCCCGCCCAATCAGCGTCCCGGACCCGACAAGCGTTCCCACGCCGCCCATGACCCACCCTCCGCCTGCAGCCCTCCTTCTCCTACCTCCCGCTCGAGCGGCCACCTGCTGGCTCACTTGCCGCCCGGACGCCGACCACCGCCGCCACACAGCTCCCTCTCCCCAACCCGCCCTCCTTCCTTCTCCCGGCGCCGCCCTCGCCCAGCGTCCCTCTCCGCCGCCCCGCCACCTCGTGTCCTCGCCGAAGCTCCACTCACCCCGCCATGCTGCCTCCGCCCCGCTCGAGACATGCCGCCTCTCGCCAAGCGCCTCACCGCCGGTCCCTTCTCCCTCACCATGAGCCGCCGCGTCTGTCCCGCCACGGCGCTTCCTGCCGGCGCCTCCGGCCTCGCCTCCGGACCGAGCCTCGCTCTCTCCCGGCCAGCTCGCTTCGCATGCCGGGCCGCCTCCTCACCGCCTCGCCTCAGCCCCGCCTTCCTCTCCTGGCGCTGCCCTTCGCAAGGTCGCCATGCCTTCTGGACTCGCCATGCCTCCGTCGTTGGTCGTCGCCCTATCGTCTTCGAACCCGGCGCTCGAGCCCGTGAACATGGCCCCACCCTTTTGTGTTTGGTGGAATTTGTCCTGGCGATGCACCTTGATGTGGCGTTGTGGTGGTGACATCGCTTATGTGGTGATGTTGCATTCTGTTCAAGATCTCCTCGCGGACTCAAGAACCGAACCCCAAGGCCGTCAACATGACCAAGAACTTGAATCGCAAGTTCTCCTCTCGATCCGAGGACCGAAGATGCCCGGAACGCCAAGATCGCCTCGAGGATCCGAAGGCCCCAACTCCGAAACCCCGAAGCCGACCCCGACGTTTGGAGGCCGAACCCCAAGATCTGCGGACCAAGCCGTTCCTCGAGAAGATAGACCCGAACCCGGCAGCGCCAAGCTCGCCATGACCGACTACATGGGACCATCTACCAAAAATCCCTCAAGTCCGACCGACGAGACGACGACGAACCAAGTCCGCTAATGATGGACAAGTTGGAACCCCAATATCTCGACACCGAGGACGCCTACAGGAAACGACAAGTACTTCCTCCGAACGCCAAGCAATTCCTCGACGCCAAAACTGGACCTAAGCACGCCAAGATCGCCGCGAACGACAAGTTCTTCTTCCCGACGCCAAGACCGACCAGTCAGACGGACCCGGCAAGTTCTTCGCAACGACAAGATCGACATCGACCAGAGCGGACCGATGCGCCCCCGACACCGAACCAAGTACTCCTTTCCGGACGCAGACCGCCGAGAACCCGGATGCGCCAAGACCTACCCCGTTACCCGAGAACGATTCCGCCCAGTCCGAACCCGTCGAACCCTGAGACCGACCCCGAACCCCGGAACCCCAAGTTCGTCGAGCCCCCTAATGTGTGAACCCCCTTTTTTTTCCGAGAACCCTATTTTCATAAATGGTGAACTATATGAATTGTTGCATATTTAATTGTCATCTCGCATGCATATCGGTGGTTTGGGGGCCTTATGCCGATTCACCTAATAATTAAATATGGGGCCCATATGCGGGCAAATCTAGCCTTATATTGGCCTCATTTAAACTTGTGTAGCGAACCGGTGATATATTCTGCCTTGTTAAACAACATTTAAATTGCGGGGCTTCTAAATAACATGAACCACCTAATTAATTGTCGGGACCCCGGTTCCGCTTAATATGACCTAATTGCATCGCACCTTGCCATGTCATGCATCATACATGCATCATGCCGATCTTCTGCCGTTGTATTAAATATTGCATCCGGTGTTCCTTCTAGTGTTTTGCTTCTTCGTGGATAAGACCGTTGAGTTGATGTGAGCTTCGCCCCGATCTTCGGTTGAATCTTCGACAATGTTTTCAGGCGAGCATCTCCCCCCTTTCTACCTATCTTACTTTTATAGTATTTATTTCCCTCCTGTTGGTCTATTGCTATCTGTGTTGCGATGCTTTAGTTTCCGTACCTGTGATGTACCGTGCAGCCCTATATTGCCTTGGAATCCTATTACCTGTTGCTTGGTAGATAGTTGGACTTGCGTGTCGTAGTCACTTGCTCAAGTGCTGTTGTGTGTCGTCATATTGCCACAGTTGTTGGAGCCTTGCCGCATGTTTGATGTTGGAGACGATCGTAGTTTTACTTTTCGCTCACTTTAATTCCTGTTTAACAACTAAAATTGAAGTAAGCAGAGGCATCGGTGGGTGATAGAAAATATTTGGTTTCCGAACGCCCACTTGTGTCCCGTAGGACCCCGGGTACTTGATACATGTTCCTTGATTTATCGCGCTATCCACATCCGGGAGGTATATGGGACCCCCCTGAGCCAGAGCTTGATTCAGTCTTATTTCTTGGGGCCACAAACTAGTTTGAGGTTTTATTTACGATCCTGTACTTATGCCATGCTACTTATGTATTTACGATTGTCGAGGAGCACATCATCTGTTAGGATCGGGACACGATTCCGGTGTCGACAAGCCCAGCCACACTTCGGGTTCCCGAATGCTCACAGGCCGTACCCAAACCTTGAGTCCGTCTTGAGCTTGCTTACTTGCGGGTGTACTCCAAGGGTGGCCCCTGAAATATTTCAATCCTGATTGTTCACGTGAAAGCCTCGTTGGGTTTTGTTTTGGTTTTCCGAGGTTGATCGAGCGTGTGTTGCTATTGGTGCACCGCCGGTAAAACTTTCTGAAAGCCGTGTCCGCGGATATGGACGACTTGGAGCACAGTATCTCGATCATAGACAAGCATAACTAAAGTTTATTGCTATAAATTTGACTTTATAATGATTAGTAATCAGCTTCACTATAACGGAATGACTAAATAATACTGCCCACAATTGTTTGTTTGGATTGTCGCTTGCGACCATTGTACCTGAGTAGTAAGTATTGCAACTACAACGGAATGGCTGAATAAAAGTACCAACAACTGCTGGGTTTTGGGATTATATCATGCTATCTGTATCTGATTAGTAATTGCTGCAACTATAACGGAATGGTCAACTAAAAGTGCCCACTGCTTACTTTATCAGGATGATTATCTACATCTGACTAGTAATCGCTGCAACGATAACTGAATAAATAAAACTACCAACTGTGTGAGTCCCTCGGTTGACTTCCTCGTTTGGTCTCGAGGGGGAAACACCAGGATGGGTTTGTTTGGTGATAGCTTCAGGTTGGATCCGGTTAGGTCATTCTTATCCCTCTCTGATATCCGCCAGTTGTATCGAGTCTCTATAGGTTGTTTAGTGCATCTTCGCCGCTTGATCCACCATACCTATGTAGGCGAGGACCGAATTCTAGCCTCGCTGCATCGGCCTCGATCGACGCTCCTTCTTTTTCCTTTGCCTTGTCGGCACCCTTTGTTTAAGCAGGTTTTGAGATCGGCCACGTTAGCGGGTTACCCTTCCGCTTGGCCAGGCAGGTTATGGACGCCATTGGTTATTCTTCGTGGCTCTTAGCCCCATTTGCATCTTGTCCGTAGTCGGACGCTACTGTCTTTCAAGGTGATTTGGATCTTTGTACCATATCTGTATTCTTGACTCATGGAGTCATTGTTATATATATATATATATACTACATGGGTCCCATCGAGGACTGTTGTGTAATGTTATTACTTCGTTTTCCACCCGCACGAAAGTGCCTGGTGGGCACCTTTGAATCGTTTCTATGCGGGTTTGGCGAGTTTTGCTAAAACTCGCATAGGTCCGATTCTGAGGGTGTTACAAGTCGTCAACAATACCGAAGGTATAACTTGCACCACTTTGACAACCCCATATCTTCCTTTGTGTGTAACTATCCTATGAGAGCAACTCATTTTGTGTTTGTCTAAGCACTGTGCACTTGCCTTCGGAAAGTGAGAGTGTGAGGCCAAATACAAAAGCTAACATAGTAGCATAGCAAGGGAGAAAAAGAGAAAGAATCAAAAAAAAGAACAAAAGAAAAATAGAAACAGATACATAGTCTCCCAATACAAAGAGAATACCAAGCTTGTAAGCCAAGAAAGAGAGAAGAAAGAGCGCACCGAGGCAAGTGCACAAATCTATTGCTTATCCTCTTTTGGCAAACGAGTTGTGGTCTCTCCTTGTGTTGGCACGACAACCGAGCGTAGTCTTCGTTAGGACCTTTTGTGCTCATTTTCATAGTCGTGCTAACCCCGTTTTTCTCCACGTGTGTGTTTTCCGTGTTTTTGTAGATCGTATCCTTTGCTTTTTGATCTTTGGTTCTTTACCACGTAGAACAATAACCTTTTGCTTGGATCTTTTCGTTTGGTTTTCCACAATCCTAACCTTCCACCAAAAAGCAGTTGTAGCATATTTGTGTGTGAGTTTCTTGCCTTTTCACTTTGCACGTTGTTCGCTCATTTGTGTGGCAATTGGTTTGATATAATCTCCAAGGTGAGGTAAAAGGCTAACTCTCCGCACCCTTTCTCTCCATATACAACCCTTGTTGGTTTTGCATCATGGACAGGCATGGAGAGCCATCCCAACCACCACAACCTCCGGAGGATGACACACAATTCATGACAAGATGGGACCATTGGAAGGTCCGAGGAGAATTCAACTATCGTTGTGAAGCTCTCGAGCGGCGCCAAGATGAACAATTTAGCGAAGCCCGTGTGAAATTCAAGAACATCAACAACCGCTTCGAAGAAGTCCGTGGCCAAATGCATGCCATGCAACACAACCTTGGTCATCAAAATGAAGCTCTTGGTCGTGCGCTCACCTCAACGGATGAGAAGCTTCAACGCCTCATTGATGGACTAGCAAGGCCACGCTCGCGCGACTCAAGCTCATCTCGGCACTACTCAAGTGAATCAAGTGCACCTCGCTGTCACGCTTCAAGGCACCGGGATGGACCCGTTCTTCAATCCATGAGCTCCTCGCAAGCGGTACCATCTCCGTGTCACGCCGCAACGTCAAGCTATGATGGTGACCTCTCCGCAAGACCTCCACGAAGTGAAGCAAACCGGCCACAACCAAGGGCACTTGTGATTCAACAAGAGCAACCTCACATGGACCACCAAGGCCATCGCCGTCGACATGCCCCTTCAACAACAAGTGAAGCATCCGAAGAGGACGAACAAGATCACCGTCGACGTGAAGCACTCGAAGATCCTCCAAGGCGTCATCATCGACATGATCGTCCACGTCGGCAACATGATGATCATGACGAGCCTCCCCTACACCAAGAAGAAGAAGAGCAGCTCATTGCGCATGTGGCTCGACGTCCTCCTCGCCACATGGCGCAAGCCAATGCTCCTCGGCATCAACCACGACAAGAGCAAGAGCAAGCTCCCCAAGCTCGTCGTGAGGACCATCAACCTCCTCCTCATCCTCAACCGCGTCAACAAAACGAGCAAGCTCCCCAAGCTCGTCGTCAAGACCAAGTTCCACCACCAAACGCGGCACCTCAACAACCGCAAGAGCAACGCAACAATCACCAAGCAAGACATGAGAGCTCGGATGATGATGATGACCGCCCAAATCATGGCAACCGACGCAACAGGAACCGCAATGGAGAAGAAACTTTCGGCAAGCTCAAATTCACCATGCCCAAGTTCACCGGTTCAAATGAGCCCGAGGAATATCTCTCTTGGGAACTCAAGGTCGACAAGATCTTCCGCATGCACAACTATAGAAATGAGAAGATGATGGCCATGGCATCCCTCGAGTTTGATGAGTATGCCAACCTTTGGTGGGAACAAGTCCAACTCGCTCACGAAGAAAAAGAAGAGCCTCCAATCGCAACTTGGCAAGACATGAAGGCTCATATGAGATCCCGCTTTGTTCCTTCACACTACACGCGTGACCTTTTCAACAAGCTTCAAACGCTTAGTCAAGGGACAAAAACCGTGGAAGAGTACTTCAAGCAAATGGAGCTCAACATGATCCGTGCCAACATTGAAGAGCGATATGAACAAACAATGGCACGTTTCCTCAATGGCTTGAACCATCCCATCAAGCGCATCACCGAGTTCCAAAAGTACAACAACATGGTTGAGCTTGTGCACATCGCATCAAAGGCCGAGCGTCAAGTGCAAGAGGACATCAAGTATAACAAGCCAAAGACGTATTTCACCTACAAGCAAGCGCCAACCACTACTCCAACAACACCAAGTGGAAGCTCCTCAAGTACCACCAAGCTTCCCTTCAAGCCAACTCTCCCTCAAGGAAAACAGCCCCCAAGTGGCAAACACACAAGGGATGATCAACCATTCAATGGTGAATGCTACAAGTGTGGAGGCAAAGGGCACAAGTCAAATGCATGTGGGAACAAGAAAGTTTTGTTCATCCATGACAAAGGCGATGAAGAATACTTGAGTGAAGAAGAGTTTGATGCAAGGGTCAAGGAAGCCATGGCAAGGCAACATTTGGAAGAGGACCAATAACTTCTTGTGTGTGAGCATGACGCAAGTCCATCGCTTGTGGTCACAAGGGTCTTGACTACCCAAGTCAATGAAAATGAAGACCAACGCTCGAACATCTTCCAAACTCGTGCCGGCATCAATGGGAAGTCCATCAAAGTTGTCATCGATGGAGGAAGTTGCCACAACCTTGCAAGCACGGAATTGTGTGAGAAACTCAACCTCACCCTCCATCCGCATAGACACCCCTACCACATCCAATGGCTAAGTGACCACAGATCCGTCAAGATCAAGCACACCGTCTCGGTGACGTTCTCAATTGGGCACTACAAGGACATGGTGGAATGTGACGTGGTCCCAATGACGGTTTGTCACATGTTGCTCGGAAGACCGTGGCAATATGACAAGCATGCTTTGCATAATGGTCACTTAAACACTTACACCTTCAAATGGCTTGATAAAACTTGTGTGTTGCAACCAATGACTCCTAGCCAAATAATTGCGGACAATGCAAAAGCTTTAGCGAGGGCGCAATACACAAAAACACCTTGTGAGAAGAGTGGTGAGCGAGAGAACCACACCATAGTGAGTGAGAGCTACAAGCCAAACTCGAATGGAAAAACTAAGAGTGTTCTACTTGCCACCAAAAGCGAGATGAGAGAAGTGCGGAACAACCCATCCATCTTGCACTATGTCCTTGTATGCAAGGGACTAGCGCAAGGAACTAACGACTTGACAAGTGTTCCTCCTTCTTTGATGGCTATTTTGCAGGAATTCCAAGATGTATTTCCCGAAGAGCTTCCTCATGGCCTTCCTCCTCTTCGTGGAATCGAGCACCGCATCGACCTCATACCCGGCGCCCCACTCCCAAACCGCCAGCGTATCGCCTGAACCGGAAGAGACGAAGGAGATCGAGCGTCAAATCAACCAACTCGTCTCAAAGGTTTGATCCAAGTAAGCACTAGCCCAAGCGCGGTTCCGTGATTCTAGTCCCAAAAGCGGATGATACGTTGCGGTTATGCATGGATGCCGTCAATCAATGCTATCACCGTGCGTTATCGACATCCTATACCGCGTCTTGATGACATGCTTGATGAGTTATGTGGAGCCACTATATTTTCGAAAATTGATCTTCGTAGTGGTTACCATCAAATTCGCATGGCCGAAGGGGATGAGTGGAAAACCGCCTTCAAGACCAAGCTTGGTCTCTATGAATGGTTGGTTATGCCTTTTGGCTTATCTAACACCCCATCTACCTTCATGCGCCTCATGAACCATATTTTGAGATCTCTCATTGGGAAGAGTGTAGTTGTTTACTTTGATGACATCCTTGTCTATAGCAAGTCACTAGAGGAGCATGTTACTCATGTTAAGGAGGTCCTTCAAATCCTTCGTCATGAAAAGCTTTATGCAAATCTACCAAAGTGCACTTTTGCAAAAGACAAGCTGATTTTCCTTGGTTTTGTTGTGTCTTCTAATGGCATTGAAGTTGATGTCTCAAAATTCAAGGACATACGAGATTGGCCCATCCCTACAAATGTTAATGAACTTCGTAGTTTTCATGGGTTGGCTGGCTTTTACCGTCGTTTTTTCAAAGACTTTTCTACAATTGCTTGCCCCCTCAACGAATTGACCAAGAAAAATGTCACGTTCGTTTGGGGAAACGCACAACAAAAAGCTTTTGATGAGCTCAAAAAGAGGCTCACCGAAGCACCACTTCTTGCATTGCCGGATTTCACAAAAACCTTTGAGATTGAATGTGACGCTAGTGGTATTGGCATTGGTGGCGTCCTTATGCAAAATGGGCGTCCTATAGCTTACCATAGTGAGAAACTTGATGGCGCACGCCTAAACTATCCCATTTATGAAAAAGAACTTTTTTCCTTGGTTCGAGTTCTTCAAGTGTGGCAACACTATCTTTGGCCCAAAGTATGTATCATCCATTCCGACCATGAGTCGTTGAAGTATCTTAAGGGCCAAGCCAACTTGAGTAAAAGGCACGCAAAATGGGTTGAGTTCATGGAGTCTTTTCCTTACATTGTCAAATACAAGAAGGGCAAAGAAAATGTGGTAGCGGACGCCTTGTCTCGCAAAAACACAAGCCTTCTTACACGACTCGAAGTCAATGTCTTGGGTCTTGATGACATCAAATCTTTGTACGCGTCCGACTCTTTCTTTGGACCAACATTTGCACAATGTTCAATAGAAAAAGGGATTGATGATTTCTATTTGCATAAGGGTTTTCTTTTCAAACAAAACAAGCTTTGCATTCCGAAATCGTCTCTCCAACTTTTGCTTCTTCAAGAGTCCCATGGTGGAGGCCTTATGGGTCACTTTGGCCGTGACAAGACATATGACATGCTCTCCACTCACTACTTTTGGCCAAAGATGAAGCGCGACGTGGAGCGCCACGTCCAACGATGCACTACATGTATCCAAGCTAAGTCTAAGTCCAACCCCTTTGGTCTTTATATGCCATTGCCTATTCCTCATGCACCTTTGTCAGACATTAGCATGGACTTTGTGTTAGGCTTGCCTAGATCTAAACATGGACATGATTCTATATTTGTGGCAGTGGATCGCTTTTCGAAAATGGCACACTTTATTCCGTGCCATAAGACCGATGATGCTTCACATGTAGCCAATTTGTTTTTCAGGGAAATAATTAGGCTGCACGGTGTACCAAGAACAATCGTCTCCGACCGCGACGTAAAATTCATGAGTTACTTCTGGAAGACTCTCATGGCCAATCTCGGCATCAAGCTCCTTTTCTCGTCTGCCTCGCATCCTCAAACCGATGGACAAACCGAGGTCGTCAATCGAAGTCTTGGAACACTCCTCCGGGTGTTGATAAAGAAGAACCTTAAGGACTGGGAGGAATGTATTCCACGCCGTTACTTCTACAACCGCGCCAAGCACTCCACCACCATGAGGAGCCCGTTCATGATCGTCTACGGTTTCGAGCCTCTCACCGCGCTCGATATCCTTCCACTTCCACTTCATGAACGTGCCAATATGGACGTTGTCAAGCATGCCCAAACAATGAAGAAACTCCATGAAGACACACGAGAAACTATCGAGCAACAAGTCCTTCGCCAAGCATCAAGGCTAAACAAGAACAAGAAAGAGATGATCTTTGATGAGGGCGACCTGGTGTGGATCCACTTGAGTAAAGACCGCTTCCCCAAGGAACGCGACTCCAAGCTAAAGCCAAGTGGTGATGGACCATTCAAGGTGCTAAAGAGGATCAACAACAACGCCTATGCCATCGATATACCAACATCGAAGTATCTTGTGAGCTCGACATTCAATGTCAAGGACCTCTCACCCTACCATGGAGAAGATGAAGTTGAGAAAGTTGAAGAGTCGAGGACGACTCTTTCCCAAGGGGGGGAGCTGATGCAGCCCGTCCTACGACCGCTACTACATCTACTCCCTCGAGCTCCCCAAGTGGACCCATGACTCACGCCCGAGCTAAGCTCTTCCAAGCCAAGGTTAACTCGCTCCTTTCCTTGTGTGACTTAGACACACCCTTGGATGGTTTGCTACTTCATACGCATACACTGTGCATCATCAGGTACGAAGAGAAGGACCTAAGGGACGGAGGAAACGGAGAAGCAACCCGGCTGCCGGACTCCAGGTACTACGGTTAGCGACCGGTCCTACCGGTCCAAGCGGTACGACCGGCCCCCGCTACCGGACGCTCCAGGAAGAACCACTCCACGCCCCAGATGCCTGCGGTACTACCGGCCCAGCAACCGGTACTACCAGTCAGCGGTACTACCGCCTCCTCCTATCGCTCGCTTCTGACCCGGCGAAGCTCCAGGCCGCCAGTACTACCGCCCGGGCGGTACTACGGTTGCGCCGGTACTGCCGATTGCCGGTACTACGGTCTGGCCCGATCCTGAACGCCTGAGTTCGGCCCAGTGCCTTGTATCCCTTCCTATAATTTACCTTTTCGTTCCGAAACTACCCCTGTTTTTGTTGGAATTATGCCCTAGAGGCAATAATAAAGATGTTATTATTATAATTCTTGTTCATGATAAAGTTTATATTCCATGCTAGAATTGTATTAAGCGGAAACATTAATACTTGTGTGGTTTGTGAACAACACCGTGTCCTGATGCGCCTCTAAGGACTAGCTCATTGATCAATGATGGTTAAGGTTTCCTAACCATAGACATGAGTTGTCAATTGATAATGAGATCATATCATTGGGAGAATGATATGATGGACAGACCCTAACTAAGCGAAGCAATTAGATCGTTTCATCGTGTTCATCTTTGCGAAGCTTTTCCTATGTCAAATATTGTATTCCTTAGACCATGAGATAATGCAACTCCCTGGTACCGGAAGAAAGCTTTGAGGTCATCAAACGTCATCCTATGAGAGGTGATCATAAAGGTGTCTCTCGTGTTATCGGAAAGTATCTGTTGGGTTGTATGTATCGAGATGGAATTTGTCCCTCCCAAGTCGAGAGATACTTACCGGGCCACTCGGTGTCGATATCAACACCGCTTGCAAGCATGTAGTTAAGGAGTTAATCACAAAGTGATATCGGATTACGGAACAGTAAAGTACTTGCGTGAACGAGATTGAACTAGGTATGATGCATCGACGATCGAATCTCGGGCAAGTAAAATATCGCGAGACGAAGGGAATATATATATGGGATTGATTGAATCCACGGCATCGTGGTTCATCCGATATGATCATCGATGAATGTGTGGGAGTCAATATGGGTGCCTGCAGACCCGTTGATTATTGATAGAAGATCATGTCGCATATTCTCGAACCCGCAGGTCACACACTTAACGTGTCTCGACGCTAGGATAGATTGGATAATTGGTTTATGAATTTGTGTTGAGTCTCGGATGGGATCCGGATATCACGAGAGGTTCCGAATGGTCCTGAGAATAAGATTCATATATATAAGGCGGTGCAGTTTTGGAGTTGAATTGTTTCGGGTTAATCGGTATTGTACCGGAAGCTTCTAGAACCTTCCGGAAGGGGACCAACGTGGCCCCACCTTCCGGGAGGGGGCATGGGCCTATGAGGGAGTGTCCTGGCCGCATTGGGCCAGGGGCACAAGGCCCCATAGGGCCCAGCCGATTCTAGAGAGATTTGACTCGTTTAAATCTCGGGATAGAATTTCTAGATAAGGGAGAGTTTAAAGTGTTTAAACTAGAGATAGGATTTCTAGATAAGGGAAAGTTTAAATTGTTTAAACTAGAGATAGGCTTGGAGGAGGGGCAAGGGCTGGCCGCCCCCCCTCTATATATAGAGGGGTGGTGCGCCCCCTCCCCCCAACCTACACACCTTCCTCCAAGCCCTAGCAGCCTTGCTACCTTCCTCTCTCCCTCCCGACTGTTTGTAGGCGAAGCCCTGCAGCAGAAATTCTCCACCATATACACCACGCCGTCGTGATGTAGATCCAATCTATCTCTCCACCATACTCGCTGGTCCGAGGAAGGAGGAGACGTCGAGGTGCTGCACGTGTGCATCTCATGGAGGCACCGCCACTTGTGGTGCTAGATCGGATCGGATCGCGAGGAGGAGAAGCGAGTACGACTACTTCACCCACATTCCGACGAACGTTCCGTTGTGCGAATCTTCAAGGGTATGAAGATCTAATCCAATCTCTCTCGTTGATTGCATCTCCTAGATTAGATCTTGGCTTTCCCTCTGTTCGCATCCGTAGAAAATTTTGATTTACTATGCCGCGAAACCCTTCAGTTTTGTGGCTGGACTATATATAGCCCCCACCCTCTATTGTAAACCCTAGACTTGGATAATAATAGATATTAAGGAAACCCTTTGAGGAACTTATATCTATTGGTCTCATGCTCCTACCAAGGAGCACCGGATTATCCACCCCCCTCTTGGATCTTGCCTAGTGCGTTCAAGTTGTACAAGGCCTTGGGTTCTCGGTTTCTCGCCCCCAAGTCGTCAAGATCTCACCAAGCACCTCGTCCCCCGTTGTTGGCGTGGAGAGCGAGCTTCGCCCAACACCGATCCTAGGGATTATGTTGGACCGGTTGCCACCGGCGTGAGGGATAGGCGTGTATCGTGTTTTGGTGTGCGTATGTTCGTGGTTTTCATCTCCTTCCTCGTTTTCATCCCCCGACCACCGCTTTCCCCTCGTTTCTCGTGTTATTCGTGAAAGATCGGGCCAACCCAAGGGTTACCCCATAACAATAGGTATGGAATGTGGCATGTCAAGAACAAATCCGAAATCAAGATGTTGTAATGGAAAGTAAAGAACCACAATGATCACAAAGCAAACAAGTTAATCCACAAGATAGGAGATATGTACAAGGAAACACACACGGTGGGATAAATGGGACTTGTGCGACGGAGAAAGTGAGCGAAGAACCAAATGATGACCTAGCGAAGACTATAAGCTCGTGTCACACAAGTACATGGAGAGACGCTAGTTCGATTGCACAAAATTGGTGGGCTACAAGATATGCACAATAAGTACCACCTATATGATGTTCATTGAGCTTGCGCTTCCTATTCTATGAGGCACATGTGTATCGCTTTCTTTTTCTCTTTTCCTTTTTTTCTCTTTTTTTTCTTTTTGTATCACTCTTTTTATTTTTATTTCTTTTTCACTTGCCACATCCTTGTGCCAACAACTATACAAGATAACTATAAGAGATAGCGCTCACAATGTTTGCTCGGAATTCTACAAGGTATCAAATGTGCATAGCCCAAGCAATCATAAGAGGAACTAGTCTCAATAGGTGTTTGTTGCTCACAAAGATAGTGGGGTTCAAAAATGAATGCAAGTGGGGAGAAGTCGCGGAATGTTTATACCTTTCGTCGACGATCTTCACCCTTTATTGTTGGATTCCGCCTTGCTCGTGGAATTTGTATGGAGTAGATAGCATGAACAACGTGGATGATGATGTAGAGCTCCTTCTCCTCTTCGAAACGAGCTAAAGAACACCAAAATCCGAGTTCGAATGCAAAAGTTATGCTCAAAACGGTGAGGGGCTAAAATCTGGGAATCTGCTTTTTTTTCTGTTCAGTACTGGGGGTAGTACCGCTTGGATAAGAGGTAGTACTGGTTGTGAGCGGTAGTACCGGATTTTGGGACCGGTAGTACCGCTTGGTCCTGGGACGCCCAGATTTGACGCGTTTTCGCGATTTTGGGGCGATTTGGGAGGAAAATCTTCAAGAAAAACACCAAATCGACGGGGGAAATCAAGGAATTAGGCTATGGGAACGCAAAGGAAGGTAGATCAACAAGTTTAGCAAGTAATCCACGGATCAAAACCTACCAAAACGCACTCAAATGACAGATCGATCCAAAACACGAATTGGGGCTATTTTTGGTGGAATTTTCGAATTTATGGGGAAAAGACCAAATCGATGAAATCCGTGGCAACCAAAAGTCTGCCGATACCAGATGATGGAGGGTTAACCTCTTGGGTGGCCCGATCTTCACGGATCTCGTGGTCAAATCGATGGGAAAGCGAGGGGAAAGGGAGAAGGTAGCGGAAGCGAACACACACCTCGCAAAGAACACGATGAACACACGCAAAACTCACACGATACAAGGCCAATTGCTCCCGAACGGCGGCCACCGGTCCGATAGAATCCTCGCAAGGAAAGATCGGTCAACGTGCTCCCTCAAATCCACATCGGAGAGGGAAGAACACCTTGGGGAGGGTCTTGACAACTTGGAGACGTGACATCGAACTCCAAGGCCTTGTTCAACGATGGATGCGTGATGCAAAGTCCAATCGAGGTTGGTGACGATAGTCGGTCCCCTTGGTAAAGGGGATGAGGCAAAACTAGAGATTACACAATGGGGGTTTTCTTTAGTCTATCATCTATGCCTAAGGGATACATGAGGGGTGGGGGCTCTATTTATAGGCCAGCCACAAAACAGGGGTAGTTTGGGGATAAACTAGGCGAATAGGTAAGTAAAGGGGGATACATGGGCTGTGGCCCAACAGGTGCGCGCAGGCACATACATGACCGGTAGTACCAGACTTGGGACCGGTAGTACCGGTCATCACCGGTAGTACCGCTCATGGTATCCGGTAGTACTGCTTGATCATACTTGATAAGGCAGGGCGCCCGATAAGGCAAAGGTGTCCGATCTTTCGATGAGATGAAGATAATCGATTTGGTGGGGTTCGGGCTTGACGATCCGACTACACGTGCGAGCACGAGCGCCAATGCAATCGCTAGGCCAATCTCCTGGAGGTTACCGATCCTGTGGGAACATCGACCAATGAGGGTCTTAATTCCTACCTGAAAACGAGAACAAGTAAGAACCAATATTGCAATCAAGATATTGCGGATTAAGAGGAAAGCTTTATTGAAGAGGTGGGATCCTGAATAGGTGCGAAGTACAAGAGGCCTCTGCGATGCTCGAGCCTTGGCGAAGTTGCGACTATGGCTAACTTAATGTCTAAACAAAATCCGAGTCTAGGTGATCAGCTATGGGGAGTATTTAAGGGCGAAAAGGTGGGGTTTCGGCCAGCCATGGAAGTGGTGGCCGAATCCAACCCTAAAAGTCCTTTTACCCTCAAATACGGACTCTAAAAAGTGGATAATTAAAATCCGGCGAAAATTACATGGGCCTGGCCCAAAATAAAGGTGTCGCAGCACCATATTAAGATATGGACGAATTCGTAAAGTATTGATCTTGAATATTTCGTCCAAGCCTTCTTTCTTCATTATGGTGGCCTCAAAGTTCTGAAATCTTCATCCGTGGCCTTCTCTTGGATCATCACATGCTTGCTGCCATCTCCATGCATGGCCATGCTCCAATGCTTGTCCCTCTCATCCATGCTTGGTCCATCATTCCTAAGAGTAAGAAATATATCTGATTTAGGCAGCATCATATTCTCATGTATGTGAGGAATAGTTCCAAGAAACGAAAGTACCTGATAGTTAAGTTGTTTGGCACGAGATCTTGTGATGGGTCCTTGTATGTGTGTTTCTGTAGGTACAACGGTTGTATCAATAGTAGGGATGTCCATATCATGCTCCCCTTCTTGAATTGAAGTCGTCCTCGACGCAATCTCATCTTCCTCACCAAAATAAGGCTTCAAATCTGCAATGTTAAACGTAGGACTAACCGTACCAAAGTCTGCAGGCAACTCAAGTTTATATGCATTATCATTTATTTTCTCTAACACCTTAAAGGGACCAGTAGCACGTGGCTTTAACTTAGACTTGCGTAAATCAGGAAAACGATCTTTACGCAAATGTAACCAAACAAGATCGCCAACATCAAACACAACATGCTTTCTCCCTTTATCCCCATTTTATACTTAGCATTCATGTGTTCAATGTTATCTTTAGTAGTCTTATGCAAGTTTAATATCATTTCAGCGCGTTGTGTAGCATCCAAATTATGTTGCACCGAAGAAGGTAAAGGCAATAAATCAATAGGGGCACGAGGAACAAAACCATACACAATCTCAAATGGGCACATCTTTGTGGTAGAATGCAGCGAACGATTATAAGCAAATTCTATATGAGGTAAACACTCTTCCCACAATTTTAAGTTCTTCTTTAAAACAGCCCGCAACATAGTAGACAAAGTTCTATTTACTACTTCAGTTTGACCATCAGTTTGGGGATGACATGTAGTACTAAAGAGCAATTTAGTCCCCAACTTAGCCCATAAACATCTCCAAAAGTGGCTAAGAAATTTAGTATCACGATCAGAGACAATAGTATTTGGCACACCATGCAAATGAACAATTTCACGAAAGAACAAATCAGCAATATGCGCAGCATCATCCGTTTTATGACAAGGAATAAAGTGTGCCATCTTAGAAAATCGATCCACGACAACAAAAATACTATCCCTCCCCTTCTGTGTCCGTGGCAATCCCAAAACAAAGTCCATAGAAATATCCTCCCAAGGAACACTAGGAACAGGAAGAGGCATATATAAACCATGTGGATTTAGGCGAGACTTAGCTTTTTGACAAGTAGTGCAGCGTGCCACAAATCTCTCAACATCTCGACGCATACGTGGCCAAAAGAAGTGTGCAGCAAGAACATCCTTCGTCTTCTTGACACCAAAGTGTCCCATCAATCCTCCTCCATGCGCCTCCTGTAACAACAAAAGACGAACAGAACTATCTGGAATGCATAGTTTGTTAGCACGGAACACAAATCCATCATTGAAGACGAACTTGTTCCAAGTTCTACCATCTCTACAATTCTGCAACACATCTTTAAATTCAGCATCATGCACATATTGTTCCTTAATAGTTTCCAATCCAAATATTTTGAAGTCAAGTTGAGATAACAAAGCATAACGGCGCGACAAAGCATCAACAATAATATTATCTTTACCCTTTTGTGTTTGATAACATAAGGAAAAGACTCAATAAATTCAACCCACTTTGCATGACGATGATTCAACTTAGCTTGACTACGAATATGCTTCAAAGATTCATGATCAGAATGAATAACAAATTCCTTAGGCCATAGATAATGTTGCCAAGTTTCTAATGTCCGAACCAACGCATATAATTCTTTATCATAAGTAGAATAGTTCAGACTAGCCCCACTCAATTTCTCGCTAAAATATGCAACAGGTTTTCCCTCTTGTAATAACACCCCTCCCAAACCAATTCCACTAGCATCACATTCAAGCTCAAAAGTCTTAGTAAAATCAGGAAGTTGGAGTAATGGAGCATGTGTTAGCTTATGTTTCAATATGACGAAGGCATGTTGTTGTGCATCGCCCCTAACAAAGGGCACATCCTTCTTGGTAAGCTCATTCAGCGGCACGGCAATTGATCCAAAGTCTTTGACAAAGCGCCTATAAAAACCAGCGAGGACAAGAAAACTCCTCACTTGTGTGACCGTCTTGGGCTGCGGCCAATTCTCAATAGCTTCAATCTTGGCTGGATCCACTTCAATACCCTGTGATGTAACAACATAGCCAAGAAACGCAACTCGATTGGTGCGAAAGGTGCACTTCTCAAGGTTACCAAACAAACGTGCATCACGTAAAGCATTGAAAACAGCACGTAAATGGTCCAAATGATCCTCTAAAGATTTGCTATAAATCAGAATATCATCAAAGTAGACTACCACAAAACGTCCAATGAAAGCACGTAAAACTTCGTTCATTAATCTCATGAAAGTGCTAGGTGCATTAGTTAAACCAAACGGCATTACTATCCACTCATATAAACCGAACTTAGTTTTAAATGTTGTTTTCCATTCATCTCCTAATTTCATACGAATCTGGTGGTAACCACTACGCAAATCAACTTTAGAAAACATGGTAGAGCCACTCAATTCATCAAGCATGTCATCTAAACGTGGAATAGGATGACGATATCGAATAGTAATATTATTGATAGCTCTACAATCAGTACACATGCGCGAAGAAACATCTTTCTTAGGTACCAAAATAATAGGAACATCACAGGGGCTAAGGGACTCACGAATATGATCTCTGTCGAGTAGTTCCTGAATTTGGCGTTGTATCTCCTTTGTCTCCTCTGGATTGGTTCTATATGGCACGCGGTTGGGCAACGTGGCACCATGAATTAGATCAATTTGATGCTCAATTCCTCTAATAGGAGGTAGTCCTGGTGGCAGTTCAGCGGGAAAGACGTCCTCAAATTCCTGCAAAAGGTTAGCAACAGCGGGTGGCAAAGAAGGAGGCATATCCTCAAATGAAAACAAAACCTCTTTGCAGACAATTGCATAACATTGAGTATTGTTTACATCTAGTTCAGCAATATCAATTTTATTTGCAAGCATACATGGACTCTTCAAACGAATTTCAGTAGCATGTGTAGAATCAGATTTAGTGTTCTTTGTGAAGGGTTTCGCGGCATAGTAAATCAAAATTTTCTATGGATGCGAACAGAGGGAAGCCAAGATCTAATCTAGGAGATGCAAACAACGAGAGAGATTGGATTAGATTTTCATACGATTGAAGATTCAACGCAGTGAGCGTTCGTTTAACGTGGGTGATGTAGTCGTACTCGCTTCTCCTCCTCGCGATCTGATCCGATCTAGCACCACAAGTGGCGATGCCTCCGTGAGATGCACACATGCGGCACCTCAACGTCTCCTCCTTCCTTGGTCCAGCAAGTATGGTGGAGAGATGGGTTGGATCTACAACGCGCCTTGCGGTGCAATTGGTGGAGAATTTCAGCAGGCTTCGCCTGGCGTCGGGAGGAGAGAGGAGAGGCGCAGGCGGCTAGGGTTGGAGGGAAGGTGTAGGGGTTGGTGCGCCAGCCCTCTATATATAGAGGGTGGCGCAGCCTAGCCCCTCCCCAAGCCAAGGCCGGCCCCAAGGAGGAAGAGTGGGGGCAAACCCCCTTCTAGAATCTCTATCTAGAGTTTAAACCTCTCTTGGCCATTTGGGCCCTATGGGGCCTTGTGCCCTGGCCCAATGCGGCAGAGCACTCCCTCATAGGCCCATGCCCTCCCGGAAGGTGGGGCCACGTTGGTCCCTTCCGAAGGTTCTAGAAGCTTCCGGTACAATATCGATTAACGGAACAATTCCAAACTCCAAAAAGCACCGCTGCCTTATATGAATCTTATTCTCCGGACCACTCGGAACCCCTCGTGATGTCCGGATCCCATCCGAGACTCCTAACAAAAACTCATAAACCAATTATCCAATCTATCCTAGCGTCGATACACGTTAAGTGTGTGACCTGCGAGTTCGAGAATATGCGCACATGATCTTCTATCAATAATCAACAATGGGTGCGAAACCCATATTGACTCCCACATTCATCGATGATCATATCGGATGAACCACGATGCGATTCAATCAATCCCATATATATATTCCCTTCGTCTCGCGATATTTTTACTTGCACGAGATTTGATCGTCGCGCAGTCATACCTAGTTCAATCTCGTTCACGTTAGTACTTTACTGCTCGTAATCCGATATCACTTTGTTATTAACTCTTTAACCACATGCTTGCAAGCGGTGTTGATATCGATTACCGAGTGGGCCAGTATATCTCTCCTACTTGGGAGGGACAAATCCCATCTCGATACATACAACCCATGAGATACTTTCCGATCACCGAGAGACACCTTTATGATCACCCTCTCATAGGATGACGTTTGATGACCTCAAAGCTTTCTTCCGATACTGTGGAGTTGTATTATCTCATGGTCTAAGAAATACAATATTTGACATAAGAAAAGCTTCAAATCTGAACACGATGACACGATTTAATTGCTTCGCTTAGTTTGGTCATCCATCATATCATTCTCCCAATGATGTGATCTCATTATCAATTGACAACTTATGTCTATGGTTAGGAAACCTTAACCATCATTGATCAATGAGCTAGTCCATAGAGGCGTACTAGGGACACGGTGTTGTTCACAAACCACACAAGTATTAAAGTTTCCGCTTAATACAATTCTAGCATGGAATATAAACATTATCATGAACAAGAATTATAATAATAACATCTTTATTATTGCCTCTAGGGCATAATTCCAACAGTCTCCCACTTGCACTAGAGTCAATAATCTAGTTTATATTTGGCAACAATCTCACACCCATGGCACTGAGGTGCTGATCATGTTTTACACGTGGAAGAGGTTTAGTCAATGGATCTCCAACATTCAGATCTGTATGTACCTTGCTAATCTTCAGATCTCCATCTGCTATATAATCTCGGATTATATGAAACTTGCGGTTGATATGCTTGGTCTTTGGATGATATCTTGGTTCCTTAGCGAGTGCTATGGCGCCAGTGTTGTCACACAATATCTCCAGTGGGTCCAACGCACTTGGAACCACGCCAAGCTCGATGATGAAGTTCTGATCCAAACTCCTTCACTTGGCGCTTCTGCGGCAACCATGTATTCCGCTTCTCATGTAGATCCATGATCACGCTTTGCTTGCAGCTTCTCCAGCTCACAGCTCCTCCATTCAAAATATACACGTATCCTGTCTGAGATTTAGAAACATCCTTGTCGGTGTCAAAACTAGCGTCGACGTAACCTTTTACGACGAGCTGTTCATCACCCCCATAGACTAAGAACATTTCTTTAGTTCTATTCAGGTACTTTAGGATGTTTTTCACAGCTGTCCAGTGTTCCACTCCTGGATCACTTTGATATCTGCTCGTCAAACTAAGAGCATTGGACACATCCGGTCTAGTACACAGCATGGCATACATGATGGAACCTATGGCCAAGGCATAAGGCACTTTGCTCATAGCTTCCCTATCATTTACCGTCACTGGACACTGAGCCTTGCTCAACATCTTACCTGACAACATAGGCACCGAACCTTTCTTTGCCTTATCCATTCTGAACCTTTTCAGAACATTGTCTAGGTATGTACTCTGGCTTAAAGCTATCAGGCGTCTTTGTCTATCTCTATAGATCTTGATGCCCAATATATAAGCAGCTTCACCTAGGTCTTTGATTGAAAAACACTTGTTCAAATAACTCTTCACATCGTTAAGCATGTTGATGTCATTTCCGATAATCAATATGTCATCCACATATAGTACCAGAAACGTCACCGAGCTCCCACTCACTTTCGTGTAGATACAAGCTTCGTAGCAATTTGGAACAAATCCAAAGCTCTTGATCACTTGATCAAAACGAAGGTTCCAACTCCGAGATGCTTCCTTCAGTCCATAAATGGAACGCTGAAGTTTGCATACTTTATCAGCATCCTTAGGATCGACAAACCTTTGGGTTGCATCATATACAACTCTTCATCAATGTTGCCATTGAGGAACGCAGTCTTGACATCCATCTTCCATATTTCATAATCATGAAACGTAGCAATTTCTAATAAAATCTGAATGGACTTAAACATCGCTACGGGAGAGAAAGTCTCATCGTAGTCAACACCTTGAACTTGTCGAAAACCTTTCGCGACAAGCCGTGCTTTATAGACGGTAACATTACCATCCGCGTCCGTTTTCTTCTTGAAGATCCATTTGCACTCAACGGCCTTTCGGTCGCTAGGAGGGTCCACCAAAGTCCATACTTGGTTTTCGCTCATGGATTCCAATTCGGATTTCATGGCTTCTAGTCATTTCTCAGAGTCTGGGCTCATCATCGCTTCCTCATAGTTCGTAGGTTCACTGTCTTCTACCAACAAGACAGTCAAGACAGGGTTTCCATACCACTCAGGAGGGGCACGCGACCTTGTCGACCTGCGACGTTCGATGACATCGTCAAGCTTCATGATCCTTGTCATTAGCTTCCTCTATTGTTGGTGCAAAGTGCACCGGAACAATTTCGGTGTTGCGCTACTCTCCAATTCAAGAGAAGGTTCAATAACCTCGTCTAGCTCTACTTTCCTCCCACTCACTTCTTTCGAGAGAAACTCCTTCTCAAGAAAGGAACCGTTCTTCGACAAACACTTTGCCTTGTTACGTGATAGAAGGTATACCCAATAGTTTCCTTAGGGTATCCTATGAAGACGCATTTCTCGCTTTGGGTTCGAGCTTGTCGGCATCAACTTGGCGTAAGCCGCATCCCCAAACTTTAAGAAACGACAAATTAGGTTTAGCACCAAACCACAGTTCAAACGGTGTCGTCTCAACGGATTTAGATGGTGCCCTATTTAAAGTGAATGCAGCGGTTTCTAATGCATAACCCCAAAATGATAACGGCAAATCAGTAAGAGACATCATCGATCGGACCATATCTAATAGGGTTCGGCTCTGGCGTTCAGACACACCATTGCGCTGTGGTGTTCCGGGTGGCGTGAGTTGTGAAACGATTCCACTTGCTTTAAGATGCGTGAGAAAATCATAACTCAAATATTCGCCTCCACGATCGGATCATAGAAACTTAATCTTTCTGTTACTATGGTTCTCCACTTCATTCTGAAATTCTTTGAACTTTTCAAACGTTTCAGATTTATGTTTCATTAAATAGATATACCCATATCTACTTAAGTCCTCGGTAAAAGTGAGAAAATAGCGATATCCACCGCGCGTCGAAACACTCATCGGTCCGCATACATCGGTATGTATGATTTCCAACAAGTCCGATGCTCGCTCCATCATACCGGAGAACGGGGTTTTGATCATCTTGCCCATGAGGCATGGTTCGCATGTGTCAAATGATTCAAAATCAAGAGAATCCAAAAGTCCATCAGAATGGAGTTTCTTCATGCCCTTTACACCAATATGACCTAGATGACAGTGCCACAAATAAGTAGTATTATCACTATCTACTTTGCATCTCTTAGCCTCAATGTTATGGATGTGTGTTTCATCCCTTTCGAGATTTAGAAGAAATAAACCATTCACAATAGGTGCATGACCATAAAAGATGTTACTCATATAAATAGAACAACCATTATTCTCCGATTTAAATCAATAACCGTCTTGCAATAAACACGATCCAGAAATGATGTTCATGCTCAACGCAGGCACATAATAACATTTATTGAGGTTTAAAACTAATCCCGAAGGTAAAACTAAGGAGAGCGTGCCGATGGCCATCAC
This sequence comes from Avena longiglumis, assembly GCA_030063025.1. Taxonomy (NCBI): domain Eukaryota; kingdom Viridiplantae; phylum Streptophyta; class Magnoliopsida; order Poales; family Poaceae; genus Avena; species Avena longiglumis. Next base: position 314,549,310 of record CP125977.1, read on the forward strand.
ATTAACTCTTGATCCGTTGCCAACGCGCATCGTCACCTCATCCTCGCCAAGTCAGCCGTCTATTCCGTAGCTCTGCTTTGAGTTACAAATATTAGCAATGAACGGTATCAAATACCCGGGCACTAACGAGGGCTAGTAAGGAAAACATCAATAACATGTATATCAAATATACCTTTGATGGTGTCGACCTTCTTGTCCGCTAAGTACTTGGACGATTTGCTTCCATGAGCCTTGTCCTTGCAATAGAAGCACTTAGTGTCCGGCTTAGGACCAGACTTGAGCTTCTTCTCAGCAGGGGCAGTGCGCTTGCCGCCGCCCTTCTTAAAGGGCTTCTTTGCTCCCTTACCTTTCTTAAAGGTGGGCTTGTTGACCATCAACACATGATTATACTTTTTGATGTCCACTTCCTTGCCTTGACTGCGAAGAGCTCGGTGATCATATCAGTGGAACCAATCTGATTATGAGTCACTACAAAACTTTTGTAGTTGGGAGGGAGTGATTGCAGAACCCTGTCAATCTTGAGCTCCTCTGGAATCGTGCATTCTAGTTGCTCAAGGCGTTGAGTGTAGTCCGTCATCTTAATGGCGTGCTCACTAACGGAACTCCCTTCCTCCATCTTGCAGTTAAAGAACTTCTCAGAGATCTCATATCTCTCAGAACGGGCCTGAGTTTGAAACATGGTTTTCAGCTCTTCGAGAATCTCAAAGGGACCGGGATAGTCTTCAAAACGATTTTGAAGTTCCGGTTCCATAGCAAACAACATGGTGCTCTTAATCACACTATAATCATCTTTGCGCGACTGATAGACAACTTTCTCATCGGCGTAGCGATTCTTGAGGGGTCACCTAACGCTTTCCCAAGGACATAGTCCTTTTGACCGCCAGAGAAAATGATTCTTAGATTGCGGAACCAATTGGTGAACTTAGACCCATGTTTCTAAGCTTTTCCTTCTCAGCAAAAACGTTGAAGTTGAAGTTGGACTTGGCCATGTGATCTACAGTATTTGCAAGTACAATTTAGACTATGTTCATGATAAATAGTTCAACTTAATCAAATTACTAGATGAACTCCCACTAAATTCAACATCCCTCAAGTTGTTTAGTGAACACGATCCAAATTCACCACACCTAATCCGATTATCACGAGAAGAGATGTGGTTTCAATGGTGGACAACGAAGTGTCGATCATATCATTCATATGACTCATGCTTAACCTTTCGGTTCTTGTGTTCCGAGGCCATGTCTGTACATGCTAGGCTCGTCAAGTTAGACCCAAGTATTTCCGCGTGTGCAAAACTGGCTTGCACCCGTTGTATGTGAGCGTAGAGTCTATAGCACCCGATCATCACGTGATGCTTGGACACGACGAACTTTCGCAACGGTGCATACTCGGGGAGAACACAGTTTTTATCTTGATCTTTAAGTGAGGAATCATCTTATAATGCTACCGTCGCGATCTAAGCATAATAAGATACATAAAAGGATAAACATCACATGCATATAACTTTAATGTGACATGGTATAGCCAATCTTCGCGCAATGATCTCCATCTTGTGCGCTCCGGCATGATCTCCATCACTCCACCATGATTGCCTCCACCACGAATAGCAACTACAACTATTGCTAACTACTTAGCGATAAAGTGAAACTATTACATGGCGCATAAGAAGTTGACACACAGGTCATACACAATTATAAAGACAACCATATGGCTCCTGCCGGTTGTGTACTCATCGACATGCAAGTCGTGAAACATCACAAAACATGATCATCGCATACATTATACACATCACATCTTGGGCCATACCATATCACAGAAAACACTCCCTGCAAAAACAAGTTAGACGCCTCTACTTTGTTGTTGCATGTTTTACGTGGCTTAAGGGAGTAGATGCTAAGAACGATTCTTACCTACGGAAAGCCACAACGGTGATATTATGGTTGCCAAACTCCGGTGTTAATCCCATGACAAGCTGTGAGAGAAACGGCATCCACCGCATGTGTGGAACAAGCTACACGTCAAGTGCGGGCGGTCTCATGACGACGTCACGTAAAGTTGGCCTGGACCGCTTCAATCTCACTATACCGCGTCATAAGAAGAACACAAACAAGAGGCTTGCAACAGAAAACATCAACGCCCGCAACAACCATGTTGCGTTCTACTCGTGAAACACATCTACGCATAGATCTAGCTCTGATACCACTGAAGGGTTTTGCGGCATAGTAAATCAAAATTTTCTACGGATGCGAACAGAGGGAAGCCAAGATATAATCTAGGAGATGCAAACAACGAGAGAGATTGGATTAGATCTTCATACCCTTTAAGATTCGCGACAATGGAACGTTAAATCGGGCGTGGGTGATGTAGTCGTACTCGCTTCTCCTCCTCGCGATCCGATCCGATCTAGCACCACAAGTGGCGATGCCTCCGTGAGATGCACACGTGCGGCACCTCGATGTCTCCTCCTTCCTTGGTCCAGCAAGTATGGTGGAGAGATGGGTTGGATATACAACGCGACGGCGCGGTGCAATTGGTGGAGAATTTCTACAGCAGGGCTTCGCCTACAAGCAGTCGGGAGGGAGAGAGGAGGGCAGCAGGGCGCTAGGGTTGGAGGGGAAGGTGTAGGGGGTTGGTGCGCCCCTAGCCCTCTATATATAGAGGGGTGGGCGCAGCCCTAGCCCCTCCCCCAAGCCAAGGCCGGCGGCCCCAAGGAGGAAGAGTGGGGGGCAAGGAAACCCCCCCTTCTAGAAGCTCTATCTAGAGTTTAAACCTCTCTTGGCTGGCTGGGCCCTATGGGGCCTTGTGCCCCTGGCCCAATGCGGCCAGGGCACTCCCTCATAGGCCCATGCCCCCTCCCGGAAGGTGGGGCCACGTTGGTCCCATTCCGGAAGGTTCTAGAAGCTTCCGGTACAATACCGATTAACCCGGAACAATTCCGAACTCCAAAAATTGCACTGCCTTATATGAATCTTATTCTCCGGAACCTCTCGTGATGTCCCGGATCCCATCCGAGACTCCGAAAAAAAACTCATAAACCAATTATCCAATCTATCCTAGCGTCGAGACACGTTAAGTGTGTGACCCTGCGGGTTCGAGAATATGCAGACATGATCTTCTAGCAATAATCAACAGCGGGGTCTCGAAACCCATATTGACTCCCACACATTCATCGATGATCATATCGGATGAACCACGATGCCAGGATTCAATCAACCCCATATATATATTCCCTTCGTCTCGCGATATTTTTACTTGCCCGAGATTTGATCATCGGTACCGTCATACCTAGTTCAATCTCGTTCAAAGCAAGTACTTTACTCGTTCCGTAATCCGATATCACTTTGTGATTAACTCTTTAACCACATGCTTGCAAGCGGTGTTGATATCGATTACCGAGTGGGCCCGAAGTATATCTCTCCTACTTGGGAGGGACAAATCCCATCTCGATACATACAACCCAACAGATACTTTCCGATCACCTGAGAGACACCTTTATGATCACCCTCTCATAGGATGACGTTTGATGACCTCAAAGATTTCTTCCGATACCAGGGAGTTGTATTATCTCATGGTCTAAGGAATACAATATTTGACATAAGAAAAGCTTCGCAAATACGAACACGATGACACGATCTAATTGCTTCGCTTAGTTTGGGTTTGTCCATCATATCATTCTCCCAATGATGTGATCTCATTATCAATTGACAACTCATGTCTATGGTTAGGAAACCTTAACCATCATTGATCAATGAGCTAGTCCATAGAGGCGTACTAGGGACAAGGTGTTGTTCACAAACCACACAAGTATTAAAGTTTCCGCTTAATACAATTCTAGCATGGAATATAAACATTATCATGAACAAGAATTATAATAATAACATCTTTATTATTGCCTCTAGGGCATAATTCCAACACTTTGGTGGTATAAAATCTGCAGCAACAATCTGATTCTCACTTTTATTTTTCTCCTCAGTTTTAGCTCTACTAGCTCTAGCAAGATCATCTTTTAAAATCTGTTCGGGAGTCATAGGTTTTAGACCAATTTTCTTTCCATCATGCATAAGAGAATAGTGATTAGTTTTGCCATTATGAACAGATTCTCTATCAAATTGCCATGGTCTACCAAGTAACAAAAAACAAGCTTGCATAGGTACAACATCACAATCAACAAAATCAGAATATGTACCAATAGTAAAATGCGCGCGTACCATTCTTGTTACCTTGATCTTGCGAGAACTCACAAACCTTTGGATGTAATATGAATGTGGGCGTTGTCTTGTTGGAAGCGCAAGCTTCTCTACCATGTCAACACTGGCCAGATTATAACAACTCCCTCCATCAATGATGATCCGTATAGCTCTTTCCTTGACAACACCACGTGTTTGGAACAGGTTGTGGCGTTGATCTTGCTCAGATTTGCTCAATTGCGCACTCAACACACGTTGTGTAATTAAGCTCTTGTATTGATCAGCAACTTCAGCTCCCATTACCTCTGGCTCTTCATCAGCATCAGAATTGTCTCCATCGCGAGCAGAAATAAGAGCTAGTGTATCTTCATCGAAGTCACTCGCTGAATCGTATTGACCATATTCTCGCACCATCATCACACGTTGTGTTGTGCACTGTCTCTCAATATGACCAAAACCCCAGCACTTGCGGCATTGTATATCCTTTGTCTTACCCGTGGAAGCCATAGAAGATGCACTACGAGCAGGAGCATTGGATGATGGTGGAGGAGCAGCTCGAAATCTTGTGGTGGCCTTGGATGTGGTAGTAGCTGGTGGCGAATCACGAGGAGGCGCTGATTTTCAGGATGTCCAAGAGGATGTGTGACCTGCAGAATTATTAGTCCTCCTCCATGGTGTTTGACGATCCTGCACTTCACGTTCAGCTTTGCAAGAAAGATGAAACAAATGAGTGATAGAATTATATTCCTTATAATCTAATATGTGCTGAATGTCCTTGTTTAATCCACCAAAGAAACGTGCAAGCATTTGTTCATTAGATTCAACAATACCACATCGAACCATCCCCGTTTGCAACTCCTGATAATACTCTTCTACAGAATTTTTCCCTTGCTCTAAACGTGTCAGATTCTTTAGTAAATCACGTTGATAAGTGGGAGGTACAAAACGAACACGCATAGCAGTTTTTAAAGCAGTCCAAGTACTAGGAATAGTAGTAGGATTTAAACGACAATACTCAGACCACCAAAGGGAAGCAAATTTAGTAAATTCACATGTAGCAGCACTAACACGCATATTCTCAGGATATTTAAGCATGCAAAACGTTGTTCTACTTCCATATCCCATGTAAGATATGCATCAGGATTATATTTACCCTAAAAAGATGGAATATTTAATTTAAGCTTTGCAACATGATCATCATCATGTACCGGTGGTCGAGCGTTGCGGTAGTAATGTCGGGGACGGCCAGCAGGAACCTATGGAGGTTGTTCAACCTCCTCGTCAAACAAAGTCGTCGCCGGGTCGTAGTAGTACCGTCGTCCGTCCCCAATGTCGCAAAGCAGCCACGGAAGTCTCGAGGTGCACAATGATAGCCGGGTGGCACCGCACCAAAGATCCGACCATGATCGGAATGCGCCGGCGCCATGTGGTGCGGGTGGTGCGGGCAATCGGTTCAAAAGCTCCTTGAACCAAATGTCAAGCTTGGCTTTGAAGGATTTCTCGAGTCCATCGATCTTGTTGTCCAGCGTTGGTGAGCTTGGTGTCAAACTCCCTAGGCGTATCCACGTCTTCGTGGTGACCACCAAGAGCGCGGAGAAGTGGGCATGTAGTTCTTCGTTCGTCATTGTGGCAGGGTTCCGCGAAGTATCTGTTATGGTTAGTCCTTAAAAAGCACAGGTATATAGTACGGAAATATGGTGGAAGTCACGCGTAATCCGTCAAGCAATATACGAAGCTCTTACAAGTTCTTACCAAACAGGAGGAAAAGGCGATGTGCAACCGCGAGGATCAGTGGGTCCAGAGATTGAACCAAGCGATTACCAGGAGTCAAGACACCGCACGTGAGAATATCTGTGGAGCTCTAGGAAGGCTTAGCAAGGGGGTTAGCAATTATCAAAACAGCAATGCAAAAGTTGAAATAATGCTCAACGACGGTACTGTGCTGGTCCTAGGCTAGACCGTACTAGAGACGTGAGCCTAGATCGCCAACGATGTCATGACGCGACACAAGCAATGTATGATGATATGGCACCCTGAAAAGCGAACCGAGATGCAGAAAATCACTATGATGGCGAGTGTCTAGAACTGATCCACGGGGTCTAAAAATAGGTTAGCTCAAAAAAAAATTCGAATTTTTTTATTTTGCTCCAAAAAGCGCGTCGGCGCCAAAAAAATATCGCTATAACGGCCGATGGAGAAAAGTGATCCCCGGGGTCGAAAACTAGTATAGCCAGAAAAAAATTCGGAGGCGGTTCCAGACACTTTTTTTTTGCTCTCCTTCTGGACTTACGACCGGACTCTTAGCTCGACACGGACTTTAGCTGAACACGGAAACAACAAAGAAGGAAAGTAAAAGCAAATAACTAGGAACAATAATTCTACTCGGACTCGTACCGCGGCAGGAAAACTGATCGGATCTGTGTCGCGGTAGGAAGGCGGTGGCGGAGTTTTAGGGTTTATGGTGGCTGGATGTATGGCGGCGGAATATGGTGGCGGAATATGGTGGCGGTGATCGGCGAGTGTGGCGGTGACTACTATGATCAGAACTCGAAAATCTAAGGGACGAGACACTAAGACCAGCAACTCGACGCGACGATGTAGACACAAATTTAACAATGCAAAAACTGAAAAGATAATACGAGGCGTAGATTGGTTATGGAATGGATCTAAACTCTAACTGTGTTTTTGGCTTTTTCGTGGGTTATAGGTAAAAACAGATCTAATCTACAAAAACAGTAAAATCTCACCGAGCAACCTGAAATCTGATACCACTTGATAAGGCAAAGGTGTCCGATCTTTCGATGAGATGAAGATAATCGATTTGGTGGAGTTCGGGCTTGACGATCCGACTACACGTGTGAGCACGAGCGCCAATGCAATCGCTAGGCCAATCTCCTGAAGGTTACCGATCCTGTGGGAACATGATCAGCCTGACCAGCGAGGGTCTTAATTCCTACCTGAAATCGAGAACAAGTAAGAACCAATATTGCAATCAAGATATTGCGGATTAAGAGGAAAGCTTTATTGAAGAGGTGGGATCCTGAATAGGTGCGAAGTACAAGAGGCCTCTGCGACGCTCGAGCCTTGGCGAAGTTGCGACTATGGCTAACTTAATGTCTAAAAAAAATCCGAGTCTAGGTGGTCGGCTATGGGGAGTATTTAAGGGCGAAAAGGTGGGGTTTTGGCCAGCCATGGAAGTGGTGGCCGAATCCAACCCTAAAAGTCCTTTTCCCCTCAAATACGGACTCTAAAAAGTGGCTAATTAAAATCCGGCGAAAATTACATGGGCCTGGCCTAAAATAAAGGTGTCGCAGGACCATATTAAGCTATGCACGAATTCGTAAAGTATTGATCTTGAATATTTCGTCCAAGCCTTCTTTCTTCATTATGGTGGCCTCAAAGTTCTGAAATCTTCATCCGTGGCCTTCTCTTGGATCATCACATGCTTGCTGCCATCTCCATGCATGGCCATGCTCCAATGCTTGTCCCTCTCATCCATGCTTGGTCCATCATTCCTAAGAGTAAGAAATATATCTGATTTAGGCATCATCATATTCTAATGTATGTGAGGAATAGTTCCAAGAAACGAAAGTACCTGATAGTTAAGTTGTTTGGCACGAGATCTTGTGATGGGTCCTTGTATGTGTGTTGCTGTAGGTACAACGGTTGTATATATAGTAGGGATGTCCACATCAATACTAGTCACCGCCACACTCGCCGATCACCGCCGCCATATTCCGCCACCATATTCCGCCGCCATATACCCAGCCACCATAAACCCTAAACACTCTGCCATCGCCTTCTTACCGCGACACGGATCCGATCACCTATCCTACCGCGGCACGAGTCCGAGTTGAGTTATTGTTTCCTAGTTATTTCTTTTTACTTTCCTTCTTTGTTGTTTCCATGTTCATCTAAAGTCCGTGTCAAGCTCCGAGTCCGGTCGTAAGTCCAGAAGGAGAGCAAAAAAAATATTCTGGAACCGCCTCCGAAAAAAATTTCTGGCTATACTAGTTTTCGACCCCGGGGATCACTTTTCTCCATCGGCCGTTATAGCGATATTTTTTACGCCAAGGCTTCCAACAAAATAAAAAATAAAAAATTCAATTTTTTTGGGGCTAACCTATTTTTAGACCTCAGAGATCGTTCTAGACACTCGCCATCATAGTGATTTTCGCATCTCGGTTCGCTTTTCGGTGCCATATCATCATACATTGCTTGTTGTGTCGCTCGTGACATCAAGTGATCTAGGCTCGCCTCTAGTACTGTCTAGCCTAGGACCAGCATAGTACCGCTGAGCATTCTTTCAACTTTTGCATTGCTGTTTTGATAATTGCTAACCCCTTGCTAAGCCTTCCCAAAGCTCCACAGATATTCTTCACGCGGTGTCTCGACTCACGTAATCGCTGGTTCAATCTCTGGACCCACCGATCCTCGCGGTGCACATCGCCTTTTCGCTGTTTGGTAAGAACTTGTAAGAGCTTCAGATATTGCTTGACGGATTACGCGTGACTTCCACCATCTTTCCGTAGTATATACCTGCTTTTAAGGACTAACCATGACAGATACTTCATGAACCCCGCCACAATGACGAATCGAAGAACTACATGCCCACTTCTCCGCTCTTGGTCATCGCCGTGAAGACGTGGATACACGCCTAGGGATTTTGACACCAAGCTCACCAACGTGGACAAGATCGATGGACTCAAGAAATCCTTCAACGCCAAGCTTGACGTTGGTTCAAGGAGCTTTTGAACAGATTGCCGACTAGCACCCGCACCACATGGCGATGGCGCGTTCGATCACGCAGTTCGGCTGGTTGCCGCAGACTACGGCTATCACGGCCGACGAGACTCGACTTCACTTCCGCCGCTGTGACATTGGGGATGCATTTACGGTACTACTACGACCGACGACGATTTATCTGTTTGACGAGGAGGTTGAACAACCTCCACAGTACCGCTGGTCGCCCCGACATTACTACGCAACGCCGACCACCAGACGTGATGATGATCATGTTGCAAAGCTTAAATTAAATATTCCATCTTTTGAGGGTAAATATAATCTGATGCATATCTTACATGGGAGATGGAAGTAGAACAACGTTTTGCATGCTTAAAATATCCCGAGAATATGTGTTAGTCTCTACATGTGAATTTACTAAATTTGCTTCCCTTTGGTGGTCTGAGTATTGTCGTTTAAATCCTACTACTATTCCTAGTACTTGGACTGCTTTAAAAACTGCTATGCGTGTTCGTTTTGTACCTCCCACTTATCAATGTGATTTACTAAAGAATCTGACACGTTTAGAGCAAGGGAAAATTTCTGTAGAAGATTATTATCAGGAATTGCAAACGGGGATGGTTCGGTGTGGTCTTGTTGAATCTAATGAACAAATGCTTGCACGTTTCTTTGGTGGATTAAACAAGGACATTCAGCACATATTAGATTATAAGGAATATAATTCTATCACTCGTTTGTTTCATCTTGATAGCAAAGCTGAACGTGAAGTGCAGGATCGCCAAACACCATGGAGGAGGACTAATAATTATGCAGGTCGCACATCCACTTGGACATCCCGACAATCAGCGTCTCCTCGTGATTCGCCACCAGCTACTACCACATCCAAGGCCACCACAAGATTTCCAGCTGCTCCTCCACCATCATCCAATGCTCCTGCTCGTAGTGCATCTTCTATGGTTTCCACGGGTAAGACAAATGATATACAATGCCGCAAGTGCTGGGGTTTTGGTCATATTGAGAGATAGTGCACAACACAACGTGTGATGATGGTGCGAGAAGATGGTCAGTACGATTCAGCGAGTGACTTTGATGAAGATACACTAGCCCTTATTTCTGCACGAGATGGAGACAATTCTGATGCTGATGAAGAGACAGAGGTAATGGGAGCTGAAGCTGCTGATCAATACAGGAGCTTAATTACACAACGTGTGTTGAGTGTGCAATTGAGCAAATCTAAGCAAGATCAACGCCACAACCTGTTCTAAACACCTGGTGTTGTCAAGGAAAGAGCTATACGGATCATCATGGATGGAGGGAGTTGTAATAATCTGGCCAGTGTTGACATGGTAGAGAAGCTTGCGCTTCCAACAAGACAACGCCCACATTCATATTACATCCAATGGTTTGAGAGTTCTCGCAAGATCAAGGTAACAAGAACGCAGCGTGCATTTTACTATTGGTACATATTCTGATTTTGTTGATTGTGATGTTGTACCTATGCAAGCTTGTTCTTTGTTACTTGGTAGACCATGGCAATTTGATAGAGAATCTGTTCATAATGGCAAAACTAATCACTATTCTCTTATGCATGATGGAAAGAAAATTGGTTTAAAACCTATGAATCCCGAACAGATTTTAAAAGATGATCTTGCTAGAGCTAGTAGAGCTAAAACTGAGGAGAAAAATAAAAGTGAGAATCAGATTGTGGCTGCAGATTTTATACCACCAAAGAACACTAAATCTGATTCTACATACTCTTGAAATTGCTTGAAGAGTCCATGTATGCTTGCAAATAAAATTGATATTGCTGAACTAGATGTAAACAATACTCAATGTTATGCAATTGTCTGCAAAGAGGTTCTGTTTTCATTTGAGGATATGCCTCCTTCTTTGCCACCCGATATTGCTAACCTTTTGCAGGAATATGAGGACGTCTTTCCCGAAATGCCACGTGACTACCTCCTATTAGAGGAATTGAGCACCAAATTGATCTAATTCCTGGTGCCACGTTGCCCAACCGCGCGCCATATAGAACCAATCCAGAGGAGACAAAGGAGATACAACGCCAAATTCAGGAACTACTCGATAGAGATCATATTCGTGAGTCCCTTAGCCCTTGTGTTGTTCCTATTATTTTGGTACCTAAGAAAGATGTTTCTTCGCGCATGTGTACTGATTGTAGAGCTATCAATAATATTACTATTCGATATCGTCATCCTCTTCCACGTTTAGATGACATGCTTGATGAATTGAGTGGCTCTACCATGTTTTCTAAAGTTTATTTGCGTAGTGGTTACCACCAAATTCGTATGAAATTAGGAGATGAATGGAAAACAGCATTTAAAACTAAGTTCGGTTTATATGAGTGGTTAGTAATGCAGTTTGGTTTAACTAATGCACCTAGCACTTTCATGAGATTAATGAACGAAGTTTTACGTGCTTTCATTGGACGTTTTGTGGTAGTCTACTTTGATGATATTCTAATTTATAGCAAATCTTTAGAGGATCATTTGGACCATTTACGTGTTGTTTTCAATGCTTTACGTGCTGCACGTTTGTTTGGTAACCTTGAGAAGTGCACCTTTTGCACCAATCGAGTTGCGTTTCTTGGCTATGTTGTTACATCACAGGGTATTGAAGTGGATCCAGCCAAGATTGAAGCTATTGAGAATTGGCCGCAGCCCAAGACGGTCACACAAGTGAGGAGTTTTCTTGGCCTCGCTGGTTTTTATAGGCGCTTTGTCAAAGACTTTGGATCAATTGCCGCGCCGCTGAATGAGCTTACCAAGAAGGATGTGCCCTTTGTTTGGGGCGATGCACAACAATGTGCCGTCATATTGAAAGATAAGCTAACACATGCTCCCTTACTCCAACTTCCGATTTTACTAAGACTTTTGAGCTTGAATGTGATGCTAGTGGAATTGGTTTGGGAGGTGTTATTACAAGAGGAAAACCTGTTGCATATTTTAGTGAGAAATTGAGTGGGGCTAGTCTGAACTATTCTACTTATGATAAAGAATTATATGCGTTGGTTCGGACATTAGAAACTTGGCAACATTATCTATGGCCTAAAGAATTTGTTATACATTCTAATCATGAATCTTTGAAGCATATTCGTAGTCAAGCTAAGTTGAATCGTCGTCATGCAAAGTGGGTTGAATTTATTGAGTCTTTTCCTTATGTTATCAAACACAAAAAGGATAAAGATAATATTATTGATGATGCTTTGTCGCGCCGTTATACTTTGTTATCTCAACTTGACTTCAAAATATTTGGATTAGAAACTATTAAGAAACAATATGTGCCTGATGCTGAATTTAAAGATGTGTTGCAGAATTGTAGAGATGGTAGAACTGTCACATCCCAAATTTTATATTTCGTACTGCATATCATACGTGCCATTGCATCATGAGCATCATTACAAAATTTCAGTTCAAAAAGCTTTTGGCAAAAACCATCACTTGCATTTGCATTTTGTCACCTACACTAGAGTGCTCGGTTCCTACCTTGCACCTGCTAGAAACCTTGATTTTAGTATTTTGGTTAGCACAGATGCGTAGAGGGTTCCGTCACGAACCCGTAGCAATTTGAATCGTCTCATTTGGAGCTACGGTTCAAAAGTTATGGTTGGCTGAAATTTTGGATTAATTTTTCACACAGTTCTGTCAGTTTCAGTTCAGATAAGAATTGTCCCAGGAAAAAGAAAAAAATAGCAAACATGGCTGTGACCAGCGACCCAGCCCAAGAGGGTGCTAAGCTTGCGCAGGTGACAGCAGAGCAACCGCCCATGTGGCGAATAGCAGGCATCGCCCACCTTGCCCAGCGCCACTGACGAGTGGGCCCCGCCCGTCAGCCTCCGCCTGCCACTGCCATGTGGGCCCCTCTTGTCATCTTCCCCAACTCGTGTTCCTCACAGACTCAATGACCAGCGCGTTTATCGCGAGGATTCGCGTCGAATCCGAACAAATCTCCGCCTTAAAGTTTCCCCTCTTAATCCCTAGAACCTCCTCTTCCGAATCCCCCGAAAACCATCGCCTAAGAGGCCGCCACCACACCATGATTTCGCGCCGGAGTACGCGCCACTGTCGACGCCATTGCTCTCAGTAGAGCTCGATTTCGGCCGCCCCTTCTCTCCCCGATGACCCTAGGATCTTTCCCTCGCTCGGTCGTGTCGCCCTGACCGGTTTCCTTCGCGCAGTCCCACAGCAAGCGCCGAGCTCGCCGAGCCTGGGCACCGTCTGCCTCCAATGACTCGCTGCCACCGCTAGCGGAAGCGAGGCTTCGCGTCGTGGACGCCCCCGAGACCGCCGGACCCCGCTGAACCCCGTCGCACACCTCCCCGCCGCCGGCGACCGTCGGAGAAGCCGCCACCGTCATCACCGAACCGCCACCGCCGTCGTCGACCACCCTGGTGAGCGCGCCCACTCCCTGCCCTTAGATCGCAGATGAACGGCCCAGATGGCCCGTGGACCGCTGACTGGTCAGCGCCACGCCACGTCAGCGTGGACTAGTCAACTGACTGTTGACTGTTTAATTAAATCGATTTAATTTGGCAGATTTAGGTTTAAATTTGGAAAATTCATAACAATTGATCTACTGGGCCAAAAATTGCAAATGAGATACCGATGGATTCAAGTTTTCACGTAGAATATTGTTGTACAGTTGTTTCAGGCTTTTGCAGCAAGGTTTTGCCGTGAATAAATAAATAGTTTAATATTATATTTAGAGTAATAAATTCATCGGAAAAGTTCTACAACTCCAAAAATTGCAAATTAGGTGTCTCTGGTATCAGTAGAACAAGTAGATTCAGTTTATGAATTAAAAAGGTAGACTGTACTGGAAGTTGCAAAATCTATTAAAAGGCTTTCTAAAGTATTTTATTTATTCAGAAAGTTCTACAAATCCTTTTGAGTGATTCTAGTTGGTACTGGTTCTATTTTAGGTTGCCTACACAGTAGCTATTTTTGCAAGATTTTACAAACTGATCAATAACAGTGGCTTAATAATTGGGTTATAGCTCAATTGTTTGGCCATTTAAAATTGCATGCCTTGTTTTCAATACTTTTAAAATGTTTTTCATGCATGCATACAGTAGGTATATTGAGTAAGGTTATAGAAAGCTACTGTAGCATTGTTCAACTTGTCATGCATGCATCTTGCATTGTTATGTTTGTATATGATTGTGTTTGGTTTGTTTATGTGATTGCAATTGTATCATATAGATTGTGATGAGTGCAACGCTTGCTCGTGTGAGGATTGTTCGTTCGACCGCTACAGCCAAGGCAAGTAGATGCTAATTGTTCATGATTATTGTCCTACTATTTTCAATGCATTGTCGTGTATTTTGTAGATGCATGTGTAGGAAAGTACTATCACTATGCTATGTCCTATTATGTGGTAGGGATTTCCTGTAGATGAGCCACCGTTGGTAGATGTGCTTAGCTATGTATGATGAACGAGGGCTGGGTTACATCACTGAAAGTTGTTTCTAAATGTGTTGGTTTGCGAAAACTAAAAAAACAACTTAATCAATAAATCTCCTGGGTGTGATGGGATTGATAATTTTTGGTGGTATCATTGTGAAAAGGCACCCAGGTATCAAGAGAAAATGATTGGCTTCTTTATTTGGTAGCTTACGTGTACAACCATGTGCCAATAATGAAATGGGCGGTTGGTTGGACTCAGTAGGTTATGGTAACTCGAACCCACGTAGCCAGAGATGTAGAATTTTGGTAGGTTAGTACGGTGCGTGTCAGGTTTGGGGAGCTACTTCCCAAACGGTCCCTTCTTGGAATTCTCCCTATCATCACCCAATATGAGAGTGGTGGTATGAGCTGGGCTAGCCAAGTCACATGGATAAAGTGTACTAACCCCTGCAGGGTGTATAAACTAATCGATTAGCCGTGTCCTCGGTTATGGACATCTGAGTTGCTTGATATTGAGTTCATGACATGTTTCTCGCTCATTCTAATTTCCTAATTGCTTTAATACTGATGGGTTAACTTAATTGGGATCTTTTCAAAGAAAGACAAAAACCGTTTATGAAAGTAGGACAAAGGTATTTGCAAATGCAAGCTAGCCACGGCTCCACTTGCTAAATATGCATGTAGATGCTAGTTCTATTTTCTCCTTTAATAGCTCTACTTGCCATACATTCTATGTATTGACCCTTCGGGGCTGCTACGTTTCATGTTGCAGGATATTCGGATTCTGAGTAATCGATTAGGCCACGGTACTCCACTCGGCACCTGTTCACTTGTGGGAAATTTGAAGAATGGAGGAGTTATTTTATTTATGTTGCTACTTGAATAAGCTGAGCTAGCCTAGAGCTAAGCCCTTATTGTAATAATATTACTCTAGATCTATCGTTATTTATGATACACGGATATTTGCTATGTTATTCATCTTTATTCTATTGTGGGCCAATGAACTGATCCGGAGATTGGCATGTCACATAGAAGCTACGGTCTTTTCAGAACCGTAGTGTTAAAAGATGGTATCAGAGCCCGTGTGTCGACTGTAGGATCGTGAGCTAGGTTTGGATTAGGAAGCCACAGAATTACTAAAGCTTATATTAACTCTGTCTTTCATCTTATGTTTTTCACTCTCGTAAATCTTTACCATATGCTATTCTCACACTTTCCTCTTTTAATTGATAGATGGGAGAAGTCAGGACTGAGTATGCTGCGATTGAGTCGCCAAGGCCCTTTGCAAGAAAGTTGGCACAGCTCTCACAGTCATTGGGATTGTCGCTGCCCATGTTCAAGGGAAGAAGGCTATACACCTATGGATATGGCGAGGACGCCTAGGAGATCACCACTTTCATCTTCAGGGATGTCGCCTTGCCAAACCCTGTGCATCTGGTCTACACCAAGACGTAATGAACGCATGAACGCAATGACCTATTGCAACCTCTCCATGAAGTAGTTAGATGGACACCAATTAGTCTTCGTTAGGATACATCGTTAGTTTAAGACCTCGATCAATGTAAAACTTAGTTTCTGTTATTTTAAAGTGTTCAGTTTCTCCTATGTGTACTCTAAATTTTCAGGATTATTTGTGCGAATTTTATAAATGAGTTATGGCAAGGTTTTGGTTGATATTCGAGTTTTTCCTGCTGTAGTTTTCTGCTGACCCTGCTATACTGTACGATTTTTCATTTTTTGGTACCTGGGAAAAATCTGAAAAAATAGGGTCTGGTTCGAAACTCTCTGCACAATATGCACAAAAATCAGAAAAAATTCCTTACGAGTTTAAGTCAGGTATAAAAGTCCGTGAACACTGCTGGACTGTTCTGGCAGATTCCTGTTTTATTGCTTTGTTGGCCTGTTTATGTTTATAGCTGTTGACAACGCTTCTAAAACTATTTCAGTAGCTATATACTGCTAGGATAACCCCTGAAACATTGCTGGATCGTTTGTTTGCTGATGTGTTGCTTGCTCATGATTGTCTGTGATTGCCTTGTTGTTGTTGGATCATAATGCATGGGTAGAATCCTACTTTCGTAATTAATTCTTTCTAAACTTACCTATGCTAAACCGCAGATGCCTCCCCGACATCAACCTACTGAGATGGATCAACTTATGGCAGCTCAAGCACAGCTAGCCCAAGTGATGACCCAGTTCATGGCAGCACAGAACAACAATAATAACAACAATGGGAACAACCAGCCCCTAGGAGATGCACTTACAATGTTCCTGAGGCTAAAGCCAGCGAAGTTCTCTACTGCAACTGAGTCGATGGTTGCTCTCGACTGGTTGCGTTCAGTGAATAAGGATCTGGTAACTGTTGGATGCACAGATGCTGAGAAGGTGAGGTTTGTTGCTCACCTACTAGAGGGACCAGCCGCTTCGTGGTGGGACACTTTTCAGATCACCTACCCGCTGGACACTGTGACCTGGGCCATGTTTGAGAAAGGTTTCAGGACCAACCATGTCTCTTCAGGAGTTTTGAGGCTGAAGAGGAAGGAGTTCCGCAACTTGCACCAAACCAACCGCACCGTGGCTGAATATATAGAGGAGTTCAACAACCTATCGCGTTATGCCCCTGAGGATGTTGACACTGATGCCAAAAGGAGAGAGAGGTTCCTGGATGGCCTCAGTGATGAGCTCTCGGTACAGCTGCCAGTTGTTTATTGCCCCACTTTCCAGGAGCTTATGGACAAGGCCGGAATCTTGGAGGGAAAGCACAAACAGGTGGAAAACCGCAAGAGAAAGAACAACAATCACCACTCTGGCTCTCACCACAAGTCTTGCACTTCTTATGATGGATACTCCAAGCATGGAGGAAGTAACTATGGGCGCCATGGAAGCCATGACTGCCACAGCCATGGAAGCGATGGACATCGCCATGAGAGCCACAAGAGCAACTGTCACAACCACAAGGGAGGACACACTCACCATTCTGGAGGACATAATGGACATGACCGCAACCTTGATCGCAACTTTGTGAAGAAGGACCTGAGTGAGGTGACATGCTTCAAGTGCAACCAGAAAGGACATTATGGTGACAACTGTCCGGAGAAAAAGGGACTGAAGCCAGGCAACAACTAGAAGGCCACAGTGAACCACATGAATGTGGAGGAGATCCCAGATGAGCCTGAGCTTGTGGTTGGTAAGTTTCCAATCAACACTCACCCTGCACTTATTCTTTTCGATACTGGTGCATCGCATTCTTTCATATCAAGGGCATTTGTGGATAAGTATAAGCTACATATGGAGTCTCTAAAAGGGTCTATTAGAGTAAGCTCACCTGGAGGGGAAATGATAGCTAGCGCGGGATGCCGCGACTTAACTGTGAGGATTGGAGCACACAATTTTATTGCACATCTGGTAATATTGGAGTCACAAGGTTTAGATGTAATACTAGGCATGGATTGGATGTCTATGCATGAGGGACACATAGATTGTGCACAACGAGCGGTTTTGCTCAAGCCCCCGGATGGTAAGAGAATTAGGTTCAAGTCGTCGGTGCGACTGGGAAGGTGTCAGCTGAATTCTCTTAAGGGGGTTAGGATGGATACAGTGCCTGTAATAAAGGAGTACCCCGACGTGTTTCTAGAGGAGCTGCCAGGGATGCCACCTGACAAGGATGTGGAGTTTCTCATCAATTTGATGCCGGGAACAGGACCTATAGCAAACAGGCCATACAAGATGGATGTGGATGAGTTGAAGGAATTAAAGAAACAACTAAGGGAGCAGTTGGACAAGGGATTTATTCAGCCCAGTTCGTCGTCATGGGGTGCACATGTTTTGTTTGTGGAGAAGAAGGACGGTAGCGAGAGGTTAGTGGTGGACTATCGCTCGCTGAATGAAGTGACCATCAAGAACAAATACCCCCTGCCGAACATAAATGATTTGTTTGATCAAATGGAGGGAGCAAAGGTGTTTAGCAAAATTGATCTGAGATCGGGCTACTTCCAATTGAAGATTCAGGAGGAGGACATTCCCAAGACTGCTTTTACCACTAGGTATGGTCTATATGAGTATACGGTTATGTCTTTTGGACTAACGAATGCCCCGGCATATTTCATGACCATGATGAACAAGGTGTTTATGGAGTACTTGGACAAGTTCGTGGTTGTGTTCATCGATGATATATTGATATATTCCAAGGATGATGCTGAACATGAGAGACATCTGCGACTGATTATGGAGAAGCTGAGGGAACATAAGCTATATGCCAAATTCAGCAAGTGTGAATTTTGGCTTAACACTGTTGGATTCCTTGGACACGTGGTGTCAGGAGAAGGAGTCGCTGTTGACCCGAGCAAAGTGACGGCAGTTACTGAATGGGAAGCGCCCAAGAATGTGGGCGATATTCAGAGCTTTTTGGGACTTGTTGGATACTATAGGAGATTCATAGAGAATTTCTCCAAGATTGCTAAGCCAATGATGGAACTGCTGAAGAAGGAGAAGAAGTTTGAGTGGACAAATGTGTGTGAAGCTAGCTTTCAGGAATTGAAGCGCCTCCTAGTGACCGCACCTTTTCTGTGTTTACCTAATCTGTATAAGGATTTCCAAGTGTACTGTGATGCATCTCGATAGGGACTTGGAAGTGTGCTGATGCAAGATGGGAGAGTGGTATCATACGCCTCGCGGCAACTTAAACACCATGAGAGGAATTACCCCACGCACGACTTGGGATTAGCATCGGTTGTACATGCGCTCAAGGTATGGAGGCACTACCTAATGGGAAAACACTGCAATGTGTACACTGACCACAAGAGCCTGAAGTACATATTTACACAGAAGGAGCCGAACATGAGGCAAATAAGATGGTTGGAGCTTATCAAGGATTATGATATGAATCTGCAATAGCACCCAGGAAAAGCCAATGTAGTACCGGATGCTCTAAGCCGGAAGGTCTATGCCAATGGATTGATTGTTCGGGAATTGCCCGAGGATTTGTGCAAGCAATTCAAGGAGCTTAGACTGGAGGTAGTGTCAGAGGGATATTTGGTAGCAATGGAAGTCCAACCAACGCTACAGGACATGATCAGGAAGGCTCAAGTAGGAGACGAGGAGATAGATGTAATAAAGGAAAAGATGAAGGAGGATCGAGCAAAATAATTCCACGAGGATGAGCAAGGAACCTTGTGGTATGGAGATCGTTTGTGTGTGCCCAACGATCCGGAGATAAGGAAGCTAATTCTGCAGGAAGCTCATGACTCGTCGTATTCCATACATCCGGGCAATACAAAGATGTATATGGATCTAAAGGACAGATTTTGGTGGAGCAACATGAAGGGAGACATCACCGAGCATATTGCCTTATGTGATGTATGCAGCCGACTGAAGGCGGAACACCAGAAGCCAGCAGGATTACGACTCTATTTGGGTAGTGGTTGACCATTTGACCAGGTAGCCCACTTTATACCGGTGAAGACAACCTACACGAGTGCAAGGTTTGCCAAGATTTATATGGACATGATTGTGTGCCTACATGGAGTCCCCAAGAGCATTGTATTAGATAGAGGCACCCAATTTACATCGCACTTTTGGCGCCAGCTGCACAAGTCACTGGGAACTAGGTTGGAGTTTAGCACATCATTCCATCCTCAGACAGATGGACAGACAGAGAGGGTGAATCAAATTTTTGAGGATATGTTGAGAGCTTGCGCTTTGGCACATGGCTCTAGTTGGGATGAGAATTTGTCGTATGCCGAGTTTTCCTACAACAACAGCTACCAGACCAGCATCAAGACATCGTCGTTTGATGTTCTATATGGGAAAAGTTGTCGGACACCATTGCTATGGGATGGAGTAGGAGAGCGTCAGTTATTTGGACCTTATTTGATCAAGGATGCCGAGGAGAAGGTCGCTTTGATTAGGGACAGGCTGAAGGTAGCATAATCGAGACAGAAGAGCTATGCTGACGCCAAGCGCAAGGAAGTGGTGTATGAGATCGGTGATAGAGCGTACCTCAGAGTATCGCCACTGCGTGGGATTAAGAGATATGGAATCAAGGGTAAGCTGGCACCTCGGTTTATAGGACCATACCGGGTCTTAGCACGCAAGGGAGAAGTTGCATATCAGTTGGAGATGCCAGAGGCTCTGTCCGCTATTCATGACGTATTCCATGTGTCATAGCTGAAGAAGTGCCATCTGGAGATGGTGGATACACCATTGAGAGACACCATGCCACTGGAGGAGGTTCAGCTGGAGAGTGACTTGACCTATGAGGAGAAGCCGGTCAAGATTTTGGATACAGCAGAGAGGTTTACCCGTAGCAAGACGATCAGATTTTGCAAAGTGCAATGGAGCCACCACACCGAAGAGGGAGCCACTTGGGAGAGTGCGGACGACCTCCGAGAGGACCACCCACACCTATTTGCTAGCCACACCGAATCTCGGGGACGAGATTCATCTTAAGGGGGTTAGTCTTGTCACATCTCAAAATTTAGATTTGGTACTGCATATCATACATTCCATTGCATCATGAGCATCATTGCAAAATTTCAGTTCAAAAAGCTTTTGGCAAAAACCATCACTTGCATTTGCATTTTGTCACCTACACTAGAGTGCTCGGTTCCTACCTTGCACCTGCTATAAACCTTGATTTTAGTATTTTGGTTAGCACATATGTGTAGAGGGTTCCGTCACGAACCCGTAGCAATTTGAATCGCCTCATTTGGAGCTACGGTTCAAAAGTTATGGTTGACTGAAATTTTGGGTTAATTTTCACACAGTTCTGTCAGTTTCAGTTCAGATAAGAATTGTCCAAGAAAAAAGAAAATAGAAATAAAAAGAGCAGCGCAGCAGCGATCCAACCGGCCAGCCCGGTAGCACTGCTAAACCCGATGGCGGCCAATGAGCAACCGTCCGGTGAATAGCGGGTGTCGCCCACCTTGCCCAGTGCCACTGACGAGTGGGCCCCGCCCGTCAGCCTCCGCCTGCCACCGCCATGTGGGCCCCGCTTGTCATCTTCCCCAACTTGTGTTCCTCACAGACTCAACGACCAGCGCGTTTATCGCGAGGATTCGCGTCGAATCCGAACAAATCTCCGCCTTAAAGTTGCCCCTCTTAATCCCTAAAACATCCTCTTCGAAATCCCACGAAAACCGTCACCTAAGACGCCGCCACCTCACCACTATTTCTCGCCGGAATACACGCCTCCGCTGACGCCATTGCTCTCGGTAGAGCTAGATTTCGTCTGCCCCTTCTCTCCTCGATGACCCTAGGATCTTTCCCTCGCTCGGTCGCGTCGCCCTGATCGGTTTCCTTCGCCGCAGGTCCCCTCGAGCAAGCGCTCGAGCTCGCCGGAGCCCAAGCACCGCCGTCTGCCTCCAGCAGCTCGCGCTAAGCGAAGCGAGCTTCGCCGTGGACGCCCAGACCGCGGACCTGCCGAACCCGTCGCACCTCCTCGCCGGGCGATCACGGAGAAGCCGCCACCGTCATCACCGAACCACCACCGCCGCCGTCGACCACCCTGGTGAGCGCGCCCACTCCCTGCCCTTAGATCGCAGATGAACGGCCCAGATGGCCCATGGACCGGTGCCTTGACCGCTGACTAGTCAGCGCCGCGCCACGTCAGCGTGGACTAGTCAACTACATGTTGACTATTTAATTAAATTGATTTAATTTGGCAGATTTAGGTTTAAACTTGGAAAATTCATAACAATTGAAATGGGCCAAAAATTGCAAATGCGATTCCGATGGATTCAGTTTTTCACGTAGAATATTGTTGTACATTTGTTTCAGGATTATGCGGCAAGGTTTTGCCGTGGATAAATAAATAGTTTAATGTCCTATTTAGAGTAATAAATTTATAGGAAAAGTTCTACAACTCCAAAAATTCCAAATTAGGTGTCCCTGGAATCAGTAGAACAAGTAGATTCAGTTTATGAATTTAAAAGGTAGCCTTACTATACTGAAAGTTGCAGAATCTATTAAAAGGATTTCTGGAGTATTTTATTTATTCAGAAAGTCCTACAAATCCTTTTTTGAGTGATTCCAGTTGGTACTGGTTCTATTTTAGGTTACCTATGCAGTAGCTATTTTCCCAAGATTTTACAAACTGTTCAATAGCAGAGGCTTAATAATTGGGTTATAGCTCAATTGTTTGGTCATTTAAAATTGCATGCCTTGTTTTCAATACTTTTAAAATGTTTTCCATGCATGCATACAGTAGGTATACTGAGTAAGGTTATAGAAAGCTATTGTATCATTGTTCAACTTGTCATGCATGCATCTTGCATTGTTATGTTTGTATATGATTGTGTTTGGTTTGTTTATGTGATTGCAATTGTATCGTGTAGATTGTGACTGTAGGGGTTCGTAGCATGGAAAACAAAAAAATTCTACCGCATGAACACATAATCAAGATCTAATCTGTGATTAAGCTAAGATCTATCTACTAGATCGGTGAAACAAGCTGATAGAGTACTAACCCTCGAAGATCCAAAGCGGTTAACGAGAGCAGATTCTCGTGGTGATGTAGTCGTTCACTTGCCGATCTCAAGATCGCGTAGACGATCCTTCCGGCTCCTCGTTCCGGCAGCGCTTCCGCAGTCGGTCACACGTACGGTACTTGATGAAGACCTTCCTCTCCCTTGTTCTAGCAGGCAGCGGAGGTTCCACGCGATTCCGGAAGCACGACGGCGTGGTGTCGGAAGTAGAGGGGAGAACCCGCAGGGCTTCTCCTAAGCCGGAGCGAGTATGGTGGAGTAGAGGGAGCCCCGGTGATCTAGGGTTTAGAGGGCCGAGTTTTAGAGGTAGCTAGCAACTAGAGTTTAGCTAGTCGGTAGCGGTTTAGAGGAGATCTAGATTGGTCGCAACTAGAGGGGGGGCTGGCCAACCTAGGGTTTCTTGGGCGCCTAGGGCAAGGGGGATACCTTGGGGGTGCGGCCCTACCCCTCCTTATATAGGTGGGGGCGTCCAAGGGTGTTCCCAACCCAGGTGGAAACCCTCCCAAACTCAGAAACCCTCCCTAACTCGGAAACCATGTTGGGATTTGAGTTTTTCAAACTGCATTTTTGACTTTCAAATTAGAGTTTGGTTTCTCTATTCCAAGTGTCCAGCCAAGTGACCTAGGACATGATGCAACCATTACACTTTGTCATGACACAACCATGTACTCTTACCCTTCCGGATTGGTGAACCTTCTAGACCCTTCTAGAACATTCCGGTGAAAACACCGGAATCATTCCCAAACTCCGAAATTGGACTTTCCTTATATGAATCTTATTCTCCGGACCATTTCGGATCTCCTCGTGATATCACGGATCCCATCCGAGACTCCGAACAACATTCGGTCTCTTTACTCACATTCCATATCTACTAAACAACATTGAATCCTTAAGTGTGTCTCCCTACGGTTCGTGAATTATGCAGACATGATCGAGACTCTTCTCCGATCAATAACCAATAGAGGAATCTGGAAATTCATATGGCTCCCACATATTTCTATGATTACTTCGTGATCGAATGAACCATTTACATATGATACCAATTTCCCTTTGTCTCACAATACTTTACTTATCCGAGGTTTGATCGTCGGTATCTCTGCATACCTAGTTCAACCTCGTTACCAATAAGTACTCTTTTCTCGTTCCCGTGATATGTGATCCCTTGTGAGCCAGTCACATGCTTGCAAGATAATTGGATGACATTCCACTGAGAGGGCCTAGAGTATATCTATCCGTCATATGGATGGACAAATCCCAATCTTGATCCATGTGCCTCAACACATACGTCCCGAACACTCAATGCCACCTTTATAGCCACCCAGTTACTATGTGGTGTTTGATGTCATCAAAGCATCCTTCCGGTGATGGTGATTAGCATGATCTCATGGTCGAAGGAATTAGGTTACTATGTATCAGAAAGCTTATAGCAAGTGAACTATATTAAATGACTTGATCATTATGCTACGCTTAACTATAGGAGTATGTCCATCACATCATTCTCCTAATGATATGACCCTGTTGTTAATAACATCTCTATGTTCATGATCAGGAAACCATGATCATATATTAACCAACAAGCTGGTTTAACAAGAGGCTTTACTAGGGACTCTTTTATGTTTACAAATCACACAAGTATTAATGTTTCCGGTTAATACAATTCTAGCATGGTATGTAAACATTTATCATAAGAATGAAGATATGATAATAACCACTTTATTAGTCCCTCTTGGGCATACCTCCAACAGTCTCCCACTTGCACTAGAGTCAATAATCTAGTTTCAAACCTTTGTGCATTCAACACCTATGGCTTTCCGGTGTTGTATTTACACGATTGCTGGTGGTCAACTGATCTCCGGATCCGACACTTTCAGGTCCGTGTGTAATTGCATGTCTTTGTGTCTCTACGCATCACTCATTCTCTAATGAGATGGCTTTGTATAAATTTGGTCCTTTGGTGAGACTTTTAGTTCCTTGGGGTTAAAACATGTTATAATATTATCGTACAATATATCTTCATAGTACTATCCCGATGTGAACCACACCTAGTTTGATGACAAACTACTTGACACAAATGCCCTCTTTTGCTGCTATTATAGCAGTCATATACTTAGCATTTTGTTGTAGTATTTGTCACGATGTCTTAACTTTGGAACTCACCCAAATCCATTATGGAACTTACTTTCCATCATATTGTGCCACCCTTAGTTTAGATAGAGATAAACTTAATTTGTACTTTGTGACAAAACTAGTATCAATGTAATACTTTTACAATGAACTAACCATCTATTTGTCACTTCTACAAAATAATATATTCTTAGTTCTTCTAAAAGATCATAAGAATATCTTTACTATCGTCCAATAATCATCTTATGAATCATTCTGGTATACGCTCATAACATTTAGAGCATAGGACATATCTGGATTTGTACACATCACAGCATGATTGATAAAGTACTCTTTGTGATTTTATATATCAAGTATCAAAAATACTTGAATCTTTATTCAATCCTTCCTATGCAATAAGAACTTTTCTTGTAGTTTCTATATTGAACCCATTCAATATCTCATCTATGTACTTCTGGCACAACCATATTAGCGTCTCAATTTATCCATATAGACATTGATGCCAAATATTCGGGTTCTGCCTAAGCCTTTCATCGAGATGAAATTCTTAACCTATGTCAATAAAAAGATACATCATTTCCAATCAACAATATGTCATCCACATAATGTATTAGAAACATATCTTAGCTCTCCCACTTAATTTCTTGCAATGCAAGCATCTTCATCGTCTCCGATGAAATTAAACAATTTTAACAGTTTCATCATAGTGAAGATTCCAACTCCACGATGCTTATTTCAACCATTGAAGTTTGCATTGCTTTTAGCATCCTTTGAATTAACAAAACCCTTTGGACCGTGTCATGCACACGTCCAAGGTAACCATTCTATTAGAAGAACTTGTTTTATTTATTCAACTACCACATAACAAAATTATATGTAGTGGTTGCTACATTAATCCGTCTAGACTAAATATCGCTTAATGAAAGATCAGATCTTGTCATAGTCAACTCTTTGAACATTGTCGTGAATTCTTTCCCAACATCTCGATAATTTCATAGATGTGAAACATACATGTCTATTTCTTTATAGATCCAAATACGACTGTAAGGTATTGCACCTTTCTAGAGGGTCTTTCAATTTCAAAGCTTGATCTCTCGTATATGGAACTATCACGGATTTTATGGCTTCGAACCATTTGACGGAGTCAGGGCCCATCATCGCTTCTTTCCATGTAGTCGGATCATTATTGTCAAATAATGATTTAACTCTCAAATCTTGGTATTTGATTGGTTACCCGACCTACTTGTTTCAATAGGAACTTAGACCTCCGTGACCACAACCTTTGAGCCATGTGAGCCATGAGCATTGTTGCTGCCTCCGGAACACTTTTCAGCGCTCAACTTTGCACATATAGCTAAGGTTCTTTTAACCTTATCAAAGTTCTATTTTCCTCCCACTTAACTTTTCACGGAAAATTCCTTTCTCAAAGAAACTTGACGTTCTAAGCGACAAACATTTTTGTCTTTGGTGTTATGGAGGAATACTCAACGATTATTCAAAATAACATACAAAGATTTGTTCATCCGATTTTGGTTGCAAACATCTTTCTTATGCATAGCATACCAATGTTTAAGAAAGGACAACTTGGGTTTTATCCCAAACCATAACTTTATATGGTGTCATTTCAACGGATTATGATGGAGCTCTTTTCAGTGGAAAAACGATAGTCTCTAAAGCTTTAATCTTTAAAATATAATGGCAGTTTTATCAATTACACCTTTGATCTTACCATGTCAAACAAGGTTTTATTGCATATCTCTATTATTCCATACTCATATGGTGTTTCGGGAAACGCAAATCCATGGAACGATTCCTCAAATCTTAGGTGTTATGCTAAACTTTATAACTCAAATATCTTCCTTTATGATCCTATCATAAATTCTCTATTTTCTTGTTACATTGATTTTGCACTTCATCTTGAAAGTCTTTAAACTTTTCAAATGTTTCACACTTCATCCTTATTAAGTAAATATTCATATATTCACTCAAATTTTCGGATAAAGCATATGAAGTTGAAATCTATCGCTCTTGACTACACATAATGGACTTCATACAACAATATGTACAAGTTCCAATAAGCTAGTCATCCATTCTCTTTGGCCTATGAGCGAAGTTTTAATTATCTCTAGGAAAATTTCACAAGCGTCATTTGATCAAAAATCAAAAGACTCCAAAATTCCATCCACATGGAGTTTCTTCATTTTTCTTTCCAATATAATTTAAACGGCGATGTCACTTCCTAAGTGATCTTTCTTATCAATTGTATTTTGACATTTTTAGCAATATTTTTATGGATGTGATTTATCCAACGAGATTTGTAAATCATCCATCTTTTATGGATCACGGCAATTATTTGAACAACCCTTTTGTTCTGATAATACCTGATAAAACAAATCTTGAAGGCAAGCTTTGATGTTAACGAGCAACACAATAACCCTTTATTTGTTCTCGATGAACATCATCACATATTCTTTTGCTAGTTACTTAGGCCATTGTAGTTCATGAATTGTGTTGTTTCGTATGACGATTCACACCAACAAATTTAGTATACAATACTTAAGAACCACCTTGTTTAATAAGCAAAGAATATAGCCATAACATGTATATCCTCTATATACCTAAGCTGGACAATTCTAGTCTTTTCTTATCTGCCATATATTTCTGAGATTCTCTTTCAGTATTTCCTTTTCTGTTCGAAAGAATCTAACAACATCAATAGTGGAGCCATACACATGACACATAGTCCAAAGCATGTATAGTTAAATACCAATGTCTTTGGACTTGCACTTTGAAGTAGATCACCATCATCAAATACTTGGTGTTCTTTCAAATTCCATTCTTTAGTAATCTTTTAGTGTAGTAAACATTTTATCAAATATTCACCCTTATCATGGAACTATTCATGATCAAGCTACTTTTAGCTTATAATGGTGAATCGCGAGCATAATGTTGCTCTCCAAAACCTTTTGGAGGATTAGGATGACAAGCGTCTCCAACCTTTTTCAAATTCTCATCAAATATGAGAACATAAACTTTACCATATTATACTCTCTCATGTTGCAACCAAAACATCATTTCAGATATCGCAATATCTTCCACACATCATGGTTTTTGAAACAACTCTTTCAGATCCTAGATAACCTGGATATTAAAACAATCTTTTGAATATCAAGAATCATGGAGACAAACATGATACTTATATACTAACACTGTAATTGTCACTCTTGATTTAATACCAATTATTAAACTTCACGGAGTAACCGAAACTTACTGAAAGTTTGTAATAGGACTTTTAAACTTTAGATTAACACTTTAAAACAATACAATACCAGTTCGTAAAGTAACTAACCAGAATTCTATAGTTCTATTATCTCAATTATAACTAAGCGCAAGGTGGTAAACGGATGCCAATGACTACAACATCAATGGAAATTTACTTTGATTTAATTTATGATAAATAGTGTTCAACTTTTAATCATATTGCTATTGAACTCCCACTCAAAACAATATCCCTCACATTGTTTTAGTGATCACACGAACCAAATTCACTACACCAAGTCCGATCATCACGTGACATGATATAGTTTCAAAGGCGAACAATAATCATGTTCATCATATCATCTATATGACACATGCTTTACCTTTCGGTATTCCATGTTCCGAGACCATGTTTGTACATGCTAGGCTCGTCAAGATCAAACCTTAGCTTCCGCATGAGCAAATCTGGCTTGCTCCCATTGTATACACTCGCAGAATCTAACACACCCGATCAGCACGTGGTGCTTCGAAACAACGAGCTTTGGCAACGGTGCCTAATAAGGACGAACACTCTATAACTTGATATTTTTTGAGAGGGATCATCTTATAATGCTACCGTCGCGAACTAAGCAATACAAGATGCATAAAAGGATTAACATCACATGCAATTCAAATATGTGATATGATATGGCCTTTCTTCTTGTGCTTCCGATCTCCATCTTCAAGCACGAAAATGATCTCCATCATCACCGGCGTGGCGTCAAGGGCAATGGCGCCGCTCCATGCTTGTCGTCCACCATCATCAACTATTACAACTACTTTGAATAATAGACATGCGGGTCTAGACAAAATTAAAAGACAACCATATGGCTCCTTCCGGTTGCCGACTTACAATAAGGAACATTGCATACATCATATATAATCACAATCATGGCCATATCACATCACAGCACACCCCTGCAAAACAAAGTTAGACGTCTCTAATTTTCTTTGCATGGTTTGGGGCTTTCAATAAGTGTCGTTCTAACTTACGAACAAGAACCACAACGCTGATTCTTAAACTATCAAGTGCATGTTGTAAATTGAATCTTTACTATGATGGGAGAGACAGACACCCGCAAAGCCACTTATGCAATACAAGTTGCATGTCGAGCGTGGAGCAAGTCTCATGAACGATGTCATGTAAGGTTAGCCCGGGCCGCTTCATCCCACCATACCGCAAGATGCAAAGTACACAACAAGCAATTGATAATAAAAGCACCACCACCCACAATGACCATTGTGTTCTACTCGTGCAACAGATCTACATATAGACACGGCTCTGATACCACTATAGGGGTTCGTAGCATGGAAAACAAAACAATTCTACCGCATGAACACACAATCAAGATCTAATCTATGATTAAGCCAATATTTATCTACTAGATTGGTGCAACAAGTTGATAGAGTACTAACCCTCGAAGATCCAAAGCGGTTAACGAGAGCAAATTCTCGTGGGTGATGTAGTTGTTCACTTGCCGATCTCAAGATCGTGTAGACGATCCTTCCGGCGCCGCGTTCCGGCAGCGCTTCCGCAGTCGGTCACACGTACGATACTCGATGAAGACCTTCCTCTCCCTGTTCCAGAAGGCAGCGGAGGTTGTAGCTCTCTCCTCGCGATTCCGGCAGCACGACGGCGTGGTGTCGGAAGTAGAGGGGAGATCCCGCAGGGCTTCGCCTAAGCCGGAGCGAGTATGGTGGAGTAGAGGGAGCCCCGGTGATCTAGGGTTTAGAGGGCCGAGGTTTAGAGGTAGCTAGCAACTAGAGTTTAGCTAGTCAGTAGCGGTTTAGAGGAGATCTAGATTGGTCACAACTAGAGGGGGCGGCGGCCAACCTAGGGTTTCTTGGGCGCCTAGGGCAAGGGGGATACCTTGGGGTGCGCCCCTACCCCTCCTTACCTAGGTGGGGGCGTCCAAGGGTGTTCCCAACCCAGGTGGAAACCCTCCCAAACTCAGAAACCCTCCCTAACTCGGAAACCATGTTGGAATTTGAGTTTTTCAAACTGCATTTTTGACTTTCAAATTAGAGTTTGGTTTCTCTATTCAAAGTGTCCAGCCAAGTGACCTAGGACATGATGCAACCATTACACTTTGTCATGACACATCCATGTACCCTTCCCCTTCCGGATCGGTGAACCTTCTAGACCCTTCTAGAACATTCCGGTGAAAGCACCGGAATCATTCCCAAACTCCGAAATTGGACATTCCTTATATGAATCTTATTCTCCGGACCATTCCGGATCTCCTCGTGATATCCCGGATCCCATCGGAGACTCCGAACAACATTTGGTCTCTTTAATCACATTCCATATCTACTAAACAACATCGAATCCTTAAGTGTGTCTCCCTACGGTTCGTGAATTATGCAGACATGATCGAGACTCTTCTCCGATCAATAACCAATAGAGGAATCTGGAAATTCATATGGCTCCCACATATTTCTATGATTACTTTGTGATCGAATGAACCATTTACATATGATACCAATTTCCCTTTGTCTCACGATACTTTACTTATCCGAGGTTTGATCGGCGGTATCTCTGCATACCTAGTTCAACCTCGTTACCAATAAGTACTCTTTTCTCGTTCCGTGATATGTGATCCCTCGTGAGCCATTCACATGCTTGCAAGATAATTGGATGACATTCCACCGAGAGGGCCCAGAGTATATCTATCTATCATATGGATGGACAAATCCCAATCTTGATCCATGTGCCTCAACACATACCTTCCGAACACTCAATGCCACCTTTATAGCCACCCAGTTACTGTGTGGTGTTTGATGTCATCAAAGCATCCTTCCGGTGATGGTGATTAGCATGATCTCATGGTCGAAGGAATTAGGTTACTATGTATCAGAAAGCTTATAGCAAGTGAACTATATTAAATGAATTGATCTTTATGCTACGCTTAACTATAGGAGTATGTCCATCACATCAGTCTCCTAATGATATGACCCTGTTGTTAATAGCATCTCTATGTTCATGATCAGGAAACCATGATCATATATTAACCAACAAGATGGTTTAACAAGAGGCTTTAATATGGAGTCTTTTATGTTTACAAATCAGACAAGTATTAATGTTTCCGATTAATACAATTATAGCATGGTATGTAAACATTTATCATAAGCATGAATATATGGTAATAACCACTTTATTATTGCCTCTTGGGCATATCTCCAATAGTGACGAGTGAAACGCTTGCACGTGTGAGGATTGTTCGTTCGACCGCTACCGCCAAGGCAAGTAGATGCTAATTGTTCATGATTATTGTCCTACTATTTTCAATGCATTGTCGTGTATTTTGTAGATGCATGTGTAGAAAAGTACTATCGCTATGCTATGTCCTATTATGTGGTAGGGATTTCCTATAGATGAGCCACCGTTGGTAGATGTTCTTAACCATGCTATGATGAACGAGGGCTGGGTTACATCACTAAAAGTTATTTCTAAATGTGTTGGTTTGCGAAAAATAAAAAAACAACTTAATCAATGAATCTCCTGGGTGTGATGGGATTGATGATTTTTGGTGGTATCATTGTAGAAAGGCACCCAGGTATCAAGAGAAAATGATTGGCTTCTTTATTTGGTAGCTTACGTGTACAACCATGTGCCAATAATGAAATGGGCAGTTGGTTGGACTCAGTAGGTTGTGGTAACTCGAACCCACGTAGCCAGAGATGTAGAATTTTGGTAGGTTGGTACGGTACGTCTCGGGTTTGGGGAGCTACTTCCCGAACGGTCCCTTCTTGGACTTATCCCTATCGTCACCCAATATGAGAGTGGTGGTACGAGCTGGGCTGGCCAAGTCACATGGGTAAAGTGTACTAACCTGTAACACCCTCAGAATCGGACCTATGCAAGTTTTAGCAAAATTCGCCAAACCCGCATAGAAACGATTCAAAGGTGCCCACCAGGCACTTTCGTGCGGGTGGAAAACGAAGTAATAACATTACACAACAGTCCTCGATGGGACCCACATAATGAGATATAGCGGCTCAAGGAGCCAAGAATACAGATATAATATACAAAGATCCAAATCACCTTGAAGCGATATAGCGTCCCACTACGGACAAGATGCAAATGGGGCTAAGAGCCTCAAGAATAACCAATGGCGCCCATAACCTGCCTGTGCCAAGCCGAAGAGTAACCCGCTAACGGCGTCGATCTCAAACTGCTTAACAAAAAAGGTGCCGACAAAGGGCAAAGGAAAAGGGGAGCGTCGATCGAGGCCGATGCAGCGAGGCTAGAATTCGGCGGTCCTCGCCTACATAGGTATGGTGGACTGAAGCGGCAGCGGCAGCATACACTAAACAACCTATAGAGACTCGATACAACAGGCGGTTCTCAGAGAGGGGTAAGATAGACCTATCCGGATCCAACCTGAAGCTAACACCAAACAAACCCATCCTGGTGTTTCCCCCTCGAGACCAAACGAGGAAGTCAACCGAGGAACTCACACAGTTGGCAGTTTTATTTATTCAGTTATCGTTGCAGCAATTACTAGTCAGGTATAGATAGTCGTCATGATAAAGTAAGCAGTGGGCCCTTTTAGTTAATCATTCCGTTGGAGTTGCAGCAATTACTAATCAGGTACAGGTAGCATGATGTAATCCCGAAACCCAGCAGTTGTTGGTACTTTTATTCAGCCATTTCGTTGTAGTTGCAATACTTACTAGTCAGATACAATTGTCGCGAGCGACAACCAAACAAGCAATTGTGGGCAGTATTAATTAGCCATTCCATTATAGTGGAGCTGATTACTAGTCATTATAAGTCAAATTTATAGCAGTAAACTTTAGTTATGCTTGTCTATGATCGAGATATCGTGCTCCAAGTCGTCCATATCCGCGGACACGGCTTTGAGAAAGTTTTACCCGGTGCACCAATAGCAACACACACACCGATCAACTCGGAAAAACCAAATCAAAACCCAACGAGGCTTTCACGATGAACAATCACAGATTCAGAAATATTTGAGGGGCCACCCTTAAGTAGAATCCATAACGGAGTAAGCAAGCTCCGAGACGGCCTCAAGGTTATGGGGACTGTGAACGATGGGAACCCGAAAGTGTGGCTGGGCTTGTCGACACATGAATCGGGCCATGATCCTAACAGTGATGTGCTCCTCGCACAATTTAAATCTAAAGTAGCATGGCATAAGCAGGATCGTAAATAAAACCTCAAACTAGTTTGTGGCCCCAAGAAATAAGAATGAATCAAGCTCGCTCGGGGGGTCCCATATACCTCGGATGTGGATAGCGCATAAAAATCAAGGAACATGTATCAAGTACTCGGGTCTTACGGGACACAAGTGGGCGTTCGGAAACCAAATATTTTCTATCACCCACCGATGCCTCTGCTTATTCAATTTTAGTTGTTAAACAGAAATTAAAGTGACGATAAGTAAAACTAGAATCATCTCCAACATCAACATGCGGCAATACATCAGCAACTGTGGCACATGGCGACACACATCAGCACTTGAGCAAGCAACTACGACGCGCAAGTCCAACTATCTACCAAACAACAGGTAATAGGGTGTGTCCAAGGCAATATAGGGCTGCAAGGGATATCACAGGTACGGAAACTAAAGCATCGCAACACAGATAGCAATAGATCAACAGGAGGGAATAAAGACTATAAAAGTAAGATAGGTAGAAAGGGAGATGCTCTTTGAAAACATTGTCGTAGGTTTTCCCCGAAGATCGGGGCGAAGCTCACATCAACTCAACGGCCTTATCCGCGAAGAAGCAAAACACTAGAAGAAACACCGGATGCAATATTTAATACAACGGCAGAAGAACGGCATGATGCATGTATGATGCATGACATGGCAAAGGTGCGATGCAACTAGGTCATATTAAGTGGAACTGGGGTCCCGACAATTAATTAGATGGTGCAAGTTATTTAGAACCCCCGCAATTTAGATGTTGTTTTAACAAGGCAAGAATATAGCACCGAGTTCGCTACACAAGTTTAAATGAGGCCGATATGAGACTAGATTTGCCCGCATATGGGCCCCATATTTAGTTATTAGGTGAATCGGCATAAGGCCCCCAAACCAATGCTATGCATGCGGGAATGACAATTTAATGTGCAACAAATTGATATGTTATAAAATAGGGTTCGAGGAAAAGGGGTCACACATCAGAGGGGGCTCGACGATCTTGGGTTCCGGGGTTCGGGTCGGTCTCGGGTTTCGGGTCGGTCTCGGGGTCGAGGTTCGAGGTCGTTCTCGGACTTAGGGTAGGTCTTGGCGCATCCGGGTCTCGATGTCGGGGCAGAACTTGTGTCGGCGTCGGGCGTCGGGTTCTTCTGGTCGGGCGTTCTTGTCGATTCGCGGTCTTGAGTTATGTCGACGGTCAGGCGTTCGGGGTGAAGCACTTGTCGGCCGGTCTCGGTGTCGGGCGCGCCGGGTGCTTCAGGTCGGTGTCGTTTTGTCGACGTGCGGTCTTGTCGGGCGAGAGAAGAACTTGTCATTCGCTCTCGGCGAATCTTGGCGTCAGAAGAGGATCCTGTCACATCCGCGGCCTTCGGGTACGGGTTCTCCGGCTCCCATGTAGGAGATCTTGTCGTCGCGTTGAAGAACTCGGGTTCGGGGTCTGCCCTCGGATCCGTGATCGGCCTTCGGGGCGATCTTGGCGGTCATCGGGTCCGGACTTCGCCCCGGAAACGGGTCTTCAGGGTATCGATGTCCGGGGTTCGAGAAGGAGATCTTGGGGTACGCGTCGATGGTCTTGCGGGTCCAGGACCTCGGACATCTGCTCTCTGTTGGTGTTCTTGTGTTTCGGGCTTCAGGACATCTTCTAATATCTCTTGTCGTCCCCACGTCGTTGGCCGAAGGTGAACTTGGATCGGGGTTGATGGTCTTGTGGCTCCAACTTGAACTGCCCGCGTCAGACTTGGCATGCAGAGCCGCACTTGGTGGCCACAGGGTCACAACACTGTGGAGCGGTCTTGTGCCGCCGAGCGGAGGATGGTGGCAGCGGAGGTGGGGTCATGGCCGTGAAGCTCCGGACGCAGAGCCGGGAGAGGCGGCGGAGGCGGACTTGGTGGTCAGGCGACACGGGCGGAGGAGCAGCGGGTCGTCAGGCGACTTGCAACGTGGCGGGCGGCAACAGCCGGAGGTGTCTGCGAGGGCGTGATCGCGGTGGCAGACAGCGGCCCGGCCTTGAAGCGGGGCGTGAGCCAGCGGCGGCGTCTGCAGAGGAGAAGAAGGTCTGGCGCCGGGGCTCATGAGCTTCAGCGAGGCGGGCACTGATGTGGAGGGCCCCACGTGGCGGAGCCATGGCCGGTGGCCGCATGGCAGCGGCGAATAAGGCGAAGGCAGGCGGTTAGAGGCCGCAGCCCATGGCAGCAGCCGGGGCAGCGCCAGGCTGCGGCAGACGGCAAGTGAGGCGAGCCTGGGCAGCGGGCGCCGGAAACTGTAAGGCGGCGGGCTGGGAAGGAGGGCGCAGGAGGCGGCGGCAGCGCTCGCGTCAGCGAAAGTGAGAGGCGGACTGGGAGGCTCGAGGCGGCGTCGGCAGCTCCCAATGACGATGCACGGAACCAGAGGTAGGGAAGAAGAGCGGCAGGAGGGGGAGGACGCGTGACCGGGTCGCGGTAGGTGGGCCTAGGGGATAGGGGCGGGGCCCAGGCGCAGGGGGGTATGTGGTTGAGTGTGGCACGGTGTGTGTGTGTGCTGCAGGCGTGTGTGCGTGTGTGGTGTTTTGTGTGGAGGGTGTGTGCTGAGTGGGTTGGGAGGGTCCAGGGAGAGAGAGGGAGGGACAAGTGTCAGGTGGGGATTGGGTAGAGGGGAGAGGGAAGCTGAGGTGTCAGCATGTGAGTGGCCAGGGTGAGGTGGAGGGTTGGGTGAGGGTAGCTAAGTTGGTAGGAATAGGATTAGAAGGGCGGTTCAGCTGGACCGTTTTAAAAACAGGGGTGGTCGTTCGGGTCGGGTTGGCCCGTTCGACTGCCCCTACTAAAATAATTAATAATTTTATTTATTTTTAATTATCTTTTGTAACTAATTTTAGACAAACAAAATATCCGGAACAACCGGGGTTTGGCGTTTGAATAATTGTCAGGGCGTTTTAGAAAACGAAAACGGGCTTTGCGAAATAGTTTTGGCAAACAATGCATGATGATGACGATGCAATGCACAAATTCAACGCGATTTTCTAGTAGTGGTTTTGCGGGATGCCACATAACCCATGCAGGGTGTATAAACTAATCGATTAGCTGTGTCCCCGGTCATGGACATCTGAGTTGCTTGATATTGAGTTCATGACATGTTTCTCGCTCATTCTAATTTCCTAATTGCTTTAATACTGATGGGTTAACTTAATTGGGATCTTTTCAAAGAAAGACAAAAACCGTTTATGAAAGTAGGACAAAGGTATTTGCAAATGCAAGCTAGCCACAGCTCTACTTGCCAAATATGCATGTAGATGCTAGTTCTATTGTCTCCTTTAATAGCTCTACTTGCCATACATTCCATGTATTTACCCTTCGGGGCTGCTACGTTTCATGTTGCATGATATTCAGATTCTGAGTGATCGATTAGGCCATGGTACTTCACTCGGCACAAGTTCACTTGTGGGCAATTTGAAGAATGGAGGAGTTATTTTATTTATTTTGCTACTTGAATAAGCTGAGCTAGCCTAGAGCTAAGCCCTTATTGTAATAATATTACTCTGGATCTTTCGTTTATGATACACGGATATTTGCTATGTTATTCATCTTTATTCTATTGTGGGCCAATGAACTGATCCGGAGATTGGCATGTCACATAGAAGCTACGGTATTTTCAGAACCGTAGTGTTACAATAACATGGAACGAGTTCGTCTTTAATGATTGATTTGTGTTCCGTGCTAACAAACTATGCATTCTAGATAGTTCTGTTTGTCTTTTGTTCTTATAGGAGGCGCATGGAGGAGGATTGATGGGACACTTTGGTGTCAAGAAAACGGAGAATGTTCTTATTGTACACTTATTTTGGCCAAGTATGCGTCGATATGTTGAGAGATTCATGGCATGCTGCACTACTTGTAAAAAAGCTAAGTCTCGCCTTAATCCACATGGTTTATATATGCATCTTCCTGTTCCTGGTGTTCCTTGGGAGGATATTTCTATGGACTTTATTTTGGGATTGCCTCATACACAGAAGGGGATGGATAGCATTTTTGTTGTTGTGGATCGGTTTTCTAAGATGTCACACTTTATTCCTTGTCATAAAACGGATGATGTTGCGCATATTGCTGATTTTTTCTTTCATGAAATTGTTCGTTTACATGGTGTGCCAAATACTATTGTTTCTGATCATGATACTAAATTTCTTAGCCACTTTTGGAGATGTTTATGGGCTAAGTTGGGGACTAAATTGCTGTTTAGTACTACATGTCATCCCCAAACTGATGGACAAACTGAAGTAGTGAATAGAACTTTGTCTACTATGTTGCGGGCTGTTTTAAAGGACTTAAAATTGTGGGAAGAGTGTTTACCTCATATAGAATTTGCTTATAATTTCGATGTGCCCATTTGAGATACAAACGCTGTACCTACAGCTACACACATACAAGGACCTATCACTCAAGCTCGTGACAAGCAACTTAATTATCAGGTACTTTCGTTTCTTCGAACTATTCCTTATATACATGAGAATATGATGTTGCCTGAATCAGATATGTGTATTACTCTTAGGAATGATGGACCTAGAAAGGATGAGAAGGACAAGCATTGGAGCATGATCATGCATGGAGATGATAGCAAGCATGTAAGGATTGAAGAGGACGCCACGAGTGGAGATTTCAAAACTTTGAAGCCATCATAATGAAGAATGAAGGCTTGGACGAAATACTCAAGATTAATACTTTACAAATTCGTCCATAGCTTAATATGGTGCTGCGACACCTCCATTTTGGGCCAGGCCCATATAATTTT
The DNA here is from genome assembly GCA_030063025.1 of Avena longiglumis. Lineage (NCBI taxonomy): Eukaryota > Viridiplantae > Streptophyta > Magnoliopsida > Poales > Poaceae > Avena > Avena longiglumis. Next base: position 314,587,496 of record CP125977.1, read on the forward strand.
CGCAGGATTTTAAATAGCCACTTTTTAGAGCCCGTATTTGAGGAGAAAAGGACTTAAAGGGTTTGTTTGGCTACCACCTCTATGGCTGGCCGAAACCCCACCTTTTACTCCTTAAATACTCCCCATAGCCGTCACTTTAGACTCTGATTTTGTTTAGACATAAAGTTAGCCATCATAGCAACTTCGCCAAGGCTCGAGCGTCGTAGAGACCTCTTGTACTTCGCACCTATACATGATCCCACCTTTTCAATAAAGCTTTCATCTTAATCCGCAATATCTTGATTGCAATATTATTTCTTACTTGTTCTCGATTTTAGGTAGGAATTAAGACCCTCGCTGGTCAGGCTGATCGTGTTTCTGCAGGATCGGTAACCTCCAGGAGATTGGCCTAGCGATTGCATTGGCGCTCGTGCTCGCACGTGTAGTCGGATCGACAAGCCCGAACTCCACCAAATCGACTATCACTATCTCATCGAAAGATCGGACACCTTTGACCTATCATCTCATCTACACACCAGTACCATTTTTTCACTTTGCCCATTGCAATTTATTAAACTTACTTCATAACCATCCCCTTGATCAAATTGCAAACTAAGCAATTACACTATTGACAAACACCCAAAACCTACATCACCCCATTTACAAACTTGCACAGCACAACACCATTCCCTCCTAGTCATGGTACACTTTATCATGACACTATAGAACCCCCATTTGTCTCTTATGCTTGTATAAAGTGGAGACATAAATCACACCCCTCTCCTCCTTTCTCATTAAACATTGCAGCAGACTCCCCTCTCTCCTCCATGCCTACACCATGACCAGAAAACCCCTCACCAGCCCACAGGAAGGCCAGACCTGGTTTCCATCCCTCTCCCTTTGCTCTCCATGGACATAGTCCATTATTGACCCTCTCCTCTTAGGTTAAATACCCCCAGGCCACCCCAGCTCTCCCCCTTCGCCTCATTTGCCCCCAAAACCTCCCACTTACCTCCCCTGCACTCCACCCTCTTCCCCTTGCTCTGGTTGAGCCGAGAGAAAGAGAGAGAGGGCCTCTCAACCATGGACAAGTGATGGAGGGGTTAACCTCTTGGGTGCCCGATCTTCACGGATCTCGTGGTCAAATCGATGGGAAAGCAAGGGGAAAGGGAGAAGGTAGCGGAAGCGAACACACACCTCGCGAAGAACACGATGAACACACGCAAAACTCACACGATACAAGGCCGATTGCTCCCGAACGGCGGCCACCGGTCCGATAGAATCCTCGCAAGGAAAGATCGGTCAACGTGCTCCCTCAAATCCACATCGGAGAGGGAAGAACACCTTGGGGAGGGTCTTGACAACTTGGAGACGAAACATCGAACTCCAAGGCCTTATTCAACGATGGATGCGTGATGCAAAGTCCAATCAAGGTTGGTGACGATAGTCGGTCCCCTTGGATAAGGGGATGAGGCAAAACTAGAGATTCCACACAAGGGGGTTGTCTTTAGTCTATCATCTATGCCTAAGGGGTACACGAGGGGTGGGGGCTCTATATATAGGCCAGCCACATAAACAGGGGTAGTTAGGAATAAAACTAGGGTTTGGACGAGCTAGAGGGGTACATGGGCCGAAGGCCCAACAGTCTTGTGTGAGCACATAGGACCGGTAGTACCTTGCGATCCTGGGACTTCACATGGCGTCGTCAGATGTGGGGGCGGTAGTAGTGGGCGGTAGTACTGCTGGCCGGTAGTACCGCTGGAGACAGAGAGCATTTGGCGATCTGTCTTCTTCCGTCTCCTCTTCCAAGCCTCCGTCTTGTCGGGCTTGATGTTCCGGGCTTCCTCCCTTACCTCCGTACTCGTCGGTGTGAACCTATCATGCATATGTGACGGAGTATGAAGTAGCATACCATTCAATAGGGTAGGAAGGGGGCTCGCATAGAGGAACGGATTCACCTTTGGAGTCCATGACGACTTGGCATAAGTTGGAGACCAAGATGTGGTAACGACCGTAGGTCGGGCTACATCAGCTCCCCCCCCTTCAAAAAGAGTCGTCATCGACTCTACATGCTCATCACAAATTAGAAGCGGTCGAGAGACCTTCTTGATCCTGGGGTTCACCATATAGTCGTCCTCGGGAAGATTGACTTGACAACACTTCAATGTTCCTTCACCTTCCTTGAAGCCTACAAAGCTCACAACAAAAGAAAAGCAGCACTCAAAGCGTAGCCAATTCATGAAGATTATTGCATGAGTCCTCAAGTAGAAGGAAGTCACCTTATCATGTAGAGATATCTCGATCAAGGGTAGCCATAGGTAACTCTCTGCGGTTCTTGTCAACATATAGTCCATAGAGGTTGACGTGTATGCATTTGTACCTTCATACAACAAAGACCAAGCAACATATGTTTGTGTGTGATAGAGGAGCATGTCATTTGTGGCATGTCCATTCTTGTTCACAACACGATTAGCACAACTCAATTATAGCAAACGGGATGCATATGCACGGTCAATGTGCATGGAAATCGTTTGAACATCATCCAAATGTGGAAACTCAAAAACTCCATATAACATAGAAGTGGGGCATTCAAAGCACTGGATCCAAATTTCAAACAACATCTTTGATGCAAGAATAGGAGAATTTGGCAAAAACACACAAGGAAGCATATCCAAAACAAAAGTATTATGTTTGCAAACAAACCAAATGAAAGAGCAAGTGGTCCTTATGTTTGTTGCAACAACAAGACGAGATTCTTGGAAGCTCTCATGACAATACATGCTCTTAATGGAATTGTGGTTGCACACAAAACATCGGAAAGAGAAAATGTTCAACATTTTTGTTGCAACACACAAAGCATCATTATCTAAATGCGAAGAAACATGAATGTCACGAGGGGAGATAATACCATTAACATGCTTGCAATCAAACCATAGGAAAGAGCAATTTGCCAACATGAAAGATGCAAAGCATGCAAAAGGTATCAGAGCTGGGTTCGATCTTGAACTCACTTGTGGGATGCTCTCTAGAGCTCTTTTTGTCAACTCGTGCTCAACCGAGGTTGACATTCTCGTGCGGGCACCTACACACATCATATGTAAAAGGAAGAACGTGTGTGCATGGTAGAGATACACATAATCCATCATGACGTATCTCTTCTTGTGCACATCACCATTAATGTCAATCAAGTATGAAATAGATGCATGGTGAGTATGCAAGTGGGGAACATGCTTATCATGGCAATCATCAAAATCTCCAAAAATTGAGAAAGCTATGGGGGCCATCTCATTATAACGCATATGATCAATATTGTTGCAAGCAAAACAAGTGACATAGCAAGCATTCATCTTATCGCAAGCAACAGAGAAATTGAATGACTAGCATGACAAGACAAGTCCAAAGAAATTGGAGGATACACACAAGATGCATAGCATGGCATGTTTATGGCAATGATATCGCAATCAAACAATTCCACATGATCAATATTATGCAAAGGCAAAGCATCACATGGGAAAGTGGATGAATCATATGTAATGTCACAAGTATCATCCATAGCATGCATATCCTCACAATTCATCATGTCCACTAGTGGGATCATGGCATCATCAACACCCTTATTGTTACCTTGGTCATACCTCTCATATGAAGTGGGTGTTGTGGAAGTAGTGGCCTCCTTGTGGACGACTTCATCTTCTTGATGTATCCATGGCGTAGCATCTACCATGTACATCTTCTCCATTCGAGGCATCATTGCTTCATAGCTTCGGGCGTCTTCCTCCATGGAACTTAGCACAACACAATAGAACACACTAGAGGTAGAGGGTAAGTTGTTAGAATTCGAAATGGTCTCACTTGACCTATCAACTACCACTCTCAACTCACTAGGAGTATCGCTCATGCCCTCCAAGTGAAAGCACTCAATCTCACATAAGGTGGAGTCACTCATCTCACTCTTGTTCTCACTCAAGTGGGCTAAGTGGCTCTCATACTCACATGGGATTGGTACCACATCATCACTCAAGCATATGGGGGTAGGCTCGGTTTCCTCAACTCCATGCACCTCCTTTTGTGAAGGGAAAATCCCATGCTCACCATTCTTGACCTTGTCACCTTCAAAGTTGGATGCCATAAGATGGGCATCATCACTCTCCTCCATGGTCGAAGGGAAAATCCCATGCTCGACCGTCTTGTGGCCATCTCGTAGTAGTGGTGGAGGTAGGCTCATGCTATCCAACTTGGCGAAGTAGAGGTTTACATTTTCCTCGTTCGCGAGGTCGTGGAAGTCAAGCGTAGTCATTGAAGCTTGATGGCATGGACGAAGGCTTGCTCTTGGTGCCATTTTGGTGGCGGCACTAGTAGTTGAAGGTGCCTTGTGACGGTGTCGACGGAGGTCATTGGCGTGCCTTGTCGATGGTTGGTGTAGGTGGCGCACTTGGTCATCCACATGACACTCACGACGATGACCCTTGTCCTTGGCACTCTTCTTGGTGAGTTGTTGTAATGAGTGCAAAGCATCGTTAATCTTGGCGACCCTGCTCATTGTTTTGTCGAAGTCGTTGTCCATGTCCTTCTTGAAGTTGTGGAGGTCGCTCTCGAACTTGTCCATTTCATGGTGGACCTTGGCGCACTCGAGGTGTAGGCTCTGTCTTGGCCGGTGCGACTTGAGGAGCTTGTCGTTGTCGTTCTTGAAGTTGCCCATGCTTGGGGAGTCGTTGTTGTTGTAGCACTCCATGTCACCCAAGCATGTGGATCCATTGTTGGTGTAGTGCTCCATCATGTTATCCATGCTTGTGGAGACATAGGCATGGTGGCTCATCGTGGATTCTTCATAGAAATCATCCTCGGTCCCGGAGTCCCTAGACATGCTTCACAAGACCAAGTGTTGTATATGGAAGTGGTAGAGGGTGTTAGGGATACAACGTCGAACCTTACTTTACCTTGGAAGATCGTATCGTGCAAGTGGCCACACTTGAGAGCAATAAACCAAGCAAAGTGAAGTTCACGTGGAACACCAAAACCAACTACGGACCAAAAAACACACACACACAAGGCCTATGGTGGATAGGTATGGAAAGTGGCATGTCAAGAACCAATCCGAAATCAAGATGTTGTATTGGCAAGTAAGGAACCACAATGATCACAAAGCAAACAAGTCAATCCACAAGATAGGAAATATGTACAAGGAAACACACATGGTGGGATAAATGGGACTTGTGCGACGGAGAAAGTGAGCTAAGAACCAAATGATTACCTAGCGAAGACTATAAGCTCGTGTCACACAAGTATAAGGAGAGACGCTAGTTCGATTGCACAAAATTGGTGGGCTACAAGATATGCACAATAAGTACCACCTATACGATGTTCATCGAGCTTGCGCTTCCTATTCTATGAGGCACATGTATATTTTTTCTTTTTCTCTTTTTCTTTTTCTATTTTTTTTCTTTTTCTTTTCTTCTTCACTTGCCTCTTCCTTGTGCCAACAACTATACAAGATAACTATATGAGATAGCGCTCACAAATGTTTTCTCGGAATCTACAAGGTATCAAATGTGCATAGCCCAAGCAATCATAAGGGGAACTAGTCTCAATAGGTGTTTGTTGCTCACAAAGATAGTGGGGTTCACAAAGGAATGCAAGTGGGGAGAAGTCGCGGAATGTTTATACCTTTCGTCGACGATCTTCACCCTTTATTGTTGGATTCCGCCTTGCTCACGGAATTTGGATGGAGTAGATAGCATGAACAACGTGGATGATGATGTAGAGCTCCTTCTCCTCTTCGAAACGAGCTAAAGAACACCAAAATCCGAGTTCGAATGCAAAAGTTATGCTCAAGCGGTGAGAGGTGAAATCTGGGAACTCTTTGTTTTCTTTCTATCTTTGGGCGGTAGTACCAGATTTTGGGCCAGTAGTCTGGGAAAAGGGCGGTAGTCGGATTTTAAGCCCAGTAGTACCGCTAGGTCCAAACTCCAGTTTTGACGCTTCATGATTTTGGGGTGATTTGGGCGGAAAATCTTCAAGAAAAACACCAAATCGAAGGGGGAAATCAAGGAATTAGGCCATGGGAACGCAAAGGAAGGTAGATCAACAAGTTTAGCAAGTAATCCACGGATAAAAACCTACCAAAACGCACTCAAATCACAGATCGATCCAAAACACAAATTGGGGCTATTTTTTGTGGAATTTTCGAATTTATGGGAAAAAGACCAAATCGATGAGAAATCCCTGGCAACCAAAAGCTGCTGATACCAGATGATGGAGGGGTTAACCTCTTGGGTGCCCGATCTTCACGGATCTCGTGGTCAAATGGATGGGAAAGCGAGGGGAAAGGGAGAAGGTAGCGGAAGCGAACACACACCTCGCGAAGAACACGATGAACACACGCAAAACTCACACGATACAAGGCCGATTGCTCCCGAGCGGTGACCCACGGTCCGATAGAATCCTCGCAAGGAAAGATCGGTCAACGTGCTCCCTCAAATCCACATCGGAGAGGGAAGAACACCTTGGGGAGGGTCTTGACAACTTGGAGACGAGACATCGAACTCCAAGGCCTTGTTCAACGATGGATGCGTGATGCAAAGTCCAATCGAGGTTGGTGACGATAGTCGGTCCCCTTGGATAAGGGGATGAGGCAAAACTAGAGATTCCACACAAGGGGTTTGTCTTTAATCTATCATCTATGCCTAAGGGGTACATGAGGGGTGGGGGCTCTATATATAGGCCAGCCACATAAACAGGGGTAGTTTAGGAATAAAACTAGGGTTTGGACGAGCTAGAGGGGTACATGGCAAAAGGCAGTCTTGTGATCCTGTAGTACTGGGACTTGGGTCCCAGAGTACCGCTGACCGAGTAATCCGGGTCCAGATCCGTAGTACCGCTTGCGATCTGGGACTTACATTGGCGTCGTCATGTGGGGAGGCGGTAGTAGTGGGCGATAGTACCGGTCGCCAGATCCGGTAGTACCGCTGGAGACAGAGAGCATTTGGCGATCTGTCTTCTTCCGTCTCCTCTTCCAAGCCTCCGTCTTGTCGGGATTGATGTTCCGGGCTTCCTCCCTTGCCTCCGTACTGGTCGGTGTGAACCTATCATGCATATGTGATAGAGTATGAAGTAGCATACCATTCAATAGGGTAGGAAGGGGGCTCGCATAGAGGAACGGATTCACCTTTGGAGTCCATGACGACTTGGCGTAAGTTGGAGACCAAGATGTGGTAACGACCGTAGGTCGGGCTACATCAACAAGATTTGAGTGTAGCTCTCCCTCCTCTTGCTCCCTCCCTCTGCATGTCCCCTACCTTCCTTGCATCTAACCCCCGCTTTCTCTTTGCCCAGGACCCTCTGTATCGACATTGTCATTGAGATCTGAAGTCACCCGAATGGGCGCAGCCGCGCGAGCTCCTTTCCAGAAGCAAACCCCACCTTGCCACCCATGGATCTACTCAGGGAGCTACACCGCGTTGCCCTGGCACCTACCCGCCCCTATCCTCCCTCAGGTGAGCATCCTAGGTCGATTCCTCCCCACGCTAAGGTTTCCTCGCATGCTCTCGCTGCCAGAGGTGGGAGACGACCGGGAACCGCCGATCTCATTTAGATCCAACGCCTCGCGTCGCCCCTTACCGTTTCAACGCCCCATCCCGGCAGATGGGCCTCGTCCTGGTGGCCCCTGCTTGCCTACTTCTGAGAGCTGGGTCGGCCAGCCGCTCGACGGCCTACTTCGCCGAAGATCCAGCCCACGCTGCTCTTCCTCCCCTTTTCCTTTTTACACCTCTTTTCCAGATCTCTTTCTTAGGCATGATGGTTTAATTCAAAAAGAAAATGGAAAATAACTATATGTGGCCAGATGATATTTTTACCCTTAACCTACATGTCTTCCCAAACATGCAGTACCTAAGTTTTACCCAAACCATGTCCAGTTTTATCTCAATAAATCATCTACTTGAATGTATCCTTTTTACAAAATAAATCCTTCTATTAGTTTGACAACTCCAAATGAACTAAACCCTTTTTGTACTGCAAGGTATTGGACATACCTTTCATGACCCCTGGACCCATAGTCTTTTGCTTCCTAAATTACACATAGTAAAAATAACAAAAACAACACCTATGTGACTTTAGTAATTTCTCTAGGTCAAACCAAAATGGGTATTGACCTAATTCCAACTCCTAGTACACATGCATACCAATACCTATCAAACCCCAGGAGACTATACGTTTCTAAGCCCCTGTTGATTTATGATGAATTAGTCTTTTCTATGCATAGTAAATTCAGCCCAGTAGTTCTGTGAATCCAAAAGCATTGATTCCAATTTCTACAGAAAGGTATTCAAAGTACCTAACATGTATCTTTGCAATCACATCAAAATCTCTTATATATTAATTCTAGTTTAAAAAAGGCAAAAACCATCCAGAACTATCTTTGGGATTTTCTTGAGGGCATTCTGGTAAATATTTTTAAGTAATTCCAACTCCTAGTGAATCAGTCCATCAAACCTTACTTTATCATCCAAGGAAATAATTTTAGTAACTCCGGAAATTTTCTGGTGAATTATCCTCTAACTAGAGTTTTATTCACTAAAAAATTCATTATAAATCAATGAAAATTGATAAAATAGTGAAACCACTTTTGTTGCTTTCATTTTATCAATACCTACCCGATGATATCATTTTTGTATATTAATATCATACAAAAACAAGCCTTGGCCTTGAACTCCCTAATTGAGTGTTATATGCCATATAGATCTTAAAGAAAACTCCACAAATGCAAATAAAGTAATTCCAATTGCTAAGGAATTCATCTATCAAAACCTACATAAGTAAATAATGTGTTGTATGATTGATTTTTGTATTGGTTTGATGCTTGAATGCATTGTATTGAATGTGGTGTTGCTTGTTTGCATGTATGCTCGATAACCGCGGTAGTTGCGATTGTGTGACACGGAGAAGGAGGAAGCATTGGATAACTATCCCTATTATTGGTACTCTGGTTTTCTCAATAATTCTAGGGACATCTATGCCATATTGCTGATCATCAGGAAAGCCACCTTCTTGCTCATAAGCCCTTGCCCTACTTCTATACTTATGCATGTTTTACAACTTGATTATGTAAATTGCATGGTTTTAATATGCTATGTCTTTGTGTGGGAATGTTTGGCTCCTCCAAACCATTACCACTTTAGTACCATTAGGTACAACCCATTTGATAACACCATAACCCCTTGGAGACCCTATTTTAGCTTAAGCAAAAGTATTGGATAGGAAGACCCCAGTTATATGTTTATAAAATGTTTTATGAGAAAACCTTGGTGAGGTTCGACCTACCAAGAGAGGTTTGAAAAATGAAGAAGGTTTTGTTTTAAAAAAAGGTGGGATAAAAGATAGAGGAAAAATGTTTACAAAAAGGCACCTGGTTCTTTGCTGTTTTGCTAGAACAATTAACCCGTGCAACCACATTACTCTGGAATGGGAACAGATCTAGGCTTAATGTTTGCTACTATGGTGTGGGAATTATCGCAACTACTTATAAGGGATCAGATCCCTCGAACCCCGGGCTTCCTTTATAGAAAGGGTCAACTGCTAGGCAGTCACCTAGAGGAGGCAGTACCATCCATGTGAGTGGCCGCGAGATACTATGAGCCTCTCATTGAAAGTGCCGACTCTGGAGGAGTTGAGTGCACTCTGGTTGGTCTGTGGATCCCGACGTCCTAGTGTTGAGAGGAACAAATCATAGGGTAGGGCCCATGCTAGGGTAGCATCCGGAGAGTCTTGATCGATTACTCGACCCACGATGAGTAAGGATTAGGGCAGGGTACCCGTTTGGTGTGGGTAAAGTGTACAACCTCTACAGAGTATAAATCTATTCGAATAGCCGAGTCCTCAGTCATGTATGGTTGGGAAGGTTGCTATAGAGCGGTGCTGATACGTACAATTTGTATCACCATTCTATATCATAATTTGCCTCTATTTATTGATATATTTCTTATTAAGAGGTGTTACTCATGTCTTTTCATCTGTTTTTGCATGTTGGATGATTCTTGGAGGATGAACTGCTAGAGTCAGGATTCTGATGGAAAAAGAGGTGTTTTGATGCAATTTCATGAACATTAGAAAAATAACAGAAAACTACGGAAAATCATATTTTCCCAAAAGACGAAGAAAGCCAGAAGGGGAGGCGGAGATAGGCCAGAGGGGGCCCACACCCCCAGGCGCGGGCCACCCCTAGGTCGCGCCTACAGGGGGTGTGGCCCACCTCTAGCTCCGCCCTCTCGCCTATATCTTCTCCATAAAACCCTAAAACAAAGAAGAGCGACCATAGAAAGATTCCGCCGCCTCTGCGGGGCAGAAAACACCGAGAGTGAAAGAGCTCTCCGGTAGACAGATTTCTGCCGGGGAAATTCCTTCCCGGAGAGGGGAGATCGTCGCCATCAACACCATCATCAAGCTAGACTTCATCGGGATCATCATCATCCACACCATCATCTCCACCAGCACCATCATCACCACTCCATCCCGCTATAACAATTGTGTTGAATACTTGCATAGTTCTTAGGGGGAACTTTCCCGGTGTAGATTACTATTGTAGTTGATGCTTGTGAGTGGAACCATTGGATTATTGTTTATGTTCAGATTGTTATCCATCACCATATCATCCTTGATCTTGATCCATATGATGTTTTGTGAGTAGTTCGTTTAGTTCTTGAGGACATGGGAGAAGTCATGTTGTTAGTAGTGGATTTGTGTTGAGATATTATTCAATGGTTTAGTATTTAAGTTGTGGTGCTATTCTTCTAGTGGTTTCATGTGAACATCGACTACATGATACTTCACCATTTATGGGCCTAGATGAATGCATTGTGTATTTGGCTACTAATTATGGGGTTGCCGGAGTGACAGAAACCTGAACCCCTATTAGGACACCATTGCACAACAGAGCATAGGATCTCAGAGTTTAAGGTTGTGGTTAGGTTTATATCTTAATTGCTTTCCTATAGTTGCGGATGCTTGCAGGTGGTTTAATCACAAGTATGTATTAGTCCAAGTAAGGTCGGTACATTAGCACAGGTTCACCCACATAACACTTACAACACCAAAGCAGACTACTCAACTATTTGAATCGAAAGCACTTGACAGAATTCCCATGTGTCCTCGAGAATGTTTGGTCCTTATAAGTATTTCCACCGGCTTGTCCTTTGCTAAGAAAGGATTAGGCCACTTGCTGCAATTGTTTGTTGTCTTTATTACTTGCACTTTATTTCTTTGCTTTATCCAAAAAAACCTAAAAATCCGTTTGCTAAGTATTTATAGAGATTTCCTGCTCCATACCACTAGTCAACACCTTCTACTCTACGTTGGGATCAACACTCCTATTTATCGAAAGTATTACGATACACCCCCTATACTTGTGGGTCATCAAGACTATTTTCTAGCACCGTTGCCGGGGAGTGAAGCGTTATTGAAGAGTGGAACTGGTAAAGGAAACTTCTACTGTGAGTATTGCTTTTTATTTCTGTTTGTTACTTTGTTTCCAATATGGATAAACCACTTGGTTTTTTGTTTGGGAAAACTACTACCACTGTTAGGGTAGTAGATGAACCACCACATGTTGAGATAGATCCTTTTAAGATACCTACAGGTATTGTTGATCGTGTTATGGATAATTATTATTTAGGGGATGGAACTGTCCATCCTGGTGATCATTTGCTTTTTATCCATGAATTACGATGGTTGTTTAAGTGTGCAGGTACCACAACTGAACAGGTGAAGAAGAAGTTACTCTCTATATCCTTGAAAGGGAGAGCTGAAGAATGGTATAAGCTGCTGAAGAATGGGCAATCCATGGAATGGGAGGAAATAGTACCTCTCTTTTATTCTAAATTTTATCCTTCCAGTGAAATTTATAAGGATAGGAATCTGATATATAACTTTTGGCCTCGTGATGGAAAGAGTACAGATCAAGCTTGGGGGAGATTGAAGTTACTAATGCTTAAATGTCCTATTCATGAACTCGCTAACAATATTATTATCAATAACTTTTATGCTAGGCTTTCTCTTCATGGTAAAGACTTACTAGATGCTTCTTGTGCTGGATCATTCACACGTATGAAGTAAGAAGCTAAATGGGATCTCCTAGACCGTATTCAAGAGAACACTGAAGCTTGGGAGAATGAAAAAGGGAGAAAGTCAGGTATAAATTATGATTATGAATGCATAAAATCTTTTATAGGAACTGATTTCTTTCGTGATATTAGTAATGAGTATGGTCTTGACTCCCAAAGTATTGCCAATTGTTTTAAGGCTTTTGCCTCTTACATAGAAATTCCTAAAAAGAAGTGGAATAAGTACCATGCACCTTATAAAGATGTTGTTAGTCATGTTCATGTTAGAAGCACTGAAGTTTGTACTATTGATCATATTTTGCCTGAACCTTATGTTGAGAAAATACCTTTCCCAGCTAAGGTAAAGGAGTATTCTATGATGATTAGTGCGAATAACAAAGGTACAAAGAAAACTGTGGAACCTGACGAGCAAATGAATACTAAACCTGTGCTAGCTATTGTGAAAAATCTTGTCACTAGAAATATAGAGGATGAGCACATTGTCTTCTGTGAAGACGCTTCTAATATCATTTCTCATCCTAGTAAAGCTAGAAAAGCTAGTGTCCATGTGCTTTCTGTTAAAATTGGTGATCATTGCTATTATGGTTTATGTGATATTGGTGCTAGTTCTAGTGCTATTACTTATGAGCTTTATAGGGAAATTATGCATGAAATTGATCCTTGTGAGCTTGAGGACATTGATGTGGTTATTCACCTTGATAATAAGGAAACCATTTGCCCTATTGGTATTGTAAGAGATGTGGAGGTCCTCTGTGGTAAGATTAAGTATCCTGCTGATTTTCTAGTGCTTAATTCAGCAGCTAGCAAAACTTGTCCTATCATTTTTTATAGACATTTCGTGAACAATTGTGGAGCTATATAGATCGTAGGAAGGAAAAAGTTTTGACTAAGTTTTATGGAGAGTCTTATGAGTTTAATTTTTCCAAATTTGCTAAAGCTCCTTGTGAAAATAGCTTGCCTAATAAAGATTTCAGGATGGAACAACTTGCTTCTATTGATCCGATTTATGACCTTGGACCTCTTTTTGGTGATTGTAAGTATGCTCATTCTGATGATAAAGTTGTTGACAGTGATAGTTATATTGTCAATTTTATTCAAGGTGCTACTGAAAGTTATTATGAGAGAGGGAAACAAGGTTTTATGCATCTCAATAATGTTAAGTTTCCCCGTTTTATGTTGAAAGCTTTGAAGTTGCGGTTGTTTTTTCTTCCTATGCTAGTGGATTTTTGTTTCAACAATTTGTTTTCTCATGATACCCCCATATATAGGAAGTGGGTTAGACTCAAATGTGTTAGTTATTTGCTTCTTGATGCTCTCTTTCACTTCAGATATTTATCTCTGATGTGAGCATATTTGAAACTATCAAGCCTAACTTAAAGGCATTAAATAAAAGTACTTCTTGGAAGATAACCCAATAGTTTTGTCGAGTCTTAGAAGTTATTACCTCAGTAATAACCGCTCCTTATCCTTTTTGTTTTGGTTTTTGTGTCAAGATTAACTACTTTTGAGAAGTAGAGGAGTTGTGAAAAGTGGCTGTCCTAGGACAGATTTTTGTGCTGCATTGTAAAAATTCGTGAAGAAGCTCAGTACTTCGGATGGAGCTGTATTTTTCTGTGCTTGTTCTCCAAGTTGTTACCCAACTTTCATTAGTTTTGCACTTTTTTATTTGAGCAACAGAAGGTTTTTGAAAAAATCAATCTTTACCCGCTAGTCTGTTTTGATAGATTTCTGCCATCATTTGCATTTGCCTCTTATATTGATTCCTTTCCAGATTATTTTGGGTTTTTGGAAAGGAGTTCCTACATTAGCTTTTTTTATGGATTTCAGTTGAAGTGTGAACCTAAAGGTTTATTGTTTTTGCATACACTACTGTTGCCATTGAGGTTTGTGTAAGGCCTTGCATGAAAGAAATTTCCAGGAGAAGGAGAAAAGGAATCTGCCGAGTTCGTCTTTGAATAGGTAAAAGTGGTGAAAACAGAATGTTCGTGAAAACCCTATCTTTTTATATTTTTGATGTTTTTATTACATACGGAAGGTTATGAACAAGCAGGAGAGGCGAGGCCGGTGGCCACACCCTAGGCGCGGCCCAGCCACGCTGGAGGGTGTGAGCCCCCGCTCGTCTCCGCCTGCTTCGCCTGATACCTTCCTTATGCTTTGAAACTTCGTAATACATAACCCCCTAGGTCCCCCAAGGTTCGTGTATCGTGTTCTCATCGTGTTTCTGTTTCGATCTGTTTCTGTCAGGAAATCTTCTCAAAGTTTAGAGCACCATGGTCTCCTCCAACGACAAAGGCAAGAAGCCCGAGGAAGATGATCCTCAAAACCCCAAGGAGGAGGAGATTTTGATAGGGGATGAAGAAGACATGGAGGAGGACGAGCATCCGGACACCCGCTCTACCGTCGCAAGCATTGGAGTGGTGGAAAATCCTACCAAGCTTAGGAGGACAGCACAGATGTCTAAAGGAGGGAAACCTCCACGTATTGTCTTCGTTCCACGATCACCTCCTCCACGTACCAAGAATCCCTTCCATCCTCTTATACATGAGAAACAATATCAACATGTGCCCAAAGGAAACTTGCCCTCGGTTTGGTATCTGCCTCGCTCTAACCATGCAGGGAAGGAACACACTAAGAAGGAAGAGTGGGGAAAGAATAGCAAGGACTGGGACTCTCGGTCTGATATGAGCATGAACCGCATTGAGCAAAATTCGGAGTTGATTCGTACTCTGACCTTCGAGATTGAGGATTTGAGGAAACTGATTGAGGAGCTCATCAAGAGAACACCACCACCACCGAAGGAGTAATTCGTCATCAGGTTTTGCATCCCCTTGGCTTGTTCCAAGCTTGGGGGAGTGCCGTGGTATCACATCATTAATTTTTATCTTTTACATTTTTAGTAGATTCATATCTTTGGTAGAGAAGTAATCTTATAGGTTGGTTTGCATGTGGAAGTATCTCCTTTAGTTGATTATCTATGTATCCCTTGGTGTGAGTGCCTTTATGGAATATTAATGAGAAGTTTCATCTTTTACTTTTTGCACTTCATATTTTAGTTTGCAATATCTATTATATGATTGATCTTGTTGATCAGTATTGGTATCACTTTGGGAGCATCAAGTATATCTAAATTGTTTTTGGCAAACCGAGCTCTGGTTAGTAGCAACACTTTTGAAGGAAAAGAGAAAAGGCTTACATGTATTTTGTATCATTTATTTTCTTTCTTGATTGGCTCATAAGCTTAGTATTCTTTATTTAAGATCTTTTGTGTCTTCAAGGAAGATTGCATGTTTGGCTTTATCACTTGTAGGTTTGCTTATTTCCTTCAACTCTTTTGCTTGCTACCTAGCCTTGCTAGCCAAAAACCTGTTTTGAGAAGACATACTTCTCATGCATCCAACCCCATTGAACCAAACTAGTTCCATTTGTGTCCACCATATCTACCTATTAGCATTATTGCTATTCCAAGCAAATTCTCAAGCTTCATCTATCTTTCGAATTAAAAATTATTTTGTTATGTGAAAACTAGTTAGTAAAGCTCTCACGAACTTGATGGCACACCATATTTTCTTGCCCCTAATAAACTTGAACCATTGTGTCATCGAAGTTGTATATGCTTGCATCTATACGTTGGGATTAGCATAACCGTGTTATCACGGGGAACGCTTTCAACACTTATAGATACATATACAGTTGATATCACGCTCTTTGTTTGTGGATGTCATCTGTGTGAAATAAAAGGGGAGCTTGTAAGTCCATGGAGTTATGTATATATGTTAGAGAAACGCCTGGGCCGCTAGCCTAAGCCATGTCTAACCATGGTGGAAACTTGCAGCATAACCATAGTGAGCAATCTATGAAGCATCCTCAATAAAAAACCTATGCAAATAGCAAATAAAAAGATCGCTGAGATGCTCACTGTCTGCTTGCCTTGTCATTTTGATTATGGGATAGCTCCTCTATCATGTGCAAGGGGTACCCCGTTGGCGGTTCTTTATGATACACATGTACTTACAATGACAAGAACTTACCGGTAACTAAAGTTGAGTAGCATGAGGAGCGGCCCTCGTACTCAAGGGACTTGAGATTGCCAACTTATATTTCGTCAAGCATATACTCCATCTTTGTTCACTTTAACCTTAATCACTTCAAGATGCTTATGATAGGGGCAATGAGGGCTCAAAGCAAGTAAGTACCATAATCTTTTGGAAGCTCTTTATGAACTTGAAATCCCTGATTCCCTCTATGAAGGGCCTTTCTTCTATTTCTAAGTTGAGTCAGTAAACCTATTTCCTCTCTATCTCCAGCAAGCATTTGAGTTGTTGTGTTTCAAGCATTCATACGATGATTTATTCAATCATGTTCTTTATCTTCGTTGTTTGCACAAGACTCTTATCTATTGAATATTACTTTGAAGGCCATCATTGTGAAAAATATTTTATGTTTGAGCAAAGAGTACTATTGTTGTGAAGACTTCTACAAAAGCTTTTTGTGAAATTGTTTGCCAGCTGTTCTCTGACCAAGAACAAAGTTTTCCAATTCCAATTATGATTTATCTTTATGCATCCCTATTGTGACTCCTATACTTGTTGCAAGCTAAGTTATATAATGGTGAGTTGTTTTCTTCTATGAGTTGTGTAATGGTAAGTGTGATGCTTATTATCCGTATTCTTTTATCGACACTTCACTCCATAAACCTGTGGACATGTTTACTGAGCTCAGTTTCACTTGGGGACAAGCAAAGGTCTAAGCTTGGGGTAAGTTGATACGTCCAATTTGCATCACCATTCTATATCATAATTTTCCTCTATTCATTGATATATTTCTTATTAAAAGGTGTTACTTCTGTATTTTCATCTGTTTTTGCATGTTGGATGATTCTTGAAGGATGAACTGCCGGAGTCAGGATTCTGATGGAAAAAGAGGTGTTTTGATGCAATTTCGTGAAGATCAGAAAAATACCAGAAAAACTACCAGAAGACGAAGAAAGCCAGAAGGGGAGGCGGAAATATGACACAGGGGGCCCACACTACCCTCCCAGGCGCGGGCCACCCCTAGGCCACGCATACAGGGGATGTGGCCCACCTCTGGCTCCACCCTCTCGCCTATATATTCTCCTCGGAACCCTAAAAAGGAGAGCGGCCACAGAAAGATTTCGCTGCCTCTGCGGGGTGGAAAACACCGAGAGAGAAAGAGCTCTCTAGCAGACAGATTTCTACCGGGGAAATTCCTTCCCGGAGAGGGAGATCATCGCCATCAACACCATCATCAAGCTAGACTTCATCTGGATCATCATCATCCACACCATCATCTCCACCAGCACCATCATCACCACTTCATCCCGATGTAACAATTGTGTTGAATACTTGCATAGTTCTTAGGGGAAACTTTCCCGGTGTTGATTACTATTGTAGTTGATGCTTGTGAGTGGAACCATTGGATTATTGTTTATGTTTAGATTGTTATCCATCACCATATCATCTTTGATCTTGATCCATATAATGTCTTGTGAGTAGTTCGTTTAGTTCTTGAGGAAATGGGAGAAGTCATATTGTTAGTAGTGGATTTGTGTTGAGATATTATTCAGTGGTTTAGTATTGAAGTTGTGGTGCTATTCTTCTAGTGGTGTCTTGTGAACGTCGACTACATGATACTTCACCATTTATGGGCCTACAGGAATGCATTGTGTATTTGGCTACTATGGGGTTGCCGGAGTGACAAAAACCTGAACCCTCGTTAGGACACCATTGCACAAGGGAGTGTAGGATCTCAGAGTTTAAGGCTGTGGTTAGGTTTATATCTTAATTGCTTTCTTGTAGTTGCAGATACTTGTAGGTGGTTTAATCACAAGTATGTATTAGTCCAAGTAAGGTCGGTACATTAGCACAGGTTCACCCACACAACACTTACAATACCAAAGAAAACTACTCAGATATTTGAAGCGAACGCACTTGACAGAATTTCCATATGTCCTCGAGAACGTTTGGTCTTTATAAGTATTTCCACCGGCTTGTCCTTTGCTAAGAAAGGATTGAGCCACTTGCTACAATTGTTTGTTGTCTTTATTACTTGCACTTTATTTCTTTGCTTTATCAGAAAACCCCAAAAAATCCATTTGCTAAGTATTTATAGAGATTTCCTGCTCCATACCACTAGTCAACACCTTCTTCTCCTCGTTGGGATCGACACTCCTATTTATCGAAAGTACTACGATACACACTGATGCAGCCCGTCCTCCGACCGCTACTACATCTACTCCCACAAGCTACCCAAGTGGACCCATGACTCGCGCCCGAGCCAAACTCCTTCAAACTAAGGTGAACTCGCTCCTCTCCTTGTGTGACTTCGACACACCCTTGGATGGCTTGCTACTTCACACGCAAACTCTCAGGCATCATCAGTACGAAGAAGCCACCATCGCTGCCAGACGAAGCGGTACTCAGGTTGGGACGACGGTACTACCGCTCAAGCGGTCCCGCCTCCTCCTACCGCCGCCACAGAAGCACTACTCCACGCCCCAGCAAGCGGTACTACGGTCCTGCAACGGTACTACGGTGGCAGTACTGCCCCTCCTACCGCCGCCACAAACGCCTCGAAGCCAGGCTCAGGCCCTCTAGCGGTACTACCGCTCGAGCGGTACTCTGGTTACCACCGGTACTCTGGGTCGGACCGTACTACCGGTCTGCGACCTCGATCGCCTAAGTTCGGCCCTGTGCCTTGTAACCCAACCTATCATTTATCTTTTTATTCCGAAACTACCCCTGTTTTGTGGCTGGACTATATATAGCCCCCACCCTCCATTGTAAGTCCATAGACTTGGATAATAATAGATATCAAGGAAACCCTTTGAGGACTTATATCTATTGGTCTCATGCTCCTACCAAGGAGCACCGGATTATCCACCCCCCTCTTGGATCTTGCCTAGTGCGTTCAAGTTGTACAAGGCCTTGGGTTCTCGGTTTCTCGCCCCCAAGTCGTCAAGGTCTCACCAAGCACCTCATCCCCCGTTGTTGGCGTGGAGAGCGAGCTTCTCCCAACACCGATCCTAGGGATTATGTTGGACCGGTTGCCACCGGCGTGAGGAGTAGGCGTGCATCGTGTTTTGGTGTGTGTGTGTTCGTGGTTTTCATCGCCTTCGCCCGATTTCATACCCGACCACCTCCTTCCCCCTCGTTGCTCGTGGAATTCGTGAAAGATCGGGCCAACCCGAGGGTTACCCCCTAACATATTGGTATCAAGAGCACGGTTGATCACGAATTTCCCCCAATTTTTCTTTTATCCACCTTAAAAACGAAAATCCTACCAAAAAGAGCCCCAATTTGCCTTCGGATCAATCTCTGGATTTGGTGAGTTTTTCGTGGTTTTGGTCCATAGATCTGTTGCTTTGGGAGTCGATCTATAGCCCCTGTTGTTCCTAGCTCAGCCTTTCAGTCAGATTTTTTTTCAACGAATTTGAGGTTTTTGGCAAGTTCACCTCGTTCCAGTGTCGTGCTGCTTGCATCCGTGTGCAAGCGGTACTACCGCTAGTGACCGGTACTACCGGTAGTACAAGCGGTACTACCGCTCACCGGTACTACCGCTCGTTACCAGCGGTACTACCGCTCGCCACTGACCGTACCTCCCTGCCCTTTGACGCCTCGATTTCGTTCGCTGACCTTTCCCATCTCGCTTGTTCGTGTTTCGCGTGTTTGTCGCCATTTTCACAACAGCTTCCGCATCAACGTCATCCCGCGCTCAACAACACCGCGACACTCGAACATCTTCCCCCACCAACGGTTGCAAGTCGTCAACAACCAAAGGTATAACTTGCACCACCTTGACAGCCCCATATCTTCCTTTGTGTGTATCTATCCTATGAGAGCAACTCATTTTGTGTTTGTCTAAGCATTGTGCACTTGCCTTCGGAAAAGTGAGAGTGTGAGGCCAAATACAAAAGCTAACATAGTAGCATAGAAAGGGAGAAAAAGAAAAGAAAAAGAATCAAAAAAAAAACAAGGAAAAGACAAAGATAGAATAGAAAGTTACATAGTCTCCCAATACAAAGAGAACACCAAGCTTGTAAGCCAACAAGAGAGAAGAAAGAGCGCACCGAGGCAAGTGCACAAATCTATTGCTTATCTCTTTTGGCAAACGAGTTGTGGTCTCTCCTTGTGTTGGCACGACATCCGAGCGTAGTCTTCGTTAGGACCGTTTGTGCTCATTTTCATAGTCGTGCTAACCCCGCTTTTCTCCACGTGTGTGTTTTCCGTGTTTTGGTAGATCGTATCCTTTTTGCTTTTGATCTTTGGTTCTTTACCACGTAGGACAATAACCTTTTGCTTGGATCGTTTCGTTTGGTTTTCCACTTCCCTAACCTTCCACCAAAAGCCGTTGTGAGTTTCTTAACATTGCACTTTGCACGCTTTTGCGCTCATTTGGGTGGCAATTGGTTTGATATAATATCCAAGGTGAGGTAAAGGCTAACTCTCCACACCCTTTCTCTCCATATACAACCATTTTGGCTTTGCATCATGGATGGCATGGAGAGCCATCCCAACCACCACCTCCGGAGGATGACAACCAATTCATGACAAGATGGGACCATTGGAAGATCCGAGGAGAATTCAACTATTGTTGTGAAGCTCGGCGCCAAGATGAACAATTTAGCGAGGCCCGTGTGGAATTCAAGAACATCGACAACCGCTTCGAAGAAGTCCGTGGCCAAATGCATGCCATGCAACACAACCTCGGGCATCAAAATGAAGCTCTTGGTCGTGCACTCGCCTCAACGGATGAGAATCTCCAACACATCATCGATGGACTCGCAAGGACACGCTCGCGCGAATCAAGCTCATCTCGGCACTCCTCAAGTGAATCAAGTGCACCTCGCCGTCACGCTTCAAGGCACCGGGATGGACCCGTTCTTCAATCCATGAGCTCTTCGCAAGCGGTACCATCTCCGCGTCACGCCGCAATGTCAAGCTATGATGGTGACCTCTCCGCAAGACCTCCAAGGCGCGAAGCGAACCGACCACAACCAAGGGCACTTGTGATTCAACAAGAGCAACCTCGCATGGACCACCAAGGCCATCGAAGTCAACACGCTCCTTCAACAACAAGTGAAGCTTCCGAAGAGGACGAACAAGATCATCGTCGACGTGAAGCACTCGAAGACCCTCCAAGGCGCCATCATCGACATGATCGCCCACGTCGGCAATATGATGGTCATGACGAGCCTCCCCTACACCAAGAAGAAGAGCAGCCCATTGCGCATACGGCTCGACGTCCCCCTCGCCACATGGCGCAAGCTAATGCTCCTCGCCATCAACCACGACAAGAGCAAGAGCAAGATCCCCAAGCTCTTCGTGAGGACCATCAACCTCCTCCTCGTCCTCAACCGCGACAACAAAACGAGCAAGCTCCCCAAGCTCGTCGTCAACAAGTTCCACCACCAAAAGCGGCACCTCAACAACCGCAAGAGCAACGCAACAATCACCAAGAAAGACATGAGAGCTCGGATGATGATGATGACCGCTCAAATCAGGGCAACCGACGCAACCGGAACCGAAATAGAGAAGAAACTTTCGGCAAGCTCAAATTCACCATGCCCAAGTTCACCGGTTCTAATGAGCCCGAGGAATATCTCTCTTGGAAACTCAAGGTCGACAAGATCTTCCGCATGCACAATTATAGCAATGATAAGATGATGGCCATGGCATCCCTCGAGTTTGATGACTATGCCAACCTTTGGTGGGAACAAGTCCAACTCGCTCGCGAAGCAAAAGAAGAGCCTCCAATCGCAACTTGGCAAGATATGAAGGCTCATATGAGATCCCGCTTTGTTCCTTCACACTACACGCGTGACCTCTTCAACAAGCTTCAAACGCTTAGTCAAGGGACAAAGACCGTGGAAGAGTACTTCAAGCAAATGGAGCTCAACATGATCCGTGCCAACATTGAAGAGCGAGATGAACAAACAATGGCACGCTTCCTCAATGGCTTGAACCATCCCATCAAGCGCATCACCGAGTTCCAAAAGTACAACAACATGGTTGAGCTTGTGCACATCGCATCCAAGGCCGAGCGCCAAGTGCAAGAGGACATCAAGTATAACAAGCCAAAGACGTACTTCACCTACAAGCAAGCGCCAAACACTACTCCAACAACACCAAGTGGAAGCTCCCCAAGTACAACCAAGCTTCCCTTCAAGCCAACTATTCCCCAAGGAAAACAGCCCCTAAGTAGCAACCACACAAGGGATGATCAACCATTCAATGGTGAATGCTACAAGTGTGGAGGCAAAGGGCACAAGTCGAATGCATGTGGAAACAAGAAAGTTTTGTTCATCCATGACAACAGCGATGAAGAATACTTGAGTAAAGAAGAGTTTGATACAAGGGTCAAGGAAGCCATGGCAAGGCAACACTTGGAAGAGGACCAAGAACTTCTTGTGTGTGAGCATGACGCAAGTCCATCGCTTGTGGTCACAAGGGTCTTGACTACCCAAGCCAATGAAAGTGAAGACCAACGCTCGAACATCTTCCAAACTCGTGCCGGCATCAATGGGAAATCAATCAAAGTTATCATCGATGGTGGGAATTGCCACAACCTTGCAAGCACGGAATTGTGTGAGAAACTCAACCTCACCCTCCTTCCGCATAGACACCCCTACCATATCCAATGGCTAAGTGACCAAGGATCCGTCAAGATCAAGCACACCGTCTCGGTGACGTTCTCAATTGGGCAATACAAGGACACGGTGGAATGTGACGTGGTTCCAATGACGGTTTGTCACATGTTGCTCGGAAGACCGTGGCAATATGACAAGTGTGCTTTGCATAATGGTCACTCAAACACTTACACCTTCAAATGGCTTGATAAAACTTGTGTGTTGCAACCAATGACTCCTAGCCAAATAATTGCGGACAATGCAAAGGCTTTAGCGAGGGCGCAATACGCAAAAACACCTTGTGAGACGAGTGGTGAGCGAGAGAACCACACCATAGTGAGTGAGAGCTACAAGCCAAACTCGAGTGAAAAAACTAAGAGTGTTCTTCTTGCCACCAAAAGTGAGATGAGAGAAGTGCGGAACAACCCATCCATCTTGCACTACGTCCTCGTATGCAAGGGACTAGCGCAAGGAACTAACGACTTGACAAATGTTCCTCCTTCTTTGATGGCTGTTTTGCAGGAATTCCAAGATGTATTTCCCGAAGAGCTTCCTCATGGCCTTCCCCCTCTTCGTGGAATCGAGCACCGCATCGACCTCATACCCGGCGCACCACTGCCAAACCGCTCCACGTATCGCACGAACCCGGAAGAGACGAAGGAGATCGAGCGTCAAATCAACCAACTCGTCTCCAAAGGTTTGATCCAAGTAAGCACTAGCCCAAGCATGGTTCCCGTGATCCTAGTCCCGAAAACGGATGATACGTTGCGGTTATGCATAGACTGCCGTCCAATCAATGCTATCACCGTGCGTTATCGACATCCTATACCTCGTCTTGATGACATGCTTGATGAGTTATGTGGAGCCACTATATTTTCGAAAATTGATCTTCGTAGTGGCTACCATCAAATTCGCAGGGCTGAAGGTGATGAGTGGAAAACCGCCTTCAAGACCAAGCTTGGTCTCTATGAATGGTTGGTTATGCCTTTTGGCTTATCCAATGCCCCATCTACCTTCATGTGTCTCATGAACCATATTTTGCGATCTCTTATCGGAAAGAGTGTAGTTGTTTACTTTGATGACATTCTTGTCTATAGCAAGTCACTCGAGGAGCATGTTACTCATGTTAAGGAGGTCCTCCAAATCCTTCGTCATGAAAAGCTTTATGCTAATCTCCCCAAGTGCACTTTTGCAAGAGACAAGCTGATTTTCCTTGGTTTTGTTGTGTCTTCTAATGGCATAGAAGTGGACGTCTCCAAAGTCAAGGACATACGAGATTGGCCCATTCCAACAAATGTTAGTGAACTTCATAGTTTTCATGGGTTGGCTGGCTTTTACCGTCGCTTTGTGAAAGATTTTTCTACCATTGCTTGCCCCCTCAACGAATTGACCAAGAAAAATGTCACGTTCGTTTGGGGAAAAGCACAACAAAAGGCTTTTGATGAGCTCAAAAAGAAGCTCACCGAAGCACCACTCCTTGCATTGCCGGATTTCACAAAAACCTTTGAGATTGAATATGACGCTAGTGGTATTGGCATTGGTGGCGTCCTTATGCAAAATGGGCGTCCTATTGCTTACCATAGTGAGAAACTTGATGGCGCACGCCTCAATTATCCCATTTATGACAAAGAACTTTTTGCCTTGGTTCGTGTTCTTCAAGTGTGGCAACACTATCTTTGGCCCAAAGAATTTATCATCCATTCCGACCATGAGTCGTTGAAGTATCTTAAGGGCCAAGCCAACTTGAGTAAAAGACACGCAAAATGGGTTGAGTTTATGGAGTCTTTTCCTTACATTGTAAAATACAAGAAGGGCAAAGAAAATGTGGTGGCGGACGCCTTGTCTCGCAAAAACACAAGCCTTCTTACACGACTCGAAGTCAATGTCTTGGGTCTTGAGGACATCAAATCTTTGTATGCGTCCGACTCTTTCTTTGGACCAATATTTGCACAATGTTCAATAGACAAAGGGATTGATGATTTCTATTTGCATAAGGGCTTTCTATTCAAACAAAACAAGCTTTGCATTCCGAAGTCGTCTCTCCAAATTTTGCTTCTTCAAGAGTCCCATGGTGGAGGCCTTATGTGACAGGGCAAAGGTGTCCGATCTTTCGATGAGATGGTTATAGTCGATTTGGTGGAGTTCGGGCTTGACGAACCGACTACACGTGCGAGCACGAGCACCAATGCAATCGCTAGGCCAATCTCCTGGAGGTTACCGATCCTGCAGAAGCATGATCAGCTGACCAGCGAGGGTCTTAATTCCTACCTAAAATCGAGAACAAGTAAGAACTAATATTGCAATCAAGATATTGAGGATTAAGATGAAAGCTTTATTGAAAAGGTGGGATCTTGTATAGGTGCGAAGTACAAGAGGCCTCTGTGACGCTCGAGCCTTGGCGAAGTTGCTATGATGGCTAACTTTATGTATAGACGAAATCCGAGTCTAAAGTGATGACTATGGGGAGTATTTAAGGAGGAAAAGGTGGGGTTTCGGCCAGCCATAGAGGTGGTGGCCGAATCCAACCCTAGAAGGCCTTTTCTCCTCAAATACGGACTCTAAAGTGGCTATTAAAAATCCTGCGAAAATTACATGGGCCTGGCCCAAAGTAAAGGTGGCGCAACACCATATTAAGCTATGGACGAATTTGTGAAGTATTAATCTTGAATATTTCGTCCAAGCCTTCAATCTTTATTATGGTGGCTTCAAAGTTCTGAAATCTCCACTCGTGACGTCCTCTTCAATCCTCACATGCTTGTTGCCATCTTCATGCATGATCATGCTCCAATGCTTGTCCTTCTCGTCCTTGATAGGTCCATCATTCCTAAGAATAAGAAACATATCTGATTTAAGCAGCATCATATTCTCATATATATGAGAAATAGTTCCAAGAAACGGAAGTACCTGATAATTAAGTTGCTTGGCACGAGCTCGAGTGATAGGTCCTTGTATGTGTGTAGTTGTAGGTACTGCGGTTGTATCAATAGATGGGATGTCCTTATCATTATGGGTCACTTTGGCCGTGACAAGACATATGACATGCTCTCCACTTACTACTATTGGCCCAAGATAAAGCGCGATGTCTAAGTCCAATGATGCACTACTTATGTCCAAGCTAAGTCTAAGTCTAGCCTTTTTGGTCTTTATATGCCATTGTCTATTCCTCATGCACCTTGGTTGGACATTAGCATGGACTTTGTGTTAGGTTTGCCTAGGTCTAGACATGTTCATGATTCTATATTTGTCATAGTGGATCATTTTTCCAAAATGGCACACTTCATTCCGTGCCATAAGACCAATGATGCTTCACATATCGCAAATCTGTTTTTCAGGGAAATAATTCATTTACATGGTATACCAAAAACGATCATCTCCGACCGCGACGTCAAATTCATGAGCTACTTTTGAAGACACTCATGCCTAAGCTCGGCATCAAGTTACTCTTCTCGTCTGCCTCACATCCTCAAACTGATGGACAAACCAAGGGTCGTCAACCGAAGCCCCGGAACACTACCCCGTGTGTTAATCAAGAAGAATGATATGGGGTGGCCCGATCTTCTCAGGAAGCACTTGTCGATGATGATGGTGGGTGGATGATAACTAGCCTGTAGCTATGAACTCTCTCGCTCGAACCCTGATGCCAATGCAACAGCTCTCGAACCCTGTGGGGTATTCACAACACCACGCTCTTGCGCACGTAGCCGTCGACCACGAACGGTAGTTTGCAATCTACTAATTCCCAATGAAACAACAGATCACACTCAATTGTAGTAGATAATTCTATCACAGGGTAATTTCAGAGGTTCTTGATAAGAAACAACTCCAAGATAGTTTTAACGTAGTCTCACCCTATGGGGACGTCCAAGGGCTTATAAGGGCGGCTGGGGTGGCCAAAATCGCGAAATAAAACGTGTCTGATACAGTCAGATCCGTCTGGATCTGATGGTAACTTTTAGAGCCAGACTTTCCGCCCTAAGTAGGGGCGGATTATCCGCCCCTGGATTATCCCCCCCTGGGGCGGGTAATCCGCCCCCCATACAGAACGACGCGCCTGAAGTCCTTAACAGAATTTCTGGAACAAGGCCGGATTATCCGGGGGTGTGGGGGGCGGATTATCCGGGGTCTGGAGACGTGTAAGTACTTGTTGGAAAGATCTCGGAATTATATTTCCAA
Source organism: Avena longiglumis (assembly GCA_030063025.1). NCBI lineage: Eukaryota > Viridiplantae > Streptophyta > Magnoliopsida > Poales > Poaceae > Avena > Avena longiglumis. The sequence goes on from CP125977.1 coordinate 314,614,406, forward strand.
CAAGTACTTATTTGCTTGATTTGGAGTTCGTATGAAGAATCCACGTCCATTTCAATTTCAGAGCTTCTGTCTGTCCGAACTGAACCTTCCTTCTTGATGATATTCTCTTGCACCTTCCTCCCGCTCCTCCCTTGCGCATCCTTGGCGATCATCACGTCGGACTCCTTGCCTTCCTCCCTCTCCTTCCCGCTGGCGTTAGTCCGATGGATATTAAATCTAGTCAAACAATAACACCATGATTTAGGTAGTATAAAGTTCTTATAAATCAACGTATCTTGTCCAACTAGGAATGAAGTCACCTTGTGATATTTTTCAATAAGGTTCGATATTTCATTCCAGCCGAGACAACTAGAATCTGCATGATCCATGATTATATCCTCATCATCTGTGATACGGATCGACCCGATGATCCTTTAGTTTGTCCCGATCTTTCACAGCGAGTCACCCGGATAGTAATCCTTCCAACAACGCCAATGGACGTCACCTGAAGAAGAGGAACGAATCCAGCATATAACGTGATGAAGATCACCACGCCTCAAACCAAAACACGACAATACTTGATGAACACAAGAACCCCCACGACAATATCAATACGATAGATAACACGACATCACCGTCCCCGGAGGGATGCTTTACCAAGCAACACACATGATAGTTTTAGACTAATCAACTGAAATCCAAAGCTACCCTAATCTAGAGGGTATTCCCAGGCTTATATGGCCGCCGGAACGTCCAAAAAACGTGAAACGAAAACATGACTGATACAGTCAGATCCGTTCGAATCTGATGGTAACTTTTAGGTCCGGACTTTTCGCCCTAAGTAGGGGCGGATTATCTGCCTACCTCCTCGGATTATCCTCCCCTGGGGCGGATTATCCGGCCCCATACTGTACGACGCGCCTGAAGTCCTTAGCAGAATTTCTAGAATAGGGCCGGATTATCCGGGGGTGTGGGGTCCGGATTATCCGGGGTCTGGAGACGTGTAAGTACTCGTTGGAAAGCTATCGCAATTATCTTTCCAATAAGTACTTATTTGCTTGATTTGGAATTCGTATAAAGAATCCATGTCCATTTCAATTTCAGGGCTTCTGTTTGTCCGAACTGAACCTTCCTTCTTGATGATCTTCTCTTGCGCCTTCCTCCCGCTCCTCCCTCGCGCATCGTTGGCGATCATCACGTCAGTCTCCATGCCTTCCTCCCTCTCCTTTCCGCTGGTGTTAGTCCGATGGGTATTAAATCTAGTCAAACAATAACACCATGATTTAGGTAGTATAAAGTTCTTATAAATCAACGTATCTTGCACAACTAGGAGTGAAGTCACCTTGTGATAGTTTTCAATAAGGTTCAATATTTCATTCCAGCTGAGACAACTAGAATCAGCATGATCCATGGTTGTATCCTCATCATCCTTCATTTCTTCAAGGAAATCCATCCTCGGCTTTAGGTAAGCTGAAAGTGGAATGAACAAAAAGAACAACGTGTACACAGAGTATATGTATACATAACATGTTGTATCATTTATGTTCACGTGAATAATATGTCTACTATACATCAAGCAACTTAAATTGCAGGTATAAGTGAAGTACAAAGAATCATGATCATATTGAAAAACAAATAGATATATAGTCTTGTTGTTTATTATTAAATTCAGTTTTCTCAAAGAAGATCTATCATCAAATTTATGATAAAAAGATCAAACCAATTCAAAATATGTGAAAACCGAATTGATTCATGCCATGCTTCAACTGCCACTCTGATTATTAGGAACATAATCATTTTGTTTAGTATGTAACATACAACTCAATTTCCAAATATTAGTGAAGTATACATCAGTAGCACACTTATGCAATAAATTGTGGGACAAGCGCAAGGGGTATGAAAAATCTGATTCAAATCTAGAAATATTGGAACAATCCAACATAGGTAAAGTTACTTTTGTTGGGTGGACTATATCAACTAGATGATAATATACTTTCATATTATCAAAAATTATAGTATCTATCCTACCACAAATATATCTTGACAGATAGCATATATGGCTAAACACAACAAGTTTCAGTTCAGCAATTCTATCATATGTAATGCATATGTGATCCACAAGAAAATTTTCATCCATGCTATATTCACCAATTAGATTAAAGATGAAATATGGGGAATATGTGCTTGAATTCAGACATGAAATTTCAAAAATCTTATCCACGGCACAACTCATATTCGTAGGTTCATTTAGCATGATGGAATATACAATATCAGTAGATGGTATTCGAGCAAGTATTTCCTTATGTGTAATCAGTACCACATGATCAAAATGCGAATTTGGTAAACTATCACATGGTGCTGTAACATTATTGCAAGACAAGTCACAAGGAGGTAACAACAAAGGAATAGACTCACAAAATATTGTGCTTGTTGGTTGTAGCTCCAAATCAGTACTGATATATTTAATATGCTCCTCACATATAGTAGGCACTGGAACATCCTCCTCAAGTGATAATGCACAGTCCAACGATGAAGGTTGTAAAATAGATGGCTCCCTTTTTTCAAAAGCAACCTGCATATCACAAGAAACAACACTAGGAGTAGAGATAATTACATTAGTAGAAACCTCATTTGTCTCATTAAATTTCAGTCTCAGTTCTTCTATGATAGGATCAACATGTGGTTTTATGTTGGTGGTTACAGGTGGACAGAGGTTGTGACGCCTAATCTCCTAAAATTGCTTAATACGTGTACGTGATAACCAAGTGTGCTTATCATTCCAAAAGATGGAAGGATCAGAATACTCATTACCAAACACAACCTGGAATTTATTACACCAGTTTGTTCCCAACATAATATGGCAGGAGTTAAACGCTCTAGGAACGACAAAACGAGAAACATATCTGCTAGGGCCATAAATGGTGAGTGGAACACAAGCGATCTGAGTAACTGGTAGTGCATGACCAGAAGTTGCTAACATAAATGGGGTTGTTAATGCACGTGTGTATAATTGTAGATTTTCAACAACCTCAATACTAACCAAATTTATGAAAGAACAAGTATCAATGGTAGTAGCAGCATGTCTACCACAAATTTCCGTTGTGAAGTGGAACAAACCCGGATTAGGATCTACTCCTGACTCCTCCTCCTAGAATGTATTACTGCAGTGGTATCGTAATGAAAAGGGATAATCATCTGCATCATTTTTTTTGCATCACATCAACACTACTAGAAGACATGATTAGTTCGTTAGTGTACAAAACAAAATCTGGTGGTGGAACTCTCACAACTCACTCAAAACTGATAAGAAAGCAGATCTTACCGTTCCAAAGTGAATAGTGATGCTTACCAATTCGAATCAACAACTTGTGCACGGATGTGATGAAGTGAATATCAAGGGTATAGAGAATGATCATAGGGCACACATGTTATTTATGGTGGAGCTGTAGGTATGGTATCCTAACTACACCGCAAACAAGTCCTGGTGCTGATCGTTATGATAACCCAAGAACACACACGGTGGAGATAAATGTGGCAAAGCAATTTATGAACAGGAATATTGCAATGCACAAGAGAGACGCTAGTAATAGTTCAACATAAACACACGCACAAAACTGCTCAATCTACAAGTGCTATTATAAACTACGCCCTTCAATCAAACTAGACACTTTTTCTTTTGTCACGCATATAGCTCTTTTCTCATTTCTTTACTATTTCTATTTTCTTTTCCCTCTTTTCTATTTTTTTATAAACTTGCTAACACAAAGCAAAATAGATGCAACAAATCTAGGAAAAATTACGGGGACCAGATAATTCGGTTTTGTCGGGGGCCGAATAATCCGGTTTTCCTGGGCAAAAATTTGCACTTCAAAAACACTAATGAGCAGCCTGATTAGAGTAAAGCAACTAGTCTCATGGATACGTTCCTAGGCACGGATGTTGTAGATAGGCTGTAGCTAGGGTTTGCACACAAAAGTATGCTATGTGGACTCGAAAAAGTAGATGGAAACTTGTAGAAAACAGTGATGGAGAACTTGGTGGAAAAACAAGATCAAACCCTAAACTTAAACACAAACGAAAACTAGACTCCTATGAGAAAAAAAACCTGCAGACCGGATCTACGAGAAGACACGACCATCAACTAAAACTTGAAAAACGATGCAATCTAGGCTATGGCAATTTTTTTTTGCATGGCTTATTCTATATAGGACTAAAACAAGAACTAATCTATGGATGGATTTGTGGATGCTTACCGAGTAAACGAGGAAATCTGATACCAAGATGATATGGGGTGGCCCGATCTTCTTAGCAAGCACTTGTCGATGATGATGGTGGGTGGATGATAACTAGCCTGTAGCTATGAACTCTCTCGCTCGAACCCTGATGCCAATGCAACAGCTCTCGAACCCTGTGGAATATTCACAACACAACGCTCTTGCGCATGCAGTCGTTGACCACGAACGGTAGTTTGCAATCTACTAATTCCCAATGGAACAACAAATCACACTTAGTTGCAGTAGATAATTCGATCACAGGATAATTCCAGAGGTTCTTGATAAGAAACAACTCCAAAATAGTTTTAACGTAGTCTCACCCTAACTATAGGGACGTCCCAGGGCTTAGAAGGGCGGTTGGGGCGGCCAAATTCACAAAACAAAACGTGTCTGATACAGTCAGATCTGTCCAGATCTGATGGTAAATTTTAGGGACGGACTTTCCGCCTAAGTAGGGGCAGATTATCTGCCCCCCGTGATTATCCTCCCCTGGGACGGATTATCCGCCCCCATACAGAACAACGTGCCTGAAGTCCTTAGCAGAATTTCTGGAATAGGGCCGGACTATCCGGGGGTGTGGGGGCTGGATTATCCGGGGTCTAGAGACGTGTAAGTACTTGTTGGAAAGATCTCAGAATTATATTTCCAACAAGTACTTATTTGCTTGATTTGGAGTTCGTATGAAGAATCCACGTCCGTTTCAATTTCAGAGCTTCTGTCTATCCGAATTGAACCTTCCTTCTTGATGATATTCTCTTGCGCCTTCCTCCCGCTCCTCCCTTGTGCATCCTTGGCGATCATCACGTCAGACTCCTTGCCTTCCTCCATCTCCTTCCCACTGGCGTTAGTCTGATGGATATTAAATCTAGTCAAATAATAACACCATGATTTAGATAGTATAAAGTTTTTATAAATCAACGTATCTTGTCCAACTAGGAATGAAGTCACCTTGTGATATTTTTAATAAGGTTCAATATTTCATTCCAGCTGAGACAACTAGAATCTGCATGATCCATGATTGTATCCTCATCAAAGAACCTTAAGGATTGGGAGGAATGCACCCCACACGCCGAGTTTGCCTACAGTCGCGCCAAGCACTCCACCACCATGAAGAGCCCGTTCATGATTGTCTATGGATTCGAGCCCCTCACCGCGCTCGACATCCTACCACTTCCTCTCCATGAGTGTACCAATATGGACGTCGACAAGCGTGCCCAAGCAATGAGAAAACTATATGAAGACACAAGAGCGACGATCGAGCAACAAGTGCTTCGCCAAGCGTCAAGGATGAACAAAAACAAGAAAGAGATGATCTTCGAAGAAGGTGATCTTGTGTGGATACACTTGAGTAAAGATCGCTTTCCCAATGATCGCGACTCCAAGCTCAAACCAAGGGGAGATGGACCCTTTAAGGTCCTCAAAAGAATCAACAACAACGCGTACGTCATCGACATACCAACCTCCAAGTGCCTGGTGAGCAATACATTCAACGTCAAGGACCTGTCACCCTACCATGGAGATGATCAAGTTGATAGCCATGAAGAGTCGAGGACGACTCTTTCCCAAGAGGGGGAGTTGATGCAGCCCGTCATATGGACGCCCCTCCATCTACACCACCAAGTCTCCCAAGTGGACCAATGACTCGCGCCCGAGCCAAACTCCTACAAGATAAGGTTAACTCGCACATTTTCTCGTGTGACTTTGATACTTCCTTGGATGGCTTTGCTACTTCATGCAACTACACTATGCATCCTCAACTATGAAGCCCCGGTGCATCACCAAGCCCCCATTAAAGGAGAACAAGGAGCAGGACAAGGAGAAGCAACTACTGAAGCTCAACACACTAGAGTCTCCAAACTAGCAGACTGGAGTCTCCGGTCCGACACATCGGAGTCTCCGACTGACCTCCGGACCGACCCTAGAGACCGATCTGGGGACATTTTGTATGCCCCTCTGGAGGCGGACCGGAGATGGACCATAATCTTTGGCCTGGACCAGAGTCTCCGGACCGCCTCACCGGAGTCTTCGACCTGCGCGTGAACAGGCATGTAAAGGCCTTTGGGGCCTGGCCCATGAAACTCCCAGATTCGCCCCAACTTCCAGTTTTATCCCTAAACTACCCATGTTTAAGTGGCTGGCCTATAAATAGCCCCAGCCCTCTATTGTAAACCTTAGACTTGGATAATTGCAATAGAAGAAACCCTAGAGGATCTATCTATTGCTAATCTGATGCTCCTTCACGAGGAGCACCAATTATCCCCTAACCTCTTGGATTTTGTCTAGTGCATTCAAGTTGTACAAGTCCTTGGAGTCGGTGTCTCGTCTCCAAGTATTCAAGATCTCATCAAGCCTCTCACCCCCGATGTTGGTAGTGGGAGAGTCTCTTGCCCGTTACCGATCTTAGGGATTGTGTCTAAACCGGTTGCCTACGGGGTGAGCTATTGGTGTGTATCGTGTCTTTGCATGTGTGGGTGTGTTCATCGAGTTCTTCGTGTGTGAGTCCTTGGATTTCATCATTCTCCCTCCTCCCTCACCTCTATCTTGATTTCTATGGGAATTCGTGAAAGATCGGGCAACCCTAAGGGGTCACCCCTAACAGGTTTGTTTTTACAAGGAACACCATATTTTGTTGTAGTTAGTTGTAGAGAACCCATAACCTATAATTAAGATGCTTGATGGACAACTAGTTAATAGGGACTCGATGTTAGGAGATCCAGCATGGCAATTTCTCTTCATAGTCTCGTCCCTACTGGTGAAGGGTTTCGCAGCATAGTAAATCAAAAAAATTCTACGGATGCGAACGGGAAAGCCAAGATCTAATCTAGGAGATGCAAACAACAAGAGGGAATAGATGATATCTTCATACCCTTGAAGATTCGCACAGCGGAACGTTCAATGGAACGTGGTTGATGTAGTCGTACTAGCTTCTCCTCCTCGCGATCCGATCTGATCCAACACCACAAGTGGCGATGCCTCCGAGAGATGCACACGTACGGCACCTCGACGTCTCCTCCTTCCTCGATCCAGCAAGTGGGGTGGAGAGATAGATTGGATCTACAACACGACGACGTGGTGCAAAGGTGGAGAGTTTCTGCAGCAGGGCTTCGCCTACGCGCAGTCGGGAGAGAGAGAGAGAGAGAGAGAGAGAGAGAGAGGAGGGCAGCAGGTAGGCGGCTAGGGTTGAGGAGGTGTAGGGGGAGGGTGCGCCCCTGCCCTCTTTAAATAGAGGGCTGGCCGGCTGCCCCCTTGCCCCTCCCCCAAGCCTAGGGCCGGCGGCCACATGGGAGGAGTGGGGGCAAGTTTCCCCACTCTAGAAGCTCTCCCTAGGATTTCCCCTAGGGTTTGGCCGGCTGGGCCTATGGGGCCTTGTGCCCCTGGCCCAATGCGCTTGGCACTCCTCGAGGCCCACGCCTCTCGACAAGTGGGGCCACGTTGGTCCCACTCCGGAAGGTTCTAGAAGCTTTCGGTACAATACCGAACAATCCGAAACAATTCCGAAATCCAAAAACTGCTTTCTCTTATATGAATCTTATTCTCCAGACCATTCCGGAACCTCTCATGACGTCCTGGATCTCATCCGAGACTCCGAACAAAAACTCATAAACCAATTATCCATTCTATCCTAGCGTCGAGACACGTTAAGTGTGTGACCCTACGGGTTCGAGAATATGCAGACATGATCTTCTATCAATAATCAACAGCGGGGTCTGGAAACCCATATTGACTCCCACACATTCATCGATGATTATATCGGATGAACCACGATGCCAGGATTCAATTAATCCCATATATATATTCCCTTCGTCATGCGATATTTTACTTGCCCGAGATTCGATCGTCGGTATCGGCATACCTAGTTCAATCTCGTTCACAGCAAGTACTTTACTCGTTCTGTAATCCGATATCACTTTGTGATTAACTCCTTAACCACGTGCTTGCAAGCGGTGTTGATATCGATTACCGAGTGGGCCCAAAGTATATCTCTTCGACTTGGGAGGGACAAATCCCATCTCGATACATACAACCCAACAAGTACTTTCCGATCACCTGAGAGACACCTTTATGATCACCCTCTCATAGGATGACGTTTGATGACCTCAAAGCTTTCTTCCGATACCAGGGAGTTGCACTATCTCAGGGTCTAAGGAATACAATATTTGACTTAAGAAAAAGCTTCGCAAAGATGAACACGATGACACGATCTAATTGCTCTGCTTGATTTGGGTATGTCCATCATATCATTCTCTCAATGATATAATCTCATTGTTAATCGACAACTCATGTATATGGTTAGGAAACCTTAACCATCATTAATCAATGAGCTAGTCCATAGAGGCGTACTAGGGACACGGCGTTGTTCATAAACCACACAAGTATCAAAGTTTCCGCTTAATACAATTCTAGCATGAAATATAAACTTTATCATGAACAAGAATTATAATAACATATTTATTATTGCCTCTAGGGCATAATTCCAACAGCCTCCCACTTGCACTTGCACTAGAGTCAATAATCTAGTTTACATCTGGCAACAATCTAATACCCATGGCACTAAGGTGCTGATCATGTTTTGCTCGTGGAAGAGGTTTAGTCGACGGATCTGCGACATTCAGATCCGTATGTACTTTGCTAATCTTCAGATCTCCATCTTGATAGGGCAAAGGTGTCCGATCTTTCGATGAGATGGTGATAGTCGATTTGGTGGAGTTCGGGCTTGACGATCCGACTACACATGCGAGCACGAGCGCCAATGCAATCGCTAGGCCAATCTCCTGGAGGTTACCGATCCTGCGGGAACACGATCAGCCTGACCAGCGAGGGTCTTAATTCCTACCTGAAATCGAGACCAAGTAAGAACCAATATTGCAATCGAGATATTGCGGATTAAGAGGAAATCTTTATTGAAAAGGTGGGATCCTGAATAGGTGCGAAGTACAAGAGGCCTCTGCGACGCTCGAGCCTTGGCGAAGTTGCTATGATGGCTAACTTAATGTCTAAACAAAATCCGAGTCTAGGGGGACGGCTATGGGGAGTATTTAAGGAGGAAAAGGTGGGGTTTTGGCCAGCCATGGAAGTGGTGGCCGAATCCAACCCTAGAAGTCCTTTTCCCCTCAAATACGGGCTCTAAAAAAGTGGCTAATTAAAATCCTGCGAAAATTACATGGGCCTGGCCCAAAATAAAGGTGTCGCAGCACCATATTAAGCTATGGACGAATTCGTGAAGTATTGATCTTGAATATTTTGTCCAAGCGTTCTTTCTTCATTATGGTGGCCTCAAAGTTCTGAAATCTTCATTCGTGGCCTTCTCTTGGATCATCACATGCTTGCTGCCATCTCCATGCATGGCCATGCTCCAATGCTTGTCCCTCTCATCCATGCTTGGTCCATCATTCCTGAGAGTAAGAAATACATCTGATTTAGGTAGCATCATATTCTCATATATGTGAGGAATAGTTCCAAGAAACAAAAGTACATGATAGTTAAGTTGTTTGGCACGAGATCTTGTGATGGGTCCTTGTATGTGTGTTGTTGTAGGTACAACGGTTGTATCAATAGAAGGAATGTCCACATCATGCTCCCCTTCTTGAATTGAAGTCGTCCTCGACGCAATCTCATCTTCCTCACCAAAGTAAGGCTTCAAATCTGCAATGTTAAACGTAGGACTAACCGTACCAAAGTCTGCAGGCAACTCAAGTTTATATGCTTTCTCCCTTTATCCCCAGCAAGTTTATACTTAGCATTCATGTGTTCAATGTTATCTTTAGTAGTCTTATGCAAGTTTAATATCATTTCAGCGCGTTGTGTAGCATCCAAATTATGTTACACCGAAGAAGGTAAAGGCAATAAATCAATAGGTGCACGAGGAACAAAACCATACACAATCTCAAATGGGCACATATTTGTGGTAGAATGCAACGAACGATTATAAGCAAATTCTATATGAGGTAAACACTCTTCCCACAATTTTAAGTTCTTCTTTAAAACAGCCCGCAACATAGTAGACAAAGTTCTATTTACTACTTCAGTTTATCCATCAGTTTGGGGATGACATGTAGTACTAAACAACAATTTAGTCCCCAACTTAGCCCATAAACATCTCCAAAAGTGGCTAAGAAATTTAGTATCACAATCAGAAACAATAGTATTTGGCACACCATGCAAACGAACAATTTCACGAAAGAACAAATTAGCAATATGCGCAGCATCATCCGTTTTATGACAAGGAATAAAGTGTGCCATCTTAGAAAACCGATCCACAACAATAAAAATACTATCCCTCCCCTTCTGTGTTCGTGGCAATCCCTTGTGTGACCGTCTTGGGCTGCGGCCAATTCTCAATAGCTTCAATCTTGGCTGGATCCACTTCAATACCTTGTGATGTAACAACATAGCCAAGAAACGCAACTCGATTGGTGCAAAAGGTGCACTTCTCAAGGTTACCAAACAAACGTGCATCACGTAAAGCATTGAAAACAGCACGTAAATGGTCCAAATGATCCTCTAAAGATTTGCTATAAATCAGAATATCATCAAAGTAGACTACGACAAAACGTCCAATGAAAGCACGTAAAACTTCGTTCATTAATCTCATAAAAGTGCTAGGTGCATTAGTTAAACCAAACGGCATTACTAACCACTCATATAAACCAAACTTAGTTTTAAATGTTGTTTTCCATTCATCTCCTAATTTTATACGAATCTGGTGGTAACCACTACGCAAATCAACTTTAGAAAACATGGTAGAGCCACTCAATTCATCAAGCATGTCATCTAAACGTGGAATAGGATGACGATATCGAATAGTAATATTATTGATAGCTCTACAATCAGTACACATGCGCGAAGAACCATCTTTCTTAGGTAGCAAAATAATAGGAACAACACATGGGCTAAGGGACTCACGAATATGATCTCTGTCGAGTAGTTCCTGAATTTGGCGTTGTATCTCCTTTATCTCCTCTGGATTGGTTCTATATGGCGCGCGGTTGGGCAACCAGGAATTAGATCAATTTGGTGCTCAATTCCTCTAATAGGAGGTAGTCCTGGTGGCAGCTCAGCGGGAAATACGTCCTCATGTTTCTGCAAAAGGTTAGCAATAGCGGGTGGCAAAGAAGGAGGCATATCCTCAAATGAAAACAAAACCTCTTTGCAGACAATTGCATAACATTGAGTATTGTTTACATCTAGTTCAGCAATATCAATTTTATTTGCAAGCATACATGGACTCTTCAAACGAATTTCAGTAGCATGTGTAGAATCAGATTTAGTGTTCTTTGGTGGTATAAAATCTGCAGCAACAATCTGATTCTCACTTTTATTTTCTCCTCAGTTTTAGCTCTACTAGCTCTAGCAAGATCATCTTTTAAAATCTTTTCGGGAGTCATAGGTTTTAGACCATTTCTCTTTCCATCATGCATAAGACAATAGTGATTAGTTTTGCCATTATGAACAGATTCTCTATCAAATTGCCATGGTCTACCAAGTAACAAAGAACAAGCTTGCATAGATACAACATCACAATCAACAAAATCAGAATATGTACCAATAGTAAAATGCACGCGTACCGTTCTTGTTACCTTGATCTTGCGAGAACTCTCAAACCATTGGATGTAATATGAATGTGGGCGTTGTCTTGTTGGAAGCGCAAGCTTCTCTACCATGTCAACACTAGCCAGATTGTTACAACTCCCTCCATCAATGATGATCCGTATAGATCTTTCCTTGACAACACCACATGTTTGGAACAGGTTGTGGCGTTGATCTTACTCAGATTTGCTCAATTGCACACTCAACACACGTTGTGTAATTAATCTCTTGTATTGATCAGCAGCTTCAGCTCCCATTACCTCTATCTCTTCATCAGCATCAGAATTGTCTCCATCTCGAGCAGAAATAAGGGCTAGTGTATCTTCATCAAAGTCACTCGTTGAATCGTATTGACCATCTTCCCGCACTATCATCACACGTTGTGTTGTGCACTGTCTCTTAATATGACCAAAACCCCAGCACTTGCGGCATTGTATATCCTTTGTCTTACCCGTGGAAGCCATAGAAGATGCACTACGAGCAGGAGCATTGGATGATGGTGGAGGAGCAGCTGGAAATCTTGTGGTGGCCTTGGATGTGGGAGTAGCTGGTGGCGAATCACGAGGAGGCGCTGATTGTCGGGATGTCCAAGTGGATGTGCGACCTGCAGAATTATTAGTCCTCCTCCATGGTGGTTGGCGATCCTGCACTTCACATTCATCTTTGCAAGCAAGATGAAACAAACGAGTGATAGAATTATATTCCTTATAATCTAATATGTGATGAATGTCCTTGTTTAATCCACCAAAGAAACGTGCAAGCATTTGTTCATTAGATTCAACAAGACCACACCAAACCATCCCCGTTTGCAATTCCTGATAATACTCTTCTACAGAATTTTTCCCTTGCTCTAAACGTGTCAGATTCTTTAGTAAAACACGTTGATAAGTGTGAGGTACAAAACGAACATGCATAGCAGTTTTTAAAGCAGTCCAAGTATTAGGAATAGTAGTAGGATTTAAACGACAATACTCATACCACCAAAGGGAAGCAAATTTAGTAAATTCATATGTAGCAGCACTAACACGCATATTCTCAGGATATTTTAAGCATGCAAAACGTTGTTCTACTTCCATCTCCCATGTAAGATATGCATCAGGATTATATTGACCCTCAAAAGATGGAATATTTAATTTAAGCTTTGCAACATGATCATCATCACGTCTGGGTGGTCGGCGTTGCGTAGTAATGTCGGGACGGCCAAGGTACCGTGGAGGTTGTTCAACCTCCTCGTCAACAGATAAATCGTCGTCGGGGGTAGTAGTACCCGTCGTCAATCCCCAATGTCGCAGAATGACAGCGGAAGTCTGAGTCGTCGGTACGGTGATGGCACTTTGGTGCGGCTACCGAACCGGCCAGGCCGTGATCGGAATACGCCAGTGCGCCCGATGCGGATCTTGGTGCAATCTGTTCAAAATCTCCTTGAACCAAGCGTCAAACTTGGCGTTGAAGGATTTCTTGAGTCCATCGATCTTGTCCACGACGTTGGTGAGCTTGGTGTCAAACTCCCCTAGGCGTGTATCCTCGTCTTCAGCGCGACTGACCAAGAGCTCGGAGAAGTGGGCATGTAGTTCTTCGTTCGTTATTATGGCAGTGTTCCGCGAAGTATCTGTCATGGTTAGTCCTTTAAAAAGCACAGGTATATACTACGGAAAGATGGTGGAAGTCACGCGTAATCCGTCAAGCAATATACGAAGCTCTTACAAGTTCTTACCAAACGGCAAGAAAAGGCGATGTGCAACCGCGAGGATCAGTGGGTCCAGAGATTGAGCCAAGCGATTACCAGGAGTCGAGACACCGCACGTGGAGAATATCTGTGGAGCTCTGGGAAGGCTTAGCAAAGGAGGTTAGCAATTATCAAAACATCAATGCAAAAGTTGAAAGAATGCTCAACGACGGTACTGTGCTGGTCCTAGGCTAGACCGTACTAGAGAGACGCGAGCCTAGATCACCAACGATGTCACGACGCGACACAACAAGCAATGTATGATGATATGCCACCATGAAAAGCGAACCGAGAGGTGGAAAATCACTATGATGGCGAGTGTCTAGAACTGATCTACGGGTCTAAAATAGGTTAGCCCCAAAAATTCGAAATTTTTATTTTGCTCGGAAGCCAAGCGCCAAAAAATATCGCTATAACGGTAGATGGAGAAAAGTGATCCCGGGGTCGAAAACAAGATAGCCGTAAAAAATTTGGGCGGTTCGGACTTTTTTGCTCTCCTTCTGGACTTACGACCGGACTCTTAGCTTGACACGGACTTTAGCTTAACACGGAAACAACAAAGAAGGAAAGTAAAAAAGAAATAACTAGGAAACAATAACTCTACTCGGACTCGTATCGCGGCAGGAAAACTGATCGGATCTGTGTCGTGGTAGGAAGGCGGTGGCGGAGTATTAGGGTTTATGGTGGCTGGGTATATGGCGGCGGAATATGGTGGCGGTGATCGGCGAGTGTGGCGGTGACTACTATGATCAGAACTCGAAACTCTAAGGGACGAGACACTAAGACCAAAGAACTCGACGACGATGTAGACACAAATTCAACAATGCAAAAGCGAGAAATAATGTGAGGCGTAGATTGGTTATGGGATGGATCTAAACTCTAAGCATGTTTTGGCTTTTTCGTGGGTTATAGGTAAAAACAGATCTAATCTACGAAAATAGTAAAATCTCACTGAGCAACCTGAAATCTGATACCACTTGATAGGGCAAAGGTGTCCGATCTTTCGATGAGATAGTGATAGTCGATTTGGTGGAGTTCGGGCTTGACGATCCGACTACACGTGCGAGCACGAGCGCCAATGCAATCGCTAGGCCAATCTCCTGGAGGTTACCGATCCTGCGTGAACACGATCAGCCTGACCATCGAGGGTCTTAATTCCTACCTGAAATCGAGAACAAGTAAGAACTAATATTGCAATCAAGATATTGCGGATTAAGAGGAAAGCTTTATTGAAAAGGTGGGATCCTGAATAGGTGCGAAGTACAAGAGGCCTCTACGACGCTCGAGTCTTGGCGAAGTTGCTATGACGGCTAACTTAATGTCTAAACAAAATCTGAGTCTAGGGGGACGGCTATGGGGAGTATTTAAGGAGGAAAAGGTGGGGTTTCGGCCAGCCATGGAAGTGGTGGCTGAATCCAACCCTAGAAGTCCTTTTCCCCTCAAATACAAACTCTAAAAAGTGGCTAATTAAAATCCTGCGGAAATTACATGGGCCTGGCCCAAAATAAAGGTGTCGCAGCACCATATTAAGCTATGGACGAATTCGTGAAGTATTGATCTTGAATATTTCGTCCAAGCGTTCTTTCTTCATTATGGTGGCCTCAAAGTTCTGAAATCTTCATCCGTGGCCTTCTCTTGGATCATCACATGCTTGCTGCCATCTCCATGCATGGCCATGCTCCAATGCTTGTTCCTCTCATCCATGCTTGGTCCATCATTCCTAAGAGTAAGAAATACATCTGATTTAGGCAGCATCATATTCTCATGTATGTGAGGAATAGTTCCAAGAAACGAAAGTACCTGATAGTTAAGTTGTTTGACACGAGATCTTGTGATGGGTCCTTGTATGTGTGTTGTTGTAGGTACAACGGTTGTATCAATAGAAGGGATGTCCACATCACAACTGTTATATAATCTCGAATTATATGAAACTTGCGGTTGATATGCTTGGTCTTTGAATGATATCTTGGTTCCTAAGGCAGTGCTATGGCGCCAGTGTTGTCACACAATATCTCCAGTGGGTCCAAGGCACTTGGAACCACACCAAGCTCAGTGATGAAGTTCTTGATCCAAACTCCTTCACTTGACGCTTCTGCAGAAGCCATGTATTCCGCTTCTACTGTAGATCCCGCGCTCACGCTTTGCTTGCAGCTTCTCCAGCTCACAGCTCCTCCATTCAAAATATAAACGTATCCTGTCTGAGATTTAGAATCATCCTTGTCGGTGTCGAAACTAGCATCGACATAACCTTTTACGACGAGATGTTCATCACCTCCATAGACTAAGAACATTTCTTTAGTTCTATTTAAATACTTTAGGATGTTCTTCACGGCTGTCTAGTGTTCCACTCCTGGATCACTTTGGTATCTGCTCGTCAAACTAAGAGCATTGGACACATCCGGTCTAGTACATAGCATGGCATACATGATAGATCATATGGCCGTGGCATAAGGCACTTTGCTCATAGCTTCTCTATCGTTTCTGGTAGGCGGACACTGAGCCCTGCTCAATATCTTACCTGACAACATAGGCACTGAACCTTTCTTTGCCTTATCCATTCTGAACCTTTTCAGAACTTTTTCTAGGTATGTACTTTGGCTTAAAGCTATCAGGCGTCTTTGTCTATCTCTATAGATTTTGATTCCCAATATATAAGGAGCTTCCCCTAGGTCTTTCATTGAAAAACATTTGTTCAAATAACTCTTCACATCGTTAAGCATGTCAATGTCATTTCCGATAATCAATATGTCATCCACATATAGTACCAAAAATGTCACTGAGCTCCCACTCACTTTCTTGTAGATAGAAGCTTCGTAGCAATTTGGACGAAATCCAAAGATCTTGATCACTTGATCAAAACGAAGGTTCCAACTCCGAGATGCTTGCTTCAGTCCATAAATGGAATGCTGAAGTTTGCACACCTTATCCTTAGGATCGACAAAACCTTTGGGTTGCATCATATACAACTCTTCATCAATGTTGCCATTGAGGAACGTAGTCTTGACATCCATCTACCATATTTCATAATCATGAAACGCAGCAATTGCTAATAAAATCCGAATGGACTTAAACATCGCTACGGGAGAGAAAGTCTCATCGTAGTCAACACCTTGAACTTGTCGAAAACCTTTCGCGACAAGCCGTGCTTTATAGACAGTAACATTACCATCCGCGTCCATTTTCTTCTTGAAAATCCATTTGCACTCAACGGCCTTTCGGTCGCTAGGAGGGTCCACCAAAGTCCATACTTGGTTTTCGCTCATGGATCCCAATTCGGATTTCCTGGCCTCTAGCCATTTCTCAGAGTCTGGGCTCATCATTGCTTCTTCATAGTTCACAGGTTCACTGTTGTCTACTAACAAGACAGTTAAGGCAGTTCGTACCACTCGGGGAGCACGCGACCTTGTCGACTGCGCGACGCTCGATAGTAGCATCGTCCAAGCTTCATGATCCTTGTCATTAGCTTCCTCTATTGTTGGTGCGACGACCTTCGAACAAATTCAGTCTTGCGCTACTCTCCAACTCAAGAGAAGGTTCAATAACCTCGTCTAGCTCTACTTTCCTCCCACTCACTTCTTTCGAGAGAAACTCCTTCTCAAGAAAGGATTCGTTCTTTGCGACAAACACTTTGCCTTCGGATCTGTGATAGAAGGTATACCCAATCGTTTCCTTAGGGTATCCTATGAAGACGCATTTCTCCGCTTTGGGTTCGAGCTTGTCCGGCATCAACTTATTGACGTAAGCTTCGCATCCCCAAACTTTAAGAAACGACAACTTAGGTTTAGCACCAAACCATAGTTCATACGGTGCCGTCTCAACGGATTTAGATGGTGCCCTATTTAAAGTGAATGCAGCGGTTTATAATGCATAACCCCAAAATGATAACGGCAAATCTGTAAGAGACATCATCAATCGCACCATATCCAATAAAGTTCGATTCCGGCGTTCAGACACACCATTGCGCTGTAGTGTTCCGGGTGGCGTGAGTTGCGAAACGATTCCGCTTGCTTTAAGATGCGTGAGAAAATCATAACTCAAATATTCACCTCCACGATCGGATCGTAGAAATTTAATTTTCCTGTTATGATGGTTTTCCACTTCGTTCTGAAATTCTTTGAACTTTTCAAATGTTTCAGATTTATGTTTAACTAAATAGATATACCCATATCTACTTAAGTCATCAGTAAAAGTGAGAAAATAGCGATAACCACCGCGCGTCGAAACACTCATTGGTCCGCATACATCGGTATGTATGATTTCCAATAAGTCCGTTGCTCGCTCCATTATTCCGGAGAACGGGGTTTTGATCATCTTGCCCATGAGGCATGGCTCGCACGTGTCAAATGATTCAAAATCAAGAGACTCCAAAAGTCCATCAGAATGGAGTTTCTTCATGCGTTTTACACCAATATGACCTAGACGGCAGTGCCACAAATAAGTCGTATTATCACTATCTATCTTGCATCTCTTAGCCTCAATGTTATGGATGTGTGTTTCATTGCTTTCGAGATTCAGAAAAAATAAACCATTTATAGCAGGTGCATGACCATAAAATATGTTACTCATATAAATAGAACAACCATTATTCTCTGATTTAAATGAATAACCGTCTTGCAATAAACACGATCCAGATATGATGTTCATGCTCAACGCAGGCACATAATAACATTTATTGAGGTTTAAAACTAATCCCGAAGGTAAAACTAAGGAGAGCGTCTTGGCCATCACATCGACTCTTGATCCGTTGCCAACGCGCATCGTCACCTCATCCCTCGCTAGCCGTCGTCTATTTCGTAGCTCCTGTTTCGAGTTACAAATATTAGCAACTGAACCAGTATCAAATACCCAGGCACTACAACGAGGACTAGTAAGGAAAACATCAATAACATGTATATCAAATATACCTTTGATGGTGTCAGCCTTCTTGTCGCTAAGTACTTGGACGATTCCTTCGATGACCCTTGTCCTTGCAATAGAAGCACTCGATTGTCGGCTTAGGTCGGACTTGAGCTTCTTCTCTGCGAGGGCAACGCTTCTTGCCCTTCTTAAAGGGCTTCTTTGCACCTTACCTTTCATAAAGATGGGGGCTTGTTGACCATCAACACATGATTATCTTTCTTGATGTCCACCTCAGACTTTCGACTTAGCAAAGAGCTCGATGATCGTATCGATGGAACCAATATGATTATGAGTAACTACAAAACCTTTGTAGCTAGGAGGAGTGATTGCAGAACTCATCAATCTTGAGCTCCTCCTAATCTTGCATCCGATTGCTCAAGGCGTTGAGTGTAGCCCGACATCTTAATGGCGTTCTCACTAACGGAACTCCTTCCTCCATCTTGCGTTAAAGAATTTCTCGGAGATCTCATATCTCTCGAGCGGGCTGATGCGAAACATAGTTTTCAGTTCCTTAAGAATCTCAAAGGGCCCGGGGAACTCCTCAAAACGATTTTGAAGGTCCGATTCCATAGAAAACAACATGGTGCTCTTAATCACACCATAATCATCCTTGCGCGACTGATAAACATCTTTCTCATCGGTACGCATCTCTGACAGGGTGTCACCTAGCGCTTTCTCAAGGACATAGTCCTTTTGTCCGCCAAAGAGAATGATTCTTAGATTGCGGAACCAGTTGGTGAAGTTAGACCCATTGTTCTTAAGCTTTTCTTTCTCAGCAAAAACTTTGAAGTTGAAGTTGGAGTTAGCCATTTGATCTACAAAATTTGCAAGTACAATTTAGACTATGTTCATGATAACTAGTTTAACTTAATCAAATTACTAGATGAACTCCCACTAAATTCAACATCTCTCAAGTTGTTTAGTGAACTTGATCCAAATTCACCACACCTAATCCGATCTTCACGAGAAGAGATGTGGTTTCAATGGTGGAAAACAAAGTGTCGATCATATCATTTATATGACTCATGCTTAACCTTTCGGTTCATGTGTTCCGAGGCCATGTATGTACATGCTAGGCTCGTCAAGTCAAACCCAAGTATTTTCGCGTGTGTAAAACTGGCTTGCACCCGTTGTATGTGAACGTAGAGTTTATAGCACCCGATCATCACGTGATGCTTGAACACGACGAACTTTTGCAACGGTGCATACATGGGGAGAACACGGTTTTATCTTGATCTTTAAGTGAGGAATCATCTTATAATGCTACCGTCGCGGTCTAAGCATAATAAGATACATAAAAGGATAAACATCACATGCATATAATTTTATGTTACATGGTATAGCCAATCTCCACGCAATGATCTCCATCTTGTGCGTGCCAGCATGATCTCCATCACTCCATCATGACAGCCTCCACCACGAATAGCAACTACAACTATTGCTAATTACTTAGCGATAAAGTAAAGCTATTACATGGCGTATAAGAAATTGACACACAGGTCATACACAATTATAAAGACAACCATATGGCTCCGGCCGGTTGTGTACTCATCAACATGCAAGTCGTGAAACATTACAAAACATTATCATTGCATACAACATACACATCACATCTTGGGCCATACCATATCACAGAAACACTCCCTGAAAAAACAAGTTAGACGCCTCTACTTTGCTGTTGCATGTTTTACGTGGCTTATGGGAGTAACAAGCTAAGAACGATTCTTACCTACGGAAAGCCACAACGGTGATATTATGGTTGCCAACATCTGGTGTAAATCCCATGACTACTATAGTGAGAGAAACTAGCATCCACCCGGTAGCATGTGTGGAACAAGCCACACGTCAAGTCTTGCGGTCTCATGACGAGGTCGCGTAAAGTTGGCCTGGACCGCTTCGATCTCACTTTTCCGCGTCATAAGAAGTACACAAACAAGAGGCTTGCAACAGAAAACATCAACGCCCGCAACAAGCATGTTGCGTTCTACTCGTGAAACACATCTACGCATAGATCTAGCTCTGATACCACTGAAGGGTTTCGCAACATAGTAAATCAAAAAATTTCTACGGATGCGAACGGGAAAGCCAAGATCTAATCTAGGAGATGCAAACAACGAGATGGGATAGATGAGATCTTCATACCCTTGAAGATTCGCACAGCGGAACGTTCAACGGAACGTGGTTGATGTAGTCGTAATAGCTTATCCTCCTCGCGATCTGATCCGATCCAACACCGCAAGTGGCGATGCCTCCGAGAGATGCACACGTACGGCACCTCGACGTCTCCTCCTTCCTCGATCCAGCAAGTGAGGTGGAGAGATAGATTGGATCTACAACACGACGGCGTGGTGCAAAGGTGGAGAGTTTCTGCAGCAAGGCTTCGCCTACGCGCAGTCGGGAGAGAGAGAGAGAGAGAGAGAGAGAGAGAGAGGATGGCAGCAGGTAGGCGGCTAGGGTTGAGGATGTGTAGGGGGAGGGTGCGCCCCTGCCCTCTTTATATAGAGGGATGGCCGGCTTCCCCCTTGCCCCTCCTCCAAGCCTAGGGCCGGCGGCCACATGGGAGGAGTGGGGGGCAAGTTTCCCCCCCTCTAGAAGCTCTCCCTAGGGTTTCCCCTAGGGCTTGGCCGGCTGGGCCTATGGGGCCTTGTGCCCCTGGCCCACTGCGGCCAGGGCACTCCCTCGTAGGCCCCCTCCCCCTCCCGACAAGTGGGGCCACGTTGGTCCCACTCCGGAAGGTTCTAGAAGCTTCCGGTACAATATCGAACAATCCGAAACAATTCCGAAATCCAAAAACTGCTTTCCCTTATATGAATCTTATTCTCTGACCATTCGGAACCTCTCGGGGACGTCCCGTTATCATCCGAGACTCGAACAAAAACTCATAAACCAATTATCCATTATATCCTAGCGTCGAGACACGTTAAGTGTGTGACCCTACGGGTTCGAGAATATGCGAGACATGATCTTCTATCAATAATCAACGGTGGTGCGAAACCCATATTGACTCCCACACATTCATCGATGATCATATCGGATGAACCATGATGCCGATTCAATTAATCCCATATATATATTCCCTTCACACGCGATATTTTACTTGCCCGAGATTCGATCGTCGGTATCGGCATACCTAGTTCAATCTCGTTCACAGCAAGTACTTTACTCGTTCCGTAATCCGATATCACTTTGTGATTAACTCCTTAACCACGTGCTTGCAAGCGGTGTTGATATCGATTATCGAGTGGGCCCGAAGTATATCTCTCCGACTTGGGAGGGACAAATCCCATCTCGATACATACAACCCAACAAGTACTTTCCGATCACCTGAGAGACACCTTTATGATCACCCTCTCATAGGATGACGTTTTATGACCTCAAAGCTTTCTTCCGATACCAGTGAGTTGCATTATCTCACGGTCTAAGGAATACAATATTTGACATAAGAAAAAGCTTCGCAATGATGAACACGATGACACGATCTAATTGCTCTGCTTGATTTGGGTCTGTCCATCATATCATTCTCCCAATGATATGATCTCATTATTAATCGACAACTCATGTCTATGGTTAGGAAACCTTAACCATCATTAATCAATGAGCTAGTCCATAGAGGCATACTAGGGACACGACGTTGTTCATAAACCACACAAGTATCAAAGTTTCCGCTTAATACAATTCTAGCATGGAATATAAACTTTATCATGAACAAGAATTATAATAATAACATCTTTATTATTGCCTCTAGGGCATAATTCCAACAACTGGGTGGATGCGACCACCCTCGATTAGGATCGGAAACTCGGAAGCCGGTGACAGCGGTGGAGTGGCGAGGCGCCGCCGGTAGGGATATGGAATCCGAACGTATCCTCTTTGAACATACTGGAATCTAATTAACAATTAGATCCAACATGTTAGAAATCGAATCAAAGGAAAATGATGTGCTTATTGGATTTTTCACTTGTAGATTATACTAACAAGAATAAACACAGAAATTTACTGGATGTCTCCAATTGACAAACCGGTTCACGAGTCTCGGAACGGAGGAGAATCGAACCAAATCAAGTGGTGTGAGTATCTGGTCCGGTTAGAGGATGCTTTAGCTCTAAAACCGTCGATACCTGGTCTTGAATCCTTTAATTTCCAAGTCACCCATCCCCGTCGTCAGCATGCTACTGCTCCCACCACCGACACCGGTCTTGGGTTTTAGGCGGCCGCCTTCACCTGGAAGGGACGAATTCATAGACCAGACAGAGGAATTGACACACTATGACAATGGGCCTGATTGATTACTTATACCTAGCATTTCAATTATCGGTTATGGGTTCTATGCAAATACTTATAGCAAAATATGGTGTTCCTTAAGAAACAAACGTGGTTCTGTAAAAAAAGACACCAACAAGTGTTGTGATCACCCTCCTTCTGGAGACCGCTCTCCAGCGCTCTCCTCTCCCTCTCCTCTGCTCCGGTTTGAGAGTCGTCTTTAGGTTTCTAGCCCAAACCTAGGCTCGTCGCAACAACATAGCCGCCGGTGAGGGGCTGAGGGGAGGTGCTGGTGTAGGTAGGTTAGTTTTTACGGCTTGTTTCACCTCTGTGCGGACTGGGAGTAGAGCGTCGAAGGTCTCTAGCCGTCTTCGATGCGTGCTGCTGGTTCTCCTCTGGCTGCTTGCGCTCTGGCGGGAGCACTTGTGGCTGGAGAATATGAAGCTAGAGGTCTCCGTCAATAAGGCTGGTTTCTGGGGCCTATACTCGATGTTGGTGGCGCATGCCGCAGCGAGGTTGTCAGCGGGCGAGCTTTGGCAGCTTCAATGGTGGAAGGTGACGGCTTTTTTGAGTTTGGGTCCCCCAATAAATGTGTGCCCCAGCATTTCTACACAGCTCCTGCTTCGATCCATCTTCTGGCCGCCCGTGGCAGCGAGGAGAAGCGGGACCTAGGCGGTGTTCGGTGTGGTGATGACCAGGAAGAAGGATACGGTGAAGCTTCTTCTTGTGGAGTTTTCTTGCAGGGGTCTTCATGCAGCGGCGCAGTCCGTCTTGCCCCTGCCTCTAATGGACGTGCAGCGGCCCTCCACGACCATGTGATGGCCGATCTTCTTCCTCCTGGCCATGGGTCGTATGTGAGGATCTTCCTCGACCACGACGCCGAATCCATGACCATCGCTGTTCCAAGTGGCTTGTTCCCCGGTAGCATAGGCGACACCGGTGTCGGGAGGTTGCTCGTTAACGGTGAAGAAGACCAGGGACCCGATTGCTTTTTATCTTTCTTCCCAAGGATCTTTTCTGTAAAAGGCGTAGCCTTATCAGCAACATCCCTATCTCTTAGGGTCTTTGCTTCTTTTTGTATCCACCGCGTTAAACGAAGCTTCCAGGGTAATTTGGGTATTTTTTGCCAAATCTGCCCAAATATGAAAACTTTAACCGAATCTAACCCCTCCTCGAAACTAATTCGGAATCTGACTCCTAGGGTCGGAGCCATTTTAAATGGAGCCGAAGCAGGTCAACGCGCACACATCGAAAAACCAAACCGAAGAAGGTCGGCTCCGTTTAAAATGGCGCCGACCTCCCTAGGTTGTCTCCCTGTTGTCACGTGTTGGCGTCGACCTGTATAACTTCGCTCAGTTTAAAATGACGTCGACCCTAGGAACCAAATTCAGAA
This sequence comes from Avena longiglumis, assembly GCA_030063025.1. Taxonomy (NCBI): domain Eukaryota; kingdom Viridiplantae; phylum Streptophyta; class Magnoliopsida; order Poales; family Poaceae; genus Avena; species Avena longiglumis. Next base: position 314,638,524 of record CP125977.1, read on the forward strand.
TTAGTTTCAGAGAGGGGTGTTGAAGTTTTTCAAAAAGTCAGATTTGGCAAAAAAAGTCATCTGGCCCTTATCCTGTTAAAGAAAAATTAAGGCCTTCTTTGATTTGTAGGATTCCTTCAGGATTTGTAAAGGATTTGGAGCCTGAGGATTTTTTCCTATCGATGACGTTTGATTTACAGGATTGCATCCCGTAGGAACCGATCCCGTAGGAAATGGGCAGTGTGTTTTCACCAGAAAAAAAACATGAGGTCGGACCTCGGGGAAAAATCTTGGTGCGAAGGAACGCGCGCGAACCTGCAGGCCTCCCTCGCGCCAAAAACGCACCGCTTCGTGCATCTTCTAGAAAAATATTTTGCCAAAAATATAAAAGAAAAGCATAGCGTTATGAGCCTGGACTAAACAGAGTATCGATGTGTTCCACTTTCGTACTCTTCCTCTTCTAATCCATGCCCGATTCTGCTTCTAATCCACGGATGTGCGGCCGGCCGCGCGACTCCTTGTCCTCTCTTTGCTTGACCCGTGAAATCTCCAACAACAACCAGGTTCGTTCCTATGCTTGATGCTTCCTTTCTTCTTTTCTTTCCTTTCTTCTTTTCTTTGTTCTGCTTTAGTTTCTTATCAGATCTGATCCAGTGCGTCCATTGATTAGTAGATCTAGTAGTATTGGGTGTAGAGTATGTTGATTTGTTTGTCACCATGAACAAAAACTTGGTAGATTTCTTAGATTTTTTGGATGGGGATTTAGGGTTATGTAATTTGAGGTACCCATTACGTCAAATTGGGGATGTTCTTACCAACAATTTAAACCATCTGATTTTGAGAATTAGCCACGCTTCTAACACTAATCTCCATGTGTGCAGATGAGAGGACAACTGAAAGGGCAAGGCCAATTGAAGGAGCAAACAGAGTCTGAATTTCATGGTGAAACTACGGGGTCTTGTGAGAATACAGGTATATTTTCTAAAATCCGTGTTATGCAATTGCATATATTGTTTGGGCATGTTATTTGCTGGCTTATTGGTTATACGTATAGTTCTATCAAAATGAAACTGAAATTCTCTAGTTATATAATTATTAGGTACCACAAAGAGAGCCAGATGGAGCCACGAAATGAAGGTGTTCCTTATTGGGCTCCTGCATGATTATGATGTGCCAGGCTATCGGACCCAAAATGCTTGGAGCCCGGATGCATGGACAAAAATTACTGCTGGAGTTAATGAAAAGTTTGGTGTATCATTTACTAATTTGCAAGTGAAACAGAAAGAGCAAGATCTGAAGAAAGATTATAGGAGTGTGAAAGATTTGCTAGAGGAAAGTGGTTTTGGATGGGATAGTGACAGAAATATGGTAGATGCACCAGACAATGTCTGGGCTAGTTTTCTTGCTCGTAGGAACAACAAGGATGCCCTAAAATGGCGAGACAGGTCCTTTCCATACTATGATGAATTGTCTCCACTATATGAAGGTGATTTTGATCTAAATCTTTGTTTCTGTTTTAGTACACTTGCAACATGTATTCTATGATGTTTATGATTTTTTTAATTATGTAGGTCGTTATGCTTAAGGGAGAACTTGCCAAGGCATGGATCATTATGCTAGCAAGGCCAATCATGGATCAGTTCCAAAACATGGGACTAATTTGTCTCGATCTCCATCTCCTACTATGCCAGACCCTAGTCAGTCAGATATACCGGATGAAGAACTAGAGCAAGGCAATCTGGATCATGCTCCACATTTAACTACTCCAAGGCAACATGTGCAAGTTGCACCAAGCTCAACACATATATCCTTGGAGAAAGGTGACACGAAGCGTGGGAAAAGAAAGAAGAAAGATATTGATATGGATTCCATGAGAGATATCTAAAACTGAAGAAGGAAGAAATTGATCAATTTGCGGCTATTGAGGAGAAGAAGCTCGAAGATCCATACAATATTAACAAGTGTATTACAACAATTGAAGGACTAAAAGAGCTACAACTAGGTGATATGATGCAGGCGTCGGATATCTTCAAAAGTAAGGAAAATAGGGAAGTTTTCTTGTCATACTCTAGTGATGCACTACGACTGGCATGGATTAAAAGAGAGATTGCGTGTACCCAACCAAACCATTAGAAGTAGATGAAGTTAGTTTAGAGATCATTTCATGGATCTGACCTTAGATTGGTTTAGTATATTTTGCTAAGGCTTGGTAAGAACAATGACGATGGGTTTTGTGTATTTTGGTAAGGCATGACAACAGAACATGCATATGAGTTCTGTGTATTTTGGTAAGGCATGGCAACAAAACATGCATTAATATGAAACTAGTACAAGTATCTTCCATGCTACAAATTTCAAGTACATGAATAGTAGTAGAACTTTTAGTGGAATCTACGTGTCCTATTACACAATCTAAGATCTTCGTGATATATATTGTGCCCACATTTTTTGTGCTATATTGTCTCTCATTTGTTTTCCTGCCTCTCTAGAGTAGTTGGATGCGTGTATATCACTATGGTAGTTGTGGTCTCCACTTGGCACATCAACAATATATTCTGAATTAATATCCACACTAGCATTTTCAGGCCAAGTCATATCTCCATTATGTAGACGTATGAAATTGTGGAGCACACAACAAGCCATAGATATATCTATCTGTTTGTCAACTGCGTAGTGTGAAGCAACTTTAAGAATGGGAAATATCATTTTCAGTATACCAATAATTCTCTCAATATGATTGCGAAGTTGTGCATGACGAAGGTTAAATAATTCCATGTAATTTTGTGGCCTTTGACGTGCCCTTCCTTGTTCTTGCAAATGATACCTAGTACCACAGTATGGAGCAAGAAATTGTGGTGTATTTGCATAGCCAGCATCGACAAGATAAAAATTTCCCGGAGGTAGAAAAAACCATGATTAAGTGCGTCTTATAGAACTCTTGCATCTGAAGCTGAACCCTCCCAACCAGGATGTACATGCACAAATTTCAAATCGAAGTCACAAGCTACCATAATATTTTGTGACAATGTCTGCTTCCTGTTACGATATGGTTCTTGCTGATGTAGTGCTAGTTTTAGTGGAATGTGTGTACCATCTATAGAACCTATGCAGTCCTACAAAACAAAGAATACATACTGAATATAACCTTGTATTTAACATGTTTAAACTATATTGAATGAACTTGCTGAAAGTAAAATGTCTAGATTGTACATACCTTAAAAAAGGGGTAGAATTGTGGTTTGCTTAGTGTTGGATGCGGGTGTAGGGAAGGTGGACGTATGTAGACAGACGTGAGCTGTGTGATTGCATTAAGAACTTCTTTAAAATAATAATTTACGGTTTGCAAGCTGTGATTGAAATAATCCGCCAAGGTATCAGTAGTTGCATTCTTCGCCAATCCATACAAGAATATAGCCACTTGCTCTTCCACGAAAACTGCATATCCATTAGAAAGGAGTTTCTTATCGCGCAACGGATGAACCAAATCTTGAAATACACTAACCTCCATTCTGAAGTTTTTTCTTGCATCTTTTCTCATGTCCGGTTAAAATTTTATTAACATGATGAGCACCTGTCATTATTGAATTATGCATTGCTCTCCTGCTAGAAGAAGGTCCTGTTGAATTTCCTCCTTCCAAGGTTGGAAGAACAAAATTAATGAACTCATATTCATTTTCTGATCTGCGATGATAGCTTGGATCCATGAATGTGGGCTAAAGGATGCTGGAAGAATCATAAAATGGAAGCTGATCACTATCTCAGATTGCAAAAATAAGAAACTTATTATTATATGTACTTGATGACTAACCTTTTTTATAGAACTGATGAAATGAACTTTCAGCTAGCAACTTTAGGAGACTTGGCTCTTCTACAATGATATGGTGTAGTTGGTTCTGGTGAGTCGTTGTGCCAATACTTGGTATTGCACAGATGTGGAGATGTGCATACATATATGAAGCTGAGTTGATCCCAACGGCTAAGAGAAAGTGTAACGGCTAGTTTTCAAAAGAATAGTATTAAATATTCATGAGTTCATGTGGTATTCCTTTGTTACAATTAAACATGCATTTGGAAGAATTCCTGTGTCCACAGAATCAGACTAACCAGGGCATTCCATTCCTTTATGTTTTCTATCCCTATGCCTTTCCTAACCTGTGAATCAAAGAGGCCCTAAGTGCTATGATCTACAGTATTTCCTCACGTGCGTTGGAGTAGACTCAAAAGATTTCCATACCCTACCCACCTCCCAGCGCATGCCAATCTGTTTGCTTGACACGTGCGTCCCACCGCAACCGACACCATACGCAAAGCACATCAGAAAATGAATGATTAAGAAAGGCGAAAAAGAAGACAACTCGGCTCGCCTCTCCTTCGCGCATCTTCTCCGTATCAAGCAATCGAGCCAGGAAACCACCCTACAAACGCGCGCGCGGCGCAGCTCGACCTCGGGAGGCGGAGGAGAAGAAGCGGGGTGGCGTGCCATGGCGTTCCTGTTCGGCGCCTTGCTGGGCCTGGTGCTCGGCGTCGCCGTCGTCATGGCGTTCGCGCGCCTCGAGAACTCCCGCGCCGAGCAGCGCCGCGAGCTGGTACGTGACACGAACCGACGGTCCGGACACCCGCTTACCCCGTTCGTTTCCAATTTCATCCTGGCGCGCATGATTCTTAGTGATCCAATGCGATTTGATTGGCCACTGGGTTGGTAGGTACGTAGGTGTATATCAATGTGTCTGGTGCCGCGGGGTGTGTGGTCAAAATTAGGAGCTGTTAGGTTTCGGCTCTAGAGCGCTGTTGATTTTGGAATAACAGTGTCGTGCAGATTGGAAATCAGGATGTGTTGATGAGTGATGTGGATTGCGGAAGCGTGGGTGATTCTTTTACATGGATCGTAGTAATTGCTAGGCTTTGATCCTAATAATCACCGCTTGTCGTTTCCATTTGGGATGTCCTTAGAGCTGTCTCAATGCTCCACCCTCAGCTGTATTTAAAATTCTCCACATAGGATTGGGGCAATTAATTAAGAAAGTTACCGCTCCTTGGAACTTGTTCCAAACTTCATGGAGCTCACTTGCAGTCTTGCACACAACCAATCAGAAAATATGTGTGAGAGAAAAATAATCTAGATGCATTTAATTTCTAAGTTCATGCTGGATACTCCCATGGAGGAGTTAGTATCTAATCTCTTATCTGTAAGTGCCACTATTGGGATTGCCCTTATGAAATTTGAGGAGACATGGCGGAATCTGCTGCTCCGTGTTACTCCCACAATGACGGAGTTGGGTAATGAGTGGTTCTAAGATGTTGATTGGTCTTGCAGCTCCAGCTGACTCTGTCCATGATGCTGTGACTAGTTGTGCATTTGCTGGTTTGGCGAATAGGGTGCATTGGCATGTCCATTAGGATGAGAGGTTGATGGATGTGGTGTCATAATGGTTTTGAGTTCGGTTTCCTTCAGTGAAGAAAGGACAGTTCATTTACTTCAACTAGTAAATATTGAAACTTGGCAGTGGCACATACCAACATGTCCCTCCAGTTTCTAGGATGTTCTGCGCCAGCTTCTTGACTCCAGAAAAAATATTCGGATGATATTTGAAGTAGGAAGTATGGCATCCAAAATTAAAAATAATAATAGGTGAGGTAGCCAAAGAAAAAGGTGAGGTAGTGTTACAGCATGTACTAAAAAGGAAAGAGAAAAGGTTCACATGATATTTACAAAACTTCTTCATGATAATGTGTACAGTTGTTAGGTTGTGGCCTGCTTTGGATCATGCCATCTCTGGCGCTGTGAACTTTCTTCTTGATGAGTATACTTTCAGCTCTCCTGCATGGTTCGGGAAAAAAATAATGTTTAGATGGAGCTAAAACGTGTGTGTGTGCATGTGCGCACGCTATTATTTGTCGAAGTCTTCGTACAGCAACACTTGTTTGTGGACCTGTCAACTCTCACCACAATCTTACCTGCCTGCAGGCTGCTACAGTTTCATCTTTCTCAAAATTGACTGTTCAAGATTTGAAGACACTTATTCCTCCCGAGTTCTATCCATCATGGGTATCTTTCACCCAAAAACAAAAGTTGAGCATTTTTCTCTCTTAATCTTTATCATGCTTTAAACTTGTTGTTGGCCAATGTTGTGCTGATACCTTACCTTAGATTCTCTAAGTTTTATAGCTTAAATGGTTGAATGACCTTGGTGTTGTCCAATATTGTACTGATAGTCTGATACCTTACCTTATTTAAATTCTACAGCTTAAATGGCTGAATCAAGAATTGGTAAAAATCTGGCCATTTGTCAACGAGGTGCTATTCCAGCTTCACTTAACTATCCCAAGTTATGATGCTTGATACTGAGTTATCTTACTGTGCTTCTTACATAAACTAGTTATGGATATTGGAAGTTACTTAGAACAATAAGTGTGGTTATTGTAGGCTGCATCGGAGCTGATAAAAACTTCTGTGGAGCCTGTATTCGAGCAATACAAGTCATTCATTTTGGCCTCCATCCATTTCTCGAAGTTGACACTTGGGACTGTTGCTCCTCAGTTTACAGGTAGGACCTTATTAAAAAATCTTCAGTCTGTCAATTGATGAATGGTCTTTGTTTTTGTATCAGATAGTATATGTGGTATATCATGATATTAGTTTCATCGATAATCCTTTAGTTTGTGCACAAGAATTAATGAGTACATGTCATCAAGTTTATGACCTTCATTTATCCGGACACATGCTATTTTTCTTCTCTTGAAGACATAATTAATTTCTTGTGTGTTCCCCTTTCACCATGTAAATTTTGATTGCAACACTTACAAGAGAGTAAAGCATGCCAAGAGGTTGTCAAATGACTTGATACTCAGATAACAGTTCACTAGAAGCAGCAAGATTGGTGGAAACAGAACATCAATTGCCAACCATCATCTTTTTTATTTATTTCTTGAAAAAAATTTAGTTTGTTTTGGTATGTTGTTTTGATACAGTAACAATAAATATAACGTGTAGTTCAATTTGGTTCAAGTTTGTTGGACGATACTGCTGAGCAGGTATGATTACGGAAGCCTCGATTTTTCAACATAAGGACAAAACAACAAATAGTCATTAGATTCCTATATGTTTTCCCCTCATGTTAGGCTCACAGGATGAGAAGCAACTCGGATAAAGGCTGCGATAGGCAGTTGCTTGTTCCTTACGTTCATACATATAATCTACGCTACTGTACTTGGGCATACATTAAATTATCTTCCCTTCAGTAGGAACTTAGTCTTTGAACTTGATGTAACGTTCTTTTTAGAGATTCTAACTGGTGGGTAAACTACGACTTAGCTTGCGTGTTAACTTAAATAATACTTCTATTTATAATAAGCACTATCTGTGATGAGGCTTCTACAGTTCAGAAACCTCAACCGTGCCATAGGACAACAACAACCAAGCCTTTTGTCCCAATCAAGTTGGGGTAGGCTAGATATGAAACCCAAACGGAAACTAGAGAAAAGTGCAAGTCAAGTGGAAAACCGTGCCATAGGACACCATCTCCAAATAGGAGGTCGCTTGTCCGGTGCACCCTGAGTTCTCGTGTAACCAGTGCACCCAACTCAAAACACATGACACAAATTCTTAAAAATTATGAAAATAGATATATGATGTATCTAACATGTCACAAAATTCCAATCAAAAATTCAAATCACAGCTCAAGAAAAGAATAACAAATTCATCTGTGATAGTGTTAATGACCTCAATTCAATCTGTGAATTGAATCTAACAAAAATTCATGGTATGGTAAATGTATATTGTGTTGGTGCACCAGTTGCTCAAGAACATTGGCTGCACAGGATATATCCTCGTTGCGTGTAGTATATCTGTGTTAAGCTCATAGTGTCAAGTTCACATTGGAGGTGACTTTATGAGAATCGCTGCTGGACTAATGTTGGAGAAGAGAGGAATAAGTAGAGTGGCCAGTGGTGGTATTATCTTGTCCCAAGTTGGAAGATGGAGCTGGACTTGAAACAAGAGGGGACTGCCTTCTGTGTGTGTGAGATATGTGGAGTTATGTATCACCATATATTATCGGGCATTAAGTGGAAGGATGATTAGGTGATTCAATTTGATTATTTATGTAATTCTGTGAAACAATCTTGGTATGATCATGTCTGCTGACATTGTTGAGTAGCTTTTTTTCTTAAGAGTCCAAACAAAATATGGTAAGACGTCATAACTTTTGTTTGCACACCTGGTCTGCAATACATCATCTTCATGCACCATTAACCACAGCTCTTTGTACACACGGCCAGGCCAAAATGTCCTATTTGCTGTTGCATTGTATGTCAAGGACACTTTGTTAAAAAAGAAGAACCTAACTATTCTGCTTATATCAACTCATTTCTGATAATAAAAATATAACACATCACATATTTTAGTTTAGTTCTATCTCTATATAAGCTCTTAACAAAATAATGTTACAATTGTTGGGGTTAAAAAATAACTGAACTATCCTACTTATGACAACTCATTTCAGATAATAAAAATATAACACATCACATGTTTTAGTTTAGTTCTATTTTTATATGCTGTCTCTTATTAAAATAATGCTACAATAGTTGGCTTTCTCTTACATAGAAACAGCGTTAGTGTTTGTTGACCTTTTAGCAAATGAAATTTTCAGGAGTTCAACTCCTGGATAGTGACAGTGCTGGTATCACCATGGAGCTTGAGATGCAATGGGATGGTAATCCCAACATTGTACTTGATATTCAAACAACACTGGGAATTTCACTTCCTGTACAGGTAATTTTCAAATGTTGAAATGGAATTAGCGCAGAGAAAGGTTTTATCGTACCTTGCAGTACAAAACATGATTTTTGCTACAGTTGTACTCCATATATTGCTGTGTATTCTCCTTGTAGTAGCAAATGTAGTACTCCCTCCTTCTGGAAATAAGTGACTTGGATTTGTCTAGATATGAGATACATACGAATCTAGACAAATCCAATTCACTTATCTCCGGACGGAGGGAGTATATACTTTCCATATATTGTTCTGTATTCTCCTTGTTGTATAAGGGCAAGTACAACGCATGCGCTTATGTGCAGACGCTAGGATTTACTTCCCAGCCAATCGGTAGTTGTAGCGTGGGATCCTGGCTTATAGGCGCTTAGTTACATGCCTGGACGCAAAAGGCTGCGCCGACGCTTCACTAGATTTAGGCGTGTGGCGTAAAAATCGGAAATAGTGTGTTAGAGAAATAAGCGCCTGATACTTGAGGTTGCGTTGGAGCTGTGGACTCTTCCTGAGATGCTGGGATTAATTTCCCTTTTTTCATCCTCTTAAGCGTCTAAATAAGCGCTCAGGGTTGTACATGCCCTAAGGGGTTTTCTGCATATTTACCACACCTGCACACATATCCTACTATGAAGTATTACCATTGTTAAGAAACAATCAAGTAGCAACTGTAGTGGCAACTGCAGTTTAAAGATTCAGTTTCCTGTAATTAGATGCATACTACTTTTGCTTCAGTTTTTGGATGGGAAAAAGAAAAACTCAATCTCAATTGACGAGTTCCATTGTTGGCACTATTTGCACATTAACCTTGGCATATTTAATAGCTTTCGTACACCATGGTAACCTTATATCAAGTACTTATTAGTCCTTTCATCTCTAGGTGAAAAATATTGGATTCACAGGCGTACTCCGGCTACTCTTTAAGCCTCTGGTAACCGAACTCCCATGCTTTGGAGCTGTCTGCGTTTCATTGAGAGAGAAGGTATTTCAGTTTTTTCTAGTGATCTTGCAAGAGATAGAAGGTTGAATGATGTCATTGATTTGGCTGTAGAGCAAGGTGGATTTTACCCTCAAGGTTGTTGGTGGCGAAATGACAGCAATTCCTGGAATTTCTGATGCAATCGAGGTTTGATAGCCCCCACATTATCAGCTAACACTTCAGTATACATACTGTTGCGCGCATCTCAGTCAGGAAAACAATTCAGGGAACAATACGTGATACAATCGAGGACACACTCACATGGCCTAATCGCATAATTGTCCCCATTGTACCAGGCGATTATAGGTACTAATAACTCAATTGATAATTTTGGAGTATTGCTTATATCCTGTCTCCAGAGTGGTAACACTAAACCTGCTATTTTCAGTGATCTGGAGCTGAAACCTGTTGGGTTATTAGAAGTAAAACTGGTGGAAGCTAGGGACTTGAAGAACAAGGACCTTGTTGGGAAGTCTGACCCTTTTGCTATGCTATACATACGCCCGCTGAGTGCAAAAACGAAGAAAAGCAAAACGATAGTAAGTGAGTTGCTTTTATCCAGTCAACTCGTGGAGACTATATCTTACTGTTGTCGTGCTGCAGAACAATGATTTGAACCCTATCTGGAATGAACACTACGAATTTGTGGTGGAGGACTCTTCTACCCAGCACCTGACCGTGAAAATTTATGACGACGAAGGGCTCCAGCCGTCAGAGATTATTGGTTGCGCTCGAGTAGAGTTGGTGGGTCTTCAGCCTGGAAAGGTCAAGGATGTTTGGTTGGAACTTGTGAAAGACCTGGAAATTCAACGTGATAAGAAACCTCGTGGTCAGGTTAGCTGTTGCACATTTCAGCATAATTTGCTACTCTATATATGGGCTAATATGTGGTAAAACCGTAAAATTGGCTCTGTACTGTCACAGTTTCCTTGCATTTCCTATTTATCATGAATGTATGACTACACAGAACTGCAAGATTCTAAGCAACATGCACTGCCACGTTTTCTGTTAGTTTCTTTTACCACAATTAAGAAGGCGATCTTAACTGATTTTTTGATATACCAAGTCCAGTCAAGCCATGTTTCCCAATGTTATTCCTAGAAAACACTCTTTGCTCTTCCTCTTCCTCACTAGTTAGAGCATCTCCACTCGGGGGCCCTAAAGCCCCCCTAATGGGCTATCGGGAGCGCCGACGGTCGAATTCACGCCCACACAATTTCTTTTTGGCGCCCTTGTATCCATTTGTTATCCAAGCACCTGTGCCAAACCCAACCCATGGGGGGCCTAGCGAAGCGCCAGATGGGTAGCGATCGAGCCCAGCCACAGAGTGAGATAGATGGCTCGTCTCCCGAGCGGCGTCCCGTCGACGGCAACGTGGCGGCAAAATTGCTCGCCAACGTGTTCTCCCGCCTTCTCCACCACTTTCCACCTGGGCTTTCCACCCTTTTCTCGCTAATGTAGGCGCGACGACCATCTCCATTGCAGATCTACACCATGCCTACACCTCACACCCTCTCCCGCTATATCTAGGGTGGCGGCCAGAGGTGCTGCTTTCCCCAGTAGGGGCGGCGCATAGCCATGCCCGGCCGTCGTCCTCCTCCACCTTGTCCACTGCCCGCAAGAGAGCCGTGGCACCCGTGGCCGCCTCTCCCTAGACCCAACCACACAGACTCGGAGGACGAGGAGTGGATAGCCTTCAATGACTCTGGCGTAGCCAACACTGAGGAGTTGGGCGGGGGCAGTTCCGACGCTAAGTCCGAGGAGCCAGAGGAGATGCCATGGATGCCACTCGAACAACGGGTGATCAACCGCTATGTTCGAGATGAGCACCGACGAGCGCTTCCGCGGCCGTCACCACCCCACGGGTCGGCTTACCGGGCCACCGGTGACCCTTACAGGTGGGACGTCTTCCGCCATGTTTTCCTGTCGGAGCACCTCCGGCTGCAACAACTCGACGACGTCCACATGCGTCTCCTCCTTGCGTCGCGCAGATACCCTGGCGACGTGGACTTGCGTGCCAGCCGCAACCGAGCCAAGGAGGAGGCTGAGACACAGCTAGCGAGGTACAATTCACTGTTTGACCTGTGGGGTGTCGCTAGAGGGCCGCCGCTGCCGCGCTGTTTGGAACGAGTATTTGTGTAAATATGTTTGAACAATCTATTAAATTGGTGTTAATTTTGAAGTTTAACATATTTTGAATGTTTGTCTTTTTTGTATGGGGGCATGGTTGGGAGCCATCGCCCCCCAATTCTTCAACATATCCGGCACCCCCCATACGGGCAAAAAAGACCGCGCCGGACGCCGTATGGGGGGATGAGTGGAGATGCTCTTAGCTGCGCGAGAACGATGACTCTGATCATTCCATGGCTGACACAGGGAATGCTCTGGGCCATCCTTATCTGCCGTCTCACCTGCTCTTCCCTCCTTCCAAAGCAGACCCTATTACCTGGTAATTCTGCACTTTCCCTTGTCGTCGATGTTGCCGTTGCCTTAACTGACGACGGGAGAAGCACTACGTGGCACTCCTAGCCTAATCTGATATCTCTTCTCTTCTCTTCTCTTATATCCTTGGTTTGATCCTAAACTTTTTTTTTGTGAAAACACAAAAGCTTTGCATTTCGATTCATTGATAGAAAAGAAGTTTTTTTACAAGCCTAAGAAAAGTTCGATACAACTACCACTCAAAACAAGACTACAACTACATGTAGAAAGACAGAAGTTACAACGGACACCTCCAGACTAAACACAGCCTAGAAGCCAACCACACAAGCACAGGGGTGCCATAACCCACCAAAGTCCCGAGGGGAAGGGGGAGTCCAATTCTACAAAGAAGAGCAGAACCGTATCACCCTTGCTTCACAGAGTCGAAGACGCTGCGAACTGCAGGTCTTGCCTCAATCCGCCAACCACCAATGGTGCCGCGGATGCCGGACCACCCTAAAATGCTGTCCATCACCACATGTGACTACTACCGCCAGCATACGTCGAGTGCTTCCATGCATCCAAGATGCTGTAGCATGGGATCCTCTGCCATTCGCTGCCCGTGCCACCCAAAGAAACCATGCTCGCATGACCCCGGTGCACATAGTATTTGACAGATAGTCAAGGCGCGTGTCGTCGGCTCGTGTTCCAACTTTGAGTCCAATCTCCAAGAACAACGCCTCCAACGAGGTAGTGACATCAACAATGTCGTTGTTGTCTGATCCGGCTCCAAAGACAGATCTGAGTTTTCACTCGGAGGATTAGACCATAAGCGATGGAGTGTATCGGCCATCGGGGCTCCTCGACGATGCCAAGGAGGAAAACGACGCCTGTGGGCGTCGCCATCGCCGGCACCGACAAGGTCAGGTAGGGCCTTAGCCCTGAGCGCTACACATGCATGCCACATAACCTCGTAGTGTCTCTACCGCAAAAACCTAGCACCACTGAAAAGCACACCCCAGAAGGAGCTAGCCCTGTGTGTCGAGCAACCCAGATCTGTAGCGAGGACGCTCAGATCCGCCATGCCGCTGGAGCACACAACTACGACCCAAGGTGAGAGGCAACAAGTTGCCACCTAACCAGAGGATGTCATCGGATCGGAGCCAAGGCTCGCATCGCAGGATGCTACACATGCCAGCTACACCATTTGGCCAAATGTCACCGTCTGCCTCCCGCTCGACGTGACCACCCAGGCACGACTGACCAAGCTGGCTATCGCGCATCAAGCACACCTCCTGAAGATCCTACGACCTCCAGTCTTTTTGGCTGCCGGGACACCTGCGCAGCTGCACCCTTCCCTCAACGGAGACAACCCATTTGCCGCTATACGATTGCGGCGCAATAGAAGGGCCGGTTCTTAAACACGTTGGAGCCGTGCCCATTCTTGCATGTGACAGGTGTCAAGAAGCGCCGCCATCGCAAGACCGCCCACACGTGATCGAAAAAGCCATGGCTTTGGCAGGGAGCAGCCTCGTGAATATCTGGGCGGGCAGCTTGGTTCTCCATCCGGGCGCTCCAAGTGCTTACCTCCGCCATCATCTTCATCGAAGCCTCATCGTAGGGCCGTGTTGGGGAAGGAGGGAGGAGGAGGTGGCTGTACATCTAGGCGCAGGGCAGACCGGCCAGGACCCGCTCGACCCAGATCGGGGCCTTTGACCCACACTACCATGGCGCCATCTCTGGCCACCCAGCACCGCGTGCCGCTAGCGCCGTTGGCATCCCTAGCGTCTTCACCGCAACAATCAAGTGCTCATCCTCAGCGCACAACTTTCGGTCAGGATTGCCCCACATCTCCCACCAAACCTGTTAGGGTATGATCCTTAGGATGACTGATCTTTCACGATTTCACGGGGGATTCGCGGTGGATTCGAGGGGGAAGGGGAAGAGTATGAACTCAATGAACGCGAACCACGAAGAACACGGCGAACTCATGCAAAACAAATAAACACCGTTGGCTCGCACCAACGGCTATCAGTCCAATACAAACCTATGAGATCGGTATTGGGCAAGAGAATCTTGACGAGATCTTGATAGCTTCATAAGAGCAAACTCAATATTATCTTGTACAACCGAATGCTATTAATCCGAGAGGTTTATGATACTAGGTGCTCATGAAGGAGCATGAGACTAATAGATAGAGATCCTCAAGAGGGAGCCTTCTTCTAGCCTAATATCAAGTCTAGGGTTTACAATATAGGGGTGGGGCTATTTATAGGCAGCCACATAAACAAGGGTAGTTTAGGGATAAAACTGGAAGTTGGGGCGACTCTGGGGATTACATGGGCCAGGCCCAAAAGGCCTTCACATGCCTGCCGACGCATAGGCCGGAGACTCCGGGGTGGCCCGAGACTTCGGGGGTGCTCGACGCTCTCTGGTCTTGACTCTGGGGAGGCATACAAAGAGTTCTAGGTGGGGGCCCGGAGACTCCTGGTGTCAGGGCAGAGACTCCGAGGTCTGCGGGCTAGAGACTCCGGTAGTGACCTTGGTCTCTGGACGATGTCAGGAGGTATCCGGAGGAGGGTGTGTGGGTGGGGTGTGTCTTGAGAGCCCAGCAAGGGTCAGTCTGGCCGAGACTCCGGGGTTGGAGGCCGGAGACTCTGGGCTTTAGGGTCGGAGACTTCGGTGCTTCAGGCTCGGCTGCTCCATTTTCTAGTCTAGCTCTTGGTCCTTCTTCCGAGGGGGCTTGTCGCTGCGTTGGGGCTTCGTAGCTGAGGATGCACAGTGTGGTTGCATGAAGTAGCAAGCCATCCAAGGATGTATCGAAATCACACGAGGAGAGGAGCGAGTTAACCTTAGCTTGTAGGAGCTTGGCTCAAGCGCGCATCATCGGTCCACTTGGAGGACTAGGTGGTGAGGATATAGGGGTGTCCGTTGGTAGTGCATCGACCCCACAAGGAAAGAGTCGTCCTCGACTCTCCATGGTGGTCCGGAACTCCATGGAAGGGTGATAGGTCCACATTAAACGTATTGCTTACGAGGTATTTGGAAGTGGGGATGTTGATCACGTAGGCATTGTCATTGATCTTCTTTAGGAGTTTGAAGGGGCCATCTCCTCTTGGCTTGATCTTGGAGTCACGCTCATGTGGAAAACGGTCTTTTCGTAAGTGGATCCACACGAGGTCTCCTTCCTTGAAGATCATCTCCTTCTTGTTCTTGTTTAGCCTAGATGCTTGTCGAAGAACTTGTTGCTCGATAGTAGCTCTTGTCTCATGTAGTTTCTTCATGGCTTGGGCACGCTTGTCGATGTCCATGTTTGTGCGTTCATGAAGGGGTAGAGGTAGCATGTCGAGCGCGGTCATGGGCTCGAATCCGTAGACAACCATGAAGGGACTCTTGTTTGTCGTAGAGTGCTTGGCGCGGTTGTAGGCAACTCAGCGTGGGGAATGCACTCTTCCTAATCTTTGAGGTTCTTCTTGATCAATACACGGAGAAGAGTGCCAAGACTTCGGTTGACAACCTTGGTTTGACCATCGGTTTGAGGTTGCGAAGCGGACGAGAAGAGAAGCTTAACACTAAGCTTGGCCATGAGTGTCTTCCAGAAGTAGCTCATGAATTTAACGTCGTGATTGGAGACAATGGTTCTTGGCACACCATGAAGACGGACGATTTTCCTGAAAAACAAATTTGCCACATATGAAGCATAATCGGTCTTATGGCACAGAATGAAATGTGCCATTTTAGAGTAGTGATCCACTACTACAAAGATTGAGTCGTGGCCATGCTTTGATCTAGGAAATCCTAACACAAAGTCCATGCTTATATTCGACCAAGGTGCATATGGAATAGGCAACGTCATATAAAGACCAAATGGGTCGAAAGCATACAAACTTTTGATGTCATCAAGACCCAAACATTCACTTCAAGGCGCGTGAGGGTGGTGTTTTTGCGGGAAAGAGCATCCGCAACCACATTATTTTTGCCCCTCTTGTACTTGATAATGTAGGGGAAGGACTCCATAAATTCAACCCACTTCGCGTGCCTCATGCTCAAATGAGCTTGACTCTAAAGATATTTCAATGACTCGTGGTCGAAGTGTGTGATAAAATCCTTGGGCCAGAGGTAATGCTGCCTGTTGGAGTCTAGGTTAGCATAGTAGTATTGTCCTAGGAGAGTCTAGAGTATTCTAGTAAGTGTTGGAGTCTGAGTTAGTGTAGTAGTACTACTCTTGTAGAGTCTAGAGTATTCTAGGGAGTGTTAGTATAGTAGTAATGTCCTACTAGAGTCTAGATCATTCCAGTGTACAAGTGAAGATGTAAGGCTAGATTGTGCTATATATAAAAGAGGGTGTGGAGGTCCAAGGGACCAACCAAGCCCATCCAGAAATTGTCCCCAAAAAAACCAACATGGTATCAGAGCTAGGCTCCTCCTCCTAACCCTAGCTACCACCGTTTCACCATTGCAACACCCATCCCGGCTCTTGTTGTCAACAACACCGCACATTATCAGTCACCTAGCGGGGAGGCCGCATCCTGTTCTGTTGTTCTCTCACAGGCGATGGCGACTTATGTTGCTCTCATCGATGTGTTGTGTGAGGCTTGGTTTACTGCATCGGAGGTTGCTTAGTGAGCTAGTTAGAATGGTGCAATTGAGATGTTGATAGGAGGATGACAAGTTAGCGAGGTTGGATTTGGGGACCAAGAGAAACGGAGGTGGAGGAGGACCTCCGATCAGTCGAGATGGGAAGATGCAGAGATGATGTTGATGGTGGAGGCGTGTGGTCTTTGGTGTGGTCGTGGAAGGAGACAATGGGTGAGGTCTCCAGTTTGGTCGTTCTTGGTGAGGAAGAGGTGAGCCGCAGAGGCAAGGTGTGGAAGCTTTGAAGGGGGTACAACCATACAAGGAGTGCTCTGCGGTGGTTGCTATGATGTTCTTTGGACAAGATTCGGTTTTGAGGAAGAAGGTGTTCTTCTTGTGTTGCAGTGAGAAAAAGGAGTCCAGGGAGGCATTTGTTGAAGGCGGTGTGAGAAGGGTGTGGATGGTGATGTTGATGGTGAGGCGGCAATGGCTCAGGAGGCTGTTGTTGAGTGAGCGGCCGTGGTTCCGCGGAACCGGAGTTGATGAAGAGGCAATGACGATGCTCAAGCTAATGAGGGAAGGCGTGTGGTGCCAGGGGTTATGCTGTGGGTGTGAGAAGGCGCATGAGTTGGAGAGGCAACAATGGACCAATGCAAGAAGGATTGGAGGTGTCTAGCTTGATGCAGAGTTGTTGCATTGTGATGGTGATGGCTTGCACAAGGCGGAGCTTGGATGATCCGAGTTGATTGATTGGGTGCTTGACGACCGATGGAACAAGAGCTAGAGTAAAATGCTCTCACGTGTCTTTGTATGCTGGTAAGCTAGATGTGTAGTGGTCGTAGTAAGTGTCATGGAGTTGTAGCAAGATGGTCATGGTGACTGACCCATGCCCATCTTGAGGGGGAGTGTTGGAGTCTAGGTTAGCATAGTAGTATTGTCCTAGGAGAGTCTAGAGTATTCTAGTAAGTGTTGGAGTCTGAGTTAGTGTAGTAGTACTACTCTTGTAGAGTCTAGAGTATTCTAGGGAGTGTTAGTATAGTAGTAATGTCCTACTAGAGTCTAGATCATTCCAGTGTACAAGTGAAGATGTAAGGCTAGATTGTGCTATATATAAAAGAGGGTGTGGAGGTCCAAGGGACCAACCAAGCCCATCCAGAAATTGTCCCCAAAAAAACCAACACTGCCAAACTTGTAATACACGAACCAAAGCAAAAGTTCTTTGTCATAAATTGGATAGTTAAGCCGTGCTCCATCAAGTTTCTCGCTATGGTATTCCACAGGACGTCCGTTTTGCATAAGGACTCCTCCAATGCCAAATACCACTAGTACCACACTATCTCGAAAGTTTTTGTGAACTCCGGTAAAGCAAGAAGAGGTGCTTCGGTGAGTCTCCTTTTAAGCTCATCAATTTTTTGTTGTGCTTTTCTCCAAATGAAGGTGACATTTAAAGGGCAAGCAATGGTAGAGAAGTCCTTCACAGAGCGACGATAAAAGCCGACAAGTCCATGAAAGCTTCGAAGTTCACTCACATTTTGTGGAGTAGGCCAATCTCTTATATCATTCACTTTGGAAGTATCAACTTCAATACCATTCGAGGAAACAACAAATCCAAGGAAAACCAATTTATCTTTAGCAAAGGAACATTTTGGAAGATTTGCATATAGCTTTTCATTTCAAAGTATTTCCAAAACTTCCTTGACATAAGTAACATGCTCATCAAGCGACTTGCTATAAACAAGGATGATAGGGGTTAACCTCTTGGGTGGCTCGATCTTCACGAATCTCATGGTCAAATCGATGGGAAAGCGAGGGGAAAGGGAGAATGTAGCGGAAGCAAACACACACCTCGCGAAGAACACGATGAACACACGCAAAACTCACACAATACACGGTCGATTGCTCCCGAACGGCGGCCACCGGTCGATAGAATCCTCGCAAGGAAAGATTGGTCAACGTGCTCCCTACCGGATACATGAAGGGTTGGGGGCTCTATTTAACAAGGGGTAGTTTGGGGATAAAACTAGGGTTTGAGCGGAATAAGGGCCATGGGCCAAGGCCAAGGCAGTCAAGACTCGGCAGAGGTAGGAGACTCGGTGTGGTAGGAGATTCCGGTCCTCGGTCCATCTGGAGGGCATCTGACCGTCCCCTGGTTGGTTGGGTCGGTCCGGAGGTCGACCGGAGACTCCGGTGCGTCGGTCCGAAGACTAGTGTAGCAGGCCGGAGACTCTGGTGGTTTAGCTGCTGTTTCTTTCGTATCTTCCAAGTCTCCGTCTTGTCGGGCTTGATGTTCCGGGCTTTCTCCCTTGCCTCCGTACTTGTCGGTGTGAACCTATCATGCATATGTGACGGAGTATGAAGTAGTATACCATTCAATAGGGTAGGAAGGGGGCTTGCATAGAGGAACGGATAAACCTTTGGAGTCCATGATGATTTGGCGTAAGTTGGAGACCTTGATGTGGTAATGACCGTAGGTTGGGCTACATCAGCTCCCCCCCTTCAAAAAGAGTCGTCCTCGACTCTACATGCTCATCACAAAGTAGAAGAGTTCGAGAGACCTTGATCCTGGGGTTCACCATATAGTCGTCCTCGCGAAGATTGAGTTGACAACACTTCAATGTCCCTTTTCCATGAAGCCTACAAAGCTCACAACAAAAACAAAGCAACACTCAAAGAGTAGCCAATTCATGAAGATTATAGCATGAGTCCTCAAGTAGAAGGAAGTCATCTTAGCTTGTAAAGGTAGCTCGATGAAGGGTAGCCATAGACAACTCTCTTCGGTTCTTCTTGTCAACACATGGTTGGTAGATGTTGATGTGTATCTATTTGTAACTTCACACAACAAAGACCAAGCAACATATGTTTGTGTGTGATAGAGGAGCATGTCATTTCTGGCATGTCCATTCTTGTTCACAACACTATTATCACAATACAATGATAGCAAATGGAATGCATATGCAAGGTCAAAGTGCATGGAAATCGTTTTAACATCATCCAAATGTGGGAACTCAAAATCTCCATATAACATCTTAAGGTGGCATTCAAAACAATTGATTAGAAATTTGATCAACATCTTTGATGCAAGGCTAGGAGAATTTGGCAAAAACACAAAAGGAAGAATATCCAAAACAACATCATTATGTGTGCAAACCAACCATGGGAAAAAGAAATTGTTCGACATGTTGGATGTCACACACAAATCATCACAATCAAATATTATGGGAATATGAGTATCCCAAGAGGAAGCAAAAACATGTTTGCAAACAAACCATATGAAAGAGCAAGTGGTTCTTATGTTTGTTACAACAACACGACGAGATACTTGGAAGCTCTCATGACAATACATGCTCTTAATGGCATTATGGTTGCACACAAAACATCGGAAAGAGAAATTGTTCCACATTTTTGTTCCAACACACAAAGCATCAATATCCAATAGCAAAGAAACATGAATGTCACAAGGTGAGATAATACCATCAACATGCTTGCAAGCAAATCATAGAAAATAGCATTTTATTAACATAAAAGATGCAAAGCATGCTAAAGGTATCAGAGCTGGGTTCGATCTTGAACTCACTTGTGGGATGCTCTTAAGAGCTTTTTTTGTCAACTCATGCTCAACCGAGGTTGACATAATAGTGCGGGTACTTACACACATCATATACAAAAGGAAGAACATGTGTGCATGGTAGAGGAACACATCATCCATCATGACGTATCTCTTCTTGTATACATTACCATTAATGTCAATTAAGTACGAAATAGGTGCATGGTGAGTATGCAAGTGGGGAACATGCTTATCATGACAATCATCAAAATCTCCAAAAATTGAGAAAGCTATGGGGGCCATCTCATTATAACGCATATGATCAATGTTGTTGCAAGCAAAACAAGTGAAATAGCAAGCATTAATCTTATTGCAAGCAACGGAAGAAATTGAATGACTAGCATGACAAAGTATGTCAGAAGCAACTGGAGGATACACAAAAGATGTATAGCATGGCATGTGTATGGAATTTGTATCGCAATCAAACAATTCCACATGATCAAAAGTATGCAAAGGCAAAACATCACATGGGAATATGAATGAAGCATATGTAATATCAAGTATCATCCATAGCATGCATATCCTCACAATTCATCATGTCCACTAGTGGGATCATGACATCATCAACACCCTTATTTTTACCTTGTTCATACCTTTCGTATGAAGTGGGTGTTGTGGTAGTAGTGGCCTCCGTGTGGATGACTTCGTCTTCTTGATGTAGCCATGACGTAGCATCATCTTTGTGCACCATGTACATCTTCTCCAATTGAGGTATCATTGCTTCGTGGCTTGGCGCGTCTTCATCCATGGAACCTAGCACAACATAAGTGAACACACTAGAGGTAAAGGGTAAGTCGTTAGAAATCGAAATGGTCTCACTTGACCTATCAACTACCACTCTCAATTCACTCGGTGTATCACTCATGCCCTCAAAGTGGAAGCACTCAATCTCACATAAGGTGGAGTCACTCATCTCACTCTTGTTCTCACTCAAGTGGGCTAAGTGGTCTCATACTCACATGAGATTTGTATCACATCATCACTCAAGCATATAGGGACAGGCTCGGTTACCTCAACTCCATGCGCCTCCTTTGGTGAAGGGAAAATCCTATGCTCACCATTCTTGACCTTGTCGTCTCCAAAGTTGGATGCCATAAGATGGGCATCATCTCTTGGTCGAAGGGAAAATCCCATGCTCCACCGTCTTGTGGTCATCTTGTAGTAGTGGTGGAAGTAGGCTCATGCTATCCAACTTAGCGAAGTAGAGGTCTTCATTTTCCTCGTTCACGAGGTCTTGGAAGTCAAGTGAAGACATTGAAGCTTGATGGCATGGAGGAAGACTTGATCTTGGTGCCATTATGGTGGTGGCACTAGTAGTTGAAGGTGCCTTAGGATGATGTCGACGGAGGTCATTGCCGTGCCTTGCCGAAAGTTTATGTTGGTGAAGCACTTGATCCACATGATGCTCGCGACAATGATTATTTGCTTTGGCACTCTTCTTATGCTTGTGGTGCCTTCTTGAGCTTGATTGAGCATTATGGTTGGTGCTCATCACGAATTCTTCATCTTGGTGGCGAAGATGCCTTTGACGATGTCTTGTATCCTCTTTATGGTGGCGATGCTCATGAGAGGATGTTTGTCGATGAAGATTCTTATTTCTTGGCGCCTCTTGTTGTATATGATGTTTGGATGCCACTCTTTGGGTAGGTTGTGCTTGGCGCCTTGGAGGTGATGGAGCTTGGCGCCTTGGAGATGGTTGAGCTTGACGCCATCTAGGTGGTGGCACTTGATGCCTTGTAGATGTTGGCACTTGACGCCTTGGAGGTGGTGGTGCTTGTCACCTTGGAGGTGGATCATCGAAGTAGGTGGTGCCCTTTGGTGTGGCACGCTTGGCCTTGAAGGTCATGGATTCTTGATGATGCGCCCCCTCTTGCTTGGTGTAGTAGTCTTCCATCTCTAAGCGGTGGAGGAATTCTTCATGGCTCATGGAGGAGCCATCAAAGACGATGAAGTTCTCCGTGTCCTCCATGCTCGGTGAGGTGTCGTCGAAGTCGCACTCGAAGTCGTCCCTGCATGGGAGTAATTGTTGTTGTAGTACTCCATATCACCCAAGCATGTGGAGTTGTTATGGGGTAACCCCTTGGGGTGGCCCGATCTTTCACGAACTCCACGAGAAACGAGGGGAAAGCGGTGGTCGGGGGAGGAAGGGAAGGAAAACCACGAACACACGCACGCAAAACACGATACACGCCGATCTCTCACGCCGGTGGCAACCGGTCCAACATAATCCCTAGGATCGGTGTTGGGCGAAGCTCTCTCTCCACGCCAACAACGGGGGACGAGGTGCTTGGTGAGATCTTGACGACTTGGGGGCGAGAAACCGAGAACCTAAGGCCTTGTACAACTTGAACGCACTAGGCAAGATCCAAGAGGGGGTGGATAATCCGGTGCTCCTTGGTAGGAGCATGAGACCAATAGATGTAAGTTCCTCAAGGGGTTCCTTAATCTATTATTATCCAAGTCTGCGGTTTACAATAAAGGGTGGGGGCTTTATATAGGCCAACCACATAAACAGGGGTAGTTTCGGAACGAAAAGGTAAAATATAGGAAGGGATACAGGGCGCTGGGCCAAACTGATGCGTTTAGGTTCAAGAGATGGGACCGGCAATCGTAGTACCGGTCAGACCCAGTAGTACCGGGCTGTAGTACACCGTTGGCGATCTGGAGCTTCCGTCGCATAAGCCTCAGAAGCGGTAGGAGGCGGTAGTACCACCCGGTACCGTCTGGCCGCAGAGTACCGTAATCGTCTGCCCTTGGTTGGGCTCCTGCCTGGTGTCCGTAGGCGGGACCGAGTACCGCTTGAACCTAGTACGGGCCGGTCAATAACTGTGATACAGCGTCTGGCCAATGATGGATAAGCTCCTGCCTCCGAATCCACCGGGTCCTTCTCGCACTGATGATGCACAAGGTATGCGTTTGAAGTAGCAGCCATCCAAGGGTGTATCGAAGTCACACGAGGAGGAGCGAGTTCACCTTAGCTTGTAGGAGTTTGGCTCGGGCGAGTCATGGGTCCACTTGTGGGAGTAGATGTAGTAGATGTAGTAGCGTTAGGACGGCCGCATCGCCCCTTGGGAAAGAGTCGTCCTCGACTCTTCAACCTTCTCAACTTCATCTTCTTCATGATAGGGTGATAGGTCCTTGACATTGAATGTCGAGCTCACAAGATACTTTGATGTTGGGATATCGATGATATAGGCGTTGTTGTTTATCCTCTTGAGCACTGTGAATGGTCCATCACCTCTTGGCTTGAGCTTGGAGTCGCGTTCCTTAGGGAAGCGGTCTTTACTTAAGTGTATCCACACTAGGTCGCCCTCATCAAAGATCATCTCTTTCTTGTTCTTGTTTAGCCTTGATGCTTGGCGAAGGACTTGTTGCTCGATCGTAGCTCTTGTGTCTTCATGGAGTTTCTTCATTGTTTGAGCACGCTTGACAACGTCCATATTGGCACGTTAATTAAGTGGGAGCGGAAGGATATCGAGCGCGGTGAGAGGCTCGAAGCCGTAGACGATCATGAACGGGCTCCTCATGGTGGTGGAGTGCTTGGCGCGGTTGTAGGCGAACTCGGCGTGTGGAATACATTCCTCCCAATCTTTAAGGTTCTTCTTTATCAACACCCGGAGGAGTGTGCCAAGACTTCGATTGACGACCTCGGTTTGTCCATCGGTTTGAGGATGCGAGACGGACGAGAAGAGGAGCTTGATGCCGAGCTTGGCCATGAGAGTCTTCCAGAAGTAGCTCATGAATTTTACGTCGCGGTCGGAGACGATTGTTCTTGGCACACCGTGTAGCCGAATTATTTCCCTGAAAAACAAATTTGCTACATGTGAAGCATCATCGGTCTTATGGCACGGAATGAAATGTGCCATTTTAGAAAAGCGATCCACTACTACAAATATGGAATCATGTCCATGTTTAGATCTAGGCAAGCCTAACACAAAGTCCATGCTAATGTCCGACCAAGGTGCATGAGGAATAGGCAATGGCATATAAAGACCAAGGGGTTGGACTTAGACTTAGCTTGGATACATGTAGTGCATCGTTGGACGTGACGCCCACGTCAAGGCTTCATCTTGGGCCAAAAGTAGTGAGTGAGAGCATGTCATACGTCTTGTCACGGCCAAAGTGACCCATAAGGCCTCCACCATGGGACTCTTGAAGAAGCAAAAGTTGGAGAGACGATTTGAATGCAAAGCTTGTTTTGTTTGAAAAGAAAACCCTTATGCAAATAGAAATCATCAATCCCTTTGTCTATTGAACATTTTGCAAATATTGGTCCAAAGAAAGGCCAGACAAAGATTTGATGTCATCAAGACCCAAGACATTTACTTGATTCGTGTAAGAAGACTTGTGTTTTATGAGACAAGTCGCTACCACATTTTCTTTGCCCTTCAGATTTGACAATGTAAGGAAAAGACTCCATGAACTCAACCCATTTGGCGTGCCTTTTACTCAAATTGGCTTGGCCCTTAAGATACTTCAACGACTCATGGTCGGAATGGATGATAAATTCTTTGGGCCAAAGATAGTGTTGCCACACTTGAAGAACTCGAACCAAGGCAAAAAGTTCTTTGTCATAAATGGGATAGTTGAGGCGTGCGCCATCAAGTTTCTCACTATGGTAGGCAATAGGACGCCCATTTTGCTTAAGGACGCCACCAATGCCAATACCACTAGCGTCACATTCAATCTCAAAGGTTTTTGTGAAATCCGGTAATGCAAGAAGTGGTGCTTCGGTGAGCCTCTTTTTGAGCTCATCAAAAGCCTTTTGTTGTGCTTTTCCCCAAACGAACGTGACATTTTTCTTGGTCAATTCGTTGAGGGGGCAAGCAATGGTAGAAAAGTCTTTCACAAAGCGACGGTAAAAGCCAGCCAACCTATGAAAACTACGAAGTTCACTAACATTTGTAGGGGTGGGCCAATCTCGTATGTCCTTGACTTTTGAGACATCAACTTCAATACCATTAGAAGACACAACAAAACCAAGGAAAATCAGCTTGTCTTTTGCAAAAGTGCACTTTGGGAGATTAGCATAAAGCTTTTCATGACGAAGGATTTGAAGGACCTCCTTAACATGAGTAACATGCTCCTCTAGCGAGTTGCTATAGACAAGGATGTCATCAAAGTAAACAACTACACTCTTCCAATGAGAGATCTCAAAATATGGTTCATGAGTCGCATGAAGGTAGATGGAGCGTTAGATAAGCCAAAAGGCATAACCAACCATTCATAGAGACCAAGCTTGGTCTTGAAGGTGGTTTTCCACTCATCACCTTCGACCATGCGAATTTGATGGTAACCACTACGAAGATCAATTTTCGAAAATATAGTGGCTCCACATAACTCATCAAGCATGTCATCAAGACGCGGTATAGGATGTCGATAACGCACGGTGATAGCATTGATTGGACGGTAGTCCATGCATAACCGCAACGTATCATCCGTTTTTGGAACTAGAATCACGGGGACCGCGCTTGGGCTAGTGCTTACTTGGATCAAACCTTTGGAGACGAGTTGGTTGATTTGACGTTTGATCTCCTTTGTCTCTTTCGGGTTCGTGCGATACGCGGCGTGGTTTGGGAGTGGGGTGCCGGGGATGAGGTCGATGCGGTGCTCGATTCCACGAAGAGGAGGAAGGCCATGAGGAAGCTCTTCGGAGAATACATCTTGGAATTCCTGCAAAATAGCCATCAAAGGAGGGGGAACATTTGTCAAGTCGTTAGTTCCTTGCGCTAGTCCCTTGCATACAAGGACATAGTGCAAGATGGATGGGTTGTTCCGCACTTCTCTCATCACACTTTTGGTGGCAAGAAGAACACTCTTAGTTTTTCCACTCAAGTTTGGCTTGTAGCTCTCACACACTATGGTGTGGTTCTCTCGCTCACCACTCTTCTCACAAGGTGTTTTTGTGTATTGCGCCCTCGCTAAAGCCTTTGCATTGTCCGCAATTATTTGGCTAGGAGTCATTGGTTGCAACATACAAGTTTTATCAAGCCATTTGAAGGTATAAGTGTTTGAGTGACCATCATGTAAGGCACGCTTGTCATATTGCCACGGCCTTCTGAGCAACATGTGGCAAATCGTCATTGGGACCACGTCACATTCCACCGTGTCCTTGTAGTGCCCAATTGAGAACGTTACCGAGACGGTGTGCTTGATCTTGACGGATCCTTGGTCACTTAGCCATTGGATATGGTAGGGGTGTTTATGCGGATGGAGGGTGAGGTTGAGTTTCTCACACAATTCCGTGCTTGCAAGATTGTGGCAACTCCGTCCATCGATGACAACTTTGATGGACTTTCCATTGATGCCGGCCCGAGTTTGGAAGATGTTCGAGCGTTGGTCTTCATTCTCATTGGCTTGTGTAGTTAAGACCCTTGTGACCACAAGCGATGGACTTGCGTCATGCTCACACACAAGAAGTTCTTGGTCCTCTTCCAAATGTTGCCTTGCCATGGCTTCCTTGACCCTTGCATCAAATTCTTCTTCACTCAAGTATTCTTCATCGCCGTTGTCATGGATGAACAAGACTTTTTTGTTTCCACATGCGTTGGACTTGTGCCCTTTGCCTCCACACTTGTAGCATTCACCATTGAATGGGTGATCATCCCTTGTATGTTTGCCACTTGAAACATTTTCCTTGAGGGAGAGTTGGCTCGAAGGGAAGCTTGGTGGTACTTGAGGAGCTTCCACTTTGTGTTGTTGGAGTAGTGGTTGGTGCTTGCTTGTAGGTGAAGTACGTCTTTGGCTTGTTGTACTTGATGTCCTCTTGCACTTGACGCCTACCTTGAGCGATGTGCACAAGCTCAACCATGTTGTTGTACTTTTGGAACTCGGTGATGCGCTTGATGGGATGGTTCAAGCCATTGAGGAAGCGTGCCATTGTTTGTTCATCTCGCTCTTCAATGTTGGCACGGATCATGTTGAGCTCCATTTGCTTGAAGTACTCTTCCATGGTTTTTGTTTCTTGACTAAGCGTTTGAAGCTTGTTGAAAAGGTCACGCGTGTAGTGCGAAGGAACAAAGCGGGATCTCATATGAGCCTTCATATCTTGCCAAGTTGAGATTGGAGGCTCTTCTTTTGCTTCTCGAGCGAGTTGGACTTGTTCCCACCAAAGGTTGGCATACTCATCAAACTCGAGGGATGCCATGGCCATCATCTTCTCATTGCTATAGTTGTGCATGCGGAAGATCTTGTCGACTTTGAGTTCCCACGAGAGATATTCCTCGGGTTCATTGGAACCGGTGAACTTGGGCATGGTGAATTTGAGCTTGCCGAAAGTTTCTTCTCCATTGCGGTTCCGGTTGCGGCGGTTGCCATGATTTGGGCGGTCATCATCATCATCCGAGCTCCCGTGTCTTGCTTGGTGATGGTTGCGTTGCTCTTGCGGTTGTTGAGGTGCCGCGTTTGGTGGTGGAACTTGGTTTTGACGACGAGCTTGGGGAGCTTGCTCTTGTTGTTGTCGCGGTTGAGGACGAGGAGGAGGTTGTGCATCCTCACGACGAGCTTGCTCTTGTTCTTGCCGTGGTTGATGCCGAGGAGCATTGGCTTGCGCCATGTGGCGAGGAGGACGTCGAGCCGCATGCGCAATGGGCTACTCTTCTTCTTCTTGGTGTAGGGGAGGCTCGTCATGACCAACATGTTGCCGATGTGGACGATCATGTCGATGATGACGCCTTGGAGGATCTTCGAGTGCTTCACGACGACGGTGATCTTGTTCGTCCTCTTCGGGTGCTTCACTTGTTGTTGAAAGGACATGTCGACGGCGATGGGCTTGGTGGTCCATGCGAGGTTGCTCTTGTTGAATCACAAGTGCCCTTGGTTGTGGCCGGTTCGCTTCACGTCTTGGAGGTCTTGCGGAGAGGTCACCATCATAGCTTGACGTTGCGGCGTGTCGCGGAGATGGTACCGCTTGAGAAGAGCTCATGGATTGAAGAACGGGTCCATCCCGGTGCCTTGAAGCGTGACGGCGAGGTGCACTTGATTCACTTGAGGAGTGCCGAGATGAGCTTGATTCGCGCGAGCGTGGCCTTGCTAGTCCATCAATGAGGCGTTGAAGCTTGTCATCCGTTGAGGCGAGGGCACGACCAAGAGCTTCATTTTGATGACCGAGGTTGTGTTGCATGGCATGCATTTGGCCACGGACTTCTTCGAAGCGGTTGTCGATGTTCTTGAATTCCACACGGGCCTCGCTAAATTGTTCATCTTGGCGCCGCTCGAGAGCTTCACAACGGTAGTTGAATTCTCCTCGGACCTTCCAATGGTCCCATCTTGTCATGAATTGTGTGTCATCCTCCGGAGGTGGTGGTTGGGACGGCTCGCCATTCCTGTCCATGATGCAAAGTCGACAAGGGTTGTATATGGAGAAAAAGGGTGTGAAGAGTTAGCCTTTTACCTCACCTTGGAGATTATATCAAACTAATTGCCACACAAATGAGCGAACAACGTGCAAAGTGAAATGGGAAGAAACTCACACACAAATATGCTACGACTCTCAAAAGCTTTTGGTGGAAGGTTAGGATTGTGGAAAACCAAACGAAACGATCCAAGCAAAAGGTTATTGTTCTACGTGGTAAAGAACCAAAGATCAAAAGCAAAAGGATACGATCTACAAAAACACGGAAAAACGCACACGTGGAGAAAAACGGGGTTAGCACGACTATGAAAATGAGCACAAAAGGTCCTAACGAAGACTACGCTCGGTTGTCGTGCCAACTCAAGGAGAGACCACAACTCGTTTGCCAAAAGAGGATAAGCAACGGATTTGTGCACTTGCCTTGGTGCGCTCTTTTCCTCTCTCTTGTTGGCTTACAAGCTTGGTATTCTCTTTGTATTGGGAGACTATGTATCTTTTTATTTTATCTTTTTTTTTATTCTTTTCCTTTTTCTCTCTTTCTATGCTACTATGTTAACTTTTGTATTTGGCCTCACACTCTCGCTTTCCAATGGCAAGTGCACAATGTTTAGACAAACACAAAATGAGTTGCTCTCATAGGAGAGATACATACAAAGGAAGATATGGGGCTGTCAAAGTGGTGCAAGTTATACCTTTGGTATTGTTGACGACTTGCAACCGTTGGTGGGTATGATGTTCGAGTGTCGCGGTGTCGTTGAGCGCGTGGTGACTTTGATGCGGAAGCTTGTTAAAATGGCGACAAACACATGAAACACAAACAAGTTAAGGGAAATAGTCAGCGAACGAAGGTGAGGCGTCAAAGAGTAAAGAAACACTCGGTGGCGGTAGTACCGTACCGACACGACTGGGTAATCTTAGCGGTAGTACAGCTTATACGACCAGAGTACCGGTGACTTCATAGTACCGTCAGACGGCATAGTACCGCCAGGCGCGGAACAGGAACGAGATCAACTTGACAAAATCCTCAAATTCGTGGTGATCTGACCGAAAGGCTGGGCTAGGAACAACAGGGGCTATAGATCGACTCCAAAAGCAACAGGTCTATGGACCAAAACCACGAAAAACTCACCAAATCCAAACATCGATCCGAAGGCAAATTGGGGCTCTTTTTGGTGGGATTTTCGATTTTAAGTGGGATCAAAGAAAAATTGGGGGGAAATTCGTGATCAACCGTGCTCTTGATACCAATATGTTATGGGGTAACCCCTTGGGGTGGCCCGATCTTTCACGAACTCCACGAGAAACGAGGGGAAAGCGGTGGTCGGGGGAGGAAGGGAATGAAAACCACGAACACACGCACGCAAAACACGATACACGCCGATCCCTCACGCCGGTGGCAACCGGTCCAACATAATCCCTAGGATCGGTGTTGGGCGAAGCTCTCTCTTCACGCCAACAACGGGGGACGAGGTGCTTGGTGAGATCTTGACGACTTGGGGGCGAGAAACCGAGAACCCAAGGCCTTGTACAACTTGAACGCACTAGGCAAGATCCAAGGGGGGTGGATAATCCGGTGCTCCTTGGTAGGAGCATGAGACCAATAGATGTAAGTTCCTCAAGGGGTTCCTTAATCTATTATTATCCAAGTCTGCGGTTTACAATAAAGGGTGGGGGCTTTATATAGGCCAACCACATAAACAGGGGTAGTTTCGGAACGAAAAGATAAAATATAGGAAGGGATACAGGTGTATGGCCAAACCGATGCGTTCAGTTCGAAGAGACCGGTAGTACCGGCAATCAGTAGTACCGGTCAGAACCGAGTACCGCCCGAGGTAGTACTGGCGATCTGGAGCTTCCGCATAAGCACATGTGGCGGTAGGGCGGTGGTAGTCTGTAGTACCTGGTTCCTAGGCCGTAGTACCGTAGTCGTCCGCCCTTGGTTGGGCTCTATTTGTGGTGTCCTAGTGGGACCGGTAGTACCGCTTGAACCCGAAGAGTACGGCCAACGTAGTACCGGGCGTCTGGCGGCCGGATGCTCTTCCGGCTCCTCCGCCCACGGGTCCTTCTCTTCACTGATGATGCACAAGGTATGCGTTTGAAGTAGCAGGCCATCCAAGGGTGTATCGAAGTCACACGAGGAGAGGAGCGAGTTCACCTTAGCTTGTAGGAGTTTGGCTCGGGCGCGAGTCATGGGTCCACTTGGGGAGCTTGTGGGAGTAGATGTAGTAGCGTTCGTGGGACGGGCTGCATCAGGAGTCATTGTCGGTGTAGTGCTCCATATTCTCCATGCATGAGGAGCCATTGTCGATGTAGAGCTCCAAGTCTTCCATGCTTGAGGAGCCATAGTTGATGTCATGCTCCATGTCTTCCATGCATGTGGAGTCGTCGTCGGTGTAGTGCTTCGGGTCCTCAAAGCATGCGGAGCCGTTGTCTGTGTAGTGCTCCGTTATGTCCTCTATGATGGATAGGTATGGAAAGTGGCATGTCAAGAACCAATTCGAAATCAAGATATTGTAATGGCAAGTAAAGAACCACAATGATCACAAAGCAAAACAAGTCAATCCACAAGATATGAAATATTTACAAGGAAACACACACGGTGGGATAAATGGGTCTTGTGCGACGGAGAAAGTGAGCTAAGAACAAAATGATTACCTAGCGAAGACTATAAGCTCGTGTCACACAAGTACAAGGAGAGACGGTAGTTCGATTGCAATAAATTGGTTGGCTACAAGATATGCACAATAAGTACCACCTATATGATCTTCATCGAGCTTGCGCTTCCTATTCTATGAGGCACTTGTTTCTTTCTTTTCTTTTTCCTCTTTTTTTGTCTTTTTCTTTCTCTTTTTTTTTTCACTTGCCGCTTCCTTGTGCCAACAACTATACAAGATAACTAGCGCTCACAACGTTTGCTCGGAATTCTATATAGCCCAAGCAATCATCAGAGGAACTAGTCTCAATAGGTGTTTGTTGGTCGCAAAGATAGTGGAGTTCACAAAGGAATGCAAGTGGGGAAAAGTCGCGGAATGTTTATACCTTTCATCGCCAATCTTTATCCTTTATTGTTGGATTCCGCCTTGCTCATGGAGTTTGGATGGAGTATATAGCATAAACAACGTGGATGATGATGTAGAACTCCTTCTTCTCTTTGAAACGAGCTAAAGAACACCAAAATCCGAGTTCGAATGCAAAAGTTATGCTCAAAACCGTGAATCAGTTTTTCTGTCTCCAGGGGGCGGAGACTCCGGTCTGGAGCTCACTAACCCCGGAAACTCCGGTCTGGGCCGGAGACTCCGGTCCGGGAGATTCCAGAGCGTCCAGAACTCGAACGGGACGCGTTTTGGACGGAAAAACTCGAACCAAAACTACAAATTGATGGGGGAAATCAAGGAATTAGGCCATGGGAACGCAGAGGAAGGTAGATCAACAAGTTTAACAAGTAATCCACGGATCAAAACCTACCCAAACTCACTCAAATCATAGATCGATCCGAAACACGAATTGGGGCTATTTTTGGTGAAATTTTTGAATTTATGGGGAAAAGACCACATCGATGAGGAATCCGTGCTAACCAAAAGCCGCTGATACCAGATGATAGGGGTTAACCTCTTGGGTGGCCCGATCTTTACGGATCTCGTGGTCAAATCGATGGGAAAGCGAGGGGAAAGGGAGAATGTAGCGGAAGCGAACACACACCTAGCGAGGAACACGATGAACACACGCAAAACTCACACGATACACGGCCGATTGCTCCTGAACGGCGGCCACCGGTCCGATAGTATCCTCGCAAGGAAAGATTGGTCAATGTGCTCCCTCAATCCACATCGGAGTGGGAAGAACACCTTGGGGAGGGTCTTGACAGCTTGGAGTAGAGACACCGACTCCAAGGCCTTGTACAACGATGGATGCGTGATGCAAAGTCCAATCGAGGTGGGTGATGATAGGGTTCCCTCTTGAAGGGAGGGAGACATAACTAGAAGTAATCCATATTAGGGTTTCTAGTCTATCATCTATGTCTACCGAATACATGAAGGGGTGGGGCTCTATTTATAGGCCAACCACTAAATAAGGGGTAGTTTGGGGATAAAACTAGGGTTTGGGCGGAATAAGGGGGTACATGGGCCAAGGGTCTGGTACAGTGCCCATCATCACAGTGCCGAGACTCGGTGTAGGACGGAGACTGCGGTGTGGGCCGGAGATTTCGGTCTGTCTTTTGTCCGTCTCCGGAGGGGCATACAAACTGTCCCCGGGTTTGGTTCTGGGGTCATTCGAGGTCGGCCAGGAGACTCCGAAGGCTTGGTCCGAGGTCGGCCAGGAGACTCGAGGCTTGTCCCGAGACTCAGTGGTTTAGCCTTCTTCCGTCTCCTCTTCCAAGCCTCCATCTTGTCGGGCTTGATGTTCCGGGCTTCCACCCTTGCCTCCGTACTTGTCGGTGTGAACCTATCATGCATATGTGACGGAGTATGAAGTAGTATACCATTCAATAGGGTAGGAAGGAGGCTCGCATAGAGGAACGGATTCACCTTTGGAGTCCATGACGACTTGGCGTAAGTTGAAGACCTTGATGTTGTAACGACCGTAGGTCGGGCTACATCAAAGGATGTCATCAAAATAAACAACAACACTCTTGCCAATAAGAGAACGCAAAATATGATTCATAAGGCGCATGAAGGTAGATGGGGCATTAGATAAGCCAAATGGCATGACCAACCATTCATATAGACCAAGTTTGGTCTTGAAGGCGTTTTTTCACTCATCACCCTTGGCCATACGTATTTGGTGGTAGCCACTACGAAGATAAATTTTAGAGAAGATCGTGGCTCCACTCAATTCATCAAGAATGTCATCGAGACGAGGTATAGGATGTCTATAACGTACGGTAGTAGCATTTATAGGACGAATATCCCTGCATAACCGTAACGTATCATCCGTTTTTGGCACAAGAATCACGGGGACTGCACTAGGACTAAGGCTTTCTTGGATCAAACCTTTGGAGTGAGGTGGTGGATTTGGCGTTCTATCTCCTTCGTCTCCTCCAAGTTCGTGCGGTAAGCGGCGCGGGTTGGTAGGCGCCCTGGGTATAAGGTCGATGCGGTGCTCGATTCCACGAAGAGGAGGTAGTCCATGAGGAAGCTCTTTGGGGAATACATCATCAAATTCCTGCAACATAGACACCAAAGACGGAGGAAGGTTTGTCAAGTCGTTAGTTCCTTGTGCCGAGCCCTTGCATACTAGGACATAGTGCAAAATGGTTGGGTTATCCCTCACTTCTCTTATCTCACTTTTGTTGGCAAGGAGAACTCTCTTGTGTTTGTCACTCACTCACTCACTCATATTTGGTTTGTGGCACTCACTTCCTTTTGGGTGGTTCTCTCGCTCACCACTCGTCTCACTAGGTTGTTTTGTGATGTGCACCCTCGCTAAAGCCTTTGCATTGTCCGCAATTATTTGGCTAGGAGTCATCGGTTGCAAAACACATGTCTTATCGAGCCACTTGAAGATACACATGTTTGTGCGGCCATCATGGGTGGCTCCATTATCAAATTGCCAAGGGCGTCCAAGCAACATATGGCACACCGTCATCGAAACATCACCACATTCCACCGTGTCTTTGTATTTTCCAATAGCGATTGTGACGGAGACCGGATCCACTATCGCTTAACCATTGAACATGATAGGGGTGCTTGTGGGGACGAAGGGGAAGATTGAGTTTCTCACATAGTTCCATGCTTGCAAGATTGTGACAATTCTCTCCATCAATGATAACTTTGATGGATTTTCCATTGATGCCGGCACAGGTTTGAAAGATGTTGCACCTTTGATCTTCATGTTCTTGTGCTTGTATAGCCACTATACAAGCAATGGACCTGCGTCATGCTCACACATGAGTAGATCTTGGTCATTGGTGTTCACTTGTTTTGTGCCATTGCCTCCTTGACTCCTGCTTCAAATTCTTCTTCACTCAAGTATTTTTCGTCGCCATTGTCATTGACAAACAAGACTTTGGTGTTGCCGGATTGGTAAGACTTGTGTCCTTTGCCTCCACACTTGTAGCATTATACTTGGGACGCGGAGTTGGATTCCATAGGTTGCTTGCCACTTGGGGGCGGTTTGCCTTGAGATGTTGTTGACTTGAATGGAGGCTTGAAGTTATTTTGAGTGCTCACTTTGGGACTTGGTGTAGAAGTGGGAGTAGAGGACTTGTAGGTGAAATAGGTCTTCGGCTTACTATATTTGAGGTCCTCTTTGAACTTGACGCTCGGCCTTGGTGGCAATATGCACAAGCTCAACCATGTTGCGATAAGCTTGGAACTCCGCGATGCGCTTGATAGGATGATTCAAGCCCATAAAGTGAGCCATGGTTCCTCTCGTTCTTCTATGTTAGCGTGAATCATTTGGAGTTCCATTTCCTTGAAGTACTCTTCCACACTTTTGGTTGAGTAACCTTTTGAAGCTTGTTGAAGAGGTCACGAGTGTAATGTGATGGAAGAAAGCGAGAATGCATGTGATCCTTCATTGCTTGCCACGTAGTAATGGGTGGCTCTTCTCGTGCCTCGCAAGCAACTTGGACTTGTTCCTACTAAAGGTTGGCATAATCATCAAACTCGAGCCATGCCATAGCCAACATCTTCGCATTGCTATAGTTGTGCATCCGGAAGATCTTATCCATCTTGAGTGCCCATGAGAGATATTCTCGGGGTCGTTGGAACTGGTAAACTTGGGTATGGTGAACTTGAACTTGCCGAATGTATCTTCGTCATGTCGTCGGTGACGGTTGCCATTATGGTGGTGGCGTTGGTGATCCTCATCATCCGAGCTATCATGGCGGTGGTTGCCGTGGTTGAGGACGAGGAGCTTGGGGGTCGTCTTGCCGCGGTGGAGTTTGTTGTTGTTGCGGTTGTTGAGCTACATTTGGTGGAGGAGGAGCTTGTTGGTTATCTTGTCGCGGTTAAGGAGCTTGTTGTGGTGGCGGTTGTGCCACATTTGTTGGTGGAGGAACGTGGTCCTCTCGACGATGACTATGATTGTGAGCATCGCGGCGTGGTTGTGGAACTTGATGCTCATGCCTCGGTTGTTGACGAGGTTGAGGTTGCTCGTCGTTTGCACATTGATGCTTATGGTGTCGGTGGTGACGGTCATGTTGGCGATGACGTCTTGGTGGATCTTCAAGTGCTTCACGTTGACGACGAGCTTGTTCGTCCAAGTTGAAATAGTCGCTTGTTGTCGAGTGAAGGTCTTGTGGCTGCTCGTGATGCGGAGGAGAGGCTTGGAATGGCATGTCCTCGTGGATGATGAGTGCCCATCTTTGATGATGATG
Source organism: Avena longiglumis (assembly GCA_030063025.1). NCBI lineage: Eukaryota > Viridiplantae > Streptophyta > Magnoliopsida > Poales > Poaceae > Avena > Avena longiglumis. Next base: position 314,674,520 of record CP125977.1, read on the forward strand.
GTCTTCACACCTTGGAGGTCGTGACGAAGAATCACCATTGTAGCTTGACGTAGCGGCGCGTCTTGGAGTTGGCACATGTTGTGAAGAACTCTCATGATCATCCACGGGGCGCTCATTGCGTCTAGGAGCCCGAGGATCATGGTCGTGATGTCGAGGCAATCAATGGCGCGAAGAGCTTGAACCACTATAGTGGTGCCTTGAAGAGCTGCGCGAACGTGGCCTTGTGTTGCGCGCGATCTCGGCCATGGAGCGTTGGAGAGCTTCATTTTGGTGTGTGAAGTTGTGATGCATTGTGTTCATTCGGCTCTCAAGGCCGTCGAAGCGAGCGTCCATTCGCTTGAACTCGTTGCAAGTTTCGCCAAATTGTTCATCTTGACGCGCCTTGAGGGCATCGCAACGACCACGAAACTCTTCACGAATGATGAAGTGGCTAGCTCGCGTCATGTATAGTCCTTCGCCATCTTGTGCTGGGTCTTGGCTTGTCTCGTCGTTCCTATCCATGATTCACCAAAAGGAGGATATGTGGAGGGGTTAGCCCTTTACCTCACCTTTTGGAAATGGATTGGACAAGTAGCCACACTCGAAAGACCAACAATGTGCAAAGCGAATGTGAAAAGCAACCTCACACTAAAAGCAACTAAGACTCTTAAAAGGCCTGTGGTGGTAGGTTTGGAATATGGAAAACAAAAAGAGAAGGATGCTATCAAAAGTGGGTAAAATCCAAAATAACCAAGACAAAGTAAAAGATCCACAAAATTGACGGAAACCTATACTAAAACACACACACGTGGAGATTAATGGGATTAGCACGACTATGAAAATGAGCAACAAAATGTCCTCGGTTGTCGTGCCAATGCAAGGAGAGACGGTAGCTCGTTTGCAAAAAGAAGATAAGCAATAGATTTGTGTACTTTCCTTGGGCGCTTTTATCTCTCATTGCTTATAAGCTTGAGGCTCTCTCTATGCTATGGGAGACTTTGTATATTTTGCTATGTATCCTTTGTGTTTTTTTCCCTTTTTCTTTTTCTCTCCCTTGGTGGTATCAAACTATTTTGCTTTTGCTCTCACACTCTCACTATCCAAGGACAAGTGCACAATGCTTAAGCAAACACAAAATGAGCCACTCTTGATGGGGTGGGTATACACAAAGGAAGATAGATAGTGGGTTAACAAGGGATGACACAAGTTATACCTTAGTTGGTGATGATGAGCTTATGTCGATGGGCGGGGAGGAGCTTGGGTTTCGTGGTGTCGAAGAGCGTTGAGGATGTTGCGGAAGCTTGCTGTTAATATAGACACACTCACAAAACGCAAACAACAAGAGAAAAATTAGCCGAATGGAAGAGAGGCAAAAACTGGCGAGGAGGGCCGAATACTCCAGTGTTGGGGTAGTCCGCGAGCCTGTTCGTGTTCTTGAGCGGAAATCTGTGCCTCCAAACCTCAAATCCAATAGATTTTGACCAAATTGGGCTTGGAAAATTGGTGGAAAGCAGGATCAAGACCCAAGTCAAAGTTTCTATGCATTGAAACCACTCAAAACACACCAAATCCAGAGATCGATCTGAAAGGGGATTTAGGCTATTTTTTGAAGAACATTTTGAATTTATGGTGGATAGAAGAAAATTTTGTGGCGAAAATCGCGATGAACGAGGCTCTTGATACCAATATAATGGGTATGACCCTTAGGATGGCCGATCTTTCACGATTTCACGGGGGATTCACGGTGGGAGGGGAAGAGGATGAACTCTATGAACGCGAACCACGATGAACACGGCGAACTCACGCAAAACACACGCAAATAAACACCGTTGGCTACCGGTCCAATACAATCCTATGGGATCAGTATTAGGCAAGAGAATCTTGACGAGATCTTGATAGCTTCATAAGAGCAAACTCAGTATGAAGATCTTGTACAACGAAACGCTATAAGCTAGATCCGAGAGGTTTGTGATACTAGGTGCTCCTCATGAAGGAGCATGAGACTTACTAGATAGAGATCCTCGAGAGGGAGTCTTCTTCTAGCCTAATATCAAGTTTAGGGTTTACAATAGAGGGGTGGGGCTATTTATAGGCCAGCCACATAAACAAGGGTAGTTTAGATAGTTTACGGATAAAACTGAAAGTTGGGGCGAATCTGGGGTTACATGGGCTAGGCCCAAAAGGCCTTCACATGCCTGCCGATGCGTAGGCCGGAGACTCCGGTGTTCGGGCGCCGGAGACTCAGGGGTGCTCGACGCTCTCCAGTCTTGACTCCGGGGAGGCATACAGAGAGTTCCAGGCGGGGGCCCGGAGACTCCATGGTGTCAGGCCGGAGACTCAGGTAGTGACTTCTCTCAAGGCGATGTCGGGAGGGAGGGTGGTGTATTGAGAGCTCCGGCGGGGTCAGGTGTCTGGCCGAGACTCAAAGCCGGTGCTTGACCGCTCCATCTTCAAGTCCAGCTCTTGGTCCTTCTTCCAAGGGGGCTTGTCGCTGCGTTGGGGCCTCGTAGCTGAGAATGCACAGTGTGGTTGCATGAAGTAGCAAGCCATCCAAGGATGTTTCGAAATCACACGAGGAAAGGAGCAAGTTAACTTTAGCCTGTAGGAGCTTGGCTCGAGCGCGCGTCATCGGTCCACTTGGCGGACTAGGTGGTGAGGATGTAGGGGCGTCTGTATGGCGGGCTGCATCAGAACCCGTGGGTAGTGGAGAGGCCCGCTGCGGCTGGCACCGCGGCTTTGCCCTGAAGAAGTGGGGGTGGGGGAGGTTGGCTAGGCGTCGTCCCTGTAGCCCCGCAGGGGATCCACGCCGAACGGTTCGGTCTCAAATCCAAAACTGCCAACAAGTTGAAATTATCTTTTGCCTCTTCCGACCAAGTAGCTGGCTACCTCTTTGCACTATCAGTCAACGACTTGTATTTGCAATCACTTACTTGATTGTAAACCAGAAAATACAAAACATATTGAGTCGCCTTGCTGACATTATCACCTTGCAACCATTCCCCATACGCCATGCTGCACTAGTCTTATGCTTGATTCCCTTCACCCGATGATGGCCTCTTCTCGTGTCTGCCTATATGACATGCAAGACTGCCACCAAACAAGAGAAAAGTGGTGTAGACACTAATGGATAGTTTGGCTATCTTGATCATACGCACTTCCATCTTTTTGTCATTTTTTCTTTAATGCCTAAATTGGCCAGAAAGGTGATCACTGTAGTATGGTCGGTATTTATAATTGTAGCCGGCGCATTTTTGCCACACCAGAATTTCCTACTGAACTACAGTAGTTCTTGGAGTAGAGGTTTCAGTGCTTCATTATTCATAAATACCATTGGTATTCTTTGATTAAAGCAACTAATTTACTAGTAATCATGAGGCGTTCTCATATAGTTAATAGTAAGTCCAATGATCATCGTGCATCTTGGCTTTACTTCTCTTCGTCAATCAGTACTGGCCCCTAAATTTGTGGTGCTAATGAGGGGATCAATTATTCTTCATGCTATGTAATTATACCATGATGAAAAATAGGACGCGAATTTTTGCTCTCGGGTCCACCAGAACCTTTTTTCAACGATTCAATAAAAAAAGGTACTAAAAATAGTAAAACAATGTGGTGTACCTTTTTTCAATGATTCAATAAAAAGGTACTAAAAATAATAAAAGAATGTGGTGTAAATCATGCGTGTAGATAATATGTGCAGGTACGTGCATGTCAAATATCAACCTGAAATATAAAAGTATGTAACCTACACAAAAATAACAAATTGTATCTAACCTACACAAAAATAACAAATTGTATTGTTCATAATATAAGGAGTGGACGTGTACTATTCCCAGTACAACAAAGTTCCAGTTTCTCTTTTTTGTGTAGGTCACGTACGGTCCTATTTGTTCTTGAAAATTTGCAGAGTAAGTATCTAGGTGACATGTACGTGCGTGGATTATTTCAAATTTTCTTACAACATTTAAAAAGTATTCTTTGATTTTTTTAAATATCAGGGTGCATAGCACCCGGGTGCTCCACTGTATTTCTCGATGTAAATACCTCTATTTTTGTATGATGTTACTTTTGTATATCTTCCGTTGATCATTGAATAAAAATGGTATGGGATGGTACTAGGGTATATCATGGTACTGCTATTTTTATGTTTTTTGTAGAGAAGTTAATGGTTTGTTTGCTCCTCAGGTCCACCTGGAGCTCCTGTACTACCCTTTTGCTAAGCAAGAAGGGGTTTCCAATCCTTTTGCTAGTCAGATCCAGTTAACTTCTTTGGAGAAGGTCCTCAAGACGGAATCTAATGGATTTGATGTCAATCAGAGGAAAAATGTTATTGTGAGAGGAGTCCTTTCAGTAACTGTTATATCTGCAGAGGACATACCAGCAATGGATGTAATGGGGAAGGCTGACCCATTTGTCGTCTTGTACCTGAAAAAGGGGGAAACAAAAAAGAAGACAAGGGTAAAGTGTTACTCTCGCTCTTCATTGGTTGCCCTGTTAATTACATTCCCCCCACTTATGATTCAATATATTTGCAGGTTGTGACTGAGACGTTAAATCCGATATGGAATCAGATATTTGATTTTGTAGTAGAAGATGCTCTGCATGATTTGCTCATGGTTGAAGTGTGGGACCATGATACGTTTGGAAAGGTTCTGCACACTTCCTTTTTTCCTTATTTCAGTTTTTATTGTTTTAGTTCTGTTTGGCTTTGTGATTGTCCTACTCATGTTACTACGGTCTTTTGATGGTATATACATATAGATTTGTCATAGTGGCAATGTAGGATGCATTTTGGAATTGGGGATTTTTTCGGAAGAAGCACAATTAGTCGGGTGGTTACTCATTCTAATGGAGGGCAACAATGTGTTGCGGGTTCCTTGGGGATTGACCCTTGGGTGGCCCGATCTTTATGGATTTGGGGTCGAGGTGAGGGGAAAACACGATGAACACGGTGCACTCAACTCGAAAAGCAAGGCAACGATATAAACACACGCAAACGCACATGTTTCGGTTGTCCTCGTTGGCCCGAATCACCAATCCGATAGAATCTTTGTGGAGGAGACTTCTAGGTAGAGATCCACGGAGGAAAGATCGATCCTGAGCCGCTCTAATCTACTCGTGAAGAGATTGCAATCAATAGAGACTCAAAGGGAGAGATCGACACAATAGAGATCACGAGTTAGAAAGAGCGCTCATACAACGAGGGTCTTGTACAACCTAGGTCTTGGTGTAGATCCTAGTGAGGTTCCCCCTATGGGAAGACGGAAGCTTAGCCAATTCAACTCAATATTCATTCTGGGTTTCTAGGAGGAGGTGGTGGCATATTTATAGGCCATCAACTTAAACAGGGGTATTCTAGGCATAAACAAGAAGCTCTGGGCGAAATGGGGTGTTACATGGGCCAGGCCCAACTTCAAGGCTCGCAGGCCTGTTCACTCAGGCCGGAGACTTCGGGATCGTTTCTGGGGTAGCCTTCGGGGTCATGTCTGGAGCTCCTATAACATGGGCCAGAGACCTGGGGCAGAGACTCCAGGGGTCGGTGGCAGGAGGCTCCGGGGCTGCTTCAGCTGCTTCTTCCTTCTCTTCTAGGCCTCTTGCTTGGGGGTGGCTCCTGGGGCATCCTTGTCTCCTCCTTTTAGTGTCATGGTCATGGGCCTAGTCATACAATAGGAATTCGTCTCAAGTAGGATCCCATTCACATGATAACCAAAAGAAGGCAAGAGATGGAAGTAATTCACCTTTGTAGGAATGGTTGGCGTGACATGATGTGGACAAATGGTGATTGCGATGTGTTGGGCTACATCACAATGCATGGACAAGAGGAGGGGACAACACAATTTGAAGAAAGAACTTAAGATCAACATTGTTTTGCTCCATCCCTCTTAGCAATTTCCATCATTTTGCAAGATGAAGTTTTTTATCAAGTCCATAACTATTCTTCCTACTGCTACATCTCTGCTCTTTCTCTTCTCTTCTCGCTTGTTCTAGTCATGCAGGTCGAAGACTATCAGTGTCATACATATGGATGGATAGGCATAAACCCCCCTTGTAAAATATCTGTCCACGTTCTGCAGAGATAAGCAATAATGACTGGGCCATGCTTACTGACTTACTACGATGGTGGTGGCTGATTGCTTAGCGGTTATGCTGGCAAATTTTGTCCAGTTGGCTTTTCTGCATTAACCAGCACAGTTTCCTTCAAGGAGTATCTAGTACTCCCTCCATCCTAAAATAAGTGACGCAGTTTTAGTTTCCTTCAAGGAGTATCTAGTACTCCCTCCATCCTAAAATAAGTGACACAGTTTTGTCTAGATACGACACGCGTCTAGATACATGCATGTCTAAACAAAGTTGGGTCACTTATTTTGGGACGGAGGGAATATCTGTTTTTCCTTCGGTACCCCACAATCATTTTACTGACCTGAAATCATATAAAGTTCATGAACAAACACTACCTTTAATGGGTCATGGTAGGTTTTGAATTATGAGTATATTGTTGTAACTAATCTTAGTCTAACTAAAACTTTCCCTCTAGTAGTAGATAAGATATGTGAATTTTGGCCCGAAGAGTACTTAAGCATAAACCCATGTTACCATAGAAGCCAAAACATATGTGGTCAAATGTATGGTTCTATTTTAAAAGAAAAGGTTGATACATGTACCAACCATCTAAAAAAGCAAGCAGTAAAAAAAGATGGCTGATCAACATGAGATCCTATTATCAAAACGCCATCCGCACCGGTTGAATAAATCCCGTGTAACCGTTTTCAAACTGCTGCACCCAATAGCCATAGCTGGCCCGAGCTCCTCTGGCAGAATGAAAGACCACATACTGATCCAATGTATGGTCAAGGGACTAACCTTGATAAAAGAAGAATTTGATGTTCTGTTAAAGAGCCTAAGCATAGACACCCACTCGAATGTGTGCTTTATCAAGTTTATCAACTCCATTTAACTAGTTCCCAAATTAATTCTTAACATTCTCTAGGAGAGTTAGATTAAAAACCAAATCAACTATATGGCACAAAAGTTTTGCGAAGGGATATTCAATGAACAGTTTGATCGTCTCATCTTTGTCACAAAAACAACATTTCTGATTTCCTTGCCAATTTGTTTAGCTAAATTACCACATGAAGATTCTAATCTTCAATGGAACCTTGATTTTTCAAATATATTTACGTAGAAACCGCGTGTGACAGTTCAGTAAGTCTAAGTACATGGATTTTACCAAAAACAAGCTAGATGACAGTGAGATCCCATCTAAACTGGTCCTCATTGTCTGTCATTTGTTCAAGCATGAGCTGGTTTACTAAATGCAGCCATCTTGACCATTTATTATTGGTAAGAGCTCTACGAAACGCAATGTTTAGCGGAGTATTAGCCATCACTTGTGACCGAAACTTCTTTTCATTGCACAATATTGTAGAGTGATGGATATTGTAGAGCTAAAGTAGTCTCTCCAAGCCAAGTGTCCTCCTAGAACACAACGTTCTGACCATTATCAACAACAAAAACCCTCTCCGCGTGATAATACCCATTCTCCAAACTAGCAAGCTAATTTTTTCTCAAAAAGATCTTCAACCGGTTTCCATTCTCCATTCTTTAGTTTTCTTAAATGAACTGGAATGCCCAAATGTCTAAGAGGAAGTGTTCCAACTTCACATCCAAAAAGCTCCATATATTGATCTTACATGTCTTTGGCATTTCCAAAACAAAATATCTTACTCTCACTTTCCTTTTGGTGGTTCTCTCTCTCACAATTCTTCTCACTAGTTGTTGTTATGGCTTGTGCCCTTGCTAAAGCCTTGCATTGTCCGCAATTATTTGGCTAGGAGTTATTGGTTTCAAACACACGTTTTACCAAGCCACTTGAAGCTATACATATTTGTGCGCCCATCATGGGTACATTCCTTATCAAATTGCCGAGGTCTCCCGAGCAACATATGGCAAACGGTCATTGGGACAATGTCACATTCAACCATGTCCTTGTATGGTCCAATGAAGAATGTAACCGAGACCGTGTGTTTAATCTCAGATACTTGTGTGGACGAAGGGATAGGTTGAGTTTCTCACATAGTTTCATGCTTGCAAGGTTATGACAACTGCCTTCGTCAATGATCACTTTGATGTACTTCCCATTGATTTCGGCACGGGTTTGGAAGATGTTGCACATTTGATCTTCGTGCTCTTGGGCTTGTGTAGTGAGGACTCTTGTGACAACAAGCAAAGGACTTGCGTCATGTGCACATACGAGAAGATCTTGATCATATTCTCAATATGTTGTCTTTTCATTGTCTCTTTGACTCTTGCTTCAAACTCTTCTTCACTCAAGTATTCCTCGTCTCCATTGTCATGTACAAACAAGACTTTGGTATTTCCACATTGGAATGACTTGTGTCCTTTGCCTCCACACTTGTAGCATTGTACTTGAGGTATTGAAGAGTCATCCGTTGCTTGCTTGCCACTTGGGGGTGGTTTGCCTTGAGATGTCGTTGACTTAAAGGGAGGCTTTGATGAAGGGGTTAACCTCTTGGGTGGCCCGATCTTCACGGATCTCGTGGTCAAATCGATGGGAAAGCGAGGGGAAAGGGAGAAGGTAGCGGAAGCAGACAGACACCTCGCGAAGAACACGATGAACACACGCAAAACTCACACGATACAAGGCCGATTGCTCCCGAACGGCGGCCACCGGTCCGATTGAATCCTCGCAAGGAAAGATCGGTCAACGTGCTCCCTCAAATCCACATCGGAGAGGGAAGAACACCTTGGGGAGGGTCTTGAAAACTTGGAGACGAGACACCGAACCCCAAGGCCTTGTTCAACGATGGATGCGTGATGCAAAGTCCAATCGAGGTTGGTGACGATAGTCGGTCCCCTTGGTAAAGGGGATGATGCAAAACTAGAGATTCCACACAAGGGGGTTGTCTTTAGTCTATCATCTATGCCTCAGGGGTACATGAGGGGTGGAGGCTCTATTTATAGGCCAACCACTAAACAAGGGGGTAGTTTGAGAATAAACTAGGCAAAGGGGTAAGTAAAGGAAATATTCCAGGGCATCAAACCCAGATCCGCTTGGCTACAGACGGATTCCGCGATGACTCGGTGGCCGGATCTGGTCCGGAATTCTGTCGCCACGGATATTCGCTTCGAAACAGGCTCTTTGTAAGCGTTTTGGTGGTTCGGTTCTAACCGTCTGTCACGGGCTTCCGTGATGAGCCGATTCGCCGGTGTTGTCGCCGGGAATTCCGGCGGTGGAACCGGTTCGCTGGTGCTGACGCCGATTCCAGTTGGAGCTTCTTCCGTCTCCTCTTCCAAGCCTCTGTCTTGTCGGGCATGAGTCCTCGGGGTTTCTCCCTTGTCTCCGTACTTGTCGGTGTGAACCTATCATGGTCATAGGATGGGGAATGAAGTAGTATACCATTCAATAGGGTAGGAAGTGGGCTCGCATAGAGAAACGGATTCACCTTTGGAGTCCATGACGACTTGGCGTAAGTTGGAGACCTTGATGTGGTAACGGAGTAGGTCGGCTACATCGACTTCCCCTTCAAAAAGAGTCGTCCTCGACTCTACATGCTCATCACAAAGTAGAAGAGGTCGAGAGACCTTCATGATCCTGGGGTTCACCATATAGTCGTCCTCGGAAAGATTGACTTGACAACACTTCAATGTTCCTTCACCTTCCATGAAGCCTACAAAGCTCACACCAAAAGCGAACTAGCACTCAAAGCGTAGCCAATTCATGAAGATTATTGCATAAGTCCTCAAATAGAAGGAAGTCACCTTGGCTTGTAGAGATAGCTCAATGAAGGGTAGCCATAGGTAACTCTCTTCGGTTCTTCTTGTCAACACATGGTTGGTAGGGGTTGACGTGTATGCATTTGTACCTTCATACAACAAACACCAAGCAACATATGTTTGTGTGTGATAGAGGAGCATGTCATTTGTGGCATGTCCATTCTTGTTCACAACACGATTAGCACAACTCAAGTATAGCAAACGGGATGCATATGCAAGGTCAAAGTGCATGGAAATCGTTGCAAAATCATCCAAATGTGGGAACTCAAAAACTCTATGTAACATCTTATTGTGGCACTCAAAGCAATCGAATAGAAATTTGATCAACATCTTTGATGCAAAGCGAGGAGAATTTGGCAAAAACACAAAAGGAAGAATGTTCAAGACAAAAGCATTATGTGTGCAAACCAACCATTGGAAAGAGAAATTGCTCAATATGTTGGATGCCATACACATATTATCAAAATCAAATATCACGGGAACATGAATATCCCAAGCAAAAGCAAAAACAACAAGTTTGCAAACAAACCATATGAAAGAGCAAGTGGTCCTTATGTTTGTTGCAACAACACGACGAGATACTTGAAAGCTCTCATGACAATACATGCTCTTAATGGCATTATGGTTGCACATAAAACATCGGAAAAAGAAATTGTTCAACATTTTTGTTGCAACACACAAAGTATCAATATCCCATAGCAAAGAAACATGAATGTCACAAGGCGAGATAATACAATTAACATGCTTGCAATCAAACCATAGGAAAGAGCAATTTGTCAACATGAAAGATGCAAAGCGTGCAAAAGGTATCAGAGCTGGGTTCGATCTTGAACTCACTTGTGGGACGCTCTCTAGAGCTCTTTTTGTCAACTCGTGCTCAACCGAGATTGACATTCTTGTGCGGGTACCTACACACATCATACATCAAAGGAAGAACGTGTGTGCATGGTAGAGATACACATCATCCATCATGACGTATCTCTTCTTGTGCACATCACCATTAATGTCAATCAAGTATGACATAGATGCATGGTGAGTATGCAAGTGGGGAACATGCTTATCATGGCAATCATCAAAATCTCCAAAAATTGAGAAAGCTATGGGTGCCATCTCATTATAATGCATATGATCAATATTGTTGCAAGCAAAACAAGTGAAATAGCAAGCATTCATCTTATCGCAAGCAACGGGAGAAATTGAATGACTAGCATGACAAGACAAGTCCGAAGCAATTGGAGGATACACACAAGATGCATAGCATGCATGTTTATGTCAATGATATCGCAATCAAACAATTCCACATGATCAATATTATGCAAAGGCAAAGCATCACATGGGAATGTGGATGAAGCATATGTAATTGAACAAGTATCATCCATAGCATGCATATCCTCACAATTCATCATGTCCACTAGTGGGATCACGACATCATCAACACCCTTATTGTTACCTTGTTCATACCACTCATATGAAGTGGGTGTTGTGGAAGTAGTGGTCTCCTTGTGTACGACTTCGTTTTCTTGATGTAGCCATGGCGTAGCATCATCTTCGTGCACCATGTACATCTTCTCTAATTGAGGCATCATTGCTTCATGGCTTTGGGCGTGTTCCTCCATGGAACCTAGCACAACACAAGAGAACACACTAGAGGTAGAGGGTAAGTTGTTAGAAATTGAAATGGTCTCACTTGACCTATCAACTACCACTCTCAACTCACTAGGAGTATCACTCATGCCCTCCAAGTGGAAGCACTCAATCTCACATAAGGTGGAGTCACTCATCTCACTCTTGTTCTCACTCAAGTGGGCTAAGTGGCTCTCATACTCACATGGGATTGGTACCACATCATCACTCAAGCATATAGGTATAGGCTCGGTTTCCTCAACTCCATTCGCCTCCGTTGGTGAAGGGAAAATCCCATGCTCACCATTCTTGACCTTGTCGGCTTCAAGGTTGGATGCCATAAGATGGCCATCATCACTCGCCTCCTTGGTCCAAGCAAAAATCCCATGCTCGACCGTCTTGTGGCCATCTCGTAGTAGTGGTGGAAGTAGGCTCATGGTGTTGTCGAGAGCGGTGCTCGGATCGACTTCATCACATATGTGGCCTTGGCTTCCTCCATCTTGGAGTGTAGACATCCTCTTGCCGAACTCAGCCAACTTGGCGAAGTAGAGGTCTTCATTTTCCTCGTTCGCGAGGTCGCGGAAGTCAAGCGTAGGTGTTGAAGCTTGATGGCGTGGGGGAAGGCTTGCTCTTGGTGCCATTGTGGTGGTGGCACGAGTAGTTGAAGGTGCCCTAGGATGGTGTCGACGGAGGTCATTGGCGTGCCTTGCCGATGGTTGATGTAGGTGGCGCACTTGGTCGTCCACATGACACTCGCGACGATGATCACTTGCCTTGGCACTCTTCTTGTGCTTGTGGTGCCTTCTTGAGCTTGCTTGAGCATTATGGTTGGTGCTCATCACGAATTCTTCTTATTGGTGGCGAAGATGCCTTTGACGAAGTCTTGTATCCTCTTTATGGTGGCGATGCTCATGAGAGGATGTTTTTCGATGAAGATTCTTGTTTCTTGGCGCCTCTTGATGTATATGATGTTTGGACACCACTCTTCTTTGGATAGGAGGTGGATCTTGGCGCCTTGGAGGTGATGGACCTTGGCGCCTTGGAGATGATGGAGCTTGACGCCATCTAGGTGGTGGCACTTGATGCCTTGTCGACGGTGGCGCTTGTCGCCTTGGAGGTGGATCATCGAAGTAGGTGGTGCCCTTTGGTGTGGCACGCTTGGCCTTGAAGGTCATGGATTCTTGATGATGCGCCTCCTCTTGCTTGGCGTAGTAGGCTTCCATCTCCACGCGGTGGAGGAATTCTTCATGGCTCGTGGAGTAGCCATCCAACTCGATGAAGTTCTCCGTGTCCTCCATGCTCGGCGAGGCATCGTCGATGTCGCACTCGAAGTCGTCCATGCTTGGGGAGTAATTGTTGGTGTAGTACTCCATATCACCCAAGCATGTGGAGCCATTGTCGGTGTAGTGCTCCATATCCTCCATGCATGAGGAGCCATTGTCGACGTAGAGCTCCATGTCTTCCATGCATGTGGAGTCGTCGTAGGTATAGTGCTCCGGGTCCTCAAAGCATGCGGAGCCATTGTCGGTGTTGTGCTCCGTCATGTCTTCTATACTTGTGGAGTCGTAGTCATGGTAGCTCATCATGGATTCTTCATAGATATCATTCTCGGTCCCGGAGTCCCTAGACATGCTTCACAAGACCAAGTGTTTGTATATGGAAGTGGTAGAGGGTATTAGGAATACAATGTCGAACCTTACTTTAGCTTGGAAGATCGTATCGTGCAAGTGGCCACACTTGAGAGCAATAAACCAAGCAAAGTGGAGTTCACGCGGAACACCAAAACCAACTACTAACCAAAAAACACACACACGCAAGGCCTATGGTGGATAGGTATGGAAAGTGGCATGTCAAGAAACAATCCGAAATCAAGATGTTGTAATGGCAAGTAAAGAACCACAATGATCACAAAGCAAAACAAGTCAATCCACAAGATAGGAAATATGTACAAGGAAACACACACGGTGGAATAAATGGGATTTGTGCGACGGAGAAAGTGATCTAAGAACCAAATGATTACCTAGCGAAGACTATAAGCTTGTGTCACACAAGTACAAGGAGAGACGCTAGTTCGATTGCACAAAATTGGTGGGCTACAAGATATGCACAATAAGTACCACCTATATGATGTTCATCGAGCTTGCGCTTCCTATTCTATGAGGCACATGTATATCTCTTTCTTTTATTTTTATTTTTCTATATTTTTTTTCTCTTTTTCTTTTTATTTCTTTTTCACTTGCTTCTTCCTTCCGCCAACAACTATACAGGATAACTATATGAGATAGCGCTCACAATGTTTGCTCGGAATCTACAAGGTATCAAATGTGCATAGCCCAAGCAATCATAAGAGAAACTAGTCTCAATAGGTGTTTGTTGCTCGCAAAGATAGTGGGGTTCACAAAGGAATGCAAGTGGGGAGAAGTCGCGGAATGTTTATACCTTTCGTCGACGATCTTCACCCTTTATTGTTGGATTCCGCCTTGCTCACGGAATTTGGATGGAGTAGATAGCATGAACAACGTGGATGATGATGTAGAGCTCCTTCTCTTCGAAACGAACTAAAAAACACTAAAATCCGAGTTCGAATACAAAAGTTATGCTCAAAACCGTGAGGAAATGAATCATGGCGACAGTCGGCGGCCGAATTCGCTGAAATTCCGGCGGTAGGTCCGGTTTGACCGGAATTTTGACCAAAAATTCCGGCGGGAGCTCCGGTTCGATTTTCTGCGAAAAACTCGATTTTCTGCGAAAAACTCGATGGGTAACTTCAGATCGGAGTGTCAAATGATGGAATTAGGCCATGGGAACGCAGGGGAAGGTAGATCAACAAGTTTAGCAAGTAATCCGTGGATCAAAACCTACCAAAACTCACTTAAATCACAGATCGATCCAAAACACGAATTGGGGCTATTTTTGGTGGAATTTTCGAATTTATGGGAAAAAGACCAAATCAAAGAGAAATTCGTGGCAACCAAAAGCTCTGATACCAGATGATGAAGGGGTTAACCTCTTGGGTGGCCCGATCTTCACGGATCTCGTGGTCAAATCGATGGGAAAGCGAGGGGAAAGGGAGAAGGTAGCGGAAGCGGACACACACCTCGCGAAGAACACGATGAACACACGCAAAACTCACACGATACAAGGCGGATCGCTCCCGAACGGCGGCCACCGGTCCGATAGAATCCTCACAAGGAAAGATTGGTCAACGTGCTCCCTCAAATCCACATCGGAGAGGGAAGAACACCTTGGGGAGGGTCTTGACAACTTGGAGACGAGACACCGAACTCCAAGGTCTTGTTCAACGATGGATGCGTGATGCAAAGTCCAATCGTGGTTGGTGACAATAGTCGGTCCCCTTGGTAAAGGGGATGATGCAAAACTAGAGATTCCACACATGGGGGTTGTCTTTAGTCTATCATCTATGCCTCAGGGGTACATGAGGGGTGGGGGCTCTATTTATAGGCCAGCCACTAAACAAGGGGTAGTTTGGGAATAAACTAGGCAAAGGGGTAAGTAAAGGGAATATTCCAGGGCATCAAACCCAGATCCGCGCGCAGGCAGGGGATTCCGGCGATGAGTCTGGTGGCGCCGGATCTGGTGCCGGAATTTCGCCGCCACGGATATTCGATCGCCGAATGTGCTCTGTAAGCGTTTTCGGTGGTTTCGGCCAACCGGTCTGCTTGGGGCTTCCTTGATGAGCCTTGCTCACGTCTTGTCGCCGATTCCAGTTGGAGCTTCTTCCGTCTCCTCTTCCAAGCCTCCGTCTTGTCGGGCGTGAGTCCTCGGGGTTCCTCCCTTGTCTCCGTACTTGTCGGTGTGAACCTATCATGGTCATAGGATGGGGAATAAAGTAGTATACCATTCAATAGGGTAGGAAGTGGGCTCGCATAGAGGAACAGATTCACCTTTGGAGTTCATGACTTGGCGTAAGTTGGAGACCTTGATGTGGTAACGACCGTAGGTCTGGCTACATTAGGCTTGGAACTACTTGGAGTGCTTCCTTTAGGACTTGTTGTAGCAGCGGGTGAAGAGGCGTTGTAGGTGAAGTAGGTCTTCGGTTTACTATATTTGAGGTCTTCTTGAACTTGACTCTCGGCCTTGGTGGCATTGTGTACAAGTTCAACCATGTTGTGGTAGTTTTGGAACTTCGCGATGCACTTGATAGGATGGTTCAAGCCCATTAGGAAACGAGCCATGGTTTGCTCCATTTCCTTAAAGTACTCTTCCACACTTTTGGTTCCTTGGTTTAGCTTTTGAAGCTTGTTGAAGAGGTCACGAGTGTAATGCGATGGAACCAAGCGGGAACGCATATGATCCTTCGTGTCTTGCCAAGTAGTGATGGGAGGCTCTTGCTTGACGAGCAACTTGAACTTGTTCCCACCAAAGGTTGGCATAAACATCAAACTTTAGGGATGCCATAGCCACCATCTCGCATTGCTATAGTTGTGCATGCGGAAGATTTTATCGACCTTGAGTGCCCACGAAAGATATTCCTCGGAGTCATTGGAACCAGTGAACTTGGGCATGGTTAACTTGAGCTTGCCAAAGGTTTCTCATGTCGTGCTTGGTGATGATTTTGGGGTTGTCGCGATTGAGGACGAGGAACAACTTGTTGATGTTGCCGCAGTTGAGTAGCTTGATGTTGTTCTTGCGGTGGTTGTGCCGCATTTGGTGGTGGAGGAACTTGGTCCTCATGTCGATGTTGATGGTCTTGAGCCTCTTGACCTGATGGTGGTGTTTGTTGAGGAGGTACTTGAGGCTCATGCCTAGGTTGTTGACGGGGTTGCTGTTGCTCGTTATTTCTACGGTGACGCTCATGGTGGTGTTGGTGGTGTTGTTGCACATTAGGACCATGGTGGTGTGGACGGTCATGTCGGCGATGACGTCTTGGTGGATCTTCAAGGTCTTCACGTCGATGTTGTGCTTGGTCTTCGCAGTTGGAGTCATCAGATGTTGTCAAGTAAAGGTCTTGTAGACGTGCATCATGTTCATGTTGTAGTTGAGGTTGTTCTTGTGGTGGTTCCTCGTGGATCATGAGTGCTCTTCGGTGATGACAATGTACATCACGTCTTCGTGGAGGCCGTGATGAGGAATCACCATCATAGCTTGACGTAGCGGCTCGACGTGGCAAAGGTACATGTTGCAAAGAACTCACGTTCAACGACGGGATCTTCATTGCACCATGGAGCACTTGCATTAGGATCATGTCGATGCGAAGAACGATGCCGTGACGAACTTGAACCACTAGAGCGGTGTTTCGAAGAACTTGAGGCACAAGAGCGTGGTATTGCATGCGATCTCGGCCATAGAGTGTTGGAGAGCTCCATTTTGATCATCCATGGGGTGTTGGAGAGCTTCATTTTGATCGGCCATGGCGCATTGGAGAGCTTCATTTTGATCGACCATGGCGCATTGGAGAGCTTCATTTTGGTGCGAGAAGTTATAATGCATAGCATTCATGCGATTCTCGACGCCATCGAAGTGAGCGTCCAATCGCTTGAACTTGGCTTGATTTTCTCGAAATTGTTCATCTTGGCAGGCCTCAAGAGCGTCACAACGACTGCGGAATTCTCCTCGGATGGCGAAGTGACTCGCTTTTGTCCTTTATGCTCCATCATCATCGTCTTGTAGAGGAGGTTGACAATTCTCACCGGTACTATTCATGATGCCCCAAAGCAAGGATTGTATATGGAAGTGTAATATGTGGAGGTGGTTAGCCTTTTACCTCACCTTGTGGAGTAGAATTGGACAAGTAGCCACACTCAAAAAACCAACAACTTGCAAAGTGAATGCGAAAAGCAACCTCACACTAAAAGCAACTAAGACTCTCAAAAGGCTTATTGTGATAGGTTAGGAAGGTGGAAAAACCAAACGGAACAACCAAAGGAAAAGGATGTTGTCAAAAGTGAGTAAGATCCAAAAATTCAAAGCAAAAGTATAATCTACAAAAACACAAAACACACACGTGGAGAAGGACGGGGTTGACACGACTATAGAAAATGAGCTAACAAAACCTATCAAAACTAAGCTTGGGTGTCGTGTCAACGCAAGAGAGACGACAACTCGTTTTCAAAAGAACATAAGCAACGGATTTGTGCACTTGCCTTGGCCGCGCTATCTCTTTTGCTTTCAAGCTTGTTACTCTCTATGCTATGGGAGACTGTACCTTTTGCTATTTTTCTTTTTTCTCTTTTTTTATTCTTTTTCTCCCTTCTATGCTACCAAGTTAACTTTTGTATTTGCTTACACATGTTCACTAAACACAAAATGAGCTACTCTCATAGGATAGGTACACACACAAAGGAAGACATGGGGTTAACAAGGTGGAGCAAGTTATACCTTTGGTATTGTCGATGACGCAGTTGCAACCGGTGTTTGGGGAAGATGTTCGGATGTTGCAGTGTCGGAGAGCGCGGGATGACGTTGTTTTGCGGAAGCTTGTTGTTAGTTTGGACGACACACTCAAGAAACACGAACAAAACGGGAGGAACGGTCAAAACTAGAACAAATGCGGATTCCGACGGCAAAATCGGCGGCGGCAGACCTTGTGCCGAACGATCCGGCGATGAAACTGGAAGTGTCGGATGTCTCGCCGAACAGTCCGGCGGCAGGTTTAGTTTGCCGGATTGCCTGCCAAAACGTGTTCGTGAAGAACACCAAAAAGTCAACTTCAGAAATTCTTCAAAAATTGGGGCGAAATTCGTGACGAACTTGGATCTTGATACCAATATGTTAGGGGGTAACTCGGGGGTTGGCCCGATCTTTCATGAATTCGAGGGTTTCACTGTGAAATTGAGGGATGGGGAGAGGAGATGAACACGACGAACTGAACACACGAAGAAAGAATCACGGGGAACACATGCAAGACGCAAACACGATACTCGTTGGATCACACCGGTGGCTACCGGTCCAACTCAATGCAACGAGGATCGGGGTTGGGCAAGAACTTTCTCAAACCGACACGGTGAGGACAAGATATTTGATGAGATCTTGATAACTTCACAAGAGCTAACTCCTTATGAAAATCTTGTACAAGTCAAACGCTATGAAGCAAGATCCGAAGAGGTTTTGTGATACTAGGTGCTCCTTCTCAAGGAGCATGAGACCAAAATGGATAGAGATCCTCAAGAGGTGTCTTCTAGTTCTAATATCAAGTATAAGTCCAAGGGAAGAGCCTTGGGGGCTATTTATAGTGCTAGGGGCGAGAGGGTAGGTAAAGGGAATTTTCCTAGGTATCAAACCCAAAGCTGTGCGTAGACAATGTAATTAGGCGGTCAATTCGGCGGTGTCGGGCTGGGCGCCGGATGCTTCAGTGCGAGTTCGGTGAGCGAGGCCTAACACTAATTCGTTTGGCGGGGCACCGGTCCGCTCGGCAGATGCCGAACCGGTAAACTAAGGAGCATTTCACGGGGCACCGGACTAAACCGAGTCGGCTGCAAACTTGTAGGAGGTGGACTTGCTTCAAAGCTTCATATCCGCCTTTACTTATTATCTCATGTTCTCCATTTTCTGTTACTATGACCTTGATGTTGGGGCATTCATAGGACTTGTGGCCATCCTTCTTGCATTTGTAGCATATGAGTTCTCTTTTTGCCGTTAATGCTTGAGAGGAACTTGTTGATGCTGCTGTCTTCATGTTTGATTGGCGGCTTGAGGAAGTCGAAGGTCTTGTAGGAGAAGCTTGTTGCAAAGAAGATTGTTGTTGGGAATACTTTGTGGCTTAGTCTTCCTTGAATGAAGTAGCGGAGATCATTTTGGACTCTTCTTTCGGCCTTGCAAGCTTGATGAACTAATTCAACAATAGAGTTGGACGGTTGGAACTCAATAACTCTCTTTACTGGATAGTTCAAGCCATTAAAGAATCATGCTATTGTTTGTTCCGAGAATTCCATGATGTTTGCTCTCATCATTGAAACTTTTATCTCCTTGTACTCATCCACACTCTTGGTTTCTTGTTTTAAGCTTTGTAGCTTGTTGAAGAGATCTCAATTGTAGTGTTCCGAAACAAAGCTCATGCATGACTTCCATCATTCGTTTCCAAGTTTCAATTGGTGGTTCCAAGTTCTCTCGCTCTTTTGGCAGTTGCTCCCACCAAAGGTTCGCATAGTCTTCAAACTCTAGAAATGTCGTGCAAACCTTCTTGGCTTCGGAGTAGTTGTGTATGCGGAAGATCTTATCGACCTTGAGTGCCCATGAGAGATGGGATTCCGGGTCATTTTCTTCTGAAAAAGTAGGCATCGTGAATCTGAGCTTGCCAAATTTTTCTTCACTGTTGTGGCGGCGATTGTGACGATTGTGCTCATTCTCTTCACTTGATTCGCGATGGCGATGTCGGTGTGGTGTCGATGATAAGGACACGATGCTCGGTCATTGACTTCATCATCTCCATCATCGTCTCCGGGGTCACCATTGACTTCTCCATTTCATCGTTGCCATTCTTGATTTGGAGGAGGTGGTGGAGGACGTTGATGATGACGCCAGTTGTCTTCTTGACGATGTTGTTCTTGCGGACTGACAATTTGACGTTCTTGGTCTTCACGTATTGGTTGTATGTTGTTGTGGTGATGAGGTTGAGGATTTGGTGCAGACTCTTCTTATCGTTGTTGATGTTCTTAGAGTGGTGCTTGAGGATGCTCTTGTTGTTTTGTTCTTGGGATGGTGTGTCTTGCTTCATGCCTTCGTCGGGCTTCTTCATCATCCACATTTTGGTGGTGTAAGCCTTGATTTTTGTCCACGTCCCTAGTCAAATGCTAGACGAAGTCCAAAGTATTCATCATGAGTGACAAATGGACCTTTATGTGATTCTTTTGCCATATGGCCTTCACCGTCCCTAGTCATTATCTCACAAGAAAAGAGTTAAGTAGCACAAGTGTTATATTGTCTGTCACCTTGCTTACCTTGTAGGTAGTATATTGTGTCAAGTGGATTGGCCAAGAATGAATCAATAAGCAATAGGTAGAGTGGCTTGTCACACGAGTACCATGAAGAACTCAACGCACATGCTTTAGTGGGTGGGTAGGTTAGGGAAGTGGAAAGAAAATGAAAATATCAAACGGAAAGGTTATGCCAAAATTGGGTAAAATCAAAATGATCGAAATGCAAAAGGAAACGATCTAAAGAGAAAGGAAACCTATAACTAAACACACACGGTAGAGATATATAGGGTTAGCACGACTATGGAAAATGAGCAATGAGCAAAATGGTCCTAACAACGACTGAGCTTAGCATCGTGCCAACACAAAGAAAGACCGTAACTCGCTTGCCAGAAGTTGAGAAGCAACGGATTTGTACACTTGAGTACACTTGCCTTGGTCTAATGCGCGCTCTTGCTTACAAATTTTGATACTCTTCTTTGTATTGGGGACCTCCTTTTCTTTCTCTATTTTCTTTCATTTTTCTCTCAGTCAACTTTTGCTATTGTCTATGCACTATCACTATGCAAGAGCAAGCGAACAATGCTTTAGCAAACACAAAACAAGCTACTCACAATAGGTTAGGTAACACACAAAGGAAAAATAAAGGGGCTAACAAGGATGGTGCAAGTTATCCCTTCGTATGTTGATGACAACTTGCAACCATGGGTGGAGGGTAATGCTTGAGTTGCGTGGTGTTGAAGAACGCGATTGAAGTTGTGGAAACTTTTGTTAGTTCTAGGACACGCACACAAAACACGAACAACAAAGAAAAAATGGTCAAAAAATTAGCATAAATAGGCAAATCAGCCAGGCTTTCAACGAGCGTGTCAACCTAGGCGTCTGATACCATATGATATGCCTTGATGCATTCAACGAGCATGTCAAATAGCAAAAATAGGCAAAAATTTGTGGATAGAGGTGGGAGTCGAATTCGTGTCAACCTAGGCGTCTGATACCATATGATATGCCTTGATGCGTTCAACGAGTGGCCCGATGTTCACGGATTCGTGGGATTCGAGGGGAAAGGCGAAAGACGCGAAGAACAAACGCACACATGGAGATAAATAGCGAGGCAAACCCGTAGAATCGATTCCACTAATAAACTCCCAACGGAGCAACCTTCGGAACTCAAAAAACAAGCCAACATCCACTCTAATTGAAAACAATTCTTTCTTGCCGGACGGTCTATCGATCCAATAGAACCCTAACAAGGAAGGCTGAAGACGCCACAACGTTGCCCCTCTCAGTGACCGCCGCTGTCGGTAGCTGCAGATCCACAGTCTGCGCACTACGCCATCTCCACTTCTCCAGTAGGGCGGCGATTGTTGTTCCAACTTCCACTATAGGGACGATAATTGTAATTCTGCTGATGGCAAGGGTGGCAGTAGAGATAGCTTCCTCTATTGTTGCCATTGTAATTCTGATTGAAACCTTGACCACTCTCATAAAAACCTTGATCAAACTGACTGAATTCACCATTGGAACCTTGGTTCTCAAAACCCTGCCGATCATAACCTTACCGGTCATTGAAAAAACCAGTACCTTGATTAGAACTCGATCCATATTCAAAACGTGCGCCCGTGTCATTGCGGAGCTGATGAGGTGGATCACCTGTGATGCCCTCAGAGTCAAACCCACCACCACCGCCTCTTGCTGCGCCCTCCCCTCGGCCACCACCGCCAACCCTTGTTGGCTGATGTTGACAAGGTCGTGGATGGTTGAAGTTTCCCCTGCCACCTCCACTCTGGATGGGGAAGCGATTGTCTCGCCCTGCCATGATCGCTGGCGTGCAAATGATAGACGAATTGCGAGGGATAGCATAACGCAGGCCTAAGTGAATTTGCATGCGACACAAACCAGGGAGACCGTCCGTGCAGTTGGGCGATGACACTGAGCCCAAATGGCCTTTTGCCAGGGTCAACAGCGCAGAGTTCTGGGCCTTATGCCTGTTAGGCCCACCATTTTGAAAACACATCAATCGAGATCCACCACTCTGCACAGTTTGATCCGAGAAAAATAGAGCTGATCGTTGGCGGCTTCTGCAGCACGCGTCGACCTGGCCAGAACAAAAACTCTCTGCAGCCTACAAGCTCGATTGTTTCGTCGATCCATTCCGCAACATTGAAGTTTTCGAGACAAAATGTCAACGGTGCTATCACCGGAAACTTGAGACATCTTCCCAGGGATGGTGAAGATTGCCGGAATGGGCATGGACTTACCTCACTAGGCGATGTGCCTCTGATTTCTTCTCTTCTCTAGTCTCTTCGTCCGCCCAAAGCAGAGTGGATTCCTAGCAATTCTCGCGGGAATCTCGGTCTTGTTTGGGCCAATTCCTTAATGAGAGCCTAGTGGTGACTAGTAACACCAGTGCGACCCAGATCCCTCCCAAGGAGGAGACGGTGGTGTGGTATTGTCATCTTCTCCAATGCGCATAGGGCCCAAAACTTACTGCCGGGGATTCTTGCGGTGACGTCACAGTCGCCACCCGAGTTGCCACTTACCTCTCCCATAACGATACATGGATGTATAATTCTGTTATTCTGATCTTTTCATACTAGCATTTTTCTATTGAAATTACAGGATTACGTAGGAAGATGCATCCTGACACTTACAAGGGCCATACTTGAAGGTGAGTTCCAAGATACATATGTGTTACAAGGTGCTAAATCTGGAAAGCTGAACCTGCACTTCAAGTGGACGCCGCAGCCAATTTACCGTGATCGTGACCGGGACCAGTGAAACA
Organism: Avena longiglumis; assembly: GCA_030063025.1. Classification (NCBI taxonomy): domain Eukaryota; kingdom Viridiplantae; phylum Streptophyta; class Magnoliopsida; order Poales; family Poaceae; genus Avena; species Avena longiglumis. The sequence continues at coordinate 314,697,575 of CP125977.1, forward strand.
TGTATAGCTTCATGACAAGACTGCTTCTTCATCTACAGTTCCTGTACATTAGCTTTTGTGTATAGGGATAAGCTCGGGTCTTGTAGCTTCACGGCACCACAGAATAAATGCTAAATGCTCTGTTGATTCTTGTTCAGATAGGCAACGCAGTGCGTAGATGGTCACACGGGAGACTGGGAAATGTTAAAAGTGGGGGAAATGGTGTTTATATCTTTGGAAGCATGTAGTCTAACTTCTGACTCTGGCATGCTCGTGGTATTTTTTTTGTTGCTTCCAGGCTTACGAGTTTTTGTAACAATTTGGTAAAATTTACATGTCATCCGTCTTGTAGAAGTTTGTGGATTCCTAAAGGAAGAAAGCGATGGTTGCCTCACCCTTTTTGAGCTGGAAATCTATATTCCATTGACCAAACTGTGCAGCAAGATCGCTGGCAACCAGATCATGGGCAAAGGTAGGAACTCGACCTGGCCATTTGGCTTGGGGCGCAAAAACCATCTTTGCACCATGGTACGCAAGAGTGTCAGCCACTTTATTACATGCCCGACGGCAATAGGAAATTGAAAATGAACTAAAATGCAGAAAAGCTACAGCATTAATCTCCTGGAGAAGCACACCATTCTGTGCATAATTGAAATCGTTCGATCGGACAGCCTGAACCAGTAGTTGAGCATCAGTGTCGGTGATGATCATCATACCATTGGGCAACAACCATAGCTTGGATGCAAGCTTCAGCTTCAGTTTGAAGAGCGTCATGGGCATGGGCTATCCGTCCAGCTCCAGAACATGTTTTCTCCCTGTGAATCACCGATGATGAAACCCCAACCACCACATCTAGTTTCAGAAGTAAAACTTCCCTCAATGTTGATCTTCTGGATATCGGTTGGAGGAGGTGTAACATTCAGTTTACTTGTCCGCTCCTTCATGAAAAAATCACTGAAATAGCAGACTTGCGAATTTGTGTAGCCACCTGCTCGTGTTGGAAGGGATTTTCCCTCTGCATTCACCTTGTTACGTGTAGTCCACCAATTCCAAAGAAGTGAAATGCACAAAACATCTGCTTGGTTCACAATGCAGCACATCTTAATGAAATCTTTTGGATCCGTAAACCAGACCATTTGGTACGCAGATCCTCCAACTTCAGCTCCTGCCAAAGTTTCTTCACTGGCTTGCATTTCAAAAAACGATGGCCTCCATCTTCATCAGGTCTTTACATACTGGGCGTAGGGTATCAATCTCCAATCCACGGCGAGCAAGATTTTGGCGAATAGGGAGACTCTTACGTGCAATGCACCACATAAATTGTTGCACTTTCATTGGGCATGGTGAATTCCAAATCGCTGACCAGTTGAAACTCTCATGGTCAGTACTTGGTCCAGTCTCACCTAAGATGGCATGGTTTATTTTTCTGCACAATTTGTATGCAGTTTTGACTGAAAACCTGCCACGTGGATCTGGAAACCATGCCCACACGTCCTCCATATCTTCCTTCACTGGTAACGCTAGGATCAACTTCTTGCTTCCAGAAAATCGATTCAACGAGTTGTTTGTCCCAACCGCCAAGTACTGGATCCATGATATTCGAAGCAGACTCGATGAGTGTGTGACCTCTTGGGGTTATAGGGGTTCGGGACCAGTTTCTTCACAGCCAAGGATCTGACTGGTCCTGGATGGACGAACCGTCACCAACCCTTTTGATGACACATTAGCGAAGCACCTCAATTCCTTAGAGCATAGGAAACATCTGGCCGAGTACATATCATTGTATATATGATGGATCCAATAGCCGAAGCATAGGAAACATCTGGACGAGTACATATCATTGCATATATGATGGATCCACAACCAAAACCAAAGCATATGGAACCCTGCTCATGCGCTCACGCTCATCGGTAGTCGAAGGACACTGAGTCTTGCTAAGTTTAATGCCATGAGACATGGGCAAGAACCCTTTCTTAGCCTCTTTCATGCTGAACCGTTTCAACACTTTGTCAATGTATGTACTCTAGCTTAATCCAATTAGCTTTTTTAATCTATCTCTATATATCTTGATGCCCAGCTTCTCCCAAGTCCTTCATCGAAAAACTATCCGTTTTATGACAAGGAATAAAGTGTGTCATCTTAGAAAACCGATCCACAACAACAAAAATACTATCCCTCCCCTTCTGTGTTCGTGGCAATCAGAATTATATTCCTTATAAAGTAGCCGCCGGGGGTGCGGCGGCAGCCGAACCAGCAGTCCGACCCGTGATCGGAATGCGCTATGCGCCATGTGTGGGTGCCGGTGCGGGTGCGGGCAATCGGTTCAAAAGCTCCTTGAACCGAACGTCAAGCTTGGCGTTGAAGGATTTCTCAAGTCCATCGATCTTGTCCATGGCGTTGGTGAGCTTGGTGTCAAACTCCCCGAGACGCGTATCCACGTCTTCAGCGCGACTGACCAATAGCGCGGAGAAGTGGGCATGTAGTTCTTCGTTCGTCATTGTGGCAGGGTTCCGCGAAGTATCTGTCATGGTTAGTCCTTAAAAAGCACAGGTATATAGTACAGAAATATGGTGGAAGTCACGCGTAATCCGTCAAGCAATATACGAAGCTCTTACAAGTTCTTACCAAACAGCAGGAAAAGGCGATGTGCAACCGCGAGGATCAGTGGGTCCAGAGATTGAACCAAGCGATTACCAGGAGTCGAAACACCGCACGTGAAGAGTATCTGTGGAGCTCTGGGAAGGCTTAGCAAGGGCGTTAGCAATTATCAAAACAACAATGCAAAAGTTGAAAGAATGCTCAACGACGGTATTGTGCTGGTCCTAGGCTAGACCGTACTAGAGACGCGAGCCTAGATCACCAATGATGTCACGACGCGACACAACAAGCAATGTATGATGATATGGCACCCTGAAAAGCGAACCGAGAGGTGAAAAATCACTATGATGGCGAGTGTCTAGAACTGATCTACGGGGTCTAAAAATAGGTTAGCCCCAAAAAAAAAATTTGATTTTTTTTTATTTTGCTCCGAAAAGCGCGCAGGTGCCAAAAAAATATCGCTATAACGGCCGATGGAGAAAAGTGATCCCCAAAGCCGAAAAGTAGTATAGCCAGAAAAAATTTTCGGAGGCGGTTCCAGACTTTTTTCTCTCCTTCTGGACTTACGACCGGACTCTTAGCTCGACACGGACTTTAGCTTAACACGGAAACAACAAAGAAGGAAAGTAAAAGGAAATAACTAGGAAACAATAACTCTACTCGGACTCGTACCACGACAGGAAACTAATTGGATCTGTGTCGCGGTAGGAAGGCGGTGACAGAGTATTAGGGTTTATGGTGGCAGGGTATATGGCAGCGGGATATGGTGGCGGAATATGGTGACGGTGATCGGCGAGTGTGGCGGAGACTACTATGATCAGAACTCGAAACTCTAAGGGACGAGACACTAAGACCAACAACTCGACGCGACGATGTAGACACAAATTCAACAATGCAAAAACTGAAAAGATAATGCGAGGCGTAGATTGGTTATGGGATGGATCTAAACTCTAACTGTATTTTTGGCTTTTTCGTGGGTTATAGGTAAAAACAGATCTAATCAACGAAAACAGTAAAATCTCACCGAGCAACCTGAAATCTGATACCACTTGATAGGGCAAAGGTGTCCGATCTTTCGATGAGATGGCGATAATCGATTTGGTGGAGTTCGGGCTTGACGATCCGACTACACGTGCAAGCACGAGTGCCAATGCAATCGCTAGGCCAATCTTCTGGAGGTTACCGATCCTGCGTGAACACGATCAGCCTGACCATCGAGGGTCTTAATTCCTACCTGAAATCGAGAACAAGTAAGAACTAATATTGCAATCAAGATATTGCGGATTAAGAGGAAAGCTTTATTGAAAAGGTGGGATCCTGAATAGGTGCAAAGTACAAGAGGCCTCTGCGATGCTCGAGCCTTGGCGAAGTTGCTATGATGGCTAACTTAATGTCTAAACAAAATCCGAGTCTAGGGGGTCGGCTATGGGGAGTATTTAAGGGCGAAAAGGTGGTTTCCCACCATGGAAGTGGTGGCCGAATCCAACCCTAAAAGTCCTTTTCCCCTCAAATACGGACTCTAAAAAGTGGCTAACTAAAATCCTGCGAAAATTACATGGGCCTGGCCCAAAATAAAGTTGTCGCAGCACCATATTAAGCTATGGACGAATTCGTAAAGTATTGATCTTGAATATTTCGTCCAAGCCTTCTTTCTTCATTATGGTGGCCTCAAAGTTCTGAAATCTTCATCTGTGGCCTTCTTTTGGATCATCACATGCTTGCTGCCATCTCCATGCATGGCCATGCTCCAATGCTTGTCCCTCTCATCCATGCTTGGTTCATCATTCCTAAGAGTAAGAAATATATCTGATTTAGGCAGCATCATATTCTCATGTATGTGAGGAATAGTTCCAAGAAACGAAAGTACCTGATAGTTAAGTTGTTTGGCACGAGATCTTATGATGGGTCCTTGTATGTGTGTTGTTGTAGGTACAACGGTTGTATCAATAGTAGGGATGTCCACATCAAACTATTTTTCAACGAGGTCTTAACAGACTCGAGCATACAAATGTCATTTCCAATCAGCAATATGTCGTCTACATATAAGATTAGAAATACAAGTGCTCTCTCACTTTCCTTTACACTCTTAGTTTCCTTCTTGTAAACACAAGATTCTTGTTCTTTTTTATGAAGCCAAACTCCTTTACAACTTTATCAAATCGAATGTTTCAACTTCGAGATGTTTGCTTCAGCCCATAAATGGACTTTAGAAGTTTGCATACCTTTCCAGCATTATTTGGATCGAAAAACCTTTGCGCTGCATATACACGTTCTCAGTAAGGATTTCATTTAAGAAAGCCGTCTTGACATCCATCTGCCATATTTCATAGTCGAAATGTGTAGCAATGGCTAGAATGATCCATATAGATTTAAGTATCGCTACGGGCGAGAAAGTCTCGTCGTAGTCAACTCCTTGAACTTGTCGAAAACCTTTTGTAACAAGTTGAGCTTTATGGATGTGAACATTTCCATCCATATCAATCTTCTTCTTATAGATCCATTTGCACTCGATGACTTTAAAACCATAAAGGCAGGTCTACCAAGTTCCAAACTTGATTGTCTCCCATGGACTCTATCTCGGATCTCATGGCGACCAGCCATTTCTCAGAGTCTGGGTCCACCATCGCTTCTGCATAGGTCGCAGGCTCATCATTGTCTAACAATAATAATTTTCATGTTTTGCGGAGCCTCGCCGACCTTTGTTGTTGTGGTGCTTCTATTGTCACGGGTTCCTCAACTTGTTCTGCTACAATAGCATCACTCGCAGAAGCATCCCCGACTGGCTCATCTTGAACTTCTTCAAGTCGCACCGACCTTCCACTCGTTCCCTTTGTGAGAAACTCTTTCTCTAGGAAAACACTGCTACGAGCGACAAACACTTTGCCCTCTTCTCGGTTGTATCTCGAATATCCCACGAAAATGTACTTATCCAATTTGGGTGTTAGCTTGTCCGACTGAAGTCGCCTGACAAATGCATCACAACCAAATCTTTAGAAAAGACAAACTGGGATTCTTTCCAGTCCACATCTTATATGGTGTCTTAACTATGGATTTAGATGGTACCCTCTTAAGTGTGAAAGATGCCGTTTATAGAGCGTAACCCTAAAATGATAATGGTAAATTCGACTGGCTCATCATCGATCGAACCATGTCCAACAGTTCGATTGCGTCATTCGGAGACCCCGTTTCTTTGAGGCGTTCCGGGCAGCGTTAACGAGGATCGATCTCATCAATGCCCATTGTTATGAGCTTGAGTTTTGGAGAAGATGGGGATGCTAGAGATCACAGAATGGTTAACAAACAAGCAACCAGGGGACACGAGATTTACCCAGGTTTAGACCCCCGTAGGGAAAACCCTACTCCTGCTTGTCTGCTCTTGATTAGGCGGAACCGAAAGTTACAGGGGTGCGCAGATGCAATCTGGCGTGGAGGTGTGTATGCGGTGGTATGCGAGGTTCCCTCCTCGTCGCGCCCTCCTAGCCTTTATATAGAAGTAGGCAGGTCACGGGCACTGATCGAGTCGGTTACAGGTTTACGGTTTGCCCCCTTTGAATATTCTATCTAATCTAGTCTTGCTCTCCAAGGATCCAAGGCGTCATGGGCTTGGGCCACCCGAAAGTCTTCATGGGCCGTGTATATTTTCATGGGACTTCCTTGGGCTGGACCAGGTATGCTGATATCGTGTACCCGATATCGTGTACCTGTAGGGTATATGTTATGGGGGGTAACCCCTTAGGGTGGCCCGATCTTTTACGAATCTCCGCGGGGATCGAGGGTAATGCGGTGGAAGGGGGAAAGGGGATGAAATCCAAGAACACACGCACACGAAGAACCCGATGAACTCACGCACACAAAACATGATACATGCCGATAACTCACGCCGGTGGCAACCGGTCCAACATAATCTCTAGGATCGGTGTTGGGCGAAGCTCGCTCTCCACGCCAACAACGGGGGACGAGGTGCTTGGTGAGACCTTGACGACTTGGGGGCGAGAAACCGAGAACCCAAGGCCTCGCACTAGGCAAGATCCAAGAGGGGGGTGGATAATCCGGTGCTCCTTGGTAGGAGCATGAGACCAATAGATGTAAGTTCCTCAAAGGGTTTCCTTAATCTATTATTATCCAAGTCTAGGGTTTACAATAGAGGGTGGGGGCTATATATAGGCCAACCACATAAACAGGGGTATTTTGGGGACAAATAGCGAAATATAGAGAGGGTTACAAGGTGCTGGGCCGAATTAACACGATCAGGTTCTGTGTCGTCCGGTAGTACCGGTCCATCTAGACCGGTAGTACCGGTCATGCGGTAGTACCGCTTCCTGACCCGGTAGTACCGCTTGTCGTCCTGGGACTTGCGCTGGAGCCTTCTGTTGGTGGCGGTAGCAGGGGGCGGTAGTGCCGTCGTCCGGTAGTACCGGTTCCTGGGCCGGTAGTACCGCCAGTGACAGAGAGCATTTGGCTTGCGCTGGGGTATTCTGTTGGTGGCGGTAGCAGAGGGCGGTAGTGCCGCCGGGCGGTAGTACCGGTCGCCAGGTCCGGTAGTACCGCTGGCGACAGAGAGCATTTGGTCTCTTCCGCAGGTGCTCCTCCGTTCTGTGGGTCCTTCTCTTCGTACCTGATGATGCACAAGGTATGCGTATGAAGTAGCAGGCCATCCAAGGGTGTATCGAAGTCACACAAGGAGAGGAGCGAGTTCACCTTAGCTTGAAGGAGTTTGGCTCGGGCGCGAGTCATGGGTCCACTTGGGGAGCTCGTGGGAGTAGATGTAGTAGCGGTCGTAGGACGGGCTGCATCAGCTCCCCCCCCCCTTGGGAAAGAGTCGTCCTCGACTCTTCAACTTTCTCAACTTCATCTTCTCCATGGTAGGGTGAGAGGTCCTTGACATTGAATGTTGAGCTCACAAGATACTTTGATGTTGGGATATCGATGATATAAGCGCTGTTGTTGATCCTCTTGAGCACTTTGAATGGTCCATCACCCCTTGGCTTGAGTTTGGAGTCGCGTTCCTTGGGGAAGCGGTCTTTACTTAAGTGTATCCACACAAGGTCGCCCTCTTCGAAGATCATCTCTTTCTTGTTCTTGTTTAGTCTTGATGCTTGGCGAAGGACTTGTTGCTCGATCGTAGCTCTTGTGTCTTCATGGAGTTTCTTCATTGTGTGGGCGCGCTTGACAACGTCCATATTGGCACGTTCATGAAGTGGTAGTGGAAGGATATCGAGCGCGGTGAGAGGCTCGAAGCCGTAGACGATCATGAACGGGCTCCTCATGGTGGTGGAGTGCTTGGCGCGGTTGTAGGCGAACTCGGCGTGTGGAATACATTCCTCCCAGTCTTTAAGGTTCTTGTTTATCAATACCCGGAGGAGTGTGCCAAGACTTCGATTGACGACCTCGGTTTTGTTGGAGATATGCCCAAGAGGAAATAATAAAGTGGTTATTATCATATCTTCACACTTATGATAAATGTTTACATACCATGCTATAATTGTATTAACCGGAAACATTAATACTTGTGTGATTTGTAAACATAAAAGAGTCCCTAGTAAAGCCTCTTGTTAAACTAGCTTGTTGGTTAATATATGATCATGGTTTCCTGATCATGAACATAGAGATGTTATTGACAACAGGGTCATATCATTAGGAGAATGATGTGATGGACATACTCCTATAGTTAAGCGTAGCATAAAGATCAAGTCATTTAATATAGTTCATTTGCTATAAGCTTTCTGATACATAGTAACCTAATTCCTTCGACCATGAGATCATGTTAATCACCATCACCGGAAGGATGCTTTGATGACATCAAACACCACACCGTAACTGGGTGGCTATAAAGGTGGCATTGAGTGTTCGGAAAGTATGTGTTGAGGCACATGGATCAAGAGTGGGATTTGTCCATCCATATGACGGATAGATATACTCTGGGCCCTCTCGGTGAAATGTCATCCAATTAGCTTGCAAGCATGTGACTGGCTCACAAGGGATCACATATCATGGGAATGAGAAAAGAGTACTTATCAGTAACGAGGTTGAACTAGGTATGTAGAGATACCGACGATCAAAACCTCGGATAAGTAAACTATCGTGAGACAAAGGGAAATTGGTATCGTATGTAAGTGGTTCATTCGATCGCAAAGTAATCGTAGAAATATGTGGGAGCCATATGAATTTCCAGATTCCTCTATTGGTTATTGTTCGGAGAAGTGTCTCGATCATGTCCGCATAATTCACGAACCGTAGGGAGACACACTTAAGGATTCGACGTTGTTTTGAGTAGTTATGGTATTATGAGAAAGAGACCGAATGTTGTTCGGAGTCTCGGATGGGATCCGGGATATCACGAGGTGATCCGGAATGGTCCGGAGAATAAGATTCATATAAGGAAAGTCCTGCTTTGAGTTCGGAAATGATTCGTGTTTTCATCGGGAATGTTCTAGAAAGGTTCAAATGTCCGCACTTCGGGGAGGGTACATGAATGTGTCATTACATATTGAAATGATTGCATCATGTACTAAGTGTTCTCGCTGTTCCAAATAAAGGATTAAATTGAATCCCAAACTGAAAAGTCAAACGGCCAGTTTGAAAGTCAAACGGCTAAAACAGGAAAGCATGGAAACAAGCAAGAGGAGGTTGAAACCGACTTGGGGAGGAGTCCTCTCTCCAAGCCGGGCGCACCACCTAGGCCGAGGGGAGGGACTCCTCCTCCCTTGGCCGCCCTCCTCCACCTATAAGAGGAGGGCAGGCCTCCTCTAGACACACAAGTTCCTATCCTCTAATCTAAACCCTAGCCAAAGCCTCCGTTTAGAGCCGTTTTGGTTTAGAGCTTCTAATTGCCCTAGCCTTGGTTTAGAGCCTTATAATTGGTGTGTCTAAACCCTAGACCACTAATAGCTCTCTCATACTCCACCATACTCGCCCGGCTTAAGGCGAAGCTCATGATCTCCTCTACTTCCCAGTACCACGCCAGGTCTTTGCCGAATCGCGAGGAGAGTGCTACAACCTCCGCTTTGGAACAAGGAGAGGAAGGTCTTAGTCGAGTACCAAACGTGACCGATCATGAGCGCTAACGAAATACTTGTGGAAGGATCGTCTACGCGATCTTGAGATCGGAAGTGTACGACTACATCACCCACGAGAATCTGCTCTCGTTAACCGCTTTGGAATCTTCGAGGGTAAGTTATTCCATCGACTCGTTGCTACAATCTAGTAGATAGATCTTGGCTTGTTTGTTTGTATGCGATATAAATTTTTTGTTTTCCATGCTACGAACCCCTACAGGTTTGTCCATCGGTTTGAGGATGCGAGGAGGACGAGAAGAGGAGCTTGATGCCGAGCTTGGCCATGAGAGTCTTCCAGAAGTAGCTCATGAATTTTACGTTGCGGTCGGAGACGATTGTTCTTGGTACACCGTGTAGCCGAATTATTTCCCTGAAAAACAAATTTGCTACATGTGAAGCATCATCGGTCTTATGGCACGGTATGAAATGTGCCATTTTTGAAAAGCGATCCACTACTACAAATATAGAGTCATGTCCATGTTTAGATCTAGGCAAGCCTAACACAAAGTCCATGCTAATGTCCGACCAAGGTGCATGAGGGATAGGCAATGGCATATAAAGACCAAAGGGGTTGGACTTAGACTTAGCTTGGATACATGTAGTGCATCGTTGTACGTGACGCTCCACGTCGCGCTTCATCTTTGGCCAAAAGTAGTGAGTGGAGAGCATGTCATATGGCTTGTCACGGCCAAAGTGACCCATAAGGCCTCCACCATGGGACTCTTGAAGAAGCAAAAGTTGGAGAGACGATTTCGGAATGCAAAGCTTGTTTTGTTTGAAAAGAAAACCCTTATGCAAATAGAAATCATCAATCCCTTTGTCTATTGAACATTTTGCAAAAATTGGTCCAAAGAAAGGGTCGGACGCTGCATAAAGATTTGATGTCATCAAGACCCAAGACATTTACTTCGAGTCATGTAAGAAGGCTTGTGTTTTTGCGAGACAAGGCGTCCGCTACCACATTTTCTTTGCCCTTCTTGTATTTGACAATGTAAGGAAAAGACTCCATGAACTCAACCCATTTGGCGTGCCTTTTACTCAAATTGGCTTGGCCCTTAAGATACTTCAACGACTCATGGTCGGAACGGATGATAAATTCTTTGGGCCAAAGATAGTGTTGCCACACTTGAAGAACGCGAACCAAGGCAAAAAGTTCTTTGTCATAAATGGGATAGTTTAGGCGTGCGCCATCAGGTTTCTCACTATGGTAAGCAATAGGACGCCCATTTTGCATAAGGACGCCACCAATGCCAATACCACTAGCGTCACATTCAATCTCAAAGGTTTTTGTGAAATCCGGTAATGCAAGAAGTGGTGCTTCGGTGAGCCTCTTTTTGAGCTCATCAAAAGCCTTTTGTTGTGCTTTTCCCCAAACGAACGTGATATTTTTCTTGGTCAATTCGTTGAGGGGGCAAGCAATGGTAGAAAAGTCTTTCACAAAGCGGCTTACCAAAAGCCAGCAAACCCATGAAAACTACGAAGTTCACTAACATTTGTAGGGATGGGCAAATCTCGTATGTCCTTGACTTTTGAGACATCAACTTCAATGCCATTAGAAGACACAACAAAACCAAGGAAAATCAGCTTGTCTTTTGCAAAAGTGCACTTTGGGAGATTAGCATAAAGCTTTTCATGACGAAGGATTTGAAGGACCTCCTTAACATGAGTAACATGCTCCTCTAGTGACTTGCTATAGACAAGAATGTCATCAAAGTAAACAACTACACTCTTCCCAATGAGAGATCTCAAAATATGGTTCATGAGACGCATGAAGGTAGATGGGGCATTAGACAATCCAAAAGGCATAACCAACCATTCATAGAGACCAAGCTTGGTCTTGAAGGCGGTTTTCCACTCATCACCTTCGGCCATGCGAATTTGGTGGTAACCACTACGAAGATCAATTTTCGAAAATATAGTGGCTCCACATAAATCATCAAGCATGTCATCAAGACGCGGTATAGGATGTCGATAACGCACGGTGATAGCATTGATTGGACGGCAGTCCATGCATAACCGCAACGTATCATCCGTTTTTGGAACTAGAATCACGGGGACCGCGCTTGGGCTAGTGCTTACTTGGATCAAACCTTTGGAGACGAGTTGGTTGATTTTGACGTTCGATCTCCTTTGTCTCTTCCGGGTTCGTGCGATACGCGGCGCGGTTTGGGAGTGGGGCACCGGGTATGAGGTCGATGCGGTGCTCGATTCCACGAAGAGGAGCAAGGCCATGAGGAAGCTCTTCGGGAAATACATCTTGGAATTCCTGCAAAATAGCCATCAAAGGAGGAGGAACATTTGTCAAGTTGTTAGTTCCTTGTGCTAGTCCCTTGCATATAAGGACATAGTGCAAGATGGATGGGTTGTTCCGCACTTCTCTCATCTCACTTTTGGTGGCAAGAAGAACACTCTTAGTTTTTCCACTCGAGTTTGGCTTGTAGCTCTCACTCACTATGGTGTGGTTCTCTCGCTCACCACTCTTCTCACAAGTTGTTTTTGTGTATTGCGCCCTCGCTAAAGCCTTTGCATTGTCCGCAATTATTTATCTAGGAGTCATTGGTTGCAACACACAAGTTTTATCAAGCCATTTGAAGGTGTAAGTGTTTGAGTGACCATTATGCAAAGCACGCTTGTCATATTGCCACAGCCTTCCGATCAACATATGGCAAACCGTCATTGGGACCAGGTCACATTCCACCGTGTCCTTGTAGGGCCCAATTGAGAACGTTACCGAGACGGTGTGCTTGATCTTGACGGATCCTTGGTCACTTAGCCATTGGATATGGTAGGGGTGTTTATGCGGATGGAGGGTGAGGTTGAGTTTCTCACACAATTCCGTGCTTGCAAGGTTGTGGCAACTCCCTCTATCGATGACAACTTTGATGGACTTCCCATTGATGCCGGCACGAGTTTGGAAGATGTTCGAGCGTTGGTCTTCATTCTCATTGGCTTGGGTAGTTAAGACCCTTGTGACCACAAGCGATGGACTTGCGTCATGCTCACACACAAGAAGTTTTTGGTCCTCTTCCAAATGTTGCCTTGCCATGGCTTCCTTGACCCTTGCATCAAACTCTTCTTCACTCAAGTATTCTTCATCGCCGTTGTCGTGGATGAACAAAACTTTCTTGTTTCCACATGCGTTCGACTTGTGCCCTTTGCCTCCACACTTGTAGCGTTCACCATTGAATGGTTGATCATCCCTTGTATGTTTGCCACTTGGGGGCTGTTTTCCTTGAGGGAGAGTTGGCTTGAAGGGAAGCTTGGTGGTACTTGAGGAGCTTCCACTTGGTGTTGTTGGAGTAGTGGTTGGTGCTTGCTTGTAGGTGAAGTACGTCTTTGGCTTGTTGTACTTGATGTCCTCTTGCACTTGACGCCTACCTTTGATGCGATGTGCACAAGCTCAACCATGTTGTTGTACTTTTGGAACTCGGTGATGCGCTTGATGGGATGGTTCAAGCCATTGAGGAAGCGTGCCATTGTTTGTTCATCTCGCTCTTCAATATTGGCACGGATCATGTTGAGCTCCATTTGCTTGAAGTACTCTTCCACGGTCTTTGTCCCTTGACTAAGCGTTTGAAGCTTGTTGAAGAGGTCACGCGTGTAGTGTGAAGGAACAAAGCGGGATGTCATATGGGCCTTCATATCTTGCCAAGTTGCGATTGGAGGCTCTTCTTTTGCTTCGCGAGCGAGTTGGACTTGTTCCCACCAAAGGTTGGCATACTCATCAAACTCGAGGGATGCCATGGCCATCATCTTCTCATTGCTATAGTTGTGCATGCGGAAGATCTTGTCGACCTTGAGTTCCCACGAGAGATATTCCTCGGGTTCATTGGAACCGGTGAACTTGGGCATGGTGAATTTGAGCTTGCCGAAAGTTTCTTCTCCATTGCGGTTCCGGTTGCGGCGGTTGCCATGATTTGGGCGGTCATCATCATCATCCGAGCTCTCATGTCTCGCTTGGTGATGGTTGCGTTGCTCTTGCGGTTGTTGAGGTGCCTCGTTTGGTGGTGGAACTTGGTTTTGACGACGAGCTTGGGGAGCTTTCTTGTGTTGTTGTTGTCGCGGTTGAGGACGAGGAGGAGGTTGTGCATCCTCACGACGAGCTTGGGGAGCTTGCTCTTGTTCTTGCCGTGGTTGATGCCGAGGAGAATTGGCTTGCGCCATGTGGCGAGGAGGACATCGAGACGCATGTGCAATGGGCTGCTCTTCTTCTTCTTGGTGTAGGGGAGGCTCGTCATGACCAACATGTTGCCGACGTGTACGATCATGTCGATGATGACGCCTTGGAGGATCTTTGAGTGCTTTACGTCGACGGTGATCTTGTTCGTCCTCTTTGGGTGCTTCACTTGTTGTTGAAAGGACATGTCGAAGGCGATGGGCTTGGTGGTCCATGTGAGGTTGCTCTTGTTGAATCACAAGTGCCCTTGGTTGTGGCCGGTTCGCTTCACGTCGTGGGGGTCTTGCGGAGAGGTCACCATCATAGCTTGACGTTGCGGCGTGTCGCGGAGATGGTACCGCTTGAGAAGAGCTCATGGATTAAAGAACGGGTCCATCCCGGTGCCTTGAAGCGTGACGACGAGGTGCACTTGATTCACTTGAGGAGTGCCGAGATGAGCTTGATTCTCGCGAGCGTGGCCTTGCTAGTCCATCAATGAGGCGTTGAAGCTTCTCATCCGTTGAGGCGAGTGCACAACCAAGAGCTTCATTTTGATGAACGACGTTGTGTTGCATGGCATGCATTTGGCCACGGACTTCTTCGAAGCGGTTGTCGATGTTCTTGAATTCCACACGGGCCTCGCTAAATTGTTCATCTTGGCGCCGCTCAAGAGCTTCACAACGGTAGTTGAATTCTCCTCGGACCTTCCAATGGTCCCATCTTGTCATGAATTGTGTGTCGTCCTCCGGAGGTTGTGGTGGTTGGGACGGCTCTCCATTCTTGTCCATGATGCAAAGCCAACAAGGGTTGTGTATGGAGAATAAGGGTGCGTAGAGTTAGCCTTTTACCTCACCTTGGAGATTATATCAAACCAATTGCCACACAAATGAGCGAACAACGTGCAAAGTGAAATGGGCAAGAAACTCACACACAAATATGCTACCACTCTCAAAAGCTTTTGGTTGAAGGTTAGGATTGTGGAAAACCAAACGAAACGATCCAAGCAAAAGGTTATTGTTCTACGTGGTAAAGAACCAAAGAGCAAAAGGATACGATCTACAAAAACACGGAAAACACACACGTGGAGAAAAACGGGGTTAGCACGACTATGAAAATGAGCACAAAAGGTCCTAACGAAGACTACGCTCGGTTGTCGTGCCAACTCAAGGAGAGACCACAACTCGTTTGCCAAAAGAGGATAAGCAATAGATTTTTGCACTTGCCTCGGTGCGCTCTTTCTTCTCTCTTTCTTGGCTTACAAGCTTGGTATTCTCTTTGTATTGGGAGACTATGTATCTTTTTCTTTTTCTTGTTTTTTTTATTCTTTTCCTTTTCTCCCTTTCTAAGCTACTATGTTAGCTTTTGTATTTGGCCTCACACTCTCACTTTCCGAAGGCAAGTGCACAATGCTTAGACAAACACAAAATGAGTTGCTCTCATAGGATAGATACACACAAAGGAAGATATGGGGCTGTCAAGGTGGTGCAAGTTATACCTTTGGTATTGTTGACGACTTGCAACCGATGGTGGGGATGATGTTCGAGTGTCGCGGTGTCGATGAGCGCGGGTGACTTTGATGCGGAAGCTTGTGTTAAGATGGCGACAAACACGCGAAACACGAACAAGCTAAAGGGGGAAAGTCAGCAAACGAAAATGAGGCGTCAAGAGATAAGAAAAAGTTTCTGTGGCTGGCGGTAGTACTGGCCAGGCTGTAGAGACGGACCAGAGTAATCACCGCTTGACCGGTAGTACCGCTGGTCGTAGAACAAGAGCGGAAACGAGATCCACTTGACACAAACCTCAAATTCATGGGAAACTGACCGAGAGGCTGGGCTAAGAACAACAGGGGCTATAGATCGACTCCCAAAGCAACAGATCTATGGACCAAAACCACGAAAAACTCACCAAATCCAAAGATCGATCCGAAGGCAAATTGGGGCTCTTTTTGGTGGGATTTTTGATTTTAAGGGGGATAAATGATCAACCTTGCTCTTGATACCAATATGTTATGGGGGGTAACCCCTTAGGGTGGCCCGATCTTTCACGAATCTCCGCGGGGATCGAGGGTAACGCGGTGGAAGGGGGAAAGGGGATGAAATCCATGAACACACGCACACGAAGAACCCGATGAACTCACGCACACAAAACACGATACACGCCGATAACTCCCGCCGGTGGCAACCGGTCCAACATAATCTCTAGGATCGGTGTTGGGCGAAGCTCGCTCTCCACGCCAACAACAGGGGACGAGGTGCTTGGTGAGACCTTGACGACTTGGGGGGCGAGAAACCGAGAACCCAAGGTCTTGTACAACTTGAACGCACTAGGCAAGATCCAAGAGGGGGGTGGATAATCCGGTGCTCCTTGGTAGGAGCATGAGACCAATAGATGTAAGTTCCTCAAAGGGTTTCCTTAATCTATTATTATCCAAGTCTAGGGTTTACAATAGAGGGTGGGGGCTATATATAGGCCAACCACATAAATAGGGGTATTTTGGGGACAAATAGCGAAATATAGAGAGGGTTACAAGGTGCTGGGCCGAATTAACACGATCAGGCTCTGTGTCGTCCGGTAGTACCGGTCCATCTCGACCGGTAGTACCGGTCATGCGATAGTACCGCTTCCTGACCCGGTAGTACCGCTTGTCGTCCTAGGACTCGCGCTGGAGCCTTCTGTTGGTGGCGGTAGCAGGGGGCGGTAGTGCCGTAGTCGTCCGGTAGTACCGGTTCCTGGGCCAGTAGTACCGCGAGTGACAGAGAGCATTTGGCTTATGGGGTCTTCACAGCTTGGCGGTAGTAGGGCCGGCAGGTAGTACCTGGCCGCTGTGTCCGGTAGTACCGCTGGCGACAAAGAGCATTTGGTCTCTTCCGCAGGTGCTCCTCCATTCTGTGGGTCCTTCTCTTCGTACCTGATGATGCACAAGGTATGGGTATGAAGTAGCAGGCCATCCAAGGGTGTATCGAAGTCACACAAGGAGAGGAGCGAGTTCACCTTAGCTTGAAGGAGTTTGGCTCGGGCGCGAGTCATGGGTCCACTTGGGGAGCTCGTGGGAGTAGATGTAGTAGCGGTCGTAGGACGGGTTGCATCAGTATAACCATGTCAGTAGCCCCCGAGTGTTCAGTCGAATCGAAGATTCGGCTGAGGACTCTTTAATCTTTCCGGTGCAGCTGTTTTCTGTTCATCAGAGAATGATTTTAGGGTGTAGGGATTGTTGATGCGTGTTCCTGAGTCTCCAGACGGATCAGGGCCAGTTAACTGTCTTAGGACAAAACAACACGATCTTCTTCAGATTCGAGTCCCTCGACTCGAACCCAAAAAAAATGCTGGCGTAATTCAACTCAGGACGTTGAGGACTTACAGGAGTAGAATTCCAGTAATTTTCGAATGATGTAACCAACGCGTCCGTCGGGATTTTCATCGCGCCTACTGGCACGGATTATTACTAGCAGAGCGCAGTCGTGTGCGTTGCCAGGCCATCAGATGGTATCTGTAGGTCTTATCTTTGTGTCGCAGACACAACATTCAAAATGTTATCACCGCGGAGGTGTTTCGGGTGGCCAAGGAGGATGTTTCTCACTTAGCGTTAATCGGGGCAAAGTTGCCGAATTTTTTTTGCATTCTGATCCGAAGGATTGTACTCGAAGAATTCATAGGGTGCGCGAGCAGCGCTCCCTATGGGAGTAGCCGCCGAGTGTCTGTTCGAGTCGTAGACTCAAGCAGAGACTTTAATTCAGCCTTTATTTGTTTCAGGTCCGTAGCATACAATTTTTTCGGATGCTTGACCAGTCCTCCCTATGGGAGTAACCCTCGAGTCCGTAGTGGAGTCGCAGACTCGACGTAGGACTCGAAGTATAGTTCATTGGCGTAGTACGGTATTCATGCTTCGGGTGCGCGGCCAACGCTCCTGATAGGAGTAGCCCCCGAGTAGTTGCTCGAATCGTAGATTCGAGTAAGCACTTTAGCTGTTTGAGCCGAAAATTTGTAACCGTTGCTAGTACAGCTTGGATGACGTCAATGTTAACGATCGATGACCTCAAGCGTCTGCAGCGCCAGAGATGACGCGACTGGACGAACATGGGTCCCACTTTCTGACTTGGAGTTGACTGGTCACGCGCGACGTGGCTATAATTACGGCGTCTCTTCGGTTTCCGTGCTTAGTGGACGGCGTGCACGTGACGGTTTGCTGTTGTGCTGACATGTGGACGGCTTGGATTTGATGCTGGCTCTAGGGATTCCCATGAACGGTCCCTGTTTATCGTCTTCGTCCTTATAATATGTGGGGAATTTTTTTTTGTTTTCACCGCAGTCATTCGCGTTTCACTGCTTCCACTTTCTTGAGATTTTCTCGCCGCGCGTTGGAAGTTCTTCGATCCTTCCCATCCTCTTTTTTGCGCTCACGCTGCCGCCATCGTCGTACTGCAATGGGGAAACCGAAGAAGGCCTCCCCCCTTTGAAAAGCGTCGACCCCGACACGGCAAGGTCTTCTCCAACATACGGTGTCAAATCAACAACATTGAAAGGATTAGTGACACCAAACTCATCCGTCGGAAGATCAATTGTGTAAGTGTTGTCATTTATCTTGGAAAAAACTTTGTAAGGTCCTGCACCGCGCGACAGTAGCTTGGAGCGCTGTAGATGTGGGAAACAGTCATTGCGAAAGTGAACCCATGATGAGGACATCTCTACTGTCCTTCCATTATTCAATGATGATGATGATGCAAAGATTCAAGATACTAATGAAATCATAAGTGGATCAATTACAAGGGCTAGAGCTAAGCTCTTAAAACAACAGGTGAATTCCTTCTTGTTAGTCCTGAAATATTATATAATGAGAATTTTATACTAACTAAATCTTTGCATATATGTATGATCAGGTATGAAGAAGGCAAGAGAAACACAAGTGAAGAAGAAGGGTTGTCGCATGAGGAAGGCATTCTCTATCGCGGCAGAATTTCGGGCAGTTTCTCTGTCGTGGCAGAATCTGTCATGGCAGAATACAACATTGTTTCTCTACCGCGGTAGAGTATCTGCGAGGATTTCTACACCAACATGACTGAGGATTGCCATGTACGCGCGAGGGATACTTGAAGAACGTGTGTGTTGCACCAAGCAGGTGCACCACGAGTTGGGCATGTGCGCTCCTAAGGCCGAACCTATGTAGGTCGGTTTGTATCTAGTTGAGTCAAAACAAGTCATAGTTGGTTGGCCTATACTATATAAAGAGGCAGCCTCCGCATTAGAGAGGTTAGAGTTGTTTAGAATTAAAACCCTAGATTGGATTGCTCAAGCATTCATCTATACTCCTCGAATATTGTGATTGTGTTTCGCA
Source organism: Avena longiglumis (assembly GCA_030063025.1). Classification (NCBI taxonomy): domain Eukaryota; kingdom Viridiplantae; phylum Streptophyta; class Magnoliopsida; order Poales; family Poaceae; genus Avena; species Avena longiglumis. The sequence goes on from CP125977.1 coordinate 314,716,692, forward strand.
ACCAGCTCAAATTCTGTGTGATCTATCGTTCCACTGGGAATTGATAGGTTGCAACCGTTCGTGATCCAGTATCACGTGCGCAAGTGTGGTGTTGCGAATATCCATAGGGAAAAATATCTATTGCATTGGCGATAGGGGAGCATCCGAGAGGTAGTTCGTCAGCGTCTCACAAGTTATCTTCCTCACCATCGCCATCCACCTATAGCTCACTGAGAAAATCGGGCCATCCCGTATTAGCTTGGTATCAAATTTCTAGCGTTTACTCGGTAGGCATCCATAAATCCATCCATAGGCTAGATTTATTTCCGTTCCTATACCAGAAAAAGGCCCACAAAAATACTAGGTTCATAGTTTGTTGCCTGAGATCTAGATCGCTTCAGTGTCCTAGTTTTTGTACTGGTCGTGTCCTTCTTTTGGTGTTCTTTTTCTTCGTTTTTAGTTGTAGATCGGTTAGGGTTTTAGGTTTCCTTCCAAGTCGTGTTTCAGTATTATCGTCGGAGTTCACATAGGTCTTGTACTCTGCCGCGCGTGTGAAGTACTGCGTCAAGTTGCTACTGTGCGCCCCACACTTTGTCGCGCGCTGCCGTGCCTGCTGCAAGCTCTGTGATGCAGCCTAACACTTGGCATTCACCATTGGTCCACATAATGCTACGCTAACCATCACTCCAAAGGTGAATTCATTCCTCACGTTGCCTTTCCTTGGTTATCATGAGAATGGGATGCTACTTGAGACAAATTGTTATGGGGTAACCCCTTGGGGTGGCCCGATCTTTCACGAATTCCGCGGGAATCGAGGGGAAAGCGGTGGAAGGGGGAAAGGGGATGAAATCCACGAACACACGCACACGAAGAACCCGATGAACTCACGTGCCCAAAAACACGATACATGCCGATAACTCACGCCGGTGGCAACCGGTCCAACATAATCCCTAGGATCGGTGTTGGGCGAAGCTCTCTCTCCACGGCCAACAACGGGGGTGAGGTGCTTGGTGAGATCTTGACTACTTGGGCACGAGAAACCGAGATCCCAAGGACTTGTACAACTTGAACGCACTAGGCAAGATCCAAGAGGTTGTGGATAATAGGGTGCCCCTTGGTAGGAGCATGAGACCAATAGATGAGAGATCCTCAAAGGGGTGTCCTCAACTATTATTATCCAAGTCTAGGGTTTACAATAGAGGGGTGGGGCTTTATATAGGCCAGCCACTTAAATAGGGGTAGTTTAGGAATAAAACTGGAAGTTTGGGCGAAATTGGGGGTTACATGGGCCAGGCCCAAAAGGCCTTGACATGACTGGCGTCGATCAGTCCGGAGACTCCAGTGTCGGGTCCGGAGACTCCGGTCTGGGCCGGAGACTCTGGTCAATCTCCCACCTGCCTCTCGGAGGGGCCTTGACCGGCTGTCACCGGTTCTCTGGGCCGGACCGGAGGATGGTCCGGAGACTCCGGTGTATAGGACCAGAGACTCCGGTCTACACCGGACGGTGTGCAGAGCTCCAACAGCGTCTTCTCCTGGTCCTTCTTCCTTGGTGGCTTGGTGTGGTGATGTTGCTTCATATCTGAGAATACACAACGTAGTTGCATGAAGTAGCAAGCCATCCAAAGGTAGACCAAAATCACATGAGGAGAGGAGCGACTTAACCTTGGCTTGTAGGAGCTTGGCTCGGGCGCGAGTCATTGGTCCGCTTGGGGGACTAGGTGTTGTAGATGGAGGTACGTCCGTAGGACGGGCTGCATCAGCTCCCCTCCCTTGGGAAAGAGTCGTCCTCGACTCTTGAACCTTCTCAACTTCATCTTCTCCATGGTAGGGTGAGAGGTCCTTGACATTGAACGTCGAGCTCACAAGATACTTGGATGTTGGGATATCGATGATGTAGGCGTTGTTCTTGATCCTCTTTAGTACTTTGAACGGTCCATCACCTCTTGGCTTGAGTTTGGAGTCGCGGTCCTTGGGGAAGCGGTCTTTACTCAAGTGTATCCACACAAGGTCGCCTTCTTTGAAGATCATCTCTTTCTTGTTCTTGTTTAGCCTTGATGCTTGGTGAAGGACTTGTTGCTCGATCGTAGCTCTTGTGTCTTCATGGAGTTTCTTCATTGTTTGGGCACGCTTGACAACGTCCATATTGGCACGGTCATGAAGTGGAAGTGGAAGGATATCTAGCGCGGTTAGAGGCTCGAAACCATAGACGATCATGAACGGGCTCCTCATGGTGGTGGAGTGCTTGGCGCGGTTGTAGGCGAACTCGGCGTGTGGAATACATTCCTCCCAGTCTTTAAGGTTTTTATTTATCAACACACGTAGGAGTGTGCCAAGGCTTCGGTTGACGACCTCGGTTTGTCCATCGGTTTGAGGATGCGAGGCGAACGAGAAGAGGAGCTTGATGCCGAGCTTGCCATGAGTGTCTTCTAGAAGTAGCTCATGAATTTGACGTCGCGATCGGAGACGATTGTTCTTGGTACACCGTGTAGCCGAATTATTTCCCTGAAAAAAAATTTTGCTACATGTGAAGCATCATCGGTCTTATGGCACGGAATGAAGTGTGCCATTTTGGAAAAGCGATCCAATACCACAAATATAGAATCATGTCCATGTTTAGATCTAGGCAATCCTAACACAAAGTCCATGCTAATGTCCGACCAAGGTGCATGAGGAATAGGGAATGGCATATAAAGACCAAAGGGGTTAGACTTAGACTTAGATTTGATACATGTAGTGCATCGTTGGACGTGGAGCTCCACGTCGCGCTTCATCTTTGGCCAAAAGTAGTGAGTGGATAGCATGTCATATGTCTTGTCACGGCCAAAGTGACCCATAAGGCCTCCACCATGGGACTCTTGAAGAAACAAAATTTGGAGAGACGACTTTGGAATGCAAAGCTTGTTTTGTTTGAAAAGAATACCCTTATGCAAATAGAAATCATCAATCCCTTTGTCTATTGAACATCTTGCAAAAATTGATCCAAAGGAAGGGTCGGACGTGTGCAAAGATTTGACGTCATCAAGACCCAAGACATTTACTTCGAGTCGAGTAAGAAGGTTTGTGTTTTTGCGAGACAAAGCATCCGCTACAACATTTTCTTTGCCCTTCTTGTACTTGACAATGTAAGGAAAAGATTCCATGAACTCAACCCATTTGGCGTGCCTTTTACTCAAATTGGCTTGGACCTTAAGATATTTCAACGACTCAAGGTCGGAATGGATGATAAATTCTTTGGGCCAAAGGTAGTGTTGCCACACTTGAAGGAAACGAACCAAGGCAAAAAGCTCTTTGTCATAAATGGGATAGTTAAGGCGTGCGCCATCAAGTTTCTCACTATGGTATGCAATAGGACGCCTATTTTGCATAAGGACGCCTCCAATGCCAATTCCACTAGCGTCACATTCAATCTCAAATGTTTTTGTGAAATCCGGTAATGCAAGAAGTGGTGCTTCGGTGAGCCTCTTTTTGAGCTCATCAAAAGCCTTTTGTTGTGCTTTTCCCCAAACGAACGTGACATTTTTTTTGGTCAATTCGTTGAGGGGGCAAGCAATGGTAGAAAAGTCTTTCACAAAGAGACGGTAAAAGCCATCCAACCCATGAAAACTACGAAGTTCACTAACATTGGAAGGTATGGGCCAATCTCGTATGTCCTTAACTTTTGAGACATGAACTTCAATGCCATTAGAAGACACAACAAAACCAAGGAAAATGAGTTTGTCTTTTGCAAAAGTGCACTTTGGGAGATTAGCATAAAGCTTTTCATGACGGAGGATTTGAAGGACCTACCTAACATGAGTAACATGCTCCTCTAGTGACTTGCTATAGACAAGGATGTCATCAAAGTAAACAACGACACTCTTTCCAATGAGAGATCTCAAAATATGGTTCATGAGGCGCATGAAGGTAGATGGGGCATTTGATAAGCCAAAAGGCATAACCAACCATTCATAGAGACCAAGCTTGGTCTTGAAGGCGGTTTTCCACTCATCACCTTCGGCCATGCGAATTTGATGGTAACCACTGATAGGGCAAAGGTGTCCGATCTTTCGATGAGATGGCGATAATCGATTTGGTGGAGTTCGGGCTTGACGATACGACTACACGTGCGTGCACGAGCGCCAATGCAATCGCTAGGCCAATCTCCTGGAGGTTACCGATCCTGCGTGAACACGATCACCGACCGAGGGTCTTAATTCCTACGAAATCGAGAACAAGTAAGAACCAATATTGCCAAGATATTGCGGATTAAGAGGAAAGCTTTATTGAAGAGGTGGGATCCTGAATAGGCGCTGGTACAAGAGGCCTCTCTGCGGCTCGAGCCTTGGCGAAGTTGCTATGATGGCTAACTTAATGTCTAAACAAAATCCGAGTCTAGGGGTCACTATGGGGAGTATTTAAGGCGAAAGGTGGGGTTTCGGCCAGCCATGGAAGTGGTGGCCGAATCCAACCCTAAAAGTCCTTTTCCCCTCAAATACGGACTCTAAAAAGTGGCTACTTAAAATCCTGCGAAAATTACATGGGCCTAGCCCAAAATAAAGGTGTCGCAGCACCATATTAAGCTATGGACGATTTCGTAAAGTATTGATCTTGAATATTTCGTCCAAGCCTTCTTTCTTCATTATGGTGGCCTCAAAGTTCTGAAATCTTCATCCGTGGCCTTCTCTTGGATCATCACATGCTTGCTGCCATCTCCATGCATGACCATGCTCCAATACTTGTCCCTCTCATCCATGCTTGGTCCATCATTCCTAAGAGTAAGAAATATATCTGATTTAGGCAGCATCATATTCTCATGTATGTGCGGAATAGTTCCAAGAAACGAAAGTACCTGATAGTTAAGTTGTTTGGCACGAGATCTTGTGACGGGTCCTTGTATGTGTGTTGATGTAGGTACAACGGTTGTATCAATAGTAGGGATGTCCACATCATGCTCCCCTTCTTGAATTGAAGTCGTCCTCGACGCAATCTCATATTCCTCATCAAAGTAAGGCTTCAAATCTGCAATGTTAAACGTAGGACTAACTGACCAAGTCTCGCACCAAAGTTTATATGCATTATCATTGATTTTCTCTATCACCTTAAAGGGACCAGCAGACGTGGCATTAACTTAGACTTCATGTAAATCGTGAAGGCGATCTTTACGCAAATGTAACCAAACAAGATCGCCAACATCAAACACAACATGCTTTCTCCCTTTATCCCCAAAGTTTATACTTAGCATTCATGTGTTCAATGTTATCTTTAGTAGTCTTATGCAAGTTTAATATCATTTCAAGAAGGTAAAGGCAATAAATCAATAGGTGCACGAGGAACAAAACCATACACAATCTCAAATGGGCACATCTTTGTGGTAGAATGTAGCGAACGATTATAAGCAAATTCTATATGAGGTAAAAACTCTTCCCACAATTTTAAGTTCTTCTTTAAAACAGCCCGCAACATAGTAGACAAAGTTCTATTTACTACTTCAGTTTGACCATCAGTTTAGGGATGACATGTAGTACTAAAGAGCAATTTAGTCCCGAACTTAGCCCATAAACATCTCCAAAAGTGGCTAAGAAATTTAGTATCACGATCAGAGACAATAGTATTTGGCACACCATGCAAACGAACAATTTCACGAAAGAACAAATCAGCAATATGCGCAGCATCATCCGTTTTATGACAAGGAATAAAGTGTGCCATCTTAGAAAACAGATCCACAACAACAAAAAACTATCCTCCCCCTTCGTGTTCGTGACAATCCCAAAACAAAGTCCATAGAAATATCCTCCCAAGAAACACTAGGAATGAGGAAGAGGCATATATAAACCATGTGGATTAAGGCGAGACTTAGCTTTTGACAAGTAGTGCGGCTGCCACAAATCTCTCAACATCTCGACGACACGTGGCCAAAAGAAGTGTGCAAGAAGAACATCCTCCGCCTTCTTGACACCAAAGTGTCCCATCAATCCTCCTCCATGCGCCTCAGAACAACAAATGACGAATGTAACTATCCTAATGCATAGTTTGTTAGCACGGAACACAAATCCATCATTGAAGACGAACTTGTTCCATGTTCTACCATCTCTACAATTCTGCAACACATCTTTAAATTCAGATCATGCACATATTGTTCCTTAATAGTTTCTAATCCAAATATTTTGAAGTCAAGTTGAGATAACAAAGTGTAACGGCAGTAGCGACAAAGCATCAAGAATAATATTATATTTACCCTTTTGTGTTTGATAACATAAGGAAAAGACTCAATAAATTCAACCCACTTTGCATGACGATTCAACTTAGCTTGACTAAGAATATGCTTCAAAGATTCATGATCGTAATGTATAACAAATTCTTTAGGCCATAGATAATGTTGCCAAGTTTATAATGTCCAACCAACGCATATAATTCTTTATCATAAGTAGAATAGTTCAGACTAGCCCCACTCAATTTCTCACTAAAATATGCAATGGTTTCGCTCTTGTAATAACACCTCCCAAACCAATTCCACTAGCATCACATTCAAGCTCAAAAGTCTTAGTAAAATCAGAAGTTGGAGTAAGGGAGCATGTGTTATCTTATCTTTCAATATGACGAAGGCCATTGTTGTGCATCGCCCAAACAAAGGGCACATCCTTCTTGGTAAGCTCATTCAACAAGGCAATTGATCCAAAGTCTTTGACAAAGCGCCTATAAAACCAGAAGGCCAAGAAAACTCCTCACTTGTGTGACCGTCTTGGTCAAGGCCAATTCTCAATAGCTTCAATCTTGGCTGGATCCACTTCAATACCCTGTGATGTAACAACATAGCCAAGAAACGCAACTCGATTGGTGCAAAAGGTGCACTTCTCAAGGTTACCAAACAAACGTGCATCACGTAAAGCATTGAAAACAACACGTAAATGGGCCAAATGATCCTCTAAAGATTTGCTATAAATCAGAATATCATCAAAGTAGACTACCACAAAACGTCCAATGAAAGCACGATAAAACTTCATTCATTAATCTCATGAAATTGCTAGGTGCATTATTTAAACCAAACGGCATTACTAACCACTCATATAAACCGAACTTAGTTTTAAATGTTGTTTTCCATTCATCTCCTAATTTCATACGAATCTGGTGGTAACCACTACGCAAATCAACTTTAGAAAACATGGTAGAGCCGCTCAATTCATCAAGCATGTCATCTAAACGTGGAATAGGATGACGATATCGAATAGTAATATTATTGATAGCTCTACAATCAGTACACATGCGCGAAGAACCATCTTTCTTAGGTACCAAAATAATAGGAACAACACAAGGACTAAGGGACTCACGAATATGATCTCTGTCGAGTAGTTCCTGAATTTGGCGTTGTATCTCCTTTGTCTCCTCTAGATTGGTTCTATATTGCGCGCGGTTGGGCAACGTGGCACCAGGAATTAGATCAATTTGGTGCTCAATTCCTCTAATAGGAGGTAGTCCTGGTGGCGTTCAATGGGAAAGACGTCCTCATATTCTGCAAAGGTTAGCAATAGCGGTGGCAAAGAAGGGGGCATATCCTCAAATCAAAACAAAACCTCTTTGCAGACAATTGCATAACATTGAGTATTGTTTACATCTAGTTCAGCAATATCAATTTTATTTGCAAGCATACATGGACTCTTCAAACGAATTTCAGTAGCATGTGTAGAATCAGATTTAGTGTTCTTTGGTGGTATAAAATCCGCAGCAACAATATGATTCTCACTTTTATTTTTCTCCTCAGTTTTAGCTCTACTAGCTCTAGCAAGATCATCTTTTAAAATCTGTTCGGGAGTCATAGGTTTTAGACCAATTTTCTTTTCATCATGCATAAGAGAATAGTGATTAGTTTTGCCATTATGAACAGATTCTCTATCAAATTGCCATGGTCTACCAAGTAACAAAGAACAAGCTTGCATAGGTACAACATCACAATCGACAAAATCAGAATATGTACCAATAGTAAAATGCACGCGTACCGTTCTTGTTACCTTGATCTTGCGAGAACTCTCAAACCATTGGATGTAATATGAATATGGGCGTTGTCTTGTTGGAAGCGCAAGCTTCTCTACCATGTCAACACTGGCCAGATTGTTACAACTCCCTCCATCAATGATGATCCGTATAGCTCTCTCCTTGACAACACCACGTGTTTGGAACATGTTGTGGCGTTGATCTTGCTCAGATTTGCTCAATTGCACACTCAACACACGTTGTGTAATTAAGCTCTTGTATTGATCAGTAGCTTCAGCTCCCATTACCTCTGTCTCTTCATCAGCATCAGAATTGTCTCCATCTCGAGAAGAAATAAGGGCTAGTGTATCTTCATCAAAGTCACTCGCTGAATCGTATTGACCATCTTCTCAAACCATCATCACACGTTGTGTTGTCCACTGCCTCTCAATATGACCAAAACCCCAGCACTTGCGGCATTGTATATCCTTTGTCTTACCCGTTGATGCAGCCCGACCTACGGTCGTTACCACATCAAGGTCTCCAACTTACGCCAAGTCGCCATGGACTCCAAAGGTGAATCCGTTCCTCTATGAAAGCTCACTTCTTACCCTATTGAATGGTATGCTACTTCATACTCCGTCACATATTCATGATATGTTCACACCGACCAGTACGGAGGCAAGGAAGGAAGCCCGGAGCATCAAGCCCGACAAGACGGAAGCTTGGAAGAGGAGGAGGAAGAAGAGAGATCAACATGCCAGTTCAGTTCAGCGGTACTACGGTCATGAACCGGTACTACCGGTCACGCAGATTATCACTGCTACCGCCTGCATCAAGCTTCGCTTATCGCCATCGGATGCCCCAGATCGGCTTATGGTACTACCGCCCATAGCGGTACTACCGGTCCCCAAAGCGGTATTATCGGTGATGACCAGACTACTGGTCCCAAGTCCCAGATTACCGGTCATGTCGAAGGCCATACAGACTAGTTGGGCCACAGCCCATGTATCCCCCCCTTTACTTACCTATTCGCCTAGTTTATCCCCAAACTACCCTTGTTAAGTGGTTGGCCTATAAATAGAGCCCCCACCCCTCATGTATCCCGGAGGCATAGATGATAGACTAAAGAAAACCCCCATTGTGGAATCTCTAGTTTGGCCTCATCCCCTATACCAAGGGGACCGACTATCGTCACCAACCTCGATTGGACTTTGCATCACGCATCCATCGTTGAACAAGGCCTTGGAGTTCATGTCCCGTCTCCAAGTTGTCAAGACCCTCCCCAAGGTGTTCTTCCCTCTCCAATGTGGATTTGAGGGAGCACGTTGACCGATCTTTCCTTGCGAGGATTCTATCGGACCGGTGGCCACCGTTCGGGAGCAATCGGCCTTGTATCGTTGTTGGCACAAGGAAGAGGCAAGTGAAAAAGAAATAAAAAGAAAAGGAGTGATACAAAAAAAAGAAAAAAAAATAGAAAAAAGAAAAGAGAAAAAGAAAGAAATATACATGTGCCTCATAGAATAGGAAGCGCAAGCTCGATGAACATCAAATAGGTGGTACTTATTGTGCATATCTTGTAGCCCACCAATCTTGTGCAATCGAACTAGCGTCTCTCCTTGTACTTGTGTGACACGAGCTTATAGTCTTCGCTAGGTAATCATTTGGTTCTTAGCTCACTTTCTCCGTTGCACAAGTCCCATTTATTCCACCGTGTGTGTTTCCTTGTACATATTTCCTATCTTGTGGATTAACTTGTTTTGCTTTGTGATCATTGTGGTTCTTTACTTGCCATTACAACATCTTGATTTCGGATTGGTTCTTGACATGCCACTTTTCATACCTATCCACCATAGGCCTTGTGTGTGTGTGTTTTGGTTCGTAGTTGGTTTTGGTGTTCCGCGTGGACTTCACTTTGCTTGGTTTATTGCTCTCAAGTGTGGCCACTTGTACGATACGATCTTCCAAGATAAAGTAAGGTTTGACGTTGTATCCCTAACTCCCACTACCACTTCCATATACACCACTTGGTCTTGTGCATCATGTCTAGGGACTCCGGAACCGAGGATGATATCTATGAAGAATCCATGATGAGCCACCATGTGATGTGGACATCCCTACTATTGATACAACCATTGTACCTACGGCAACACACATACAAGGACCCATCACAAGATCTCGTGCCAAACAACTTAACTATCAGGTACTTTCGTTTCTCGGAATTATTCCTCACATACATGAGAATATGATGCTGCCTAAATCAGATATATTTCTTACTCTTAGGAATGATGGACCAAGCATGGATGAGAGGGACAAGCATTGGAGCATGGTCATGCATGGAGATGGCAGCAAGCATGTGATGATCCAAGAGAAGGCCACAGATGAAGATTTTAGAACTTTGAGGCCACCATAATGAAGAAAGAAGGCTTGGACGAAATATTCAAGATCAATACTTTACGAATTCGTCCATAGCTTAATATGGTGCTGCGACACCTTTATTTTGGGCCAGGCCCATGTAATTTCCGCAGGATTTTAATTAGCCACTTTTTAGAGTCCGTATTTGATTGGAAAAGGACTTTTAGGGTTGGATTCGGCCACCACTTCCATGGCTGGCCGAAACCCCACCTTTTCGCCCTTAAATACGCCCCATAGCCGAACCTCTAGATTCGGATTTTGTTTAGACATTAAGTTAGCCATAGTCGCAACTTCGCCAAGGCTCGAGCGTCGCAGAGGCCTCTTGTACTTCGCACCTATTCAGGATCCCAACTCTTCAATAAAGCTTTCCTCTTAATCCGCAATATCTTGATTGCAATATTGGTTCTTACTTGTTCTCGATTTCAGGTAGGAATTAAGACCCTCGCTGGTCAGGCTGATCGTGTTCACGCAGGATCGGTAACCTCCAGGAGATTGGCCTAGCGATTGAATTGGGCTCGTGCTCGCACGTGTAGTCGGGTCGTCAAGTCCGAACTCCACCAAATCGAATATCGCCATCTCATCGAAAGATCGGACACCTTTGCCCTATCAAGTGGTATCGATTTCGTGTTGCTCGGTGAGATTTTACCGCTTTCATAGATTAGATCTGCTTTTACCTATAACCCACTTAAAAAGCCAAAACATGCTTAGAGTTTAGATCCATCCCATAACCAATCTACGCCGCATTATCTTTTCGTTTTTGCATTGTTGAATTTGTGTCTACATCGTCGAGTTCTTTGGTCTTAGTGTCTCGTCCCTTAGAGTTTCGAGTTCGATCATACTAGTCACCACACTCACGATCACCACCATATTCCTCCACCATATTCCGCCATATACCCGCCACCATAAACCCTAATACTCGCCACCGCCTTCCTACCGCGACACACATCCGATCAGTTTTCGCTGCCAGATGGTCCGAGTAGAGTTACGCTTCCTAGTTATTTCTTTTGACTTTCCTTCTTTGTTGTTTCCGTTCAGCTAAAAAGTCCGTGTCGCGCTAAGAGTCCTCAGAAGTCCAGGAGAGCAAAAAAAAAAAATTGCTATACTATTTTTCACCCCGGGATCACTTTTCTCCATCGGCCGTTATAGCAATATTTTTTTACGTCTACGCTTCCGAGCAAAATAAAAATTTCAATTTTTTTTGGGGCTAACCTATTTTAGACCTCAGAGATCAATTCTAGACACTCGCCATCATAGTGATTTTTCACCTCTCGGTTCGCTTTCAGGTGTCATATCATCATACAAAGCTTGTTGTGTCGCGTCGTGACATCGTTGGTGATCTAGGCTCGCCTCTAGTACGGTCTAGCCTAGGACCAAAGACAGCATCGTTAAGCATTCTTTCAACTTTTGCATTCTTGTTTTGATAATTGCTAACCCTCTTTGCCTTCCTTGAGCTCCACAGATACTCCACGTGCGGTGTTTCACCTGGTTATCGCTTGGTTCAATCTCCGACCCACCGATCCTCGTGGTTGCACATCGCTTTTCCTTTGTTTGGTAAGAACTTGTAAGAGCTTTGTATATTGCTTGACGGATTACGCGTGATTTCCACCATATTCCGCACTATATACATGTGCTTTTTAAGGACTAACCATGATATCATGACCCCTGCCACAATGACGAACGAAGAACTACATGCCCACTTCTCCGCGCTCTTGGTCAGTCGCGCTGAAGACGTGGATACGCGCCTCGGGGAGTTTGACACCAAGCTCACCAACGCCGTGGACAAGATCGATGGACTAGAGAAATCCTTCAACGCCAAGCTTGACGTTCGGTTCAAGGAGCTTCTGAACCGATTGCCCGCACCCGCACCGGCACCCACACATGGCGCACGGCGCATTCCGATCACGGTCTGATGCTGGTTTATTGCCGCACTTCGCTGCCATCGCTGATCGACGTTCGCCACGCCATTGCTGCGACATTGGGGACGTATCGGGTACTACTATGACCCCGACGACGACGATCTGTTTGACGAGGAGGTTGAACAACCTCCACAGGTACCTGCTGGTCGTCCCCGACATTACTACCGCAACGCTCGCCCACTGGTACGTGATGATGATCATGTTGCAAAGTTTAAATTAAATATTCCATCTTTTGAGGGTAAATATAATCCTGATGCATATCTTACATGGGAGATGGAAGTAGAACAACGTTTTGCCTGCTTAAAATATCCTGAGAATACGCGTGTTAGTGTTGCTACATGTGAATTTACTAAATTTGCTTCCCTTTGGTGGTCTGAGTATTGTCGTTTAAATCCTACTACTATTCCTAGTACTTGGACTGCTTTAAAAACTGCTATGCGTGTTCGTTTTGTACCTCCCACTTATCAACGTGATTTACTTAAGAATCTGACACGCTTAGAGCAAGGGAAAAATTCAGAGAAGAGTATTATCGTGAATTGCAAACGGGATGGTTAGGTGTGGTCTTGTTGAATCTAATGAACAAATGCTTGCACGTTTCTTTGGTGGATTAAACAAGGACATTCAAGACATATTAGATTATAAGGAATATAATTCTATCACTCGTTTGTTTCATCTTGCTTGCAAAGTCGAACGTGAAGTGCGCAGGATCGCCAAACACCATGGAGGAGGACTAATAATTCTGCAGTCGCACATCCACTTAGACATCCCGACAATCAGCGCCTCCTCGTGATTCGCCTCCACTACTACCACATCCAAGGCCACCACAAGATTTCCAAATGCTTCTCCACCATCATCCAATGCTCCGTCGTAGTGCATCTTCTATGGCTTCCAGGTAAGACAAAGGATATACAATGCCGCAAGTGCTGGGGTTTTGGTCATATTGAGAGACAGTGCACAACACAACGTGTGATGATGGTGCGCGAAGATGGTCAATACGATTCAGCGAGTGACTTTGATGAAGATACACTAGCCCTTATTTCGCCGAGATGGAGACAATTCGATCGATGAAGAGCCAGAGGTAATGGGAGTCAAGTCGATCAATACAAGAGCTTAATTACACAACGTGTGTTGAGTGTGCAATTGAGCAAATCTGAGCAAGATCAACGCCACAGCCTGTTCCAAACACGTGGTGTTGTCAAGAAAAGAGCTATACAGATCATCATCGATGGAGGGAGTTGTAATAATCTGGCCAGTGTTGACATGGTAGAGAAGCTTGCGCTTCCAACAAGACAACGCCCACATTCATATTACATCCAATGGTTTGAGAGTTCTCGCAAGATCAAGGTAACAAGAACGGTACGCGTGCATTTTACTATTGGTACATATTCTGATTTTGTTGATTGTGATGTTGTACCTATGCAAGCTTGTTCTTTGTTACTTGGTAGACCATGGCAATTTGATAGAGAATCTGTTCATAATGGTAAAACTAATCACTATTCTCTTATGCATGATGGAAAGAAAATTGGTCTAAAACCTATGACTCCCGAACAAATTTTAAAAGATGATCTTGCTAGAGCTAGTAGAGCTAAAACTGAGGAGAAAAATAAAAGTGAGAATCAGATTGTTGCTGCAGATTTTATACCACCAAAGAACACTAAATCTGATTCTACACATGCTACTGAAATTCGTTTGTAGAGTCCATGTATGCTTGCAAATAAAATTGATATTGCTGAACTAGATGTAAACAATACTCGATGTTATGCAATTGTCTACAAAGAGGTTTTGTTTTTATTTGAGGACATGCCTCCTTCTTTGCCACCCGCTGTTGCTAACCTTTTGCAGGAATATGAGGACGTCTTTCCCGCTGAGTTGCCACCAGGACTACCTCCTATTAGAGGAATTGAGCATCAAATTGACCAAATTCCTGGTGCCACGTTGCCCAACCGCGCGCCAGATAGAACCAATCCAGAGGAGACAAAGGAGATACAACGCCAAATTCAGGAACTACTCGACAGAGATCATATTCGTGAGTCCCTTAGCCCTTGTGCTGTTCCTATTATTTTGGTACCTAAGAAAGATGGTTCTTCAGCATGTGTACCGATTGTAGAGCTATCAATAATATTACTATTCGATATCGTCATCCTATTCCACGTTTAGATGACATGCTTGATGAATTGAGTGGCTCTACCATGTTTTCTAAAGTTGATTTATGAGTGGTTACCACCAGATTCGTATGAAATTAGGAGATGAATGGAAAACAACATTTAAAACTAAGTTCGGTTTATATGAGTGGTTAGTAATGCCGTTTGGTTTAACTAATGCACCTAGCACTTTCATGAGATTAATGAACGAAGTTTTACGTGCTTTCATTGGACGTTTTGTGGTAGTCTACTTTGATGATATTCTGATTTATAGCAAATCTTTAGAGGATCATTTGGTCCATTTACGTGTTGTTTTCAATGCTTTACGAGATGCACGTTTGTTTGGTAACCTTGAGAAGTGCACCTTTTGCACCAATCGAGTTGCGTTTCTTGGCTATGTTGTTACATCACAGGGTATTGAAGTGGATCCAGCCAAGATTGAAGCTATTGAGAATTGGCCGCAGCCCAAGACGGTCACACAAGTGAGGAGTTTTCTTGGCCTCGCTAGTTTTTATAGGCGCTTTGTCAAAGACTTTGGATCAATTGCCGCGCCGCTGAATGAGCTTACCAAGAAGGATGTGCCCTTTGTTTGGGGCGATGCACAACAACAGGCCTTCGTCATATTAAAAGATAAGCTAACACATGCTCCCTTACTCCAACTTCCTGATTTTACTAAGACTTTTGAGCTTGAATGTGATGCTAGTGGAATTGGTTTGGGAGGGGTGTTATTACAAGAGGGAAAACCTGTTGCATATTTTAGTGAGAAATTGAGTGGGGCTAGTCTGAACTATTCTACTTATGATAAAGAATTATATGCGTTGGTTCGGACATTAGAAACTTGGAAACATTATCTATGGCCTAAAGAGTTTGTTATTCATTC
Organism: Avena longiglumis; assembly: GCA_030063025.1. NCBI lineage: Eukaryota > Viridiplantae > Streptophyta > Magnoliopsida > Poales > Poaceae > Avena > Avena longiglumis. The sequence continues at coordinate 314,731,967 of CP125977.1, forward strand.
TGATCATGAATCTTTCAAGCATATTCGTAGTCAAGCTAAGTTGAATCGTCGTCATGCAAAGTGGGTTGAATTTATTGAGTCTTTTCCTTATGTTATCAAACACAAAAAGGGTAAAGATAACATTATTGCTGATTCTCTGTCACGCCGTTATGCTTTGTTATCTCAACTTGACTTCAAAATATTTGGATTGGAAACTATTAAGGAACAATATGTGCATGATGCTGAATTTAAAGATGTGTTGCAGAATTGTAGAGATGGTAGAACTTGGAACAAGTTCGTCTTCAATGATGGATTTGTGTTCCGTGCTAACAAACTATGCATTCCAGATAGCTCTGTTTGTCTTTTGTTGTTACAGAGGCGCATGGAGGAGGATTGATGGGACACTTTGGTGTCAAGAAGACGGAGGATGTTCTTGCACACTTCTTTTGGCCACGTCGAGATGTTGAGAGATTTGTGGCACGCTGCACTACTTGTCAAAAAGCTAAGTCTCGCCTTAATCCACATGGTTTATATATGCCTCTTCCTGTTCCTAGTGTTCCTTGGGAGGATATTTCTATGGACTTTGTTTTGGGATTGCCACGAACACAGAAGGGGAGGGATAGTATTTTTGTTGTTGTGGATCGGTTTTCTAAGATGGCACACTTTATTCCTTGTCATAAAACGGATGATGCTGCGCATATTGCTGATTTGTTCTTTCGTGAAATTGTTCGTAGCACGGTGTGCCAAATACTATTGTCTCTGATCATGATACTAAATTTCTTAGCCACTTTTGGAGATGTTTATGGGCTAAGTTGGGGACTAAATTGCTCTTTAGTACTACATGTCATCCCCAAACTGATGGTCAAACTGAAGTAGTAAATATAACTTTGTCTACTATGTTACGAGATGTTTTAAAGAAGAACTTAAAATTGTGGGAAGAGTGTTTACCTCATATATAATTTGCTTATAATCGTTCATTGCATTCTACCACAAAGATGTGCCCATTTGAGATTGTGTATGGTTTTGTTCCTCGTGCACCTATTGATTTATTGCCTTTACCTTCTTCGGTGCAACATAATTTGGATGCTACACAACGCTACCGAAATGATATTAAACTTGCATAAGACTACTAAAGATAACATTGAACACATGAATGCTAAGTATAAACTTGTTGGGGATAAAGGGAGAAAGCATGTTGTGTTTGATGTTGGCGATCTTGTTTGGTTACATTTGCGTAAAGATCGTTTTCCTGATTTACGCAAGTCTAAGTTAATGCCACGTGCTGCTGTTCCCTTTAAGGTGTTAGAGAAACTCAATGATAATGCATATAAACTTGAGTTGCCTGCAGACTTTGGTACGGTTAGTCCTACATTTAACATTGCAGATTTGAAGCCTTACTTTGGTGAGGAAGATGAGATTGCGTCGAGGACGACTTCAATTCAAGAAGGGGAGCATGATGTGGACATCCCTACTATTGATACAACCATTGTACCTACAGCAACACACATACAAGGACCCATCACAAGATCTCGTGCCAAACAACTTAACTATCAGGTACTTTCGTTTCTTGGAACTATTCCTCACATACATGAGAATATGATGCTGCCTAAATCAGATGTATTTCTTACTCTTAGGAATGATGGACCAAGCATGGATGAGAGGGACAAGCATTGGAGCATGGCCATGCATGGAGATGGCGCAAGCATGTGATGATCCAAGAGAAGGCCATGATGAAGATTTCGTAACTCCGAGGCCACCATAATGAAGAAAGAAGGCTTGGACGAAATATTCAAGATCAATACTTTACGAATTCGTCCATAGCTTAATATGGTGTCATGACACCTTTATTTTGGGCCAGCCCATGTAATTTTCGCAGGATTTTAATTAGCCACTTTTAGAGTCCGATTTGAGGGAAAAGGACTTTAGGGTTTGATTCGCCACCACTTCCATGGCTGGCCGAAACCCCACCTTTCGCCTTAAATACGCCCCATAGCCGAACCTCTAGACTCGGATTTTGTTTAGACATTAAGTTAGCCATAGTCGCAACTTCGCCAAGGCTCGAGCGTCGCAGAGGCCTCTTGTACTTCGCACCTATTCAGGATCCCAACTCTTCAATAAAGCTTTCCTCTTAATCCGCAATATCTTGATTGCAATATTGGTTCTTACTTGTTCTCGATTTCAGGTAGGAATTAAGACCCTCGCTGGTCAGGCTGATCGTGTTCACGCAGGATCGGTAACCTCCAGGAGATTGGCCTAGCGATTGCATTGGCGCTCGTGCTCGCACGTGTAGTCGGATCGTCAAGCCCGAACTCCACCAAATCGAATATCGCCATCTCATCGAAAGATCGGACACCTTTTCCCTATCACCATGACTACGACTCCACAAGTGTAGAGGACATGACAGAGCACAACACCGACAATGGCTCCGCATGCTTTGAGGACCCGGAGAACTACACCAACGACGACTCCACATGCATGGAAGACATGGAGCTCTACGTCGATAATGGCTCCTCATGCATGGAGCCTATGGAGCACTACACCGACAGTGGCTCCACATGCTTGGGTGATATGGAGTACTACACCAACAACTACTCCCCAAGCATGGACGATTTCGAGTGCGACTACGATGACGCCTCGCCAAGCATGGAGGACACGGAGAACTTCATTGACTTTGATGGATCCTCCATGAGCCATGAAGAATTCCTCCACCGTGTGGAGATGGAAGCCTACTACGCCAAGCAAGAGGAGGCGCATCATCAAGATTCCATGACCTTCAAGGCCAAGCGTGCCACACCAAAGGGCACCACCTACTTCGATGATTCACCTCCAAGGCGACATGTGCCACCACCTAGATGGCGTCAAGCGCCACCATCTCCAAGGCACCAAGCTCCATCACCTCCAAGGCGTCAAGCTTTACCATCTCCAAGGCGCCAAGCTTCATCACCGCCAAGGCGCCAAGCTCCAACTCCTATCCAAACAAGAGTGGCGTCCAAACATCATATGCATCAAGAGGCGCCAAGAAACAAGACTCTTCATCGACAAACATCCTCTCATGAGCATCGCCACCATAAAGAGGATACAAGACATCGTCAAAGGCATCTTCGCCATAAAGACGAAGAATTCATGATGAGCACCAACCATAATGCTCAAGCAATCTCAAGAAGGCACCACAAGCACAAGAAGAGTGCCAAGGCAAATGATCATCGTCGCGAGTGTCATGTGGACGACCAAATGTGCCACCTACATCAACCATCGGCAAGGCACGCCAATGACCTCCGTCGACACCATCATAGGGCACCTTCAACTACTCGTGCCACCACCACAATGGCACCAAGAGCAAGCCTTCCTCCACGCCATCAAGCTTCAACGCCTACGCTTGACTTCTACGACCTCGCGAACGAGGAAAATGTAGACGCCTACTTCGCCAAGTTGGATAGCATGAGCCTACCTCCACCACTACTACGAGATGGCCACAAGACGGTCGAGCATGGGATTTTCCCTTCGACCATGGAGGAGAGAAATGATGCCCATCTTATGGCATCCAACCTTGGAGGCGACAAGGTCAAAAATGGTGAGCATGGGATTTTCCCTTCACCAAAGGAGGCGCATGGAGTTGAGGAAACCGAGCCTACCCCCATATGCTCGAGTGATGATGTGGTACCAATCCCATGTGAGTATGAGAGCCACTTAGCCCACTTGAGTGAGAACAAGAGTGAGACGAGTGACTCCACCTTATGTGAGATTGAGTGCTTCCACTTGGAGGGCATGAGCGATACTACTAGTGAGTTGAGAGTGGTAGTTGATAGGTCAAGTGAGACCATTTCGATTTCTAACAACTTACCCTCTACCTCTAGTGTGTTCTCTTGTGTTGTGCTAGGTTCCATGGAGGACGACGCCTCAAGCCATGAAGCAATGATGCCTCAATTGGAGAAGATGTACATGGTGCACGAAGATGATGCTACGCCATGGCTACATGAAGAAGACGGAGTCGTCCACAAGGAGGCCACTACTTCCACAACACCCACTTCATATGAGAGGTATGAACAAGGTAATAATAAGAGTGTTGATGATGCCATGATCCCACTAGTGGACATGATGAATTGTGAGGATATGCATGCTATGGATGATACTTGTGACATTACGTATGCTTCATCCACTTTCCCATGTGATGATTTGCCTTTGCATAATATTGATCATGTGGAATTGTTTGATTGCGATATCATTGCCATAAACATGCCATGCTATGCATCTTGTGTGTATCCTCCAATTGGTTTGGACTTGCCTTGTCATGCTAGTCATTCAATTTCTCCCGTTGCTTGCGATAAGATGAATGCTTGCTATTTCACTTGTTTTGCTTGCAACAATATTGATCATATGCGTTATAATGAGATGGCCCCCATAGCTTTCTCAATTTTTGGAGATTTTGATGATTGCCATGATAAGCATGTTCCCCACTTGCATACTCACCATGCATCTATTTCATACTTGAATGACATTAATGGTGATGTGCACAAGAAGAGATACGTCATGATGGATGATGTGTATCTCTACCATGCACACACGTTCTTCCTTTTGTGTATGATGTGTGTAGGTACCCGCACGAGAATGTCAACCTCGGTTGAGCACGAGTTGACAAAAAGAGCTCTAGAGAGCATCCCACAAGTGAGTTCAAGATCGAACCCAACTCTGATACCTTTTGCATGCTTTGCATATTTCATGTTGGCAAATTGCTCTTTCCTATGGTTTGATTGCAAGCATGTTAATGGTATTATCTCCCCTTGTGACATTCATGTTTCTTCGCATCTAGATAATGATGTTTTGTGTGTTGTAACAAATATGTTGAACATTTTCTCTTTCCGATGTTTTGGGTGCAACCACAATTCCATTAAGAGCATGAATTGTCATGAGAGCTTCCAAGAATCTCGTCTTGTTGTTGCAACAAACATAAGGACCACTTGCTCTTTCATTTGGTTTGTTTGCAAACATAATACTTTTGTTTTGGATATGCTTCCTTGTGTGTTTTTGCCAAATTCTCCTATTCTTGCATCAAAGATGTTGTTTGAAATTTGGATCCAATGCTCTGAATGCACCACTTCTATGTTATATGGAGTTTTTGAGTTTCCACATTTGGATGATGTTCAAACGATTTCCATGCACATTGACCTTGCATATGCATCCCGTTTGCTATACTCGAGTTGTGCTAATCGTGTTGTGAACAAGAATGGACATGCCACAAATGACATGCTCCTCTATCACACACAAACATATGTTGCTTGGTCTTTGTTGTATGAAGGTACAAATGCATACACGTCAACCTCTATGGACTATATGTTGACAAGAAGAACCGAAGAGAGTTACCTATGGCTACACTTCTTTGAGCTATATCTACAAGCTAACGTGACTTCCTTCTACTTGAGGACTCATGCAATCTTCATGAATTGGCTACGCTTTGAGTGTTTCTTTGCTTTTGTTGTGAGCTTTGTAGGCTTCAAGGAAGGTGAAGGAACATTGAAGTGTTGTCAAGTCAATCTTCCCGAGGACGACTATATGGTGAACCCCAGGATCAAGAAGGTCTCTCGATCGCTTCTACTTTGTGATGAACATGTAGAGTCGAGGACGACTCTTTTTGAAGGGGGGGGGGGGAGATGATGCAGCCCGACCTACGGTCGTTACCACATCAAGGTCTCCAACTTACGCCAAGTCGCCATGGACTCCAAAGGTGAATCCGTTCCTCTATGAAAGATCACTTCCTACCGTATTGAATGGTATGCTACTTCATACTCCGTCACATATTCATGATAGGTTCACACCGACCAGTACGGAGGCAAGGAAGGAAGCCCGGAGCATCAAGCCCGACAAGACGGAAGCTTGGAAGAGGAGGAGGAAGAAGACAGATCAGCAGCTGCCAGGTTCAAGCGGTACTACCGGCCGGTCACTGCATTACCGGCCTCAGTACTATCACCGCTATCTGATCAAGCCCGCACCATCGCCATCGGATGCCCTTTGATCGCTTGCGGTACTACCAAGAAGCGCATACCGGTACCAAAGAGGTACTACCGGTGATGATCGGTACTACTGTCCCAAGTCCGATTACCGGGTCATGTCGATGCTCACAAGACTAGTTGGGCCACAACCCATGTATCGCCCCCCCTTTACTTACCTATTCGCCTAGTTTATCCCCAAACTACCCTTGTTAAGTGGTTGGCCTATAAATAGAGCCCCCACCCCTCATGTATCCCGGAGGCATAGATGATAGACTAAAGAAAACCCCCATTGTGGAATCTCTAGTTTGGCCTCATCCCCTTTACCAAGGGGACCGACTATCGTCACCAACCGCGATTGGACTTTGCATCACGCATCCATCGTTGAACAAGGCCTTGGAGTTCATGTCCCGTCTCCAAGTTGTCAAGACCCTCCCCAAGGTGTTCTTCCCTCTCCGATGTGGATTTGAGGGAGCACGTTGACCGATCTTTCCTTGCGAGGATTCTATCGGACCTGTGGCCACCGTTTGGGAGCAATCGGCCTTGTATCGTGTGAGTTTTGCGTGTGTTCATCGTGTTCTTCGCGAGGTGTGTGTTCGCTTCCGCTACCTTCTCCCTTTCCCCTCGCTTTCCCATCGATTTGACCACGAGATCCGTGAAGATCGGGCACCCAAGAGGTTAACCCTTCCATCACTCGTGGAAGCCATAGAAGATGCACTACGAGCAGGAGCATTGGATGACGGTGGAGGAGCAGCTGGAAATCTTGTGGTGGCCTTGGATGTGGTATTAGCTGGTGGAGAATCACGAGAAGGAGGCACTGATTGTCGGGATGTCCAAGTGGATGTGCGACCTGCAGAATTATTAGTCCTCCTCCACGGTGTTTGGCGATCCTGCACTTCACGTTCAGCTTTGCAAGCAAGATGAAACAAACGAGTGATAGAATTATATTCCTTATAATCTAAGATGTGCTGAATGTCCTTGTTTAATTCACCAAAGAAACGTGCAAGCATTTGTTCATTAGATTCAACAAGACCACACCGAACCATCTCCGTTTGCAATTCCTGATAATACTCCTCTACAGAATTTTTTCCTTGCTCTAAACGTGTCAAATTCTTTAGTAAATCCCGTTGATAAGTGGGAGGTACAAAACGAACATGCGTAGCAGTTTTTAAAGCAGTCCAAGTACTAGGAATAGTAGTAGGATTTAAACGACAATACTCAGACCACCAAAGGGAAGCAAATTTAGTAAATTCACATGTAGCAGCACTAACACGCATATTCTCAGGATATTTTAAGCATGCGAAACGTTGTTCTACTTCCATCTCCCATGTAAGATATGCATCATGATTATATTTACCCTCAAAAGATGGAATATTTAATTTAAGCTTTGCAACATGATCATCATCACGCATCGGCATGGGCGCTAGTAGTAATGTCGTGACTGCCGAGGATGAGGATATCTCTAGTCCTTACCATTATCTCCCAATGATGATGATGATGTTGTTGCACAAGACAAGTCCAATGAAATCGAATTGGACCAACGACAAGGCACGTGCAAAGCTACTAGGCCAACAGTGAATTCACTCTTAATTGAATCGATATTTTAATTGATGAGAACTTTATCGCCTAAGTCTATGCATCTTTGTATGATCAGGTTTGTTGATAACAAGCGTTGCACGTGGAGAAGAAGGAGATTTGCAACAGAAGAACAAGCACCGATTTCCAATATCGCCAAGTGCGAGGAGAGGAGAGGCAAAGCACTAGGAGACAATGAGGAAATCACGTATGATCAAGAAAGGGATGATGAGCACCCGAAATACATGTTTGAGGTGTTCGACGACGTTTATTGGCTGCGTGCCAATTAGACCGAATCCATCTATGGGTCGGTATGTATCGATTTGAGTCGAACCGAGTCGGGCCAAGTTAAGACTGTTTTAGGCCCGTTTAGGGGGAGGACGCCCACCTTATATATTCCTAGCAAGTCACAATTAGGGTTAGACCACGTTTAGATTAAACCAAGATTTGTTTCGTTGAACTGCAAGCATTCATCCGAAATTATATGTTCCTCTTTTATTCGATCAGAATATCTACCATACCTCCACTTTGATTCGATCCGGAGCTCTTGAAAGTTTTCGTGTTTTCTCATTGCTCCATTGGGAATTGGTAGATTGCAAACCGCTTCGTGGTCGTACTACGTGCGCAAGTGTGTGAAGTTGCGAATACCATCTGGGTTGAGATCTGTTGCATTGGCAGCGGGGGAACAGCCGGTGATTCATAACATCCCACAAGTTATCTCCATTACATCCACCATCATCTACGACGTGCTCAACGAGAAGATCGGGCCACCCCTCATCATCTACGATGTGCTCAACTAATCTATGGGGATGAATTGCTCACCGAGTAAACCTGAGAATCTGATACCAAGGCGTGCAAAGTGATAGTTGATGGTGGTAGCTGTCGCAATTTGGCTAGTAAAGAGCTTTGTGCAAAGCTGAAACTGAAGTATTTACCGCACCCCAATCCATATTATATTCAGTGGCTGAGTGATAATGGAGAGATGAAGGTCAGCTACATGGTGCGTGTGGAATTTCAGATTGGACCATATAAAGATACCATTGAATTTGATGTGGTTCCTATGACCGTGTGTCATTTGTTGTTAGGCCGCCCATGGCAATATGACCGCAATGTGCAACACAATGGGAGAGCCAACACATATCATTTGAATTGGCATGGTAGAGACATTACTTTGCGGCCCATGACACCACAACATATTATAAATGAATCTCGTCAAAAGATTGAAGTGAATCTTGAGAAAGAAACTGAGAGAGTAGATAGATGAGAGACTACACCTTCGGTGAGTGAGAGCCAAAAGCCAAATATGAGTGGAAAAAAGAAAGGTGAGGGAGTGCATTCCTTAGTAATGTTAGCCACCAAACTTGATCTGAGAGAGTTTCGTGAGGATCCTACTGCTGTTCCACTTGTGCTTATGTACAAGGGTGAAATTTTAGTTTCTAACGACATGACCCCTCTCTCTCTTGGTGTTTCTGATGTATTACAGGAATTTAGCGACGTTTTTCCGAGCGAGGTACTGCGCAGTTTGCCACCAAGGTCAGGTATTGAGCATCAAATTGATTTTATACCAGAGCATCGTTGCCTAATCGAGCCCCCTATCGCACCAACCCAAGAAACGAAGGAAATTCGAGCAAGTGCAAGAACTTCTCGACAAAGGGTATATTCGTGAGCCTAAGTCCTTGTGCTATTCTGTTATTTTAGTTCCTAAGAAAGATGGTACATGGCGCATGTGTGTAGATTGTAGAGCTATTAATAACATCACTATTCGGTATCGCCATCCTATTCCACGCTTAGAGGATATCTTTGGATGAACCGAGTGGCCGCTATTTTCTAAAATTGATTTGCGTAGTGGTTATCATCAAATTAGGATGAAAGAAGGGGATGAGTGGAAGACAACCTTTAAAACTAAGTTCGGATTATATGAGTGGTTAGTAATGCCTTTTGGGTTAACTAATGCACCAAGTACTTTCATGCGATTGATGAACCATGTTTTAAGGCATTTCATTGGCAAGTTTGTGGTTGTGTACTTTGATGATATCTTAATTTACAGCTGCAATGAATCTGAACATAGTGCTCATATCCGACAAGTTTTGCAAGTGTTGCGTGATAATAAGCTTTATGGCAATCTTGATAAGGGCACATTTTGCAAAGATAAGGTCATATTTCTGGGATATGTTGTTTCTAAAAATGGAGTTGAGGTAGATGCATCTAAAATTGAAGCTATACAAAATTGGCCTACTCCTATGAATGTTAGTCAAGTATGAAGCTTTCACGGTCTTGCTGGTTTCTATAGGCGTTTTGTGAAAGATTTTAGTACTATTGCTGCCCCTTTGAATGAACTTACTAAGAAAGGTGTTGAATTTGTTTGGGGCCCAGCCCAAGATCATGCTTTTGATGAACTGAAACGCTTGTTAACTACTGCACCATTACTTGCACTTCCTGATTTTAATAAACACTTTGAGATTATATGTGATGCTAGTGGCATTGGTATTGGAGGTGTGTTGATGCAAGAGGGTAAACCAATTGCATATTTTTCTGAGAAATTGAGTGGTGCACGGTTAAATTATCCTGTTTATGACAAAGAATTGTATGCGCTTGTTAGAGTTCTTGAAGTTTGGCAACATTATTTGTGGCCAAAAGAATTTATCATACATTCTGATCATGAGGCTTTGAAATATTTAAAAGCTCAATCCAACTTGCATAGACGTCTTGCTAAGTGGGTTGAATTCATTGAGTCTTTGCCATACATCATTAAGCATAAGAAGGGTAAAGATAATGTTGTTGCTGATGCTCTATCTAGGAAAAATATGTTGTTGATACACTTAGATGTAAAGGTTCCTGGTTTAGAGAGTTTGCGTGCTTTATATGCTACCGATCATGATTTTGCAGCACCATATGGTTTGTGTACTAATGGGAAAGCATCGGAAAAATACCATATACATGATGCCTTTTTGTTTCGAGCTAACAAACTGTGTGTTCCAGAATCGTCCGTGCGTTTGCTATTGTTGCAGGAATCACATGCCGGTGGTTTAATGGGTCACTTTGGACGAGAGAAGACTTTGCTCATGCTCGCTGATCACTTTTATTGGCCTAAGATGAGGCGTGATGTGGACAGATTTGTGAAGCGTTGCATTACTTGCAACAAGTCCAAATCAAAACTGAAGCCTCACGGTTTGTATACTCCTCTTCCTGCTCCTACTACACCATGGGAAGATATCGCATGGATTTTGTGTTAGGACTACCTCGAACCAGAGAGGACATGATTCCGTTTTGTGGTAGTTGATCGTTTTCTAAGATGGCACATTTTATTGCTGCCACAAAAGCGACGATCGTCGCATGTTGCTAACTGCTTTTCGGGGACATCGACGCTTACATGGAGTACCAAAGACGATTGTTTCGGCCGGGATGTGAAGTTTATGAGCTATTTTGGAAGACCCTTTGGGAAAACGGGAACAAAGTTACTATTCAGTACCACTTGTCATCCCCAAACCGATGGTCAACGGAGGTAAATCGCACACTTTCAACGTTCTGCGATCAATGATCAAGAAGAACTCGTGTGTGGGAGGACTGTTTGCCGCATGTGGAGTTTGCATATAACAGGGCGGTCCACTCAACAACGCATCTTTGTCCGTTTGAAGTGGTCTATGGTTTTAAACCAATTACCCCACTTGATTTGCTGCCCCTTCCACTTCAAGAGAGAGTTAACATGGAGGCATCCAAGAGGGCAGATTTTGTGAAGAAGATACATGAGAAGACAAAGTAAGCAATTGAGAAGAAGGGCAAGTACACCGCTGATCATGTTAATAAGAAGAGAAAGGAGGTGCTGTTCCAGCCAGGTGACATGGTATGGGTGCATTTTGAAAGATGATTTCCACAACAGCCAAGTCCAAGTTGCGAGCAAAAGGTCTGGTCCATATAAAGTGCTTGCCAAGATAAATGATAATGCGTACAAGATTGATCTTCCTATTGATGAGTTTGGCGTCGATAATTTATTCAATGTTCTGATTTGACGCCATATGATGGAGAAGACCTTGGAGCCGAGGTCGACGCTTTTGAAGGGGGAGGATGATGAGGATATCTCTAGTCCTTTACCATTATCTCCCAATGATGATGATGATGTTGTTGCACAAGACAAGTCCAATGAAATCGAATTGGACCAATGACAAGGCACGTGCAAAGCTACTAGGCCAACAGGTGAATTCACTCTTAATTGAATCTGATATTTTAATTGATGAGAACTTTATACTGCCTAAGTCTATGCATCTTTGTATGATCAGGTTTGTTGATAACACAAGCGTTGCACATGGAGAAGAAGGAGATTTGCAACAGGAAGAACAAGCACTGATTTCCAATATCAGCAAGTGCGCGAGGGAGGAGAGGGAGGCAGGCGCACTAGGAGACAATGAGGAAATCACGTATGATCAAGAAAGGGATGAGGAGCACCCAGAAATACATGTTTGAGGTGTTCCACGACGTTTGACCTGCATGCCAATTAGACCGAATCCATCTATGGGTCGGTATGTATCAGTTTGAGTCGAACCGAGTCAGTTTGGGCCAAGTTATGGCTGTTTTTAGGCCCGTTTAGGGGGGGAGGACGCCCCAGCCCTTATATATTCCCTAGCAGCCGTCGCAATTAGGGTTAGACCACGTTTAGATTAAACCAATACTTGTTTCGTTGAACTACTACAAGCATTCATCTGAAATTATATGTTCCTCTTTGATTCGATCAGGAATATCTACCATACCTCCACTTTGATTCGATCTGGAGTTTGCTACTGAAAGTTTTCATGTTTTCTGCTGTTCCATTGGGAATTGGTAGATTGCAAACCGCTTCGTGGTCAGCGGCTACGTGCGCAAGTGTGTGAAGTTGCGAATACCATCTGGGTTGAGATCTGTTGCATTGGCAGTGGGGGAACAGCCGGTGATTCATAACATTCCACAAGTTATCTCCATTACATCCACCATCATCTACGACGTGCTCAACGAGAAGATCATGCCACCCCTTATCGTCAAACAGATCGTCGTCGTCGGGGTCGTAGTAGTACCCGTCGTCCGTCCCCAATGTCGCAGCAGCAGCCGTGGCGGAAGTCTGAGGTGCGCCACCGCAGCCGGTGCCGGCAAGCTGACCAGCAATCAATTGACCGTGATCGGAATGCGCCGTGCGCCATGTGTGGGTGCGGGTGCGGGTGCGGGCAATCGGTTCAAAATCTCCTTGAACCGAACGTCAAGCTTGGCGTTGAAGGATTTCTCCAGTCCATCGATCTTGTCCACGGCGTTGGTGAGCTTGGTGTTAAACTTCTCGAGGCGCGTATCCACGTCTTCAGCGCGACTGACCAAGAGCGCGGAGAAGTGGGCATGTAGTTCTTCGTTTGTCATTGTGGCAGGGTTCCGCGAAGTATCTGTTATGGTTAGTCCTTAAAAAGCATAGGTATATAGTACGGAAATATGGTGGAAGTCACGCGTAATCCGTCAAGCAATATACGAAGCTCTTACAAGTTCTTACCAAACAGCATGAAAAGGCGATGTGCAACCGCGAGGATCAGTGGGTCCAGAGATTGAACCAAGCAATTACCAGGAGTCGAGACTCCGCACGTGGAGAATATCTGTGGAGCTCTGGGAAGGCTTAGCAAGGGGGGTTAGCAATTATCAAAACAGCAATGCAAAAGTTGAAAGAATGCTCAACGACTTTGTCTTTGGTCCTAGGCTAGACCGTACTAGAGACGCGAGCCTAGATCACCAACGATGTCACGACGCGACACAACAAGCACTGTATGATGATATGGCACCCTGAAAAGCGAACCGAGATGCAGAAAATCACTATGATGGCGAGTGTCTAGAACTGATCTACGGGGTCGAAAAATAGGTTAGCCCAAAAAAAAAATTTCGAAATTTTTTATTTTGCTCCGGAAAGCGCGTCGGCGCAAAAAAAAAATCGCTATAACGGCCGATGGAGAAAAGTGATCCCCGGGGTCGAAAACTAGTATAGCCAGAAATTTTTTTCAAAGGCGTTTTTTTTTGGCTCTCCTTCTGGACTTACGACCGGACTCTTAGCTCGACACGGACTTTAGCTTAACACAGAAACAACAAAGAAGGAAAGTAAAAAGAAATAACTTGGAGACAATAACTCTACTCGGACTCGTACCACGGCATTAAACTGATCGGATCTGTGTCGCGGTAGGAAGGTGGTGGCAGAGTATTAGGGTTTATGGTGACAGGGTATATGGCGGCGGAATATGGTGGCGGTGATCGGCGAGTGTGGCGGTGACTACTATGATCAGAACTCGAAACTCTAAGGGACGAGACACTAAGACCAGCAACTCGACGCGACGATGTAGACACAAATTCAACAATGAAAAAACTGAAAAGATAATGCGAGGCGTAGATTGGTTATGGGATGGATCTAAACTCTAACTATGTTTTTGGATTTTTCGTGGGTTATAGGTAAAAACAGATCTAATCTACGAAAAACAGTAAAATCTCACCGAGCAACCTGAAATCTGATACCACTTGATAGGGCAAAGGTGTCCGATCTTTCGATGAGATGGCGATAATCGATTTGGTGGAGTTCGGGCTTGACGATCCGACTACACGTGCGTGCACGAGCGCCAATGCAATCGCTAGGCCAATCTCCTGGAGGTTACCGATCCTGCGTGAACACGATCACCGACCATGAGGGTCTTAATTCCTACCTGAAATTGAGAACAAGTAAGAACCAATATTGCAATCAAGATATTGCGGATTAAGAGGAAAGATTTATTGAAGAGGTGGGATCCTGAATAGGCGCGAAGTACAAGAGGCCTCTGCGACGCTCTAGCCTTGGCGAAGTTGCTATGATGGCTAACTTAATGTCTAAACAAAATCCGAGTCTAGGGGGTCGGCTATGGGGAGTATTTAAGGGCGAAAAGGTGGGGTTTCGGCCAGCCATGGAAGTGGTGGCCGAATCCAACCCTAAAAGTCCTTTTTCCCTCAAATACGGACTCTAAAAAGTGGCTACTTAAAATCCTGCGAAAATTACATGGGCCTGGCCCAAAATAAAGGTGTCGCAACACTATATTAAGCTATGGACGAATTCGTAAAGTATTGATCTTGAATATTTCGTTCTATCCTTCTTTCTTCATTATGGTGGCCTCAAAGTTCTGAAATCTTTATCTGTGTCCTTCTCTTGGATCATCACATGCTTGCTGCCATCTCCATGCATGGCCATGCTCCAATGCTTGTCCCTCTCATCCATGCTTGGTCCATCATTCCTAAGAGTAAGAAATATATCTGACTTAGGCAGCATCATATTCTCATGTATGTGAGGAATAGTTCCAAGAAACGAAAGTACCTGATAGTTAATTTGTTTGGCACGAGATCTTGTGACGAGTCCTTGTATGTGTGTTGCTGTAGGTACAACGGTTGTATCAATAGTAGGGATGTCCACATCAACCACTATGAAGATCAATTTTCAAAAATATAGTGGCTCCACATAACTCATCAAGCATGTCATCGAGACGTGGTATAGGATGTCGATAACGCACGGTGATAGGATTGATTGGACGGCAGTCCATGCATAACCTCAACGTATCATCCGTTTTTGGGACTAGAATCACGGGTACCGCGCTTGGGCTAGTGCTTACTTGGATCAAACCTTTGGAGACGAGTTGTTTGATTTGTCGTTCTATCTCCTTCGTCTCTTCCGGGTTTGTGCGATACGCGGCGCGGTTTGGGAGTGGAGCGCTGGGTATGAAGTCGATGCGGTGCTCGATTCCACGAAGAGGAGGTAGTCCATAAGGAAGCTCTTCGGGAAATACATCTTGGAATTCCTGCAAAATAGCAATCAAAGAAGGAGGAACATTTGTTGAGTCATTAGTTCCTTGCGCTAGTCCCTTGCATACAAGGATATAGTGCAAGATGGATGGGTTGTTCCGCACTTCTCTCATCTCACTTTTGGTGGCAAGAAGAACACTCTTAGTTTTTCCACTCGAGTTTGGCTTGTGGCACTCACTCACTATCGTGTGGTTATCTCGCTCACCACTCTTCTCACAAGATGGTTTTGTGTATTGCGCCCTCGCTAAAGCCTTTGCATTGTCCGCAATTATTTGGCTAGGAGTCATTGGTTGCAAAACACAAGTTTTTTCAAGCCATTTGAAGGTATAAGTGTTTGAGTGACTATCATACAAAGCACGCTTGTCATATTTCCACGGCCTTCCTAGCAACATATGGCAAACCGTCATGGGGACCACGTCACATTCCACCGTGTCTTTGTATGGTCCAATTGAGAATGTTACCGAGACGGTGTGCTTGATCTTGACGGACCCTTGGTCACTTAGCCATTGTATATGGTAGGGGTGCTTATGCGAATGGAGGGTGAGGTTGAGTTTCTCACACAATTCCGTACTTGCAAGATTGTGGCAACTCCCTCCATCGATGACAACTTTGATGGACTTCCCATTGATACCGGCACGAGTTTGGAAGATGTTTGATCGTTGGTCTTCATTCTCATTGACTTGAGTAGTTAAGATCCTTGTGACCACAAGCGATTGACTTGCGTCATGCTCACACACAAGTAGTTCTTTGTCCTCTTCCAAATGTTGCCTTGCCATGGCTTCCTTGACCCTTGCATCAAACTCATCTTCACTCAAGTATTCTTCATCGCCGTTGTCATGGATGAACAAAACTTTCTTGTTCCCACATGCGGCCGACTTGTGTCCTTTGCCTCCACACTTGTAGAACTCACCATTGAATGGTTGTTCATCTCTTATGTATTTGCCACTTGGGGGCGGTTTTCCTTGAGGAAGTGTTGGCTTGAAGGGAAGCTTGGTGGTATTTGATGAGCTTCCACTTGGTGTTGTC
Organism: Avena longiglumis; assembly: GCA_030063025.1. Classification (NCBI taxonomy): domain Eukaryota; kingdom Viridiplantae; phylum Streptophyta; class Magnoliopsida; order Poales; family Poaceae; genus Avena; species Avena longiglumis. The sequence continues at coordinate 314,748,334 of CP125977.1, forward strand.
GGAGTAGTGGTTGGGGCTTGCTTGTATGTGAAGTATGTCTTTGGCTTGTTGTACTTGATGTCCTCTTGCACTTGACGCTCGGCCTTTGATGCTATGTGCACAAGCTCAACCATGTTGTTGTACTTTTGGAACTCGGTGATGCGCTTGATTGGATGGTTCAAGCCATTGAGGAAACGTGCCATTGTTTGTTCATCACGCTCTTCAATGCTGGCACGGATCATGTTGAGCTCCATTTGCTTGAAGTACTCTTCCACGGTCTTTGTCCCTTGACTAAGCGTTTGAAGCTTGTTGAAAAGGTCACGCGTGTAGTGCGAAGGAACAAAGCGGGATCTCATATGAGCCTTCATATCTTGCCAAGTTGAGATTGGGGGCACTTCTTTTGATTCACGAGCGAGTTGGACTTGTTCCCACCAAAGGTTGGCATACTCATCAAACTCGAGGGATGCCATGGCCATCATCTTCTCATTGCTATAGTTGTGCATGCGGAAGATCTTGTCAACCTTGAGTTCCCACGAGAGGTATTCTTCGAGCTCATTGGAACAGGTGAACTTGGGCATGGTGAATTTGAGCTTGCCAAAAGTTTCTTCTTCATTGTGGTTCTGGTGGCGACGGTTGCCATGATTTTGGCGGCCATCTTCATCATCTGAGCTCTCATGTCTTGCTTGGTGATGGTGGCTTTGCTCTTGTGGTTATTGAGGTGCCGTGTTTGGTGGTGGAACTTGATTTTGACGACGAGCTTGGGAAGCTTGCTCGTGTTGTTGGCGCGGTTGAGGACGAGGAGGAGGTTGTTGATCCTCACGAAGAGCTTGGGGAGCTTGCTCTTGTTCTTGTCGTGGTTGATGTCGAGGAGCATTGTGTTGCGCCATGTGGCGAGGAGGACGTCGAGCCGCATGCGCAATGGGCTGCTCTCTTTCTTCTTGATGTGGAGGAGGCTCGTCATGATGATCATGTTGTTGACGTTGACGTTCATGTCGATGATGACGCCTTGGTGGATCTTCGAGTGCTTCACATCGACGGCGACCTTGTTCTTCCACTTCGGATGCTTCACTTGTTGTTGAAAGAACATGTCAATGGCGATGGGCTTGGTGGTCCATGTGAGGTTTCTCTTGTTGAATCACAAGTGCCCTTGGTTGTGGCCGGTTCGCTTCATGTCGTGGAGGTCTTGCGGAGAGGTCCCCATCATAGCTTGACGTCGTGGCGTGTCGCGGAGATGGTACCGCTTGACAAGAGCTCATGGATTGAAGGACGGGTCCATCCCGGTGCCTTGAAGCATGACGGCGAGGTGTGCTTGATTCACTTGAGGAGTGCCGAGATGGCCTTGCTAGCCCATCAATGAGGCGTTGAAGCTTCTCATCCGTTGAGGCGAGGGCGCGACCAAGAGCTTCATTTTGAAGATCGAGGTTGTGTTGCATGGCATGCATTTGGCCTCGGACTTCTTCGAAGCGGTTGTCGATGTTCTTGAACTCCACTCGAGCTTCGCTAAATTGTTCATCTTGGCGCCGCTCAAGGGCTTCACAACGGTAGTTGATTTCTCCTCGGACCTTCCAATGGTCCCATCTTGTCATGTATTGTGTGTTGTCCTCCGGAGGTGGTGGTGGTTGGGACGGCTCGCCATTCCTGTCCATGATGCAAAGCCGACAAGGGTTGTATATGGAGAATAAGTGTGCGTAGAGTTAGACTTTTACCTCACCTTGGAGATTATATCAAACCAATTGCCACACAAAGGAGCGAACAGCGTGCAAAGTGAGATTGCAAAGAAACTCACACACAAATAAGCTACAACTCTCAAAAGCTTTTGGTGGATGGGTAGGATTGTGGGAAAGCCAAAGAACCAATCGAACGCAAAGGATAGTCAAAAGTGGAGAAGATCTGATGCAGCCCGACCTACGGTCGTTACCACATCATGGTCTCCAACTTACGCCAAGTCGTCATGGACTCCAAAGGTGAATCTATTCCTCCATGCGAGCCCACTTCCTACCCTATTGAATGGTATGCTACTTCATACTCCGTCACATATGCATGATAGGTTCACACCGAAAAGTACGGAGGCAAGGGAGGAAGCCCAAAACATCAAGCCCGACAAGATGGAGGCTTGGAAGAGGAGGCGGAAGAAGCCATGGCTGAACCACCGGAGTCTCCGGCCTACACCAGAGTCTCCGTCCCTACACGAGTCTCCTCACAGATCGGAGTCTCCTGACCGACTCCTGATCAAAGAATCGACCCGAGGACAACAAGACGCCACTCCAGAGACGACACCGGAGTCTCCAGCCTACACCGGAGTCTCCGGCCTACATGATGGGCCTGCGCGCCACCAGCTGGGCCTTCGGCCCATGTACCCCTCTAACTCGTCCAAACCCTTATCCCTAAACTACCCCTGTTTATGTGGCTGGCCTATAAATAGAGCCCCCACCCCTCATGTATCCCTTAGGCATAGATGATAGACTAAAGACAACCCCCTTGTGTGGAATCTCTAGTTTTGCCTCATCCCCTTTACCAAGGGGACCGACTATCGTCACCAACCTCGATTGGACTTTGCATCACGCATCCATCGTTGAACAAGGCCTTGGAGTTCATGTCTCGTCTCCAAGTTGTCAAGACCCTCCCCAAGGTGTTCTTCCCTCTCCGATGTGGATTTGAGGGAGCACGTTGACCGATCTTTCCTTGCAAGGATTCTATCGGACCGGTGGCCGCCGTTCGGGAGCAATCGGCCTTGTATCGTGTGAGTTTTGCGTGTGTTCATCGTGTTCTTCGTGAGGTGTGTGTTCGCTTCCACTACCTTCTCCCTTTCCCCTCGCTTTCCCATCGATTGACCACGAGATCCGTGAAGATCGGGCCACCCAAGAGGTTAACCCCTCCATCATCTGGTATCAGCAGCTTTTGGTTGCCACGGATTTCTCATCGATTTGGTCTTTTCCCCATAAATTCGAAAATTCCACCAAAAACAGCCCCAATTCGTGTTTTGGATCAATCTGTGATTTGAGTGAGTTTTGGTAGGTTTTGATCCGTGGATTACTTGCTAAACTTGTTGATCTACCTTCCCCTGCGTTCCCATGGCTTAATTCCTTGATTTCCCCCATCAATCTGAGGTTTTGGTTCGAGATTTTCCGCCCAAATCGCGTCCTGTTCGAGTTCTGGACGCTCTGGAATCACTCGGACCGGAGTCTCCGGACTTTTTGAGCTCCAGACCGGAGTCTCCGGACCTCCATCGAGTCTCCACCCTCCTGCATGTAAAAACTGCAGCACGGTTTTGAGCATAACTTTTGCATTTCAACTCGGATTTTGGTGTTCTTTAGCTCGTTTCTAAGAGGAGAAGGAGCACTACATCATCATCTACGTTGTTCATGCTATCTACTACATAGAAATTCCGTGAGCAAGGCGGAATCCAACAATAAAGGGTGAAGATCGTCGACGAAAGGTATAAACATTCCGCGACTTTTCCCCACTTGCATTCCTTTGTGAACCCCACTATCTTTGCGAGCAACAAACACCTATTGAGACTAGTTCCTCTTATGATTGCTTGGGCTATGCACATTTGATACCTTGTAGAATTCCGAGCAAACGTGTGAGCGCTATCTCATATAGTTATCTTGTATAGTTGTTGGCACAAGGAAGGGGCAAGTGAAAAAGAGAAAAAATATAAAAAAGGAAAAAAAAGAGAGAAAGAAACAAACAAGTGCCTCATAGAATTGGAAGCGCAAGCTCGATGAACATCATATAGGTGGTACTTATTGTGCATATCTTGTAGCCCACCAATATTATGCAATCGAACTAGCGTCTCTCCTTGTACTTGTGTGACACAAGCTTATAGTCTTCGCTAGGTAATCATTTGGTTCTTAGCTCACTTTATCCGTCGCACAAGTCCCATTTATCCCACCGTGTGTGTTTCCTTGTACATATTTCCTATCTTGTGGATTGACTTGTTTGCTTTGTGATCATTGTGGTTCTTTACTTGCCATTACAACATCTTGATTTAGGATTGGTTCTTGACATGCCACTTTCCATACCTATCCACCATAGGCCTTGTGTGTGTGTGTGTGTGTTTTGGTTAGTAGTTGGTTTTGGTGTTCCGCGTGAACTTTAATTTGCTTGGTTTATTGCTCTCAAGTGTGCCACTTGCACGATACGATCTTCCAAGGTAAAGTAAGGTTTGACGTTGTATCCCTAACTCCCACTACCACTTCCATATACACCGCTTGGTCTTGTGCATCATGTCTAGGGACTCCGGAACCGAGGATGATATCAATGAAGAATCCATGATGAGACACCATGACTACGACTCCACAAGTATAGAGGACATGACGGAGCACAACACCGACAATGGCTCCGCATGCTTTGAGGACCCAGAGCACTACACCTACGACGACTCCACATGCATGGAAGACATGGAGCTCTACGTCGACAATGGCTCCTCATGCATGGAGCCTATGGAGCACTACACCGATAATGGCTCCACATGCTTGGGTGATATGGAGTACTACACCAACAATTACTCCCCAAGCATGGATGACTTCGAGTGCGACATCGACGATGCGTCGCCAAGCATGGAGGACACGGAGAACTTCATCGAGTTTGATGGCTCCTCCACGAGCCATGAAGAATTCCTCCACCGCGTGGAGATGGAAGCCTACTACGCCAAGCAAGAGGAGGCGCATCATCAAGAATCCATGACCTTCAAGGCCAAGCGTGCCACACCAAAGGGCGCCATCTACTTCGATGATCCACCTCCAAGGCGACACGCGCCACCATCGACACGACATCAAGTGCCACCACCTAGATGGCGTCAAGCTCCACCATCTCCAAGGCGCCAAGCTACATCACCTCCAAGGCGCCAAGCTCCACCTCCTATCCAAACAAGAGTGGCGTCCAAACATCATATACATCAAGAGGCGCCAAGAAACAAGACTCTTCATCGACAAACATCCTCTCATGAGCATCACCACCATAAAGAGGACACAAGACATCGTCAAAGGCATCTTAGCCATAAAGACAAAGAATTCGTGATGAGCACCAACCATAATGCTCAAGCAAGCTCAAGAAGGCACCACAATCACAAGAAGAGTGCCAAGGCAAATGATCACCGTCGTGAGGGTCATGTGGATGACCAAGTGCTTCACCAACATCAACCATCGGCAAGGCACGCCAATGACCTCCGTCGACATCATCATAGGGAACCTTCAACTACTCGTGCCACCACCACAATGGCACCGCGAGCAAGCCTTCCACGCCATCAAGCTTCAATGCCTACGCTTGACTTCCACGACCTCGCCAACGAGGAAAATGTAGACCTCTACTTCGCCAAGTTGGATAGCATGATCCTACCTCCACTACTACTACAAGATGTCCACAAAACAGTCGTGCATGGGATTTTCCCTTCGACCATGGAGGAGAGCGATGATGCCCATCTCATGGCATCCAACCTTGAAGGCGACAAGGTCAAGAATGGTGAGCATGGGATTTTCCCTTCACCAAAGGAGGCGCTTGGAGTTGAGGAAACCAAGCCTATCCCCATATGCTTGAGTGATGATGTGGTACCAATCCCATGTGAGTATGAGAGCCACTTAGCCCACTTGAGTGAGAACAAGAGTGAGATGAGTGACTCCACCTTATTTGAGACTGAGTGCTTCCACTTGGAGGGCATGAGTGATACTCCTAGTGAGTTGAGAGTGGTAGTTGATAGGTCAAGTGAGACCATTTATATTTTTAACAACTTACCCTCTACCTCTAGTGTGTTCTCTTGTGTTGTGCTAGGTTCCATGGATGAAGAAGCGCCAAGCCATGAAGCAATGATGCCTCAATTGGAGAAGATGTACATGGTGCACGAAGATGATGCTATGCCATGGCTACATCAAGAAGACGAAGTCGTCCACAAGGAGACCACTACTTCCACAACACCCACTTCATATGAGAGGTATGAACAAGGTAACAATAAGGGTGTTGATGATGCCATGATCCCACTAGTGGACATGATGAATTGTGAGGATATGATGCTATGGATGATACTTGTGACATTACATATGCTTCATCCACATTCCCATGTGATGCTTTGCCTTTGCATAATATTGATCATGTGGAATTGTTTGATTGCGATATCATTGCCATAAACATGCCATGCTATGCATCTTGTGTGTATCCTCCAATTGCTTCGGACTTGTCTTGTCATGCTAGTCATTCAATTTCTCCCGTTGCTTGCGATAAGATGAATGCTTGCTATTTCACTTGTTTTGCTTGCAAAAATATTGATCATATGCATTATAATGAGATGGCACCCATAGCTTTCTCATTTTTTGGAGATTTTGATGATTGCCATGATAAGCATGTTCCCCAATTGCATACTCACCATGCATCTATTTCATACTTGATTGACATTAATGGTGATGTGCACAAGAAGAGATACGTCATGATGGATGATGTGTATGTCTACCATGCACACACGTTCTTCCTTTTGTGTATGATGTGTGTAGGTACCCGAACTATCATGTCAACCTCGGTTGAGCACGAGTTGACAAAAAGAGCTCTAGAGAGCATCCCACAAGTGAGTTCAAGATCGAACCCAGCTCGGATACCTTTTGCATGCTTTGCATCTTTCATGTTGGCAAATTGCTCTTTCCTATGGTTTGATTGCAAGAATGTTAATGGTATTATCTCCCCTTATGACCATCATGTTTCTTTGCTTTTGGTTAATGATGCTTTGTGTGTTGCAACAAAAATGTTGAACAATTTCTCTTTCCGATGTTTTGTGTGCAACCATAATGCCATTAAGAGCATGTATTGTCATGAGAGCTTCCAAGAATCTCGTCTTGTTGTTGCAACAAACATAAGTACCACTTGCTCTTTCATTTGGTTTGTTTGCAAACATGTTACTTTGGCTTCCGCTTGGGATACTCATATTCCCATGATATTTGCTATCGATGATTTGTGTGTGACATCCAACATGTCGAACAATTTCTCTTTCCAAGGGTTGGTTGGCACACATAATGATGTTGTTTTGGATATTCTTCCTTTTGTGTTTTTGCCAAATTCTCCTAACTTTGCATCAAATATGTTGATCAAATTTCTATTTGATTGCTTTGAGTGCCACACTACTACGTTATATGGAGTTTTTGAGTTCCCACATTTGGAGGATGTTCGGACGATTTCCATGCACTTTGACCTTGCATATGCATTCTATTTGCTATCCTTGTATTGTATTAATAGTGTTGTGAACAAGAATGGACATGCCACATTTGACATGCTCCTCTATCACGCACGAAAACATTTTGCTTGGTCTTTGTTGTGTGTAGGTACAAATGCATACACGTCAACCTCTACCAACCACGTGTTGATAAGAAGAACCGAAGAGAGTTACCTATGTCTACCCTTCATCGAGCTATCTCTACAAGATAAGGTGACTTCCTTCTACTTGAGGACTCATGCAATAATCTTCATGAATTGGCTACGCTTTGAGTGTTGCTTCGCTTTTGTTGTGAGCTTTGTAGGCTTCAAGGAAGGTGAAGGAACATTGAAGTGTTGTCAAGTCAATCTTCCCGAGGACGACTATATGGTGAACCCCAGGATCAAGGATGTCCTTCGACCTCTTCTACTTCGTGATGAACATGGAGAGTCGAGGACGACTCTTTTTGAAGGGGGGGAGATGATGCAGCCCGACCTACGGTCGTTACCACATCATGGTCCCCAACTTACGCCAAGTCGTCATGGACTCCAAAGGTGAATCCATTCCTCTATGCGAGCCCACTTCCTACCCTATTGAATGGTATGCTACTTCATACTCCGTCACATATGCATGATAGGTTCACACCGACAAGTACAGAGACAAGGGAGGAAGCCCGGAACATCAAGCCCGACAAGACGGAGGATTGGAAGAGGAGGCGGAAGAAGCCACGACTGAACCACCGGAGTCTCCGACCTACACCGGAGTCTCCGGTCCTGCTACACCGGAGTCTCCGGTCCTGCGCACCGGAGTCTCCGCACCTCGGGTGACCCGACAAAGAGACCCGGGGCCAGTCGATCGCCACTCCGGAGACGACACCGGAGTCTCCGGCCTACACCGGAGTCTCCGGACCCTACACCGGAGTCTCCGGCCTATATGATGGGCCTGCGCACTGCCAGCTGGGCCTTCGGCCCATGTACCCCTCTAACTCGTCCAAACCCTAGTTTTATCCCTAAACTACCCCTGTTTATGTGGCTGGCCTATAAATAGAGCCCCCACCCCTCATGTATCCCTTAGGCATAGATGATAGACTAAAGACAACCCCCTTGTGTGGAATCTCTAGTTTTGCCTCATCCCCTTTACCAAGGGGACTAACTATCATCACCAACCTCGATTGGACTTTGCATCACGCATCCATCGTTGAACAAGGCCATGGAGTTCGATGTCTCGTCTCCAAGTTGTCAAGACCCTCCCCAAGGTGTTCTTCCCTCTCCGATGTGGATTTGAGGGAGCACGTTGACCGATCTTTCCTTGCGAGGATTCTATCGGACCGGTGGCCGCCGTTCGGGAGCAATCGGCCTTGTATCGTGTGAGTTTTGCGTGTGTTCATCGTGTTCTTCGCGAGGTGTGTGTTCGCTTCTGCTACCTTCTCCCTTTCCCCTCGCTTTCCCATCGATTGACCACGAGATCCGTGAAGATCGGGCCACCCAAGAGGTTAACCCCTCCATCAAGATCCAACAAAACTCAAGTCAAAAGGAAATGGTCAACTGAATAGGTGACGAGAATCTACTACTACACACACGCGTGGAGAAAAATGGGGTTAGCACGACTATGAAAGTGAGCACGAAATGGCCTAACGAAGACTACGCTCGGTTGTCGTGCCAAATCAAGGAGAGACCACAACTCGTTTGCCAAAAGAGGGTAAGCAAGAGATTTGTGCACTTGCCTTGGCGTGCTTCTTCCTCTCTCTTTTGCTTACAAGCTTGATACTCTCTTCGTATTGGGAGACTATGTATCTTTCTATTTTTTTTGCTTTTTCTTCCTTTTTTTGATTCTCCCTTTCTATGCTACTATGTTAACTTTTGTATCTGCCCTCACACTCTCACTTTCCAATGGCAAGTGCACAATGCTTAGACAAACACAAAATGAGTTGCTCTCATAGGATAGGTACACACAAAGGAAGATATGGCTACAAGGGTTGACACAAGTTATACCTTAGTTGTTGATGATGATCTTGTGTCGATGGAGCGAAGAAGAGTTTGGGGTCCATGGTGTCGAAGAGAACGGCGATGTTGCGGAAGCTATCTGTTGGTTGGTGACACGCACACGGAACACAAACAACAAGTGGATATATTAGCCAATGCAGAAAAGAGGAAAAAGGTCAAAACTGGCGTCCAGGGCCGGAGACTCCGGTCTGGTCCGGAGACTCCGGTGCACAGGGCCGGAGACTCCGGTGTGGAAGATCTGCTCGTGTTCTTGAGCGGAAATTCACGCCTAGAGTCCTCAAATCCGCGAAAATTTGGCCAAAAATTGGGTTGGGAAACGCAGGCAAAAGCTGAACCAACACCTTAGACAAGATTTGGTCGGATCAAAACCACAAATAACACTCCAAAACGATATGTTGATCCAAAGGCAAATTGGGGCTGTTTTTTGGGAAATTTTCGAATTTATGGTGGATAGAAGAAAAATTGAGGGGAAATTTGTGATCAACCTTGCTCTTGATACCAATATGTTATGGGGTAACCCCTTGGGGTGGCCCGATCTTTCACGAATTCCGCGGGAATCGAGGGGAAAGCGGTGGAAGGGGGAAAGGGGATGAAATCCACGAACACACGCACATGAAGAACCCGATGAACTCACACGCCCAAAAACACGATACACGCCGATAACTCATGCCGGTGGCAACCGGTCCAACATAATCCCTAGGATCGGTGTTGGGCGAAGCTCTCTCTCCACGGCCAACAACGGGGGCGAGGTGCTTGGTGAGATCTTGACTACTTGGGCACGAGAAACCGAGATCCCAAGGACTTGTACAACTTGAACGCACTAGGCAAGATCCAAGAGGTTGTGGATAATAGGGTGCCCCTTGGTAGGAGCATGAGACCAATAGATGAGAGATCCTCAAAGGGGTGTCCTCAACTATTATTATCGAAGTCTAGGGTTTACAATAGAGTGGTGGGGATTTATATAGGCCAGCCACTTAAATAGGGGTAGTTTAGGAATAAAACTGGAAGTTTGGGCGAAATCGGGGGTTACATGGGCCAGGACCAAAAGGCCTTGACATGCCTGGCGTCGATCAGTCCGGAGACTCCGGTGTTAGGTCCGGAGACTCGATGCAGGCCGAGACTCGGTCAATCTCCGGACCCGTCTCCGGAGGGGCCTTCTGACTGTCCCTGGCTTGGTTCCTGGGGCTGGACCGGAGGATGGTCCGGAGACTCCGGTGTACAGGACCGGAGACTCCGGTCTACATCGGAGACTCCGGTGTGCAGAGCTCTAGCAGCGTCTTCTCCTGATCCTTCTTCCTTGGTGGCTTGGTGTGGTGATGTTGCTTCATATCTGAGGATACACAACGTAGTTGCATGAAGTAGCAAGCCATCCAAAGGTAGACCAAAATCACATGAGGAGAGGAGCGAGTTGACCTTGGCTTGTAGGAGCTTGGCTCGGGCGCGAGTCATTGGTCCGCTTGGGGGACTAGGTGTTGTAGATGGAGGTGCGTCCGTAGGATGGGCTGCATCACAAATGCCCATGATGTGACTAGGTCCATGACCATGCTACCAAGAGGACGCGACAAGGACGAACCTGGAGCCAAGACACCCAAGCAAGAGGCCTGGAAGAGAAGACAAAAGAAGCTGCTGAATCCAAACCGGAGTCTTCAAACCAGCAGACATGAATCTCCGGCTTGCGACACCAGAGTCTCCGGCCCATCTCCGGACCGCCCCCAAACCGAAGCCTGGGACGTTCTGTATGCCCCTCCGGAGACTGACCGGAATCTCTGGTCCAGACTGGAGTCTCCGGACCTCTACACTAGAGTCTTCGGACCGTGTGTTTTGGGCCTGCGCGCACAAGTTGGGCTTGACCCATGTAACGCCCAGAACTTCCTGATTATGCCTGTTTTACCCCTAGTTTGGGTCTGGACTATATATAAGCCCCACCCCCTCCTTGAAACCTTGGAGTTGAAGATGTGTCACATCCCAAGATTTTCGAAATCTTGTTATGTGCAAAATATTGAATAAAATAAAACTTTGTTGATTTTTAGGGTGAGAAGAAACTTTTTGAATCCAATTGGAAACTCTCAAACCTATTTGGATCAAATAAAATCCTAAAGGGATTTAAAAAGTTAAATAAACAAGAAAGTTAAAAAAATATTTGGAATTACTATTTTTGGATCTTTTAATAAAAGATTTGGTTTTCAAATAAAAAGTTAGAAATATAAATAAGGATTATTTTATAGAGCCAAATTAAACCTTGGCCAAGCTTTTGAAATAAAACATTTTGTTTTGATCAAAAGAATAAAGATTTATTTAAAGAAAATAATAGGGATTTATTAATACCCAATTTTGTTAAAGTAAAGACTTTCCCTTTTTAATAAAACATTAAAACTTATTATTTTATTTTAAAACTACTGAAGTGTTTTTGGTTTTATTTTGAGATTTCAAAAATATAAAGATTTTATTAAAGCAAATTCTATTTGAATTAAATAACTAAGATCCATTTTATTTAATTATTAATGGGTCCTAAAAGGAATAAAATTAATTTATTTTGGGACTTAGAATATTGTGGTTAAACAGAACCAAAACTCAAGGCAAAATTTGGAAGAGTTTTGAATTTAATGTTTGATTTGTTGTTTGAATTTTCAAACAGAAAATAGAAATAGAAAAAGGAAAAAACAGTTAGAAAGAAAAAAATAAGAACTAGACCTGACCCAACCCACCTAGCCCAGCAGCCCAACTCGCAGCCCAGTTCTTTTCCCCTCTCTGCGAAACATTTTTCACCAAAAAGCCAACCCACAGAGTCACTGAACGATCGGTCCCACTCCCTCTTCCTCTCTCTCGCTGACCAACCGACCCCACCCCTCATGTTCATCGTCTTCAAACCGCGCTGATTACTCCTCACCGTTTCTGTCTTGAATCGCAGCGATCAATTCGCGTCAATGGGGGCATTAATCTCTCCAACGTCTACGCCATTATACTCGCCCATTCCTCCTTCTCCTTTCCCCTCAAACACCGCAACACGAGAGCCACCAAGCTGCCCTGAATCGAAGTTGCACCGCCGCTGCTCCGGCGAACCTTTCTAGCAAATTCCGGCCAGTAGACACCGCCCCTCGCTTCCTCGACCAAGCTCACACACTCCCCAGCCCCTGGCGCTTCTCCCTGTGTTTTCCGTTCACTCGCGGGCGCCCCAGAACCTCGACTTCGACAACCTCTGAGCGCCGCCGCGTCTGCTTCTCTCTCCGGCGAGTTTTTCTGGTAAGAACCGACCACCCCGCGCCCTCTCAATCACGCACGCATCATCGCCTTCGCCTTGGCTTTATCGCGTGCGTCTGACCATGCTTTCCGTTTGTCTCCTCGTGACCTGTAGCACCGTCCTTGACGACGACAGAGCATGGCCGAGGTGTAGCTCCACTCCGACGAGCGATTAATCCCGCTCCAGTGCGCCCCTCGCCAGACCAGAACCACCTCGAGCTTCACCTCGACCTCGCGAGCATGGTGAGCATCCTCGTTTTCTCCTTTGCTTCCTGTAGCCACCGCAGCGTCATCGTCTGACCACGCCGCCGCCGTTCACCACCGCTAGCGCCGCCAGTTTATGTCCAGTAGCTGTGAGTCGTTGGATTTTAATCGTACGCACGCGATAGATCACTTAAACGCTGAAGTGCATAATCGAGCATGATCCATTTTAATCCAACGCACCGCATCAGTCGATCCACCCGAAATGGTACCGACGAATAGGAAGTCGCCGCGTGGCCAACCTTTGGTTCAAAACAGAATTTGAAATCAGACTTTTATGCAAATTTGAAAACCTTGTAACTTTTGATCCACATGTCCAAAAATTACAAACTTTATATCAATGGAATCAGTGGAACAAGCCCTAGCCAACCATGCAATTTGTTTAGTGAAAAGCTTCTGGTAAAATGTTTGTTTTTGCAGAAACATTTGTATGCTTGTTTAGGTTATAAAAATTATTCCAAAGTGATTTTGAGGATGAAATCTTTGCAAATTGGTTTGTTGTGAACCTACTGACCCTAGGAACCAACCCATGGTTTTAAAAATGGATTTTGTGAAGTTTAGGAATAAAAACTTGAATTAACTCATTTTCTAGTCAAATAAAAATATTGATTTTGCTATGGAAATGATTTTTTTTGAGAAAAACCTTTGGAAAATGTGTAGATTCAAACCTACTGACCCTAAACACCAAGTTTTGTGAACTAACAACTTATTTGGTGAACAATATAAAATGGATGCTTCACTAAAAGCATTTTCCACCACATGAAATAATGATTGGATTTGAAAAATGGTTTTTAGATAAAACCCTTTTGCAAATGACTTTGCCACTTTAGAAAATGACCACTTTGAACCTTACAATGTTTAGAGCCCAGTAGAAACCACTTTTGCAAATAAAACTATCTTTTGCATGCTTGCATGCATGACTTAGTTTCTATTATTTTATGTGTGATTGAATTGTTTGATTATTGGTTGGAATGCTAGTTGATATTGTGTTTGCTTGATTGATTTGTAGTGAATTTAGAAAAGTGTGAAACTAGCAAGATCAAGAAGTGAACCAACTTTCCCTACCAAAAAGGCAAGTGACACTATCATCCAAGTCCTACTATTTTCATTACACTTAGTGGATTTTTGTAACATGCATAAAAAAGATTTCTATATTTTAAGCTATGCTAAATCGTAATAGGATACCCCTATATATTCCTTAGTGGAAACATTGTAGTTATAGTATGCTTAGCCCTGCTATATATTGGGATGGGATACATGTTATGATTATATGAAGTATTGAAAAGACTTATGTTTTATATAATAAAACAAGTACTCAATGAACCACCTGGGTGGACAAGGATACTCAAGCTTTTGGACAATGTGGCAACAAAAGGAACCATGTTTATATGGCAATCTCTTTTTGTTGTGCACTAGAAGAAAACCACCCAGGGACTTAGAGGTTGAACATGTTTCTCGTACTGTGGCTTCCGTGTACAGCCACATGCTAAATGGGCTCTGGCTTAGTCAACTACATAGTGGAAGACCCATGCATTGGCATCTTCAGGTTAACTAGATTTGTGCTAGGGAACTTGAAACCCTACATTGGTGCCTGGATGACAAGCTAGCATTGTGTATTGGGAGGACTCCTATGGAAAGACTTTGTCACATTCTCAATCTTCCAGTACTCCATCTTGGTGAGTACTTATCCAGCGGCCACTGGTGGCATCAAGATGAGATTGTGTCATGTGGGTAAAGTGTACAACTTCTGCAGAAGATAAAATTCTAAGTACTTAGCCGTGTCCCCGGTTATGGACAATACTGAGCAACTAAGGCCTGAAGCTATGGAAGATCTCGACATTCCAATTTCTCAAAGTTAAAACTTGAGGGTGACAACAAGGGATTTTGAAACACTTGGTGGATTCCAAGGAGTTCAGAAAGATTTGACAAAAGAACAAAACCATTTTGAAAAGATAGGATAAATTATTGATTTCTGCAAATGAGCCTAAAACCCTACTTAGCCAAATATGCATGTATTGATAGGATCCACTTATATTCTACATAGTAGTGAAACTTGCCAATACAATTCAAATGTATTGACCCTTGTGGTTGTAACTTGTAATGTTGCAGGTTTGATTGGAATTAGTGAAGTTGATTGATTAGGATTACGAAGTCTACAACCAACATGTTTGCTTGTGGCACTTTGAAGATGAAGGACCCCATGCTTATAGATATTCTGCTGCAATGTAATGTAATAGCCAAATGATCTATGTAAGATGTAATAAAATTATGTTATTCCTGGTTATAAAGTTTTATTATGACCTTTGTTTCTTGATATTACATCTTAACTGTGGATGCTAGCTATTGATCCAGGGACTAGCATTGTAAACACAGGGATCTCTACCTTATTAAAGGTTGGGACCTCTACAGATGGTATCAGAGCACTGTGTTGCCTGTAGGATTGTAACCCTAGGATTGGACAAAACCCTTAGGAAAATAGGAGTTGTATTTGTTCCAAAACTTATTTACAAACAATCTTGTAAACTCTTTCCTCAATCACTTTGATTTTAATTCCCCACCTCTTCTATTTCAAACTTGATGGAAAAACCTACCCCATGGCCAAAGACTTCACCATGAGCTAAGAACATCTTCAACTCTAATGACTTCAACATCTTCAACATTTTCACCAAGGAATCAACCTTGGATATCACTAAGGACTACTAGTGAAAACCAAGAGACATTAGATTGCCTACCAAAGACATTGATATCAAGTTAGAGTATGGATCATATTGTCCTATGAGGTATGATTATACTAAGTTATTATTTTCAAGAAAACTTGTTGTTTCCTTCAACTCATGAGTTAATCTCATAAGTTGTTAAGTGGATAGTTTCTTGTTGATTGATTGATGGTTTGATTGTTTGAATGAACTTGGTTGTTTTTGAGTTGTGTGTTAAAACTTCTTAAAAACCTATTCACCAATACTTATCCCTATAAAACCAACAGATGCCTCCCCGTCGTGCCAACCCCAACCAAAACAACAACAACATCACCCCTGAGATGCAACGGATGATGGCAGCTCAGACACAGTTGATGCAACAGATGACCACATTCATGCAGAATCACAACAACAATAACAACAATCAGAATAATCCTCCAGCACTTGACATGCTCACCAAGTTGCTGAAACTTAGGCCTGCAAGATTCTCTGGAACAACTGACCCAATGGAAGCTGATGATTGGTTACGTTCAGTGAACAAAGACTTAGTGACTGTTGGTTGCACTGATTAAGAAAAAGTAAGGTTTGCAGCATTTCTGCTTGAAGGACCAGCAGCAACATGGTGGGACAACTTTCAAATCACCACTCCCCTTGAAGATGTGACTTGGGCTATTTTTGAAGATGGATTCAGAACCACTCACATCTCACCTGGAGTAATGTACTTGAAGAAAAAGGAGTTTCACAATCTGAAACAACGTCACCTCAGTGTGGCTGAGTATATTGAAGAATTCAACAATCTGGCACTCTATGCACCGGATGAAGTTGATACAGATGCTAAGAGAAAAGAAAAATTTCTTGTAGGACTTAATGATGAGTTGAACCTGCAGCTAGCTGTTGCCTATGTCCCAACTTATCAATCACTCTGTGACAAAGCTACAATATTGGAAAACAAGATGAATCAAGTTGAGAACAGAAAGAGGAAGCATAAACTCAAGAATCATCCAGGATCATCAAAGAAGAAGCATTCATTCAAAAAGAGCAATGAAGATTCTGAACCACATCAGCATCACCACAACAACAATGGAAGTGAGAATAATGGAAATGATTCTGACAATGGAGATGACCTTGGTCAGAACCAACATGACACTTTCAGGAAGAAAGACATTAGCCAGTTGCAATGCTATAACTGCAAGGAACTTGGACACTATGCATCAGACTGTCCTGAGAAGAAAAAGAAGAAGGATGCTAGAAGAGACAATGGAAATGACTCCAATGTGACCCAGAAAGGACATGTGAACCACATTGACATGAATGGAAACTTTGAAGAGATAGAAGAAGTGGATGTCAGGATTTAGAAAACTCAGAAGAGTCAAATAAGGATTCCTTGTCTGGATATTGTGTTGAACTTTTAGTCAAGTGAACCATCAATGTAACCCTATGAGACTTTATTTTAAGGGTGGTAGTACCCTAGACGCTTTGAGCCAACTTGTAACTGATGTAGCCCGACCTACGGTCGTTACCACATCTTGGTCTCCAACTTACGCCAAGTCGTCATGGACTCCAAAGGTGAATCCATTCCTCTATGCGAGCCCCCTTCCTACCCTATTGAATGGTATGCTACTTCATACTCCGTCACATATGCATGATAGGTTCACACCGACCAGTACGGAGGCAAGGAGGAAGCTTGAACATCAAGCCCGACAAGGCGGAGGCTTGGAAGAGGAGATGGAAGAAGGCAGTCGGCGGCAGTGTCCAAGCGGTACTACGGTTGTCGAACAGTACTACGGTTAGCAAGATTACCGCCCCTTCTACCGCTCTTGGCGGCTCCAACGGATGCTCCAAGACATAGCGGTACTACCGGTCCTAGAGCGGTACTACGGTGATGACCGTACTACCGGTCCTAAGTCCCAGACTACCGGTCATCATACACTGGGCAGTTGGGCCACAGCCCATGTATCCCCCTTTACTTACCTATTCGCCTAGTTTATCCCCAAACTACCCTTGTTTATGTGGTTGGCCTATAAATAGAGCCCCCACCCCTCATGTAACCCTTAGGCATAGATGATAGACTAAAGACAACCCCCATTGTGGAATCTCTAGTTTTGCCTCATCCCCTTTACCAAGGGGACCGACTATCGTCACCAACCTCGATTGGACTTTGCATCACGCATCCATCGTTGAACAAGGCCTTGGAGTTCATTGTCTTGTCTCCAAGTTGTCAAGACCCTCCCCAAGGTGTTCTTCCCTCTCCGATGTGGATTTGAGGGAGCACGTTGACCGATCTTTCCTTGCGAGGATTCTATCGGACCAGTGGCCGCCGTTTGGGAGCAATCGGCCTTGTATCGTGTGAGTTTTGCGTGTGTTCATCGTGTTCTTCGCGAGGTGTGTGTTCGCTTCCGCTACCTTCTCCCTTTCCCCTCGCTTTCCCATCGATTTGACAACGAGATCCGTGAAGATCGGGCCACCCAAGAGGTTAACCCCTCCATCAATAACCCTAGCCTTCCCAAATCTCGGGACGAGATTTATTTTAAGGGTGGTAGCCTGTCACATCCCAAGATTTTCCAAATCTTGTTATGTGAAAAATATTGAATAAAATAAAACTTTGTAGATTTTTAGGGTGAGAAGAAACTTTTTGAATCCAATTGGAAACTCTCAAACCTATTTGGATCAAATAAAACATTAAAACTTATTATTTTATTTTAAAACTACTGAAGTGTTTTTGGTTTTATTTTGAGATTTCAAAAAGATAAAGATTTTATTAAAGCAAATTCTATTTGAATTAAATAACTAAGATCCATTTTATTTAATTATTAATGGGTCCTGAAAGGAATAAAATTATTTTATTTTGGGACTTAGAATATTCTGGTTAAACAGAACCAAAACTCAAGGCAAAATTTGGAAGAGTTTTGAATTGAATGTTTGATTTGTTGTTTGAATTTTCAAACAGAAAATAGAAATAGAAAAAGGAAAAAACAATTAGAAAGAAAAAAATAAGAACCCGACCTGACCCAACCCACCTAGCCCAGCAGCCCAGTTCTTTTCCCCTCTCTGCGAAACGTTTTTCACCAAAAAGCCAACCCGCAGAGTCACTGAACGATCGGTCCCACTCCCTCTTCCTCTCTCTCGCTGACCAACCGACCCCACCCCTCCTGTTCATCGTCTTCAAACCGCGCTGATTACTCCTCACCGTTTCTGTCTTGAATCGCAGCGATCAATTCGCATCAATGGGGGCATTAATCTCTCCAATGTCTACGCCATTATACTCGCCCCTGCCTCCTTCTCCTTTCCCCTCAAACATCGCAACACGAGAGCCACCAGGCTGCCCTGAATCGAAGTTGCACCGCCGCTGCTCCGGCGAACCTTTCCAGCAAATTCCGGCCAGTAGACACCGCCCCTCGCTTCCTCGACCAAGCTCACACACTCCCCAGCCCCTGGCGCTTCTCCCTGTGTTTTCCGTTCACTCATGCGCCCCGAACCTCGACTTGACAACCTCGAAGCGCCATGCGCGCTTCTCTCTCCGGCGAGTTTTTCTGGTAAGAACCGACCATCCCGCGCCCTCTCAATCACGCACGCATCATCGCCTTGGCTTTGCGCGTCTGATCATGCTTTCCGTTTGTCTCCTCGTGACCCGTAGCACCGTCCTCGACGACGACAGAGCGTGGCCGAGGCGTAGCTCCACTCCGGCGAACGATTAATCCCGCTCCAGTGCGCCCCTCGCCAGACCTCGCGAGCACGGTGAGCATCCTCGTTTTCTCCTTTGCTTCCTGTAGCCGCTGCAGCGTCATCGTCTGACCACGCCGCCGCCGTTCACCACCGCTAGCGCCTCCGGTTTATGTCCAGTAGCTGTGAGTCGTTGGATTTTAATCGTATGCACGCGATAGATCACTTAAACGCTGAAGGGGTACGCAATCTGAGCCGCGCGATCCATTTTAATCCAATGCACCGCATCAGTCGATCCACCCGAAATGGTACCGACAAATAGGAAGTCGCCGCGTGGCCAACCTTTGGTTCAAAACAGAATTTGAAATCAGACTTTTATGCAAATTTGAAAACCTTGTAACTTTTGATCCACACGTCCAAAAATTACAAACTTTATATCAATGGAATCAGTGGAACATGCCCTAGCCAACCATGCAATTTGTTTAGTGAAAAGCTTCTGGTAAAATGTTTGTTTTTGCAGAAACATTTGTATGGTTGTTTAGGTTATAAAAATTATTCCAAAATGATCTTGAGGATGAAATCTTTGCAAATTTGTTTGTTGTGAACCTACTGACCCTAGGAACCAACCAATGGTTTTAAAAATGGATTTTGTAAAGTTTAGGAATAAAAACTTGAATTAACTCATTTTCTAGTCAAATAAAAATATTGATTTTGCTATGGAAATGATTTTTTTTTGAGAAAAACCTTTGGAAAATGTGTAGATTCAAACCTATTGACCCTAAACACCAAGTTTTGTGAATTAACAACTTATTTGGTGAACAATATAAAATGGATGCTTCACTAAAAGCATTTTCCACCACATGAAATAATGATCCGATTTGAAAAATGGTTTTTAGATAAAACCCTTTTGCAAATGACTTTGCCACTTTAGAAAATGACCACTTTGAACCTTACAATGTTTAGAGCCCAGTAGAAACCACTTTTGCAAATAAAACTATCTTTTGCATGCTTGCATGCATGACTTAGTTTCTATTATTTTATGTGTGATTGAATTGTTTGATTATTGGTTGGAATGCTAGTTGATATTGTGTTTGCTTGATTGATTTGTAGTGAAGTTAGAAAAGTGTGAAACTAGAAAGATCAAGAAGTGAACCAACTTTCCCTACCAAAAAGGCAAGTGACACTATCATCCAAGTCCTACTATTTTCATTACACTTAGTGGATTTTTGTAACATGCATAAAAAGGATTTATATATTTTAAGCTATGCTAAATCCTAATAGGATACCCCTATTTATTCCTTAGTGGAAACATTGTAGTTGTAGTATGCTTAGCCCTGCTATATATTGGGATGGGATACATGTTATGATTTTATGAAGTATTGAAAAGACTTATGTTTTATATAATAAAACAAGTACTCAATGAACCACCTGGGTGGACAAGGATACTCAAGCTTTTGGACAATGTGGCAACAAAAGGAACCATGTTTATATGGCACTCTCGTTTTGTTGTGCACTAGAAGAAAACCACCCAGGGACTTAGAGATTGAACATGTTTCTCGTACTGTGGCTTCCGTGTACAGCCACATGCTAAATGGGCTCTGGCTTAGTCAACTACATAGTGGTAGACTCATGCATTGGCATCTTAAGGTTAACTAGATTTGTGCTAGGGAACTTGAAACCCTACATTGGTGCCTGGATGACAAGCTAGCATTGTGTATTGGGAGGACTCCTAGGGAAAGACTTTGTCACATTCTCAATCTTCCAGTACTCCATCTTGGTGAGTACTTATCCAGCGGCCACTGGTGGCATCAAGATGAGATTGTGTCATGTGGGTAAAGTGTACAACTTATGCAGAAGATAAAATTCTAAGTACTTAGCCGTGTCCCCGGTTATGGACAATACTGAGCAACTAAGGCCTGACGCTATGGAAGATCTCGACATTCCAATTTCTCAAAGTTAAAAATTGAGGGTGACAACAAGGGATTTTGAAACACTTGGTGGATTCCAAGGAGTTCAGAAAGATTTGACAAAAGAACAAAACCATTTTGAAAAGATAGGATAAATTATTGATTTCTGCAAATGAGCCTAAAACCCTACTTAGCCAAATATGCATGTATTGATAGGATCCACTTATATTCTACATAGTAGTGAAACTTGCCAATACAATTCAAATGTATTGCCCCTTGTGGCTGTAACTTGTAATGTTGCAGGTTTGATTGGAATTAGTGAAGTTGATTGATTAGGAATACAAAGTCTATAACCAACATGTTTGCCTATGGCACTTTGAAGATGAAGGACCCCATGCTTATAGATATTCTACTGCAATGTAATGTAATAGCCAAATGAGCTATGTAAGATGTAATAAAATTATGTTATTCCTGGTTATAAAGTTGTATTATGACCTTTGTTTCTTGATATTACATCTTAACTGTGGATGCTAGCTATTGATCCAGGGACTAGCATTGTAAACACAGGGATCTCTACCTTATTAAAGGTTGGGACCTCTACAAGATGAAAGAAGGCATGTGCCTAACCGTAGATGGGAACCCTTCTCTATAGTTAATCTATGAGTTGTACAAGGCCTTGGAGTTCGGTGTTTATCTCCAAGTCATCATGGCCCTCCTCAAGTGTTTGGTCTCTCCTTGTCAAGGATTCTAGTAGTGCTAGGTATCTCCCCTTTGGGATTCTACTTGCTTGCTAATCTCTCTTTTGATTTGGATTTTACCATCCGCTTGCCGATCTCTCCTTTGGCGATTCTACCTTACGGTCTCTCGCCAAGGATTCTAGTGGATTGGTTGTTCGAACCAACGGGAGCAAATCGAATCGGGTTGTGTATGTGTGCGTTTGTATCTTTACCTCACATTTCTGTTACGTTCATCCTGTTTCCCCCGAATCCCCGCCTCAAATCCGTGAAGATCGGGCCACCGTAAGGGTAAATCCACAAGGAGACCCATATCAACTGGTATCAGCAGCTTTTGGTTACCACGGATTTGACTTCGTTCACCAATTTCCACCATAAATTCAAAAATACCAAAAATATTACCCTAAATTGCTTTTGGATAGATCTCTCGATTTGGTGAGTTGATTGTGGTTTTGTTCCAATAGAAACTTGTCTTTGGAGTTGGCCTACCCTTGCCCTACGTTTCCCAGCCCATTTTGGTCGAAATTTTCTAGATTTGAGGGTTCAAGGGCCGAATTTGCGCTAAAAAACATGAGTTGTTCGTCGTACGGGAACCAGACCAGAGTCTTTGGCCCGCCCGGAGTCTCTGGACCCAACCGGAGTTTCCAGCCCTCCACACCGGAGTTTCTGGCGTGTACAAATTCCTTGGCCCCTTTTCCTTTTCGACTGATTTCCTTTGTGTGTTTGTGTTCCGTGTGTGTGTCTGTAATCTAACAGAGCTTCCGCAACAACACCTAGCGCCCGACATCGACACCACGGACCTCGAACCATCCCTCCACCAATTGTTGCAAGTCCAACATCACCACAAGGTATAACTTGCTCCAACTTTGTCAACCCCATTCTTCCTTTGTGTGTTACCGAACCTATCGAGAGTATCTAGTCTTATGTTTGCCGAAGCATTGTGCGCTTGCTCTTGCATAGTCATAGTATAGATGCAATAACAAACTTGACTCCATAGCATAGAAAGGAAAAAGAGATACAAAAAAACTTCTAAGCAAAATAAAAAGAGAAAGATACCAATACAAAAGAGAGTCCCAAGATTCTAAGAAAGAGTGCGAGTAAGAGCAAGGCAAGCGTGCAAATCAGTTGCTTCTCAATCTTGTGCAAACGAGCTATGGTCTCTCCAACTGTTGGCATGACACCAAGATTTAGTCTTTGTTAGGACCAATTTTGTTCATTGCTCTTTTTCATAGTCGTGCTAGCCACTTTAATCTCCACCGTGTGTGTATAGTCGTAGGTTCTTGTCCCCCCCTTTTGACCTTTTCCTTTGACTTTAATCTCTATAACGTGTGTTTGTGCACAATGTCTAGGGGAAGCGGAGCTAGTGGAGATAGCAACTTCAACAACCAAGATGGTTTTGCCACGCGCCACAACTTATGGGCGCAACGCCAAGAATTCAATACTCAATTCAAGTGACTTGAGCACCATCTTGATGATACTTTTCGAGAATTTGAATACCGTGAGCGGCAACGTCAAGAGGAGCACCATGCACAATTTCAAGCTCTTCACCAAGTTATTGCCAATCTTGGCAACTGACATGGTCACCGTTCAAGCTCGTCAAGTTCGTCCCGCACCCACTCCTCAAGTCGACATGGCGAGTCTTCAAGGTCCAACTCCCACCGAGGAGAACCCCACCACCACAATAGGGACCATCAAGCTCGTCATTGACATGCTCAAGCGGTGGACCCAAATGCTTCTCAACCTCAACAACAACGCTAAGAGCATGGTCCACCACCACAACAAGCAATCATCAATGTGCAACACCCACATGAACGTTATGATGAAGACAACAACAATGATAGGATCCGACATCCTCCTCATGACTACCATGTGCCTATTAAACAAAATCAAGCACCATCATGGGATACAAGCGATGATGATGCGGATGCACGCCAAGCTAGACGCAACAACCAGCATGCACAACACCACCACCGACACCGACAAGCTATGAATTCTAATGATACCGAGCAAAGGCAAAGAAGGGACTTCGGGCATCACCAAGATCCTCCCCCACCACCACCTATAGGCAATCAAGATCCTCCTCCGCCGCCTCCATGACCACCAAGTGACGCAAGTATGCACCATGAACATCGCAACAACCACCATGAGCGTGATGATGGCAAGTTTGGAAATCTCAAGTTCGTTATGCCCAAGTTCAAAGGAGAAGAAAATGCTGATGCATATCTTGAATGGGAGCTCAAAGTCGACAAGATCTTCTGATAGGGCAAAGGTGTCCGATCTTTCGATGAGATGGTGATAGTCGATTTGGGTGGTGATAGGGCAAAGGTGTCCGATCTTTCGATGAGATGAAGATAATCGATTTGGTGGAGTTCGGGCTTGACGATCCGACTACACGTGTGAGCACGAGCGCCAATGCAATCGCTAGGCCAATCTCCTGGAGGTTACCGATCCTGCGGGAACACGATCAGCCTGACCAACGAGGGTCTTAATTCCTACCTGAAATCGAGAATAAGTAAGAACCAATATTGCAATCGAGATATTGCGGATTAAGAGGAAAGCTTTATTGAAAAGGTGGGATCACGAATAGGTGCAGTACAAGAGGCCTCTGACGCCGAGCCTTGGCGAAGTTGCGACTATGGCTAACTTAATGTCTAAACAAAATCCGAGTCTAGGGGGTCGGCTATGGGGAGTATTTAAGGGCGAAAAGGTGGGGTTTCGGCCAGCCATGGAAGTGGTGGCCGAATCCAACCCTAGAAGTCCTTTTCCCCTCAAATACGGACTCTAAAAAGTGGCTAATTAAAATTCTGCGAAAATTACATGGGCCTGGCCCAAAAAAAGGTGTCGCAACACCATATTAAGCTATGGAAGAATTTGTAAAGTACTGATCTTGAATATTTCGTCCAAGCCTTCTTTCTTCATTATGGTGGCCTCAAAGTTCTGAAATCTTCATCCGTGGCCTTCTCTTGGATCATCACATGCTTGCTGCCATCTCCATGCATGGCCATGCTCCAATGCTTGTCCCTCTCATCCATTCTTGGTCCATCATTCCTAAGAGTAAGAAATACATCTGATTTAGGCAACATCATATTCTCATGTATGTGAGGAATAGTTCCAAGAAACGAAAGTACCTGATAGTTAAGTTGTTTGGCACGAGATCTTGTGATGGGTCCTTGTATGTGTGTTATTGTAGGTACAACGGTTGTATCAATAGTAGGGATGTCCACATCATGCTCCCCTTCGTGAATTGAAGTCGTCCTCGACGCAATCTCATCTTCCTCACCAAAGTAAGGCTTCAAATCTGCAATGTTAAACGTAGGACTAACCGTACCAAAATCTGCAGGAAACTCAAGTTTATATGCATTATCATTTATTTTCTCTAACACCTTAAAGGGGCCAGCAGCACGTGGCATTAACTTAGACTTGCGTAAATCAGGAAAACGATCTTTACGCAAATGTAACCAAACAAGATCGCCAACATCAAACACAACATGCTTTCTCCCTTTATCCCCAACAAGTTTATACTTAGCATTCATGTGTTCAATGTTATCTAAATTATGTTGCACCAAAGAAGGTAAAGGCAATAAATCAATAGGTGCATGAGGAACAAAACCATACACAATCTCAAATGGGCACATCTTTGTGGTAGAATGCAGCGAACGATTATAAGCAAATTCTATATGAGGTAAACACTCTTCCCACAATTTTAAGTTCTTCTTTAAAACAGCCCGCAACATAGTAGACAAAGTTCTATTTACTACTTCAGTTTGACCATCAGTTTGGGGATGACATGCAGTACTAAAGAGCAATTTAGTCCCCAACTTAGCCCATAAACATCTCCAAAAGTGGCTAAGAAATTTAGTATCACGATCAGAAACAATAGTATTTGGCACACCATGCAAACGAACAATTTCACGAAAGAACAAATCAGCAATATGCGCAACATCATCCGTTTTATGACAAGGAATAAAGTGTGCCATCTTAGAAAACCGATCCACAACAAAAATACTATCCCTCCTTACGTGTTCATGGCAATCCCAAAACAAAGTCCATAGAAATATCCTCCCAAGGAACACTAGGAACAGGAAGAGGCATATATAAACCATGTGGATTAAGGCGAGACTTAGCTTTTGACAAGTAGTGCAGCGTGCCACAAATCTCTCAACATCTCGACGCATACGTGGCCAAAAGAAGTGTGCAGCAAGAACATCCTCCATTTTCTTGACACCAAAGTGTCCCATCAATCCTCCTCCATGCGCCTCCTGTAACAACAAAAGACGAACAGAACTATCCAGAATGCATAGTTTGTTAGCACGGAACACAAATCCATCATTGAAGACGAACTTGTTCCATGTTCTACCATCTCTACAATTCTGCAACACATCTTTAAATTCAGCATCATGCACATATTGTTCCTTAATAGTTTCTAATCCAAATATTTTGAAGTCAAGTTGAGATAACAAAGTATAACGGCGCGACAAAGCATCAACAATAATATTATCTTTACCCTTTTTGTGTTTGATAACATAAGGAAAAGACTCAATAAATTCAACCCACTTTGCATGCCGACGATTCAACTTAGCTTGACTACGAATATGCTTCAAAGATTCATGATAAGAATGTATAACAAATTCTTTAGGCCATAGATAATGTTTCCAAGTTTCTAATGTCCGAACCAAGGCATATAATTATTTATCATAAGTAGAATAGTTCAGACTAGCCCCACTCAATTTCTCACTAAAATATGCAACAGGTTTTCCCTCTTGTAATAACACCCCTCCCAAACCAATTCCACTAGCATCACATTCAAGCTCAAAAGTCTTAGTAAAATCAGGAAGTTGGAGTAAGGGAGCATGTGTTAGCTTATCTTTCAATATGATGAAGGCCTGTTGTTGTGCATCGCCCCAAACAAAGGGCACATCCTTCTTGGTAAGCTCATTCAATGGTGACAATTGATCCAAAGTCTTTGACAAAGCGCCTATAAAAACCAGCGAGGCCAAGAAAACTCCTCACTTATGTGACCATCTTGGGCTGCGGCCAATTCTCAATAGCTTCAATCTTGGCTGGATCCACTTCAATACCCTGTGATGTAACAACATAGCCAAGAAACGCAACTCGATTGGTGCAAAAGGTGCACTTCTCAAGGTTACCAAACAAACGTGCATCACGTAAAGCATTGAAAATAGCACGTAAATGGTCCAAATGATCCTCTAAAGATTTGCTATAAATCAGAATATCATCAAAGTAGACTACCACAAAACGTCCAATGAAAGCACGTAAAACTTCGTTCATTAATCTCATGAAAGTGCTAGGTGCATTAGTTAAACCAAATGGCATTACTAACCACTAATATAAACCGAACTTAGTTTTAAATGCTGTTTTCCATTCATCTCCTAATTTCATACGAATCTGGTGGTAACCACTATGCAAATCAACTTTAGAAAACATGGTAGAGCCACTCAATTCATCAAGCATGTCATCTAAACGTGGAATAGGATGACGATATCGAATAGTAATATTATTGATAGCTCTACAATCAGTACACATGCGCGAAGAACCATCTTTCATAGGTACCAAAATAATAGGAACATCACAGGGGCTAAGGGACTCACGAATATGATCTCTGTCGAGTAGTTCCTGAAATTGGCGTTGTATCTCCTTTGTCTCCTTTGGATTGGTTCTATATGGCGCGCAGTTGGGCAACGTGGCACCAAGAATTAGATCAATTTGGTGCTCAATTCCTCTAATAGAAGGTAGTCCTGGTGGCAGCTCAGCGGGAAAAACGTCCTCATATTCCTGCAAATAGCGGGTGGGAAAGAAGGAGGCATATCCTCAAATGAAAACAAAACCTCTTTGCAGACAATTGCATAACATTGAGTATTGGTTACATCTTGTTCAGCAATATCAATTTTATTTGCAAGCATACATGGACTCTTCAAACGAATTTCAGTAGCATGTGTAGAATCAGATTTAGTGTTCTTTGGTGGTATAAAATCTGCAGCAACAATCTGATTCTCACTTTTATTTTTCTCCTCAGTTTTAGCTCTACTAGCTCTAGCAAGATCATCTTTTAAAATCTGTTAGAGTCTTAGGTTTTAGACCAATTTTATGACCAGGAGGCAGCAGAGAATAGTGATTCGGGTTGCCATTATGAACAGATTCTCTATCAAATTGCCATGGTCTACCAAGTAACAAAGAACAAGCTTGCATAGGTACAACATCAGAATCAACAAAATCAGAATATGTACCAATAGTAAAATGCACGCGTCTCGTTCTTGTTACCTTGATCTTGAGAACTCTCAAACCATTGGATGTAATATGAATGTGGGCGTTGTCTTGTTGGGCGCAAGCTTCTCTACCATGTCAACACCGGCGATTATTACAACTCCCTCCATCAATGATGATCCGTATAGCTCTTTCCTTGACAACACCACGTGTTTGGAGCAGGTTGTGGCGTTGATCTTGCTCAGATTTGCTCAATTGCACACTCAACACGTTGTGTAATTAAGCTCTTGTATTGATCGGCCTTCAGCTCCCATTACCTCTGTCTCTTCATCGACATCGAATTGTCTCCATCTCGAGCAGAAATAAGGGCTAGTGTATCTTCATCGAAGTCACTCGCTGAATCGTATTGACCATCTTCTCGCACCATCATCACACGTTGTGTTGTGCACTGTCTCTCAATATGACCAAAACCCCAGCACTTGCGGCATTGTATATCCTTTGTCTTACCCGTGGAAGCCATAGAAGATGCACTACGAGCAGGAGCATTGGATGAAGGTGGAGGAGCAGCTGGGAATCTTGTGGTGGCCTTGGATGTGGTAGTAGCTGGAGGCGAATCACGAGGAGGAGCTGATTATCGGGATGTCCAAGTGGATGTGCGACCTGCAGAATTATTAGTCCTCCATGGTGTTTGGCGATCCTGCACTTCACGTTCAGCTTTGCAAGAAGATGAAACAAACGAGTGATAGAATTATATTCCTTATAATCTAATATGTGATGAATGACCTTGTTTAATCCACCAAAGAAACGTGCAAGCATTTGTTCATTAGATTCAACAAGACCACACCGAACCATCCCCGTTTGCAATTCCTGATAGTACTCTTTTACAGAATTTTTCCCTTGCTCTAAACGTGTCAGATTCTTTAGTAAATCACGTTGATAAGTGGGAGGTACAAAACGAACACGCATAGCAGTTTTTAAAGCAGTCTAAGTACTAGGAATAGTAGTAGGATTTAAACGACAATACTCAGACCACCAAAGGGAAGCAAATTTAGTAAATTCACATGTAGCAGCACTAACACGCATATTCTCAGGATACTTTAAACATGCAAAACATTGTTCTACTTCCATCTCCTATGTAAGATATGCATCAGGATTATATTTACCCTCAAAAGATGGAATATTTAATTTAAGCTTTGCAACATGATCATCATCACGTACCGGTGGTCGAGCGTTGCGGTAGTAATGTCGGGGCGACCAATTACACTGTGGAGGTTGTTCAACCTCCTCTTCAAACAGATCGTCGTTGTCAGGGTCGTAGTAGTACCCGTCGTCTGTCCCCAATGTCGCAGCAGCTGAAAAGTCTGAGTCGTCACCGCAATGATAGCCGTCGAGGTGCGGCGGTGAACCAGCAGATCCGACCGTGATCGGAATGCGCCATCATGCCGAGGTGCCAATGGGGCGGGTGCGGGTGCCGGCAATCTGGCCAAAACCTCCTTGAACCGAGCGTCAAGCTTGTCGTTGAAGGATTTCTCGAGCCCATCGATCTTGTCCATGGCGTTGGTGAGCTTGGTGTCAAACTCTCCTAGGCGTGCATCCACATCTTCAGCGCGACCGACCAAGAGCTCGGAGAAGTGGGCATGTAGTTCTTGGTTCGTCATTATGGCAGGGTTCCGCGAAGAATCTGTCATGGTTAGTCCTTAAAAAGCACAGGTATATACTACGGAAATATGGTGGAAGGCACGCGTAATCCGTCAAGCAATATACGAAGCTCTTACAAGTTCTTACCAAACAGCAGGAAAAGGCGATGTGCAACCGCGAGGATCAGTGGGTCCAGAGATTGAACCGAGCGATTACCGGGATTCGAGACACCGCCCGTGGAGAATATCTGTGGAGCTCTGGGAAGGCTTAGCAAAGGGATTAGCAATTATCAAAACAGCAATGCAAAAGTTGAAAGAATGCTCAACGACGGTACTATGCTGGTCCTTAGCTAGACCGTACTAGAGAGGCAAGCCTAGATCACCAATGATGTCACGACGCGACACAACAAGCAATGTATAATGACATGGTACCCTGAAAAGCGAGCCGAGATGCGGAAAATCACTATGATGGCGAGTGTCTAAAACTGATCTACGGGGTCTAAAAATAGGTTAGCCCCAATTTTTTTTTCGAAATTTTTGTATTATGATCCGGAAAGCGCGCAGGCGCCAAAAAAATGTCGTTATAACGGCCGATGGAGAAAAGTGATCCCCGGGGTCGAAAAACAGTATAGCCAGAAAAAAATTTTGGAGGCTGTTCCAGACTACTGTGAATAGAACTCGAAACTCTAAGGGACGAGACACTAAGACCATCAACTCGACGCAACGATGCAGACACAAATTCAACAATGCAAAACTGAAAAGATAATGCGAGGCGTAGATTGGTGATGGGATGGATCTAAACTCTAACTGTGTTTTTGGATTTTTCGTGGGTTATAGGTAAAGCAGATCTAATCTACGAAAGCAGTAAAATCTCACCGAGCAACCTAAAATCTGATACCACTTGATAGGGCAAAGGTGTCCGATCTTTGGATGAGATGGTGATAGTCGATTTGGTGGAGTTCGGGCTTGACGATCTGACTACACGTGCGAGCACGAGCGCAAATGCAATCGCTAGGCCAATCTCCTGGAGGTTAACGATCCTGCGGAAACACGATCAGCCTGACCAGCGAGGGTCTTAATTCCTACAAGAGGCCTCTGCGACGCTCGAGCCTTGGCGAAGTACAAGAGGCCTCTATGACGCTCGAGCCTTGGCGAAGTTGCTATGATGGCTAACTTAATGTCTAAAAAAATCCGAGTCTAGGGTGACGGCTATGGGGAGTATTTAAGGAGGAAAAGGTGGGGTTTCGGACAGCCATGGAAGTGGTGGCCGAATCCAACCCTAGAAGTCCTTTTCCCCTCAAATACGGACTCTAAAAAGTGGCTATTTAAAATCCTGCGAAAATTACATGGGCCTGGCCCAAAATAAAGGTGTCGCAGCACCATATTAAGCTATGGACGAATTCGTGAAGTATTAATCTTGAATATTTCGTCCAAGCCTTCTTTCGTCATTTATGGTGGCCTCAAAGTTCTGAAATCTTCATCCGTGGCCTTCTCTTGGATTATCACATGCTTGCTGCCATCTCTATGCATGGCCATGCTCCAATACTTGTCCCTCTCATCCATCCTTGGTCCATCATTCCTAAGAGTAAGAAGTACATCTGATTTCAGCAGCATCATATTCTCATATTATGGGGTAACCCCTTGGGGTGGCCCGATCTTTCATGAATCTCTGCGGGAATCGAGGGTAAAGCGGTGGAAGGGGAAATGAGATGGAATCCACGAACACACGCCACGAAGAACCCGATGAACTCACACACACAAAACACGATACACGCCGATAACTCACACCGGTGGCAACTGGTCCAACATAATCTCTAGGATCGGTGTTGGGCGAAGCTCTCTCTCCACGCCAACAACGGGGGACGAGGTGCTTGGTGAGATCTGACGACTTGGGGGCGAGAAACCGAGAACCCAAGGCCTTGTACAACTTGAAAGCACTAGGCAAGATCCAAGAGGAGGGTGGATCATAGGGTGCTCCTTGGTAGGAGCATGAGACCAATAGATGTAAGTTCATCAAAGGGTTTCCTTAATCTATTATTATCCAAGTCTATGGTTTACAATGGAGGGTGGGGGCTATTTATAGGCCAACCACGAAAACATGGGCATTTTTGGAACAAATAGCGAAATATAGAGAGGGTTACAGGGCGCTGGCCCGACTTAACACGATCAGGTCCACCCAGGTCCGGTAGTACCGGTCCAGCACGACCGGTACTACCGATTCCAGGCCCGGTAGTACCGCTTCCAGGCCCGGTAGTGCCGCTTGTCGTCCGGGGGCTTCCGCTGGCGTCGTCTGTTGGTGGCGGTAGCAGGAGGCGGTAGTGCCGGGGTCCGGTAGTACCGGTTCCAGGACCGGTAGTACCGCCGGAGACAGAGAGTTTTTGGCTTCTGTTGGGGTCGTCTGTTGGTGGCGATAGCGAGAGGTAGTATCTTGATGATAGTCCGTGTCGGTAATCAGCGACAGAGAGCATTTGGTCTCTTCCGCTGGTGCTCCTCCGTTCTGTGGGTCTTTCCCTTCGTACCTGAAGATGCACAAGGTATGCGTATGAAGTAGCAGGCCATCCAAGGTATATCGAAGTCACACAAGGAGAGGAGCGAGTTCACCTTAGCTTGAAGGAGTTTGGCTCGGGCGCGAGTCATGGGTCCACTTGGGGAGCTCATGGGAGTAGATGTAGTAGCGGTCGTAGGACGGGCTGCATCATCTCATGTATGTGAGGAATAGTTCCAAGAAACGAAAGTACCTGATAGTTAAGTTGTTTGGCACGAGATCTTGTGATGGGTCCTTGTATGTGTGTAGTTGTAGGTACAACGGTTGTATCAATAGAAGGGATGTCTACATCAATGAGGAAGCTCTTCGGGGAATACATCTTGGAATTCCTGCAAAATAGCCATCAAAGGAGGAACATTTGTCAAGTCATTAGTTCCTTGCGCTAGTCCCTTGCATACAAGGACATAGTGCAAGATGGATGGGTTGTTCCGCACTTCTCTCATGTCACTTTTGGTGGCAAGAAGACCACTCATTATTTTCCCACTCGAGTTTGGTTTGTGGCTCTCACTCACTATAGTGTGGTTCTCTCGCTCACCGCTCTTCTCACAAGGTGGTTTTGTGCTTTGCGCCCTTGCTAAAGCCTTTGCATTGTCCGTAATTATTTGTCTAGGAGTCATTGGTTGCAAAACACAAGTCTTTTCAAGCCATTTGAAGGTATAAGTGATTGTGTGACCATCATGTAAAGCATGCTTGTCATATTGCCATGGCCTTCCTAGCAACATTTGGCAAACCGTCATGGGGACCACATCACATTCCACCATGTCTTTGTATGGTCCAATTGAGAACGTTACCGATATGGTGTGCTTGATATTTATGGACCCTTGGTCACTTAGCCATTGTATATGGTAGGGATGCTTATGCGGATGGAGGGTGAGGTTGAGTTTCTCACACAATTCCGTGCTTGCAAGATTGTGGCAACTCCCTCCATCGATGACAACTTTGATGGACTTCCCATTGATAACGGCATGAGTTTGGAAGATGTTTGATCGTTGGTCTTCAATCTCATTGACTTGAGTATTTAAGACCCTTGTGACGACAAGCGATGGACTTGCGTCATGCTCACACACAAGTAGTTCCTGGTTGATATGGGGTGGCCCGATCTTCTCAGCAAGCACTTGTCGATGATGATGGTGGATGATAGATAACTAGCATGTAGCTATGAACTCTCCCGCTCGAACCCTGATGCCAATGCAACAACTCTCGAACCCTATGGGATATTCACAACACCACGCTCTTGCGCGCATTGCGACCCACGAACGGTAGTTTGCAATCTACTAATTCCCATTGGAACAACAGATCACACTCAATTGCAGTAGTATAACTCGATCACAGGGTAATTCCAGAGGTTCTTGATAAGAAACAACTCCAAAATAGTTTTAACGTGGTCTTGCCCTAACTATGGGGACGTCCCAGGGCTTATAAGAAGGTGGGGCCAAAATCGCTAAACAAAGCGTGTCCGATCGAGATCCGTCCGGATCTGGTAACTTCGGGGCGGACTTTCGCCCTAAGTAGGCGGATTATCCGCCCCGTTATCCTCCCTAGGCGGATTATCCGCCCCTATCTTGAGCCTCGCGCTGAAGTCCTTAGCGAATTCACGAGCAGGCGGATTATCCGCCCCTAGGGACGTGTAAGTACTCGTTGGAAAGCTCTCGGAGTGAGGTTTCCAAAAAGTGCTTATTTGCTTGATTTGGAGTTCGTATGAAGAATCCACGTCCGTTTCAATTTCAGGGCTTCTGTCTGTCCGAACTGAACCTTTCTTCTTGATGATCTTCTCTTGCGCCTTCCTCCCGCTCCTCCCTCGCGCATCCTTGGCGATCATCACGTCGGACTCCTTGCCTTCCTCCCTCTCCTTCCCGCTGGCGTTAGTCCGATGGATATTAAATCTAGTCAAACAATAACACCATGGTTTAGGTAGTATAAAGTTCTTATAAATCAATGTATCTTGTCCAACTAGGAATGAAGTCACCTTGTGATATTTTTCAATAAGGTTCAATATTTCATTCCAGCTGAGACAACTAGAATCTGCATGATCCATGATTGTATCCTCATCATCCTCCCTTTCTTCAAGAAAAGCCGTCATGACTTTGGGTAAGTGAAAGTGGAATGAACAAAAAGAACAACGTGTACGCAGAGTATATGTATACATAACATGTTGTATTATTTGTGTTCACGTGAATAATATGTTTACTATACATCAAGCAACTTAAATTGCAGGTATAAGTGAAGTACAAAGAATCATGATCATGTGGAAAAACAAATAGATATATAGTCTTGTTGTACATTACTAAATTCAGTTTTCTCAAAGAAGATCTATGATCAAATTTGTGATGAACAAGATCAAACCAATTCCAAATATGTGAAAACCAAACTGATTCATGCCATGCTTCAACTGCGCTACTCTGATTATTATGAACATAAACATTTTGTTCAGTATGTAACATGCAACTCAATTTGCAAATATAAGTGAAGTATACATCAGTAGCACACTTATGCAATACATTGTGGTACAAACACAAGGGGTATGAAAAATCTAATTCAAATCTAGAAAGATTGGAACAATCCAACATAGGTAAAGTTACTTTTGTTGGGTGGACTATATCAACTAGATGTGAATGTACTTTCATATTATCAAAAATTGTAGTATCTATCCCACCACAAAGGTATCTTGACAAAGAACATCTATGGCTAAACACAGCAAGTTTCAATTCAGCAATTCTATCACATGTAATGCATATGTGATCCACAAGAAAATTTTCATCGATGCTATATTCACCAATTAAATTAAAGATGAAATATGGAGAATATGTGCTTGAATTCAGACATGAAATTTCAGAAATCTTATCCACAGCACAACTCATATTCATAGGTTCATTTAGCATGATGGAATATACAATATCAGTAGGTGGTATGCGAGCAAGTATTTCCTTATGTGTAATCAGTACCACATGATCAAAATGCGAATTTGGTAAACTATCACATGGTGCTGTAACATTATTGCAAGACAAGTCACAAGGAGGTACCAACAAAGGAATAGACTCACAAAAGGTTGTGCTTGTTGGCTGTAGCTCCAAATTAGTACCGATATCTTCAGTATGCTCCTCACATGTAGTAGGTACTGGAACATCCTCCTCTAGTGACAATGCACAATCCAGCGATGCAGGTTGTAAAATAGATGGCTCCCTTTCTTCAAAAGCAACCTGCATATCACAAGAAACAACACTAGGAGTAGAGATAATTACATTAGTAGAAACCTCATCTGTCTCACCAACTTTCACTCTCGGTTCTTCTACGATGAGATCAACATGTGGGTTTATGTTGGTGGTTACAGGTGGACAGAGGTTTTGACGCCTAATCTCCTGAAATTGCTTAATATGTGTACGTGATAACCAAGTGTGCTTATCATTCCAAAAGATGGAAGGATCAGAATATTCATTACCAAACACAACCTGGAAGTGATTACACCAGTTTGTTCCCAACATGATATGGCAGGAGTTAAATGCTCTAGGAACGATAAAACAAGAAACATATCTGTGAGGGCCATAAATGGTGAGGGGAACACATGCGATCTGAGTAACTGGTAGTGCATGACCAGAAGTTGCTAACATAAATGGGATTGTTAATGCACGTGTGTATAATTGTAACTTGTCAACAACCTCAACACTAACCAAGTTTATGGAAGAACAAGTATCAATGGTAGTAGCAGCATGTCTACCACAAATTTCCGTCGTAAAGTGGAACAAACCCGGATTAGGCACTACTCCTGACTCCTCCTCCCAAAATGTATGACTCGGTGGTATCGTAATGGAAAGGGATAATCATCTGCATCCTTTTTCTGCATCACATCAACACTACTAGAAGACATGATTAGTATGTTAGTGCATAAAACAAAATCTGTTGGTGGAACTCTCACAACTCACTCAAAACTAACAAGAAAGCAGATCTTACCGTTCCAAAGTGAATAGTGATGCTTACCAATTCGAATCAACAACTTATGCACGGATGTGATGAAGTGAATATCAAGGGTATAGAGAACGATCACAGGGCACACATGTTATTTATGGTGGAGCTGTAGGTATGGAATCCTAACTACACCGCAAACAAGTCCTAGTGCTGATCGTTATGATAACCCAAGAAACACACACGGTGGAGATAAACGTGGCAAAGCAATTTATGAATAGGAATATTGCAATGCACAAGAGAGACGCTAGTAATAGCTCAAAATAAACAGGCATAAGATTGCTCAATCTACAAGTGCTATGATCAACTAGGCCTCCAATAATGCATACTTTGATATCTCTTTTTGTCACGCTTGTAGCTCTTTTCTCTTTTTTTTATACTGAATCTCTTTTCCTTTTCTGTTTTTATTTTTATTTTTCAACTATATGACTCAAAGCAAAACGAATGCAAACTTCTAAACAAACTTGGGGGCCCGGATAATCCGGTTTTTTCGAGGGCCGGATAATCCGGTCTGTCGGGGCGAAAATTTTGCACTTTCAAAACCCTAATGAGCAGCCTGTCAGAGCAAAGCAACTAGTCTCGTGATGCGTTCCTAAACGGATCTGTAGATAGGCTGTAGCTAGGTTTGAAACACAAAGTGCGCTATGTGGACTCGGAAAGTAGATGGAAACTTGCGGAAAAGCGGTGATGGTGGACTCGGTGAAAACAAGATCAAAACCCTAAACGTAAACACAAACGAAAACTAGACTCCTACGAGAAAAACCTTCAGATCGGATCTACGAGAAGACACGACCAGCAAATAAAACTTGAAAACGATGCAATCTAGGCTAGGGCAAATCTTTTTGTATGGCTTTTTACGTAGGACGAAAACTAGAACTAATCTATGGATGGATTTGTGGATGCTCACCGAGTAAACGAGGAAATCTGATACCAAGATGATATGGGGTGGCCCGATCTTCTCAGCAAGCACTTGTCGATGATGATGGTGGATGATAGATAACTAGCATGTAGCTATGAACTCCCTTTCGAACCACGATGCCAATGCAACAGCTCTCGAACCCTATGGGATATTCACAACACCACGCTCTTGCGCACGTAGCCGTCGACCATGAACGGTAGTTTGCAATCTACTAATTCCCAATGGAACAACAGATCACACTCAATTGCAGTAGTATAACTCGATCACAGGGTAATTCCAGAGGTTCTTGATAAGAAACAACTCCAAAATAGTTTTAACGTGGTCTTACCCTAACTATGGGGACGTCCGGGGCTTATAAGGCGGTACCGGCCAAAATCGCGAAACAAAGCGTGTCCGATCGAGATCCGTCCAGATCTGTTGGTAACTTCAGGCGGACTTTCCGCCCTAAGTAGGCGGATTATTCGCCCAGTTATCCTCACAGGCGGATTATCCGCCCCTATCTTGAGCCTCGCGCTGAAGTCCTTAGAATTCTGGAGCGGGGCGGATTATCCGCCCTTGTGGGGCGGATTATCCGCCCCTAGGGACGTGTAAGTACTCGTTGGAAAGCTCGGAGTGAGGTTTCCAAAAGTTCTTATTTGCTTGATTTGGAGTTCGTATGAAGAATCCACGTCCGTTTCAATTTGTGGCTTCATGCATCCGTGAACCTTTCTTCTTGATGATCTTCTCTTGCGCCTTCCTCCCGCTCCTCCCTCGCGCATCCTTGGCGATCATCACGTCGGACTCCTTGCCTTCCTCCCTCTCCTTCCCGCCGGCGTCAGTCCGATGGATATTAAATCTAGTCAAACAATAACACCATGGTTTAGGTAGTATAAAGTTCTTATAAATCAATGTATCTTGTCCAACTAGGAATGAAGTCACCTTGTGATATTTTTCAATAAGGTTCAATATTTCATTCTAGCTGAGACAACTAGAATCTGCATGATCCATGATTGTATCCTCATCACTGGTCATCTTCCAAATGTTTCCTTGCCATTGCTTCCTTGACCCTTGCATCAAAATCATCTTCACTCAAGTATTCTTCATCGACATTGTCGTGGATGAACAAAAATTTCTTGTTTCCACATGCGGCCGACTTGTGTCCTTTGCCTCCACACTTGTAGCACTCACCATTGAATGGTTGTTCATCCTTTGTGTATTTGCCACTAGGGGGCGGTTTTCCTTGAGGAAGTGTTGGCTTGAAGGGAAGCTTGGTGGTACTTGATGAGCTTCCACTTGGTGTTGTTAGAGTAGTGGTTGGCGCTTGCTTGTATGTGAAGTACATCTTTGGCTTGTTGTACTTGATGTCCTCTTGCACTTGACGCTCGGCTTTTGATGCTATGTGTACAAGCTCAACCATGTTGTTGTACTTTTGGAACTCGATGATGCGCTTGATTGGATGGTTCAAGCCATTGAGGAAACGTTCCATTGTTTGTTCATCACGCTCTTCAATGTTGGCACGGATCATGTTGAGCTCCATTTGCTTGAAGTACTCTTCCACGGTCTTTGTCCCTTGACTAAGCGTTTGAAGCTTGTTGAAAAGGTCACGCGTGTAGTGCGAAGGAACAAAGCGGGATCTCATATGAGCCTTCATATCTTGCCAAGTTGAAATTGGAGGCTCTTCTTTTGCTTCATGAGCGACTTGGACTTGTTCCCACCAAAGGTTGGCATACTCATCAAACTCGAGGGAGTCCATGGCCATCATCTTCTCATTGCTATAGTTGTGCATGCGGAAGATCTTGTCAACCTTGAGTTCCCATGAGAGATATTCTTCGGGTTCATTGGAACCGGTGAACTTGGCATGGTAAATTTGAGCTTGCCGAAAGTTCCGGTGTCGGCGGTTGCCATGATTTTGGCGGCCATCGTCATCATCCGAGCTCTCATTTCTTGCTTGGTGATGGTTGCGTTGCCCTTGCGGTTGTTGAGGTGCCGCGTTTGGTGGAGGAACTTGATTTTGACAACGAGCTTGGGGAGCTTGCTCGTGTTGTTGGCGCGGTTGAGGAGGAGGAGGTTGTTGGTCCTCACGACGAGCTTGGGGAGCTTGGACGGGACCATCCCGGTGCCTTGAAGCGTGACGGCGAGGTGCGCTTGATTCACTTGAGGAGTGCCATGACGAGCTTGAGTCGCGCAATCGTGGCCTTGCTAGCCCATCAATGAGGCGTTGAAACTTCTCATCCGTTGCAGCGAGGGCACGGCCAAGAGCTTCATTTTGATGGATGAGGTTGTGTTGCATGGCATGCATTTGTCGTCGAACTTCTTCGAAGCGGTTGTCGATGTTATTGAATTCCACGCGGGCTTCGCTAAGTTGTTCGTCTTGGCGCCGCTCAAGGGCTTCACAATGGTAGTTGAATTCTCCTCGGACCTTCCAATGATCCCATCTTGTCATGTATTGTGTGTCGTCCTCTGGAGGTGGTGGTGGATGGGACGACTCTCCATTCCTGTCCATGATGCAAAGCCAACAAGGGTTGTATATGGAGAAGAAGAACGCGGGGAGTTAGCCTTTTACCTCACCTTGGAGATTGTATCAAACCAATTGCCACACAAGAGAGCTAATAGATTGCAAAGTGAAATCGCAAATAAACTCACACATAAATAAGCTACAACTCTCAAAGGCTTTTGGTTTAAGGTTAGGGTTGTGGAAAACCAAGCGAAACAACACAAGCAAAAGGTTATTGTTCTACGTGGTAAAGAACCAAAGATCAAAAGCAAAAGGATACGATCTACAAAAACACGGGAGAATGCACACGTGGAGATTAAAGGGGTTAGCACGACTATGAAAATGAGCACAAAAGGTCCTAATGAAGACTACGCTCGGTTGTCGTGCCAACTCAAGGAGACACCACAACTCGTTTGCCAAAAAAGGATAAGCAACGGATTTGTGCACTTGCCTTGGCGCGCTCTTTCCTCTCTCTTTTTGCTTACAATCTTGATACTCTCTTTGTTTTGGGAGACTATGTATCTTTATATTTTTCTCTTTTTTTTTTAAATCTTTTTCTCCCTTTCTATACTACTATGTTAAGTTTTGTATTTGCGCTCACACTCTCACTTTCCAAAGGCAAGTGCACAATGCTTAGACAAACACAAAATGAGTTGCTCTCATAGGATAGATACACACAAAGGAAGATATGGGGCTGTCAAAGTGGCGCAAGTTATACCTTTGGTATTGTTGACGACTTGCAACCGGTGATGTGGAAGATGTTCGGGAGTCACGGTGTCGAGGAGCGTGTGAAGTAGGGATTTGCGGAAGCTTGTTGTTAGTTTTTGGCGGCACGCACGCGAAACACGAACAAAACAAGGAAGAAACCGTCAAAATTTGTGAACTGCCAAAATTTTCGGCGCAGGAACCGGCGGCGCCGGGTCTGCCGCCGGAAATTCCGGTCGTCGGTCCGGTCTGACCGGAGCTGTCGCCGGAATTTCCGGTTGCAGAACCGGTTCGCCGGATCTGGTGCCGAAACCTGTTCGAGATGAACTCCAAAAAGTCAAACTGAGAATTCCGTCAAAATTTCGATAAAATTAGGCTGGGGAAAGGTCAAGGGATGTAGATCAAGACCCAAAGCAACAGATCTATGAACCAAAACCACGAAAAACTCACCAAATCCAGAGATCGATTCGAAGGCAATTTGGGGCTCTTTTTTTTGGGGAAATTTCGATTTTATGGTGGATAGAAAAAAAATTGAGGGGAAATTCGTGATCAACCTTGCTCTTGATACCAATATGTTAGGGGTGACCCCTTGGGGTGGCCCGATCTTTCACGAATTCCGAGGGAATCAAGGGAAAAAGCGGTGGAAGGGGAAAGGGGATGAAATCCACGAACACACACGCGAAGAACTCGATGAACACATACACGCGAAAACACGATACAGGGCGATAGCTCACGCCGGTGGCAACCGGTCCAACACATTCCCTAGGATCGGCGTTGGGCAAGACACTCTCCCACGACCAACAACGGGGGTGAGAGGCTTGATGAGATCTTGACTACTTGGGCACGAGACACCGAGATCCCAAGGACTTGTACAACTTTAACGCACTAGGCAAAATCCAAGAGGTTTGTGGAAAATTTGGTGCTCCTTGTCAAGGAGCATGAGACAAATAGTTGATAGATCCTCAAAGGGGTGTCTTCAACTACAATTATCCAAGTCTAGGGTTTACAATAGAGGGTGGGGGCTATTTATAGGCCAGCCACATAAACAGGGGTAATTTAGGTACGAAAAGGTAAAGTCTAGGAGAAATAAGGGGTTACGCGGGCCAAGCCCGAAAGTTGACTTGAATCTGAGGGTTTCCAGCGAGGGGTCCGGCGGCGCCGGAGTGGTCGCCGCCGACATTTCTGGTCGCCCACCGGAAAGCCTTTCAGAACACCTTGTCGGTCGTTCGCCGGAAGTTTCGGTCGTCGCCGGAATTGTCGTAGAGGGGGCCGGTCGACCGGGCCTGTCGCCGGAATTGTCGGCGTGGGGATCGGTTCGCCGGGCCTGGCGCCGGTTTGCTCTGGAGTATTTCCTCGGCTGCCTTTGGTCCCACCCTTGACGATCCTTCATTGGGTTCATAGCTGAGGATGCACAAGGTTTGGGAATGAAGTAGCAAGCCATCCAAGGGTGTATCGAAATCACACGAGGAAAGGAGCGAGTTAACCTTAGCATGTAGGAGCTTGGTTCGAGCGCGAGTCATCGGTCCACTTGGGGGACTAGTTGGTGGGGATGTAGACGCATCCGAAGGATGGGCTGCATCAGATCACCTTTCCTGCCGCGGCACGAGTCCGAGTTGAGTTATTGTTTCCTAGTTTTTTCTTTTTACTTTCCTTCCTTGTTGTTTCCGTGTTGAGCTAAAGTCCGTGTCGAGCTAAGAGTTCAGGCGTAAGTCCAGGAGAGCAAAAAAAAACAATTCTGGCTATACTGATTTTAGGCTCTGGGGATCACTTTTCTCCATCGGCCGTTATAGCGATATTTTTTTATGCCTGCACGCTTTTCGGAGCATAATACAAAAATTTCGAAATTTTTATTGGGGCTAACCTGTTTCTAGACCCCGTCTATCAGTTCTAGATACTCGTCATCATAGTGATTTTCGACATCTCGTTTCGCTTTTCAGGTTGCCATATCATCATACATTGCTTGTTGTGTCGCGACGTGACATCGTTGGTGATCTAGGCTCGCGTCTCTAGTACGGTCTAGCCTACGACCATCACAGTACCGCCGTTGAGCATTCTTTCAACATTTGCATTGTTGTTTTGATAATTGCTAACCCCTTTGCTAAGCCTTCCCAGAGCTCCACAGATTTCTCCACGTGCGGTGTCTCAAATCCTGGTAATCGCTCGGTTCAATCTCTGGACCCACTACTCCTCGCGGTTGCACATCGCTTTTTCCTGTTGTTTGGTAAGAACTTGTAAGAGCTTCGTATATTGCTTGACGGATTACGCGTGCCTTCCACCATATTTCCGTAGTTATAGGCATATATACCTGTGCTTTTTAAAGGACTAACCATGACAGATACTTCGCGTAACCCTACCACAATGACGAACCAAGAACTTCATGCCCACTTCTCTGAGCTCTTGGTCGGTCGCGCTGAAGATGTGGATGCACGACTAGAGGAGTTTGACACCAAACTCACCAACGCCATGGACAAGATCGATGGACTCGAGAAATCCTTCGACGACAAGCTTGACGCTCTGTTCAAGGAGGTTTTGAACATATTGCCGGCACCAGCATCCGCACCCGCCCCATTGGCACCTCGGCATGGCACACGGCGCATTCCGATCACGGGTCATACTACTGGTTCAGCGCAGACTCGGCCATCACTGCATTGAGGCACCTCGAGCTTCCACCGCGGTATTCTGCGACATTGAAGCGCACGACGGGTACTACTACGACCTCGATGACGACGATATGTTTGACGAGGAGGTTGAACAACTTCCACACCCTGCTGGCCGACCCCGACATTACCACCGCAATGCTCGACCACCGGTACGTGATGATGATCATGTTGCAAAGCTTAAATTAAATATTCCATCTTTTGAGGGTAAATATAATCCTGATGCATATCTTACATGGGAGATGGAAGTAGAACAACGTTTTGCATGTTTAAAATATCCTGAGAATATGCGTGTTAGTGCTGCTACATGTGAATTTACTAAATGTGCTTCCCTTTGGTGGTCTGAGTATTGTCGTTTAAATCCTACTACTATTCCTCGTACTTGGACTGCTTTAAAAACTGCTATGCATGTTCGTTTTGTGCCTCCCACTTATCAACGTGATTTACTAAAGAATCGGACACGTTTGGAACAAGGGAAAAATTCTGTAGAAGAGTATTATCAGGAATTGCAAACGAGGATGGTTCGATGTGGTCTTGTTGAATGTACTGAACAAATGCTTGCACGTTTCTTTGGTGGATTAAACAAGGACATTCAACACATATTAGACTATAAGGAATATAATTCCATCACTCGTTTGTTTCATCTTGCTTGCAAAGCTGAACGTGAAGTGCAGGATCGCCAAACACCATGGAGGAGGACTAATAATTCTGCAGGTCACACATCCACTTGGACATCCCGACAATCAGCGCCTTCTTCTCGTGATTCTCCACCAGCTACTACCACATCCAAGGCCACCACAAGATTTCCGTCAGCTGCTCCTCCACCATCATCCAATGCTCCTGCTCGTTGTGCATCTTCTATGGCTTCCACGGGTAAAACAAAGGATATACAATGCCACAAGTGCTAGGGT
Organism: Avena longiglumis; assembly: GCA_030063025.1. NCBI lineage: Eukaryota > Viridiplantae > Streptophyta > Magnoliopsida > Poales > Poaceae > Avena > Avena longiglumis. The sequence continues at coordinate 314,792,008 of CP125977.1, forward strand.
TTTGGTCATATTGAGAGACAGTGCACAACACAACGTGTTATGATGGTGCGTGTAACACCCCTGGTCACTCCGGACCGACGGCTGTCACTTCTGGCAGCTCAATAGGATCTCTAGACTAACCTTACAGACCAACACTAGTCTTTTCTGCGCACTTTGTCCTCACTCATGCGCACCCGGTTACCCACTTCCCGGTCGGTCACCCATCCTAGAATTGCTCTAGGCCAAACACGCTTAACCTTAGAGTTCTTTTCGAATGAGCTTTCGGAAAAGAAGTTGCAACTTGTTGGTATGGGTTTCCTATCAATCCTATTGAGCCATGCCCCGGGGTCTCACATACACCCACCCTTAGAAGATCGACGTCCTCGTCGATCAACCACAAGCTAGGAACATCCCCTCTTGGCACACGTCTGTGCGTCCAGTGTCGGCCCATTGCCATGTCGTGTCCACTCTGGGCCACACGCGCCATGCTAGACATGTCCGCCACTGACCCGCACACGCCCATGTAACCGCGAGGGTCGGCTCTGATACCACTTGTAACACCCGGTCCTCCCGGACGGGCCACTTCTAGCAGCAGATGGGATCTCTATACTAACCTCACAGACCAACTCTAGTCTTTTCTGCGCACTTTGTCCTCACTCATGCGCACCCGGTTACCCACTTCCCGGTCGGTCACCCATCCTAGAATTGCTCTAGGCCAAGCACGCTTAACCTTAGAGTTCTTTTCGAATGAGCTTCCGGAAAAGAAGTTGCAACTTGTTGGTATGGGTTTCCTATCAATCCTATTGAGCCATGCGCCAGGGTCTCACATACACCCACCCTTAGAAGATCGACGTCCTCGTCGATCAACCACAAGCTAGGAACATCCCCTCTTGGCACACGTCTGTGCGTCCAGTGCCGGCCCATTGCCATGTCGTGTCCACTCTGGGCCACACGCGCCATGCTACACATGTCCGCCACTGACCCGCACACGCCCATGTAACCGCGAGGGTCGGCTCTGATACCACTTGTAACACCCCCGGTCACTCCGGACCGACGGCTGTCACTTCTGGCAGCTCAATAGGATCTCTATACTAACCTCACAGACCAACTCTAGTCTTTTCTGCGCACTTTGTCCTCACTCATGCGCACCCGGTTACCCACTTCCCGGTCGGTCACCCATCCTAGAATTGCTCTAGGCCAAGCACACTTGACCTTAGAGTTCTTTTCGAATGAGCTTCCGGAAAATAAGTTGCAACTTGTTGGTATGGGTTTCCTATCAATCCTATTGATCCATGCGCCAGGGTCTCACAGTGCGTGATGGTCAATATGATTCAGCGAGTGGCTTTGATGAAGATACATTAGCTCTTATTTCTGCTCGAGATGGAGACGATTGTGATTCTGATGAAGAGATAGAGGTAATGGGAGCTGAAGCTGCCGATCAATACAAGAGCTTAATTACACAACGTGTGTTGAGTGTGCAATTGAGCAAATCTGAGCATGATCAACGCCACAACCTGTTCCAAACACGTGGTGTTGTCAAGGAAAGAGCTATAAGTATCATCATTGATGGAGGGAGTTGTAATAATCTGGCTAGTGTTGACATGGTAGAGAAGCTTGCACTTCCAACAAGACAACGCACACATTCATATTACATCCAATGGTTTGAGAGTTCTCGCAAGATCAAGGTAACACGAACGGTATACGTGCATTTTACTATTGGTACATATTCTGATTTTGTTGATTGTGATGTTGTACCTATGCAAGCTTGTTCTCTGTTACTTAGTAGACCATGGAAATTTGATAGAGAATCTGTTCATAATGGAAAAACTAATCACTATTCTCTTATGCATGATGGAAAGAAAATTGGTCTAAAACCTATGACTCCCGAACAGATTTTAAAAGATGATCTTGCTAGAGCTAGTAGAGCTAAAATTGAGGAGAAAAATAAAAGTGAGAATCAGATTGTTGCTGCAGATTTTGTACCACCAAATAACACTAAATCTGATTCTCAACATGCTACTGAAATTCGTTTGAAGAGTTTATGTATGCTTGCAAATAAAATTTATATTGCTGAACTGGATGTAAACAATACTCAATGTTATGCAATTGTCTGCAAAGAGTTTTGGTTTTCATTTGAGGATATGCCTCCTTCTTTGCCACCCGCTATTGCTAACCTTTTGCAGGAATATGAGGACGTTTTTCCCGCTGAGCTGCCACCAGGACTAACTCCTATTAGAGGAATTGAGCACCAAATTGATCCCATTCCTGGTGCTATGTTGCCCAACCGCGCGCCATATAGAACCAATCCAGAGGAGACAAAGGAGATACACCGCCAAATTCAGGAACTACTCGACAGAGATCATATTCGTGAGTCCCTTAGCCCCTGTGTTGTTCCTATTATTTTGGTACCTAAGAAAGATGGTTCTTTGCGCATGTGTACTGATTTTAGAGCTATCAATAATATTACTATTCGATATCGTCATCCTATTCCACGTTTGGATGACATGCTTGATGAATTGAGTGGCTCTACCATGTTTTGTAAAGTTGATTTGCGTAGTGGTTACCACCAGATTCGTATGAAATTGGAAGATGAATGTAAAACAACATTTAAAACTAAGTTCGGTTTATATGAGTGGTTAGTGATGCCGTTTGGTTTAACTAATGCACCGAGCACTTTCATGAGATTAATGAACGAAGTTTTACGTGCTTTCATTGGACGCTTTATGGTAGTCTACTTTGATAATATTCTGATTTATAGCAAATCTTTAGAGGATCATTTGGTCATTTACGTGCTGTTTTGAATGTTTTACGTGATGCACGTTTGTTTGGTAATCTTGAGAAGTGCACCTTTTGCACCAATCGAGTTGTGTTCCTTGGCTATGTTGTTACATCAGATGGTATTGAAGTGGATCCAGCCAAGATTGAAGCTATTGAGAATTAGCCGTAGCCCAAGACAGTCACACAAGTGAGGAGTTGATGAAGGGGTTAACCTCTCGGGTGGCCCGATCTTCACGGATCTCGTGGTCAAATCGATGGGAAAGCGAGGGGAAAGGGAGAAGGTAGCGGAAGCGAACACACACCTCGCGAAGAACACGACGAACACACGCAAGACTCACACGATACAAGGCCGATTGCTCCTGAACGGCGGCCACTGGTCCGATAGAATCCTCGCAAGGAAAGATCGGTCAACGTGCTCCCTCAAATCCACATCGGAGAAGGAAGAACACCTTGGGGAGGGTCTTGACAACTTGGAGACAAGACAATGAACTCCAAGGCCTTGTTCAACGATGGATGTGTGATGCAAAGTCCAATCGAGGTTGGTGACGATAGTCGGTCCCCTTGGTAAAGGGGATGAGGCAAAACTAGAGATTCCATAATGGGGGTTGTCTTTAGTCTATCATCTATGCCTAAAGGATACATGAAGGGGTGGGGCTCTATTTATAGGCCAGCCACATAAACAGGGGTAGTTTAGGGATAAAACTAGGGTTTGGACGAGCTAGAGGGGTACATGGGCCGAGGGCCTAGCTGGCGGCGCGTGGGCCCATCACACAGGCCGGAGACTCCGGTGTAGGGCCCGGAGATTCTGGTCAGTCTCCGGTGTCGTCTCCGGAGTGGCATACTGACTGTCCCCGGGACGGTTGCTAGGGTCAGTCCGGAGATTGGTGCGCAGGACCGGAGACTCCGGTGTAGCAGGATCGGAGACTCCGGTGTAGGCCGGAGACTCCAATGGTTCAGTCGTGGCTTCTTCCGCCTCCTCTTCCAAGCCTCCGTCTTGTCGGGCTTGATGTTCCGGGCTTCCTCCCTTGCCTCCGTACTTGTCGGTGTGAACCTATCATGCATATGTGACGGAGTATGAAGTAGCATACCATTCAATAGGTAGGAAGTGGGCTCACATAGAGGAACGGATTCACCTTTGGAGTCCATGACGACTTGGCGTAAGTTGGAGACCATGATGTGGTAACGACCATAGGTCGGGCTGCATCATCTTCCCCCCCCCCCCTTCAAAAAGAGTCGTCCTCGACTCTCCATGCTCATCACGAAGTAGAAGAGGTCAAAGGACATCCTTGATCCTGGGGTTCACCATATAGTCGTCCTCGGGAAGATTGACTTGACAACACTTCAATGTTCCTTCACCCTCCATGAAGCCTACAAAGCTCACGGCAAAAGCGAAGCAACACTCAAAGCGTAGCCAATTCATGAACATTATAGCCTGAGTCCTCAAGTAGAAGGAAGTCACCTTAGCTTGTAGAGATAGCTCGATGAAGGGTAGCCATAGGTAACTCTCTTCGGTTCTTATTATCGACATATAGTCCATAGAGGTTGACGTGTATGCATTTGTACCTTTACACAACAAAGACCAAACAAAATATTTTCGTGCGTGATAGAGGAGCATGTCAAATGTGGCATGTCCATTCTTGTTCACAACACTATTAGCACAATACATGTATAGCAAATGGAATGCATATGCAATGTCAATGTGCATGGAAATCGTTTGAACATCATCCAAATGTGGGAACTCAAAAACTCCATATAACATAGTAGGGTGGCACGCAAAGCAATTGACTAACATATATATCAACACCTTTGATGCAAGAATTGGATAATTCGGCAAAAACACACAAGGAAGAATGTCCAAAACAACATCATTATGTGTGCCAACCAACCAGTGGAAAGGAAAATTGTTCAAGATGTTGGATGTCACACACAAATCATCGAAAGCAAATATCATGCGGATATGAGTATCCCAAGCGGAAGCAAAAACAACATGTTTGCAAACAAACCAAATGAAAGAGCAAGTGGTCCTTATGTTTGTTGCAACAAGACGAGATACTTGGAAGTTCTCATGACAATACATGCTCTTAATTGCATTATGGTTGCACAAAAAACATCGGAAAGAGAAATTGTTCAACATTTTTGTTGCCACACACAAAGCATCAATATCCAATAGCAAAGAAATATGAATGTCACAAGGTGAGATAATACCATCAACATGCTTGCAATCAAACCATAGAAAAGAGCACTTTTCCAACATGAAAGATGCAAAGCATGCAAAAGGTATCAGAGCTGGGTTCGATCTTGAACTCACTTGTGGGATGCTCTCAAGAGCTCTTTTTGTCAACTCGTTATCAACCGAGGTTGACATGATAGTGCGGGTACCTACACAGATCATACACAAAAGGAAGAACGTGTGTGCATGGTAGAGATACACATCATCCATCATGACGTATCTCTTCTTGTGCACATCACCATTAATGTCAATCAAGTATGAAATCGATGCATGGTGAGTATGCAAGTGGGGAACATGCTTATCATGACAATCATCAAAATCTCCAAAAATTGAGAAAGCTATGGGGGCCATCTCATTATAACGCAAATGATCAATATTTTTACAAGCAAAACAAGTGGAATAACAAGCATTCATCTTATCGCAAGCAACGGGAGAAATTGAATGACTAGCATGACAAGGCAAGTCCGAAGCAATTGGAGGATACACACAAGATGCATAGCATGGCATGTTTATGGCAATGATATCGCAATCAAACAATTCCACAAGATCAATATTATGCAAAGGCAAAGCATCACATGGGAATATGAATGAAGCATGTAATGTCACAAGTATCATCCATAGCATGCATATCCTCACATTTCATCATGTCCACTAGTGGGATCATGGCATCATCAACACCCTTATTGTTACCTTGGTCATACATCTCATATGAAGTGGGTGTTGTGGTAGTAGTGGCCTCCTCGTGGACGACTTCGTCTTCTTGATGTAGCCATGGCATAGCATCCTCTTCATCCACCATGTACAACTTCTTCATTCGAGGCATCATTGTTTCATGTCTTGGAGCGTCTTCATTCATGGAACCTAGCACAACATAAGAGAACACACTAGAGGTATAGGGTAAGTCGCTAGAAATCAAAATGGTCTCACTTGACCTATCAACTACCACTCTCAACTCACTCAGTGTATCACTCATGCCCTCAAAGTGGGAGCACTCAATCTCACATAAGGTGGAGTCACTCATATCACTCTTGTTCTCACTCAAGTGAGCTAAGTGGCTCTCATACTCACATGGGATTGGTACCACATCATAACTCAAGCATATAGGGATAGGCTCGGTTTCCTCAACTCCATGCGCCTCCTTTGGTGAAGGTAAAATCCCATGCTCACCATTCTTGACCTTGTCGCCTCCAAGGTTGGTTGCCATAAGATGGGCATCATCGCCCACCTCCTTAGTCAAAGGGAAAATCTCATGCTCGACCGTCCCATCTTATAGTAGTGGTGGAGGTAGTCTCATGCTATCCAACTTGGCGAAGTAGAGGGCTTCATTTTCCTCGTTCGCGAGGTCGTGGAAGTCAAGCGTAGGCGTTGAAGCTTGATGGCGTGGACGAAGGCTTGCTCTTGGTGCCCATTTGGTGGTGGCACTAGTAGTTGAAGGTTCCTTGTGATGGTGTCGACGAAGGTCATTAGCATGCGTCGAGATGTTGAGAGATTTGTGGCACGCTGCACTACTTGTCAAAAAGCTAAGTCTCGCCTTAATCCACATGGTTTATATATGCCTCTTCCTGTTCCTAGTGTTCCTTGGGAGGATATTTCTATGGACTTTGTTTTGGGATTGCCACGTACACAGAAGGGGCGGGATAGTATTTTTGTTGTTGTGGATCGGTTTTCTAAAATGGCACACTTTATTCCTTGTCATAAAACGGATGATGCTGCGCATATTGCTGATTTGTTCTTTCGTGAAATTGTTCGTTTACATGGTGTGCCAAATACTATTGTTTCTGATCGTGATACAAAATTTCTTAGCCACTTTTGGAGATGTTTATGGGATAAGTTGGGGACTAAATTGCTATTTAGTACTACATGTCATCCCCAAACTGATGGACAAACTGAAGTATTAAATAGAACTTTGTCTACCATGTTGCGGGCTGTTTTAAAGAAGAACTTATAATTGTGGGAAGAGTGTTTACCTCATATAGAATTTGCTTATAATCGTTCGCTGCATTCTACCACAAAGATAATTGCCCGTTTGAGATCGTGTATGGTTTTGTTCCTCGTGCACCTATTGATTTATTGCCTTTACCTTCTTCGGTGCAAAATAATTTGGATGCTACACAATGCGCTGAAATGATATTAAACTTGCATAAGACTACTAAAGATAGCATAGAACACATGAATGCTAAGTATAAACTTGCTGGGGATAAAGGGAGAAAGCATGTTATGTTTAATGTTGGAGATCTTGTTTGGTTACATTTGCGTAAAGATCGTTTTCCTGATTTACGCAAGTCTAAGTTAATGCCGCGTGCTGCTGGTCCCTTTAAGGTGTTAGAGAAAATAAATGATAATGCATATAAACTTGAGTTGCCTGCAGACTTTGGTATGGTTAGTCCTACGTTTAACATTGCAGATTTGAAGCCTTACTTTGGTGAGGAAGATGAGATTTCATCGAGGACGACTTCAATTCAAGAAGGGGAGCATGATGTGGACATCCCATCTATTGATACAACCGTTGTACCTACAGCTACACACATACAAGGACCTATCACAAGATCTCGTGCCAAACAACTTAACTATCAGCTACTTTCATTTCTTGGAACTATTCCTCACATACATGAGAATATGATGCTGCCTAAATCAGATGTATTTCTTACTCTTAGGAATGATGGACCAAGCATGGATGAGAGGGACAAGCATTGGAGCATGGTCATGCATGGAGATGGCAGCAAGCATGTGATGATTCAAGAGAAGGCCACAGATAAAGATTTCAGAAATTTGAGGCCACCATAATGAAGAAAGAAGGCTTGGACGAAATATTCAAGATTAATACTTCACAATTCGTCCATAGCTTAATATGGTGCCGCGACACCTTTATTTTGGGCCAGGCCCATGTAATTTTCGCAGGATTTTAAATAGCCACTTTTTAGAGTCCGTATTTGAGGAGAAAAGGACTTCTAGGGTTGGATTCGGCCACCACTTCTATGGCTGGCCGAAACCCCACCTTTTCCTCCTTAAATACTCCCCTTAGCCGTCACCGTAGACAGGGATTTTGTTTAGACATTAAGTTTGCCATCATAGCAACATCGCCAAGGCTCGAGCGTCGCAGAGGCCTCTTGTACTTCGCACCTATACAAGATCCCACCTTTTTTCAATAAAGCTTTCATCTTAATCCACAATATCTTGATTGCAATATTAGTTCTTACTTGTTCTCGATTTTAGGTAGGAATTAAGACCCTCGCTTGTCAGGCTGATCGTGTTCCCGCAGGATCGGTAACCTCCAGGAGATTGGCCTAGCGATTGCATTGGCGCTCGTGCTCGCACGTGTAGTCGGATCGTCAAGCCCGAACTCCACCAAATCGACTATCACCATCTCATCGAAAGATCGGACACCTTTGCTCTATCACAACTCCCTCTCTTTGTTGTCGGTTTTGCAAGGTACACAAGCTCAACAACCACCTACAAGGAACATGCTACAAGATCTCTAACCACGCCTTGATGACAAGATCAACTTCAAGATCTTCAACCAATTTGAACAAGGCTACGACACCGGAGACCCAACCACATAGAATCTCAAGATCATGGGTACATCTCCCTCCTTACATGATGATGGAACTTTGTCGAGGACGACTCGTTTTCAAGCGAGGGGAGATGATGCAGCCCAACACTTGGCGTTCACCATTGGTCCACATTATGCTACGCTAACCATCACTCCAAAGGTGAATTCATTTCTCACCTTCCCTTCCCTTGGTTATCATGAGAATGGGATGCTACTTGAGAAAATGCCCATGATGTGACTAGGTCCATGACCACACTACCAAGAGGATGCGACAAGGATGAACCTAGAGCCAAGACACCCAAGCAAGAGGCCTAGAAGAGAAGACGCAAGAAGCTGCTAAAGCCATACCAGAGTCTCCGGACCAGTAGACCGGAATCTCCGGCCAGCGACACCGGAGTCTCCGGCCCATATCAGAACCGGCCCCCAAACCAAAGCCTGGGAGACTGACCAGAATCTTCGGTCCAGACCGGAGTCTCCGGACCTCTACACTAGAGTCTCCGGACCGTGTGCTTCGGGCCTGCGCTCCTCAAGTTAGGAATGGCCCATGTAACGCCCAGAACTTCGTGATTATGCCTGTTTTACCCCTAGTTTGTGGCTGGCCTATATATAAGCCCCCACCCCTCCTTCAAACACTGGAGTTGAAGATGAAAGAAGGAATGTGCCTAACCCTAGATGGGAACCCCTCTCTATAGTTAATCTATGAGTTGTACAACGCCTTGGAGTTCGGTGTTTGTCTCCAAGTTGATGCAGCCCGTCCTCCGACCGCTACTACATCTACTCCCACGAGCTACCCAAATGGACCCATGACTCGTGCCCGAGCCAAGCTCCTTCAAACTAAGGTGAACTCGCTCCTCTCCTTGTGTGACTTCGACACCCCCTTGGATGGCTTGCTACTTCACACGCAAACTCATGCATCATCAGTGCAGAAGAAGCCACCGCCGCCAGACATGGCGGTACTACTGTTGGGACGACTGCAGCCTCCAAGCGGACCTACCGCCTCCTCCTACCGCCACAGAAGCACTACCCCATGCCCCAGACGGTACTGGTCCTGAATCAGTCAGTACTACCGTGGCAGACTACCGCCTCCTACCACTCGACGCCCGACGGAAGCTCCAGGCCCTCAAGCGGTACTACCGCTCCGGAAGCGGTACTACCGGTCACCACCGGTACTACCGGTCCCGCCTGACCCTGATCGCCTACGTTCGGCCCTGTGCCTTGTAACCCAACCTATCATTTATCTCTTTATTCCGAAACTACCCCTGTTTTGTGGCTGGACTATATATAGCCCCCACCCTCTATTGTAAACGTTTAGACTTGGATAATAATAGATATTAAGGAAACCCTTTGAGGACTTATATCTATTGGTCTCATGCTCCTACCAAGGAGCACCGGATTATCCACCCCCCTCTTGGATCTTGCTTAAGTGCGTTCAAGTTGTACAAGGCCTTGGGTTCTCGGTGTCTCGCCCCCAAGTCGTCAAGGTCTCACCAAGCGCCTCATCCCCCGTTGTTGGCGTGGAGAGCGAGCTTCGCCCAACACCGATCCTAGGGATTATGTTGGACCGGATGCCACCGGCGTGAGGAGTAGGCGTGTATCGTGTTTTGGTGTGTGTGTGTTCATGGTTTTCATCGTTTTCCTCGATTTCATCCACCGACCACCTCTTTCCCCCTCGTTTCTCGTGGAATTCGTGAAAGATCGGGCCAACCCCAGGGTTACCCCCTAACATATTGGTATCAAGAGCACGGTTGATCACGAATTTCCCCCAATTTTTTTTCTTTTATCCATCTTAAAAACGAAAATCCTACCAAAAAGAGCCCAATTTACCTTCGGATCGATCTCTGGATTTGGTGAGTTTTTCGTGGTTTTGGTCCATAGATCTGTTGCTTTGGGAGTCGATCTATAGCCCCTCTTGTTTCTAGCTCAGCCTTTCGGTCAGTTTTTCCATGAATTTGAGGTTTTTGGCAAGTTCACCTCGTTCTAGGCCTGTGCTTGCGGATCGCTGTGTAAGCTGTGCATTACCGCTAGTTACCGGTAGATTAAGCGGTACTACCGCTAACCGGTACTACCGCCTGCCATTAGTGCTCCCTGCCTTTGACGCTCGATTTCGATTGTCACGACCTTTTCCACCCCGCTTGTTCGTGTTTAGCGTGTTTGTCGCCATTTTCACAACAGCTTCCGATCAACGCCATCCCGCTCGCTCAACGACACCGCGACACTCGAACATCTTTCCCACCAACGGTCGCAAGTCGTCAACAATACCAAAGGTATAACTTGCACCACCTTGACAAATTCATATCTTCCTTTGTGTGTATCTATCCTATGAGAGCAACTCATTTTGTGTTTGTCTAAGCATTGTGCACTTGCCTTGGAGAAGTGAGAGTGTGAGTCCAAATACAAAAGCTAACATAGTAGCATAGCAAGGGACAAAAGGAAAAGAATCAAAAAAAGAGAAAAAAGATACATAGTCCCCAATACAAAGAGAATACCAAGCTTGTAAGCCAAGAAGAGCGCTCATGACAAGTGCACAAATCTATTGCTTACCCTCTTTGGCAAACGAGTTGTGGTCTCTCCTTGTGTTGGCACGATGACCGAGCGTAGTCTTCGTTAGGACCTTTTGTGCTCATTTTCATAGTCGTATAACCCCGCTTTCTCCACGTGTGTGTTTTCCGTGTTTTGGTAGATCGTATCCTTTTTGCTTTTGATCTTTGGTTCGTTACCACGTGGGACAATAACCTTTTGCTTGGATCGTTTGCTTGGTTTTCCACAACCCTTACCTTCCACCAAAAGCCTTTAAGAGTTTCTTGCCATTTCACTTTGCACGCTCATTTGTGTGGCAATTGGTTTGATATAATCTCCAAGGTGAGGTAATGTGCTAACTCTCCACACCCTTTCTCTCCATATACAACCATTGTTGGCTTTGCATCATGGATGGCATGGAGAGCCATCCCAACCACCACCACCTCCAGAGGATGATAACCAATTCATGACAAGATGGGACCATTGGAAGATCCGAGGAGAATTCAACTATCGTTGTGAAGCTCTCGGCGGGCCAAGATGAACAATTTAGCGAGGCCCGTGTGGAATTCATGAACATCGACAACCGCTTCAAGAAGTCCGTACAAATGCATGCCATGCAACACAACCTCGGGCATCAAAATGAAGCTCTTGGTCGCACTTGCCTCAACGGATGAGAAGCTCCAACACATCATCGATGGACTCGCAAGGACACGCCGCGAATCAAGCTCATCTCGGCACTCATCAAGTGAAACAAGTGCACCTCGCCACACGCTTCAAGGCACCGGATGGACCCGTTCTTCAATCCATAAGCTCTTCGCAAGTGGTACCATCTCTCACGCCGCGACATCAAGCTATGATGGTGACCTCTCCGCAAGACCTCCAAGACGTGAAGCAAACCGACCACAACCAAGGGCACTGGTGATTCAACAAGAGCAACCTCGCATAGACCACCACGGCCATCGACGTCGACACGCTCCTTCAACAACAAGTGCAACTTCCGAAGAGGACGAACAAGATCATCGTCGACGTGAAGCACTCGAAGATCCTCCAAGGCGTCATCATAGACATGAGCGTCCTCGTCGCCAACATAATGGTCATGACGAGCCTCCCCTACACCAAGAAGAAGAAGAGCAGCCCATCGCGCATGTGGCTCGACGTCCTCCTCGCCATGTATGCGACGACAATGCTCCTCGACATCACCCACGACAAGAACAAGAGCAAGCTCCCAAGCTCGTCATGAGGACCATCAACCTCCTCCTCGTCCTCAACGCGACAAACGAGCAAGCTCCCCAAGCTCGTCGTCCACAACAAGTTCCACCACCAAACGCGGCACCTCAACAACCGCAAGAGGAACGAAACAATCCCCAAGCAAGACATGAGCGCTCGGATGATGATGATGATGACCGCCAAAATCATGGCAACCGCAACCGGAACAAGAATGGAGAAGAAACTTTCGGCAAGCTCAAATTCACCATGCCAAAGTTCACGGTTCCAATGAGCCCAAGAATATCTCTCTTGGGAACTCAAGGTCGACAAGATCTTCCATGCACAACTATAGCAATGAGAAGATGATGGCCATGGCATCCCTCGAGTTTGATGAGTATGCCAACCTTTGGTGGGAACAAGTCCAACTCGTCATGAAAAGAAGAGCCTCAATTGCAACTTGGCAAGACATGAAGGCCCATATGAGATCCCGCTTTGTTCCTTCGCACTACACGCTGACCTCTTCAACAAGCTTCAAACTCTTAGTCAAGGAACAAAGACCGTGGAAGAATATTTCAAGCAAATGGAGCTCAACATGATCCGTGCCAACATTGAGGAACGATGAGCAAACAATGGCCCGCTTCCTTAATGGCTTGAACCATCCTATCAAGCGCATCACCGAGTTCCAAAGGTACAACAACATGGTTGAGCTTGTGCACATTGCATCAAAGGCTGAACGTCAAGTGCAAGAGGACATCAAATTCAACAAGCCAAAGACGACTTCACATACAAGCAAGCTCCAACCACTACTCCAACGACACCAAGTGGAAGCTCCCCAAGTACAACCAAGCTTCCTTCAAGCCAACTATTCCCAAGGAAAACAGCCCCAAGTGGCAAACAAACACGGGATGATCAACCATTCAATGGTGAATGCTACAAGTGTGGAGGCAAAGGGCACAAGTCCAATGCATGTGGAAACAAAAAAGTTTTGTTCATCCATGACAACGGCGATGAAGAATACTTGAGTGAAGAAGAGTTTGATGCAAGGGTCAAGGAAGCCATGGCAAGGCAACACTTGGAAGAGGACTAAGAACTTCTTGTGTGTGAGCATGACGCAAGTCCATCGCTTGTGGTCACAAGGGTCTTGACTACCCAAGCCAATGGAAATGAAGACCAACGCTCGAACATCTTCCAAACTCGTGCCGGCATCAATGGGAAGTCCATCAAAGTTGTCATCGATGGAGGAAGTTGCCACAACCTCGCAAGCACGGAATTGTGTGAGAAACTCAACCTCACCCTTCACCCACATAGACACCCCTACCATATCCAATGGCTAAGTGACCAAGGATCCGTCAAAATCAAGCACACCGTCTCGGTGACGTTCTCCATTGGACACTACAAGGACACGGTGGAATGTGACGTGGTTCCAATGACGGTTTGTCACATGTTGCTCGGAAGGCCGTGGCAATATGACAAGTGTGCTTTGCATAATGGTCACTCAAACACCTACACTTTCAAATGGCTTGATAAAACTTGTGTGTTGCAACCAATGACTCCTAGCCAAATAATTGCGGACAATGCAAAGGCTTTAGCAAGGGCGCAATACGCAAAAACACCTTGTGAGAAGAGTGGTGAGCGAGAGAACCACACCATAGTGAGTGAGAGCTACAAGCCAAACTCGAGCGGAAAAACTAAGAGTGTTCTTCTTGCCACCAAAAGTGAGATGAGAGAAGTGAGGAACAACCCATCCATCTTGCACTACGTCCTCGTATGCAAGGGACTAGCGCAAGGAACTAATGACTTGACAAATATTCCTCCTTCTTTGATGGCTGTTTTGCAGGAATTCCAAGATGTATTTCCCGAAGAGCTTCCTCATGGCCTTCCTCCTCTTCGTGGAATCGAGCACGAATCGACCTCATACCCACAAGACCACTACCAAACTGCTGCGTATCGCACAAACCCGAAGAGACAAAGGAGATCGGCGTCAAATCAACCAACTCGTCTCCAAAGGTTTGATCCAAGTAAGAACTAGCCCAAGCGCGGTTCCCGTGATCCTAGTCCCAAAACGGATGATACGCTATGTTATGCATGGATCGCCATCCAATCAATGCTATCACCGTGCGTTATCGACATCCTATACCGCTGCGTCTTGATGACATGCTTGATGAGTTATGTGGAGCCACTATATTTCGAAAATTGATCTTCGTAGTGGCTACCATCAAATTCGCATGGTCAAGGTGATGAGTGGAAATCGCCTTCAAGACCAAGCTTGGTCTATATGAATGGTTGGTTATGCCTTTTGGCTTATCCAATGCCCCATCTACCTTCATGCCTCATGAAACATATTTTGCGGTCACTCATTGGAAAGAGTGTAGTTGTTTACTTTGATGACATTCTTGTCTATAGCAAGTCACTAGAGGAGCATGTTACTCATGTTAAGGAGGTCTTCCAAATCCTTCGTCATGAAAAGCTTTATGCTAACCTCCCCAAGTGCACTTTTGCAAGAGACAAGCTGATTTTCCTTGGTTTTGTCGTGTCTTCTAATGGCATTGAAGTTGATGTATCAAAAGTCAAGGACATACGAGATTGGCCCACCCCTACAAATGTTAGTGAACTTCATAGTTTTCATGGGTTGGCTGGCTTTTACCGTCGCTTTGTGAAAGATTTTTCCACAATTGCTTGCCCCCTCAACGAATTGACCAAGAAGAATGTCACGTTCGTTTGGGGAAAAGCACAACAAAAGGCTTTTGATGAGCTCAAAAGGAGGCTCACCGAAGCACCACTTCTTGCATTGCCGGATTTCACAAAAACCTTTGAGATTGAATGTGACGCTAGTGGTATTGGCATTGGTGGCGTCCTTATGCAAAATGGGCGTCCTATTGCTTACCATAGTGAGAAACTTGATGGCGCACGCCTCAATTATCCCATTTATGACAAAGAACTTTTGCCTTGGTTCGTGTTCTTCAAGTGTGGCAACACTATCTTTGGCCCAAAGAATTTATAATCCATTAGACCATGAGTCGTTGAAGTACCTTAAGGGCCAAGCCAACTTGAGTAAAAGGCACGCAAAGTGGGTTGAGTTTAAGGAGTCTTTTCCTTACATTGTAAAATACAAGAAGGGCAAAGAAAATGTGGTGGCGACGCCTTGTCTCATAAAACCACAAGCCTTCTTACACGACTCAAGTCAATGTTTTGGGTCTTGAGGACATCAAATCTTTGTGCGCGTCCGATTCTTTCTTTGGACCAATATTTGCACAATGTTCAATGGACAAAGGATTGACGATTTCTATTTGCACAAGGGTTTTCTTTTCAAACAAAACAAGCTTTGCATTCAAATCCTCTCTCCAACTTTTGCTTCTTCAAGAGTCCCATGGTGGAGGCCTTATGGGTCACTTTGGCCGTGACAAGACATATGACATGCTCTCCACTCACTACTTTTGGCCAAAGATGAAGCGACGTGGGCCACGTTCAACGATGCACTACATGTATCCAAGCTAAGTCTAAGTCCAACCCCTTTGGTCTTTATATGCCATTGCCTATTCCTCATGCACCTTGGTCGGACATTAGCATGGACTTTGTATTAGGCTTGCCTAGATCTAAACATGGTCACGATTCCATATTTGTAGTCATGGATCGCTTTTCAAAAATGGCACATTTCATTCCGTGCCATAAGACCGATGATGCTTCACATGTCGCAAATTTGTTTTTCAGGGAAATAATTCGGCTACACGGCGTGCCACGAACAATCGTCTCCGACCGTGATGTAAAATTCATGAGCTACTTCTGGAAGACCCTCATGGCCAAGCTCGCATCAAGCTCCTATTCTCGTCGCCGCATCCTCAAACCGATGGACAAACCGAGGTAGTCAATCAAGTCTTGGCACACTTCTCCGGTGTTGATAAAGAAGAACCTTAAAGACTGGGAGGAATGCATTCCACACGCCGAGTTCGCCTACAACCGCGCCAAGCACTCCACCACCATGAGGAGCCCGTTCATGATCGTCTATGGATTCGAGCCTCTCACCGCGCTCGATATCCTTCCACTCCCACTTCATGAATGTGCCAATATGGACGTTGTCAAGCGTGCCCAAGCAATGATGAAACTCCATGAAGACACACGAGCTACTATCGAGCAACAAGCCCTTCGCCAAGCATCAAGGCTAAACAAGACCAAGAAAGAGATGATCTTTGATGAGGGCGACCTTGTATGGATACACTTGAGTAAAGACCGCTTCCCCAAGGAGCGCGACTCCAAGCTAAAGCCACGAGGCGACGGACCATTCAAGGTGCTAAAAAGGATAAACAACAACGCCTATGTGATCGATATACCAACATCGAAGTATCTTGTGAGCTCGACATTCAATGTCAAGGACCTCTCACCCTACCATATGAAGAGGAAGTTGTGACGGTTGAAGAGTCGAGACGACTCTTTCCCAAGGGGAGCTGATGCAGCCCGTCCTCCGACCGCTACTACATCTACTCCCACGAGCTACCCAATGGACCCATGACTCGTGCCCGAGCCAAGCTCCTTCAAACTAAGGTGAACTCGCCTCTCCTTGTGTGACTTGACACCCCTTGGATGGCTTGCTACTTCACACGCAAACTCATGCATCATCAGTACGAAGAAGCCACCATTTCACGCCAGACGCAGCGGACTACCGGTTGGGACGACCAGACTACCGCTCCAAGCGACCCTACCGCCTCCTACCGCCACAGAAGCACTACCCCATGCCCAGACGACAGCGGTACTACGGTCCAGAATCGGTACTACCGGTGGCCGTACTACCGCCCTCCCATCGACGCCCGACGGAAGCTCCAGCCCTCAAGCGGTACTACCTCCGAGCGGTACTACCGGCCGGACCGGTACTACCGGTCCTGCCTGACCCTGATCACCTAAGTTCGGCCCTGTGCCTTGTAACCCAACCTATCATTTATCTCTCCATTCCGAAACTACCCCTGTTTTGTGGCTGGACTATATATAGCCCCCACCCTCTATTGTAAACGTTTAGACTTGGATAATAATAGATATTAAGGAAACCCTTTGAGGACTTATATCTATTGGTCTCATGCTCCTACCAAGGAGCACCGGATTATCCACCCCCCTCTTGGATCTTGCTTAAGTGCGTTCAAGTTGTACAAGGCCTTGGGTTCTCGGTGTCTCGCCCCCAAGTCGTCAAGGTCTCACCAAGCACCTCATCCCCCGTTGTTGGCGTGGAGAGCGAGCTTCGCCCAACACCGATCCTAGGGATTATGTTGGACCGGTTGCCACCGGCGTGAGGAGTAGGCGTGTATCGTGTTTTGGTGTGTGTGTGTTCGTGGTTTTCATCGTTTTCCTCGATTTCATCCACCGACCACCTCTTTCCCCCTCGTTTCTCGTGGAATTCGTGAAAGATCGGGCCAACCCCAGGGTTACCCCCTAACCCCAAGGAACGCGACTCCAAGCTAAAGCCACGAGGCGATGGACCATTCAAGGTGCTAAAGAGGATCAACAACAACGCCTATGTGATCGATATACCAACATCGAAGTATCTTGTGAGCTCGACATTCAATGTCAAGGACCTCTCACCCTACCATGGCGAAGAGGAAGTTGTGACGGTTGAAGAGTCGAGGACGACTCTTTCCCAAGGGGGGGAGCTGATGCACTGGCCCTCCGACCGCTACTACATCTACTCCCACGAGCTACCCAAGTGGACCCATGACTCGCTGAGCCAAACTCCTTCAAACTAAGGTGAAGTCGCTCCTCTCCTTGTGTGACTTGACACACCCTTGGATGGCTTGCTACTTCACACGCAAACTCATGCATCATCAGTACGAAGAAGACACCGGGCCACGCCAGACGAAGCGGTACTACCGGTTGGGACGACTGTACTACCGCTCAAGCGGTCCCACCGCCTCCTCCTACCGCCACAGAAGCACCACTCCACGCCTGAGCAAGCGGTACTACCGGTCCTCAAGAATCAGATTACCGGTGGCATTTACCGCCTCCCTCCGCTCGCCACAGACGCCTCCGACGGAAGCTCCAGTTCTCAAGCGGTACTACCGCTCGAGCGGTATTACAGTTACCACCGGTACTACCGTTACCACCGGGTTACTTGGGACGGGTACTACCGGGTCCGCTCGACCGATCACCTAAGTTCGGCCCTGTGCCTTGTAACCCAACCTATCATTTATCTTTTCATTCCAAACTACCCTGTTTGTGGCTGGACTATATATAGCCCCCACCCTCTATTGTAAACGCTTAGACTTGGATAATAATAGATATTAAGGAAACCCTTTGAGGATTTATATCTATTGGTCTCATGCTCCTACCAAGGAGAACCGGATTATCCACCCCCCTCTTGGATCTTGCCTAGTGCGTTCAAGTTGTACAAGGCCTTGGGTTCTCGGTTTCTCGCCCCCAAGTCATCAAGGTCTCACCAAGCGCCTCATCCCCCGTTGTTGGCGTGGAGAGCGAGCTTCGCCCAACACCGATCCTAGGGATTATGTTGGACCGGTTGCCACCGGCGTGAGGACTAGGTGTGTATCGTGTTTTTGAGTGAGTGTGTTCGTGGTTTTCTTCGTTTCCCTCGATTTCATCCCTCGACCATCCCCTTTCCCCTCGTTCCCCGTGGAATTCGTGAAAGATCGGGCCAACCCCAGGGTTACCCCCATAACACAACAACAAGAGACCAAATTCAATCGAGGATCTATGGGCCTGTTGCCAGCGGTCCAATGAGTCCATCCGCTCATACATACTGTGCTGGTCCATCATCAAAAACTCCACCGCAAACATGTCTGAGGAGAGGGCAATCGACGCCTTCAACGATGGCGTCAGGCGCCATGAATTCAAGGAGGAGCTCTGATGTGGATGATGCAGCCCGTCCTACGACTGCTACTACATCTACTCCTACGAGCTCCCCAAGTGGACCCATGACTCGCGCCCGAGCCAAACTCCTTCAAGCTAAGGTGAACTCGCTCCTCTCCTTGTGTGACTTCGATACACCCTTGGATGGCCTGCTACTTCATACGCATACCTTGTGCATCATCAGGTACGAAGAGAAGGACCCACAGAACGGAGGAGCACCTGCAGAAGAGACCAAATGCTCTCTGTCGCTAGCGGTACTACCGGGCCTGGTGACCGGTACTACCGCCCGGCGGCACTACCGCCCTCTGCTACCGCCACCAACAGACGACACCAACAGGAGCCAAATACTCTACATCACTTTGGTACTACCCAAGATTCGGCACTACCGGACGACGGCAGATTACCGCTACCGCCATCAACGAAGACTCCGGTGAAGTCCCAGTCGACAAGCGGTACTACGCCAGAAGCCGTACTACCGGTGACCGGCACTACTACAGCCGGACTGTACTACCGGACGACACAGAACCTGAACGTGTTAAGTCGGCCCAGCGCCTTGTAACCCTCTCTATATTTCGCTATTTGTTCCGAAAATACCCCTGTTTATGTGGTTGGCCTATATATAGCCCCCACCCTCCATTGTCAACCCTAGACTTGGATAATAATAGATTAAGGAAACCCCTTTGAGGAACTTACATCTATTGGTCTCATGCTCCTACCAAGGAGCACCGGATTATCCACCCCCCTCTTGGATCTTGCCTAGTGCGTTCAAGTTGTACAAGGCCTTGGGTTCTCGGTTTCTCGCCCCCAAGTCGTTAGATCTCACCAAGCACCTCGTTACCCATTGTTGGCGTGGAGAGAGAGAGCTTCGCCCAACACCGATCCTAGAGATTTTGTTGGACCGGTTGCCACCGGCGTGAGTTACCGGCGTGTATCATGTTTTGTGTGCGTGAGTTCGTCGGGTTCTTCGTGGCGTGTGTTCGTGGATTCGATCCTCTTTTCCCCTTCCACAGCTTTACCCTCGATTCCCGTGGAGATTCGTGAAAGATCGGGCCACCCTAAGGGGTTACCCCATAATATCTTGGTATCAAGAGCAAGGTTGATCACGAATTTCCCCCCAATTTTTCTTTATCCCCCTTAAAATCGAAAATCCCACCAAAAAGAGCCCCAATTTTCCTTCGGATCGATCTTTGGATTTGGTGAGTTTTCCGTGGTTTTGGTCCATAGATCTGTTGCTTTTGGAGTCGATCTATAGCCCTTGTTGTTCCTAGCCCAGCCTTTCGGTCAGATTTCCCACAAATTTGAGTTTTGGTCCATGAATTTTGGATCTCGTTCCTGTTCTGTGACCAGCGGTACTACCGCCTGCATAAGCGGATTACCATCATCCCAGACTTCGCCCATACAAAGCGGTACTACTGCTACACGTAAGGTTTTCCTTCTTGTCTTGACACCTCAACTTCGTTGGCTGACTTTCCATCTTCAATTTGTTCGTGTTTCGCGTGTTTGTCACCAATTTAACACAAGCTTCCGCATCAAAGTCACCCGCGCTCATCGACACCGTGACACTCGAACATCATCCCCACCAACGGTTGCAAGTCATCAACAATACCAAAAGGTATAACTTGCGTCCCTTTGACAGCCCCATATCTTCCTTTGTGTGTATCTATCCTATGAGAGCAACTCATTTTGTGTTTGTCTAAGCATTGTGCACGTGCCTTCGGAAAGTGAGAGTGTGAGGCCAAATACAAAAGCTAACATAGTAGCATAGAAAGGGAGAAAAAGGAAAAAGAATAAAAAAAAGATAAAATAGAAAGATACATAGTCTCCCAATACAAAGAGAATACCAAGCTTGTAAGCCAACAAGAGAGAGGAAAAGAGCGCACCAAGGCAAGTGCACAAATCTATTGCTTATCCTCTTTTGGCAAACGAGTTGTGGTCTCTCCTTGAGTTGGCACGACAACCGAGCGTAGTCTTCGTTAGGACCTTTTTTGCTCATTTTCATAGTCGTGCTAACCCCGTTTTTCTCCACGTGTGCGTTTTCCGTGTTTTTGTAGATCGTATCCTTTTGCTTTTGATCTTTGGTTCTTTACCACGTAGAATAATAACCTTTTTCTTGGATCATTTCGTTTGGTTTTCCACAATCCTAACCTTCCACCAAAAGCTTTTGAGAGTTGTAGCATATTTGTGTGTGAGTTTCTTGCCCATTTCAGTTTGCACGCTGTTCGCTCATTTGTGTGGCAATTGGTTTGATATAATCTCCAAGGTGAGGTAAAAGGCTAACTCTACGCACCCTTATTCTCCATATACAACCCTTGTTGGCTTTGCATCATGGACAGGAATGGAGAGCCGTCCCAACCACCACAACCTCCGGAGGACGACACACAATTCATGACAAGATGGGACTATTCGAAGGTCCGAGGAGAATTCAACTACCGTTGTGAAGCTCTTGAGCGGCGCCAAGATGAACAATTTAGCAAGGCCCGTGTGGAATTCAAGAACATCGACAACCGCTTTGAAGAAGTCCGTGGCCAAATGCATGCCATGCAACACAACCTCGGTAATCAAAATGAAGCTCTTGGTCGTGCACTCGCCTCAACGGATGAGAAGCTTCAACGCCTCATTGATGGACTAGCAAGGCCACGCTCGCGCGAATCAAGCTCATCTCGGCACTCCTCAAGTGAACCAAGTGCACCTCGCCGTCACGCTTCAAGGCACCGGGATGGACCCGTTCTTCAATCCATGAGCTCTTCTCAAGAGGTACCATCTCCGCGACACGCCGCAATGTCAAGCTATGATGGTGACCTCTCCGCAAGACCTCCACGACGTGAAGTGAACCGGCCACAACCAAGGGCACTTGTGATTCAACAAGAGTAACCTCACATGGACCACCAAGCCCATCGCCGTCGACGTGTCCCTTCAACAACAAGTGAAGCATCCGAAGAGGACGAACAAGATCACCGTCGACGTGAAGCACTCGAAGATCCACCAAGGCTTCATCATCGACATGATCGTCAACGTCGGCAACATGATAGTCATGACGAGCCTCCTCCACATCAAGAAGAAAGAGAGCAGCCCATTGCGCATGCGGCTCGACGTCCTCCTCGCCACATGGCGCAAGCCAATGCTCCTCGGCATCAACCATGACAAGAACAAGAGCAAGCTCCCCAAGCTCGTCGTCAAAACCAAGTTCCACCACCAAACGCGGCACCTCAACAACCGCAAGAGCAACGCAACCATCACCAAGCAAGACATGAGAGCTCGGATGATGATGATGATGACCGCCCAAATCATGGAAACCGCCACAACCGGAACCGCAAGGGAGAAGAAACTTTCGGCAAGCTCAAATTCACCATGCCCAAGTTCACCGATTCCAATGAACCCGAGGAATATCTCTCGTGGGAACTCAAGGTCGACAAGATCTTTCGCATGCACAACTATAGCAATGAGAAGATGATGGCCATGGCATCCCTCGAGTTTGATGAGTATGCCAACCTTTGGTGGGAACAAGTCCAACTCGCTCGAGAAGCAAAAGAAGAGCCTCCAATCTCAACTTGACAAGATATGAAGGCCCATATGAGATCCCGCTTTGTTCCTTCGCACTACACGCGTGACCTCTTCAACAAGCTTCAAACGCTTAGTCAAGGGACAAAGACCGTGGAAGAGTACTTCAAGCAAATGGAGCTCAACATGATCCGTGCCAACATTGAAGAGCGAGATGAACAAACAATGGCACGCTTCCTCAATGGCTTGAACCATCCCATCAAGCGCATCACCGAGTTCCAAAAGTACAACAACATGGTTGAGCTTGTGCACATCGCATCAAAGGCCGAGCGTCAAGTGCAAGAGGACATCAAGTACAAAAAGACAAAGACGTACTTCACCTACAAGCAAGCACCAACCACTACTCCAACAACACCAAGTGGAAGCTCCTCAAGTACCACCAAGCTTCCCTTCAAGCCAACTCTCCCTCAAGGAAAACAGCCCCCAAGTGGCAAAAACACAAGGGATGATCAACCATTCAATGGTGTATGCTACAAGTGTGGAGGCAAAGGGCACAAGTCGAACGCATGTGGAAACAAGAAAGTTTTGTTCATCCATGACAACGGCGATGAAGAATACTTGAGTGAAGAAGAATTTGATGCAAGGGTCAAGGAAGCCATGGCAAGGCAACATTTGGAAGATGACCACGAACTTCTTGTGTGTGAGCATGACGCAAGTCCATCGCTTGTGGTCACAAGGGTCTTAACTACACAAGCCAATGAGAATGAAGACCAACGCTCGAACATCTTCCAAACTCGTGCCGGCATCAATGGGAAGTCCATCAAAGTTGTCATCGATGGAGGGAGTTGCCACAATCTTGCAAGCACAGAAATGTGTGAGAAACTCAACCTCACCCTCCATCCGCATAAATACCCCTACCATATCCAATGTCTAAGTGACCAAGGATCCGTCAAAATCAAGCACACCGTCTCGGTAACGTTCTCAATTGGGCCCTACAAGGACACGGTGGAATGTGACGTGGTCCCAATGACGGTTTGCCATATGTTGCTCGGAAGGCCGTGGCAATATGACAAGCGTGCTTTGCATGATGGTCACTCAAACACTTATACCTTCAACTGGCTTGATAAAACTTGTGTGTTGCAACCAATGACTCCTAGCCAAATAATTGCGGACAATGCAAAGGCTTTAGCGAGGGCGCAATACTCAAACAGACCTTGTGAGAAGAGTGGTGAGCGAGAGAACCACACCATAGTGAGTGAGAGCTACAAGCCAAATTCGAGTGGAAAAACTAAGAGTGTTCTTCTTGCCACCAAAAGTGAGATGAGCGAAGTGCGGAACAACCCATCCATCTTGCACTATGTCCTTGTATGCAAGGGACTAGCGCAAGGAACTAACGACTTGACAAATGTTCCTCCTTCTTTGATGGCTATTTTGCAGGAATTCCAAGATGTATTCCCCGAAGAGCTTCCTCATGGACTTCCCCCTCTTCGTGGAATCGAGCACCGCATCGACCTCATACTCGGCGCCCCACTCCCAAACCGCGCCGCGTATCGCACTAACCCGGAAGAGACGAAGGAGATCGAACGTCAAATCAACCAACTCGTCTCCAAAGGTTTGATCCAAATGAAGCGCGATGTGGAGCGCCACGTCCAATGATGCACTACATGTATCCAAGCTAAGTCTAAGTCCAACCCCTTTGGTCTTTATATGCCATTGCCTATTCCTCATGCACCTTGGTCGGACATTAGCATGGACTTTGTGTTAGGCTTGCCTAGATCTAAACATGGACATGATTCTATATTTGTAGTAGTGGATTGCTTTTCCAAAATGGCACATTTCATTCCGTGCCATAAGACCGATGATGCTTCACATGTAGCAAATTTGTTTTTCAGGGAAATAATTCGGCTACACGGTGTGCCAAGAACAATCGTCTCCGAGCGCGACGTAAAATTCATGAGCTACTTCTGGAAGACTCTCATGGCCAAGCTCGGTATCTTGTGAGCTCGACATTCAATGTCAAGGACCTCTCACCCTACCATGGAGAAGATGAAGTTCAGAAGGTTGAAGAGTCGAGGACGACTCTTTCCTAAGGGGGGGAGCGGATGCAACCTGTCCTACGACCGCTACTACATCTACTCCTACGAGCTCCCCAAGTGGACCCATGACTCGCGCCCGAGCCAAACTCCTTCAAGCTAAGGTGAACTCGCTCCTCTCCTTGTGTGACTTCGATACACCCTTGGATGGCCTGCTACTTCATACGCATACCTTGTGCATCATCAGGTACGAAGAGAAGGACCCACAGAACGGAGGAGCACCCGCGGTAGAGACCAAATGCTCTCTGTCGCCAGCGGTACTACCGGACCTGGCGACCGGTACTACCAAGACTACCTAGGTCGTTCACATTTCAGACACTCACCGCCACCAACGCATATAATTCTTTATCATAAGTAGAATAGTTCAGACTAGCCCCACTCAATTTCTCACTAAAATATGCAATGTGTTTTCCTCTTGTAATAACACCCTCCCAAACCAATTCCACTAGCATCACATTCAAGCTCAAAAGTCTTAGTAAAATCAGGAAGTTGGAGTAAAGGAGCATGTGTTAGCTTATCTTTCAATATGAGGAAGGCCTGTTGTTGTGCATCGCCCCAAACAAAGGGCACATCCTTCTTGGTAAGCTCATTCATCGGCGCGGCAATTGATCCAAAGTCTTTAACAAAGCGCCTATAAAAACCAGCGAGGCCAAGAAAACTCCTCACTTGTGTGACCGTCTTGGGCTGCGGCCAATTCTCAATAGCTTCAATCTTGGCTGGATCCACTTCAATACCCTGTGATGTAACAACATAGCCAAGAAACGCAACTCGATTGGTGCAAAAGGTGCACTTCTCAAGGTTACCAAACAAACGTGCATCGCAGAAAGCATTGAAAACAAAGACGTAAATGGTCCAAATGATCCTCTAAAGATTTGCTATAAATCAGAATATCATCAAAGTAGACTACCACAAAACGTCCAATGAAAGCACGTAAAACTTCGCTCATTAATCTCATGAAAGTGCTAGGTGCATTAGTTAAACCAAACGGCATTACTAACCACTCATATAAACCGAACTTAGTTTTAAATGCTGTTTTCCATTCATCTCCTAATTTCATACGAATCTGGTGGTAACCACTACGCAAATCAACTTTAGAAAACATGGTAGAGCCACTCAATTCATCAAGCATGTCATCTAAACGTGAAATAGGATGACGATATCGAATAGTAATATTATTGATAGCTCTACAATCAAGACATGCGAAGAACCATCTTTCTTAGGTACCAAAATAATAGGAACAACACAAGGGCTAAGGGACTCACGAATATGATATCCGCCGAGTAGTTCCTGAATTTGCTGTATCTCCTTTGTCTCCTCCGATTGGTTCTATATGGCGGTTGGGCAACGTGGCACCCGGAATTAGATCAATTTGGTGCTCAATTCCTCTAATAGGAGGTAGTCCCGTGGCAGCTCAATGGAAAGACGTCCTCATATTCCTGCAAAAGGTTAGCAATAGCGGGTGGCAAAAAAGGAGGCATATCCTCAAATGAAAACAGAACCTCTTTGCAGACAATTGCATAACATTGAGTATTGTTTACATCTAGTTCAGCAATATCAATTTTATTTGCAAGCATACATGGACTCTTCAAACGAATTTTAGGAGCATGTGTAGATTTAGTGTTCTTTGGTGGTATAAAATCTACAGCAACAATCTGATTCTCACTTTTATTTTTCTCCTCAGTTTTAGCTCTACTAGCTCTAGCAAGATCATCTTTTAAAATCTGTTCGGGAGTCATAGGTTTTAGACCAATTTTCTTTCCATCATGCATAAGAGAATAGTGATTAGTTTTTCCATTATGAACAGATTCTCTATAAAATTGCCATGGTCTACCAAGTAACAAAGAACAGGCTTGCATAGGTACAACATCACAATCAACAAAATCAGAATATTTACCAATAGTAAAATGCACGCGTACCGTTCTTGTTACCTTGATCTTGCGAGAACTCTCAAACCATTGGATGTAATATGAATGTGGGCGTTGTCTTGTTGGAAGCGCAAGCTTCTCTACCATGTCAACACCGCGATTATTACAACTCCCTCCATCAATGATGATCTGTATAGCTCTATCCTTGACAACACCACGTGTTTGGAACAGGTTGTGGCGTTGATCTTGCTCAGATTTGCTCAATTGCACACTCAACACATGTTGTGTAATTAAGCTCCTATATTGATCAGCATCTTCAGCTCCCATTACCTTTGTCTCTTCATCAACATCAGAATTGTCTCCATCTAGAGCAGAAATAAGGGCTAGTGTATCTTCATCAAAGTCACTTGCTGAATCGTACTGACCATATTCTCGCACCATCATCACACGTTGTGTTGTTCACTGTCTCTCAATATGACCAAAACCCCAGCACTTGCGGCATTGTATATACTTTGTCTTACCCGTGGAAGCCATAGAAGATGCACTACGAGCAGGAGCATTGGGTGATGGTGGAGGAGCCGCTGGAAATCTTGTGGTGGCCTTGGATGTGGTAGTAGCTGGTGGCGAATCACGAGGAGGCGCTGATTGGAGGGATGCCCAAGTGGATGTGCGACCTGCAGAATTATTAGTCCTCCTCCACGGTGTTTGGCGATCCTGCACTTCACGTTCAGCTTTGCAAGCAAGATAAAACAAACGAGTGATAGAATTATATTCCTTATAATCTAAGATGTGCTGAATGTCCTTGTTTAATCCACCAAAGAAACGTGCAAGCATTTGTTCATTAGATTCAACAAGACCACACCGAACCATCCTCGTTTGCAATTCCTGATAATACTCTTCTATAGAATTTTTCCCTTGCTCTAAACGTGTCAGATTCTTTAGTAAATCATGTTGATAAGTAGGAGGTACAAAACAAACACGCATAGCAGTTTTTAAAGCAGTCCAAGTACTAGGAATAGTAGTAGGATTTAAACGACAATACTCAGACCACCAAAGGGAAGCAAATTTAGTAAATTCACATGTAGCGACTAACACACATATTCTCGTGGATATTTTAAGCATGCAAAACGTTGTTCTACTTCCATCTCCCATGTAAGATATGCATCGATTATATTTACCCTCAAAAGATGGAATATTTAATTTAAGCTTTGCAACATGATCATCATCACGCGTCTTATGGTCGGCGTTGCGGTAGTAATGTCGGGGACGACCAAAGGTACTGTGGAGGTTGTTCAACCTCCTCGTCAAACAGATCGTTGTCATCGGGTCGAGTAGTACCCGTAAATCTGTCTCAATGTCGCAGGCAGCACCGCGGTGGAAGTCTCGAGGTGGCCACCGCAATGCAGAAGCCGAAGCGCGGCAATGAACCAAAGAGTCCGACCCGTGATCGGAATGCGCCGTGCGCCATGTGTGGGTGCGGGTGCGGGTGCGGGCAATCTGTTCAAAAGCTCCTTGAACCGAACGTCAAGCTGATAGGGCAAAGGTGTCCGATCTTTCGATGAGATGGCGATATTCGATTTGGTGGAATTCGGGCTTGACGATCCTACTACACGTGCGAGCACGAGCACCAATGCAATCGCTAGGCCAATCTCCTGAAGGTTACCGATCCTGCGTGAACACGATCAGCCTGACCAGCGAGGGTCTTAATTCCTACCTGAAATCGAGAACAAGTAAGAACCAATATTGCAATCAAGATATTGCGGATTATGAGGAAAGCTTTATTGAAGAGGTGGGATCCTGAATAGGTGCGAAGTACAAGAGGCCTCTGCGACGCTCGAGCCTTGGCGAAGTTGCGACTATGGCTAACTTAATGTCTAAACAAAATCCGAGTCTAGAGGTTCGGCTATGGGGCGATTAAGGCGAAAAGGTTGGGTTTCGCCAGCCATGGAAGTGGTGGCAATCCAACCCTAAAAGTCCTTTTCCTCAAATACGGACTCTAAAAGTGGCTAATTAAAATCCTCATGAAAATTACATGGGCCTGGCCCAAAATAAAGGTGTCGCAGCACCATATTAAGCTATGGACGAATTCGTAAAGTATTGATCTTGAATATGTCGTCCAAGCCTTCTTTCGTCATTATGGTGGCCTCAAAGTTCTGAAATCTTCATCTGTGGCCTTCTCTTGGATCATCACATGCTTGCTGCCATCTCCATGCATGACCATGCTCCAATGCTTGTCCCTCTCACCCATGCTTGGTCCATCATTCCTAAGAGTAAGAAATATATCTAATTTAGGCAGCATCATATTCTCATGTATGTGAGGAATAGTTCCAAGAAACGAAAGTACCTGATAGTTAAGTTGTTTGGCACGAGATCTTGTGATGGGTCCTTGTATGTGTGTTCAGAGGTACAATGGTTGTATCAATAGTAGGGATGTCCACATCATGCTCCCCTTCTTGAATTGAAGTCGCCTCGACGCAATCTCATCTTCCTCACCAAAGTAAGGCTTCAAATCTGCAATGTTAAATGTAGGACTAACTGCATTAAAGTCTGCAGCAACTCAAGTTTATATGCATTATCATTGATTTTCTAACACCTTAAAGGGACCAGCAAGACGTGGCATTAACTTAGACTTCGTAAATCAGAAAACGATCTTTACGCAAATGTAACCAAACAAGATCGCCAACATCAAACACAACATGCTTTCTCCCTTTATCCCCAAAGAAGTTTATACTTAGCATTCATGTGTTCAATGTTATCTTTAGTAGTCTTATGCAAGTTTAATATCATTTCAGCGTTGTGTAGCATCCAAATTATGTTGCAATCAAGAAGGTAAAGGCAATAAATCAATAGGTGCACGAGGAACAAAACCATACACAATCTCAAATGGGCACATCTTTGTGGTAGAATGCAATGAACGATTATAAGCAAATTCTATATGAGGTAAACACTCTTCCCACAATTTTAAGTTCTTCTTTAAAACAACCCGTAACATAGTAGACAAAGTTCTATTTACTACTTCAGTTTGACCATCAGTTTGGGGATGACATGTAGTACTAAAGAGCAATTTAGTCCCCAACTTAGCCCATAAACATCTCCAAAAGTGGCTAAGAAATTTAGTATCACGATCAGAGACAATAGTATTTGGCACACCATGCAAACGAACAATTTCACGAAAGAAGAAATCAGCAATATGCGCAACATCATCCGTTTTATGACAAGGAATAAAGTGTGCC
The DNA here is from genome assembly GCA_030063025.1 of Avena longiglumis. NCBI lineage: Eukaryota > Viridiplantae > Streptophyta > Magnoliopsida > Poales > Poaceae > Avena > Avena longiglumis. The sequence continues at coordinate 314,821,797 of CP125977.1, forward strand.
ATCTTAGAAAACCGATCCACAACAACAAAAATACTATCCCTCCCCTTCTGTGTTCGTGGCAATCCCAAAACAAAGTCCATAGAAATATCCTCCCAAGGAACACTAGGAACAGGAAGAGGCATATATAAACCATGTGGATTAAGGCGAGACTTAGCTTTTTGACAAGTAGTGCAACGTGCCACAAATCTCTCAACATCTCGACGCATACGTGACCAAAAGAAGTGTGCAAGAACATCCTCCGTCTTCTTGACACCAAAGTGTCCCATCAATCCTCCTCCATGCGCCTCCTGTAACAACAAAAGACGACAGAGCTATCTCAGAATGCATAGTTTGTTAGCACGGAACACAAATCCATCATTGAAGACGAACTTGTTCCAAGTTCTACCATCTCTACAATTCTGCAACACATCTTTAAATTCAGCATCATGCACATATTGTTCCTTAATAGTTTCCAATCCAAATATTTTGAAGTCAAGTTGAGATAACAAAGCATAACGGCGTGACAAAGCATCAGCAATAATATTATCTTTACCCTTTTTATGCTTGATAACATAAGGAAAAGACTCAATAAATTCAACCCACTTTGCATGACGACGATTCAACTTAGCTTGACTATGAATATGCTTCAAAGATTCATGATCAGAATGAATAACAAACTCTTTAGGCCATAGATAATGTTGCCAAGTTTCTAGTGTCCGAACCAACGCATATAATTCTTTATCATAAGTAGAATAGTTCAGACTAGCCCCACTCAATTTCTCACTAAAATATGCAACAGGTTTGCCATCTTGTAATAACACCCCTCCCAAACCAATTCCACTAGCATCACATTCAAGCTCAAAAGTCTTAGTAAAATCAGGAAGTTGGAGTAAGGGAGCATGTGTTAGCTTATCTTTTAATATGACGAAGGCCTGTTGTGCATCGCCCCAAACAAAGGGCACATCCTTCTTGGTAAGCTCATTCAATGGCGCTGCAATTGATCCAAAGTCTTTGACAAAGCTATATAAAACCAAATGAGGCCAAGAAAACTCCTCACTTGTGTGACCGTCTTGGGCTGCGGCCAATTCTCAATAGCTTCAATCTTGGCTGGATCCACTTCAATACCCTGTGATGTAACAACATAGCCAAGAAACGCAACTCGATTGGTGCAAAAGGTGCATCTCGTAAAGCATTGAAAACAGCACGTAAATGGTCCAAATGATCCTCTAAAGATTTGCTATAAATCAGAATATCATCAAAGTAGACTACCACAAAACGTCCAATGAAAGCACGTAAAACTTCGTTCATTAATCTCATGAAAGTGCTAGGTGCATTAGTTAAACCAAACGACATTACTAATGATGCAGCCCGTTCTCCGACCGCTACTACATCTACTCCCACGAGCTACCCAAGTGGACCCATGACTCGCGCCCGAGCCAAACTCCTTCAAACTAAGGTGAACTCGCTCCTCTCCTTGTGTGACTTCGACACCCCCTTGGATGGCTTGCTACTTCACACGCAAACTCAGGCATCATCAGTACGAAGAAGCCACCGATCATGCCAGACGCGGTACTACCGGTTGGGACGATCGGACTACCGCTCCAAGCGGTCCCACCGCCTCCCTACCGCCACAGAAGCACGACTCCACGCCTGTATAAGCAAGATTACGGTCCTGAATCGGTACTACCGGTGGCAGATTACCGCCTCCTATCATTGCCATCGACGCCCGACGGAAGCTCCAGCCCTCAAGCGGTACTACCGCTCGAAGCGGTACTACCGGTTACCACCGGTACCGATTGCTTGGGACCGGTACTACCGGTCCTGCCTGACCCTGATCACCAAAGTTTGGCCATGTGCCTTGTAACCCCACCTATCATTTATCTCTCCATTCCGAAACTACCCCTGTTTTGTGGCTGGACTATATATATCCCCCACCCTCTATTGTAAACGCTTAGACTTGGATAATAATAGATATTAAGGAAACCCTTTGAGGACTTATATCTATTGGTCTCATGCTCCTACCCAGGAGCACCGGATTATCCACCCCCTCTTGGATCTTGCCTAGTGCGTTCAAGTTGTACAAGGCCTTGGGTTCTCGGTTTCTCGCACCCAAGTCGTCAAGGTCTCACCAAGCACCTCATCCCCCGTTGTTGGCGTGGAGAGCGAGCTTCGACCAAAACCGATCCTAGGGATTATGTTGGACCGGTTGCCACCGGCGTGAGGAGTAGGCGTGTATCATGTTTTGGTGTGTGTGTGTTCGTGGTTTTCATCGTCTTCTCCCGATTTCATACCCGACCACCTCTTTCCCCCTCGTTGCTCGTGGAATTCGTGAAAGATCGGGCCAACCCCAGGGTTACCCCATAACATATTTGTATCAAGAGCACGGTTGATCACGAATTTCTTCCAATTTTTTCTTTTATCCGCCTTAAAAACGAAAATCCTACCAAAAAGAGCCCAATTTGCCTTCGGATCGATCTCTGGATTTGGTGAGTTTTTCGTGGTTTTGGTCCATAGATCTGTTGCTTTGGGAGTCGATCTATAGCCCCCCTTGTTTCTAGCTCACCTTTCGGTCTTTTTCAACGAATTTGAGGTTTTTGGCAAGTTCACCTGCCTGTGCCTATGCCAAGCTGCATCACGGCAAGCGGTACTACCGCTAGTGACCGGTACTACCGGTAGTACAAGCGGTACTACCACTCACCGGTACTACCACTCGTTACCAGCGGTACTACCGCTCGCCACTGACCGTGCTCCCTGCCATTTGACGCCTCGATTTCGTTCGCTGACCTTTTCCACCTCGCTTGTTCGTGTTTCGCGTCTTTGTCACCATTTTTCACAACAGCTTCCGCATCAACGTCATACCGCGCTCAACGACACCGCGACACTCGAACATCATCCCTCACCAACGGTTGCAAGTCGTCAAAAATACCAAAGGTATAACTTGCACCACCTTGACAGCCCCATATCTTCCTTTGTGTGTATCTATCCTATGAGAGCAACTCATTTTGTGTTTGTCTAAGCATTGTGCACTTGCCTTCGGAAAAGTGAGCGTGTGAGGCCAAATACAAAAGCTAACATAGTAGCATAGCAAGGGAGAAAAAGAAAAATAAAAAAATCAAAAAAAAAACAAGGAAAAGAAAAAGATAGCATACAAAGTTACATAGTCTCCCAATACAAAGAGAATGCCAAGCTTGTAAGCCAACAAGAGAGAAGAAAGAGCGCACCGAGGCAAGTGCACAAATCAGTTGCTTATCCTCTTTTGGCAAACGAGTTGTGGTCTCTCCTTGTGTTGGCACGACAACCGAGCGTAGTCTTCGTTAGGACCTTTTGTGCTCATTTTCATAGTCGTGCTGACCCCGTTTTTCTCCACGTGTGTGTTTTCCGTGTTTTTGTAGATCGTATCCTTTTTGCTTTTGATCTTTGGTTCTTTACCACGTAGGACAATAACCTTTTGCTTGGATCGTTTCGTTTGGTTTTCCACAACCCTAACCTTCCACCAAAAGCCTTTGAGAGTTTCTTGCCATTTCACTTTGCTCGTGTTTCGCTCATTTGTGTGGAAATTGGTTTGATCTAATCTCCAAGGTGAGGTAAAAGGCTAACTCTCCACACCCTTTCTCTCCATATACAACCATTGTTGGCTTTGCATCATGGACAGGCATGGAGAGCCATCCCAACCACCACCACCCCCGGAGGATGATAACCAATTCATGACAAGATGGGACCATTGGAAGGTCCGAGGAGAATTCAACTATCGTTGTGAAGCTCTCGAGCGGCGCCAAGATGAACAATTTAGCGAGGCCCGTGTGGAATTCAAGAACATCGACAACCGCTTCGAAGAAGTCCGTGGCCAAATGCATGCCATGCAACACAACCTCGGTCATCAAAATGAAGCTCTTGGTCGTGCACTCGCCTCAACGGATGAGAAGCTCCAACACATCATCGATGGACTCGCAAGGACACGCTCGCGCGAATCAAGCTCATCTCGGCACTCATCAAGTGAAACAAGTGCACCTCGCCGTCACGCTTCAAGGCACCAGGATGGACCCGTTCTTCAATCCATGAGCTCTTCGCAAGTGGTACCATCTCCGCGTCACGCCGCGACATCAAGCTATGATGGTGACCTCTCCGCAAGACCTCCAAGACGTGAAGCAAACCGACCACAACCAAGGGCACTGGTGATTCAACAAGAGCAACCTCGCATGGACCACCATGGCCATCGACGTCGACATGCTCCTTCAACAACAAGTGAAGCATCCGAAGAGGACGAACAAGGTCATCATCGACGTGAAGCACTCGAAGACCCTCCAAGGCGTCATCATCGACATGAGCGTCCACGTCGCCAACATGATGGTCATGGCGAGCCTCTACACCAAGAAGAAGAGCATTATCATGATATGGCTCGTCGTCCTCGCCATTGTATGCATTTACAATGCTACTCGGCATCAACCACGTCAAGAACAAGAGCAAGGTCCCCAAGCTCGTCGTGAGGACCATCAACCTCCTCCTCGTCCTCAACCGCGACAACAAAACGAGCAAGCTCCCCAAGCTCGTCGTCAACAACAAGTTCCACCACCAAACGCGGCACCTCAACAACCGCAAGAGCAACGCAACAATCACCAAGCAAGACATGAGAGCTCGGATGATGATGATGATGACCGCCCAAATCATGGCAACCGACGCAACCGGAACCGCAATGGAGAAGAAACTTTCGGCAAGCTCAAGTTCACCATGCCAAAGTTCACCGGTTCCAATGAGCCCGAGGAATATCTCTCTTGGGAACTCAAGGTCGACAAGATCTTCCGCATGCACAACTATAGCAATGAGAAGATGATGGCCATGGCATCCCTCGAGTTTGATGAGTATGCCAACCTTTGGTGGGAACAAGTACAACTCTCTCGCGAAGCAAAAGAAGAGCCTCCAATCGCAACTTGGCAAGATATGAAGGCTCATATGAGATCCTGCTTTGTTCCTTCACACTACACGCGTGACCTCTTCAACAAGCTTCAAACGCTTAGTCAAGGGACAAAGACCGTGGAAGAGTACTTCAAACAAATGGAGCTCAACATGATCCGTGCCAACATCGAAGAGCGAGATGAGCAAACCATGGCACGCTTCCTCAATGGCTTGAACCATCCCATCAAGCGTATCACCGAGTTCCAAAAGTACAACAACATGGTTGAGCTTGTGCACATCGCTTCCAAGGCCGAGCGCCAAGTGCAAGAGGACATCAAGTACAACAAACCAAAGACGTACTTCACCTTCAAGCAAGCGTCAACCACTACTCCAACAACACCAAGTGGAAGCTCCTCAAGTACAACCAAGCTTCCCTTTAAGCCAACCCTCCCTCAAGGAAAACAGCCCCCAAGTGGCATACACACAAGGGATGATCAACCTTTCACCGGTGAATGCTACAAGTGTGGAGGCAAAGGGCACAAGTCAAATGCATGTGGAAACAAGAAAGTTTTGTTCATCCATGACAACGGCGATGAAGAATACTTGAGTGAAGACGAGTTTGATGCAAGGGTCAAGGAAGCCATGGCAAGACAACATTTGGAAGAGGACCAAGAACTTCTTGTGTGTGAGCATGACGCAAGTCCATCGCTTGTGGCCACAAGGGTCTTGACTACCCAAACCAATGAAAATGAAGACCAACGCTCGAACATCTTCCAAACTCGTGCCGGCATCAATGGGAAGTCCATCAAAGTTGTCATCGATGGAGGAAGTTGCCACAACCTCGCAAGCACGGAATTGTGTGAGAAACTCAACCTCACCCTCCACCCACATAGACACCCCTACCATATCCAATGGCTAAGTGACCAAGGATCCGTCAAGATCAAGCACACCGCCCGGTGACGTTCTCCATTGGGCACTACAAGGACACGGTGGAATGTGACGTGGTTCCAATGACGGTTTGTCACATGTTGCTCGGAAGGCCGTGGCAATATGACAAGTGTGCTTTGCATAATGGTCACTCAAACACCTACACTTTCAAATGGCTTGATAAAACTTGTGTGTTGCAACCAATGACTCCTAGCCAAATAATTGCGGACAATGCAAAGGCTTTAGCGAGGGCGCAATACGCAAAAACACCTTGTGAGAAGAGTGGTGAGCGAGAGAACCACACCATAGTGAGTGAGAGCTACAAGCCAAACTCGAGTGGAAAAACTAAGAGTGTTCTTCTTGCCACCAAAAGTGAGATGAGAGAAGTGAGGAACAACCCATCCATCTTGCACTACGTCCTCGTATGCAAGGGACTAGCGCAAGGAACTAATGACTTGACAAATATTCCTCCTTCTTTGATGGCTGTTTTGCAGGAATTCCATGTCACATCCCAAGATTTTTCAAATCTTGTAATGTGAAAATAAATGAATAAAATAAAACTTTGTTTAATTTTCAGAGCCAGAAGAAACTTTTTGAATTCAATTGGAACTTCAAACCCATTTGAATTAAATAAAATCCTAAAGGGATTCATAAAGATAAACATTTAATAAAGGAAATTAAAAATGTTTTGGAATTACTATTATTGGATCCTTTAATAAAAGATTTGGGTATTCAAAAGAGAAGATGAGTATATAAATGAAAAATATCTTGTAAAGCCAAATTAAACCTTGACCAAACTTTGGGAATTAAAACTTTTAGTTTGAATAAAAACAACAAAGGTTTATTAAAATAAAATAATAAGGAATTAATATCCAAATTTTATCTAAGTAAAAGGTTTTACCAATTTAATTGAAATATCAAAACTTGTTAAATTGTTTAAAATAAGTTTTCCAAATATTCTTTATTTCCAAATAAAACCCACTGATTTGTTTTTGAAAATATTTGGATTTCAAATGGGGAATTTATTAATTATATCAAACCCTATTTGATTAATAAACCATGATCCATTTATTTAAATTATAAATGGAACCTTTAACAAAATTGTTATTTATTTTAAACAAGCTTTCTAAATATACCTTATTTCAAACACAACCCACTATTTTGGTTTTGGAAAATATATGGGTTTAAATTGAGTTTGAAATAAATCAAATCCTAATTTGATAATTAACAATGGACATTTATTTAATTAATAATGGACTTTATTATTTAAAATTATGGATTTTAGATTTAGGTTCAAAGCACGAATGTAACCAAGTCAAATTTACAAAGTTTGGGTGTTGTTTGAATTGATGTGAACATTGTTTGATTGTTTTGAAATTCAAAACAGGAAATAAAATAAAGGAAAAAGGAATCAGACAGAAAAAAATAAGAAAAGGACAGACCCAACCCAGGCAGCCCAATAGGCCCAGCAACAGCCCAGCTTCTTTCCCCGAAGGAAACGTTTGGCACCAATATTCTAACCAACGGAGCAACTGACTAGTGGACCTCCTCCTCGCTTCTTTCCCACTGACTGACCGGCCCCACTTGTCACTGTTCTTCTTCCCACCCGCACGAACTCTTCTCCCTCCTTCGACACCGCTCCTGCCGATGATTTCGCGGCCTTAATTCGCTTTAACTCGACCACCGTTACCAGCTTTAATCACGCAGGTTGAAACGCCCAAGCCTCCTCTATATTTCCCCTCTGACACCCCGCGCTAGCACGCCTTAGACCACCCCAATTCCCTCCTCGAGCTCCTCTGTTCCGACCGCCTCCGCCAATTCCAGCAAGACACGCCACCTTCCACCTTTCCGAGCACCCTAGCAGCTTCCCCACTCCCAGAAGCTTCTCCCCGTGCCCTTCATTCAACATGGGCGCCGGAAGGCCGGCTTCGACAGCGGCCGTCTGCTTTACTCGGCGACGACTTTCGTGTGAACCATCACGACCCCTCTTGTTCACGCACACAGACGCTTGCTCTTGTGCATCCGAATGTGCTCTGTTTTGCCTTAGGGCGTCTGCAATGACGACTTCTACCGCCACCACCGTCGCTTAACTCACGAGCATTTCGTATGCATGTGACACCCGCGCCTGCTCACACTCCCGAACACGCCACCTTTTTCGCATCTAATCGTTATTTTGCTTTGGGTGATCTCGACGCTCACGACGACCACCGGCACCCGACGCCGACCTCCACTCCGGCGAGGAATTACGGCAGACCCTGAGCGCCCCGCGACCAACCGACCGCGCCCCAAGCATCACCTCATCCTCGCGATCACGGTGAGCGTTCTCACCTCATACCTTGCGTCCTAGAACCGCCGATAGCCGCAGCCAGAGCCCGCGCCGCCGTCTGTCGCCGCTAGCGCCGCCCTCCTCTGGTCAGTCGCACCGTAGCCGTTCGATTTAGATCCAACGAATGCAATAGATTCATTTAACTGAAAGGGTACGCTAGCTCTGAACCGTGCGATATGACCTAGATCTAACGGCCTGCAGTGCGTGATCCGTGCGAACCGTTTTCAGCCAATTAAAACATGACGCGTGGCCAGCTCTAGTTTAAAACAGATCTTTGAATCAAAGTTATTTGCAAACTTCAAACCCTTATAACTTGAGATCTACACGTCCAAAAATTGCAAATTTTATGTCGTTGGATTCAGGAGAGCAAGCCCTAGCCAACCATGGCCTTAGTTTCGAAAATAGTATCTGTTAGCTTGTTTGAAATTGCAGATCCTTTTGTGAGCTTGTTTAGATTAGGAAAATTGTTTAAAATTGATTTTAGGATTAAATCTTTTGCAAAATAGATTGTGTGACCTTACTGACCCTAGGAACCAAACCTTGGTGTTGAAAATGATTTTGGTAAAGTCTAGGTTAGATTAATTGACTTGGCCATTTTCTAGCCAAATTAAAAATTGTTAAGTTTATTATGAAAATGTTTATGGAAAGAAAACTTTGGGGAAATAGTTTAGACCAAACCATCGACCAAAAACACCAAGTCTTGCAATAGCAACTCATGGGGTGAAAAACATAAAGATTTGCTTTGATAGAAATAATTTTCACCACATAAAATGATGATTAGATTTAAAAATGGTTTATGGACCAAAACCCTTTTGCAAATGACTTTGCCATTTTGGTAAATGACCAATTTGGAACTTACAAAGTTTATAAACCTAGTAGAGACCATCCTTACCATTGAACCAAACCATTGCATACTTATGCATGACTTAGAGTCCATTACTTGTGTATGTGGAATGTTGTTTGAATAAATGGTTTGGAATGCTAGTTGATACTATGCTTGTTTGATTGATTGTAGGGAAATTAGCAAAGTGTAAGACTAGCAAGATCAAGGAGATAACCCTCATTCCCTACCAAAAAGGCAAGTTACACTATCATTCAAATGACCTACTATTTTCATTATACTTAGTGGATTCTGAAAATTTGCATAAAAAGATATTTTTATACTTATGCTATGATAAATCCTAATAGGATTCCCAATACACTCCTTAGTGAAAATATTGAAGTTGTACATGCTTAGCCATGCTATGTTTTGAAAAGAGATACTTGTTGAGATTTTACAAAGGTTGAGAAAAGACTTATGTTTTACATAATAAAACAAGGACTCAATGAACCACCTAGGTGGTGGATACTTTAAGTTTTGGAGAAGGTGTCAACAAAAGAAACCATGTCTATGGAAGTCACTTTGTGTTGTGCTCCAAAAGAAAACCACCTAGGAAACTTAGAGATTGAACGTGTTTCTCCAATTGTGGCTTTCGTGTGCAACCACATGCTATTATGGCTCTGGCTTAGTCAACTACATTAGGAAGACCCATACATTGTCTTTAGTTACCGGACATGGGGATCTGGAATGCTTCATGGGGGCTGAAGGCAAGCTAGCAATGATGTATGGGAGGACCTTTTGGAAAGACTTCACACACTCTCTCACGGTACTCCATCTTGGTGAGCACTAATCCAGTAGGCCACTGGTGGCAACAAGATGGGATTGTGTCATGTGGGTAAAGTGTACTCCTTCTGCAGAAGTTAATAAAATCTAAGTACTTAGCCGTATCCCCGGTTATGGACAATACTGAGCAACTAAAGTTTGAACTATGGGAGATCTCGACATTCCAACTTCTAAAATAAAAACTTGATGCCCTTGTGTGTCTACCAAGGAATTCAAAGGGATTTTGTTAAGCTTGATGCACTTGGGGTTACCAAGGTGCTCAAGAGATTTTGCTTAACACTTGATGTACTTGGGGTTACCAAGGAACTCATGAGATTTTGATAAGGCTTGTTGCACTTGGAATTACCAAGTAGCTCAAGGGATTTTGACAAGGACTTGAACACTTGTGTTTCTACCAAGGAGTTCAAGGGATTCTTGGAAAAGAGATTTGACAAAGGACTTAAAACCCTTTTTGAAAAGATAGGATAAAAAAATTGCTTTATGCAGATAAGCCTTGAACTCTACTTAGCCAAATATGCATATAATGTTAGGATCCACTCTTATATACATAGAAGTGAAGCTTGCCAATACAATTCAAATGTATTGACCCTTGTGGCTGTAACTTGTAATGTTGCAGGTTTGATTGATTTTAGTGAAGATTGTGTGATTAGGATTACAAAGTCTACAACCAACATCTGCCTGTTGCACTTTGAAGATGAAGGACCCATGACTATAGTCATTCCGCTGCAATGTAATGTAATAGCCAAATGAGCTATGAAAAGATGTAATAAAACTATGTTATTCCTGGTTATAAAGTTATATTATGACCTTTGTATCTTGATATTACATCTTAACTGTGGATGCTAGCTATTGATCCAGGGACTAGCATTGTAAACACAGGGGACTCCACCTTATATTGTATTAAGGCTGGAACACTCCCGCTTCATTCCAAGATGTATTTCCCGAAGAGCTTCCTCATGGCCTTCCTCCTCTTCGTGGAATCGAGCACCGTATCGACCTCATACCCACAAGCACCACTACCAAATCAAGCGTATCGCACGAACCCGGAAGATACAAAGGAGATCGAGCGCCAAATCAACCAACTCGTCTCCAAAGGTTTGATCCAAGTAAGCACTAGCCCAAGCGCGGTTCCCGTGATCCTAGTCCCGAAAACGGATGATACGTTGCGGTTATGCATGGACTGCCGTCCAATCAATGCTATCACCGTGCGTTATCGACATCCTATACCGCGTCTTGATGACATGCTTGATGAGTTATGTGGAGCCACTATATTTTCGAAAATTGATCTTCGTAGTGGCTACCATCAAATTCGCATGGCTGAAGGTGATGAGTGGAAAACCGCCTTCAAGACCAAGCTTGGTCTCTATGAATGGTTGGTTATGCCTTTTGGCTTATCCAATGCCCCATCTACCTTCATGCGCCTCATGAACCATATTTTGCGATCTCTCATTGGAAAGAGTGTAGTTGTTTACTTTGATGACATTCTTGTCTATAGCAAGTCACTAGAGGAGCATGTTACTCATGTTAAGGAGGTCTTACAAATCCTTCGTCATGAAAAGCTTTATGCTAACTTCCCCAAGTGCACTTTTGCAAGAGACAAGCTGATTTTCCTTGGTTTTGTTGTGTCTTCTAATGGCATTGAAGTTGATGTATCAAAAGTCAAGGACATACGCGATTGGCCCACCCCTACAAATGTTAGTGAACTTCGTAGTTTTCATGGGTTGGCTGGCTTTTACCGTCGCTTTGTGAAAGATTTTTCCACAATTGCTTGCCCCCTCAACGAATTGACCAAGAAGAATGTCACGTTCGTTTGGGGAAAAGCACAACAAAAGGCTTTTGATGAGCTCAAAAGGAGGCTCACCGAAGCACCACTTCTTGCATTGCCGGATTTCACAAAAACCTTTGAGATTGAATGTGACGCTAGTGGTATTGGCATTGGTGGCGTCCTTATGCAAAATGGGCGTCCTATTGCTTACCATAGTGAGAAACTTGATGGCGCACGCCTCAATTATCCCATTTATGACAAAGAACTTTTTGCCTTGGTTCGTGTTCTTCAAGTGTGGCAACACTATCTTTGGCCCAAAGAATTTATAATCCATTCCGACCATGAGTCGTTGAAGTACCTTAAGGGCCAAGCCAACTTGAGTAAAATGCACGCAAAGTGGGTTGAGTTTATGGAGTCTTTTCCTTACATTGTAAAATACAAGAAGGGCAAAGAAAATGTGGTGGCGGACGCCTTGTCTCGCAAAACCACAAGCCTTCTTACACGACTCGAAGTCAATGTTTTGGGTCTTGAGGACATCAAATCTTTGTACGCGTCCAACTCTTTATTTGGACCAATATTTGCACAATGTTCAATGGACAAAGGGATTGATGATTTCTATTTGCATAAGGGTTTTCTTTTCAAACAAAACAAGGTTTGCATTCCGAAATCGTCTCTCCAACTTTTGCTTCTTCAAAAGTCCCATGGTGGAGGCCTTATGGGTCACTTTGGTCGTGACAAGACATATGACATGCTCTCCACTCACTACTTTTGGCCAAAGATGAAGCGCGACGTGGAGCGCCACGTTCAACGATGCACTACATGTATCCAAGCTAAGTCTAAGTCCAACCCCTTTGGTCTTTATATGCCATTGCCTATTCCTCATGCACCTTGGTCGGACATTAGCATGGACTTTGTATTAGGCTTACCTAGATCTAAACATGGTCACGATTCCATATTTGTAGTCGTGGATCGCTTTTCGAAAATGGCACATTTCATTCCGTGCCATAAGACCGATGATGCTTCACATGTCGCAAATTTGTTTTTCGTGGAAATAATTCGCTACGGCGTGCCACGAACAATCGTCTCCGACTGTGACGTAAAATTCATGAGCTACTTCGAAGACCCTCATGGCCAAGCTCTCGATCAAGCTCCTCTTCTCGTCGCCTCGCATCCTCAAACCGACGGACAAACCGAGGTAGTCAATCAAGTCTTGGCACACTTCTCCGGTGTTGATAAAGAAGAACCTTAAAGACGGGAGGAATGCATTCCACACGCCGAAGTTCGCCACAACCGCGCAAGCACTCCACCACCATGAGGAGCCCGTTCATGATCGTATGGATTCGAGCCTCACCGCTCGATATCCTTCCACTTCCACTTCATGAACGTGCCAATATGGACGTTGTCAAGCGTGCCCAAGCAATGATGAAACTCCATGAAGACACACGAGCTACTATCGAGAAACAAGTCCTTCGCCAAGCATCAAGGCTAAACAAGACCAAGAAAGAGATGATCTTTGATGAGGGCGACCTTGTATGGATACACTTGAGTAAAGACCGCTTCCCCAAGGAACGCGACTCCAAGCTAAAGCCACGAGGCGATGGACCATTCAAGGTGCTAAAAAGGATAAACAACAACGCCTATGTGATCGATATACCAACATCGAAGTATCTTGTGTGCTCGACATTCAATGTCAAGGACCTCTCACCCTACCATGGCGAAGAGGAAGTTGTGACGGTTGAAGAGTCGAGGACGACTCTTTCCCAAGGGGGTCTGATGCAGCCCGCCTCCGACCGCTACTACATCTACTCCCACGAGCTACCCAAGTGGACCCATGACTCGCCTTGAGCCAAACTCCTTCAAACTAAGGTGAACTCGCCTCTCCTTGTGTGACTTGACACCCCTTGGATGGCTTGCTACTTCACACGCAAACTCAGGCATCATCAGTGCAGAAGCCACCGATCCGCCAGACGCAAGCGGTACTACCGGTTGGGACGACTGGTACTACCGCTCCAAGCGGTCCTACCGCCTCCTCCTACCGCTCGCCACAGGAAGCACTACTCCACGCCCGAGAAGCAAGCGGTACTACCGGTCCTGCAACCGGTACTACCGGTGGCCGGTACTACCGCCACCTCCTACCGCTCGCTACTGACGCCTCCGACGGAAGCTCCAGGCCCTCAAGCGGTACTACTCAGCTCCCAGCGGTACTACCGGTTACCACCGCAGATACCGGTTGCCGGACGGTACTACCGGTCCCGCCTCGACCGATCACCTAAGTTCGGCCGTGCCTTGTAACCCCACCTATCATTTATCTCTCCATTCAAACTACCCTGTTTTGTGACTGGACTATATATAGCCCCCACCCTCTATTGTAAACGCTTAGACTTGGATAATAATAGATATTAAGGAAACCCTTTGAGGACTTATATATATTGGTCTCATGCTCCTACACAGGAGCACCGGATTATCCACCCCCCTCTTGGATCTTGCCTAGTGCGTTCAAGTTGTACAAGGCCTTGGGTTCTCGGTTTCTCGCCCCCAAGTCGTCAAGGTCTCACCAAGCACCTCATCCCCCGTTGTTGGCGTGGAGAGCGAGTTTCGCCCAACACCGATCCTAGGGATTATGTTGGACCGGTTGCCACCGGCGTGAGGAGTAGGCGTGTATCGTGTTTTGGTGTGTGTGTGTTCGTGGTTTTCATCGTCTTCTCCCGATTTCATGCCCGACCACCTCTTTCCCCCTCGTTGCTCGTGGAATTCGTGAAAGATCGGGCCAACCCCAGGGTTACCCCATAACAACTAACCACTCATATAAACCGAAATTAGTTTTAAATGTTGTTTTCCATTCATCTCCTAATTTCATACGAATCTGGTGCTAACCACTACGCAAATCAACTTTAGAAAACATGGTAGAGCCACTCAATTCATCAAGCATGTCATCTAAACGTGGAATAGGATGACGATATCGAATAGTAATATTATTGATAGCTCTACAATCAGTACACATGCGCGAAGAACCATCTTTCTTAGGTACCAAAATAATAGGAACAGCACAAGGGCTAAGGGACTCACGAATATGATCTCTGTCGAGTAGTTCCTGAATTTGGCGTTGTATCTCCTTTGTCTCCTCTGGATTGGTTCTATATGGCGCGCGATTGGGCAACGAGGCACCAGGAATTAGATCAATTTGATGCTCAATTCCTCTAATAGGAGGTAAGCCTGGTGGCAACTCAACGGGAAAGACGTCCTCATATTCCTGCAAAAGGTTAGCAACAGAAGTAGGCATATCCTCAAATGAAAACAAAACCTCTTTGCAGACAATTGCATAACATTGAGTATTGTTGACATCTAGTTCAGCAATATCAATTTTATTTGCAAGCATACATGGACTCTTCAAACGAATTTCAGTAGCATGTGTAGAATCAGATTTAGTGTTCTTTGGTGGTATAAAATCTGCAGCAACAATCTGATTCTCACTTTTATTTTTCTCCTCAGTTTTAGCTCTACTAGCTCTAGCAAGATCATCTTTTAAAATCTGTTCTTGATTCATAGGTTTTAGACCAATTTTCTTTCCATCATGCATAAGAGAATAGTGATTAGTTTTACCATTATGAACAGATTCTCTATCAAATTGCCATGGTCACCTAGTAACAAAGAACAAGCTTGCATAGGTACAACATCACAATCAACAAAATCGAATATGTACCAATAGTAAAATGCACGCTGCACGTTCTTGTTACCTTGATCTTGCGAGAACTCTCAAACCATTGGATGTAATATGAATGTGGGCGTTGTCTTGTTGGAAGCGCAAGCTTCTCTACCATGTCAACACCGCCGATTATTACAACTCCCTCCATCGATGATGATCCGTATAGCTCTTTCCTTGACAACACCACGTGTTTGGAACAGGTGGCATTGATCTTGCTCAGATTTGCTCAATTGCACAATCAACACACGTTGTGTAATTAAGCTCTTGTATTGATCAGCAGCTTCAGCTCCCATTACCTCTGGCTCTTCATCAGCATCAGAATTGTCTCCATCTCGAGCAGAAATAAGGGCTAGTGTATCTTCATCAAAGTCACTCGCTGAATCGTATTGACCATCTTCGTGCACCATCATCACACGTTGTGTTGTGCACTGTCTCTCAATATGACCAAAACCCCAGCACTTGCGGTATTGTATATCCTTTGTCTTACCCGTGGAAGCCATAGAAGATGCACTACGAGCAGGAGCATTGGATCATGGTGGAGAAGCGTCTGGAAATCTTGTGGTGGCCTTGGATGTGGTAGTAGCTGGAGGCGAATCACGAGGAGGCGCTGATTGTCGGGATGTCCAAGTGGATGTACGACCTGCAGAATTATTAGTCCTCCTCCATGGTGTTTGGCGATCCTGCACTTCACGTTCAGCTTTGCAAGCAAGATGAAACAAACGAGTGATAGAATTATATTCCTTATAATCTAATATGTGCTGAATGTCCTTGTTTAATCCACCAAAGAAACGTGCAAGCATTTGTTCATTAGATTCAACAAGACCACACCTAACCATCCCCGTTTGCAATTCCTGATAATACTCTTCTATAGAATTTTTTCCTTGCTCTAAGCGTGTCAGATTCTTTAGTAAATCACATTGATAAGTGGGAGGTACAAAACGAACACGCATAGCAGTTTTTAAAGCAGTCCAAGTACTAGGAATAGTAGTAGGATTTAAACGACAATACTCGGACCACCAAAGGGAAGCAAATTTAGTAAATTCACATGTAGCAGCACTAACACGCATATTCTCAGGATATTTTAAGCAGGCAAAATGTTGTTCTACTTCCATCTCCCATGTAAGATATGCATCAGGATTATATTTACCCTCAAAAGATGGAATATTTAATTTAAGCTTTGCAACATGATCATCATCACGTACCGGTGGGCGAGCATTGCGGTATTAATGTCGGGGACGACCAGCAGGTACCTGTGGAGGTTGTTCAACCTCCTCGTCAAACAGATCGTCGTCGTCGGGGTCGTAGTAGTACCCGTCGTCTGTCCCCAATGTCGCAGCAGTAGTCGCGACCGAAGTCTAAGGAACGCCGCCGCAGCAGAGTGCCGGAGTGCGCGGCAGTAAACCAGCAGTCCGACCCGTGATCGGAATGCGCCGTGCGCCATGTGTGGGTGCCGGTGCGGGTGCGGGCAATCGGTTCAGAAGCTCCTTGAACCGAACGTCAAGCTTGGCGTTGAAGGATTTTTTTTTTGCTCTCCTTCTGGACTTACGACCGGACTCTTAGCGCGACACGGACTTTAGCTGGACACGGAAACAACAAAGAAGGAAATTCAAAAGAAATAACTAGGAAACAAGAATTTACTCGCATCATGACAGGAAAACTGATCGGATGTGTATCGCGGTAGGAAGGCGTTGGCGGAGTATTAGGGTTTATGGTGGCTGGGTATATGGCGGCGGAATATGGTGGAGGAATATGGTGGCGGTGATCGGCGAGTGTGGCGGTAACTAGTATGATCAGAACTCGAAACTCTAAGGGACGAGACACTAAGACCAGCAACTCGACGCGACGATGTAGACACAAATTCAACAACGCAAAAACTGAAAAGATATGCGAGGCGTAGATTGGTTATGGGATGGATCTAAAATCTAACTGTGTTTTTGGCTTTTTCGTGGGTTATAGGTAAAAACAGATCTAATCTATGAAAAACAGTAAAATCTCACCGAGCAACCTGAAATCTGATACCACTTGATAGGGCAAAGGTGTCCGATCTTTCGATGAGATGGCGATATTCGATTTGGTGGAGTTCGGCTTGACGATCCGACTACACGCATGAAGCACGAGCGCCAATGCAATCGCTAGGCCAATCTCCTCGGAGGTTACCGATCCCTGTGTGAACACGATCACCGACCATGAGGGTCTTAATTCCTACCGAAATCGAGAACAAGTAAGAACCAATATTGCAATCAAGATATTGCGGATTATGAGGAAAGCTTTATTGAAGAGGTGGGATCCCGAATAGGTGCGGCACAAGAGGCCTCTGCGACACTCGAGCCTTGGCGGTTGACTATGGCTAACTTAATGTCTAAACAAAATCCGAGTCTAGAGGTTTGGCTATGGGCGTGTTAAGGCGAAAAGGTGGGGTTTCGGCCAGCCATGGAAGTGGTGGCCGAATCCAACCCTAAAAAGTCCTTTTCCCCTCAAATACGGACTCTAAAAAGTGGCTAATTAAAATCCTGCGAAAATTACATGGCCCTGGCCCAAAATAAAGGTGTCGCAGCACCATATTAAGATATGGACGAATTCGTAAAGTATTGATCTTGAATATTTCGTCCAAGCCTTCTTTCATCATTATGGTGGCCTCAAAGTTCTGAAATCTTCATCTGTGGCCTTCTCTTGGATCATCACATGCTTGCTGCCATCTCCATGCATGACCACGCTCCAATGCTTGTCCCTCTCATCCATGCTTGGTCCATCATTCCTAAGAGTAAGAAATATATCTAATTTAGGCAGCATCATATTCTTATGTATGTGAGGAATAGTTCCAAGAAACGAAAGTACCTGATAGTTAAGTTGTTTGGCACGAGATCTTGTGATGGGTCCTTGTATGTGTGTTGCTGTAGGTACAATGGTTGTATCAATAGTAGGGATGTCCACATCACAAGCTTAGCGTTGAAGGATTTCTCGAGTCCATCGATCTTGTCCACGGCGTTGGTGAGCTTGGTGTCAAACTCCCCTAGGCGCTTATCCACGTCTTCAGCGCGACTGACCAAGAGCGCGGAGAAGTGGGCATGTAGTCCTTCATTCGTCATTGTGGCAGGGTTCCGCGAAGTATCTGTCATGGTTAGTCCTTAAAAAGCACAAGTATATACTACGGAAATATGGTGGAAGGCACACGTAATCCGTCAAGCAATATACGAAGCTCTTACAAGTTCTTACCAAACAGCAGGAAAAGGCGATGTGCAACCACGAGGATCAGTGGGTCCAGAGATTGAATCAAGCGATTACCAGGAGTCGAAACACCGCACGTGGAGAGTATCTGTGGAGCTCTGGGAAGGCTTAACAAAGGGGGTTAGCAATTATCAAAACAACAATGCAAAAGTTGAAAGAATGCTCAACGACGGTACTGTGCTGGTCCTAGGCTAGACCGTACTAGAGACGCGAGCCTAGATCACCAACGATGTCACGACGCGACACAACAAGCAATGTATGATGATATGGCACCCTGAAAAGCGAACCGAGAGGTGGAAATCACTATGATGGCAAGTGTCTAGAACTGATCTACGGGGTCTAAAAATAGGTTAGCCCCAAAAAAAATTCGAAATTTTTTATTTTGCTCCGGAAAGCGCGCAGGCGCCAAAAAAATATCGCTATTACGGCCGATGGAGAAAAGTGATCCCCGGGGTCGAAAAGCATTATAGCCAAAAAAAATTTCGGAGGCGCATTCCGATCACGGGTCATACTGCTGGTTTAGCTGCCGCCGAACCTTAGGCGGCTACCGCTGCAGCTGAGGCACCTCAGGCTTCCACCGCGGCTGCTGCTGCGACATTGGGTCCAGACGACGGGTACTACTACGACCTCGACGACGATGATTTGTTTGACAAGGTGGTTGAACAACCTCCACACCCTGCTGGCCGACCCCGACATTACCACCGCAATGCTCAACCACCGGTACGTGATGATGATCATGTTGCAAAGGTTAAATTAAATATTCCATCTTTTGAGGGTAAATATAATCCTGATGCATATCTTACATGGGATATGGAAGTAGAACAAAGTTTTGCATGTTTAAAATATCCTGAGAATATGCGTGTTAGTGCTGCTACATGTGAATTTACTAAATTTTCTTCCCTTTGGTGGTCTGAGAATTGTCGTTTAAATCCTACTACTATTCCTCGTACTTGGACTGCTTTAAAAACTGCTATGCGTGTTCATTTTGTGCCTCCCACTTATCAACGCGATTTACTAAAGAATCTGACATGTTTGGAACAAGGGAAAAATTCTATAGAAGAGTATTATCAGGAATTGCAAACGGGGATGGTTCGGTGTGGTCTTGTTGAATCTATTGAACAAATGCTTGCACGTTTCTTTGGTGGATTAAACAAGGACATTCAACTCATATTATACTATAAGGAATATAATTCCATCACTCGTTTGTTTCATCTTGCTTGCAAAGCTGAACGTCAAGTGCAGGATCGCCATACACCATGGAGGAGGACTAATAATTCTGCAGGTCGCACATCCACTTGGACATCCCGACAATCAGCGCCTTCTTCTCGTGATTCTCCACCAGCTACTACCACATCCAAGGCCACCACAAGATTTCCGTCAGCTCCTCCTCCACCATCATCCAATGCTCCTGCTCGTAGTGCATCTTCTATGGCCTCCACGGGTAAAAAAAAGGATATACAATGCCGCAAGTGCTGGGGTTTTGGTCATATTGAGAGACAGTCCACAACACAACGTGTTATGATGGTGCGTGATGATGGTCAATATTATTCAGCGAGTGACTTTGATGAAGATCCATTAGCTCTTATTTCTGCTCGAGATGGAGTCAATTGTGATTCTGATGAAGAGACAGAGGTAATGGGAGCTGAAACTGCAGATCAATAGAAGAGCTTAATTACACAACGTGTGTTGAGTGTGCAATTGAGCAAATCTGAGCATGATCAACGCCACAACCTGTTCCAAACACGTGGTGTTGTCAAGGAAAGAGCTATAAGGATCATCATTGATAGAGGGAGTTGTAATAATCTGTCTAGTGTTGACATGGTAGAGAAGCTTGCACTTCCAACAAGACAACGCACACATTCATATTACATCCAATGGTTTGAGAGTTCTCGCAAGATCAAGGTAACAAGAAAGGTACGCGTGCATTTTACTATTGGTACATATTCTGATTTTCTTGATTGTGATGTTGTACCTATGCAAGCTTGTTCTTTGTTACTTGGTAGACCATGGCAATTTGATAGAGAATCTGTTCATAATGGCAAAACTAATCACTATTCTCTTATGCATGATGGAAAGAAAATTGGTCTAAAACCTATGACTCCCGAACAGATTTTAAAAGATGATCTTGCTAGAGCTAAAACCGAGGAGAAAATAAAAGTGAGAATCGATTGTTGTCAGAGATTTTGTACCACCAAAGAACACTAAATCTGATTCTAAACATGCTACTAAAATTCGTTTGAAGAGTCCATGTATGCTTGCAAATAAAATTGATATTGCTGAACTAGATGTAAACAATACTCAATGTTATGCAATTATCTGCAAAGAGGTTTTGTTTTCATTTGAGGATATGCCTCCTTCTTTGCCACCCGCTATTGCTAACCTTTTGCAGGAATATGATGACGTTTTTTGATGGAGGGGTTAACCTCTTGGGTGGCCCGATCTTCACGGATCTTGATGCAGCCCGTCCTACGAACGCTACTACATCTACTCCCACGAGCTCCCCAAGTGGACCCATGACTCGCGCCCGAGCCAAACTCCTACAAGCTAAGGTGAACTCGCTCCTCTCCTTGTGTGACTTCGATACACCCTTGGATGGATTGCTACTTCATACGCATACACTGTGCATCATCAGCTACGAAGATAGGGACCCAAGGTACGGAGGAACCGGAGCGGAAGCAACCAGTCGCTGCCAGACGCCAGCGGTACTATCGGATCAGGCGACCGGTACTACCGGTGCAAGCGGTACTACCGGACCAAGCTACCGGACGCTACAGAAGGAACCCCTCCACGGCCTAGACGCCGGCGGTACTACCGGAGCTAGAACCGGTACTACCGGTGGGCGGTACTACCGCTCCCTACTACCGCTCGCTACATGCGACTCCGACGGAAGCTCCAGGACCGCCAGCGGTACTACCGCCCCCGGAGCGGTACTACCGGTTTCCCGACCGGTACTACCGGTCCTGACTGAACCAGATCGCATCAGTTCGCCAAATACTGCACTCTTCCTATATTTTACCTTTTCGTTCCGAAACTACCCCTGTTTATGTGGCTGGCCTATATATAGCCCCCACCCTCTATTGTAAACCCTAGACTTGGATAATTGTAGTTGAAGACACCCCTTTGAGGATCTATCAACTATTTGTCTCATGCTCCTTGACAAGGAGCACCAAATTATCCACAAACCTCTTGGATCTTGCCTAGTGCATTCAAGTTGTATAAGGCCTTGGGTTCTCGGTTTCTCGCCCCCAAGTCGTCAAGGTATCACCAAGCATCTCGCCCCCGTTGTTGGTCGTGGAGAGAGAGCTTCGCCCAACACCGATCCTAGGGATTATGTTGGACCGGTTGCCACCGGTGTGAGTTATCAGCGTGTATCGTGTTTGTGTGCGTGAGTTCATCGAGGTCTTTGTGTGCGTGTGTTCGTGGTGTTCGTCCCCCCGCCCTCGTCCACCGCTTTCCCCTCGTTTCCCGCGGAGATTCGTGAAAGATCTGGCCACCCCAAGGGGTTACCCTCTAACATATCGGTATCAAGAGCACGGTTGATCACGAATTTCACCCCAATTTTTCTTCTATCCCATTAAAATCGAAAATCCCACCAAAAAGAGCCCCAATTTGCCTTCGAATCGATCTTTGGATTTTGTGAGTTTTTGGTGGTTTTGGGCCATAGATCTGTTGCGTTTGGAGTCGATCTATAGCCTTTTTATGGTCCTAACCCAGCCTTTCGGTCAGATCGCCACGAATTTGAGGATTTTGTCAAGTTGATCTCGTTCGAGCGCTACTTTCTGGTCGTCGGCGGTAGATTATCAAAATCACCGGTACTACCGCCTGGCCAGTACTACCGCTCGCCGGTACTACCGGTCGTTCCTAGCGGTACTACCGCCCGCCTCTGACCGTGTTTCTTTTCTCTTTGATGCCTCGACTTCGTTTGCTGACTATTCCCCTTAGCTTGTTCGTGTTTCGCGTGTTTGTCGCCATTTTAACAATAGCTTCCGCATCAAAGTCACCTCGCGCTCAACGACACCGCGACACTCGAACATCTTCCCCCACCAACGGTTGCAAGTCATCAACAATACCAAAGGTATAACTTGCGCCACTTTGACAACCCCATATCTTCCTTTGTGTGTATCTATCCTATGAGAGCAACTCATTTTGTGTTTGTCTAAGCATTGTGCACTTGCCTTTGGAAAGTGAGTGTGTGAGGCCAAATACAAAAGTTAACATAGTAGCATAGAAAGGGAGAAAAATAAAAAGAATAAAAAAAATAGAAAGATACATAGTCTCCCACTACAAAGAGAATACCAAACTTGTAAGCCAAAAAGAGATAAGAAAGAGCGCACCAAGGCAAGTGCACAAATCTATTGCTTATCCTCTTTTGGCAAACGAGTTGTGGTCTCTCCTTGAGTTGGAACGACAACCGAGCGTAGTCTTCGTTAGGACCTTTTGTGCTCATTTTCATAGTCGTGCTAACCCCGTTTTTCTCCACGTGTGCGTTTTTCCGTGTTTTGGTAGATCGTATCCTTTTGCTTTTGATCTTTAGTTCTTTACCACTTCGAACAATAACCTTTTTCTTGGATCGTTTCGTTTGGTTTTCCACAATCCTAACCTTCCACCAAAAGCTTTTGAGAGTTGCAGCATATTTGTGTGTGAGTTTCTTTACCATTTCACTTTGCACGTTGTTCGCTCATTTGTGTGGCAATTGGTTTGATATAATCTCCAAGGTGAGGTAAACGGCTAACTCTACGCACCCTTATTGATGCAGCCCGTCCTCCGACCGCTACTACATCTACTCCCACGAGCTACCCAAGTGGACCCATGACTCGCGCCCGAGCCAAACTCCTTCAAACTAAGGTGAACTCGCTCCTCTCCTTGTGTGATTTCGACACACCCTTGGATGGCTTGCTACTTCACGCCAAAACTCAGACATCATCAGTGCACGAAGCCACCACGCCGCCAGACGCCAGATTACCGGTTGGGACGACCGGTACTACCGCTCCAAGCGGTCCTACCGCCTCCTCCTACCGCTCGCCACAGGAAGCACTACACGCCCCAGAAGCAAGCGGTACTACCGGTCCTGCAACCGGTACTACCGGTGGCCGGTACTACCGCCCCCTCCAACCGCTCGCCACAGACGCCTCCGACGGAAGCTCCAGGCCCTCAAGCGGTACTACCGCTCCGGAAGCGGTACTACCGGTTACCACCGGTACTACCGGTCCTGCCTGACCCTGATCGCCTAAGTTCGGCCCTTTGCCTTGTAACCCAACCTATCATTTATCTTTTAATTCCGAAACTACCCCTGTTTTGTGGCTGGACTATATATAGCCCCCACCCTCTATTGTAAATGCTTAGACTTGGATAATAATAGATATTAAGGAAACCCTTTGAGGACTTATATCTATTGGTCTCATGCTCCTACCAAGGAGCACCGGATTATCCACCCCCCTCTTGGATCTTGCCTAGTGCGTTCAAGTTGTACAAGGCCTTGGGTTCTCGGTTTTTTCGCCCCCAAGTCGTCAAGGTCTCACCAAGCACCTCATCCCCCGTTGTTGGCGTGGAGAGCGAGCTTCGTCCAACACCGATCCTAGGGATTATGTTGGACCGGTTGCCACCGGCGTGAGGAGTAGGCGTGTATCGTGTTTTGGTGTGTGTGTGTTCGTGGTTTTCATCGCCTTCGCCCGATTTCATACCCGACCACCTCTTTCCCCCTCGTTGATCGTGGAATTCGTGAAATATCGGGCCAACCCCAGGGTTGCCCCATAACATATTGGTATCAAGAGCACGGTTGATCACGAATTTCCCCCAATTTTTCTTTTATCCGCCTTGAAAACGAAAATCCTACCAAAAAGAGCCCCAATTTGCCTTCGGATCGATCTCTGGATTTGGTGAGTTTTTCGTGGTTTTGGTCCATAGATCTGTTGCTTTGGGAGTCGATCTATAGCCCCTATTGTTTCTAGCTCAGCCTTTCGGTCAGTTTTTTTAACGAATTTGAGGTTTTTGGCAAGTTTACCTCGTTCGTGCTAAGCAGATCGCCGTACTGCAAGCGGTACTACCGCTAGTGACCCAGATTACCGGTAGTACAGCGGTACTACCGGTACCACCGCCGTTACTGCAGTACTACCGCCGCCACCGACCGCATTCTCCCTCGCCTTTGACGCCTCGCTGTCACGACCTTTCCCATCTCGCTTGTTCGTGTTTCGCGTGTTTGTCACCATTTTCACAACAGCTTCCGCATCAACGTCATCCCGCGCTCAATGACACCGCGACACTCGAACATCTTCCCCCACCAACAGTTGCAAGTCGTCAACAATACCAAAGGTATAACTTGCACCACCTTGACATCCCCATATCTTCCTTTGTGTGTATCTATCCTATGAGAGCAACTCATTTTGTGTTTGTCTAAGCATTGTGCACTTGCCTTCGGAAAAGTGAGAGTGTGAGGCCAAATACAAAAGCTAACATAGTTGCATAGCAAGGGAGAAAAAGAAAAAGAATAAAAAAAAAGATAGAATAGAAAGATACATAGTCTCCCAATACAAAGAGAATACCAAGCTTGTAAGCCAACAAAGAGAGAAGAAAGAGCGCACCGAGGCAAGTGCACAAATCTATTGCTTATCCTCTTTTGGCAAACGAGTTGTGGTCTCTCCTTGTGTTGGCACGACAACCGAGCGTAGTCTTCGTTAGAACCTTTTGTGCTCATTTTCATAGTCGTGCTAACCCCATTTTTCTCCACGTGTGTGTTTTCCGTGTTTTTGTAGATCGTATCCTTTTGCTTTTGATCTTTGGTTCTTTACCACGTAGGACAATAACCTTTTGCTTGGATCGTTTCGTTTGGTTTTCCACAACCCTAACCTTCCACCAAAAGCCTTTGAGAGTTTCTCGCCATTTCACTTTGCACACTTTTCGCTCATTTGTGTGGCAATTGGTTTGATATAATCTCCAAGGTGAGGTAAACGGCTAACTCTCCACACCCTTTCTCTCCATATACAACCATTGTTGGCTTTGCATCATGGACAGGCATGGAGAGCCATCTCAACCACCACCACCTCCGGAGGATGATAACCAATTCATGACAAGATGGGACCATTGGAAGATCCGAGGAGAATTCAACTATCGTTGTGAAGCTCTCGAGCGGCGCCAAGATGAACAATTTAGCGAGGCCCGTGTGGAATTCAAGAACATCGACAACCGCTTCGAAGAAGTCCGTGGCCAAATGCATGCCATGCAACACAACCTCGGGCATCAAAATGAATCTCTTGGTCGTGCACTCGCCTCAACGGATGAGAAGCTCCAACACATCATCGATGGACTCGCAAGGACACGCTCACGCGAATCAAGCTCATCTCGGAACTCCTCAAGTGAATCAAGTGCACCTCGCCGTCACGCTTCAAGGCACCGGGATGGACCCGTTCTTCAATCCATGAGCTCTTCGCAAGCGGTACCATCTCCGCGTCACGCCGTGACATCAAGCTATGATGGTGACCTCTCCGCAAGACCTCCAAGACGCCAAGCAAACCGACCACAACCAAGGGCACTTGTGATTCAACAAGCAACCTCGCATGGACCACCAAGGCCATCGACGTAGACACGCTCCTTCAACAACAAGTGTAGCTTCTGAAGCGGACGAACAAGATCATCATCAACGTGAAGCACTCGAAGACCCTCCAAGGCGCCATCATCGACATGATCGCCCACGTCGGCAATATGATGGTCATGACGAGCCTCCCCTACACCAAGAAGAAGAACAGCCCATTGCGCATACGGCTCGACGTCCTCCTCGCCACATGGCGCAAGCTAATGCTCCTCGCCATCAACCACGACAAGAGCAAGAGCAAGCTCCCCAAGCTCTTCGTGAGGACCATCAACCTCCTCCTCGTCCTCAACCGCGACAACAAACGAGCAAGCTCCCCAAGCTCGTCACAACAAGTTCCACCACCAAACGCGGCACCTCAACAACCGCAAGAGCAACGCAACAATCACCAAGCAAGACATGAGAGCTCGGATGATGATGATGACCGCTCAAATCAGGGCAACCGACGCAACCGGAACCGAAATAGAGAAGAAACTTTCGGCAAGATCAAATTCACCATGCCCAAGTTCACCAGTTCTAATGAGCCCGAGGAATATCTCTCTTGGGAACTCAAGGTCGACAAGATCTTCCGCATGCACAATTATAGCAATGAGAAGATGATGGCCATGGCATCCCTCGAGTTTGATGAGTATGCCAACCTTTGGTGGGAACAAGTCCAACTCGCTCGCGAAGCAAAAGAAGAGCCTCCAATCGCAACTTGGCAAGATATGAAGGCTCATATGAGATCCCGCTTTGTTCCTTCACACTACACGCGTGACCTCTTCAACAAGCTTCAAATGCTTAGTCAAGGGACAAAGACCGTGGAAGAGTACTTCAAGCAAATGGAGCTCAACATGATCCGTGCCAACAATGAAGAACGAGATGAGCAAACAATGGCACGCTTCCTCAATGGCTTGAACCATCCCATCAAGCGCATCACCGAGTTCCAAAAGTACAACAACATGGTTGAGCTTGTGCACATCGCATCCAAGGCCGAGGGCCAAGTGCAAGAGGACATCAAGTACAACAAGCCAAAGACGTACTTCACCTACAAGCAAGCACCAACCACTACTCCAACAACACCAAGTGGAAGCTCCCCAAGTACAACCAAGCTTCCCTTCAAGCCAACTATTCCCCAAGGAAAACAGCCCCCAAGTGGAAAACACACAAGGGATGATCAACCATTCAATGGTGAATGCTACAAGTGTGGAGGCAAAGGGCACAAGTCGAATGCTTGTGGAAACAAGAAAGTTTTGTTCATCCATGACAACGGCGATGAAGAATACTTGAGTGAAGACGAGTTTGAAGAAAGGGTCAAGGAAGCCATGGCAAGGCAACATTTGGAAGAGGACCAAGAACTTCTTGTGTGTGAGCATGACGCAAGTCCATCACTTGTGGTCACAAGGGTCTTGACTACCCAAGCCAATGAAAATGAAGACCAACGCTCGAACATCTTCCAAACGCGTGCCGGCATCAATGGGAAGTCCATCAAAGTTGTCATCGATGGAGGGAGTTGCCACAACCTCGCAAGCACGGAGTTGTGTGAGAAACTCAACCTCACCCTTCATCCACATAGACACCCCTACCATATCCAATGGCTAAGTGACCAAGGATCCGTCAAGATCAAGCACACCGTCTCGGTGACGTTCTCCATTGGGCACTACAAGGACACAGTGGAATGTGACGTGGTTCCAATGACGGTTTGTCACATGTTGCTTGGAAGGCCGTGGCAATATGACAAGCGTGCTTTGCATAATGGTCACTCAAACACTTACACCTTCAAATGTCTTGATAAAACTTGTGTGTTGCAACCAATGACTCCTAGCCAAATAATTGCGGACAATGCAAAGGCTTTAGCGAGGGCGCATTACGCAAAAACACCTTGTGAGAAGAGTGGTGAGCGAGAGAACCACACCATAGTGAGTGAGAGCTACAATCCAAACTCGAGTGGAAAAACTAAGAGTGTTCTTCTTGCCACCAAAAGTGAGATGAGAGAAGTGCGGAACAACCCATCCATCTTGCACTACGTCCTCGTATGCAAGGGACTAGCGCAAGGAACTAACGACTTGACAAATGTTCCTCCTTCTTTGATGGCTGTTTTGCAGGAATTCCAAGATGTATTTCCCGAAGAGCTTCCTCCTGGCCTTCCCCCTCTTCGTGGAATCGAGCACCGCATCGACCTCATACCCGGCGCACCACTACCAAACCGCTACAGATCGCACAAACCCGGAAGAGACGAAGGAGATCGAGCGTCAAATCAACCACCTCGTCTCCAAAGGTTTGATCAAGTAAGCACTAGCCCAAGCGCGGTTCCCGTGATCCTAGTCCCGAAAACGGATGATACGTTGCGGTTATGCATGGACTGCCGTCCAATCAATGCTATCACCGTGCGTTATTGACATCCTATACCGTGTCTTGATGACATGCTTGATGAGTTATGTGGAGCCACTATATTTTCGAAAATTGATCTTCGTAGTGGCTACCATCAAATTCGCATGGCTGAAGGTGATGAGTGGAAAACCGCCTTCAAGACCAAGCTTGGTCTTTATGAATGGTTGGTTATGCCTTTTGGCTTATCCAATGCCCCATCTACCTTCATGTGCCTCATGAACCATATTTTACGATCTCTCATTGGAAAGAGTGTAGTTGTTTACTTTGATGACATTCTTGTCAATAGCATGTCACTAGAGGAGCATGTTACTCATGTCAAGGAGGTCTTACAAAACCTTCATCATGAAAAGCTTTATGCTAACCTCCCCAAGTGCACTTTTGCAAGAGACAAGCTGATTTTCCTTGGTTTTGTTGTGTCTTCTAATGGCATTGAAGTTGATGTCTCAAAAGTCAAGGACATACGAGATTGGCCCATCCCAACAAATGTTAGTGAACTTCGTAGTTTTCATGGGTTGGCCGGCTTTTACCGCCAGTGAAAGATTTTTCACAATTGTTGCCCCTCAACGAATTGACCAAGAAAAATGTCACATTCGTTTGGGGAAAAGCACAACAAAAGGCGTTTGATGAGCTCAAAAAGAGGCTCACCGAAGCACCACTTCTTGCATTGCCAGATTTCACTAAAACCTTTGAGATTGAATGCGACGCTAGTGGTATTGGCATTGGTGGCGTCCTTATGCAAAATGGGCGTCCTATTGCTTACCATAGTGAGAAACTTGATGGCGCACGCCTCAATTATCCCATTTATGACAAAGAACTTTTTGCCTTAGTTCGTGTTCTTCAAGTGTGGCAACACTATCTTTGGCCCAAAGAATTTATCATCCATTCCGACCATGAGTCGTTGATGTACCTTAAGGGCCAAGCCAACTTGAGTAAAAGGCACGCAAAGTGGGTTGAGTTTATGGAGTCTTTTCCTTACATTGTCAAATACAAGAAGGGCAAAGAAAATGTGGTAGCGGACGCCTTGTCTCAAAAAAACACAAGCCTTCTTACACGACTCAAGTCAATGTCTTGGGTCTTGATGACATCAAATCTTTGTACGAGTCCGACTCTTTCTTTGGACCAATATTTGCACAATGTTCAATAGACAAAGGGATTGATGATTTCTATTTGCATAAGGGTTTTCTTTTCAAACAAAACAAGCTTTGCATTCCGAAATCGTCTCTCCAACTTTTGCTTCTTCAAGAGTCCCATGGTGGAGGTCTTATGGGTCACTTTGGCCGTGACAAGACATATGACATGCTCGCCACTCACTACTTTTGGCCAAAGATGAAGCGCGACGTGGAGCGCCACGTTCAACGATGCACTACATGTATCCAAGCTAAGTCCAAGTCCAACCCCTTTGGTCTTTATATGCCATTACCTATTCCTGATGCACCTTGGTCGGACATTAGCATGGACTTTGTGTTAGGCTTTCCTAGATCGAAACATGGTCATGATTCCATATTTGTAGTCGTGGATCGCTTTTCAAAAATGGCACATTTCAACTGCGCTATAAGACCGATGATGCTTCACATGTAGCAAATTTGTTTTTCAGAAGTAATTCGCCACACGGCGTGTTAAGAACAATCGCCTCCGATCGCGACGTAAAATTCATGAGCTACTCGAAGACCCTCATGGCCAAGCTCGCATCAAGCTCCTCTTCTCGCCCGCCAGATCCTCTAACCGATGGACAAACCGAGGTCGCCAATCAAGTCTTGGCACACTTCTCCGGTGTTGATAAAGAAGAACCTTAAAGACCGGAGGAATGCATTCCACACGCCGAAGTTTGCCTACAACCGCGCCAAGCACTCCACCACCATGAGGAGCCCGTTCATGATCGCCTATGGCTTCGAGCCTCTCACCGGCCGATATCCTTCCACTTCCACTTCATGAACGTGCCAATATGGACGTTGTCAAGCGTGCCCAAGCAATGATGAAACTCCATGAAGACACACGAGCTACTATCGAGCAACAAGTCCTTCGCCAAGCATCAAGGCTAAACAAGACCAAGAAAGAGATGATCTTTGATGAGGGCGACCTTGTATGGATACACTTGAGTAAAGACCGCTTCCCCAAGGAACGCGACTCCAAGCTAAAGCCACGAGGCGATTGACCATTCAAGGTGCTAAAGAGGATCAACAACAACGCCTATGTGATCGATATCCAACATCGAAGTATCTTGTGAGCTCGACATTCAATGTCAAGGACCTCTCACCCTACCATGGCGAAGAGGAAGTTGTGACGGTTGAAGAGTCGAGGACGACTCTTTCCCAAGGGGGGGAGCTGATGCAGCCCGTCCTCTGACAGCTACTACATCTACTCCCACGAGCTACCCAAGTGGACCCATGACTCGCGCCCGAGCCAAACTCCTTCAAACTAAGGTGAACTCGCTCCTCTCCTTGTGTGATTTCGACACACCCTTGGATGGCTTGCTACTTCACGCGCAAACTCTGTGCATCATCAGGTACGAAGAAGCCACCAGTCGCTGCCAGACGCAAGCGGTACTACCGGTTGGGACGACCGACTACCGCGCTCCAAGTCCTACCGCCTCCTCCTACCGCTCGCCACAGGAAGCACTACTCCACGCCCTGCAAAGCAAGACTACCGGGTCCAGAATCGATCACGGTGGTACTACCGCCTCCTACCGCCGCCACAGACGCCCGACGGAAGCTCCAGGACCTCAAGCGGTACATCGCCTCGAAGCGGTACTACTGGATACCACCGGTACTACCGCTGTCGGACCGTACTACCGGGTCCGCCTCGACCTCGATCACCTAAGTTCGGCCCTGTGCCTTGTAACCCAACCTATCATTTATCTTTTCATTCCAAAACTACCCCTGTTTTTGTGGCTGGACTATATATAGCCCCCACCCTCTATTGTAAACCTTAGACTTGGATAATAATAGATATTAAGGAAACCCTTTGAGGACTTATATCTATTGGTCTCATGCTCCTACCAAGGAGCACCGGATTATCCACCCACCTCTTGGATCTTCCCTAGTGCCTTCAGTTGTACAAGGCCTTGGGTTCCTCTGCCGCCCCAAGTCGTCAAGGTCTCACCAAGCACCTCATCCCCCGTTGTTGGCGTGGAGAGCGAGCTTCGCCCAACACCGATCCTAGGGATTATGTTGGACCGGTTACCACCGGCGTGAGGAGTAGGCGTGTATCGTGTTTTGGTGTGTGTGTGTTCGTGGTTTTCATGGCCTTCGCCCGATTTCATACCCGACCACCTCTTTCCCCCTCGTTGCTCGTGGAATTCGTGAAAGATCGGGCCAACCCCAGGGTTACCCCATAACACTTATTCTCCATATACAACCCTTGTCGGCTTTGCATCATGGACAGGAATGGCTAGCCGTCCCAACCACCACCACCTCCGGAGGACGACACACAATTCATGACAAGATGGGACCATTGGAAGGTCCGAGGAGAATTCAACTACCGTTGTGAAGCTCTTGAGCGGCGCCAAGATGAACAATTTAGCGAAGCCCGCGTGGAGTTCAAGAACATCGACGACCGCTTCGAAGAAGTCCGAGGCCAAATGCATGCCATGCAACACAACCTCGGTCATCAAAATGAAGCTCTTGGTCGCGCCCTCGCTCTTGGTCGCGCGACACAAGCTCATCTCGGCACTCCTCAAGTGAATCAAGTGCACCTCGCCGTCACGCTTCAAGGCACTGGGATGGACCCGTCCTTCAATCCATGAGCTCTTCTCAAGCGGTACC
Organism: Avena longiglumis; assembly: GCA_030063025.1. NCBI lineage: Eukaryota > Viridiplantae > Streptophyta > Magnoliopsida > Poales > Poaceae > Avena > Avena longiglumis. Next base: position 314,853,988 of record CP125977.1, read on the forward strand.
ATCTCCGCGACATGCCGCAACATCAAGCTATGATGGTGACCTCTCCGCAAGACCTCCAAGACATGAAGCGAACCGGCCACAACCAAGGGCACTTGTGATTCAACAAGAGCAACTTCACATGGACCACCAAGCCCATCGCCGTCGACATGTTCTTTCAACAACAAGTGAAGCATCCGAAGAGGACGAACAAGATCACCGTCGACGTGAAGCACTTGAAGATCCACCAAGGCGTCATCATCGACATAATCGTCAATGTCGATAACATGATCATCATGACGAGCCTCCTCCACATCAAGAAGAAGGAGAATAGCCCATTGCGCATGCGGCTCGACGTCCTCCTCACCACATGGCGCAAGACAATGCTCCTGGGCATCAACCGCGACAAGAACAAGAGCAAGCTCCCCAAGCTCGTCGTGAGGACCATCAACCTCCTCCTCGTCCTCAACCGCGCCAACAACACGAGCAAGCTCCCCAAGCTCGTCATCCAAACCAAGTTCCACCACCAAACGCGGCACCTCAACAACCGCAACAGCAACGCAACCATCACCAAGCAAGACATGAGAGCTCGGATGATGATGATGGCCGCCAAAATCATGGCAACCGCCGCAACCGGAACCGCAATGGAGAAGAAACTTTCGGCAAGCTCAAATTCACCATGCCCAAGTTCACCGGTTCCAATGACCCCGAAGAATATCTCTCGTGGGAACTCAAGGTTGACAAGATCTTCCGCATGCACAACTATAGCAATGAGAAGAGGATGGCCATGGCATCCCTCTAGTTCGATGAGTATGCCAACCTTTGGTGGGAACAAGTCCAACTCGCTCGCGAAGCAAAAGAACAGCCTCCAATCTCAACTTGGCAAGATATGAAGGCCCATATGAGATCCCGCTTTGTTCCTTCGCACTACAAGCGTGACCTCTTCAACAAGCTTCAAACGCTTAGTCAAGGGACAAAGACCATGGAAGAGTACTTCAAGCAAATGTATCTCAACATGATCCGTGCCAACACTGAAGAACGAGATGAACAAACAATGGCACGCTTCCTCAATGGCTTGAATCATCCCATCAAGCGCATCACCGAGTTCCAAAAGTACAACAACATGGTTGAGCTTGTGCACATCGCATCAAAGGCCGAGCGTCAAGTGCAAGAGGACATCAAGTACAACAAGCCAAAGACGTACTTCACCTACAAGCAAGCACCAACCACTACTCCAACAACACCAAGTGGAATCTCCTCAAGTACCACCAAGCTTCCTTTCAAGCCAACACTCCCTCAAGGAAAACAGCCCCCAAGTGGCAAATACACAAGGGATGAACAACCATTCAATGGTGAATGCTACAAGTGTGGAGGCAAAGGACACAAGTTGGCCGCATGTGGAAACAAGAAAGTTTTGTTCATCCATGACAACGGCGATGAAGAATACTTGAGTGAAGAAGAGTTTGATGCAAGGGTCAAGAAAGCCATGGCAAGGCAACATTTGGAAGAGGACCAAGAACTTCTTGTGTGTGAGCATGACGCAAGTCCATCGCTTGTGGTCACAAGGGTCTTAACTACCCAAGCCAATGAGAATGAAGACCAACGATCAAACATCTTCCAAACTCGTGCCGGTATCAATGGGAAGTCCATCAAAGTTGTCATCGATGGAGGAAGTTGCCACAATCTCGCAAGCACGGAATTGTGTGAGAAACTCAACCTCACCCTCCATCCGCATAAGCACCCCTACCATATACAATGGCTAAGTGACCAAGGGTCCGTCAAGATCAAGCACACCGTCTCGGTAACATTCTCAATTGGACCATACAAGGACACGGTGGAATGTGACGTGGTCCCAATGACGGTTTGCCATATGTTGCTCGGAAGGCCGTGGCAATATGACAAGCGTGCTTTACATGATGGTCACTCAAACACTTATACCTTCAAATGTGATGCAGCCCGTCCCACGAACGCTACTACATCTACTACCACAAGCTCCCCAAGTGGATCCATGACTCGCGCCCGAGCCAAACTCCTACAAGCTAAGGTGAACTCGCTCCTCTCCTCGTGTGACTTCGATACACCCTTGGATGGCCTGCTACTTCAAACACATACCTTGTGCATCATCAGGTACGAAGAGAAGGACCCAGTGGACGGAGGAGCCAGAGCGGAAGCAACCAGTCGCTACCAGACGCCACGCAGATTATCGGCTGACGCGACTACTACCGGTTCAGCGGTACCTGGGCCCCACCGGACACCACAGAGCCCAACCGAGGGCAGACGACTACGACTACCAGCCAGAATCGGTACTACCGGTGGCAGACTACCGCCCTCCTACCGCTCACTACAGCTTATCCGACGGAAGCACTGTGATCGCCAACAGTACTACACCCCGGAGCGGTACTACCGGTTGCGACTGTACCATCGGTTGCCCAACTGTACTACCGTCCATCAACCTGAACGCATCGCTTGGCCCGCCTGTATCCCTTCCTATAATTTACCTTTTCGTTCAAACTACCCTGCTTATGTGGTCGGCCTATATAAAGCCCCCACCCTTTATTGTAAACCCTAGACTTGGATAATAATAGATTAAGGAAACCCTTTGAGGAACTTATATCTATTGGTCTCATGCTCCTACCAAGGAGCACCGGATTATCCACCCCCCTCTTGGATCTTGCCTAGTGCGTTCAAGTTGTACAAGGCCTTGGGTTCTCGGTTTCTCGCCCCCAAGTCGTCAAGGTCTCACCAAGCACCTCGTCCCCCGTTGTTGGCGTGGAGAGAGAGAGCTTCGCCCAACACCGATCCTAGAGATTATGTTGGACCGGTTGCCACCGGCGTGAGTTATCGGCGTGTATCGTGTTTTGTGTGCGTGAGTTCGTCGGGTTCTTCGTGTGCGTGTGTTCGTGGATTTCATCCCCTTTCCCCCTTCCACTGCTTTACCCTCGATTCCCGTGGAGATTCGTGAAAGGTCGGGCCAACCCAAGGGTGACCCCATAACATATTGGTATCAAGAGCACGGTTGATCACGAATTCCCCCCCCAATTTTTCTTTGATCCCCCTTAAAATCGAAAATCCCACCAAAAAGAGCCCCAATTTGCCTTCGGATCGATCTTTGGATTTGGTGAGTTTTTCGTGGTTTTGGTCCATAGATCTGTTGCTTTTGGAGTCGATCTATATCCCCTGTTGTTCCTAGCCCAGCCTTTTGGTCAGATCACCACGAATTTGAGGATTTTGTCAAGTTGATCTCGTTCCAGTTCAGGCCTTCTTGCGGTACTACGGTCCGATAAGCGGATTACCGCCAACACCGATTACTACTTCGGCACAAGCGTCATTACCGTTATTATCGGACGTTGCCGGACCACTACCGCCTCGACCGTGTTTCTTTGCCCTTGACGCCTCAATTTCGCTTTGTCGACTTTTCCACTTCGCTTGTTCGTGTTTCGCGTGTTTGTCGCCATTTTCACAACAAAGTGATCAAAGTCACCACGCGCTCAACGACACCGCGACACTCGAACATCAACCCCACCAACGGTTGCAAGTCGTCAACAATACCGAAGGTATAACTTGCACCACTTTGACAGCCCCATATCTTCCTTTGTGTGTAACTATCCTATGAGAGCAACTCATTTTGTGTTTGTCTAAGCATTATGCACTTGCCATTGGAAAGTGAGAGTGTGAGGGCAAATACAAAAGTTAACATAATATCATAGCAAGGGATAAAAAGAGAAAGAATAAAAAAAAACAAAGAACAAAAGAAAAATAGAAAAAAAAATACATAGTCTCCCAATACAAAGAGAATACCAAGCCTGTAAGCCAACAAGAGAGAGGAAAAGAGCGCACCAAGGCAAGTGCACAAATCTATTGCTTATCCTCTTTTGGCAAACGAGTTGTGGTCTCTCCTTGAGTTGGCACGACAACCGAGCGTAGTCTTCGTTAGGACCTTTTGTGCTCATTTTCTTTAGTCGTGCTAACCCCGTTTTTCTCCACGTGTGCGTTTTCCGTGTTTTTGTAGATCGTATCCTTTTGCTTTTGATCTTTGGTTCTTTACCACGTAGAACAATAACCTTTTGCTTGGATCGTTCTGTTTGGTTTTCCACAATCCTAACCTTCCACCAAAAGCTTTTGAGAGTTGTGGCATATTTGTGTGTGAGTTTGTTGCCCATTTCACTTTGCACGCTGTTCGCTCATTTTTGTGGAAATTGGTTTGATATAATCTCCAAGGTGAGGTAAAAGGCTAACTCTCCGCACCCTTTTTCTCCATATGCAACCCTTGTTGGCTTTTCATCATGGACAGGCATGGAGAGCCATCCCAACCACCACAACCTCCGGAGGACGACACACAATTCATGACAAGATGGGACCATTGGAAGGTCCGAGGAGAATTCAACTACTGCTAGAAGCTCTTGAGCGCGCCAAGATGAACAATTTAGCGAGGCCCGTGGAATTCAAGAACATCGACAATCGCTCAAGAAGTCCGTACAAATGCATGCGATGCAACACAACCTCGGTCATCAAAATGAAGCTCTTGGTCGTGCACTCGCCTCAACGGATGAGAAGCTTCAACGCCTCATTGATGGACTAGCAAGGCCACGCTCGCGCGAATCAAGATCATCTCGGCACTCCTCAAGTGAATCAAGTGCACCTCGCTGTCACGCTTCAAGGCACCGTGATGGAGGGGTTAACCTCTTGGGTGGCCCGATCTTCACGGATCTCGTGGTCAAATCGATGGGAAAGCGAGGGGAAAGGGAGAAGGTAGCGGAAGCGAACACACACCTCGCGAAGAACACGATGAACACACGCAAAACTCACACGATACAAGGCCGATTGCTCCCGAACGGCGGCCACCGGTCCGATAGAATCCTCGCAAGGAAAGATCGGTCAACGTGCTCCCTCAAATCCACATCGGAGAGGGAAGAACACCTTGGGGAGGGTCTTGACAACTTGGAGACGAGACATCAAACTCCAAGGCCTTGTTCAACGATGGATGCGTGATGCAAAGTCCAATCGAGGTTGGTGACGATAGTCGGTCCCCTTGGTAAAGGGGATGAGGCAAAACTAGAGATTCCACAATGGTGGTTGTCTTTAGTCTATCATCTATGCCTAAGGGATACATGAGGGGTGGGGGCTCTATTTATAGGCCAGCCACTAAATAAGGGTAGTTTGGGGATAAACTAGGCGAATAGGTAAGTAAAGGGGGATACATGGGCTGTGGCCCAACAGGTGCAAGCAGGCACATACATGACCGGTAGTACCGGACTTGGGACCGGTAGTACCGGTCATCACCGGTAGTACCGCTTGCAGGCGTTAGTACCACAAGCCGATCGAGGCATCCAAAGGGCGATGGCCTGTGCTTCAAGATCAAGCAGGTATCACTGACCCAGAGTACCGGCTCCGACCGGTAGTACCGCTTGGACCTGGCAGCTGCCGACATGTCTTCTTCCGTCTCCTCTTCCAAGCCTCCGTCTTGTCGGGCTTGATGCTCCGGGCTTCCTCCCTGGCCTCCGTACTTGTCAATGTGAACCTATCATGCATATGTGACGGAGTATGAAGTAGCATACCATTCATTAGGGTAGGAAGGGGGCTCACATAGAGGAATGGATTCACCTTTGGAGTCCATGACGACTTGGCGTAAGTTGGAGACCAAGATGTGGTAACGACCGTAGGTCGGGCTACATCAGCTCCCCCCCTTCAAAAAGAGTCGTCCTCGACTCTACATGCTCATCACAAAGTAGAAGCGGTCGAGAGACCTTCTTGATCCTGGGGTTCACCTTATAGTCGTCCTCGGGAAGATTGATTTGACAACACTTCAATGTTCCTTCACCTTCCTTGAAGCCTACAAAGATCACAACAAAAGCAAAGCAACACTCAAATCGTAGCCAATTCATGAAGATTATAGCATGAGTCCTCAAGTAGAAGGAAGTCACCTTATCTTGTAGAGATAGCTCGATGAAGGGTAGCCATAGGTAACTCTCTTCGGTTCTTCTTGTCAACATATAGTCCATAGAGGTTGATGTGTATGCACTTGTACCTTCATACAACAAAGACCAAGCAACATATGTTTGTGTGTGATAGAGGAGCATGTCATTTGTGGCATGTCCATTCTTGTTCACAACACGATTAGCACAACTCAAGTATAGCAAACGGGATGCATATGCAAGGTCAAAGTGCATGGAAGTCATTGCAAAATCATCCAAATGTGGGAACTCAAAAACTCCATATAACATCTTATTGTGGCACTCAAAGCAATCGAATAGAAATTTTATCAACATCTTTGATGCAAAGCTTGGAGAATTTAGCAAAAACACAAAAGGAAGAATGTCCCAAGCGACATCAATATGTGTGCAAACCAACCATTGGAAAGAGAAATTGTTCGACATGTTGGATGTCACACACAAATCATTAAAAGCAAATATCATGGGAATATGAGTATCCCAAACGAAAGCAAAAACAACGTGTTTGCAAACAAACCAAATGAAAGAGCAAGTGGTCCTTATGTTTGTTGCAACAACAAGACGAGATTCTTGGAAGCTCTCATGACAATACATGCTCTTAATGGAATTGTGGTTGCACACAAAACATCGGAAAGAGAAATTGTTCAACAATTTTGTTACAACACACAAAACATCATTATCTAAAAGCAAAGAAACATGAATGTCACAAGGGGAGATAATACCATTAACATGCTTGCAATCAAACCATAGGAAAGAGCAATTTGCCAACATGAAAGATGCAAAGCATGCAAAAGGTATCAGAGCTGGGTTCGATCTTGAACTCACTTGTGGAATGCTCTCTAGAGCTCTTTTTGTCAACTCGTGCTCAACCAAGGTTGACATTCTCGTGCGGGTACCTACACACATCATACATGAAAGGAAGAACGTGTGTGCATGGTAGAGATACACATCATCCATAATGACGTATCTCTTCTTGTGCACATCACCATTAATGTCATTCAAATATGAAATAGATGCATGGTGAGTATGCAAGTGGGGAACATGCTTATCATGGCAATCATCAAAATCTCCAAAAATTGAGAAAGCTATGGGGGCCATCTCATTATAACGCATATGATCAATATTGTTGCAAGCAAAACAAGTGAAATAGCAAGCATTCATCTTATCGCAAGCAACGTGAGAAATTGAATGACTAGCATGACAAGGCAAGTCCAGAGCAATTGGAGGATACACGCAAGATGCATAACATGGCATGTTTATGGTAATGATATCGCAATCAAACAATTCCACATGATCAATATTATGCAAAGGCAAAGCAACACATGGGAATGTGGATGAAGCATATGTAATGTCACAAGTATCATCCATAGCATGCATATCCTCACAATTCATCATGTCCACTAGTGGGATCATGGCATCATTAACACCCTTATTGTTACCTTGGTCATACCTCTCATATGAAGTGGGTGTTGTGGAAGTAGTGGCCTCCTTGTGGACGACTTCGTTTTCTTGATGTAGCCATGGCGTAGCATCATCTTCGTGCACCATGTACATCTTCTCCAATTGAGGCATCATTGCTTCATGGCTTGGCGCTTCTTCATCCATGGAACCTAGCATAACACAAGAGAACACAATAGAGGTAGAGGGTAAGTTGTTAGAATTCGAAATGGTCTCACTTGACCTATCAACTACCACTCTCAACTCACTAGGAGTATCGCTCATGCCCTCCAAGTGGAAGCACCCAATCTCATACAAGGTGGAGTCACTCATTTCACTCTTGTTCTCACTCAAGTGGGCTAAGTGGCTCTCATACTCACATGGGATTAGTACCACATCATCACTCAAGCATATGGGGGTAGGCTCGGTTTCCTCAATTCCATGCGCCTCCTTTGGTGAAGGGAAAATCCCATGCTCACCATTCTTGAACTTGTCGCCTTCAAGGTTGGATGCCATAAGATGGGCATCATTGCTCCCCTCCGTGGTCGAAGGGAAAATCCCATGCTCGACCGTCTTGTGGCCATCTTGTGGTAGTGGTGGAGGTAGGTTCATGCTATCCAACTTGGCGAAGTAGAGGTCTTAATTTTCCTCGTTCATGAGGTCTTCCAATGCAAGCGTAGTCGTTGAAGCTTGAGGGCATGGACGAAGGCTTGCTCTTGGTGCCATTTTGGTGGTGGCACAAGAAGTTGAAGGTGCCTTGTGATGGTGTCGACGGAGGTCATTGGCGTGCCTTTCCGATGGTTGATGTAGGTGGCGCACTTGGTCATCCATATGACGCTCACGACGATGGCCCTTGACCTTGGCACTCTTCCTTGTAAGTTTTTCTAATGAGCGCAAAGCATCATTAGTCTTGGCGACCATCCTCATGTTTTTGTCGAAGTCGTTGTCCATGTCCTTCTTGAAGTTGTGGAGGTCGCTTTGGAACTTGTCCATTTGATGATGGACCTTGTGATGCAGCCCGTCCTACGACCGCTACTACATCTACTTCCACGAGCTCCACAAGTGGACCCATGACTCGCGCCCGAGCCAAACTCCTTCAAGCTAAGGTGAACTCGCTCCTGTCCTTGTGTGACTTCGATACACCCTTGGATGGCCTGCTACTTCATACCCATACCTTGTGCATCATCAGGTACGAAGAGAAGGACCCACAGGACGGAGGAGCCCTAGCAGAAGAGACCAAACGCTCTCTGTCGCCAGCGGTACTACCGGGCCTGGCGACCGGTACTACCGCTCGGCGGCACTACCGCCGCCTACTACCGCCAACAACAGAAGACCCCAGTGCTAGCCAAATGCTCTCTGTCACTGGCGGTACTACCGCCCCCGGATCCGGTACTACCGGGCCACGACACTACCGCCCCCTGCTACCGCCACCAACAGAAGGCCCCAGCGCAAGTCCTAGGATGACAAGCGGTACTACCGGGCCAGGAAGCGGTACTACCGCATGACCGGTACTACCGGTCGAGCTGGACCGGTACTACCGGACCTGGAAAGACCTGATCGTGTTAAGTCGGCCCAGCGCCTTGTAACCCTCTCTATATTTCGCTATTTGTTCCCAAAATACCCCTGTTTATGTGGTTGGCCTATATATAGCCCCCACCCTCTATTGTAAACCCTAGACTTGGATAATAATAGATATTAAGGAAACCCTTTGAGGAACTTATATCTATTGGTCTCATGCTCCTACCAAGGAGCACCGGATTATCCACCCCCCTCTTGGATCTTGCCTAGTGCGTTCAAGTTGTACAAGGCCTTGGGTTCTCGGTTTCTCGCCCCCAAGTCATCAAGATCTCACCAAGCACCTCGTCCCCCGTTGTTGGCGTGGAGAGCGAGCCACCAACACCGATCCTAGGGATTATGTTGGACCGTTGCCACCGGCGTGAGGGATAGGCGTGTATCGTGTTTTGGTGCGTGTGTTCGTGGTTTTCATCTCCTTCTCGATTTCATCCCCCGACCACCGCTTTCCCTCGCTTGTCGTGGAATTATGAAAGATCGGCCAACCCAATGGTTACCCCCAACATATTGGTATCAAGAGCACGGTTGATCACGATTTCCCTAATTTTCTTTTATCCCCCTTAAAATCGAAAGTCCCACCAAAAAGAGCCCCAATTTGCCTTCGGATCGATCTCTGGATTTGGTGAGTTTTTCGTGGTTTTGGTCCATAGATCTGTTGCTTTTGGAGTCGATCTATAGCCCTGTTGTTCCTAGCCCAGCCTTTCGGTCAGATTTCCCATGAATTTGAGGTTTGTGTCAAGTGGATCTCGTTTTCGTTCTTGTTCTGTGACCAGCGGTACTATACTCTGCGTACAAGCGGTACTACCGTCTGCATTACCGCCCGTAACAAGCGGTACTACCGCCAGCAACAGAAACTTTTTCTTCTTCTCGACGCCTCAATTTCGTTTACTGACTTTTCCCCTTTAGTTTGTTCGTGTTTCGCGTGTTTGTCGCCATCTTTACACAACCTTCCGCATCAAAGTCACCCGCGCTCATCGACACCGCGACACTCGAACATCATCCACCACCAACGGTTGCAAGTCCTCAACAATACCAAAGGTATAACTTGCAACACCTTGACAACCCCCATATCTTCCTTTGTGTGTATCTATCCTATGAGAGCAACTCATTTTGTGTTTGTCTAAGCATTGTGCACTTGCCTTCGGAAAGTGAGAGTGTGAGGCCAAATACAAAAGCTAACATAGTAGCATAGAAAGGGAGAAAAAGGAAAAAGAATCAAAAAAAGAAGAAAAAGAGAAAAAATATACATAGTCTCCCAATACAAAGAGAATACCAAGCTTGTAAGCCAAGAAAGAGAGAAGAAAGAGCGCACCGAGGCAAGTGCACAAATCTATTGCTTATCCTCTTTTGGCAAACGAGTTGTGGTCTCTCCTTGAGTTGGCACGACAACCGAGCGTAGTCTTCGTTAGGACCTTTTGTGCTCATTTTCATAGTCGTGCTAACTCCGTTTTTCTCCACGTGTGTGTTTTTCGTGTTTTTGTAGATCGTATCCTTTTGCTTTTGATCTTTGGTTCTTTACCACGTAGGACAATAACCTTTTGCTTGGATCGTTTCGTTAGGTTTTCCATAATCCTAACCTTCCACCAAAAGCTTTTGAGAGTTGTAGCATATTTGTGTGTGAGTTTCTTGCCCATTTCACTTTGCACGCTTTTCGCTCATTTGTGTGGCAATTGGTTTGATATAATCTCCAAGGTGAGGTAAAAGGCTAACTCTCCGCACCCTCATTCTCCATATACAACCCTTGTTGGCTTTTCATCATGGACAGGCATGGAGAGCCATCCCAACTACCACAACCTCCGGAGGATGACACACAATTCATGACAAGATGGCACCATTGGAAGGTCCGAGGAGAATTCAACTACCGTTGTGAAGCTCTCTAGCTACGCCAAGATGAACAATTTAGCGAGGCCCGTGTGGAATTCAAGAACATCGACAACCGCTTCGAAGAAGTCCGTGGCCAAATGCATGCCATGCAACACAACCTTGGTCATCAAAATGAAGCTCTTGGTCGTGCACTCGCCTCAACGGATGAGAAGCTTCAACGCCTCATTGATGGACTCGCAAGGCCACGCTCGCGCGAATCAAGCTCATCTCGGCACTCCTCAAGTGAATCAAGTGCACCGCCACACGCTTCAAGGCACCGGGATGGACCCGTTCTTCAATCCATGAGCTCTTCGCAAGCGGTACCATCTCCGCGTCACGCCGCAACGTCAAGCTATGATGGTGACCTCTCCGCAAGACCTCCAAGACGTGAAGCGAACCGGCCACAACGAAGGGCACTTGTAATTCAACAAGAGCAACCTCACACGGACCACCAAGGCCATCGTCGTCGACATGTCCCTTCCACACCAAGTGAAGCATCCGAAGAGGACGAACAAGATCACCGTCGACGTGAAGCACTCGAAGATCCTCCAAGGTGTCATCATCGACATGATCGTGCACGTCGGCAACATGATGGTCATGACGCGCCTCCGCCACATCAAGAAGAAGAAGAGCAGCCCATTGCGCATGCGGCTCGACGTCCTCCTCGCCACAGGGCGCAAGACAATGCTCCTCGGCATCAACCACGACAAGAACAAGAGCAAGCTCCCCAAGCTCGTCGTGAGGACCATCAACCTCCTCCTCGTGCTCAACCGCGTCAACAAAACGAGCAAGCTCCCCAAGCTCGTCGTCAACACCAAGTTCCACCACCAAACGCGGCACCTCAACAACCGCAAGAGCAACGCAACAATCACCAAGCAAGACATGAGAGCTCGGATGATGATGATGACCGCCCAAATCATGGCAACCGCCGCAACCGGAACCGCAATGGAGAAGAAACTTTCGGCAAGCTCAAATTCACCATGCCAAAGTTCACCGGTTCCAGTGAGACCGAAGAATATCTCTCTTGGGAACTCAAGGTCGACAAGATCTTTCGCATGCACAACTATAGCAATGAGAAGATGATGGCCATGGCATCCCTCGAGTTTGATGAGTATGCCAACCTTTGGTGGGAACAAATCCAACTCGCTCGCGAAGCATAAGAAGAGCCTCCAATCGCAACTTGGCAAGATATGAAGGCTCATGTGAGATCCCGCTTTGTTCCTTCACACTACACGCGTGACCTCTTCAATAAGCTTCAAACGCTTAGTCAAGGGACAAAGACCGTGGAAGATTACTTCAAGCAAATGGAGCTCAACATGATCCGTGCCAACATTGAAGAGCGAGATGAACAAACAATGGCACGCTTCCTCAATGGCTTGAACCATCCCATCAAGCGCATCACCGAGTTCCAAAAGTACAACAAAATGGTTGAGCTTGTGCACATCGCATCCAAGGCCGAGCGTCAAGTGCAAGAGGATATCAAGTACAACAAGCCAAAGACGTACTTCACCTACAAGCAAGCATCAACCACTGCCCCAACAACACTAAGTGGAAGCTCCTCAAGTACCACCAAGCTTCCCTTCAAGCCAACTCTCCCTCAAGGAAAACAGCCCCCAAGTGGCAAAAACACAAGGGATGATCAACCATTCATTGGTGAATGCTACAAGTGTGGAGGCAAAGGGCACAAGTCGAATGCATGTGGAAACAAGAAAGTTTTGTTCATCCATGACAACGGCGATGAAGAATACTTGAGTGAAGAAGAGTTTGATGCAAGGGTCAAGGAAGCCTTGGCAAGGCAACATTTGGAAGAGGACCAAGAACTTCTTGTGTGTGAGCATGACGCAAGTCCATCGCTTGTGGTCACAAGGGTCTTGACTACCCAAGTCAATGAAAATGAAGACCAACGCTCGAACATCTTCCAAACTCGTGCCGGCATCAATGGGAAGTCCATCAAAGTTGTCATCGATGGAGGGAGTTGCCACAACCTTGCAAGCACGGAATTGTGTGAGAAACTCAACCTCACCCTTCATCCGCATAAACACCCCTACCATATCGAATGGCTAAGTGACCAAGGATCCGTCAAGATCAAGCACACAATCTCGGTGACATTATCAATTGGGCACTACAAGGACACGGTGGAATGTGACGTGGTCCCAATGAAGGTTTGTCATATGTTTCTCGGACGACCGTGGCAATATGACAAGCGTGCTTTGCATAATGGTCACTCAAACACTTACACCTTCAAATGGCTTGATAAAACTTGTGTGTTGCAACCAATGACTCCTAGCCAAATAATTGCGGACAATGCAAAGGCTTTAGCGAGGGCGCAATACACAAAAACACCTTGTGAGAAGAGTGGTGAGCGAGAGAACCACACCATAGTGAGTGAGAGCTACAAGCCAAACTCGAGTGGAAAAACTAAGAGTGTTCTTCTTGCCACCAAAAGTGAGATGAGAGAAGTGCGGAACAACCCATCCATCTTGCACTATGTCCTTGTATGCAAGGGACTAGCGCAAGGAAATAACGACTTGACAAATGTTCCTCCTTCTTTGATGGCTATTTTGCAGGAATTCCAAGAGGTATTCCCCGAAGAGCATCCTCATGGCCTTCCTCCTCTTCGTGGAATCGAGCACCGCATCGACCTCATACCCACAAGACCACTCCCAAACCGCTGCCAGACGCATTTATCCCTAAGAGACGAAGGAGATCGAGCTTCAAATCAACCAACTCGTCTCCAAAGGATTGATCCAAGTAAGCACTAGCCCAAGCGCGGTTACCGTGATTCTAGTCCCAAAAACGGATGATATGTTGCGGTTATGCATGGACTGTCGTCCAATCAATCCTATCACCGTGCGTTATCGACATCCTACACCGTGTCTTGATGACATGCTTGATGAGTTATGTGGATCCACTATATTTTCGAAAATTGATCTTCGTAGTGGTTACCATCAAATTCGCATGGCCGAAGGTGATGAGTGGAAAACCGCCTTCAAGACCAAGCTTGGTCTCTATGAATGGTTGGTTATGCCTTTTGGCTTATCTAATGCCCCATCTACCTTCATGCGTCTAATGAACCATATTTTGAGATCTCTCATTGGGAAGAGTGTAGTTGTTTACTTTGATGACATTCTTGTCTATAGCAAGTCACTAGAGGAGCATGTTACTCATGTTAAGGAGGTCCTTCAAATCCTTCGTCATGAAAAGCTTTATGCTAATCTCCCAAAGTGCACTTTTGCAAGAGACAAGCTGATTTTCCTTGGTTTTGTCGTGTCTTCTAATGGCATTGAAGTTGATGTCTCAAAAGTCAAGGACATACGAGATTGTCCCATCCCTACAAATGTTAGTGAACTTTCATGGGTTGGCTGGCTTTTACCGTCGTTTTGTCAAAGACTTCTCTACAATTGCTTGCCCCCTCAACGAATTGACCAAGAAAAATGTCACGTTCGTTTGGGGAAAAGCACAACAAAAAGCTTTTGACGAGCTCAAAAAGAGGCTCACCGAAGCACCACTTCTTGCATTGCCGGATTTCACAAAAACCTTTGAGATTGAATGTGACTCTAGTGGTATTGGCATTGGTGGCGTCCCTATGCAAAATGGGCGTCCTATTGCTTACCATAGTGAGAAACTTGATGGCGCACGCCTAAACTATCCCATTTATGACAAAGAACTTTTTGCCTTGGTTCGAGTTCTTCAAGTGTGGCAACACTATCTTTGGCCCAAAGAATTTATGATACATTCCGACCATGAGTCGTTGAAGTACCTTAAGGGCCAAGCCAATTTGAGTAAAAGGCACACAAAATGGGTTGAGTTCATGGAGTCTTTTCCTTACATTGTCAAATACAAGAAGGGCAAAGAAAATGTGGTAGCGGACGCCTTGTCTCGCAAAAACACAAGCCTTCTTACACGACTCGAAGTAAATGTCTTGGGTCTTGATGACATCAAATCTTTGTACGCGTCCGACCCCTTCTTTGGACCAATATTTGCACAATGTTCAATAGACAAAGGGATTGATGATTTCTATTTGCATAAGGGTTTTATTTTCAAACAAAACAAGCTTTGCATTCCGAAATCGTCTCTCCAACTTTTGCTTCTTCAAGAGTCCCATGGTGGAGGCCTTATGGGTCACTTTGGTCGTGACAAGACATATGACATGCTCTCCACTCACTACTTTTGGCCAAAGATGAAGCGCGGCGTGGAGCGCCACGTCCAACGATGCACTACATGTATCCAAGCTAAGTCTAAGCCCAACCCCTTTGGTCTTTATATGCCATTGCCTATTCCTCATGCACCTTGGTCGGGCATTAGCATGGACTTTGTGTTAGGTTTGCCTAGATCTAAACATGGACATGATTCTGTATTTATCGTAGTGGATCGCTTTTAAAAAATGGCACATTTCATTCCGTGCCATAAGACCGATGATGCTTCACATGTAGCAAATTTGTTTTTCAGGGAAATAATTCGGCTACATGGTGTGCCAAGAACAATCGTCTCCGACCGCGACGTAAAATTCATGAGCTACTTCTGGAAGACCCTCATGGCCAAGCTCGGCATCAAGCTCCTCTTCTTGTCCGCCTCGCATCCTCAAACCGATGGACAAACCGAGGTCGTCAATCGAAGTCTTGGCACACTCCTCCGGGTGTTGATAAAGAAGAACCTTAAAGACTGGGAGGTATGTATTCCACACGCCGAGTTCGCCTACAATCCCGCCAAGCACTCCACCACCATGAGGAGCCCGTTCCTGATCGTCTACGGCTTCGAGCCTCTCACCGCGCTCGATATCCTTCCACTACCACTTCATGAACGTGCCAATATGGACGTTGTCAAGCGCGCCCACACAATGAAGAAACTCCATGTAGACACACGAGCTACTATCGAGCAACAAGTCCTTCGCCAAGCATCAAGGCTAAACAAGAACAAGAAAGAGATAATCTTCGAAGAGGGCGACCTTGTGTGGATACACTTGAGTAAAGACCGCTTCCCCAAGGAACGCGACTCCAAGCTAAAGCCAAGAGGTGATGGACCATTCAAAGTGCTCAAGAGAATCAACAACAACGCTTATGTCATCGATATCCCAACATCAAAGTATCTTGTGAGCTCGACATTCAATGTCAAGGACCTCTCACCCTACCATGGAGAAGATGAAGTTGCGAAGGTTGAAGAGTCGAGGACGACTCTTTCCCAAGGGGGGGGAGCTGATGCAGCCCGTCCTACGACCGCTACTACATCTACTTCCACAAGCTCCACAAGTGGACCCATGACTCGCGCCCGAGCCAAACTCCTTCAAGCTAAGGTGAACTCGCTCCTCTCCTTGTGTGACTTCGATACACCCTTGGATGGCCTGCTACTTCATACCCATACCTTGTGCATCATCAGGTACGAAGAGAAGGACCCACAGGACGGAGGAGCCCCAGCAGAAGAGACCAAACGCTCTCTGTCGCCAGCGGAACTACCGGGCCTGGCGATCGGTACTACCGCTCGGCGGCACTACCGCCCCTGCTACCGCCAACAACAGAAGACCCCAGCGCTAGCCAAATGCTCTCTGTCACTAGCGGTACTACCGCCCCCGGATCCGATACTACCGGGCCATGGCACTACCGCCCCTGCTACCGCCACCAACAGAAGGCCCCAGCGCAAGTCCCAGGACGACAAGCGGTACTATCGGGCCAGGAAGCGGTACTACCGCATGACCGGTACTACCGGTCGAGCTGGATCGGTACTACCGGACCTAGAAAGGCCTGATCGTGTTAAGTCAGCCCAGCGCCTTGTAACCCTCTCTATATTTCGCTATTTGTTCCCAAAATACCCCTATTTATGTGGTTGGCCTATATATAGCCCTCACCCTCTATTGTAAACCCTAGACTTGGATAATAATAGATATTAAGGAAACCCTTTGAGGAACTTATATCTATTGGTCTCATGCTCCTACCAAGGAGCACCGGATTATCCACCCCCCTCTTGGATCTTGCCTAGTGCGTTCAAGTTGTACAAGGCCTTGGGTTCTTGGTTTCTCGCCCCCAAGTCGTCAAGATCTCACCAAGCACCTCGTCCCCCGTTGTTGGCGTGGAGAGCGAGCTTCGCCCAACACCGATCCTAGGGATTATGTTGGACCGGTTGCCACCGGCGTGAGGGATAGGCGTGTATCGTGTTTTGGTGTGCGTGTGTTCGTGGTTTTCATCTTCTTCCTCGATTTCATCCCCCGACCAATGCTTTCCCCTCGTTTCTCGTGGAATTCGTGAAAGATCGGGCCAACCCAAGGGTTACCCCCCCTAACACCTTGGCACACTCGAGTTGGAGGCTCCATCTTTGTCGGTGCGACGTGAGCAGCTTCGCGTTGTCGTTCTTGAAGTCGTCCATGCTTGGGGAGTCATTGTTGTTGTAGTACTCCATATCACCCAAGCATGTGGAGCCATTGTTGGTGTAGTGCTCCATGTTATCCATGCTTGTGGAGACATAGGCATGGTGGCTCATCGTGGATTCTTCATAGAAATAATCCTCGGTTCCGGAGTCCCTAGACATGATTCAAAAGACCAAGTGTTGTATATGGAAGTGGAAGAGGGTGTTAGGGATACAACGTCAAACCTTACTTTACCTTGGAAGATTGTATCGTGCAAGTGGCCACACTTGAGAGCAATAAACCAAGCAAAGTGAAGTTCACGCGGAACACCAAAACCAACTACTAACCAAAAAAACACACACACACAAGGCCTATGGTGGATAGGTATGGAAAGTGGCATGTCAAGAACCAATCCGAAATCAAGATATTGTAATGGCAAGTAAAGAACCACAACGATCACAAAGCAAACAAGTCAATCCACAAGATAGGAAATATGTACAAGGAAACACACACGGTGGGACAAATGGGACTTGTGCGACGGAGAAAGTGAGCTAAGAACCAAATGATTACCTAGCGAAGACTATAAGCTCGTGTCACACAAGTACAAGGAGAGACGCTAGTTCGATTGCACAAAATTGGTGGGCTACAAGATATGCACAATAAGTACCACCTATATGATGTTCATCGAGCTTGCGCTTCCTATTCTATGAGGCACATGTATATTTCTTTCTTTTTTCTCTTTTTTCTTTTTCTATTTTTTCTCTTTTTCTTTTTCTTTTTCACTTGCCTCTTCCTTGTGCCAACAACTATACAAGATAACTATATGAGAAAGCGCTCATAATGTTTGCTCGGAATCTACAAGGTATCAAATGTGCATAGCCCAAGCAATCATAAGAGGAACTAGTCTCAATAGGTGTTTGTTGCTCGCAAAGATAGTGGGGTTCACAAAGGAATGCAAGTGGGGAGAAGTCGCGGAATGTTTATACCTTTCGTCGACGATCTTCACCCTTTATTGTTGGATTCCGCCTTGCTCACGGAATTTGGATGGAGTAGATAGCATGAACAACGTGGATGATGATGTAGAGCTCCTTCTCCTCTTCGAAACGAGCTAAAGAACACCAAAATCCGAGTTCGAATGCAAAAGTTATGCTCAAAACGGTGAGAGGCTGAAATCTGTGAACCTGCTGTTTTTGATCAGTACCGAGCGGTAGTACTGGGTTTTTGAGCGGTAGTACCGGTTGTACGAAGGCCCGGTAGTACCGTTTAGGTACCGGGGAGGTGCGGTAGTACCGGTTTTTGAGCCCGGTAGTACCGGTTGGTCCTGGGACGCCCAGATTTGACGCATTTTCGCGATTTTGGGGTGATTTGGGCGGAAAATCTTCAAGAAAAACACCAAATCGAAGGGGGAAATCAAGGAATTAGGCTATGGGAACGCAAAGGAAGATAGATCAACAAGTTTAGCAAGTAATCCACGGGTTAAAACCTACCAAAACGCACTCAAATCATAGATCGATCCAAAACACGAATTGGGGCTATTTTTGGTGGAATTTTCGAATTTATGGGGAAAAGACCAAATCGATGAGAAATCCGTGGCAACCAAAAGCTGATGATACCAGATGATGGAGGGGTTAACCTCTTGGGTGGCCCGATCTTCACGGATCTCATGGTCAAATCGATGGGAAAGCGAGGGGAAAGGGAGAAGGTAGCGGAAGCGAACACACACCTCGCGAAGAACACGATGAATACACGCAAAACTCACACGATACAAGGCCGATTGCTCCCGAACGGCGGCCACCGGTCCGATAGAATCCTCGCAAGAAAAGATCGGTCAACGTGCTCCCTCAAATCCATATCTCAGAGGGAAGAACACCTTGGGGAGGGTCTTGACAACTTGGAGACGAGACATCGAACTCCAAGGCCTTGTTCAACGATGAATGCGTGATGCAAAGTCCAATCGAGGTTGGTGACGATAGTCGGTCCCCTTGGTAAAGGGGATGAGGCAAAACTAGAGATTCCACAATGGGGGTTTTCTTTAGTCTATCATCTATGCCTAAGGGATACATGAGGGGTGGGGGCTCTATTTATAGGCCAGCCACTAAACAAGGGTAGTTTGGGGATAAACTAGGCGAATAGGTAAGTAAAGGGGGATACATGGGCTGTGGCCCAACAGGTGCGCGCAGGCACATACATGACCGGTAGTACCGGACTTGGGACCGGTAGTACCGGTCATCACCGGTAGTACCGCTCATGGTATCCGGTAGTACCGCTTGCGGGCGGTAGTACCGCAAGCCAGTACCGGGGCATCCAGTGGCGATGGCGCAGGCTTCAGTACCGGGCGGTAGCAGGGGGCGGTAGTACCGCTGACCGGTAGTACCGGTTCCGCCGACCGGTAGTACCGCTTGGACCTGGCAGCTGCCGACATGTCTTCTTCCGTCTCCTCTTCCAAGCCTCCGTCTTGTCGGGCTTGATGCTCCGGGCTTCCTCCCTGGCCTCCGTACTTGTCAATGTGAACCTATCATGCATATGTGACGGAGTATGAAGTAGCATACCATTCAATAGGGTAGGAAGGGGGCTCGCATAGAGGAACATATTCACCTTTGGAGTCCATGACGACTTGGCCTAAGTTGGAGACCAAAATGTGGTAACGACCGTAGGTCGGGCTACATCACACCGGGATGGACCCGTTCTTCAAACCATGAGCTCTTCTCAAGCGGTACCATCACCACGACACGCCGCAACATCAAGCTATGATGGTGACCTCTCCGCAAGACCTCCACGACGTGAAGCGAACCGGCCACAACCAAGGGCACTTGTGATTCAACAAGAGAAACCTCACATGGACCACCAAGGCCATCGCCGTCGACATGTCCCTTCAACAACAAGTGAAGTACCCGAAGAGGACGAACAAGATCACCGTCGACGTGAATCACTCGAAGATCCTACAAGGCATCATCATCGACATGATCGTACACGTCGGCAACATGATGGTCATGACGAGCCTCCTCTACATCAAGAAGAGGAAGAGCAGCCCATTGCGCATGCGGCTAGACGTCCTCCTCGCCACAGGGCGCAAGACAATGCTCCTCGGCACCACCCACGCCAAGAACAAGAGCAAGCTCCCCAAGCTCGTCGTGAGGACCATCAACCTCCTCCTCGTCCTCAACCGCGCCAACAAAACGAGCAAGCTCCCCAAGCTCGTCGTCAAAACCAAGTTCCACCACCAAACGCGGCACCTCAACAACCGCAAGAGCAACGCAACCATCACCACGCAAGACGTGAGAGCTCGGATGATGATGATGACCGCCCAAATCATGGCAACCGCCGCAACCGGAACCGCAATGGAGAAGAAACTTTCGGCAAGCTCAAATTCACCATGCCCAAGTTCACCGGTTCCAATGAACCCGAGGAATATCTCTCGTGGGAACTCAAGGTCGACAAGATCTTCTGCATGCACAACTATAGCAATGAGAAGATGATGGCCATGGCATCCCTCGAGTTTGATGAGTATGCCAACCTTTGTGGGAACAAGTCCAACTCGCTCGCGAAGCAAAAGAAGAGCCTCCAATCTCAACTTGGCAAGATATGAAGGCCCATATGAGATCCCGCTTTGTTCCTTCGCACTACACGCGTGACCTCTTCAACAAGCTGCAAACGCTTAGTCAAGGGACAAAGACCGTGGAAGAGTACTTCAAGCAAATGGAGCTCAACATGATCCGTGCCAACATTGAAGAGTGAGATGAACAAACAATGGCACGCTTCCTCAATGGCTTGAACCATCCCATCAAGCGCATCACCGAGTTCCAAAAGTACAACAACATGGTTGAGCTTGTGCACATCGCATCAAAGGCCGAGCGTCAAGTGCAAGAGGAGATCAAGTACAATAAGCCAAAGACGTACTTCACCTACAAGCAAGCACCAAGCACTACTCCAACAACACCAAGTGGAAGCTCCTCAAGTACCACCAAGCTTCCCTTCAAGCCAACTCTCCCTCAAGGAAAACAGCCCCCAAGCGGCAAAAACACAAGGGATGATCAACCATTCAATGGTGAATGCTACAAGTGTGGAGGCAAAGGGCACAAGTCGAATGCATGTGGAAACAAGAAATTTTTGTTCATCCATGACAACGGCGATGAAGAATACTTGAGTGAAGAAGAGTTTGATGCAAGGGTCAAGGAGGCCATGGCAAGGCAACATTTGGAAGAGGACCAAGAACTTCTTGTGTGTGAGCATGACGCAAGTCCATCGCTTGTGGTCACAAGGGTGTTAACTACACAAGCCAATGGGAATGAAGACCAACGCTCGAACATCTTCCAAACTCGTGCCGGCATCAATGGGAAGTCCATCAAAGTTGTCATCGATGGAGGGAGTTGCCACAACCTTGCAAGCACGGAATTGTGTGAGAAACTCAATCTCACCCTCCATCCGCATAAACACCCCTACCATATCGAATGGCTAAGTGACCACGAATCTGTCAAGATCAAGCACACCGTCTCGGTAACGTTCTCAATTGGGCACTACAAGGACACGGTGTGATGCATCCCGTCCTACGACCGCTACTACATCTACTCCCACGAGCTCCCCAATTGGACCCATGACTCGCGCCCGAGCTAAGCTCCTCCAAGCTAAGGTTAACTCGCTCCTTTCCTTGTGTGACTTCGACACACCCTTGGATGGTTTTCTACTTCATACGCATACACTGTGCATTATCAGGTACGAAGAGAAGGGACGGAGCAGGCAGCGAAGCAACCATTGCCAGACGCCAGCGGTACTACCGGTTGAGGCGACCGGTACTACCGTTCCAAGCGGTACTACCGGCCCCAGCTACCGGACGCTCCAGGAAGAACCTCTCCACGCCCCAGACGCCAGCGGTACTACCGTCCCAGCAACCGGTACTACCGGTCAGCGGGACTACCGCCCCCTCCTACCGCTCGATACAGGCAACTTCGACGGAAGCTCCAGGCCCGTCAGCGGTACTAACCGGAGCGGTACTACCGGTTACAACCGGTACTACCGGTTGCCGGACCGGTACTACCGCCCCGACCGAACTGACGCTGAGTTGAGTTCGTGCCTTGTAACCCTTCCTATAATTTACCTTTTCGTTCCGAAACTACCCCTGTTTTGTGGCTGGACTATATATAGCCCCCACCCTCTATTGTAAACCCTAGACTTGGATAATAATAGATATTAAGGAAACCCTTTGAGGAACTTATATCTATTGGTCTCATGCTCCTACCTAGGAGCACCGGATTATCCACCCCCCTCTTCGATCTTGCCTAGTGCGTTCAAGTTGTACAAGGCCTTGGGTTCTCGGTTTCTCGCCCCAAGTCGTCAAGAGCTCACCAAGCACCTCGTCCCCCGTTGTTGGCATGGAGAGCGAGCTTCGCCCAACACCGATCCTAGGGATTATGTTGGACCGGTTGCCACCGGCGTGAGAGATCGGCGTGTATCTTGTTTTGTGTGTGTGTGTCCGTGGTTTTCATCCCTTCTTCCCCCGACCATCGCTTCCTTCCCCCTCGTTTCTCGTGGAATTCGTGAAAGATCGGGCCAAGCCAAGGGTTACCCCATGACACGGTGGAATGTGACGTGGTTCCAATGACGGTTTGCCATATGTTGCTCGGAAGGCCGTGGCAATATGACAAGCGTGCCTTACATGATGGTCACTCAAACACTTATACCTTCAAATGGCTTGATAAAACTTGTGTGTTGCAACCAATGACTCCTAGCCAAATAATTGCAGACAATGCAAAGGCTTTAGCGAGGGCGCAATACACGAAAACACCTTGTGAGAAGAGTGGTGAGCGAGAGAACCACACCATAGTGAGTGAGAGCTACAAGCCAAACTCGAGAGGAAAAACTAAGAGTGTTCTTCTTGCCACCAAAAGTGAGATGAGAGAAGTGCGGAACAAACCATCCATCTTGCACTATGACCTTGTATGCAAGGGACTAGCGCAAGGAACTAACGACTTGACAAATGTTCCCCCTCCTTTGATGGCTATTTTGCAGGAATTCCAAGATGTATTCCCCGAAGAGCTTCCTCATGGCCTTCCTCCTCTTCGTGGAATCGAGCACCGCATCGACCTCATACCCGGCGCCCCACTCCCAAACCGTGCCGCGTATCGCACGAACCCGGAAGAGACGAAGGAGATCGAACGTCAAATCAACCAACTCGTCTCCAAAGGTTTGATCCAAGTAAGCACTAGCCCAAGCGCGGTTCCTGTGATTCTATTTCCAAAAACGGATGATACGTAGCGGTTATGCATGGACTGTCGTCCAATCAATGCTATCACCGTGCGTTATCGACATTCTTTACCGCGTCTTGATGACATGCTTGATGAGTTATGTGGAGCCACTATATTTTCGAAAATTGATCTTCGTAGTGGTTACCATCAAATTCGCATGGCCGAAGGTGATGAGTGGAAAACCGCCTTCAAGACCAAGCTTGGTCTCTATGAATGGTTGGTTATGCCTTTTGGCTTCTCTAACGCCCCATCTACCTTCATGCGCCTCATGAACCATGTTTTGAGATCTCACATTGGGAAGAGTGTAGTTGTTTACTTTGATGACATCCTTGTCTATAGCAAGTCACTAGAGGAGCATGTTATTCATGTTAAGGAGGTCCTTCAAATCCTTCGTCATGAAAAGCTTTATGCTAATCTCCGAAAGTGCAATTTTGCAAGAGACAAGCTGATTATCCATGGTTTTGTTGTGTCTTCTAATGGCATTGAAGTTGATGTCTCAAAAGTCAAGGACATACGAGATTGGCCCATACCGACCAATGTTAGCGAACTTCGTAGTTTTCATGGGTTGGCTGGCTTTTACCGTCGCTTCGTGAAAGACTTTTCTACCATTGCTTGCCCCTCAACGAATTGACCAAGAAAAATGTCACGTTCGTTTGGGGAAAATCACAACAAAAGACTTTTGATGAACTCAAAAAGAGGCCCACCGAGGCACCACTTCTTGCATTACCGGATTTCACAAAAACATTTGAGATTGAATGTGACGCTAGTGGTATTGGCATTGGTGGCGTCCTTATGCAAAATGGGCGTCCTATTGCTTACCATAGTGAGAAACTTGATGGCGCACGCCTAAACTACCCCATTTATGTCAAAGAGCTTTTTGCCTTTGTTCGTGTCCTTCAAGTGTGGCAACACTATCTTTGGCCCAAAGAATTTATCATCCATTTCGACCATGAGTCGTTGAAGTATCTTAAGGGCCAAGCCAATTTGAGTAAACGGCACGCAAAATGGGTTGAATTCATGGAGTCTTTTCCTTACATTGTCAAATACAAGAAGGGCAAAGATAATGTGGTAGCGGACGCCTTGTATCGCAAAAACACAATCCTTCTTACACAACTCGAAGTAAATGTCTTGGGTCTTGATGACATCAAATCTTTGTACGCGTCCGACCCTTTCTTTGGACCAATATTTGCAAAATGTTCAATAGACAAAGGGATTGATGATTTCTATTTGCATAAGGGTTTTATTTTCAAACAAAACAAGCTTTGCATTCCGAAATCATCTCTCCAACTTGATGCAGCCCGTCCTACGACCGCTACTACATCTACTCCCACGAGCTCCCCAAGTGGACCCATGACTCGCGCCCGAGCCAAACTCCTTCAAGCTAAGGTGAACTCGCTCCTCTCCTTGTGTGACTTCGACACACCCTTGGATGGCTTGCTACTTCACACGCATACACTGTACATCATCAGGTACGAAGAAGCCACCAGTCGCTGCCAGACGCAAGCGGTACTACTGGTTGAGACGACCGGTCCTACCGCTCCAAGCGGTCCTACCGCCTCCTGCTACCGCCACAGAAGCACCACTCAAGCCCAGACATAAGCGGTACTACCGTGGCAGAACCCATTACCGGACAATGATACTACGCCCTCCGCTCGCCACAGGCGCCTCGACGGAAGCTCCAGCCTCAAGCGGTACTACCGCTGAGCGGTACTACGGTTACCACCGGTACTACGGTTGCGGACAGTACTACGGTCCCGCGACCCTGATCGCCTAAGTTCGCCCTGGCCTTGTAACCCTACCTATAATTTACCTTTTCATTCCGAAACTACCCCTGTTTTGTGGCTGGACTATATGTAGCCCCCACCCTCCATTGTAAACCCTAGACTTGGATAATAATAGATATTAAGGAAACCCTTTGAGGACTTATATCTATTGGTCTCATGCTCCTACCAAGGAGCACTGGATTATCCACCCTCCTCTTGGATCTTGCCTAGTGCGTTCAAGTTGTACAAGGCCTTGGGTTCTCGGTTTCTCGCCCCCAAGTCGTCAAGATCTCACCAAGCACCTCATCCCCCGTTGTTGGCGTGGAGAGCGAGCTTCGCCCAACACCGATCCTAGAGATTATGTTGGACCGGTTGCCACCGGCGTGAGGAGTAGGCGTGTATCGAGTTTTGGTGTGTGTGTTCGTGGTTTTCATCGCTTTCCTCGATTTCATCCCCTGACCACCTCTTTCCCCTCGTTTCTCGTGGAATTCGTGAAAGATCGGGCCAACCCCAGGGTTACCCCCTAACATATTGGTATCAAGAGCACGGTTGATCACGATTTTCCCTCCAATTTTTCTTTTATCCACCTTAAAAACGAAAATCCTACCAAAAGAGCTCCAATTTGCCTTCGGATCGATCTCTGGATTTGGTGCGTTTTTCGTGGTTTTGGTCCATAGATCTGTTGCTTTGGGAGTCGATCTATAGCCCCTTTTGTTTCTAGCCCAGCCTTTCGGTCAGATTTCCCACGAATTTGAGGTTTTTTTTGGCAAGATCTTCGCGTTCCAGTTCTGTGCCAAGCGGTACTACCGGCAGTGCAAGCGGTACTACCGCAAGTAACCGGTACTACCGGTAGTACAAGCGGTACTACCGCCCACCGGTACTACCGGTTGTTGCAAGCGGTACTACCGCTCGCCTCTGACCATTTCGTCCTCACCCGTTGCCGCCTCACTTTCGTTCGCTGACTTTTTCCACCTCGCTTGTTCGTGTTTCGCGTGTTTGTCGCCATTTTCACAACAGCTTCCGCACCAAAGTCATCCCGCGCTCAACGACACCGCGACACTCGAACAACATCCCCCACCAACGGTTTCAAGTCGTCAACAATACCAAAGGTATAACTTGCACCAGCATTGACAGCCCCATAACTTCCTTTGTGTGTATCTATCCTATGAGAGCAACTCATTTTGTGTTTGTCTAAGCATTGTGCACTTGCCTTCGGAAAGTGAGAGTGTGAGGCCAAATACAAAAGCTAACATAGTAGCATAGCAAGGGAGCAAAAGAAAAAGAATCGAAAAAAAAGATAAAAAGAAAAAGATAGAACAGAAAGATACATAGTCTCCCAATACAAAGAGAATACCAACCTTGTAAGACAACAAGAGAGAAGAAAGAGCGCACCGAGGCAAGTGCACAAATCTATTGCTTATCCTCTTTTGGCAAACGAGTTGTGGTCTCTCCTTGTGTTGGCACGACAACCGAGCGTAGTCCTCGTTAGGACCTTTTGTGCTCATTTTCATAGTCGTGCTAACCCCGTTTTTCTCCACATGTGTGTTTTCCGTGTTTTGTAGATCGTTTCCTTTTGCTTTTGACCTTTGGTTCTTTACCACGTAGGACATTAACCTTTTGCTTGGATCGTTTCGTTTGGTTTTTCCACAATTCTAACCTTCCACCAAAAGCCTTTGAGAGTTTTTTGCCATTTCACTTTGCACGCTTTTCGCTCATTTGTGTGGCAATTGGTTTGATATAATCTCCAAGGTGAGGTAAAAGGATAACTCTCCACACCCTTTCTCTCCATATACAACCCTTGTTGGCTGTGCATTATGGACAGGCATGGAGAGCCATCCCAACCACCACCACCTTCGGAGGATGATAACCAATTCATGACAAGATGGGACCATTTGAAGGTCCGAGGAGAATTCAACTATCGTTGTGATGCTCTCGAGCGGCGCCAAGATGAACAATTTAGCGAGGCCCGTGTGGAATTCAAGAACATCGACAACCGCTTCGAAGAAGT
This sequence comes from Avena longiglumis, assembly GCA_030063025.1. Lineage (NCBI taxonomy): Eukaryota > Viridiplantae > Streptophyta > Magnoliopsida > Poales > Poaceae > Avena > Avena longiglumis. The sequence continues at coordinate 314,881,128 of CP125977.1, forward strand.
CCGTGGCCAAATGCATGCCATGCAACATAACCTCGGTCATCAAAATGAAGCTCTTGGTCGTGCACTAGCCTCAACGGATGAGAAGCTTCAACGCATCATTGATGGACTCGCAAGGCCACGCTCGCGCGAATCAAGCTCATCGCGGCACTCCTCCAGTGAATCAAGTGCACCTCGCCGTCACGCTTCAAGGCACCGGGATGGAACCGTTCTTCAATCCATGAGCTCTTCGCAAGCGGTACCATCTCCGCGTCACGCCGCAACGTCAAGCTATGATGGTGACCTCTCCGCAAGACCTCTAAGGCGCGAAGCGAACCAGCCACAACCAAGGGCACTTGTGATTCAACAAGAGCAACCTCGCATGGACCGCCAAGGCCATCGACGTCGACATGCCCCTTCAACAACAAGTGAAGCTTCCGAAGAGGACGAACAAGATCACCGTCGACGGGAAGCACTCGAAGATCCTCCAAGGCATCATCATCGACATGATCGTCCATGTCGGCAACATGATGGTCATGACGAGCCTCCCCTACAACAAGTAGAAGAAGAGCAGCCCATTGCGCATGCGGCTCGACGTCCTCCTCGCCACATGGCGCAATTTAATGCCCCTCGGCATCAACCACGACAAGAACAAGAGCAAGCTCCCCAAGCTCGTCGTGAGGACCATCAACCTCCTCCTCGTCCTCAACCGCGACAACAAAACGAGCACGCTCCCCAAGCTCGTCGTCAACAACAAGTTCCACCACCAAACGCGGCACCTCAACAACCGCAAGAGCAACGCAACAATCACCAAGCAAGACATGAGAGCTCGGATGATGATGATGACCGCCAAAATCATGGCAACCGCCATAGAATCAAACGAATAGCGGAGAAGAAACTTTCGGCAAGCTCAAATTCACCATGCCAAAGTCCACCTGTTCCAATGAGCCCGAGGAATATCTCTCTTGGGAACTCAAGGTCGACAAAATCTCCCGCATGCACAACTATAGCAATGAGAAGATGATGGCCATGGCATCCCTCGAGTTTGATGAGTATGCCAACCTTTGGTGGGAACAAGTCCAACTCGCTCGCGAAGCAAGAGAAGAGCCTCCAATCGCAACTTGGCAAGATATGAAGGCTCATATGAGATCCCGCTTTGTTCCTTCACACTACACGCGTGACCTCTTCAACAAGCTTCAAACGCTTAGTCAAGGAACAAAGAACGTGGAAGAGTACTTCAAGCAAATGGAGCTCAACATGATCCGTGCCAACATTGAAGAGCGTGATGAACAAACAATGGCACGTTTCCTCAATGGGTTGAACCATCCAATCAAGCGCATCACCGAGTTCCAAAAGTACAACAACATGGTTGAGCTTGTGCACATCGCGTCCAAGGCCGAGCGCCAAGTGCAAGAGGACATCAAGTACAACAAGCCAAAGACGTACTTCACCTACACGCAAGCATCAACCACTACTCCAACGACACCAAGTGGAAGCTCCTCAAGTACCACCAAGCTTCCTTTCAAGCCAACTCTCCCTCAAGGAAAACAACCCCCAAGTGGCAAACACACAAGAGATGATCAACCATTCACCGGTGAATGCTACAAGTGTGGAGGCAAAGGGCACAAGTCGAATGCATGTGGGAACAAGAAAGTTTTGTTCATCCATGACAACGGTGACGAAGAATACTTGAGTGAAGAAGATTTTGATGCAAGAGTCAAGGAAGCCATGGCAAGGCAACATTTGGAAGAGGACCAAGAACTTCTTGTGTGTGAGCATGACGCAAGTCCATCACTTGTGGTCACAAGGGTCTTGACTACCCAAGTCAACGAAAATGAAGACCAACGCTCGAACATCTTCCAAACTCGTGCCGGCATCAATGGGAAGTCCATCAAAGTTGTCATCGATGGAGGGAGTTGCCACAACCTTGCAAGAACGGAATTGTGTGAGAAACTCAACCTCACCCTTCATCCGCATAAGCACCCCTACCATATCCAATGGCTAAGTGATCAAGGATCCGTCAAGATCAAGCACACCGTCTCGGTGACGTTCTCAATTGGGCACTACAAAGACACGGTGGAATGTGACGTGGTCCCAATGACGGTTTGTCACAAGTTGCTCGGAAGACCGTGGCAATATGACAAGTGTGCTTTGCATCATGGTCACTCAAACACTTACACCTTCAAATGGCTTGATAAAACTTGTGCGTTGCAACCAATGACTCCTAGCCAAATAATTGCGGACAATGCAAAGGCTTTAGCGAGGGCGCAATACGCAAAAACACCTTGTGAGAAGAGTGGTGAGCGAGAGAACCACACCATAGTAAGTGAGAGCTATAAGCCAAAATCGAGTGGAAAAACTAAGAGTGTTCTTCTTGCCACCAAAAGTGAGATGAGAGAAGTGCGGAACAACCCATCCATCTTGCACTATGTCCTTGTATGCAAGGGACTAGCGCAAGGAACTAACGACTTGACAAATGTTCCTCCTTCTTTGATGGCTATTTTGCAGGAATTCCAAGATGTATTTCCCGAAGAGCTTCCTCATGGCCTTCCTCCTCTTCGTGGAATCGAGCACCGCATCGACCTCATACCCGGCAAGACCACTCCCAAACCGCTACCGCATATCGCATTTAACCGGAAGAGACGAAGGAGATCGAGCGTCAAATCAACCAACTCGTCTCCAAAGGTTTGATCCAAGTAAGCACTAGCCCAAGCGCGGTTCCCGTGATCCTAGTCCCGAAAACGGATGATACGTTGCGGTTATGCATGGACTGTCGTCCAATCAATGCAATCACCGTGCGTTATCGACATCCTATACCGCGTCTTGATGACATGCTTGATGAGTTATGTGGAGCCACCATATTTTCGAAAATTGATCTTCGTAGTGGCTACCATCAAATTCGCATGGCTGAAGGTGATGAGTGGAAAACCGCCTTCAAGACCAAGCTTGGTCTCTATGAATGGTTGGTTATGCCTTTTGGCTTATCCAATGCCGACATCTACCTTCATGCACCTCATGAACCATATTTTGCGATCTCTCATTGGAAAGAGTGTAGTTGTTTACTTTGATGACATTCTTGTCTATAGCAAGTCACTAGAGGAGCATGTTACTCATGTTAACGAGGTCCTCCAAATCCTTCGTCATGAAAAGCTTTATGCTAATCTCCCAAAGTGCACTTTTGCAAGAGACAAGCTGATTTTCCTTGGTTTTGTTGTGTCTTCTAATGGCATAGAAGTGGATGTCTCAAAAGTCAAGGACATATGAGATTGGCCCATCCCAACAAATGTTAGTGAACTTCGTAGTTTTCATGGGTTGGCTGGCTTTTACCGTCGCTTTGTGAATTTTTTTTCTACAATTGCTTGCCCCCTCAACGAATTGACCAAGAAAAATGTCACGTTCGTTTGGGGAAAAGCACAACAAAAGGCTTTTGATGAGCTCAAAAAGAGGCTCACCGAAGCACCACTTCTTGCATTACCGGATTTCACAAAAACCTTTGAGATTGAATGTGACGCTAGTGGTATTGGCATTGGTGGCGTCCTTATGCAAAATGGGCGTCCTATTGCTTACCATAGTGAGAAATTGGATGGCGCACGCCTCAATTATCCCATTTATGACAAAGAACTTTTTGCCTTGGTTCGAGTTCTTCAAGTGTGGCAACACTATCTTTGGCCCAAAGAATTTATCATCCATTCCGACCATGAGTCGTTGAAGTATCTTAAGGGCCAAGCCAACTTGAGTAAAAGGCACGCAAAATGGGTTGAGTTCATGGAGTATTTTCCTTACATTGTCAAATACAAGAAGGGCAAAGAAAATGTGGTAGCGGACGCCTTGTCTCGCAAAAACACAAGCCTTCTTACACGACTCGAAGTCAATGTCTTGGGTCTCGATGACATCAAATCTTTCTACGCGTCCGACTCCTTCTTTGGGCTAATATTTGCACAATGTTCAATAGACAAAGGGATGGATGATTTCTATTTGCATAAGGGGTTTCTTTTCAAACAAAACAAGCTTTGCATTCCGAAATCGTCTCTCCAACTTTTGCTTCTTCAAGAGTCCCATGGTGGAGGCCTTATGGGTCACTTTGGCCGGGACAAGACATATGACATGCTCTCCACTCACTACTTTTGGCCAAAGATGAAGCGCGACGTGGAGCGCCACGTTCAACGATGCACTACATGTATCCAAGCTAAGTCTAAGTCCAACCCCTTTGGTCTTTATATGCCATTGCCTATTCCTCATACACCTTGGTCGGACATTAGCATGGACTTTGTGTTAGGCTTGCCTAGATCTAAACATGGTCATGATTCCATATTTGTAGTCGTGGATCGCTTTTCTAAAATGGCACATTTCATTCCGTGCCATAAGACCGATGATGCTTCACATGTAGCCAATTTGTTTTTCAGGGAAATAATTCGGCTACACGGTGTGCCTAGAACAATCGTCTCCGACCGCGACGTAAAATTCATGAGCAATTTCTGGAAGACTCTCATGGCCAAGCTCGGCATCAAGCTCCTCTTCTCGTCCGCCTCGCATCCTCAAACCGATGGACAAACCGAGGTCGTCAATCGAAGTCTTGGCACACTCCTCCGGGTGTTGATAAAGAAGAACCTCAAAGACTGGGAGGAATGTATCCCACACGCCGAGTTCGCCTACAACCGCGCCAAGCACTCCACCACCATGAGGAGCCCGTTCATGATCGTCTACGACTTTGAGCCTCTCACCGCGCTCAATATCCTTCCACTTCCACTTCATGAACGTGCCAATATGGACGTTGTCAAGCGTGCCCAAACAATGAAGAAACTCCATGAAGACACACGAGATACTATCGAGCAACAAGTCCTTCGCCAAGCATCAAGGCTAAAAAAGACCAAGAAAGAGATGATCTTTTATGAGGGCGCCCTTGTATGGATACACTTGAGTAAAGACCGCTTCCCCAAGGAACGCGACTCCAAGCTAAAGCCAAGAGGCGATGGACCATTCAAGGTGCTAAAGAGGATCAACAACAACGCCTATGTGATCGATCTACCAACATCGAAGTATCTTGTGAGCTCGACATTCAATGTCAAGGACCTCTCACCCTACCATGGCGAAGAGGAAGTTCTGACGGTTGAAGAGTCGAGGACGACTCTTTCCCAATGGGGGGGAGCTGATGCAGCCCGTCCTACGACTGCTACTACATCTAATCCCACGAGCTCCCCAAGTGGACCCATGACTCGCGCCCGAGCCAAACTCCTTCAAGCTAAGGTGAACTCGCTCCTCTCCTTGTGTGACTTCGACACACCCTTGGATGGCTTGCTACTTCACACGCATACACTGTGCATCATCAGTGCAGAAGAAGCCACCGATGCTGCAGGGCATAAGCGGTACTATCGGTTGAGACGACCGGTACTACCGCTCCAAGCGGTCCTACCGCCTCCTCCTACCGCTCGCCACAGGAAGCACCACTCCACGCCCCAGATGCAAGCGGTACTACCGGTCCAGCAACCGGTACTACTGGACAGCGATACTACCGCCCCCTCCTACCGCTCGCCACAGACGCCTCCGACGGAAGCTCTAGGCCCTCAAGCGGTACAACCGCTCCGGAAGCGGTACTACCGGTTACCACCGGTACTATCGGTCCTGCCTGACCCTGATCGCCTAAGTTCGGCCCTGTGCCTTGTAACCCTACCTATAATTTACCTTTTCATTCCGAAACTACCCCTGTTTTGTGGCTGGACTATATATAGCGCCCACCCTCCATTGTAAACCCTAGACATGGATAATAATAGATATTAAGGAAACCCTTTGAGGACTTATATCTATTGGTCTCATGCTCCTACCAAGGAGCACTGGATTATCCACCCCCCTCTTGGATCTTGCCTAGTGCGTTCAAGTTGTACAAGGCCTTGGGTTCTCGGTTTCTCGCCCCCAAGTCGTCAAGATCTCACCAAGCACCTCATCCCCCGTTGTTGGCGTGGAGAGCGAGCTTCGGCCAACACCGATCCTAGAGATTATGTTCGACCGGTTGCCACCGGCGTGAGGAGTAGGCGTGTATCGAGTTTTGGTGTGTGTGTTCGTGGTTTTCATCGCTTTCCTCGATTTCATCCCCCGACCACCTCTTTCCCCTCGTTTCTCGTGGAATTCGTGAAAGATCGGGCCAACCCCAGGGTTACCCCCTAACACAACTTTTGCTTCTTCAAGAGTCCCATGGTGGAGGCCTTATGGGTCACTTTGGCCGTGACAAGACGTATGACATGCTCTCCACTCACTACTTTTGGCCAAAGATGAAGCGCGACGTGGAGCGCCACGTCCAACGATGCACTACATGTATCCAAGCTAAGTCTAAGTCCAACCCCTTTGGTCTTTATATGCCATTGCCTATCCCTCATGCACCTTGGTCGGACATTAGCATGGACTTTGTGTTAGGCTTGCCTAGATCTAAACATGGACATGACTCTATATTTGTAGTAGTGGATCGCTTTTCAAAAATGGCACATTTCATTCCGTGCCATAAGACCGATGATGCTTCACATGTAGCAAATTTGTTTTTCAGGGAAATAATTCGGCTACACGATGTACCAAGAACAATCGTCTCCGACCGCGACGTAAAATTCATGAGCTACTTCTAGAAGACTCTCATGGCCAAGCTCGGCATCAAACTCCTCTTCTCGTTCGCCTCGCATCCTCAAACCGATGGACAAACCGAGGTCGTCAATCGAAGTCTTGGCACACTCCTCCGGGTGTTGATAAAGAAGAACCTTAAAGACTGGGAGGAATGTATTCCACACGCCGAGTTCGCCTACAACCGCGCCAAGCACTCCACCACCATGAGGAGCCCGTTCATGATCGTCTACGGCTTCGAGCCTCTCACCGCGCTCGACATCCTTCCACTTCCATTTCATGAACGTGCCAATATGGACGTTGTCAAGCGTGCTCAAAGAATGAAGAAACTCCATGAAGACACAAGAGCTACGATCGAGCAACAAGTCCTTTGCCAAGCATCCAGGCTAAACAAGAACAAGAAAGAGATGATCTTTGATGAGGGCGACCTTGTGTGGATACACTTAAGTAAAGACTGCTTCCCCAAGGAACGCGACTCCAAGCTCAAGCCAAGAGGTGATGGACCATTCAAAGTGCTCAAGAGGAAAAACAACAACGCCTATATCATCGATATCCCAACATCAAAGTATCTTGTGAGCTCGACATTCAATGTCAAGGACCTATCACCCTACCATGGAGAAGATGAAGTTGAGAAGGTTATAGAGTCGAGGACGACTCTTTCCCCAGGGGGGGAGCAGATGCAGCCCGTCCCACGAACGCTACTACATCTACTACCACAAGCTCCCAAGTGGACCCATGACTCGCGCCCGAGCCAAACTCCTACAAGCTAAGGTGAACTCGCTCCTCTCCTCGTGTGACTTTGATACACCCTTGGATGGCCTGCTACTTGAAACGCATACCTTGTGCATCATCAGGTACGAAGAGAAGGACCCAGATGGGCCGGAGCCGGAAGCAACCGATCGCGCCCAGCCAGCGGTACTACCGGTTGACGCGATCGGTACTACCGGTTCAAGTGATACTACCGGCCCCAGCTACCGGACACCACAGCAGGAGCCCAACCGAGGGCCAGACGACTACGGTACTACCGGCCCAGGAACCGGTACTACCGCCCCCTCCTACCGCTCGCTATAGGCTTATCCGACGGAAGCTCCAGGATCGCCAGCGGTACTACCGGTTGCCCAACCGGTACTACAGGTCCTTACTGAACCTGAACGCATCAGTTTGGCCCAACGCCCTGTATCCCTTCCTATAATTTACCTTTTCGTTCTGAAACTACCCCTGTTTATGTGGCTGGCCTATATAAAGCCCCCACCCTTTATTGTAAACCCTAGACTTGGATAATAATAGATTAAGGAAACCCTTTGAGGAACTTATATCTATTGGTCTCATGCTCCTACCAAGGAGCACCGGATTATCCACCCCCTCTTGGATCTTGCCTAGTGCGTTCAAGTTGTACAAGGCCTTGGGTTCTCGGTTTCTCGCCCCCAAGTCGTCAAGGTCTCACCAAGCACCTCGTCCCCCGTTGTTAGCGTGGAGAGAGAGCTTCGCCCAACACCGATCCTAGAGATTATGTTGGACCGGTTGCCACTGGCGTGAGTTATCGGCGTGTATCGTGTTTTGTGTGCGTGAGTTCGTCGGGTTCTTCGTGTGCGTGTGTTCGTGGATTTCATCCCCTTTCCCCCTTCCACCGCTTTACCCTCGATTCCCACGGAGATTCATGAAAGATCGGGCCAACCCAAGGGTTACCCCATAACAAAATTGCTTGATAAAACTTGTGTGTTGCAACCAATGACTCCTAGCCAAATAATTGCGGACAATGCAAAGGCTTTAGCGAGGGCGCAATACAGAAAAACACCTAGTGAGAAGAGTGGTGAGCGAGAGAACCACACCATAGTGAGTGAGTGCCACAAGACAAACTCGAGTGGAAAAACTAAGAGTGTTTTTCTTGCCACCAAAAGTGAGATTAGAGAAGTGCGGAACAACCCATCCATCTTGCAGTATGTCCTTGTTTGCAAAGGACTAGCGCAAGGAACTAATGACTTGACAAATGTTCCTCCTTCATTGATGGCTATTTTGCAGGAATTCCACGATGTATTTCCCTGAAAGCTTCCTCATGGCCTAACTCCTCTTCATGGAATCGAGCACCGCATGATGAGGACATCCCTATATTTACACCTACCCCAATTACTACTGAAGATGTTCCAGCCAATGCTAAGAAGGATCCGTCCAATGAGATTAGAATTGGACCCATTACACGGGCTCGTGCAAAGCTACTTGAACAACAGGTGAATTCACTCCTAAATGAATCTGATGTTTATGATAATGAGAACTTTATACTGCCTAAATCTATGCACTTGTGTATGATTAGGTTCGTTGAGGAAATAAGCTTGACACGAGGAGGGGAAGGGTTACAAGAGGAGCCTAGCATGATGATCGCCAAGGATGCGCGAGGGAGGAGCGGGAGGAAAGCGCAAGAGAAGATCATCAAGAAGGAAGGTTCAGTTCGGACAGACAGAAGTCCTGAAATTGAAACGGACGTGGATTCTTCATACGAACTCCAAATCAAGCAAATACGTACTTGTTGGAAACATCACTCCGAGAGCTTTCCAACGAGTACTTACACGTCCCTAGGAGGCGGATAATCCGGCCCCCACAAGGGTGGATAATCCGGCCCTGCTCCAGGAAATCTGCTAAGGACTTCAGGCGCAAGGCTCAGTAAGGGGGCGGATAATCCGCCCCAGGGGAGGATAATCCGGGCGGATAATCCGCCCTACTTAGGCGTAAAGTCCGCCCTGAAGTTACCAACAGATCTGACGGATCATTGTATCGGACACGTTTTGTTTCGCGATTTTGGCCGCCCCAGCCGCCCTTATAAGCCCTGGGACGTCCCCATAGTTAGGGTTAGACCACGTTAAAACTATTTTGGAGTTGTTTCTTATCAAGAACCTCTGGAATTACCCTGTGATCAAATTACCTACTGCAATTGAGTGTGATATGTTGTTCCATTGGGAATTAGTAGATTGCAAACTACCGTTCGTGGTCGACGGCTGCGTGCGCAAGAGCGTGGTGTTGTGAATATCCCATAGTGTTCGAGAGCTGTTGCATTGGCATCAGGGTTCGAGCGGGAGAGTTCATAGCTACAGGCTAGTTATCTATCATCCACCATCATCATCGACAAGTGCTTGCTGAGAAGATCGGTCCACCCCATATCATCTTGGTATCAGATTTCCTCGTTTACTCGGTGAGCATCCATAAATCCATCCATAGATTAGCTCTTGTTTTCGTCCTATACAGAAAAAGCCATACAAAAAGATTTGCCCTAGCCTAGATTGCATCGTTTTTCAAGTTTTAGTTGCTGGTCGTGTCTTCTCGTAGATCCGATATGCAGGTTTTTCTCGTAGGAGTCTAGTTTTCGTTTGTGTTTAAGTTTAGGGTTTTGCTCTTGTTTTCCGCCGAGTCCACCATCACCGTTTTCCGCAAGTTTGCATCTACTTTTCCGAGTCCACATAGCGTACCTTTGTGTTTCAAACCTAGCTACAGCCTATCTACAGCATCCGTGCCTAGGAACATACCCACGAGACTAGTTGCTTTGCTCTGACAGGCTGCTCATTAGGGTTTTAAAAGTGCAAAATTTTCGCCCCGACAGACCGGATTATCCGGCCCTCGACAAACCGAATTATCTGGCCCCCTCTAGTTTGCATTCGTTTTGCATTGAGTCATATAGTTAAAAAAATAAAAAAAATAAAAACAGAAAAGGAAAAGAGATTCAGTATAAAAAAAGAGCGAATAGAGCTACAAGCGTGACAAAAAGAGATATCAAAGTGTGCTTTATTGGAGGCCTAGTTGATCATAGCACTTGTAGATTGAGCAATCTTGTGCCTGTTTATTTTGAGCTATTACTAGCGTCTCTCTTGTGCATTGCAATATTCCTATTCATAAGTTGCTTTGCCACGCTTATCTCCACTGTGTGTGTTTCTTGGGTTATCATAACGATCAGCACTAGGACTTGTTTGCGGTGTAGTTATGATACCATACCTACAGCTCCACCATAAATAACCTGTGTGCCCTGCGATCGTTCTCCATACCCTTGATATTCACTTCATCACATCAGTGCATTATTTGTTGATTTCGAATTGGTAAAGCACCTCTATTCACTTTGGAACGGTAAGATCTACTTTCTTGTCAGTTGGAGTGAGTTGTGAGTGTTCCACCATATCGATTTTGCTTTTTGCACTAATCTACTAATCATGTCGACTAGTGATGATGTTGTGTCACAGAAAAAGGACGATGAGCTTGTCAACTGGCGGGAATATGAAGCATTGAAGTCCCATTTGACACGTGTGTTCAACCATACAACAGATGCCATTGACAAGAATATTCAGGACGTGCAAGTGACTTTGGGAGCAAATGTTGATGCAGTCGCTACCATACAGACACAAGTAACAGCTATCAACAACAATGTCACAGCTTTGCAACGTTCTCTTGATGCTCTCACAATAGCAATTGGACAAAGGCAGCAATATGATGATGCCCATGACGATGAAGAAGAAAGTAATGCAGGGGATGGTCAACAACCACAAGTTGGCCGTGGCTGTGATCCTCAACCTGTTCATGGACGTGGCTGTGCTCCAATTGGGCGTGCTCAGCGTATTCCTCACCAACCGGTTGATGATGGATTGGGCAACCCCAAGTTTTCAATTCCCAAGTTTGATGGCTCCATTGATCCTGAAAATTACCTCACATGGGAGTTGAAGATTGAGAAGCTCTGGCGCTTGTATGAGTACACTGAAGAAAAGAAGGTCAAGCTTGCAGCGTCAGAATTTGATGGTTATGCTTTGCGTTGGTGGGATGCCCTTGTGCAGAATAGAAGGGATGACAATGACCTTCCGGTGATGACTTGGCGAGAGATGAAGCGTATCATGAAGGAACGCTTTGTACCCACCAACTACTTACGCTCAGTTTTTGATAAGTTGACAAACTTGAGACAGGGAACCATGTCGGTTGATGAGTACTACATGGAGATGGAGATGCTTATGCAGCGTGCTAGAGTTCGTGAATCTCTTGAGATGACCATGCAACAATTTCTCAATAATTTGAAGCTACCAATCAAGAGCATTGTTCGTCATCATAGGTATGAGACTATGAATGAATTGTTGCATCATGCAAGGGAGGCCATCACTTCTTTGTCAAGAGGCGCTGCAAGATTCCCTTCCACAGCCGCTTTTAGAAGGTCTACCGCCACAGGTTTCTACACCTCATGCATGTTGGCCACACTACTACACCATCTTCCAAGCCAACACCTCGGTCATCCTATGGTTCTCAAGCTAGAAACCTGTTGCTCCTGCTAGCACGGGTTCCAATATGTCAACAACAGACTCGTGATGTGGAGTGCCATACTTGTGGAGGAAGGGGACATTTCAAGCGAGATTGTCCAAACCGCAAGGTGATGCTTGTTAATGATCAAGGAGAGTATGAGAGTGGAGATGATGTTGATCCTGATGATCATGGCGCTAATTATGAGGAGGAAGGTATGGATGCCTTTCCTGAGCATGCACCTACCATAGTGGTCTCTCCACGTATCCTTAGTGTGCAGCCTGTTGTTGACTCTCAGCGCTGCAACTTGTTCCAAACAAAAGCTCTAGTTGGCCCAAACAAAGCTTGCAAAGTAATCATTGATGGAGGTAGCTGCAGAAATCTTGCAAGCAAGGAGTTGTGTGCCAAGCTGAATTTGACATATTTACCTCATCCCAAGCCATACTACATACAATGGTTGAGTGACAGTGGTGAGATGAAGGTAAACCATATGGTACGTGTGAACTTTGAAATAGGGCCATACAAGGATTCTATTGATTTTGATGTTGTTCCTATGACTGTGTGCCATTTACTATTGGGTCGGCCTTGGCTTTATGATCGCCGTGTGCAACATAATGGCCGAGCTAATACATATCATTTGGAGTTCAAGGGCAAGAAAATCAATTTGCAGCCTATGACACCACAGCAGATTGTGAATGAATCTCGTCAAAAGATTGAAGTGAACTTGCAAGATGCACCTAGGCGAGAGAGTGTTGAAACTGTGAGTGTTGTAAATGAGCCCCAAAAGAATGATATAACGAAAAGTGAGCGAGTGCCTAATCTAGTAATTGATGCAGCCCGTCCTACGACCGCTACTACATCTACTCCCACGAGCTCCCCAAGTGGACCCATGACTCGCGCCCGAGCCAAACTCCTTTGTGCATCATCAGGTACGAAGAGAAGGACCCACAGAACGGAGGAGCACCTGCGGAAGAGACCAAAGGCTCTGTCGCCAGTACTACCTGGCGGACCACTACCGCCCTGCTACCGCCACCGTGAAGACCCCAATAGCCGAAGTAATGCTCTCGTCATCGGCGGTACTCGAACAGAGCCGGTACTCGGACGGCAAGACTACCACCCGCTACCTCCACCAATGTAAGGCTCCAAGAAGTCCCAGGACGACAAGCGATACTACCGGGCCAGGAAGCGGTACTACCGCATGACCGGTACTACCGGTCGAGATGGACCGGTACTACCGGACGACACAGAACCTGATCGTGTTAATTCGGCCCAGCGCCTTGTAACCCTCTCTATATTTCGCTATTTGTCCCCAAAATACCCCTGTTTATGTGGTTGGCCTATATATAGCCCCCACCCTCTATTGTAAACCCTAGACTTGGATAATAATAGATTAAGGAAACCCTTTGAGGAACTTACATCTATTGGTCTCATGCTCCTACCAAGGAGCACTGGATTATCCACCCACCTCTTGGATCTTGCCTAGTGCGTTCAAGTTGTACAAGGCCTTGGGTTCTCGGTTTCTCGCCCCCAAGTCGTCAAGATCTCACCAAGCACCTCGTCCCCCGTTGTTGGCGTGGAGAGCGAGCTTCGCCCAACACCGATCCTAGAGATTATGTTGGACCGGTTGCCACCGGCGTGAGTTATCGGTGTGTATCGTGTTTTGTGTGCGTGAGTTCGTCAGGTTCTTCGTGTGCGTGTGTTCGTGGATTTCACCCTTCCACCGCTTTACCCTCGATTCCCGCGGAGATTCGTGAAAGATCGGGCCAACCCAAGGGTTACCCCAAAACATATTGGTATCAAGAGCAAGGTTGATCACGAATTCCCCCCCCCCCCCCAATTTTTCTTTATCCCCCTTAAAATCGAAAATCCCACCAAAAAGAGCCCCAATTTGCCTTCGGATCGATCTTTGGATTTGGTGAGTTTTTCGTGGTTTTGGTCCATAGATCTGTTGCTTTTGGAGTCGATCTATAGCCCCTGTTGTTCTTAGCCCAGCCTTTCGGTCAGGTTCCCACGAATTTGAGGTTTGTGTCAAGTGGATCTCGTTTTCATTCTTGTTCTGCGACCAGCGGTACTACCGGTCGAGCAGGCGGTACTACCTGCATTCGGTACCATTACCGGGCGGTACTACCGCCAGCCACATAAACTTTTTTCTTAACTCTTGACGCCTCATTTTCGTTTGCTGACTTCCCCCTTTAGCTTGTTCGTGTTGCGCGTGTTTGTCGCCATCTTAACACAAGCTTCCTCATCAAAAGTCTCCCGCGCTCATCGACACCGCGACACTCGAACATCATCCCCACCACCGGTTGCAAGTCGTCAACAATACCAAAGGTATAACTTGCACCACCTTGACAGCCCATATCTTCCTTTGTGTGTATCTATCCTATGAGAGTAACTCATTTTGTGTTTGTCTAAGCATTGTGCACTTGCCTTCTGAAAGTGAGAGTGTGAGGCCAAATACAAAAGCTAACATAGTAGCATAGAAAGGGAGAAAACGGAAAAGAATAAAAAAAAAGAGAAAAAAGATACATAGTCTCCCAATACAAAGAGAATACCAAGCTTGTAAGCCAAGAAAGAGAGAACAAAGTGCGCACCAAGGCAAGTGCACAAATCTATTGCTTATCCTCTTTTGGCAAACTAGTTGTGGTCTCTCCTTGAGTTGGCACGACAACCGAGCGTAGTCTTCGTTAGGACCTTTTGTGCTCATTTTCATAGTTGTGCTAACCCCGTTTTTCTCCACGTGTGTGTTTTCCGTGTCTTTGTAGATTGTATCCTTTTGCTTTTGATCTTTGGTTCTTTACCACGTAGAACAATAACCTTTTGCTTGGATCGTTTCGTTTGGTTTTTCCACAATCCTAACCTTCCACCAAAAGCTTTTGAGAGTTGTAGCATATTTGTGTGTGAGTTTCTTGCACATTTCACTTTGCACGCTGTTCGCTCATTTGTGTGGCAATTGGTTTGATACAATATCCAAGGTGAGGTAAAAGGCTAACTCTCCGCACCCTTTTTCTCCATATACAACCCTTGTTGGATTTTCATCATGGACAGGCATGGAGAGCCATCCCAACCACCACAACCTCCGGAGGATGACACAACTTACATGACAAGATGGGACCATTGGAAGGTCCGAGATGAATTCAACTACCGTTGTGAAGCTCTTGAGCGGCGCCAAGATGAACAATTTAGCGAGGCCCGTGTGGAATTCAAGAACATCGACAACCGCTTCGAAGAAGTCCGTGGCCAAATGCATGCCATGCAACACAACCTCGGTCATCAAAATGAAGCTCTTGGTCGTGCACTCGCCTCAATGGATGAGAAGCTTCAACTCCTCATTGATGGACTAGCAAGGCCACGCTCGCGCGAATCAAGCTCATCTCGGCACTCCTCAAGTGAATCAAGTGCACCTCGCCGTCACGCTTCAAGGCACCGGGATGGACCCGTTCTTCAATCCATGAGCTCTTCGCAAGCGGTACCATCTCCGCGTCACGCCGCAACGTTGCTATGATGGTGACCTCTCCGCAAGACCTCCACGACGTGAAGCGAACCGGCCACAACCAAGGGCACTTGTGATTCAACAAGAGCAACCTCACATGGACCACCAAGCGCATCGCCGTTGACATGTCCCTTCAACAACAAGTGAAGCATCCGAAGAGGACGAACAAGATCACCGTCGACGTGAAGCTCTCGACAACCCACCAAGGCGTCATCATCGACATGATCGTCCACGTCGGCAACATGATGGTCATGACGAGCCTCCTCCACACCAAGAAGAAGAAGAGCAGCCCATTGCGCATGCGGCTCGACGTCCTCCTCGCCACATGGCGCAAGCCAATGCTCCTCGGCATCAACCATGGCAAGAACAAAACGAGCAATCTCCCCAAGCTCGTCGTGAGGACCATCAACCGCATCCTCGTCCTCAACCGCGCCAACAAAACGAGCAAGCTCCCCAAGCTCGTCGTCAAAACCAAGTTCCACCACCAAACGCGGCACCTCAACAACCGCAAGATCAATGCAACCGTCACCAAGCAAGACATGAGAGCTCGGATGATGATGATGACCGCCAAAATCATGGCAACCGCCGCAACCGGAACCGCAATGGAGAAGAAACTTTCGGCAAGCTCAAATTCACCATGCCCAAGTTCACCTGTTCCAATGAACCCGAGGAATATCTCTCGTGGGAACTCAAGGTCGACAAGATCTTCCGCATGCACAACTATAGCAATGAGAAGATGATGGCCATGGCATCCCTCGAGGTTGATGAGTATGCCAACCTTTGGTGGGAACAAGTCCAACTCGCTCGCGAAGCAAAAGAAGAGCCTCCAATCGCAACTTGGCAAGATATGAAGGCTCATATGAGATCCCGCTTTGTTCCTTCACACTACACGTGTGACCTCTTCAACAAGCTTCAAACGCTTAGTCAAGGGACAAAGACCATGGAAGAGTACTTCAAGCAAATGGAGCTCAACATGATCCGTGCCAACATTGAAGAGCGAGATGAACAAACAATGGCACGTTTCCTCAATGGCTTGAACCATCCCATCAAGCGCATCACCGAGTTCCAAAAGTACAACAACATGGTTGAGCTTGTGCACATCGCATCAAAGGCCGAGCGTCAAGTGCAAGAGGACATCAAGTACAACAAGCCAAAGACGTACTTCACCTACAAGCAAGCACAAACCACTACTCCAACAACACCAAGTGGAAACTCCTCAAGTACCACCAAGCTTCCCTTCAAGCCAACACTCCCTCAAGGAAAACAGCCCCCAAGTGGCAAACACACAAGGGATGATCAACCATTCAATGGTGAATGCTACAAGTGTGGAGGCAAAGGGCACAAGTCGAATGCATGTGGAAACAAGAAAGTTTTGTTCATCCATGACAACGGCGATGAAGAATACTTGAGTGAAGAAGAGTTTGATGCAAGGGTCAAGGAAGCCATGGCAAGGCAACATTTGGAAGAGGACCAAGAACTTCTTGTGTGTGAGCATGACGCAAGTCCATCGCTTGTGGTCACAAGGGTCTTAACTACCCAAGTCAATGAAAATGAAGACCAACGCTCGAACATCTTCCAAACTCGTGCCGGCATCAATGGGAAGTCCATCAAAGTTGTCATCAATGGAGGGAGTTGCCACAACCCTGCAAGTACGGAATTGTGTGAGAAACTCAATCTCACCGCATAAACACCCCTACCATATACAATGGCTAAGTGACCATGGATCCGTCAAGATCAAGCACACCGTCTCGGTAAAGTTCTCAATTGGACCCTACAAGGACACGGTGGAATGTGACGTGGTCCCAATGACGGTTTGCCATATGTTGCTCGGAAGGCCGTGGCAATATGACCAGCGTGCTTTGCATGATGGTCACTCAAACACTTATACCTTCAAATGGCTTGATAAAACTTCTGTGTTGCAACCAATGACTCCTAGCCAAATAATTGCGGACAATGCAAATGCTTTAGCAAGGGCGCAATACACAAAAACATCTTGTGAGAAGAGTGGTGAGCGAGAGAACCACACCATAGTGAGTGAGAGCTACAAGCCAAACTCGAGTGGAAAAACTAAGAGTGTTCTTCTTGCCACCAAAAGTGAGATGAGAGAAGTGCGGAACAACCCATCCATCTTGCACTATGTCCTTGTATGCAAGGGACTAGCGCAAGGAACTAACGACTTGACAAATGTTCCTCCTTCTTTGATGGCTATTTTGCAGGAATTCCAAGATGTATTCCCCGAAGAGCTTCCTCATGGCCTTCCTCCTCTTCGTGGAATCGAGCACCGCATCGACCTCATACCCGGCGCCCCACTCCCAAACCGCCACGTATCGCATTAACCCTAAGAGACAAAAGAGATCGAATGCCAAATCAACCAACTCGTCTCCAAAGGTTTGATCCAAGTAAGCACTAGCCCAAGCGCGGTCCCTGTGATTCTAGTTCCAAAAACGGATGATACGTTGCGGTTATGCATGGACTGCCATCCAATCAATGCTATCACCGTGCGTTATCGACATCCTATACCGCGTCTTGATGATATGCTTGATGAGTTATGTGGAGTCACTATATTTTCGAAAATTGATCTTCGTAGTGGTTACCACCAAATTCGCATGGCCGAAGGTGATGAGTGGAAAACCGCCTTCAAGACCAATCTTGGTCTCTATGAATGGTTGGTTATGCCTTTTGGCTTATCTAATGCCCCATCTACCTTCATGCGTCTCATGAAACATATTTTGAGATCTCTCATTGGGAAGAGTGTAGTTGTTTACTTTGATGACATCCTTGTCTATAGCAAGTCACTAGAGGAGCATGTTACTCATGTTAAGGAGGTCCTTCACATCCTCCGTCATGAAAAGCTTTATGCTAATCTCCCAAAGTGCACTTTTGCAAAAGACAATCTGATTTTCCTTGGTTTTGTTGTGTCTTCTAATGGCATTGAAGTTGATGTCTCAAAAGTCAAGGACATACGATATTGGCCCATCCCTACAAATGTTAGTGAACTTCGTAGTTTTCATAGGTTGGCTGGCTTTTACCGTCGCTTTGTGAAAGATTTTTCTACCATTGCTTGCCCCCTCAACGAATTGACCAAGAAAAATGTCACGTTCGTTTGGGGAAAAGCACAACAAAAGGCTTTTGATGAGCTCAAAAAGAGACTCACCGAAGCACCACTGTTGGCATTACCGGATTTCACAAAAACCTTTGAGATTGAATGTGACGCTAGTGGTATTGGCATTGGTGGCGTCCTTATGCAAAATGGTCGTCCTATTGCTTACCATAGTGAGAAACTTGATGGCGCACGCCTAAACTATCCCATTTATGACAAAGAACTTTTTTCCTTAGTTCGAGTTCTTCAAGTGTGGCAAGACTATCTTTGGCCCAAAGAATTTATCATCCATTCCGACCATGAGTCGTTGAAGTATCTTAAGGGCCAAGCCAATTTGAGTAAAAGGCACGCAAAATGGGTTGAGTTCATGGAGTCTTTTCCTTACATTGTCAAATACAAGAAGGGCAAAGAAAATGCGGTATCGGACGCCTTGTCTCGCAAAAACACAAGCCTTCTTACACGACTCGAAGAAAATGTCTTGGGTCTTGATGACATCAAATCTTTGTACGTGCCCGACGCTTTCTTTGGACCAATTTTTGCACAATGTTCCATAGACAAAGGGATTGATGATTTCTATTTGCATAAGGGTTTTCTTTTCAAACAAAACAATCTTTGCATTCCGAAATCGTCTCTCCAACTTTTGCTTCTTCAAGAGTCCCATGGTGGCGGCCTTTTCGGTCACTTTGGCCGTGAGAAGACATATGACATGCTCTCCACTCACTACTTTTGGCCAAAGATGAAGCGTGACGTGGAGCGCCACATCCAATGATGCACTACATGTATCCAAGCTAAGTCTAAGTCCAACCCCTTTGGTATTTATATGCCATTGCCTATCCCTCATGCACCTTGGTCGGACATTAGCATGGACTTTGTGTTAGGCTTGCCTAGATCTAAACATGGACATGACTCTATATTTTTAGTAGTGGATCGCTTTTCAAAAATGGGACATTTCATTCCGTGCCATAAGACCGATGATGCTTCACATGTAGCAAATTTGTTTTTCAGGGAAATAATTCGGCTACACGGTGTACCAAGAACAATCGTCTCCGACCGCGACGTAAAATTCATGAGCTACTTCTAGAAGACTCTCATGGACAAGCTCGGCATCAAGCTCCTCTTCTCGTCCGCCTCGCATCCTCAAACCGATGGACAAACCGAGGTCGTCAATCGAAGTCTTGGCACACTCCTCCGGGTGTTGATAAAGAAGAACCTTAAAGACTGGGAGGAATGTATTCCACACGCCGAGTTCGCCTACAACCGCGCCAAGCACTCCACCACCATGAGGAGCCCGTTCATGATCGTCTACGACTTCGAGCCTCTCACCGCGCTCGATATCCTTCGACTACCACTTCATGAACGTGCCAATATGGACGTTGTCAAGCGCGCCCACACAATGAAGAAACTCCATGAAGACACAAGAGCTACGATCGAGCAACAAGTCCTTCGCCAAGCATCAAGACTAAACAAGAACAAGAAAGAGATGATCTTCGAAGAGGGCGACCTTGTGTGGATACACTTAAGTAAAGACCGCTTCCCCAAGGAACGCGACTCCAAACTCAAGCCAAGGGGTGATGGACCATTCAAAGTGCTCAAGAGGATCAACAACAACGCTTATATCATCGATATCCCAACATCAAAGTATCTTGTGAGCTCAACATTCAATGTCAAGGACCTCTCACCCTACCATGGAGAAGATGAAGTTGAGAAGGTTGAAGAGTCGAGGACGACTCTTTCCCA
Organism: Avena longiglumis; assembly: GCA_030063025.1. Lineage (NCBI taxonomy): Eukaryota > Viridiplantae > Streptophyta > Magnoliopsida > Poales > Poaceae > Avena > Avena longiglumis. The sequence goes on from CP125977.1 coordinate 314,901,284, forward strand.
AGGGGGGGGGAGCTGATGCAGCCCGTCCTACGACCGCTACTACATCTACTCCCACGAGCTCCCCAAGTGGACCCATGACTCGCGCCCGAGCCAAACTCCTTCAAGTTAAGGTGAACTCGCTCCTCTCCTTGTGTGACTTCGATACACCCTTGGATGGCCTGCTACTTCATACCCATACCTTGTGCATCATCAGGTACGAAGAGAAGGACCCACCGAACGGAGGAGCACCTGCGGAAGAGACCAAAGGCTCTCTGTCGCCAGCGGTACTACCGGACCTGGCGACCGGTACTACCGCCCCCTGCTACCGCCACCAACAGAAGACCCAGTAGAAGCGAATGCTCTGTCACATCGGCGGTACTATCGCCCAGACCGGTACTACCGGACGACGCACTCACCCCCACCGCCACCAATGAAGGCTCCAAAGAAGTCCCAGGGCGACAAGCGGTACTACCGGCCAGAAGCAAGATTATCAGATGACCGGTACTACCGGTCGAGATGGACCGGTACTACCGGACGACACAGAACCTGATCATGTTAATTCGGCCCAGCGCCTTGTAACCCTCTCTATATTTCGCTATTTGTCCCCAAAATACCCCTGTTTATGTGGTTGGCCTATATATGCCCCACCCTCTATTGTAAACCCTAGACTTGGATAATAATAGATTAAGGAAACCCTTTGAGGAACTTACATCTATTGGTCTCATGCTCCTACCAAGGAGCACCGGATTATCCACCCACCTCTTGGATCTTGCCTAGTGCGCTCAAGTTGTACAAGGCCTTGGGTTCTTGGTTTCTCGCCCCCAAGTCGTCAAGGTCTCACCAAGCACCTCGTCCCCCATTGTTGGCGTGGAGAGCGAGCTTCGCCCAACACCGATCCTAGAGATTATGTTGGACCGGTTGCCACCGGCGTGAGTTATCGGCGTGTATCGTGTTTTGTGTGCGTGAGTTCGTCGGGTTCTTCGTGTGCGTGTGTTCGTGGATTTCACCCCCTTTCCCCCTTTCCACCGCTTTACCCTCGATTCCCGCGGAGATTCGTGAAAGATCGGGCCAACCCAAGGGTTACCCCATAACAGTAATACTAGCCACCAAAGAGGATATGAGAGAATTTTGTGAGGATCCTACAGCCATGCCACTTGTGCTCATGTATAAGGGCGAGGTTTTGGTTTCTAACGACATGACCCCTATTTCTCTTGGTGTATCTACTGTTTTGCAGGATTTTGGTGATGTGTTTCCAGAAGATGTGCCAGCTGGATTGCCTCCATTGCGTGGCATTGAGCATCAAATAGATTTGATCCCTGGCGCTACATTACCAAACCGGGCACCATACCGAACCAACCCCGAAGAAACTAAGGAGATACAAAAACTAGTACAAGCGTTGCTCGACAAAGGTTACATTCGTGTTTCTCTTAGCCCTTGTGCTGTTCCTGTTATTTTAGTACCTAAGAAAGATGGTACATGGCGCATGTGTGTAGATTGTAGAGCTATTAATAACATCACTATTCGATATCGTCATCCTATTCCACGCTTAGAGGATATGTTAGATGAATTGAGTGGTGCTGCTATTTTCTCTAAAATTGATTTGCGTAGTGGATACCATCAAATTAGGATGAAAGAAGGGGATGAATGGAAAACTGCTTTCAAAACAAAATTTGGTTTGTATGAATGGTTAGTTATGCCTTTTGGTCTTACTAATGCACCTAGTACATTCATGAGATTAATGAATCATGTTTTGAGAGAATATATTGGTCGTTTTGTGGTTGTTTATTTCGATGATATACTCATATACAGCCGCAATGAATCTGAACACTCTGATCATATTAGACAAGTTTTGCAAGTGTTGCGTGATAATCAATTATATGCTAATCTTGAGAAGTGCACATTTGCAAAAGATAAGGACATATTTCTGGGATATGTTGTATCTAAGCATGGGGTAGAAGTAGATCAATCTAAATTTGAAGCAATTCAAAATTGGCCTATTCCCATGAATGTGAGTCAAGTGCGTAGTTTCCATGGTTTAGATGGTTTCTATAGGCGCTTTGTGAAGGATTTTAGCACTATTGCTGCACCATTGAATGAATTGACTAAGAAAGGTGTGCCATTTGTATGGGGCGCAGTCCAAGATATTGCATTTGATACATTAAAACGTTTGCTTACTACTGTACCTTTGCTTGCATTACCTGATTTTTCAAAGCAATTTGAAGTTGAATGTGATGCTAGTGGTATAGGAATTGGTGGCGTTTTAATGCAAGAGGGTCGTCCAATAGCATATTTTTCTGAGAAACTTGCTGGTGCTAGACTGAATTATCCTGTTTATGTTAAAGAATTGTATGCACTTGTTAGAGTTCTTGAGGTTTGGCAACATTATTTGTGGCCAAAAGAATTTATCATTCATTCTGATCATGAAGCATTGAAGTATCTTAAAGCTCAATCAAACTTGCATAGATGCTTAGCTAAATGGGTTGAGTTTATTGAATCATTTCCTTACATTATAAAATATAAGAAAGGAAAAGAAAATGTGGTTGCTGATGCTTTGTCTAGGAAGAATATGTTATTGACACATCTTGATGTTAAAATTCCTGGATTAGAGAGTATTTCTGCACTTTATGCAACTGATCATGATTTTTCTGAACCATATCGTTTGTGTGCTTTGAAACATGCTTGGGATAAGTATCATATACATGATGGCTATTTGTTTAGAGCTAACAAACTATGCATTCGTAATCGTCTTTGCGTTTGTTTTTAGTGCAGGAATCACAAGCTGGAGGTTTGATGGGTCACTTTGGGCGTGAGAAGACTTTGCTCATGCTCGCTGATCACTTTTATTGGCCCAAGATGAGGCGTGATGTCTATCGATTTGTGAGTCGCTGCATTACATGCAACAAGTCCAAATCAAAGTTGAAGCCTCATGGTTTGTATACACCTCTCTCTGCACCTACTACACCTTGGGAAGATATTAGCATGGACTTTGTGCTAGGTTTACCCAAAACTCAGAGAGGTCATGATTCTATATTTGTGGTAGTGGATAGATTCTCTAAGATGGCTCATTTTATTGCCTGCCACAAAAGCGACGATGCGTCGCATATTGCTAACATGTTTTTCAGGGACATCGTGAGACTACATGGAGTACCCAAGACGATTGTTTCTGACCGTGATGTGAAGTTCATGAGCTGCTTTTGGAAGACTTTATGGGGGAAGCTTGGAACGAAGTTGATGTTCAGTACTACTTGTCATCCCCAAACAGATGGTCAGACGGAGGTGGTGAATAGAACATTGTCACAGTTATAGAGGACTATGATCAAGAAGAATCTGCGGGAGTGGGAAGAGTGTTTGCCACATGTAGAATTTTCTTACAACAGGGCTGTGCATTCTACTACTCAGCTTTGTCCTTTTGAGGTGGTGTATGGATTCAAGCCATTGACGCCACTAGATTTGTTGCCTCTACCATTGCATGAGAGAGTTGATATGGAGGCATCAAAACATGCTCAATATGTGAAGAAAATTCATGAGAAGACTCGAGAGGATATTGAGAAGAAAGGCAAGAACATTGCTGCTTCAAGGAATCAAGCAAGAAAGGAGGTTTTGTTCAAGCCTGGAGACATGGTATGGGTGAATCTGCGCAAGGATAGGTTCCACAAGCTTCGACAATCCAAATTGAAGCCCCGTGGTGCTGGTCCTTACAAGGTGTTAGCCAAGATCAATGATAATGCCTACTCGATTGATATTCCTATTGCTGAGTTTGGTGGAGTTAGCAACAGTTTCAACGTTGCTGATTTGTCACCATATAATGGAGAAGACCTTGGAGCGTCGAGGTCGACGCCTTTTGAAGGGGGGGAGATGATGAGGACATCCCTATATTTACACCTACCCCAATTACTACTGAAGATGTTCCAGCCAATGCTAAGAAGGATCAGTCCAATGAGATTAGAATTGGACCCATTACACGGGCTCGTGCAAAGCTACTTGAACAACAGGTGAATTCACTCCTAAATGAATCTGATGTTTATGATAATGAGAACTTTATACTGCCTAAATCAATGCACTTGTGTATGATTAGGTTCGTTGAGGAAACAAGCTTGACACGAGGAGGAGAAGGGTTACAAGAGGAGCCTAGCATTATGATCGCCAAGGATGCGCGAGGGAGGAGCGGGAGGAAGGCGCAAGAGAAGATCATCAAGAAGGAAGGTTCAGTTCGGACATGTAAGCCCGAAATTGAAACGGACGTGGATTCTTCATACGAACTCCAAATCAAGCAAATAAGTACTTGTTGGAAACATCACCGAGAGCTTTCCAACGAGTACTTACATCGCCTCTAGGAGGCGGATAATCCGCCCCCACAAGGCGGATAATCCGCCCTACTCCAGAAATCTGCTAAGGACTTCAGCGCAAGGCTCGAGAAGGGGCGGATAATCCGCCCGAGGAAGGATATCCGGGGCGGATAATCCGCCTACTTAGGCGTAAAGTCCGCCTCGAAGTTACCAACAGATCCGACGGATCATTGTATCGGACACGCTTTGTTTGCCGATTTTGGCCGCCCTTATAAGCCCGGACGTCCCCATAGTTAGGGTTGACCACGTTAAAACTATTTTGAGTTGTTTCTTATCAAGAACCTCTGGAATTACCTCGTGATCAAATTACCTACAGAATTGAGTGTGATCTATTGTTCCATTGGGAATTAGTAGATTGCAAACTACCGCTTAAGTCGACGATTACCCGCGCAAGAGCGTGGTGTTGTGAATATCCCATAGGGTTCGAGAGCTGTTGCATTGGCATCAGGGTTCGAGCGGGAGAGTTCATAGCTACAGGCTAGTTATCTATCATCCACCATCATCATCGACAAGTGCTTGCTGAGAAGATCGGGCCACCCCATATCACCGCATCGACCTCATACCCCGCGCCCCACTCCCAAATCGCGTCGCGTATCGCACGAACCCGGAAGAGACAAAGGAGATAGAACGACAAATCAACCAACTCGTCTCCAAAGGTTTGATCCAAGTAAGCACTAGCCCAAGCGCGGTTCCCGTTATTCTAGTTCCAAAAACGGATGATACGTTGCGGTTATGCATGGACTGCCGTCCAATCAATCCTATCACCGTGCGTTATCGACATCCTATACCGCGTCTTGATGACATGCTTGATGAGTTATGTGGAGCCACTATATTTTCGAAAATTGATCTTCGTAGTGGTTACCATCAAATTCGCATGGCCGAAGGTGATGAGTGGAAAACCGCCTTCAAGACCAAGCTTGGTCTCTATGAATGGTTGGTTATGCCCTTTGGCTTATCAAATTCCCCATATACCTTCATGCGCCTCATGAACGATATTTTGATATCTCTCATTGGGAAGAGTGTCGTTGTTTACTTTGATGACATCCTTGTCTATAGCAAGTCACTAGAGGAGCATGTTACTCATGTTAAGGAGGTCCTTCAAATCCTTCGTCGTGAAAAGCTTTATGCTAATCTCCCAAAGTGCACTTTTGCAAAAGACAAGCTCATTTTCCTTGGTTTTGTTGTGTCTTCTAATGGCATTGAAGTCGATGTCTCAAAAGTTAAGGACATACGAGATTGGCCTATACCGACCAATGTTAGTGAAATTCGTAGTTTTCATGGGTTGGCTGGCTTTTACCGTCGCTTTGTGAAAGACTTTTCTACCATTGCTTGCCCCCTCAACGAATTGACCAAGAAAAATGTCACGTTCGTTTGGGGAAAAGCACAACACAAGGCTTTTGATGAGCTCAAAAAGAGGCTCACTGAAGCACCACTTCTTGCATTACCGGATTTCACAAAAACCTTTGAGATTGAATGTGACGCTAGTGGAATTGGCAATGGAGGCGTCCTTATGCAAAATGGGCGTCCCATTGCATACCATAGTGAGAAACTTGATGGTGCACGCCTAAACTACCCCATTTATGACAAAGAGATTTTTTCCTTGGTTCGTGTCCTTCAAGTGTGGCAACACTATCTTTGGCCCAAAGAGTTTATCATCCATTCCGACCATGAGTCGTTGAAATATCTTAAGGGCCAAGCCAATTTGAGTAAAAGGCACGCCAAATGGGTTGAGTTCATGGAGTATTTTCCTTACATTGTCAAATACAAGAAGGGCAAAGAAAATGTGGTAGCGGACGCTTTGTCTCGCAAAAACACAAACCTTCTTACGCGACTCGAAGTAAATGTCTTGGGTCTTGATGACATCAAATCTTTGTACGCATCCGACCCTTTCTTTGGACCAATTTTTACAAGATGTTCAATAGAAAAAGGGATTGATGATTTCTATTTGCATAAGGGTTTTCTTTTCAAACAAAACAAGCTTTGCATTCCAAAGTAGTCTCTCCAAATTGTGCTTCTTCAAGAGTCTCATGGTGGAGGCCTTATGGGTCACTTTGGCCGTGACAAGACGTATGACATGCTATCCACTCACTACTTTTGGCCAAAGATGAAACGCGACGTGGAGCGCCACGTCCAACGATGCACTACATGTATCCAAGCTAAGTCTAAGTCTAACCCCTTTGGTCTTTATATGCCATTGCCTATTCCTCATGCACCTTGGTCGGACATTAGCATGGACTTTGTGTTAGGCTTGCCTAGATCTAAATATGGACATGATTCTATATTTGTGGTAGTGGACCGCTTTTCAAAAATGGCACACTTCATTCCGTGCCATAAGACCGATGATGCTTCACATGTAGCAAATTTGTTTTTCAGGGAAATAATTCGGCTACACGGTGTACCAAGAACAATCGTCTCCGACCGTGACGTCAAATTCATGATCTACTTCTGGAAGACTCTCATGGCCAAGCTCGGCATCAAGCTCCTCTTCTCGTCCGCCTCGCATCCTCAAACCGATGGACAAACCGAGGTCGTAAATCGAAGCCTTGGCACACTCCTCCGGGTGTTGATAAAGAAGAACCTTAAAGACTGGGAGGAATGTATTCCACACGCCGAGTTTGCCTACAACCGCGCCAAGCACTTCACCACCATGAGGAGCCCGTTCATGATCGTCTATGGCTTCGAGCCTCTCACCGCGCTCGATATCCTTCCACTCCCGCTTCATGAACATGCCAATATGGACGTTGTCAAGCTTGCCCAAACAATGAAGAAACTCCATGAAGACACAAGAGCTACGATCGAGCAACAAGTCCTTCGCCAAGCATCAAGGCTAAACAAGAACAAGAAAGAGATGATCTTTGAAGAAGGCGACCTTGTGTGGATACACCTAAGTAAAGACCGCTTCCCCAAGGAACGCGACTCCAAATTCAAGCCAAGAGGTGATGGACCATTCAAAGTGCTAAAGAAGATCAACAACAACGCCTACATCATCGATATCCCAACATCAAAGTATCTTGTGAGCTCGACGTTCAATGTTAAGGACCTCTCACCCTACCATGGAGAAGATGAAGTTGAGAAGGTTGAAGAGTCGAGGACGACTCTTTCCCAAGGGGGGGAGCAGATGCAGCCCGTCCTACGAACGCTACTACATCTACTCCCACGAGATCCTCAAGTGGACCCATGACTCGCGCCCGAGCCAAACTCCTACAAGCTAAGGTGAACTCGCTCCTCTCCTTGTGTGACTTCGATACAACCTTGGATGGCTTGCTACTTCATACGCATACACTGTGCATCATCAGGTACGAAGAGAAGGACCCAAGGGACGGAGGAACCGGAGCGGAAGCAACCAGTCGCTGCCAGACGCCAGCGGTACTACCGGATCAGGCGACCGGTACTACCGGTGCAAGCGGTACTACCGGACCCAGCTACCGGACGCTCCAGAAGGAACCCCTCCACGCCCCAGACGCCGGCGGTACTACCGGAGCTGGAACCGGTACTACCGGTGGGCGGTACTACCGCTCCCTACTACCGCTCGCTACAGGCGACTCCGACGGAAGCTCCAGGACCGCCAGCGGTACTACCGCCCCCGGAGCGGTACTACCGGTTGCCCGACCGGTACTACCGGTCCTGACTGAACCAGATCGCATCAGTTCGGCCCAGCGCCCTGTACCCCTTCCTATATTTTACCTTTTCGTTCCGAAACTACCCCTGTTTATGTGGCTGGCCTATATATAGCCCCCACCCTCTATTGTAAACCCTAGACTTGGATAATTGTTGTTGAAGACACCCCTTTGAGGATCTATCAACTATTTGTCTCATGCTCCTTGACAAGGAGCACCAAATTATCCACAAACCTCTTGGATCTTGCCTAGTGCGTTCAAGTTGTACAAGGCCTTGGGTTCTCGGTTTCTCGCCCCCAAGTCGTCAAGGTCTCACCAAGCATCTCGGCCCCGTTGTTCGTCGTGGAGAGAGAGCTTCTCCCAACACCGATCCTAGAGATTATGTTGGACCTGTTGCCACCGGCGTGAGTTATCGGCGTGTAGCGTGTTTGTGTGCGTGAGTTCATCGAGGTCTTTGTGTGCGTGTGTTCGTGGTGTTCGTCCCCCTCCCTCGTCCACCGCTTTCCCCTTGTTTCCCGTGGAGATTCGTGAAAGATCTGGCCACCCCAAGGGGTTACCCTCTAACAGATCTCGTGGTCAAATCAATGGGAAAACGAGGGGAAAATAAGAAGGTAGCGGAAGCGAACACACACCTCGCAAAGAACACGATGAACACACGCAAAACTCACACGATAAAAGGCCGATTGCTACCGAACGGCGGCCACCGGTCCGATAGAATCCTCGCAAGGAAATATCGGTCAATGTGCTCCCTCAAATCCACATCAGAGAGGGAAGAACACCTTGGGGAGGGTCTTGACAAGTTGGAGACGAGACATCGAACTCCAAGGCCTTGTTCAATGATGGATGCGTGATGCAAAGTCCAATCGAGGTTGGTGATGATAGTTGGTCCCCTTGGTAAAGGGGATGAGGCAAAACTAGAGATTCCACAATGGGGGTTGTCTTTAGTCTATCATCTATGCCTGAGGGATACATGAGGGGTGGGGGCTCTATTTATAGGCCAGCCACTAAACAAGGGTAGTTTGGGGATAAACTAGGCGAATAGGTAAGTAAAGGGGATGACCGGTAGTACCGGACTTAGGACCGGTAGTACCGGTCATCACCGGTAGTACCGCTCATGGTATCCGGTAGTACCGCCTACAGGCGGTAGTACCGCAAGCCATCTTGGGGCATCCATCGCGATGGCGCAGCTGATCAAGGCGGTAGCAGGGGGCGGTAGTACCGCTGACCGGTAGTACCGGTCCGACGACCGGTAGTACTGCTTGGACCTGGCAGCTGCCGACCTGTCTTCTTCCGTCTCCTCTTCCAAGCCTCCGTCTTGTCGGGCTTGATGTTCTGAGCTTCCTTGATAGGGCAAAGGTGTCCGATCTTTCGATGAGATGGCGATAATCGATTTGGTGGAGTTCGGGCTTGACGATCCGACTACACGTGCGAGCACGAGCGCCAATGCAATCGCTAGGCCAATCTCCTGGAGGTTACCGATCCTGCGTGAACACGATCACCACCGACCAATGAGGGTCTTAATTCCTACCGAAATCGAGAACAAGTAAGAACCAATATTGCAATCAAGATATTGCGGATTAAGAGGAAAGCTTTATTGAAAGAGGTGGGATCCTGAATAGGTGCGAAACAAGAGGCCTGCGACGCCGAGCCTTGACGAAGTTGCGACTATGGCTAACTTAATGTCTAAACAAAATCCGAGTCTAAAGGTTCGGCTATTTATGGGCGATAAAGGTGGGGTTTCGCCAGCCAGGAAGTGGTGGCGAATCCAACCCTAAAAGTCCTTTTCCCTCAAATACGGACTCTAAAAAGTGGCTAACTAAAACCTGCGAAAATTACATGGGCCTGGCCCAAAATAAAGGTGTCATGACACCATATTATGCTATGGACGAATTCGTAAAGTATTGATCTTGAATATTTCGTCCAAGCCTTCTTTCTCCATTATGGTGGCCTCAAAGTTCTGAAATCTTCATCCGTGGCCTTCTCTTGGATCATCACATGCTTGCTGCCATCTCCATGCATGGCCATGCTCCAATGCTTGTCCCTCTCATCCATGCTTGGTCCATCATTCCTGATAGTTAAGTTGTTTGGCACGAGATCTTGTGATGGGTCCTTGTATGTGTGTTGCTGTAGGTACAACGGTTGTATCAATAGTAGGGATGTCCACATCATGCTCCCCTTCTTGAATTGAAGTCGTCCTCGACGCAATCGCATCTTCCTCACCAAAGTAAGGCTTCAAATCTGCAATGTTAAATGTAGGACTAACCGTACCAAAGTCTGCAGGCAACTCAAGTTTATATGCATTATCATTGATTCTTTCTAACACCTTAAAGGGACCAGCAGCACGTGGCATTAACTTAGACTTGCGTAAATCAGGAAAACGATCTTTACGCAAATGTAACCAAACAAGATCGCCAACATCAAACACAACATGCTTTCTCCCTTTATCCCCAAAGAAGTTTATACTTAGCATTCATGTGTTCAATGTTATCTTTAGTAGTCTTATGCAAGTTTAATATCATTTCAAATAAGTTGTGTAGCATCCAAATTATGTTGCATCAAGAAGGTAAAGGCAATAAATCAATAGGTGCACGAGGAACAAAACCATACACAATCTCAAATGGGCACATCTTTGTGGTAGAATGCAATGAACGATTATAAGCAAATTCTATATGAGGTAAACACTCTTCCCACAATTTTAAGTTCTTCTTTAAAACAGCGTAACATAGTAGACAAAGTTCTATTTACTACTTCATTTGACCATCGGTTTGGGGATGACATGTAGTACTAAAGAGCAATTTAGTCCCCAACTTAGCCCATAAACATCTCCAAAAGTGGCTAAGAAATTTAGTATCACGATCGAGACAATAGTATTTGGCACACCATGCAAACGAACAATTTCACGAAAGAACAAATCAGCAATATGTGCAAGATCATCCGTTTTATGACAAGGAATAAAGTGTGCCATCTTAGAGAACCGATCCACAACAACAAAATACTATCCCTCCTTCGTGTTCGTGGCAATCCCAAAACAAAGTCCATAGAAATATCCTCCCAAGGAACACTAGGAACAGGAAGAGGCATATATAAACCATGTGGATTAAGGCGAGACTTAGCTTTTTGACAAGTAGTGCAGCGTGCCACAAATCTCTCAACATCTCGACGATACGTGGCCAAAAGAAGTGTGCAGAAGAACATCCTCCGCCTTCTTGACACCAAAGTGTCCCATCAATCCTCCTCCATGCGCCTCTGTAATAACAAAAGACGAGAGCTATCTCGAATGCATAGTTTGTTAGCACGAACACAAATCCATCATTGAAGACGAACTTGTTCCAAGTTCTACCATCTCTACAATTCTGCAACACATCTTTAAATTCAGCATCATGCACATATTGTTCTTTAATAGTTTCCAATCCAAATATTTTGAAGTCAAGTTGAGATAACAAAGCATAACGGCGTGACAAAGCATCGCAATAATATTATCTTTACCCTTTTGTGTTTGATAACATAAGGAAAAGACTCAATAAATTCAACCCACTTTGCATGACGATTCAACTTAGCTTGACTACGAATATGCTTCAAAGATTCATGATCGCAATGAATAACAAATTCCTTAGGCCATAGCTAATGTTGCCAAGTTTCTAATGTCCGAACCAACGCATATAATTCTTTATCATAAGTAGAATAGTTCAGACTAGCCCCACTCAATTTCTCACTAAAATATGCAACAGGTTTTCCTCTTGTAATAACACCCTCCCAAACCAATTCCACTAGCATCACATTCAAGCTCAAAAGTCTTAGTAAAATCGGAAGTTGTAGTAAGGAGCATGTGTTAGCTTATCTTTCAATATGACGAAGGCCTGTTGTTGTGCATTGCCCCAAACAAAGGGCACATCCTTCTTGGTAAGCTCATTCAAGCGCGGCAATTGATCCAAAGTCTTTGACAAAGCGCCTATAAAACCAATGAGGCCAAAAACTCCTCACTTGTGTGACCGTCTTGGTCATGCCAATTCTCAATAGCTTCAATCTTGGTGGATCCACTTCAATACCTGTGATGTAACAACATAGCCAAGAAAGCGCCTCGATTGGTGCAAAAGGTGCACTTCTCAAGGTTACCAAACAAACGTGCATCACGTAAAGCATTGAAAACAAGACGTAAATGGTCCAAATGTTCCTCTAAAGATTTGCTATAAATCGTAATATCATCAAAGTAGACTACCACAAAACGTCCAATGAAAGCACGTAAAACTTCGTTCATTAATCTCATGAAAGTGCTAGGTGCATTAGTTAAACCAAACGGCATTACTAACCACTCATATAAACCGAACTTAGTTTTAAATGCTGTTTTCCATTCATCTCCTAATTTCATGCGAATCTGGTGGTAACCACTACGCAAATCAACTTTAGAAAACATGGTAGAGCCACTCAATTCATCAAGCATGTCATCTAAACGTGGAATAGGATGACGATATCGAATAGTAATATTATTGATAGCTCTACAATCAGTACACATGCGCCAAGAACCATCTTTCTTAGGCACCAAAATAATAGGAACAAGACAAGGGCTAAGGGACTCACGAATATGATCTCTGCCGAGTAGTTCCTGAATTTGGCGTTGTATCTCCTTTGTCTCCTCTGGATTGGTTCTATATGGCGCGGTTGGGCAACGTGGCACCAGGAATTAGATCAATTTGATGCTCAATTCCTCTAATAGGAGGTAGTCTGGTGGCAACTCAATGAAAGACGTCCTCATATTCCTGCAAAAGGTTAGCAATAGCGGGTGGCAAAGAAGGAGGCATATCCTCAAATGAAAACAAAACCTCTTTGCATACAATTGCATAACATTGAGTATTGTTTACATCTAGTTCAAAAATATCAATTTTATTTGCAAGCATACATGGACTCTTCAAACGAATTTCAGTAGCATGTGTAGAATCAGATTTAGTGTTCTTTGGTGGTATAAAATCTGCAGCAACAATCTGATTCTCACTTTTATTTTTCTCCTCAGTTTTAGCTCTACTAGCTCTAGCAAGATCATCTTTTAAAATCTGTTCGGGAGTCATAGGTTTTAGACCAATTTTCTTTCCATCATGCATAAGAGAATAGTGGTTAGTTTTGCCATTATGAACAGATTCTCTATCAAATTGCCATGGTCTACCAAGTAACAAAGAACAAGCTTGCATAGGTACAACATCACAATCAACAAAATCAGAATATGTACCAATAGTAAAATGCACGCAGCGTCGCTCTTGTTACCTTGATCTGGCGAGAACTCTCAAACCATTGGATGTAGTATGAATGGGCGTTGTCTTGTTGGGCGCAAGCTTCTCTACCATGTCAACACCGCCAGATTATTACAACTCCCTCCATCAATGATGATCCGTATAGCTCTTTCCTTGACAACACCACGTGTTTGGAACAGTTGTGTCGTTGATCTTGCTCAGATTTGCTCAATTGCACACTCAACACACGTTGTGTAATTAAACTCTTGTATTGATCGGCTTCACTCCCATTACCTCGGCTCGTCATCATCATCGAATTGTCTCCATCTCGAGCGTAAATAAGGGCTAGTGTATCTTCATCAAGTCACTCATGAATCGTATTCACCATCTTCTCGCACCATCATCACACGTTGTGTTGTGCATGTCTCTCAATATGACCAAAACCCAAAGACTTGCGGCATTGTATATCCTTAGTCTTACCCGTGGAAGCCATAGAAGATGCACTACGAAAGGAGCATTGGATGATGGTGGAGGAGCAAAGGAAATCTTGTGGTGGCCTTGGATGTGGTAGTAGCTGGAGGCGAATCACGAGGAGGCGCTGATTGTCGGGATGTCCAAGTGGATGTGCGACCTGCAGAATTATTAGTCCTCCTCCATGGTGTTTGGCGATCCTGCACTTCACGTTCACTTTGCAAGCAAGATGAAACAAACGAGTGATAGAATTATATTCCTTATAATCTAATATGTCTTTGAATGTCCTTGTTTAATCCACCAAAGAAACGTGCAAGCATTTGTTCATTAGATTCTACAAGACCACACCTAACCATCCCGCTTGCAATTCGATAATACTCTTCTACGAAATTTTCCCTTGCTCTAAGCGTGTCGATTCTTTAGTAAATCACGTTGATAAGTGGGAGGTACAAAACGAACACGCATAGCAGTTTTAAAGCAGTCCAAGTACTAGGAATAGTAGTAGGATTTAAACGACAATACTCGGACCACCAAAGGGAAGCAAATTTAGTAAATTCACATGTAGCAGACTAACACGCATATTCTCGGGATATTTTAAGCATGCAAAACGTTGTTCTACTTCCATCTCCCATGTAAGATATGCATCGATTATATTTACCCTCAAAAGATGGAATATTTAATTTAAGCTTTGCAACATGATCATCATCGACGCATCATGGGCGGCGTTGCGGTAGTAATGTCGGGGACGACCAGCGGTACTGTGGAGGTTGTTCAACCTCCTCGTCAAACAGATCGTCGTCGGGTCGTAGTAGTACCCGCCGTCGTCCTCCCCAATGTCGCAGCGAAGCTACGGCAAGTCTCGAGGAACGTCGTCGCAGCAGCAAAGTGCGGCGGCGGCATTAAGCCCGAGCCGTGATCGGAATGCGTCGTGCACCATGTGTGGGTGCTTGGTGCGGGCAATCGGTTCAAGCTCCTTGAACCGAACGTCAAGCTTGGCGTTGAAGGATTTCGAGTCCATCGATCTTGTCCACGGCGTTGGTGAGCTTGGTGTCAAACTCCCTAGGCGCGTGTCCACGTCTTCGCCGACGACCGTGAGCGCGGAGAAGTGGGCATGTAGTTCTTCGCTCGTCATGGTGGCGGGGTTCCATGTATGTCATGGTTAGTCCTTAAAAAGCACGGTATATCCGCAGAATATGGTGGAAGTCACGCGTAATCCGTCAAGCAATATCTGAAGCTCTTACAAGTTCTTACCAAACAAGCAGAAAAGGCGATGTGCAACCACGAGGATCGATGGGTCCAGAGATTGAACCAAGCGATTACCAGAGTCGAAACACCGCGTGGAGAGTATCGTGGAGCTCGGGAAGGCTTAGCAAAGGGTCAAGAATTATCAAAAAAGAATGCAAAAGTTGAAAGAATGCTCAACGACAGTCTTGTCTGGTCCTAGGCTAGACCGCACTAGAGACGCGAGCCTAGATCAACAACGATGTCACGACGCGACACAACAAGCATCGTATGATGATATAGCACCGAAAAGCGATCCGAGATGCGTAAAATCACTATGATGGCGAGTGTCTAGAATCGATCTACGGGTCTAAAAGAGGTTAGCCCCAAAAATTTTTTTCAAATTTTTTTATTTTGCTCGAAAGCGCGTAAAAAATATCGCTATAACGGCCGATGGAGAAAAGTGATCCCGGTCGAAAAATAGTATAGCCGTAAAATTTTTGGAGGCGGTTCATTTTTTTTTTTTTTTTTTGCTCTCATACGGACTTACGACGGACTCTTAGCTCGACACGGACTTTAGCTGAACGGAAACAAAGAAAGAAGGAAAGTCAAAAGAAATAACGAAACAGATAACTCTACTCGGACTCGTACCACTAAAAAACCGATCGGATCTGTGTCGGTAGGAAGGCGGTGGCGGAGTATTAGGTTTTATGGTGGCGGGGTATATGGCGGCGGAATATGGTGGCAGGGTATATGGCGGAATATGGTGGCGGGGTATATGGCGGTGATCGGCGAGTGGTGGTGACTAGTATGATCGAACTCGAACTCTAAGGGACGAGACACTAAGACCAAAGAACTCGCCGACGATGTAGACACAAATTCAACAATGCAAAACTGAAAAGATAATGCGAGGCGAGATTGGTTATGGGATGGATCTAAACGCTAATCGTGTTTTGGCTTTTTCGGGTTATAGGTAAAAACAGATCTAATCTACGAAAAACGAAAATCTCACCGAGCAACGAAATCGATACCACTTGATAGGGCAAAGGTGTCCGATCTTTCGATGAGATGGCGATAATCGATTTGGTGGAGTTCGGCTTGACGATCCGACTACACGGCGAACACGAGCGCCAATGCAATCGCTAGGCCAATCTCTCGGAGGTTACCGATCCTGCGTGAACACGATCGGCTGACCAATGAGGGTCTTAATTCCTACCAAATCGAGAACAAGTAAGAACCAATATTGCAATCAAGATATTGCGGATTAAGAGGAAAGCTTTATTGAAAGAGGTGGGATCACGAATAGGTGCGAAGTACAAGAGGCCTCTGACGCCGAGCCTTGGAAGTTGCGACTATGGCTAACTTAATGTCTAAACAAAATCCGAGTCTAAAGGTTCGGCTATGGGCGTGTTAAGGCGAAAAGGTGGGGTTTCGCCAGCCAAGGAAGTGGTGGCCGAATCCAACCCTAAAGTCCTTTTCCCTCAAATACGGACTCTAAAAAGTGGCTAACTAAAACCTGCGAAAATTACATGGGCCTGGCCCAAAATAAAGGTGTCATGACACCATATTATGCTATGGACGAATTCGTAAAGTATTGATCTTGAATATTTCGTCCAAGCCTTCTTTCTCCATTATGGTGGCCTCAAAGTTCTGAAATCTTCATCCGTGGCCTTCTCTTGGATCATCACATGCTTGCTGCCATCTCCATGCATGGCCATGCTCCGATGCTTGTCCCTCTCATCCATGCTTGGTCCATCATTCCTGATAGTTAAGTTGTTTGGCACGAGATCTTGTGATGGGTCCTTGTATGTGTGTTGCTGTAGGTACAACGGTTGTATCAATAGTAGGGATGTCCACATCATTCCTCCCTTGCCTCCGTACTGGTCGGTGTGAACCTATCATGCATATGTGACGGAGTATGAAGTAGCATACCATTCAATAGGGTAGGAAGCGGGCTCGCATAGAGGAACGGATTCACCTTTGGAGTCCATGATGACTTGGCGTAAGTTGGAGATCTTGATGTAGTAACGACCGTAGGTCGGGCTGCATCATCTCCCCCCCCTTCAAAAAGAGTCGTCGTCGACTCTATATTCTCATCACAAAGTAGACGAGGTCGAGAGACATTCTTGATCCCGGGGTTCACCATATAGTCGTCCTCGGTAAGATTGACTTGACAACACTTCAATGTTCCTTCACCTCCCAAGTAGCCTACAAAGCTCACGACAAAAGCGAAGCAACACTCAAAGCGTAGCCAATTCATGAAGATTATAACATGAGTCCTCAAGTAGAAGGAATTCACCTTAGCGTGTAGAGATGGCTCAATGAAGGGTAGCCATATGTAACTCTCTTCGGTTCTTCTTGTCAACACATGGTTGGTAGAGGTTGACGTGTATGCACTTGTACCTTCACACAACAAAGGCAAAGCAAAATATTTTCGTGCGTGATAGAGGAGCATGTCAAATGTGGCATGTCCATTCTTGTTCACAACACTATTAGCACAATGCATGTATAGCAAATGGAATTCATATGCAAGGTCAAAGTGCATGGAAATCGTTTGAACATCCTCCAAATGTGGGAACTCAAAAACTCCATCTAACATAGTAGGGTGGTATGCAAAGCAATTGACTAACATATATATCAACATCTTTGATGCAAGAATAGGAGAATTTGGCAAAAACACACGAGGAAGCATATCCAAATCAAAAGCATTACGTGTGCAAACCAACCATTGGAAAGATAAATTTTTCAACATGTTGGATGTCACACACAAATCATCAAAAGCAAATATCATGGGAATATGAGTATCCTAAACGGAAGCAAAAACAACACGTTTGCAAACAAACCAAATGAAAGAGCTAGTGGTCCTTATGTTTGTTGCAACAACAAGACGAGATTCTTGGAAGCTCTCATGACAATGCATGCTCTTAATGGCATTATGGTTGCACACAAAAAATCGGGAAGGGAAATTGTTTAATAATTTTGGTGCAACACACAAAGCATCAAAATCCAATGGCAAAGAAACATGATTGTCATAAGTGGAGATAATACCATTAACATGCTTGCAATCAAACCATAGGAAAGAGCAATTTGCCAACATGAAAGATGCAAAGCATGCAAAAGGTATTAGAGTTGGGTTCGATCTTGAACTCACTTGTGGGATGCTCTCTAGAGCTCTTTTTGTCAACTCGTGCTCAACCGAGGTTGACATTCTCGTGCGGGTACCTACACACATCATATGTAAAAGGAAGAACGTGTGTGCATGGAAGAGATACACATCATCCATCATGACGTATCTCTTCTTGTGCACATCAGCATTAATGTCAATCAAGTATGAAATAGGTGCATGGTGAGTATGCAAGTGGGGAACATGCTTATCATGGCAATCATCAAAATCTCCAAAAAATTGAGAAAGCTATGGGGGCTATCTCGTTATAATCCATGTGAAAAGTATTGTTGCAAGCAAAATAATTGATAGACAAATTATTCAACTTATTGCAAGCAACGGGAGAAATTGAATGACTAACATGAAAAAGCATGTCCAAAGCAATTGGAGGATTCTATCTTCTTGTAAACCCTAGACTTGGATAATCGGTCAACGAGGATTCTTCATATATATACCCCACCCTCTATTGTAAACCCTAGACTTGGATAATTGTAGTGGAAGGCACCCCTTTGAGGATCTATCAACTATTTGTCTCATGCTCCTTGACAAGGAGCACCAAATTATCCACAACCTCTTGGATTTTGCCTAGCGCGTTCAAGTTGTACAAGTCCTTGGGATCTCGGTATCTCGTGCCCAAGTAGCCAAGATCTCACCAAGCTTCTCACCCCCGTTTGGTCAAAGGGCATAACCAACCATTCATAGAGACCAAGTTTGGTCTTGAAGGCGGTTTTCCACTCATCACCTTCGGCCATGCGAATTTGATGGTAACCACTACAAAGATCAATTTTCGAAAATATAGTGGCCCCACATAACTCATCAAGCATGTCATCAAGACGCGGTATAGGATGTCGATAACGCACGTTGATAGCATTGATTGGACGGCAGTCCATGCATAACCGCAACGTATCATCCGTTTTTGGAACTAGAATCACTGGTACCGCGCTTGGGCTAGTGCTTACTTGGATCAAACCTTTGGAGACGAGTTGGTTGATTTGTGTTTCTATCTCCTTCGTCTCTTCCGGGTTCGTGCGATACGCGGCTCGGTTTGGGAGTGGAGCGCTAGGTATGAGGTCGATGCGGTGCTCGATTCCGCGAAGAGGGGGTATTCCATGAGGAAGCTCTTCGGGGAATACATCTTGAAATTCCTGCAAGACAGCCATCAAAGAAGGAGGAAGATTTGTCAAGTCATTAGTTCCTTGCGCTAGTCCCTTGCATACAAGGACATAGTGCAAGCTGGATGGGTTGTTCCGTACTTCTCTCATCTCACTTTTGGTGGCAAGAAGAACACTCTTAGTTTTTCCACTCGAGTTTGGTTTGTGGCTCTCACTCACTATAGTGTGGTTCTCTCTCTCACCACTCTTCTCCCAATGTGGTTTTGTGCTTTGCGCCCTCGCTAAAGCCTTTGTATTGTCCGCAATTATTTGGCTAGGAGTCATTGGTTGCAAAACACAAGTCTTTTCAAGCCATTTGAAGGTATAAGTGTTTGTGTGACCATCATGTAAAGCACGCTTGTCATATTGCCACGGCCTTCCGAGCAACATATGGCAAACCGTCATGGAGACCACATCACATTCCACCGTGTCTTTGCATGGTCCAATTGAGAACGTTACCAAGACGGTGTGCTTGATCTTGACGGACCTTTGGTCACTTAGCCATTGTATATGGTAAGGATGCTTATGCGGATGGAGGGTGAGGTTGAGTTTCTCACACAATTCCGTGCTTGCAAGATTGTGGCAACTCCCTCCATCGATGACAACTTTGATGGACTTCCCATTTATACCGGCACGAGTTTGAAAGATGTTTGATCTTTGGTCTTCATTCTCATTGACTTGAGTGGTTAAGACCCTTGTGACCACAAGCGATGGACTTGCGTCATGCTCACACACAAGGAGGTCTTGGTCATCTTCCAAATGTTGCCTAGCCAATGCTTCCTTGACCCTTGCATCAAACTCATCTTCGCTCAAGTATTCTTCATCGCCATTGTCGTGGACGAAAAAAACTTTCTTGTTTCCACATGCGGCCGACTTGTGTCCTTTGCCTCCACACTTGTAGCATTCACCATTGAATGGTTGATCATCCTTTGTGTATTTGCCGCTTGGGGGCGGTTTTCCTTGAGGAAGTGTTGGCTTGAAGGGAAGCTTGGTGGTACTTGATGAGCTTCCACTTGGTGTTGTTGGAGTAGTGGTTGGTGATTGCTTGTAGGTGAAGTACGTCTTTCGCTTGTTGTACATGATGTCCTCTTGCACTTGCCGTTCGGCTTTTGATGCTATGTGGACAAGCTCAACCATGTTGTTGTACTTTTGGAACTCGGTGATGCGCTTGATTGGATGATTAAAGCCATTGAGGAAACGTGCCATTGTTTGCTCATCACGCTCGTCAATGTTGGCACGGATCATGTTGAGCTCCATTTGCTTGAAGTACTCTTCCACGGTCTTTGTCCCTTGACTAAGCGTTTGAAGCTTGTTGAAAAGGTCACGCGTGTAGTGCGAAGGAACAAAGCGGGATCTCATATGGGCCTTCATATCTTGCCAAGTTGCGATTGGAGGCTCTTCTTTTGCTTCACGAGCGAGTTGGACTTGTTCCCACCAAAGGTTGGCATACTCATCAAAACTCGAGGGATGCCATGGCCATCATCTTCTCATTGCTATAGTTGTGCATGCGGAAAATCTTGTCAACCTTGAGTTCCCACGAGAGATATTCTTCGGGTTCATTGGAACCGGTGAACTTGGGCATGGTGAATTTGAGCTTGCCGAAAGTTTCTTCTTCATTGCGGTTCCGGTGGCGGTGGTTGCCATGATTTTGGCGGCCATCATCATCATCCGAGATCTCATGTCTTGCTTGGTGATGGTTGTGTTGCCCTTGCGGTTGTTGAGGTGCCTCGTTTGGTGGTGGAACTTGATTTTGATGACGAGCTTGGGGAGCTTGCTCGTGTTGTTGGCGCGGTTGAGGACGAGGAGGAGGTTGATGGTCCTCACGACGAGCTTGGGGAGCTTGCTCTTGTTCTTGTCGTGGTTGATGTCGATGAGCATTGTCTTGCGCCATGTGGTGAGGAGGACGACGAGCCACTTGTGCAATGTGCTGCTCCCGTTCTTCTTGGTGTGGAGGAGGCTCGTCATGATGATCATGTTGTCGACGTTGACGGTCATGTCGATGATGATGCCTCGATGGATCTTCGAGTGCTTCACGCCGACGGTGATCTTGTTCGTCCCCTTCGGATGCTTCACTTGTTGTTGAAGGAACACATCGTTTACGATGGGCTTGGTGGTCCACGTGAGGTTGCTCTTGTTGAATCACAAGTGCCCTTTGTTGAGGCCGGTTCGCTTCACGTCTTGGAGGTCTTGCGGAGAGATCACCATCATAGCTTGACGTCACGGCGTGTCGTGGAGATGGTACCGCTTGAGAAGAGATCATGGATTGAAGGACGGGTCCATCCTGGTGCCTTGAAGCGTGACGATGAGGTGCGCTTGATTCACTTGAGGAGTGCCGCGATGAGCTTGAGTCACGCGATCGTGGCCTTGCTAGCCCATCAATGAGGCGTTGAAACTTCTCATCCGTTGAGGCGAGGGCGCGACCAAGAGCTTCATTTTGATGGACGAGGTTGTGTTGCATGACATGCATTTGTCCTCGGACTTCTTCGAAGCGGTTGTCGATGTTCTAAATTCCACGCGGGCTTCACTAAATTGTTCATCTTGGCGCCTCTCAAGGGCTTCACAACGGTAGTTGTTTTCTCCTCAGACCCTCCAATGATCCCATCTTGTCATGTATTATGTGTCATCCTCCGGAGGTGGTGGTGGTTGGGATGGCTCGCCATTCCTGTCCATGATGCAAAGCCGACAAGGGTTGTATATGGAGAAGGAGGATGCGGGGAGTTAGCCTTTTACCTCACCTTGGAGATTATATCAAACCAATTGCCACACTTCAGAACTAATAGCTTGCAAAGTGAAATCGCGAAGAAACTCACACACAAATAAGCTACAACTCTCAAAAGCTTTTGGTGGAAGGTTAGGATTGTGGAAAACCAAACGAAACGATCCAAGCAAAAGGTTAGTGTTCTAAGTGGTAAAGAACCAAAGATCAAAAGCAAAAGGATACGATCTACAAAAACACGAAAGAACGCACACGTGGAGATTAACGGGGTTAGCATGACTATGAAAATGAGCACAAAAGGTCCTAGCGAAGACTATGCTCGGTTGTTGTTCCAACTCAAGGAGAGACCACAACTCGTTTGCCAAAAGAGGATAAGCAACGGATTTGTGCACTTGCCTTGGCGCGCTCTTTCCTCTCTCTTTTTGCTTACAAGCTTGATACTCTCTTTGTTTTGGGAGACTATGTATCTTTATATTTTTCTCTTCTTTTTTTTAAATCTTTTTCTCCCTTTCTATACTACTATGTTAAGTTTTTGTATTTGCCCTCACACTCTCACTTTCCAAAGGCAAGTGCACGATGCTTAGACAAACACAAAATGAGTTGTTCTCATAGGATAGATACACACAAAGGAAGATATGGGGCTGTTAAAGTGGCGCAAGTTATACCTTTGGTATTGTTAACGACTTGCAACCGTTGTTGGGGATGATGTTCGAGTGTCACGGTGTCGTTGAGCGCGAGGTGAACTTTGTTGTGGAAGCTTTTGTTAGAATGGAGACAAACACGCGAAACACGAACAAGCTAAAGAGGACAGTCAGCAAACGAAGTTGAGGTGTCAAAAAGAAAAATAAAACTATCAGTTGCGGGCGGTAGGACCGCCCTTTACGACCGGTAGTACCGATAACTTGCGGTAGTACCGCTCGTACGACCGGTAGTACCGGTGACTTGCGGTAGTACCGCTCGTACGACCGGTAGTACCGCCTGGCGCGCAACTTGCACGCGATCAACCTGACAACATCCTCAATTTCGTGGTAATCTGAACGAAAGGCTGGGCTAGGAACATAAAA
This sequence comes from Avena longiglumis, assembly GCA_030063025.1. NCBI lineage: Eukaryota > Viridiplantae > Streptophyta > Magnoliopsida > Poales > Poaceae > Avena > Avena longiglumis. The sequence continues at coordinate 314,924,231 of CP125977.1, forward strand.
GGCTGTAGATCGACTCCAAAAGCAACAGATCTATGGACCAAAACCACGAAAAACTCACCAAATCTAAAGATCGATCCGAAGGCAATTTGGGGCTCTTTTTGGGGAATTTATCGATTTTAAGGGTATAGAAGAAAAATTGGGGGGAAATTCGTGATCAACCTTGCTCTTGATACCAATATGTTAGGGGTGACCCCTTAGGGTGGCCCGATCTTTCAAGAATTCCGTGGGAGTCGAGGGAAAAGCGGTGGAAGTAGGGAGGGGATGAAATCCACGAACACACTCGAAGAACTCGATGAACACACACACACACACGAAAACCCGTTACAAGTCGATAGCTCACGCCGGTGGCAACCGGTCCAACATAATCCCTAGGATCGGTGTTGGGCGAAGCTCTCTCTCCACGACCAACAACGGGGGTGAGAATCTTTGTGAGATCTTGGCTACTTGGGAACGATACACCGAGATCCCAAGGACTTGTACAACTTGAATGCGCTAGGCAAAATCCAAGAGGTTGTGGATAATTTGGTGCTCCTTGTCAAGGAACATGAGACAAATAGTTGATATATCCTCAAAGGGGTGTCTTCAACTACAATTATCCAAGTCTAGGGTTTACAATAGAGCATGTCCAAAGCAATTGGAGGATGATTTCTATGAAGAATCCACGATGATACCAGATGATGGAGAGGTTAACCTCTTGGATGGGAAAGCGAGGGGAAAGGAAGAAGGTAGCGGAAGCGAACACACACCTCGCGAAGAACATGATGAACAAACGTAAAACTCACACGATAAAAGGCCGATTTCTCTCGAACGGCGGCCACCGGTCCGACAGAATCCTTGCAAGGAAAGATCGGTCAACGTGCTCCCTCAAATCCACATCGGAGAGGGAAGAACACCTTGGGGAGGGTCTAGACAACTTGGAGATGAGACATCGAACTCCAAGGCCTTGTTCAACGATGGATGCATGATGCAAAGTCCAATCGAGGTTGGTGATGATAGTTGGTACCCTTGGTAAAGGGGATGAGGCAAAACTAGAGATTCCACAATGGGGGTTGTCTTTAGTATATCATATATGCCTGAGGGATACTTGAGGGGTGTGGGCTCTATTTATAGGCCAGCCACTAAAAAAGGGTAGTTTGGGGATAAACTAGGCAAATAGGTAAGTAAAGGGGAATACATGGGTTGTGGCCCAACTGGTGCGCGCAGGCACAAGCATGACCGGTAGTTCCGGACTTAGGACCGGTAGTACCGGTCATCACCGATAATACCGCTCATGGTATCCGGTAGTACCGCTTTGCGATAATCTTAGCGATCAAGGGCATCCAGTGGTGATGGCGCAGCTTGATCACGGTAGCAGGGGGCGGTAGTACCGCTGACCGGTAGTACCAGTTCCGACGACCGGTAGTACCGCTTGGACCTGGCAGCTGCCGACCTGTCTTCTTCCGTCTCCTCTTCCAAGCCTCCGTCATAGGGAAAGGTGTCCGAGCTTTCTAAAATCTCCATCCGTGACCTTCTCTTGAATCATCACATGCTTGCTGCCATTTCCATGCATGGCTATGCTCCAATGCTTGTCCCTCTCATCCATGCTTGGTCCTTCATGATGTAGCCCGACCTACGGTCGTTACTACATCTTGGTCTCCAACTTACGCCAAGTCGTCATGGACTCCAAAGGTGAATCCGTTCCTCTATGCGAGCCCCCTTCCTACCCTATTGAATGGTATGCTACTTCATACTCCGTCACATATGCATGATAGGTTCACATTGACAAGTACGGAGGCAAGGGAGGAAGCCCGGAGCATCAAGCCCGACAAGACGGAGGCTTGGAAGAGGAGGCGGAAGAAGACAGATCGCCAAATGCTCTTCGTCGCCGGTATTACTGACCTGGCGACACAGATTACCGCCCTTTGCTACCGCCATCAACAGACGACACCAGCGCAAGCCAAATGCTCTCTATCACCGACGGTACTACCGGCCCCGGATCCGGTACTAACGGGCCACGGCACTACCGCCCTCTGCTACCGCCACCAACAGACGGCTCCAGCGGAAGCTCCAGGACCGCAAGCGGTACTACCGGTCCCAGAGCGGTAATACCGGACCAAGCGGTACTACCGTACCAAGCGGTACTACCGGTCCAAGTCCGGTACTACCGCTCTTGGCAGTGCCTGCGCGCACTAGTTGGGCCACAGCCCATGGATCCCCCTTTACTTACCAAACCCTAGTTTTATCCCCAAACTACCCCTGTTTAGTGGTTGGCCTATAAATAGAGCCCCCACCCCTCATGTTTCCCTCAGGCATAGATGATAGACTAAAGAAAACCCCCATTGTGGAATCTCTAGTTTTGCCTCATCCCCTTTACCAAGGGGACCGACTATCGTCACCAACCTCGATTGGACTTTGCATCACGCATCCATCGTTGAACAAGGCCTTGGGTTCTCGGTTTCTCGCCCCCAAGTCGTCAAGACCCTCCTCAAGGTGTTCTTCCCTCTCCGATGTGGATTTGAGGGAGCACGTTGACCGATCTTTCCTTGCAAGGATTCTATCGGACCGGTGGCCGCCGTTCGGGAGCAATCGGCCTTATATCGTGTGAGTTTTGCGTGTGTTCATCGTGTTCTTCGCGAGGTGTGTGTTCGCTTCCGCTACCCTCTCCCTTTCCCCTCGCTTTCCCATCGATTTGACCACGAGATCCGTGAAGATCGGGCACCCAAGAGGTTAACCCCTCCATCATCTGGTATCAGCAGCTTTTGGTTGCCACGAATTTCTCATCGATTTGGTCTTTTCCCCATAAATTCGAAAATTTCACCAAAAATAGCCCCAATTCGTGTTTTGGATCGATCTGTGATTTGAGTGCGTTTTGGTAGGTTTTGATCCGTGGATTACTTGCTAAACTTGTTGATCTACCTTCCCCTGCGTTCCCATGTCCTAATTCCTTGATTTCCCCCGTCGATTTGGTGTTTTTCTTGAAGATTTTCCGCCCAAATCGCCCCAAACTCGCGAAAACGCGTCGGATCTGGTTTTCTCTGTCCCGAGCGGTACTACCGCTCCAAAAATACGGTACTACCGCCCAGCGGTACCAAAATCCGGTACTACCGCCTCGTCTGAGAAAAAGCGAAGTTCAGATTTCAGCCTCTCACCGTTTTGGCCATAACTTTTGCATACGAACTCGGATTTTGGTGTTCTTTAGCTCGTTTCGAAGAGGAGAAGGAGCTTTACATCATCATCCACGTGGTTCATGCTATCTACTCCATCCAAATTCTGTGAGCAAGGCGGAATCCAACAATAAAGGGTGAAGATCATCGACGAAAGGTATAAACATCCCGTGACTTCTCCCCACTTGCATTCCTTTGTGAACCCCACTATCTTTGCGAGCAACAAACACCTATTGAGACTAGTTCCTCTTATGATTGCTTGGGCTATGAACATTTGATACCTTGTAGATTCCGAACAAACGTGTGAGCGCTATCTCATATAGTTATCTTGTATAGTTGTTGGCACAAGGAAGAGGCAAGTGAAAAAGAAATAAAAAGAAAAAGAGTGATACAAAAAGAAAAAAAAATAGAAAAAGAAAAAAAAGAGATACATATGTGCCTTATAGAATAGGAAGCGCAAGCTCGATGAACATCATATAGGTGGTACTTATTGTGCATATCTTGTAGCCCACCAATTTTGTGCAATCGAACTAGCGTCTCTCCTTGTACTTGTGTGACACGAGCTTATAGTCTTCGCTAGGTAATCATTTGGTTCTTAGCTCACTTTCTCCGTCGCACAAGTCCCATTTATCCCACCGTGTGTGTTTCCTTGTACATATTTCCTATCTTGTGGACTAACTTGTTTGCTTTGTGATCATTGTGGTTCTTTACTTGCCATTACAACATCTTGATTTCGGATTGGTCCTTGACATGCCACTTTCCATACCTATCCACCATAGGCCTTGTGTGTGTGTGTTTTTTGGTTCGTAGTTGGTTTTGGTGTTCCGCGTGGACTTCACTTTGCTTGGTTTATTGCTCTCAAAGTGTGGCCACTTGTACGATACGATCTTCCAAGGTAAAGTAAGGTTTGCCGTTGTATCCCTAACTCCCACTACCACTTCCATATACACCTCTTGGTCTTGTGCATCATGTCTAGGGACTCCGGAACCGAGGATGATATCTATGAAGAATCCATGATGAGCCACCATGACTACGACTCCACAAGTATAGAGGACATGATGGAGCACAACACCGATAATGGCTCCGCATGCTTTGAGGACCCGGAGCACTACACCTACGACGACTCCACATGCATGGAAGACATGGAGCTCTACGTCGACAATGGCTCCTCATGCATGGAGCCTATGGAGCACTACACCGACAATGGCTCCACATGCTTGGGTGATATGGAGTACTACACCAACAACTACTCCCCAAGCATGGACGACTTCGAGTGCGACATCGATGATGCCTCGCCAAGCATGGAGGACACGGAGAACTTCATCGACTTTGATGGCTCCTCCATGAGCCATGAAGAATTCCTCCACCGTGTCGAGATGGAATCCTACTACGCCAAGCAAGAGGAGGCGCATCATCAAGATTACATGACCTTCAAGGCCAAGCGTGCCACACCAAAGGGCACCACCTACTTCGATGATTCACCTCCAAGGCGACATGTGCCACCACCTAGATGGCGTCAAGCGCCACCATCTCTAAGGCACCAAGCTCCATCACCTCCAAGGCGTCAAGCTCTACCATCTCCAAGGCGCCAAGCTTCATCACTGCCAAGGCGCCAAGCTCCAACTCCTATCCAAACAAGAGTGGCGTCCAAACATCATATGCATCAAGAGGCGCCAAGAAACAAGACTCTTCATCGACAAACATCCTCTCATGAGCATCGCCACCATAAAGAGGATACAAGACATCGTCAAAGACATCTTCGCCATAAAGACGAAGAATTCATGATGAGCACCAACCATAATGCTCAAGCAATCTCAAGAAGGCACCATAAGCACAAGAAGAGTGCCAAGGCAAATGATCATCGTCGCGAGCGTCATGTGGATGACCAAGTGCTTCACCAACATCAACCATCGGCAAGGCACGCCAATGACCTCCGTCGACACCATCATAGGGCACCTTCAACTACTCGTGCCACCACCACAATGGCACCAAGAGCAAGCCTTCCTCCTCGCCATCAAGCTTCAATGCCTACGCTTGACTTCCACGACCTCGCCAACGAGGAAAATGTAGACGCCTACTTCGCCAAGTTGGATAGCATGAGCCTACCTCCACCACTACTACGAGATGGCCACAAGACGGTCGAGCATGGGATTTTCCCTTCGACCATGGAGGAGAGCGATGATTACCACCTTATGGCATCCACCCTTGAAGGCGACAAGGTCAAGAATGGTGAGCATGGGATTTTCCCTTCACCAACGGAGGCGCATGGAGTTGAGGAAACCGAGCCTACCCCCATATGTTTGAGTGATGATGTGGTACTAATCCCATGTGAGTATGAGAGCCACTTAGCCCACTTGAGTGAGAACAAGAGTGACATGAGTGACTCCACCTTATGTGAGATTGAGTGCTTCCACTTGGAGGGCATGAGCGATACTCCTAGTGAGTTGAGAGTGGTAGTTGATAGGTCAAGTGAGACCATTTCGAATTCTAACAACTTACCCTCTACCTCTAGTGTGGTCTCTTGTGTTGTGCTAGGTTTCATGGATGAAGACGCTTCAAGCTATGAAGCAAGGATGCCTCAATTGGAGAAGATGTACATGGTGCACGAAGATGATGCGACGCCATTGCTACATGAAGAAAACGAAGACGTCCACAACGAGGCCACTACTTCCACAACACCCACTTCATATGAGAGGTAGGAACAAGGTAATAATAAGGGTGTTGATGATGCCATGATCCCACTAGTGGACATGATGAATTGTGAGGATATGCATGCTATGGATGATACTTGTGACATTACATATGCTTCATCCACTTTCCCATGTGATGCTTTGCCTTTGCATAATATTGATCATGTGGAATTGTTTGATTGCGATATCATTGCCATAAACATGCCATGCTATGCATCTTATGTGTATCCTCCAATTGCTTTGAACTTGCCATGTCATGCTAGTCATTTAATTTCTCCCGTTGCTTGCGATAAGATGAATGCTTGCTATTTCACTTGTTTTGCTTGCAACAATATTGATCTTATGCGTTATAATGAGATGGCCCCCATAGCTTTCTCAATTTTTGGAGATTTTGATGATTGCCATGATAAGCATGTTCCCCACTTGCATACTCACCATGCATCACTTTCATACTTGATTGACATTAATGGTGATGTGCACAAGAAGAGATACGTCATGATGGATGATGTGTGTAGGTACCCGCACGAGAATGTCAACCTCGGTTGAGCACGAGTTGACAAAAAGAGCTCTAGAGAGCATCCCACGAGTGAGTTCAAGATCGAACCCAGCTCTGATACCTTTTGCATGCTTTGCATCTTTCATGTTGGCAAATTGCCCTTTCATATGGTTTGATTGCAAGCATGTTAATGGTATTATCTCCCCTCGTGACATTCATGTTTCTTCGCATCTAGATAATGATGTTTTGTGTGTTGCAACAAAAATGTTGAACATTTTCTCTTTCCGATGTTTTGGGTGCAACCACAATTCCATTAAGAGCATGTTTTGTCATGAGAGCTTCCAAGAATCTCGTCTTGTTGTTGCAACAAACATAAGGACCACTTGCTCTTTCATTTGGTTTGTTTGCAAACATAATACTTTTGTTTTGGATATGCTTCCTTGTGTGTTTTTGCCAAATTCTCCTATTCTTGCATCAAAGATGTTATTTGAAATTTGGATCCAATGCTTTGAATGCCCCACTTCTATATTATATGGAGTTTTTGAGTTTCCACACTTGGATGATGTTTAAAACGATTTCCATGCGCATTGACCATGCATATGCATTCTGTTTGCTATACTTGAGTTGTGCTAATCGTGTTGTGAACAAGAATGGACATGCCACAAATGACATGCTCCTCGATCACACACAAACATATGTTGCTTGGTCTTTGTTGTATGAAGGTACAAATGCATACACGTCAACCTCTATGGACTATATGTTGACAAGAAGAACCGAAGAGAGTTACCTATGGCTACCCTTCATCGAGCTATCTCTACAAGCTAAGGTGACTTCCTTCTACTTGAGGACTCATGCTATAATCTTCGTGAATTGGCTACGCTTTGAGGGTTCCTTTGCTTTTGTTGTGAGCTTTTTAGGCTTCAAGGAAGGTGAAGGAACATTGAAGTGTTGTCAAGTCAATCTTCCCGAGGACGACTATATGGTGCACCCCAGGATCAAGAAGGTCTCTCGACCGCTTCTACTTGGTGATGAGCATGTAGAGTCGAGGACGACTCTTTTTGAAGGGGGGGGAGCTGATGTAGCCCGACCTACGGTCGTTACTACATCTTGGTCTCCAACTTACGCCAAGTCGTCATGGACTCCAAAGGTGAATCCGTTCCTCTATGCGAGCCCCCTTCCTACCCTATTGAATGGTATGCTACTTCATACTCCGTCACATATGCATGATAGGTTCACATTGACAAGCACGGAGGCAAGGAGGAAGTCTTGAGCATCAAGCCCGACAAGATGGAGGCTTGGAAGAGGAGGCGGAAGAAGATCGCCAAATGCTCTCTGTCGCAGTGTACTACCGGACTGGCGACGGTACTACCGCCAGATTACTCACTTTGCTACCGCCATCAACAGACGACGCCTTGCTCTGTCACCGGTACTATCGGCCCGATCCGGTATTACCGGGCCACTACCGCCCCCTGCTACCGCCACCAATAGACGGCTCCAGCGGAAGCTCCAGGACCCCAAGCGGTACTACCGGTCCCAGAGCGGTACTACCGGACCAAGCGGTACTACCGGTCCAAGTCCGGTACTACCTCTTAGAAGGCTCACACACTAGTTGGGCCACAGCCCATGTATCCCCCTTTACTTACCAAACCCTAGTTTTATCCCCAAACTACCCCTGTTTAGTGGTTGGCCTATAAATAGAGCCCCCACCCCTCATGTATCCCTCAGGCATAGATGATAGACTAAAGAAAACCCCCATTGTGGAATCTCTAGTTTTGCCTCATCCCCTTTACCAAGGGGACCGACTATCGTCACCAACCTCGATTGGACTTTGCATCACGCATCCATCATTGAACAAGGCCTTGGGTTCTCGGTTTCTCGCCCCCAAGTCGTCAAGACCCTCTTCTTCCCTCTCCGATGTGGATTTGAGGGAGCACGTTGACCGATCTTTCCTTGCAAGGATTCTATCGGACCGGTGGCCGCCGTTCGGGAGCAATCGGCCTTGTATCGTGTGAGTTTTGCGTGTGTTCATCGTGTTCTTCGCGAGGTGTGTGTTCGCTTCCGCTACCTTCTCCCTTTCCCCTCGCTTTCCCATCGATTTGACCACGAGATCCGTGAAGATCGGGCACCCAAGAGGTTAACCCCTCGATCACTTCATTCCTAAGAGTAAGAAATACATCTGATTTAGGCAGCATCATATTCTCATGTATGTGAGGAATAGTTCCAAGAAACGTAAGTACCTGATAGTTAAGTTGTTTGGCACGTGATCTTGTGATGGGTCCTTGTATGTGTATAGCTGTAGGTACAATGGTTGTATCAATAGAAGGGATGTCCACATCATGCTCCCCTTCTTGAATTGAAGTCGTCCTCGACGCAATCTCATCTTCCTCACCAAAGTAAGGCTTCAAATCTGCAATGTTAAACGTAGGACTAACTGCATTAAAGTCTGCGGCAGGCAACTCAAGTTTATATGCATTATCGTTTATTTTCTCTAACACCTTAAAGGGACCAGCAGCACGCGACATTAACTTAGACTTGCGTAAATCAGGAAAACGATCTTTACGCAAATGTAACTAAACAAGATCTCCAACATCAAACACAACATGCTTTCTCCCTTTATCCCCAGCAAGTTTATACTTAGCATTCATGTGTTCAATGTTATCTTTAGTAGTCTTATGCAAGTTTAATATCATTTCAGCCCGTTGTGTAGCATCCAAATTATTTTGCACCGAAGAAGGTAAAGACAATAAATCAATAAGTGCACGAGGAACAAAACCATACACAATCTCAAATGGGCACATCTTTGTGGTAGAATGCAGCGAACGATTATAAGCAAATTCTATATGAGGTAAACACTCTTCCCACAATTTTAAGTTCTTCTTTAAAACAGCCTGCAACATAGTAGACAAAGTTCTATTTACTACTTCAGTTTGTCCATCAGTTTGGGGATGACATGTAGTACTAAACAGAAATTTAGTCCCCAACTTAGCCCATAAACATCTCCAAAAGTGGCTAAGAAATTTAGTATCACGATCAGAGACAATAGTATTTGGCACACCATGCAAACGAACAATTTCACGAAAGAACAAATCAGCAATATATGCAGCATCATCCGTTTTATGACAAGGAATAAAGTGTGCCATCTTAGAAAACCGATCCACAACAACAAAAATACTATCCCTCCCCTTCTGTGTTCGTGGCAATCCCAAAACAAAGTCCATAGAAATATCCTCCCAAGGAACACTAGGAACAAGAAGAGGCATATATAAACCATGTGAGACTTAGCTTTTGACAAGTAGTGCAGCGTGCCACAAATCTCTCAACATCTCGACGCATACGTGGCCAAAAGAAGTGTGCAGCAATAACATCCTCCGTTTTCTTGACACCAAAGTGTCCCATCAATCCTCCTCCATGCGCCTCCTGTAACAACAAAAGACGAACAGACCTATCCGGAATGCATAGTTTGTTAGCACGAAACACAAATCCATCATTGAAGACGAACTTGTTCCAAGTTCTACCATCTCTACAATTCTGCAACACATCTTTAAATTCAGCATCATGCACATATTGTTCCTTAATAGTTTCCAATCCAAATATTTTGAAGTCAAGTTGAGATAACAAAGCATAACGGCACGACAAAGCATCAGCAATAATATTATCTTTACCCTTTTGTGTTTGATAACATAAGGAAAAGACTCAATAAATTCAACCCACTTTGCATGACGACGATTCAACTTAGCTTGACTACGAATATGCTTCAAAGATTCATGATCAGAATGAATAACAAATTCTTTAGGCCATAGATAATGTTGCCAAGTTTCTAATGTCCGAACCAACACATATAATTCTTTATCATAAGTAGAATAGTTCAGACTAGCCCCACTCAATTTCTCACTAAAATATGCAATAGGTTTTCCCTCTTGTAATAACACCCCTCCCAAACCAATTCCACTAGCATCACATTCAAGCTCAAAAGTCTTAGTAAAATCAGGAAGTTGGAGTAAGTGAGCATGTGTTAGCTTATCTTTCAATATGACGAAGGCCTGTTGTTGTGCATCGCCTCAAACAAAGGGCACATCCTTCTTGGTAAGCTCATTCAGCGGCGCGACAATTGATCCAAAGTCTTTGACAAAGCGCCTATAAAAACTAGCGAGGCCAAGAAAACTCCTCACTTGTGTGACCGTCTTGGGCTGCGGCCAATTCTCAATAGCTTCAATCTTGGCTGGATCCACTTCAATACCCTGTGATGTAACAACATAGCCAAGAAACGCAACTCGATTGTTGCAAAAGGTGCACTTCTCAAGGTTACCAAACAAACGTGCATCATGTAAAGCATTGAAAACAACACGTAAATGGTCCAAATGATCCTCTAAAGATTTGCTATAAATCAGAATATCATCAAAGTAGACCTCCACAAAACGTCCAATGAAAGCACGTAAAACTTCGTTCATTAATCTCATGAAAGTGCTAGGTGCATTAGTTAAACCAAACGACATTACTAACCACTCATATAAACCGAACTTAGTTTTAAATGTTGTTTTCCATTCATCTCCTAATTTCATACGAATCTAGTGGTAACCACTACGCAAATCAACTTTAGAAAACATGGTAGAGCCACTCAATTCATCAAGCATGTCATCTAAACATGGAATAGGATGACGATATCGAATAGTAATATTATTGATAGCTCTACAATCAGTACACATGCGCGAAGAACCATCTTTCTTAGGTACCAAAATAATAGGAACAACACAGGGGCTAAGGGACTCACGAATATGATCTCTGTCGAGTAGTTCCTGAATTTGGCGTTGTATATCCTTTGTCTCCTCTGGATTGGTTCTATATGGCGCGCGGTTGGGCAACGTTGAACCAAGAATTAGATCAATTTGGTGCTCAATTCCTCGAATAGGAGGTAGTCCTGGTGGCAGCTCAGTGGGAAAGACGTCCTCATATTCCTGCAAAAGGTTAGCAATAGCGGGCGGCAAAGAAGGAGGCATATCCTCAATTGAAAACAAAACCTCTTTGCAGACAATTGCATAACATTGAGTATTGTTTACATCTAGTTCAGTAATATCAATTTTATTTGCTTGCAAATACGTGGTTTCATTGGACGTTTTGTGGTAGTCTACTTTGATGATATTCTGATTTATAGGAAATCTTTAGAGGATCATTTGGACCATTTACGTGTTGTTTTTAATGCTTTACGTGATGCACGTTTGTTTGGTAATCTTGAGAAGTGCACCTTTTGCACCAATCGAGTTGCGTTTCTTGGCTATGTTGTTACATCAAGGGTATTGAAGTGGATCCAGCCAAGATTGAAGCTATTGAGAATTGGTCGCAGCCCAAGACGGTCACACACATGAGGAGTTTTCTTGGCCTTGCTGGTTTTTATAGGCGATTTGTCAAAGACTTTGGATCAATTGCCGTGCCGCTGAATGAACTTACCAAGAAGGATATGCCCTTTGTTTGGGGCGATGCACAACAACAGGCCTTCGTCATATTGAAAGATAAGCTAACACATGCTCCCTTACTCCAACTTCCTGATTTTAATAAGACTTTTGAGCTTGAATGTGATGCTAGTGTGATGTGGACATCCCTTCTATTGATACAACCGTTTTACCCACAGCTACACACATACAAGGACCCATCACAAGATCTCGTGCCAAACAACTTACCTATCAGGTACTTTCGTTTCTTGGAACTATTCCTCACATACATGAGAATATGATGCTGCCTAAATCAGATATATTTCTTACTCTTAGGAATGATGGACCAAGCATGGATGAGAGGGACAAGCATTGGAGCATGGCCATGCATGGATGATGCAGCCCGACCTACGGTCGTTACTACATCAAGGTCTCCAACTTACGCCAAGTCGTCATGGACTCCAAAGGTGAATCTGTTCCTCTATGCGAGCCCACTTCCTACCCTAGTGAATGGTATGCTACTTCATACTCCGTCACATATGCATGATAGGTTCACATCGACTAGTACAGAGGCAAGGGAGGAAGCCCGGAACATCAAGCCCGACAAGACGGAGGCTTGGAAGAGGAGACAGAAGAAGACAGGTCGGCAGCTGCCAAGTCCAAGCGGTACTACCGGTCGTCGGAACCGATACTACCGGTCAGCGGTACTACCGCCCCTACTACCGCCTTCATCGACGGCTCCAACTGGTGCTCCAGACCATAAGCGGTACTACCGGTCCCAGAGCGGTACTACCGGTGATGACCGGTACTACCGGTCCTAAGTCCGGTACTACCGGTCATGTCAATGCCTACGCGCACCAGTTGGGCCACAGCCCTTGTATTCCCCTTTACTTACCTATTCGCATAGTTTATACCCAAACTACCCTTGTTTAGTGGCTGGCCTATAAATAGAGCCCCCACCCCTCATGTATCCCTTAGGCATAGATGATAGACTAAAGACAACCCCCATTGTGGAATCTCTAGTTTTACCTCATCCCCTTTACCAAGGGGACCGACTATCGTCACCAACCTCCATTGGACTTTGCATCACGCATCCATCGTTGAACAAGGCCTTGGAGTTCGATGTCTCGTCTCCAAGTTGTCAAGACCCTCCCCAAGGTGTTCTTCCCTCTCCGATGTGGATTCGAGGGAGCACGTTGACCGATCTTTCCTTGCGAGGATTCTATCGGACCGGTGGCCGCCGTTCGGGAGCAATCGGCCTTGTATCGTGTGAGTTTTGCGTGTGTTCATCGTGTTCTTCGCGAGGTGTGTGTTTGCTTCTGCTACCTTCTCCCTTTCCCCTCGCTTTCCCATTGATTTGACCACGAGATCCGTGAAGATCGGGCCACCCAAGAGGTTAACCCCTCCATCAATGGAGATGGCAGCAAGCGTGTGATGATTCAAGAAAAGGCCACGGATGAAGATTTCAGAACTTTGAGGCCACCATAATGAAGAAAGAAGGCTTGGAAGAAATATTCAAGATCAGTACTTCACGAATTCGTCCATAGCTTAATATGGTGCTGCGACACCTTTATTTTGGTCCAGGCCCATGTAATTTTCGCAGGATTTTAATTAGCCACTTTTTAGAGTCCGTATTTGAGGGGAAAAGGACTTCTAGGGTTGGATTCGGCCACCACTTCCATGGCTGGCCGAAACCCCACCTTTTCGCCCTTAAATACTCCCCATAGCCGTCCCCCTAGACTCGGATTTTATTTAGACATTAAGTTATCCATCATAGCAACTTCACCAAGGCTCAAGCGTCGTAGAGGCCTCTTGTACTTCGCATCTATTCAGGATCCCACCTTTTCAATAAAGCTTTCCTCTTAATCCGCAATATCTTGATTGCAATATTAGTTCTTACTTGTTCTCGATTTCAGGTAGGAATTAAGACCCTCGTTGGTCAGGCTGATCATGTTCACGCAGGATCGGTAACCTCCAGGAGATTGGCCTAGCGATTGCATTGGCGCTCGTGCTCGCACGTGTAGTCGGATCGTCAAGCCCGAACTCCACCAAATCGATTATCGCCATCTCATCGAAAGATCGGACACCTTTGCCCTATCATAGTGGAATTGGTTTGGGAGGTGTGTTATTACAAGAGGGAAAACCTATTGCATATTTTAGTGAAAATTTGAGTGGGCTAGTCTAAACTATTCTACTTAAGATAAAGAATTATATGCGTTGGTTCGAACATTAGAAACTTGGCAACATTATCTTTGGCCTAAAGAATTTGTTATACATTCTGATCATGAATCTTTGAAGCATATTCGTAGTCAAGCTAACTGAATCGTCGTCATGCAAAGTGGGTTGAATTTTTGAGTCTTTTCCTTATGTTATCAAACACAAAAAGGGTAAAGATAATATTATTGCTGATGCTTTGTCGCGCCGTTATACTTTGTTATCTCAACTTGACTTCAAAATGTTTGGATTGGAAACTATTAAGGAACAATATGTGCATGATGCTGAATTTAAAGATGTGTTGCAGAATTGTAGAGATGGTAGAACATGGAACAAGTTCGTCTTCAATGATGGATTTGTGTTCCGTGCTAACAAACTATGCATTCCAGATAGTTCTGCTCTTTTTGTTGTTACAGGAGGCGCATGGAGGAGGATTGATGGGACACTTTGGTGTCAAGAAAAAGGAGGATGTTCTTCAAGACACTTCTTTTGGCCACGTATGTGTCGAGATGTTGAGAGATTTGTGGCACGCTGCACTACTTGTCAAAAAGCTAAGTCTCGCCTTAATCCACATGGTTTATATATGCCTCTTCCTGTTCCTAGTGTTCCTTGGGAGGATATTTCTATGGACTTTGTTTTGGGATTGCCACGTACACAGAAGGGGCGGGATAGTATTTTTGTTGTTGTGGATCGGTTTTCTAAAATGGCACACTTTATTCATTGTCATAAAATGGATGATGTTGCGCATATTGCTGATTTGTTCTTTCGTGAAATTGTTCGTTTACATGGTGTGCCAAATATTATTGTTTCTGATCGTGATACTAAATTTCTTAGCCACTTTTGGAGATGTTTATGGGCTAAGTTGGGGACTAAATTACTTTTTAGTACTACATGTCATCCCCAAACTGATGGACAAACTGAAGTAGTAAATAGAACTTTATCTACTATGTTGCGGGCTGTTTTAAAGAAGAACTTAAAATTGTGGGAAGAGTGTTTACCTTATATAGAATTTTCTAATAATCGTTCGCTGCATTCTACCACAAAGATGTGTCCGTTTGAGATCGTGTATGGTTTTGTTCCTCGTGCACCTATTAATTTATTGCCTTTACTTCGGTGCAAAATAATTTGGATGCTACACAACGCGCTAAAATGATATTAAACTTGCATAAGACTACTAAAGATAACATAGAACACATGAATGCTAAGTATAAACTTGCTGGGGATAAAGGGAGAAAGCATGTTGTGTTTGATGTTGGAGATCTTGTTAGGTTACATTTGCGTAAGGATCGTTTTCCTGATTTACGCAAGTTTAAGTTAATGCCGCGTGCTGCTGGTCCCTTTAAGGTGTTAGAGAAAATAAACGATAATGCATAGAAACTTGAGTTGCCTGCAGACTTTGGTACGGTTAGTCCTACGTTTAACATTGCAGATTTGAAGCCTTACTTTGGTGAGGAAGATGAGATTGCGTCGAGGACGACTTCAATTCAAGAAGGGGAGCATGATGTGGACATCCCATCTATTAATACAACCATTGTACCTACAGCTACACACATATAAGGACCTATCACAAGATCTCGTGCCAAACAACTTAATTATCAGGGACTTTCGTTTCTTGGAACTATTCCTCACATACATGAGAATATGATGCTGCCTAAATCAGATGTATTTATTACTCTTAGGAATGATGGACCAAGCATGGATGAGAGGAACAAGCATTGGAGCATGGCCAAGCATGGAGATGGCAGCAAGCATGTGATGATTCAAAAGAAGGCCACAGATGAAGATTTCAGATCTTTGAGGCCACCAGAATGAAGAAAGAAGGCTTGGACGAAATATTCAAGATTAATACTTCACAAATTCGTCCATAGCTTAATATGGTGCTGCGACACCTTTATTTTGGGCCAGGCCCATGTAATTTTTGCAGGATTTTAATTAGCCACTTTTTAGAGTCCGTATTGGAGGAGAAAAGGACTTCTAGGGTTGGATTCGGCCACCACTTCTATGGCTGGCCGAAACCCCACCTTTTCCTCCTTAAATACTCCCCATAGCCGTCACCGTAGACTCGGATTTTGTTTAGACATTAAGTTAGCCATCATAGCAACTTCGCCAAGGCTCGAGCGTCGCAGAGGTCTGTTGTACTTCGCACCTATACAGGATCCCACCTATTTCAATAAAGCTTTCCTATTAAGCCGCAATATCTTGATTGCAATATTGGTTCTTACTTGTTCTCGATTTCAGGTAGGAATTAAGGCCCTCGCTGGTCAGTCTGATCGTGTTCCCGCATGATCGGTAACCTCCAGGAGATTGGCCTAGCGATTGCATTGGCGCTCGTGCTCGCACGTGTAGTCGGATCGTCAAGCCCGAACTCCACCAAATCGACTATCACCATCTCATCGAAAGATCAGACACCTTTGCCCTATCAACATGGTACATGAGCTATACCATAACCAAAATGACAAGGCAAGCAGACAATGAGAATCTCAACGATATTTTTATTTACTATGTGCATAGCTTTTTTATTGAGGATGCTTCATAGATAGCTCATTATGGTGATGCTGCAAGTTTCCACCATGATTAGGCATGGCTTAGGCTAGCGGCCCAGGCATTTCTCTAACACAAAATACATATGATGGAGGGGTTAACCTCTTGGGTGCCCGATATTCACGGATCTCGTGGTCAAATCGATGGGAAAGCGAGGGGAAAGGGAGAAGGTAGCATAAGTGAACACACACCTCGCGAAGAACACGATGAACACAAGCAAAACTCACATGATACAAGGCCGATTGCTCCCGAACGGCGGCCACCGGTCCGATAGAATCCTCGCAAGGAAAGATCGGTCAACGTGCTCCCTCAAATCCACATCGGAGAGGGAAGAACACCTTGAGGAGGGTCTTGACGACTTGGGGGCGAGAAACCGAGAACCCAAGGCCTTGTTCAACGATGGATGCGTGATGCAAAGTCCAATTGAGGTTGGTGACGATAGTCGGTCCCCTTGGTAAAGGGGATGAGGCAAAACTAGAGATTCCACAATGGGGGTTTTCTTTAGTCTATCATCTATGCCTAAGGGATACATGAGGGGTGGGGGCTCTATTTATAGGCCAACCACAGAAACAGGGGTAGTTTGGGGATAAACTAGGCGAATAGGTAAGTAAAGGGGGATACATGGGCTGTGGCCCAACTAGTGTCTTGTGAACCTTTGCCAGAGCGGTATCTGGGACTTGGGACCGGTAGTACCGCTTGGTCCCAGAGTGCCGCCTGGGACCGATAGTACCGCTTAGGTCTGGAGCGTCACCGAGCCGTCAGTGGCGGTATCATCGGACGGTACCGCTAACCGGTAGTACCGGTCCAGATCCGTAGTACCGAGCAGAGAGTATTTAACCATTGGCGTCGTCATTGGTGGCGGTAGCGAGGGTAGTGTCGCCGGGCGATAGTACCGGTCGCTAGATCCGGTAGTACCGCTGGCGACAGAGAGCATTTAGCGATCTGTCTTCTTCCGCCTCCTCTTCCAAGCCTCCGTCTTGTCGGGCTTGATGCTCCGGGCTTCCTCCCTTGCCTCCGTACTTGTCAATTTGAACCTATCATGCATATGTGACGGAGTATGAAGTAGCATACCATTCAATAGGGTAGGAAGGGGGCTCGCATAGAGGAACGGATTGACCTTTGGAGTCCATGACGACTTGGCGTAACTTGGAGACCAGGATGTAGTAACGACCGTAGGTCGGGCTACATCAGCTTCCCCCTTCAAAAAGAGTCGTCCTCGACACTACATGCTCATCACAAAGTAGAAGCGGTCGAGAGACCTTCTTGATCCTGGGGTTCACCATATAGTCATCCTCGGGAAGATTGACTTGACGACACTTCAATGTTCCTTCACCTTCCTTGAAGCCTACAAAGCTCACAACAAAAGCAAAGTAACACTCAAAGCGTAGCCAATTCATGAAGATTATAGCATGAGTCCTCAAGTGGAAGGAAGTCACCTTAGCTTGTAGATATAGCTCAAAGAAGTGTAGCCATGGGTAACTCTCTTCGGTTCTTCTTGTCAACATATAGCCCATAGAGGTTGACGTGTATGCATTTGTACCTTCATACAACAAAGACCAAGCAACATATGTTTGTGTGTGATAGAGGAGCATGTCATTTGTGGCATGTCCATTCTTGTTCACAACACGATTAGCACAACTCGAGTATAGCAAACGGGATGCATATGCAAGGTCAATGTGCATGGAAATCGTTTGAACATCATCCAAATGTGGAAACTCAAAAACTCCATATAACATAGAAGTGGGGCATTCAAATCATTGGATCCAAATTTCAAACAACATCTTTGATGCAAGACTAGGAGGATTTGGCAAAAACACACAAGGAAGTATATCCAAAACAAAAGTATTATGTTTGCAAACAAACCAAAAGAAAGAGCAAGTGGTCCTTATGTTTGTTGCAACAACAAGACGAGATTCTTGGAAGCTCTCATGACAATACATGTTCTTAAAGGAATTGTGGTTGCACACAAAACATCGGAAAGGTAAATTGTTCAACATTTTTGTTGCAACACACAAAGCATCATTATCTAAAGGCGAAGAAACATGCATGTCACAAGGGAAGATAATACCATCAACATGCTTGCAATCAAACCATAGGAAAGAGCAATTTGCCAACATAAAAGATGCAAAGCATGCAAAAGGTATCAGAGCTGGGTTCGATCTTGAACTCACTTGTGGGATGCTATCAAGAGCTCTTTTTGTCAACCCGTGCTCAACCGAGGTTGACATTCTTGTGCGGGTACCTACACACATCATATGTAAAAGGAAGAACGTGTGTGCATGGTAGAGATACACGTCATCCATCATGACGTATCTCTTCTTGTGCACATCACCATTAATGTCATTCAAGTATGAAATAGATGCATGGTGATTATGCAAGTGGGGAACATGCTTATCATGGCCATCATCAAAATCTCCAAAAATTGAGAAAGCTATGGGGCCATCTCATTAGAACGCATTTGATCAATAGTGTTGCAAGCAAAACAAGTGAAATAGCAAGCATTCATCTTATCGCAAGCAACGGGAGAAATTGAATGACTAGCATGACAAGGCAAGTCCAAAGCAATTGGAGGATACACACAAGATGCATAGCATGGCATGTTTATGGAAATGATATCGCAATCAAACAATTCCACATGATCAATATTATGAAAAGGCAAATCATCACATGGGAAAGTGGATGAAGCATATGTAATGTCACAAGTATCATCCATAGCATGCATATCCTCACAATTCATCATGTCCACTAGTGGGATCATGGCATCATCAACACCCTTATTGTTACCTTGGTCATACCTCTCATATGAAGTGGGTGTTGTGGAAGTAGTGGCCTCCTTGTGGACGACTTCGTCTTCTTGATGTAGCCATGGCATAGCATCATCTTCGTGCACCATGTACATCTTCTCCAAATGAGGCATCATTTCTTCATGGCTTGGCGCTTCTTCATCCATGGAACCTAGCATAACACAAGAGAACACACTAGAGGTAGAGGGTAAGTTGTTAAAAATCGAAATGGTCTCACTTGACCTATCAACTACCACTCTCAACTCACTAGGAGTATCACTCATGCCCTCCAAGTGGAAGCACTCAATCTCACATAAGGTGGAGTCACTCGTCTCACTCTTGTTCTCACTCAAGTGGGCTAAGTGGCTCTCATACTCACATGGGATTGGTACCACATCATCACTCAAGCATATGGGGGTAGGCTCGGTTTCCTCAACTCCATGCGCCTCCTTTGGTGAAGGGAAAATCCCATGCTCACCATTCTTGACCTTGTCTCCTTCAAAGTTGGATGCCATAAGATGGGCATCATCACTCTCCTCCATGGTCGAAGGGAAAATCCCATGCTCGGCCGTCTTGTGGCCATCTTGTAGTAGTGGTGGAGGTAGGCTCATGCTATCCAACTTGGCGAAGTAGAGGTCTACATTTTCCTCGTTCGCGAGGTCGTGGAAGTCAAGCGTAGGCGTTGAAGCTTGATGGCGTGGAGGAAGTCTTGCTCTTGGTGCCATTTTGGTGGTGGCACTAGTAGTAGAAGGTGCCCTATGAAGGTGTCGATGGAGGTCATTGGCGTGCCTTGCCGATGGTTGATGTAGGTGGCGCACTTGGTCGTCCACATGACACTTGCGACGATGATCACTTTCCTTGGCACTCTTCTTGTGCGTGTGGTGCCTCTTTGATCTTGGTTGAGCATTATGGTTGGTGCTCATCACGAATTCTTCGTCTTTGTGGCGAAGATGCCTTTGACGATGTCTTATATCCTCTTTATGGTGGCGATGCTCATGAGAGGATGTTTGTCGATGAAGAGTCTTGTTTCTTGACGCCTCTTGATGCATATGATGTTTGGACGCCACTCTTGTTTGGATAGGAGTTGGAGCTTGGCGCCTTGGAGGTGATGTAGCTTGGCGCCTTGGAGATGATGGAGCTTGGTGCCTTGGAGATGGTGGCGCTTGACGCCATCTAGGTGGTGGCACATGTCGCCTTGGAGGTGGATCATCGAAGTAGGTGGTGCCCTTTGGTGTGGCACGCTTGGCCTTGAAGGTCATGTAATCTTGATGATGCGCCTCCTCTTGCTTTGCGTAGTAGGCTTCCATCTCCACGCGGTGGAGGAATTCTTCATGGCTCATGGAGGAGCCATCAAATTCGATGAAGTTCTCCGTGTCCTCCATGCTTGGCGAGGCGTCATCAATGTCGCACTCGAAGTCGTCCATGCTTGGGGAGTAATTGTTGGTGTAGTACTCCATATCACCCAAGCATGTGGAGCCATTGTCGGTGTAGTGTTCCATAGGCTCCATGCATGAGGAGCCATTGTCGACGTAGAGCTCCATGTCTTCCATGCATGTGGAGTCGTCGTAGGTGTAGTGCGCCGGGTCCTCAAAGCATGCGGATCCATTGTCGGTGTTGTGCTCCGTCATGTCCTCTATACTTGTGGAGTCGTAGTCATGGTGGATCATCATGGATTCTTCATAGATATCATCCTCGGTTCCGGAGTCCCTAGACATGATGCACAAGACCAAGCGGTGTATATGGAAGTGGTAGTTGGAGTTAGGGATACAACGTCAAACCTTACTTTACCTTGGAAGATCGTACCGTACAAGTGGCCACAGTTGAGAGCAATAAACCAAGCAAAGTGAAGTTCACGCGGAACACCAAAACCAACTACGAACCAAAAAACACACACACACAAGTCCTATGGTGGATAGATATGAAAAATGGCATGTCAAGAACCAATCCGAAATCAAGACGTTGTAATGGCAAGTAAAGAACCACAATGATCACAAAGCAAAACAAGTTAATCCACAAGATAGGAAATATGTACAAGGAAACACACACGGTGGGATAAATTGGACTTGTGCGACGGAGAAAGTGAGATAAGAACCAAATGATTACCTAGCGAATACTATAAGCTCGTGTCACACAAGTACAAGGAGAGACGCTAGTTCGATTGCACAAGATTGGTGGGCTACAAGATATGCACAATAAGTACCACCTATATGATGTTCATCGAGCTTGCGCTTCCTATTCTATGAGGCACATGTATAATTCTTTCTTTTTCTCTTTTCCTTTTTTATATTCTTTTTTCTCTTTTTTTTTCTTTCTATTTTCCTTTTTCACTTGCCTCTTTCTTGTGCCAACAACTATACAAGATAACTATATGAGATAGCGCTCACACGTTTGCTCGAAATTCTACAAGGTATCAAATGTGCATAGACCAAGCAATCATAAGAGGAACTAGTCTCAATAGGTTTTTGTTGCTCGCAAAGATAGTGGGGTTCACAAAGGAATGCAAGTGGGGAGAAGTCGCGGAATGTTTATACCTTTCGTCGATGATCTTCACCCTCTATTGTTGGATTCTGCCTTGCTCACGGAATTTGGATGGAGTAGATAGCATGAACCACGTGGATGATGATGTAGAGCTCCTTCTCCTCTTCGAAACGAGCTAAAGAACACCAAAATCCGAGTTCGAATGCAAAAGTTATGGTCAAAACGGTGAGAGGCTGAAATCTGGAACTTGCTGTTTTCTTTCTGTCTTGGGCGGTAGTACCGGATTTTGGTACCGGTGGGCGGTAGTACCGTAGATTTGGAGCGGTAGTACCGCTCGGGACAGAGAAAACCAGATCTGACGCGATTTCGCGAGTTTGGGGCGATTTGGGCGGAAAATCTTCAAGAAAAACACCAAATCGACGGGGGAAATCAAGGAATTAGGCTATGGGAACGCAAAGGAAGGTAGATCAACAAGTTTAGCAAGTAATCCACGGATCAAAACCTACCAAAACGCACTCAAATCACAGATCGATCCAAAACACGAATTGGGGCTATTTTTGGTGAAATTTTCGAATTTATGGGGAAAAGACCAAATCGATGAGAAATCCGTGGCAACCAAAAGCTGCTGATACCAGATGATGGAGGGGTTAACCTCTTGGGTGCCCGATCTTCACGGATCTCGTGGTCAAATCGATGGGAAAGGGAGGGGAAAGGGAGAAGGTAGCGGAAGCGAACACACACCTCGCGAAGAACACGGTGAACACACGCAAAACTCACACGATACAAGGCCGATTGCTCCCGAACGGCGGCCACCGGTCCGATAGAATCCTCGCAAGGAAAGATCGGTCAACGTGCTCCCTCAAATCCACATCGGAGAGGGAAGAACACCTTGAGGAGGGTCTTGACGACTTGGGGGCGAGAAACCGAGAACCCAAGGCCTTGTTCAACGATGGATGCGTGATGCAAAGTCCAATCGAGGTTAGTGACGATAGTCGGTCCCCTTGGTAAAGGGGATGAGGCAAAACTAGAGATTCCACAATGGGGTTTTCTTTAATCTATCATCTATGCCTAAGGGATACATGAGGGGTGGGGGCTCTATTTATAGGCCAACCACAGAAACAGGGGTAGTTTGGGGATAAACTAGGCGAATAGGTAAGTAAAGGGGGATACATGGGTTGTGGCCCAACTAGTGCGTCTGAGCCAGAGCTGAGTACCGCTTGGTCCAGTAGTGCCGCCTGGGACCGTAATACCGCTATGGTCCTAGAGCGTCACCGGAGCCGTCAGAAGGAAGCAGATTGACGGTATCACATGACCGTAGTACCGGGTCAGATCCGTAGTACTGCCGAGAGAGAGTATTTGGCTTCGCTGGCGTCTGCCTGCGGTGGCGAGGTAGTAGTACCGCTGTGTCCGGTAGTACCGCTGGCGACAGAGAGCATTTGGCGATCTGTCTTCTTCCGCCTCCTCTTCCAAGCCTCTGTCTTGTCAGGCTTGATGCTCCGGGCTTCCTCCCTTGCCTCCGTACTTGTCAATGTGAACCTATCATGCATATGTGATGGAGTATGAAGTAGCATACCATTCAATAGGGTAGGAAGGGGCTCGCATAGAGGAACGGATTCACCTTTGGAGTCCATGACGACTTGGCGTAAGTTGGAGACCAAGATGTAGTAACGACCGTAGGTCGGGCTACATCAACATAACTCCATGGACTTACAAGCTCCCTCTTTATTTCACACCGGTGACATCCATAGACAAAAGAGCATGATATCAAATGTGTACAAAGTACAAGGGCAATGTTGAAAACGTTCCCCATGACAGCATGGTTCTGCTAATTCCAATGTATAAGTGCAACCATATACAACATAGACGACACAATGGTTCAAGTTTATTAGGGGCAAAGAATATAAAGTGTGCCATCAAGTTCGTGAGGGCTTTAATCACTAAGTTTTCACATAACAAAATACTTTTTAATTGGAAGATAGCTGAAAACAAGAATATACATGAAATGGTGTAACACGCCATGCATAGGAATTTATAGTGGACACTTTGGAATAACTTGGTTTCGTGGGAGTTGGAAGCATGAGTAGAACTTACTCATACAAGTGGAGGCTAGCAAAAGACTGGGAGCAACCAACTAAGAGAGCAATAATGGCCATAATCATGCAGAGCAACAAAACATTACTAATCAAAGCATAGAGTGGTACTACAAGTCAAGGACTAAATGATGATAGAGGTTATGGTGACTTGTATAGTCACAACATGCTGTAAGCATGTGCCAAATCAACCCAAACAAATCATCAAAGGAGAATTACCATAAAACTATGCTTTTGTATGCTAAACAACGCATGATTCCTTCAAGGCATACTAAGCAATCCCAATTGTTTGGAACAAGACATTCTACATCAATAATCACTAAGCATAAGGTCAAAGCAACACCTAGCATGTTATGCTAAAGTCTAAGTCACAGTCAATGCAAGCTCCTCTTGTACTTTCAAGCAGGAACTTCCTACTCCTTTTCAACACCAAGCAACTTATTTGAAACAACACAGCGAGAACAGGGGTCTAAACTACTTTATTCAAGCAAACTAAACAAACTAAGCAAAGCAAACGAAAACTAAGACACTCCAAGAACAAGACAACAGTGCATGAAACAATAAAAACAAAGTGTCTAGACAGACCTGAGCTTTTTATTGATGAAGAATGGGATGCCTTGGGTATCCCCAAGCTTTGACGCTTGTACCTCTTGGATATTTCTTGGGATGACACCGGGGTGTCGTCCCTAAGCTTGAGATTTTTTCCATTCTTCATCTTATTACATCATTCTCTCTTTACACCTGAAATTTTTCATTCATACAAAACTTCACACAATCTTCATTAGCAACATTAGTGGTTTTAAAAGATAATAGACCTTTGAGTTTATCTTTGGAACAGCAAAACTTTTCACTAAAAAACACAAGCTACTATAGCAACTCCTTCAAAAAGCTCAATTCCCCAAAAGAGAACTCAAAAAGGAATCAATAAGAAGCAAATGCAAATAATGGCAGAAATCTGTCAAAACAGACCAGCAGGTAAAAACCGATTTTTTCGAAAATCTTCTGTTGCTCAAATAAAAAAGTGTTGAACTAACGAAAGTTAGCTAACAAACTAGGGGGATTTATTCGTCAATTTTCAGTTCAATCCGAGTTACAAAGACTCCTCACGAATTTTTATAGTGGAGGACAAAAATCTGTTTCAAGACAGCAACTCTCCAAATCTTACTTCCCTCTCATTAGAGGTCATTCTTGGCACAAAAAGCAAACAAAAAGGATAAGGAGAGGTCATTACTGAAGTAATAACTTCCAAGACTAAAGGAAACTCTTGGGTTATCTCCCAACAAGAACTTTTCTTTAACGCTTTTAAGTTAGGCACAAGAAGCAAGAAATCAAGTATTTTCAAATGAAGAAGCATTAACATCAAACCTTGCTTTTAAAGGAGGAGAAAATACAACTTCTCTCTCCTCATAGAGAAGTATTCAATACCTTTCTCGAATGGAAATTGATATTTAATGGTTCCTTCTTTCATATCAATGATGGCACCAACAGTTCTAAGAAAAGGTCTTCCCAAAGTAATAGGACCAGAAGCATTGTATTCAACATCCAAAACATAGAAATCAACAGGGACATAAGCATTGTTAACCATAATGAGAACATCATTAACACTTCCCATGAGTTTTTCTTAGCATATTTATTAAGTGGGACATTCAAATAACAATCTTTCAAAGGTGTCAAATCAAGCATTTCATAAATCTTCCTAGGCATAATAGAGACACTAGAACCAAGATCACATGAAGCTTTGAGATAAAAGTCATTCACTTGCATATTAATAATGGTTTCCCAACTATCTTCTACTTTCCTAGGAATAGAAGCTTTGTGTTTTAACTTCTCTTCCTTAATCTTAACAAGAGCATCTGTAATGTGTTTAGTGAAAGAAACATGCATATCACTAGCATCAGGATTTCTAGCAAGTCTTTGCAGGAACATAATCACTTCAGAAATATTGCAACCATCTATATCAAAATCGAACTTAGCATCACTAGTAGTAGACTCATTAGGCTTAGGCACTGTAGGAGGAAAAATAGGAACTTCTTGTGGTTTAGTGGTATTCATTCTAGTGATGGTGCACACACTATTGTTACTATCAATTTCAGCTTCCCTTTCCCACTTAGCATGAAGTTGAGCTAACAGTCTAACATTTTCATCAATAGTAACTTGTATGGCATGTGTTACGGGGAAACCCCTTGGGGTGGCCCGATCTTTCACGAATCTCCGCGGGAATCGAGGGGGAAGCGGTGGAAGGGGTGAAGGGGATGAAATCCACGAACACACACCCACGAAGAACCCGATGAACTCACGCACACAAAACACGGTACACGCCGATAACTCACGCCGGTGGCAACCGATCCAACATAATCCCTAGGATCGGTGTCGGGCGAAGCTCTCTCTCCACGCCAACAACGGGGGACGAGGTGCTTGGTGAGATCTTGACGACTTGGGGGCGAGAAACCGAGAACCCAAGGCCCTGTACAACTTGAATGCACTAGGCAAGATCCAAGAGGAGGGTGGATAATAGGGTGCTCCTTGGTAGGAGCATGAGACCAATAGATGTAAGATCCTCAAAGGGTTTCATTAATCTATTATTATCCAAGTCTAGGGTTTACAATAAAGGGTGGGGGCTATATATAGGCCAACCACATAAACAGGGGTAGTTTCGGAACGAAATGGGAAAATATAGAAAGGGGTACAGGGCGCTGGGCCGAACTGAGGCGTTCTGGTTCAGTCAGGACCGGTAGTACCGGTCGGGCATCCGGTAGTACCGGTCGCAACCGGTAGTACCGCTGGCGGTCCTGGAGCTTCCATCGGAGTCGCCTGTAGCGAGCGGTAGGAGGAGGCGGTAGTACCGGTTCCTGGGCCAGTAGTACCGCTGGCGTCTGGGGCGTGGAGTGGTTCTTCCTGGAGTGTCCGGTAGCGGGGTCCAGTAGTACCGCTTGTACCGGTAGTACCGGTTGCCTTATCTGGTAGTACCGGTTGAGTCTGGCAGCGACTGGTTGCTTCCGCTCCGGTTCCTTCGTCCCATGGGTCCTTCTCTTCGTACCTGATGATGCACAGTGTGTGCGCATGAAGTAGCAAGCCATCCAGGGGCGTATCCAAATCACACAAGGAAAGGAGCGAGTTAACCTTGGCTTGTAGGAGCTTAGCTCGGGCGCGAGTCATTGGTCCACTGGGAGGGCTAGGTGTTGTAGATGGAGGTGCTTCCGTAGGACGGGCTGCATCAGCTCCCCCCCCCTTGGGAAAGAGTCGTACTCGACTCTTCAACATTCTGAACTTCCTCTTCTCCATGGTAGAGTGAGAGGTCCTTGACATTGAATGTCGACCTCACAAGATACTTTGATGTTGGGATATCGATGATATAGGCGTTGTTGTTGATCCTCTTTAGCACTTTGAATGGTCCATCACCTCTTGGCTTGAGTTTAGAGTCGCGATCCTTGGGGAAGCGGTCTTTACTTGAGTGTATCCACACAAGGTCGCCCTCTTAAAAGATCATCTCTTTCTTGTTCTTGTTTAGCCTTGATGCTTGGCGAAGGACTTGTTGCTCGATCGTAGATCTGGTGTCTTCATGGAGTTTCTTCATTGTTTGGGCACGCTTGACAACGTCCATATTGGCACGTTCATGAAGTGGTAGTGGAAGGATATCGAGCGCGGTTAGAGGCTCGAAACCATAGACGATCATGAACGGGCTCCTCATGGTGGTGGAGTGCTTGGCGCGGTTGTAGGCGAACTCGGTGTGTGGAATACATTCCTCCCAGTCTTTAAGGTTCTTCTTTATCAACACCCGGAGTAGGGTGCCAAGGCTTCGATTGACGACCTCGGTTTGTCCATCGGTTTGAGGGTGCGAGGCGGACGAGAAGAGGAGCTTGATGCCGAGCTTGGCCATGAGTGTCTTCCAGAAGTAGCTCATGAATTTGACGTCGCGGTCGGAGACGATTGTTCTTGGTACACCGTGTAGCCGAATTATTTCCCTGAAAAACAAATTTGCTACATGTGAAGCATCATCGGTCTTATGGCACGGAATGAAGTGTGCCATTTTGGAAAAGCGATCCACTACCACAAATATAGAATCATGTCCATGTTTACATCTAGGCAAGCCTAACACAAAGTCCATGCTAATGTCCGACCAAGGTGCATGAGGAATAGGCAATGGCATATAAAGACCAAAGGGGTTGGACTTAGACTTAGCTTGGATACATGTAGTGCATCGTTGGACGTGGCGCTCCACGTCGCGCTTCATCTTTGGCCAAAAGTAGTGAGTGGAGAGCATGTCATATGTCTTGTCACGGCCAAAGTGACCCATAAGGCCTCCACCATGGGACTCTTGAAGAAGCAAAATTTGGAGAGATGACTTCGGAATGCAAAGCTTGTTTTGTTTGAAAAGAAAACCCTTATGCAAATAGAAATCATCAATCCCTTTGTCTATGGAACATCTTGCGAAAATTGGTCCAAAGAAAGGGTCGGACACGTACAAAGATTTGATGTCATCAAGACCCAAGACATTTACTTCGAGCCGTGTAAGAAGGTTTGTGTTTTTGCGAGACAAGGCGTCCGCTACCACATTTTCTTTGCCCTTCTTGTATTTGACAATGTAAGGAAAAGACTCCATGAACTTAACCCATTTGGCGTGCCTTTTACTAAAATTGGCTTGGCCCTTAAGATACTTCAACGACTCATGGTCGGAATGGATGATAAATTCTTTGGGCCAAAGATAGTGTTGCCACACTTGAAGGACACGAACCAAGGCAAAAAGCTCTTTGTCATAAATGGGGTAGTTTAGGCGTGCGCCATCAAGTTTCTCACTATGGTATGCAATAGGACGCCCATTTTGCATAAGGACACCACCAAGGCCAATACCACTAGCGTCACATTCAATTTCAAAGGTTTTTGCGAAATCCGGTAATGCAAGAAGTGGGGCTTCGGTGAGCCTCTTTTTGAGATCATCAAATGCCTTTTGTTGTGCTTTTCCCCAAACGAACGTGACATTTTTCTTGGTCAATTCGTTGAGGGGGCAAGCAATGGTAGAAAAGTCTTTCACAAAACGACGGTAAAAGCCAGCCAACCCATGAAAACTACGAAGTTCACTAACATTGGTCGGTATGGGCCAATCTCGTATGTCCTTAACTTTTGAGACATCAACTTCAATGCCATTAGAAGACACAACAAAACCAAGGAAAATCAGCTTGTCTTTTGCAAAAGTGCACTTTGGGAGATTAGCATAAAGATTTTCATGACGAAGGATTTGAAGGGCCTCCCTAACATGAGGAACATGCTCCTCTAGTAACTTGCTATACACAAGGATGTCATCAAAGTAAACAACGACACTCTTTCCAATGAGAGATCTCAAAATATGGTTCATGAGGCGCATGAAGGTAGATGGGGCATTTGATAGGCCAAAAGGCATAACCAACCATTCATAGAGACCAAGCTTGGTCTTGAAGGCGGTTTTCCACTCATCACCCTCGGCCATGCGAATTTGATGGTAACCACTACGAAGATCAATTTTCGAAAATATAGTAGCTCCACATAACTCATCAAGCATGTCATCAAGACGCGGTATAGGATGACGATAACGCATGGTGATAGCATTTATTGGACCGCAGTCCATGCATAACCGCAACGTATCATCCGTTTTTGGAACTAGAATAACAGGGACCGCGCTTGGGCTAGTGCTTACTTGGATCAAACCTTTGGAGACGAGTTGGTTGATTTGTCGCTCTATCTCCTTTGTCTCTTCTGGGTTTGTGCGATACGCGGCGCGGTTTGGGAGTGGGGCGCCGGGTATGAGGTCGATGCGGTGCTCGATTCCACGAAGAGGAGGAAGGCCATGAGGAAGCTCTTCGGGAAATACATCTTGGAATTCCTGCAAAATAGCCATCAAAGAAGGAGGAACATTTGTCAAGTCATTAGTTCCTTGCGCTAGTCCCTTGCATACAAGGACATAGTGCAAGATGGATGGGTTATTCCGCACTTCTCTCATCTCACTTTTGGTGGCAAGAACACTCTTAGTTTTTCCACTCGAGTTTGTCTTGTGGCACTCACTCACTATAGTGTGGTTCTCTCGCTCACCACTCTTCTCACAAGGTGTTTTTGTGTATTGCTCCCTCGCTAAAGCCTTTGCATTGTCCGCAATTATTTGGCTAGGAGTCATTGGTTGCAAAACACAAGTTTTTTCAAGCCATTTGAAGGTATAAGTGTTTGAGTGACCATCATGAAAAGAACGCTTGTCATATTGCCACGGCCTTCCGAGCAACATATGGCAAACCGTCATTGGGACCACGTCACATTCGACCGTGTCCTTGTAGGGTCCAATTGAGAACGTTACCGAGACGGTGTGCTTGATCTTGACGGACCCTTGGTTACTTAGCCATTGTATATGGTAGGGGTGTTTATGCGGATGGAGGGTGAGGTTGAGTTTCTCACACAATTCCGTGCTTGCAAGATTGTGGCAACTCCCTCCATCGATGACAACTTTGATGGACTTCCCATTGATGCCGACACAAGTTTGGAAGATGTTCGAGCATTGTTCTTCATTCTCATTGGCTTGGGTAGTTAAGACCCTTGTGACCACAAGCGATGGACTTGCGTCATGCTCACACACAAGAAGTTCTTGGTCCTCTTCCAAATGTTGCCTTGTCATGGCTTCCTTGACCCTTGCATCAAACTCTTCTTCCCTCAAGTATTCTTCATCGCCGTTGTCATGGATGAACAAAACTTTCTTGTTTCCACATGCGGCCAACTTGTGTCCTTTGCCTCCACACTTGTAGCATTCACCATTGAATGGTTGATCATCCCTTGTGTATTTGCCACTTGGGGGCTGTTTTCCTTGAGGAAGTGTTGGCTTGAAGGGAAGCTTGGTGGTATTTGAGGAGCTTCCACTTGGTGTTGTTGGAGTAGTGGTTGGTTCTTGCTTGTAGGTGAAGTACGTCTTTGGCTTGTTATACTTGATGTCCTCTTGCACTTGACGCCCGGCCTTTGATGCAATGTGCACAAGCTCA
Organism: Avena longiglumis; assembly: GCA_030063025.1. Taxonomy (NCBI): domain Eukaryota; kingdom Viridiplantae; phylum Streptophyta; class Magnoliopsida; order Poales; family Poaceae; genus Avena; species Avena longiglumis. The sequence goes on from CP125977.1 coordinate 314,955,078, forward strand.
ACCATGTTGTTGTACTTTTGGAACTCGGTGATGCGCTTGATTTGATGGTTCAAGCCATTGATGATGCAACCAGACCTACGGTCATTACTACATCAAGGTCTCCAACTTATGCCAAGTCGTCATGGACTCCAAAGGTGAATTCGTTCCTCTATGCGAGCCCACTTCCTACCCTAGTGAATGGCATGCTACTTCATACTCCGTCACATATGCATGATAGGTTCACACCGACCAGCACGGAGGCAAGGGAGGAAGCCCGGAACATCAAGCCCGACAAGACTGAGGCTTGGAAGAGGAGACGGAAGAAGACATGTCGATAGCTGCCAGGTCCAAGCGGTACTACCGGTTGTCGGAACCGGTACTACCGGTCAGCGGTACTACCGCCCCCTTCTACCGCTCGCTACTGACGGCTCCAACGGATGCTCCAAGACCGCAAGCGGTACTACCGGTGATGACCGGTACTACCGGTCCTAAGTCCGGTACTACCGGTCATGTCTGCCTGCGCGCACCAGTTGGGCCACAGCCCATGTATTCCCCTTTACTTACCTATTCGCCTAGTTTATCCCCAAACTACCCTTGTTTAGTGGCTGGCCTATAAATAGAGCCCCCACCCCTCATGTATCCCTTAGGCATAGATGATAGACTAAAGAAAACCCCCATTGTGGAATCTCTAGTTTTGCCTCATCCCCTTACCAAGGGGACCGACTATCGTCACCAACCTCGATTGGACTTTGCATCACGCATCCATCATTGAACAAGGCCTTGGAGTTCGATGTCTCGTCTCCAAGTTGTCAAGACCCTCCCCAAAGGTGTTCTTCCCTCTCCGATGTGGATTTGAGGGAGCACGTTGACCGATCTTTCCTTGCGAGGATTCTATCGGACGATGGCGCTCGGGAGCAATCGGCCTTGTATCGTGTGAGTTTTGCGTGTGTTCATCGTGTTCTTCGCGAGGTGTGTGTTCGCTTCCGCTACCTTCTCCCTTTCCCCTCGCTTTCCCATCGATTTGACCACGAGATCCGTGAAGATCGGGCACCCAAGAGGTTAACCCCTCCATCATCTGGTATCAAGAGCTTTTGGTTGCCACGGATTTCTCATCGATTTGGTCTTTTCCCCATAAATTCGAAAATTCCACTAAAAATAGCACCAATTCTTGTTTTGGATCGATCTGTGATTTGAGTGCATTTTGGTAGGTTTTGATCCGTGGATTGCTTGCTAAACTTGTTGATCTACCTTCCTTTGCGTTCCCATGGCCTAATTCCTTGATTTCCCCCATCGATTTGGTGTTTTTCTTGAAGATTTTCCGCCCAAATCACCCCAAAATCGCGAAAAAGAGTCAAAGCTGGGAGTTTCAGGTCCAAGCGGTACTACCGGGTCCAAAATCCGGTACTACCGCACTTAACCGGTACTACCGGGCCCAAAAGACCGGTACTACCGCCCTGAGATCCAAACAAGAGGTTCCAGATTTCAGCCTCTCACCGTTTTGAGCATAACTTTTGCATACGAACTCGGATTTTGGTGTTCTTTAGCTCGTTTCGAAGAGGAGAAGGAGCTCTACATCATCATCCACGTGGTTCATGCTATATACTCCGTCCAAATTCCGTGAGCAAGGTGGAATCCAACAATAAAGGGTGAAGATCGTCGACGAAAGGTATAAACATTCCGCGACTTCTCCCCACTTGCATTCCTTTGTGAACCCCACTATCTTTGCGAGCAACAAACACCTATTGAGACTAGTTCCTCTTCTGATTGCTTGGGCGATACGCATTTGATACCTTGTAGATTCCGAGCAAACATTGTGAGCGCTATCTCATATAGTTACCTTGTATAGTTGTTGGCACAAGGAAGAGGCAAGTGAAAATAAAAAGAAAAATAGAAAGAAAAAGAAAAAAATAGAAAAAGGAAAAGAGAAAAAGAAAGAATGATACATGTGCCTTATAGAATAGGAAGCGCAAGCTCGATGAACATCATATAGGTGGTACTTATTGTGCATATCTTGTAGCCCACCAATTTTGTGCAATCGAACTAGCGTCTCTCCTTGTACTTGTGTGACACGAGCTTATAGTCTTTGCTAAATAATCATTTGGTTCTTAGCTCACTTTCTCCGTCGCACAAGTCCCATTTATCCCACTGTGTGTGTTTCCTTGTACATATTTCCTATCTTGTGGATTAACTTGTTTGCTTTGTGATCATTGTGGTTCTTTACTTGCCATTACAACATCTTGATTTCGGATTTGTTCTTGACATGCCACATTCCATACATATCTACCATAGGCCTTGTGTGTGTTTGTTTTTTGGTTCGTAGTTGGTTTTGGTGTTCTGCGTGAACTTCACTTTTCTTGGTTTATTGCTCTCAAGTGTGGCCACTTGCACGATACGATCTTCCAAGGTAAAGTAAGGTTCGACGTTGTATCCCTAACACCCTCTACCACTTCCATATACACCGCTTGGTCTTGTGCATCATGTCTAGGGACTCCGGAACCGAGGATGATATCTATGAAGAATCCATGATGAGCCACCATGACTACGACTCCACAAGTATAGAGGATATGACGGAGCACAACACCGACAATGGCTCTGCATGCTTTGAGGACCCGGAGCACTACACCTACGACGACTCCACATGCATGGAAGACATGGAGCTCTACGTCGACAATGGCCCCTCATGCATGGAGCCCATGGAGCACTACACCGACAATGGCTCCACATGCTTGGGTGATATGGAGTACTACACCAACAACTACTCCCCAAGCATGGACGACTTCGAGTGCGACATCGATGGCCGCTCGCCAAGCATGGAGGACACGGAGAACTTCATCGACTTTGATGGCTCCTCCATGAGCCATGAAGAATTCCTCCACCGTGTGGAGATGGAAGCCTACTACGCCAAGCAAGAGGAGGCGCATCATCAAGATTCCATGACCTTCAAGGCCAAGCGTGCAACACCAAAGGGCACCACCTACTTCGATGATCCACCTCCAAGGCGACATGTGCCACCACCTAGATGGCGTCAAGCGCCACCATCTCAGAGGCACCAAGCTCCATCACCTCCAAGGCGTCAAGCTCTACCATCTCCAAGGCGCCAAGCTACATCACCTCCAACGCGCCAAGCTACAACTCCTATCCAAACAAGAGTGGCTTCCAAACATCATATGCATCAAGAGGCGCCAAGAAACAAGACTCTTCATCGACAAACATCCTCTCATGAGCATTGCCACCATAAAGAGGATACAAGACATCGTCAAAGGCATCTTCGCCACCAAGACGAAGAATCCGGGATGAGCACCAACCATAATGCTCAATCAAGCTCAAGAAGGCACCACAAGCACAAGAAGAGTGCCAAGGCAAATGATCACCGTCGCGAGCGTCATGTGGATGACCAATTGCTTCACCAACATCAACCATCGGCAAGTCACACCAATGACCTCCGTCGACACCGTCACAAGGCACCTTCAACTACCTCCACGCCATCAAGCTTCAATGCCTACGCTTGACTTCCACAACCTCGCCAAAGAGGAAAATGTAGACCTCTACTTCGCCAAGTTGGATAGCATGAGCCTACCTCACACCACTACTACGCGATGGCCACGAGACGGTCGAGCATGGGATTTTCCCTTCGACCATGGAGGAGAGCAATGATGCCCATCTTATGGCATCCAACCTTGGAGGCGACAAGGTCAAGAATGGTGAGCATGGGATTTTCCCTTCACCAAAGGAGGCGCATGGAGTTGAGGAAACCGAGCCTACCCCCATATGCTTGAGTGATGATGTGGTACCAATCCCATGTGAGTATGAGAGCCACTTAGCCCACTTGAGTGAGACCAAGAGTGAGATGAGTGACTCCACCTTATGTGAGATTGAGTGCTTCCACTTGGAGGGCATGAGTGATACTCCTAGTGAGTTGAGAGTGGTAGTTGATAGGTCAAGTGAGACCATTTCGATTTCTAACAACTTACCCTCTACCTCTAGTGTGTTCTCTTGTGTTGTGCTAGGTTCCATGGAGGAAGACGCCCGATGCTATGAAGCAATGATGCCTCGAATGGATAAGATGTACATGGTAGATGCTACGCCATGGATACATCAAGAAGATGACGTCGTCCACAAGGAGGCCACTACTTCCACAACACCCACTTCATATGAGAGGTATGACCAATGTAACAATAAGGGTGTTGATGATGCCATGATCCCACTAGTGGACATGATGAATTGTGAGGATATGCATGCTATGGATGATACTTGTGACATTACATATGCTTCATCCACTTCCCATGTGATGATTTGCCTTTGCATAATATTGATCATGTGGAATTGTTTGATTGCGATATCATTGCCATAAACATGCCATGCTATGCATCTTGTGTGTATCCTCCAATTGCTATGGACATGCTTTGTCATGCTAGTCATTCAATTTTTCCCGTTGCTTGCCATAAGATGAATGCTTGCAACAATGTTGACCACATGCGTTATAATGAGATGGCCCCCATAGCTTTCTCAATTTTTGGAGATTTTGATGATTGCCATGATAAGCATGTTCCCCACTTGCATACTCACCATGCATCTATTTCATACTTAATTGACATTAATGGTGATGTGCACAAGAAGAGATACGTCATGATGGATGATGTGTATCTCTACCATGCACACACGTTCTTCCGTTTGTGTTTAATGTGTGTAGGTACCCGCATTATCATGTCAACCTCGGTTGAGCACGAGTTGACAAAATGAGCTCTTGAGAGCATCCCACAAGTGAGTTCAAGATCGAACCCAGCTCTGATACCTTTTGCATGCTTTGCATCTTTCATGTTGGCAAATTGCTCTTTCCTATGGTTTGATTGCAAGCATGTTAATGGTATTATCTTCCCTTGTGACATAAGGACCACTTGCTCTTTCATTTGGTTTGTTTGCAAACGTAATACTTTTGTTTTGGATATGCTTCCTTGTGTGTTTTTGCCAAATTCTCCTATTCTTGCATCAAAGATGTTGTTTGAAATTTGGATCCAATGCTTTGAATGCTCCACTACTACGTTATATGGAGTTTTTGAGTTTCCACATTTGGATGATGTTCAAACGATTTCCATGCACTTTGACCTTGCATATGCATTCCATTTACTATACATGCATTGTACTAATAGTGTTGTGAACAAGAATGGACATGCCACTTTTGACATGCTCCTCTATCACGCACGAAAATATGTTGCTTGGTCTTTGTTGTGTGAAGGTACAAGTGCATACACGTCAACCTCTACCAACCACGTGTTGACAAGAAGAACCGAAGAGAGTTACCTATGGCCACCCTTCATCGAGCTATCTCTACAAGCTAAGGTGACTTCCTTCTACTTGAGGACTCATGTAATAATCTTCATGAATTGGCTACGCTTTGAGTGTTGCTTTGCTTTTGTTGTGAGCTTTGTAGGCTTCAAGGAAAGTGAAGGAACATTGCAGTGTTGTCAAGTCAATCTTCCCGAGGACGACTATATGGTGAACCCGGGATCAAGAAGGTCTCTCGAGCTTCTACTTTGTGATGAGCATGTAGAGTCGAGGACGACTCTTTTTGAAGGGGGGGAGATGATGCAGCCCGACCTACGGTCATTACTACATCAAGGTCTCCAACTTATTCCAAGTCGTCATGGACTCCAAAGGTGAATCCGTTCCTCTATGCGAGCCCACTTCCTACCCTAGTGAATGGCATGCTACTTCATACTCCGTCACATATGCATGATAGGTTCACACCGACCAGCACGGAGGCAAGGGAGGAAGCCCGGAACATCAAGCCCGACAAGACTGAGGCTTGGAAGAGAAGACGGAAGAAGACATGTCGATAGCTGCCAGGTCCAAGCGGTACTACCGGTTGTCCGAACCGGTACTACCGGTCAGCGGTACTACCGCCCCCTTCTACCGCTCGCTACTGACGGCTCCAACGGATGCTCCAAGACCGCAAGCGGTACTACCGGTGCTAGAGCGGTACTACCGGTGATGACCGGTACTACCGGTCATGTCTGCCTGCGCGCACCAGTTGGGCCACAGCCCATGTATTCCCCTTTACTTACCTATTCGCCTAGTTTATCCCCAAACTACCCTTGTTTAGTGGCTGGCCTATAAATAGAGCCCCCACCCCTCATGTATCCCTTAGGCATAGATGATAGACTAAAGAAAAACCCCATTGTGGAATCTCTAGTTTTGCCTCATCCCCTTTACCAAGTGGACCGACTATCGTCACCAACCTCGATTGGACTTTGCATCACGCATCCATCGTTGAACAAGGCCTTGGAGTTCGATGTCTCGTCTCCAAGTTGTCAAGACCCTCCCCAAGGTGTTCTTCCCTCTCCGATGTGGATTTGAGGGAGCAGGTTGACCGATCTTTCCTTGCGAGGATTCTATCGGACCAGTGGCCGCCGTTCGGGAGCAATCGGCCTTGTATCGTGTGAGTTTTGCGTGTGTTCATCGTGTTCTTCGCGAGGTGTGTGTTCGCTTCCGCTACCTTCTCCCTTTCCCCTCGCTTTCCCATCGATCTGACCACGAGATCCGTGAAGATCGGGCACCCAAGAGGTTAACCCCTCCATCAATTGAGGAAGCGTGCCATTGTTTGTTCATCACGCTCTTCAATGTTGGAACGGATCATGTTGAGCTCCATTTGCTTGAAGTACTCTTATACGGTCTTTGTCTCTTAACTAAGCGTTTGAAGCTTGTTGAAGAGGTCACGCATGTAGTGCGAAGGAACAAAGCGGGATCTCATATGGGCCTTCATATCTTGCCAAGTTGAGATTGGAGGCTCTTCTTTTGCTTCTCGAGCGAGTTGGACTTGTTCCCACCAAAGGTTGGCATACTCATCGAACTTGAGGGATGCCATGGCCATCATCTTCTCATTGCTATAGTTGTGCATGCGGAAGATCTTGTCAACCTTGAGTTCCCACAAGAGATATTCTTCGGGTTCATTGGAACAGGTGAACTTGGGCATGGTGAATTTGAGCTTGCCGAAAGTTTCTTCTCCATTGCGGTTCCGGTTGCGGCGGTTGCCATGATTTTGGCGGTCATCATCATCATCCGAGCTCTCATGTCTTGCTTGGTGATGGTTGCGTGGCTCTTGCGGTTGGTGAGGTGCCGCGTTTGGTGGTGGAACTTGGTTTTGACGATGAGCTTGGGGAGCTTGCTCGTGTTGTTGGCACGGTTGAGGACGAGGAGGAGGTTGATGGTCCTCACGACGAGCTTGGGGAGCTTGCTCTTGTTCTTGTCGTGGGTGATGCCGAGGAGCATTGTCTTGAGCCATGTGGCGAGGAGGACGTCGAGCCGCATGCGCAATGGGCTGCTCTTCTTCTTCTTGATGTGGAGGGGGCTCGTCATGATGATCATGTTGCCGACGTTGACGATCATGTCGATGATGACGCCTTGGTGGATCTTCGAGTGCTTCACGTCGACGGTGATCTTGTTCGTCCTCTTAGGATGCTTCACTTGTTGTTGAAAGGACATGTCGACGGCGATGGGCTTGGTGGTCCATGTGAGGTTGCTCTTGTTGAATCACAAGTGCCGTTGGTTGTGGCCGGTTCGCTTCACGTCTTGGAGGTCTTGCGGAGAGGTCACCATCATAGCTTGACGTTGCGGCGTGTCGCGGAGATGGTACCGCTTAAGAAGAGCTGATGGATTGAAGAACGGGTCCATCCCGGTGCCTTGAAGCGTGACGGCGAGGTGCACTTGATTCACTTGAGGAGTGCCGAGATGAGCTTAAGTTGCGCGAGCGTGGCCTTGCTAGCCCATCGATGAGGCGTTGAAGCTTCTCATCCGTTGAGGCGAGGGCGCGACCAAGAGCTTCATTTTGATGACCGAGGTTGTGTTGCATGGCATGCATTTGGCCTCGGACTTCTTCGAAGCGGTTGTCGATGTTCTTGAACTCGACGCGGGCTTCGCTAAATTGTTCATCTTGGCGCCGCTCAAGAGCTTCACAACGGTAGTTGAATTCTCCTCGGACCTTCCAATGGTCCCATCTTGTCATGAATTGTGTGTCGTCCTCCGGGGGTGGTGGTTGGGACGGTTCGCCATTCCTGTCCATGAAGCAAAGCCGACAAGGGTTGTATATATAGAGAGGAAAGGTGTGTAGAGTTAGCCTCTTACCTCACCTTGGAGATTATACCAAACCAATTGCCACAAAAATGAGCGAACAACGTGCAAAGTGAAATGGCAAAGAAACTCACACACAAATATGCTACCCTCTCAAAAGCTTTTGGTGGAAGGTTAGGATTGTGGAAAGCCAAACGAAACGATCCAAGCAAAAGGTTGTTGTTCTAAGTGGTAAAGAACCAAAGATCAAAAGCAAAAGGGTACGATCTACAAAACACGGAAGAACGCACACGTGGAGAAAAATGGGGTTAGCACGACTATGAGAATGAGCACAAAAGGTCCTAACGAAGACTACGCTCGGTTGTCGTGCCAACTCAAGGAGAGACCACAACTCGTTTGCCAAAAGAGGATAAGCAATAGATTTGTGCACTTGCCTTGGTGCACTCTTTCTTCTCTCTTTTTGGCGTACAAGCTTGGTATTCTCTTTGTATTGGGAGACTATGTATCTTTTCTATTTTTCTTTGTTATTTTTTTTAATTCTTTTTCTTTTTCTCCCTTTCTATGCTATTATGTTAACTTTTGTATTTGGCCTCACACTCTCACTTTCCAAAGGCAAGTGCACAATGCTTAGACAAACACAAAATGAGTTGCTCTCATAGGATAGATACACACAAAGGAAGATATGGGGCTGTCAAAGTGGCGCAAGTTATACCTTTGGTATTGTTGACGACTTGCAACCGTTGGTGGGGGGAAGATGTTCGAGTGTCGCGGTGTCGTTGAGCGCGTGGTGACTTTCATGCGGAAGTTGTTGTGAAAATGGCGACAAACACGCGAAACACGAACAATGAAGTGGAAAAGTCAGCAAACGAAGTTGAGACGTCAAAGGAGCAAAGAAACACGGTCAGAGGCGGGCGGTAGTACCGCCAGGAACAACCGGTAGTACCGGCGAGCGGTAGTACCGCTTGTGCGGCCTGTAGTACCGGTGATTATCGTTATACCGCTCGCACAACCGGTAGTACCGCTAGGCGCGAAACTGGAACGAGATCAACTTGACAAAATTCTCAAACTCGTGGTGATCTGACCGAATGGCTGGTGATGTGGACATCCCTTCTATTGATACAACCGTTGTACCTATAGCAACACACATACAAGAACCCATCACAAGATCTCGTGCCAAACAACTTAACTATCAGGTACTTTCGTTTCTTGGAACTATTCCTCACATACATGAGAATATGATGCTGCCTAAATCAGATGTATTTCTTACTCTTAGGAATGATGGACCAAGCATGGATGAAAGGGACAAGCATTGGAGCATGGCCATGCATGGAGATGACAGCAAGCGTGTGATGATCCGAGAGAAGGCCGCGGATGAAGATTTCAGAACTTTGAGGCCACCATAATGAAGAAAGAAGGCTTGGACGAAATATTCAAGATCAATACTTTACGAATTCGTCCATAGCTTAATATGGTCTGTGACACCTTTTATTTTGGGCTAGGCCCATGTAATTTTCGCAGGATTTTAATTAGCCACTTTTTAGAGTCCGTATTTGAGGGGAAAAGGACTTCTAGGGTTGGATTCGGCCACCACTTCCATGGCTGGCCGAAACCCCACCTTGCCATAAATACTCCCCATAGCCGACCCCCTAGACTCGGATTTTGTTTAGACATTAAGTTAGCCATAGTCGCAACTTCGCTAAGGCTCGAGCGTCGCAGAGGCCTCTTGTACTTCGCACCTATTCAGGATCCCACCTCTTCAATAAAGCTTTCCTCTTAATCCGCAATATCTTGATTGCAATATTGGTTCTTACTTGTTCTCGATTTCAGGTAGGAATTAAGACCCTCATTGGTCGGTGATCGTGCTCCTTGAGATCGGTAACCTCCAGGAGATTGGCCTAGCGATTGCATTGGCGCTCGTGCTCGCGCGTGTAGTCGGATCGTCAAGCCCGAACTGCACCAAATCGATTATCATCATCTCATCGAAAGATCGGACACCTTTTCCCTATCAAGTTGTATCAGAATTGAGGTTGCTCGGTGAGATTTTACTTTTTTTCGTAGATTAGATCTGTTTTTACCTATAACCCACGAAAAAGCCAAAAACACAGTTAGAGTTTAGATCCATCCCATAACCAATCTACGCCTCGCATTATCTTTTCAGCTTTTGCATTGTTGAATTTGTGTCTACATCGTCGCGTCGAGTTGCTGGTCTTAGTGTCTCGTCCCTTCGAGTTTCGAGTTCTGATCATAGTAGTCACCGCCACACTCGCCGATCACCACCACCATATTCCGCCACCATATTCCGTCGCCATATACCCTGCCACCATAAACCCTAATACTCCGCCACCGCCTTCCTACCGCGACACAGATCCGATCAGTTTTCCTGCCGTGGTACGAGTCCGAGTTGAGTTATTGTCTCCAAGTTATTTCTTTTTACTTTCCTTCTTTGTTGTTTCCGTGTTAAGCTAAAGTCCGTGTCGAGCTAAGAGTCTGGTCGTAATTCCAGAAGGAGAGCAAAAAAAAATCTGGCTATACTAGTTTTCGACCCCGGGGATCACTTTTCTCCATCGGCCGTTATAGCGATATTTTTTTGGCGCTGGCGTTCCGGAGCAAAATAAAAAAAATCGAATTTTTTTTTGGGGCTAACCTATTTTTAGGCCCCGTAGATCAGTTCTAGACTCTCGCCATCATAGTGATTTTCCACCTCTCGGTTCACTTTTCAGGGTGCCATATCATACATTGCTTGTTGTGTCGCGTCGTGACATCGTTGGTGATCTAGGCTCGCGTCTCTAGTACGGTCTAGCCTAGGACCAGCACAGTACCATCGTTGAGCATTCTTTCAACTTTTGCATTGTTGTTTTGATAATTGCTAACCCCCCTTGCTAAGCCTTCCCAGAGCTCCACAAATATTCTCCACGTGCGGTGTCTCGGCTCCTAGTAATCGCTTGGTTCAATCTCTGGACCCACTGATCCTCGCGGTTTCACATCGCCTTTTCCTGCTGTTTGGTAAGAACTTGTAAGAGCTTCGTATATTGCTTGACGGATTACGCGTGACTTCCACCATATTTCCGTACTATATACCTGTGCTTTCTAAGGACTAACCATGACAGATACTTCGCGGAACCCTGCCACAATGACGAACGAAGAACTACATGCCCACTTCTCCGCGCTCTTGGTCAGTCGCGCTGAAGACGTGGATACGCGCCTCGGGGAGTTTGACACCAAGCTCACCAACGCCGTGGACAAGATCGATGGACTTGAGAAATCCTTCAACGCCAAGCTTGACGTTCGGTTCAAGGAGCTTTTGAACCGATTGCCCGCACCCGCACCCGCACCCACATATGGCGCACGGCGCATTCCGATTACGGGTCGGACTGCAGGTTCGGCCGCCACCCGGCGGCTACATGCCGACGCACCTCGACTTCCATGCCGCTGCTGTGACATTGGGGACAGACAACGGGTACTACTACGACCCCAACGACGACGATCTGTTTGACGAGGAGGTTGAACAATCTCCACAGGTACCTGCTGGCCGTCCCCGACATTATTACCGCAACGCTCGACCACCGGTACGTGATGATGATCATGTTGCAAATCTTAAATTAAATATTCCATCTTTTGAGGGTAAATATAATCCTGATGCATATCTTACATGGGAGATGGAAGTAGAACAACGTTTTGCATGCTTAAAATATCCTGAGAATATGCGTGTTAGTGCTGCTACATGTGAATTTACTAAATTTGCTTCCCTTTGGTGGTCTGAGTATTGTCGTTTAAATACTACTACTATTCCTAGTACTTGGACTGCTTTAAAAACTGCTATGCGTGTTCGTTTTGTACCTCCCACTTATCAACATGATTTACTAAAGAATCTGACACGTTTAGAGCAAGGGAAGAATTCTGTAGAAGAGTATTATCAGGAATTGCAAACGGGGATGGTTCGGTGTGGTCTTGTTGAATCTAATGAACAAATGCTTGCACGTTTCTTTGGTGGATTAAACAAGGACATTCATCACATCTTAGATTATAAGGAATATAATTCTATCACTCGTTTGTTTCATCGTGCTTGCAAAGCTGAACGTGAAGTGCAGGATCGCCAAACACCATGGAGGAGGACTAATAATTCTGCAGGTCGCACATCCACTTGGACATCCCGACAATCAGCGCCTCCTCGTGATTCGCCACGGGCTACTACCACATCCAAGGCCACCACAAGATTTCCAGCTGCTCCTCCACCATCATCCAATGCTCCTGCTCGTAGTGCATCTTGTATGGCTTCCACGGGTAAGACAAAGGATATACAATGCCGCAAGTGCTGGGGTTTTGGTCATATTGAGAGACAGTGCAAAACACAAGTGTGATGATGGTGTGAGAAGATGGTCAGTATGATTCAGCGAGTGACTTTGATGAAGATACACTAGCCCTTATTTCTGCTCGAGGTGGAGACAATTCTGATGCTGATGAAGAGACAGAGGTAATGGGAGTCAAGTCGATCAATATAGGAGCTTAATTACACAACGTGTGTTGAGTGTGCAATTGAGCAAATCTGAGCAAGATCAACGCCACAACTTGTTCCAAACACGTGGTGTTGTGAAGGAAAGAGCTATACGGATCAGCATTGATGGAGGGAGTTGTAATAATCTGGCCAGTGTTGACATGGTAGAGAAGCTTGCGCTTCCAACAAGACAACGCCCACATTCATATTACATCCAATGGTTTGAGAGTTCTCGCAAGATCAAGGTAACAAGAACGGTACGCGTGCATTTTACTATTGGTACATATTCTGATTTTGTTGATTGTGATGTTGTACCTATGCAAGCTTGTTCTTTGTTACTTGGTAGACCATGACAATTTGATAGACAATCTGTTCATAATGGCAAAACTAATCACTATTCTCTTATGCATGATGGAAAGAAAATTGGTCTAAAACCTATGACTCCCGAACAGATTTTAAAAGATGATCTTGCTAGAGCTAGTAGAGCTAAAACTGAGGAGACAAATAAAAGTGAGAATCAGATTGTTGCTGCAGATTTTATACCACCAAAGAACACTAAATCTGATTCTACACATGCTACTGAAATTCGTTTGAAGAGTCCATGTATGCTTGCAAATAAAATTGATATTGCTGAACTAGATGTAAACAATACTCAATGTTACGCAATTGTCTGCAAAGAGGTTTTGTTTTCATTTGAGGATATGCCTCCTTCTTTGCCACCCGCTATTGCTAACCTTTTGCAGGAATATGAGGACGTCTTTCCCACTGTGCTGCCACCAGGACTACCTCCTATTAGAGGAATTGAGCACCAAATTGATCTAATTCCTGGTGCCATGTTGCCCAACCGCCCTCCATATAGAACCAATCCAGAGGAGACAAAGGAGATACAACGCCAAATTCAGGAACTACTCGACAGAGATCATATTCGTGAGTCCCTTAGCCCCTGTGTTGTTCCTATTATTTTGGTACCTAAGAAAGATGGTTCTTCGCGCATGTGTACTGATTGTAGAGCTATCAATAATATTACTATTCGATATCGTCATCCTATTCCACGTTTAGATGACATGCTTGATGAATTGAGTGGCTCTACCATGTTTTCTAAAGTTGATTTGTGTAATGGTTACCACCAGATTCGTATGAAATTAGGAGATGAATGGAAAACAGCATTTAAAACTAAGTTTGGTTTGTATGAGTGGTTAGTAATGCCGTTTGGTTTAACTAATGCACCTAGCACTTTCATGAGATTAATGAACGAAGTTTTACGTGCTTTCATTGGACGTTTTGTGGTAGTCTACTTTGATGATATTCTGATTTATAGCAAATCTTTAGAGGATCATTTGGACCATTTACGTGCTGTTTTCAATGCTTTACGTGATGCACGTTTGTTTGGTAACCTTGAGAAGTGCACCTTTTGCACCAATCGAGTTGCGTTTCTTGGCTATGTTGTTACATCACAGGGTATTGAAGTGGATCCAGCCAAGATTGAAGCTATTGAGAATTGGCCGCAGCCCAAGACGGTCACACAAGTGAGGAGTTTTCTTGGTCTCGCTGGTTTTTATAGGCGTTTTGTCAAAGACTTTGGATCAATTTCCGTGCCGCTGAATGAGCTTACCAAGAAGGATGTGCCATTTGTTTGGGGCGATGCACAACAACAGGCCTTCGTCATATTGAAAGATAAGCTAACACATGCTCCCTTACTCCAACTTCATGATTTTACTAAGACTTTTGAGCTTGAATGTGATGCTAGTGGAATTGGTTTGGGAGGGGTGTTATTACAAGGGGGAAAACCTGTTGCATATTTTAGTGAGAAATTGAGTGGGGCTAGTCTGAACTATTCTACTTATGATAAAGAATTATATGCGTTGGTTCGAACATTAGAAACTTGGCAACATTATCTATGGCCTAAGGAATTTGTTATTCATTCTGATCATGAATCTTTGAAGCATATTCGTAGTCAAGCTAAGTTGAATCGTCATGCAAAGTGGGTTGAATTTATTGAGTCTTTTCCTTATGTTATCAAACACAAAAGGGTAAAGATAATATTATTGCGATACTTTGTCGCTACTGCTACACTTTGTTATCTCAACTTGACTTCAAAATATTTGGATTAGAAACTATTAAGGAACAATATGTGCATGATGCTGAATTTAAAGATGTGTTGCAGAATTGTAGAGATGGTAGAACATGGAACAAGTTCGTCTTCAATGATGGATTTGTGTTCCGTGCTAACAAACTATGCATTCCGGATAGTTCAATTCGTCTTTTGTTGTTACAGGAGGCGCATGGAGGAGGATTGATGGGACACTTTGGTGTCAAGAAGACGGAGGATGTTCTTGCTGCACACTTCTTTTGGCCACGTATGCGTCGAGATGTTGAGAGATTTGTGGCACGCTGCACTACTTGTCAAAAAGCTAAGTCTCGCCTTAATCCACATGGTTTATATATGCCTCTTCCTATTCCTAGTGTTCCTTGGGAGGTTATTTCTATGGACTTTGTTTTGAGATTGCCACGAACACAGAAGGGGAGGGATAGTATTTTTGTTGTTGTGGATCGGTTTTCTAAGATGGCACACTTTATTCCTTGTCATAAAACGGATGATGTTGCGCATATTGCTGATCTGTTCTTTCGTGAAATTGTTCGTTTGCATGGTGTGCCAAATACTATTGTCTCTGATCGTGATACTAAATTTCTTAGCCACTTTTGGAGATGTTTATGGGCTAAGTTGGGGACTAAATTGCTCTTTAGTACTACATGTCATCCCCAAACTGATGGTCAAATTGAACTAGTAAATAGAACTTTGTCTACTATGTTGCGGGCTGTTTTAAAGAAGAACTTAAAATTGTGGGAAGAGTGTTTACCTCATATAGAATTTGCTAATAATCTTTCGCTGCATTCTACCACAAAGATGTGCCCATTTGAGAATGTGTATGGTTTTGTTCCTCGTGCACCTATTGATTTATTGCCTTTACCTTCTTCGGTGCAACATAATTTGGATGCTACACAACGCGCTGAAATGATATTAAACTTGCATAAGACTACTAAAGATAACATTGAACACATGAATGCTAAGTATAAACTTGCTGGGGATAAAGGGAGAAAGCATGTTGTGTTTGATGTTGGCGATCTTGTTTGGTTACATTTGTGTAAAGATCGTTTTCCTGAATTACACAAGTCTAAGTTAATGCCACGTGCTGCTGGTCCCTTTAAGGTGTTAGAGAAAATAAATGATAATGCATATAAACTTGAGTTGCCTGCAGACTTTGGTACGGTTAGTCCTACGTTTAAAATTGCAGATTTGAAGCCTTACTTTGGTGAGGAAGATGAGATTGCGTCGAGGACGACTTCAATTCAAGAAGGGGAGCATGATGTGGACATCCCTACTATTGATACAACCGTTGTACCTACAGCAACACACATACAAGGACCCATCACAAGATCTCGTGCCAAACAACTTAACTATCAGGTACTTTCGTTTCTTGGAACTATTCCTCACATACATGAGAATATGATGCTGCCTAAATCAGATGTATTTCTTACTCTTAGGAATGATGGACCAAGCATGGATGAAAGGGACAAGCATTGGAGCATGGCCATGCATGGAGATGGCAGCAAGCGTGTGATGATCCAAGAGAAGGCCACGGATGAAGATTTCAGAACTTTGAGGCCACCATAATGAAGAAAGAAGGCTTGGACGAAATATTCAAGATCAATACTTCACGAATTCGTCCATAGCTTAATATGGTGCTGCGACACCTTTTATTTTGGGCCAGGACAATGTAATTTTCGCAGGATTTTTATTAGCCACTTTTTAGAGTCCGTATTTGAGGGGAAAAGGACTTCTAGGGTTGGATTCGGCCACCACTTCCATGGCTGGCCGAAACCGCACCTTTTCGCCCTTAAATACTCCCCATAGCCGTGCCCCTAGACTCGGATTTTGTTTAGACATTAAGTTAGCCATAGTCACAACTTCGCCAAGGCTCGAGCGTCGCAGAGGCCTCTTGTACTTCGCACCTATTCAGGATCCCACCTCTTCAATAAAGCTTTCCTCTCAATCCGCAATATCTTGATTGCAATATTGGTTCTTACTTGTTCTCGATTTCAGTTAGGAATTAAGACCCTCGCTGGTCAGGCTGATCATGTTCCCGCATGATCGGTAACCTCCAGGAGATTGGCCTAGCGATTGCATTGGCGCTCGTTCTCGCACGTGTAGTCGGATCGTCAAGCCCGAACTCCACCAAATCGACTATCATCATCTCATCGAAAGATCGGACACCTTTGCCCTATCAGATGTTTATGGGCTAAGTTGGGGACTAAATTGCTCTTTAGTACTACATGTCATCCCCAAACTGATGGTCAAACTGAAGTAGTAAATAGAACTTTGTCTACTATGTTGAGGGATGTTTTAAAGAAGAACTTAAAATTGTGAGAAGAGTGTTTACCTCATATATAATTTGCTTATAATCGTTCACTGCATTCTACCACAAAGATGTGCCCATTTGTGATTGTGTATGGTTTTGTTCCTCGTGCACCTATTGATTTATTGCCTTTACCTTCTTTGGTGCAACATAATTTGGATGCTACACAACGCGCTGAAATGATATTAAACTTGCATAAGACTACTAAAGATAACATTGAACACATGAATGCTAAGTATAAACTTGCTGGGGATAAAGGGAGAAAGCATGTTGTGTTTGATGTTGGCGATCTTGTTTGGTTACATTTGCATAAATATCGTTTTCCTGATTTACACAAGTCTAAGTTAATGCCACGTGCTGCTGGTCCCTTTAAGGTGTTAGAGAAAATAAATGATAATGCATATAAACTTGAGTTGCCTGCAGACTTTGGTACGGTTAGTGCTACGTTTAACATTGCAGATTTGAAGCCTTACTCTGGTGAAGAAGATGATATTGCGTCGAGGACGACTTCAATTCAAGAAGGGGAGCATGATGTGGACATCCCTTCTATTGATACAACCGTTGTACCTACAACAACACACATACAAGGACCCATCACAAGATCTCGTGCCAAACAACTTAACTATCAGGTACTTTCGTTTCTTGGAACTATTCCTCACATACATGAGAATATGATGCTGCCTAAATCAGATGTATTTCTTACTCTTAGGAATGATGGACCAAGCATGGATGAAAGGGACAAGCATTGGAGCATGGCCATGCATGGAGATGGCAGCAAGCGTGTGATGATCCAAGAGAAGGCCACGGATGAAGATTTCAGAACTTTGAGGCCACCATAATGAAGAAAGAAGGCTTGGACGAAATATTCAAGATCAATACTTTATTAATTCGTCCATAGCTTAATATGGTGCTGCGACACCTTTATTTTGGGCCAGGCCCATGTAATTTTCGCAGGATTTTAATTAGCCACTTTTTAGAGTCCGTATTTGAGGGGAAAAGGACTTCTAGGGTTGGATTCGGCCACCACTTCCATGGCTGGCCGAAACCCCACCTTTTCGCCCTGAAATATTCCCCATAGCCGACCCCCTAGACTCGGATTTTGTTTAGACATTAAGTTAGCCATAGTCGCAACTTCGCCAAGGCTCGAGTGTCGCAGAGGCCTCTTGTACTTCGCACCTATTCGGATCCCACCTCTTCAATAAAGCTTTCCTCTCAATCCGCAATATCTTGATTGCAATATTGGTTCTTACTTGTTCTCGATTTCGTAGGAATTAAGACCCTCATTGGTCGGTGATCATGTTCCGCATGATCGGTAACCTCCAGGAGATTGGCCTAGCGATTGCATTGGCGCTCGTTCTCGCACGTGTAGTCGGATCGTCAAGCCCGAACTCCACCAAATCGACTATCATCATCTCATCGAAAGATCGGACACCTTTGCCCTATCAGATGTTTATGGGCTAAGTTGGGGACTAAATTGCTCTTTAGTACTACATGTCATCCCCAAACTGATGGTCAAACTGAAGTAGTAAATAGAACTTTGTCTACTATGTTGCGGGCTGTTTTAAAGAAGAACTTAAAATTGTGGGAAGAGTGTTTACCTCATATAGAATTTGATTATAATCGTTCACTGCATTCTACCACAAAGATGTGCCCATTTGATATTGTGTATGGTTTTGTTCCTCGTGCACCTATTGATTTATTGCCTTTACCTTCTTCGGTGCAACATAATTTGGATGCTACACAACGCGCTGAAATGATATTAAACTTGCATAAGACTACTAAAGATAACATTGAACACATGAATGCTAAGTATAAACTTGCTGGGGATAAAGGGAGAAAGCATGTTGTGTTTGATGTTGGCGATCTTGTTTGGTTACATTTGTGTAAATATCGTTTTCCTGATTTACGCAAGTCTAAGTTAATGCCACGTGCTGCTGGTCCCTTTAAGGTGTTAGAGAAAATAAATGATAATGCATATAAACTTGAGTTGCCTGCAGACTTTGGTACGGTTAGTGCTACGTTTAACATTGCAGATTTGAAGCCTTACTTTGGTGAGGAAGATGAGATTGCGTCGAGGACGACTTCAATTCAAGAAGGGGAGCATGATGTGGACATCCCTTCTATTGATACAACCGTTGTACCTATAGCAACACACATACAAGGACCCATCACAAGATCTCGTGCCAAACAACTTAACTATCAGGTACTTCCGTTTCTTGGAACTATTCCTCACATACATGAGAATATGATGCTGCCTAAATCAGATGTATTTCTTACTCTTAGGAATGATGGACCAAGCATGGATGAGAGGGACAAGCATTGGAGCATGGCCATGCATGGAGATGGCAGCAAGCATGTGATGATCCAAGAGAAGGCCACGGATGAATATTTCAGAACTTTGAGGCCTCCATAATGAAGAAAGAAGGCTTGGACGAAATATTCAAGATCAATACTTTACGAATTCGTCCATAGCTTAATATGGTGCTGCGACACCTTTATTTTGGGCCAGGCCCATGTAATTTTCGCAGGATTTTAATTAGCCACTTTTTAGAGTCCGTATTTGAGGGGAAAAGGACTTTTAGGGTTCGATTCGGCCACCACTTCCATGGCTGGCCGAAACCCCACCTTTTCGCCCTTAAATACTCCCCATAGCCGACCCCCTAGGCTCGGATTTTTTTTAGACATTAAGTTAGCCATCATAGCAACTTCGCCAAGGCTCGAGCGTCGCAAAGGCCTCTTGTATTTCGCGACTATTCAGGATCCCACCTCTTCAATAAAGCTTTCCTCTTAATTCCGCAATATCTTGATTGCAATATTGGTTCTTACTTGTTCTCGATTTCAGGTAGGAATTAAGACCCTCGCTGGTCAGGCTGATCGTGTTCACGCAGGATCGGTAACCTCCAGGAGATTGGCCTAGCGATTACATTGGCGCTCGTGCTCGCACGTGTAGTCGGATTGTCAAGCCCGAACTCCACCAAATCGATTATCGCCATCTCATCGAAAGATCGGACACATTTGCCCTATCAACACCTTAAAGGGACCAGCAGCACGCGACATTAACTTAAACTTGCGTAAATCAGGAAAGCGATCCTTACGCAAATGTAACCAAACAAGATCTCCAACATCAAACACAACATGCTATCTCCCTTTATCCCCAGCAAGTTTATACTTAGCATTCATATGTTCGATGTTATATTTAGTAGTCTTATGCAAGTTTAATATCATTTCAGCGCATTGTGTAGCATCCAAATTATGTTGCACCGAAGTAGGTAAAGGAAATAAATCAATAGGTGCACGAGGAACAAAACCATAGACGATCTCAAACGGGCACATCTTTGTGGTAGAATGCAGCGAACGATTATAAGCAAATTCTATATAAGGTAAACACTCTTCCCACAATTTTATGTTCTTCTTTAAAACAGCCCGCAACATAGTAGACAAAGTTCTATTTACTACTTTAGTTTGTCCATCATTTTGGGGATGACATGTAGTACTAAACAGCAATTTAGTCCCTAACTTAGCCCATAAACATCTCCAAAAGTGGCTAAGAAATTTAGTATCACGATCAGAAAAAATAGTATTTGGCATACCATGCAAATGAACAATTTTACGAAAGAACAAATCAGCAATATGCGCAGCATTATCTGTTTTATGACAAGGAATAAAGTGTGCCATCTTAGAAAACCGATCCACAACAACAAAAATACTATCCCTCCCCTTCTGTGTTCGTGGCAATCCCAAAACAAAGTCCATAGAAATATCTCCCAAGGAACACTAGGAAGAGGAAGAGGTATATATAAACCATGTGGATTAAGGCGAGACTTAGCTTTTTGACAAGTAGTGCAGCGTGCCACAAATCGCTCAACATCTCGATGCATATGTGGCCAAAAGAAGTGTGCTGCAAGAACATCCTCCATCTTCTTGATACCAAAGTGTCCCATCAATCCTCCGCCATGCGCCTCCTGTAACAACAAAATACGAACAGAACTATCCGGAATGCATAGTTTGTTAGCACGGAACACAAATCCATCATTGAAGACGAATTTGTTCCATGTTCTACCATCTCGACAATTCTGCAACACATCTTTCAATTCAGCATCATGCACATATTGTTCCTTAATAGTTTCTAATCCAAATATTTTGAAGTCAAGTTGAGATAACAAAGTATAACGACGCGACAAAGCATCATCAGTAATATTATCTTTACCCTTTTTGTGTTTGATAACATAAGAAAAAGACTCAATAAATTCAACCCACTTTGCATGACGACGATTCAACTTAGCTTGACTACGAATATGCTTCAAAGATTCATGATCAGAATGTATAACAAATTCTTTAGGCCATAGATAATGTTGCCAAGTTTCTAATGTCCGAACCAATGCATATAATTCTTTATCATAAGTAGAATAGTTCAGACTAGCCCCACTCAATTTCTCACTAAAATATGCAACAGGTTTTCCCTCTTGTAATAACACCCCTCCCATACCAATTCCACTAGCATCACATTCAAGCTCAAAAGTCTTAGTAAAATCAGGAAGTTGGAGTAAGGGAGCATGTGTTGGCTTATCTTTCAATATGATGAAGGCCTGTTGTTGTGTATCGCCCCAAACAAAGGGCACATCCTTCTTGGTCAGCTCATTTAGCGGCGCGGCAATTGATCCAAAGTCTTTGACAAAGCGCCTATAAAAACCAGCAAGGCCAAGAAAACTCCTCACTTGTGTGACCGTCTTAGGCTGCGGCCAATTCTCAATAGCTTCAATCTTGGCTGGATCCACTTCAATACCCTGGGATGTAACAACATAGCCAAGAAACGCAACTCGATTGGTGCAAAAGGTGCACTTCTCAAGGTTACCAAACAAACGTGCATCACGTAAAGCATTGAAAACAGCACGTAAATGGTCCAAATGATCCTCTAAAGATTTGCTATAAATCAGAATATCATCAAAGTATACTACCACAAAATGTCCAATGAAAGCACGTAAAACTTCGTTCATTAATCTCATGAAAGTGCTAGGTGCATTAGTTAAACCAAACGGCATTACTAACCACTCATATAAACCGAACTTAGTTTTAAATGCTGTTTTTCATTCATCTCCTAATTTCATACGAATCTGGTGGTAACCACTATGCAAATCAACTTTAGAAAACATGCTAGAGCCACTCAATTCATCAAGCATGTCATCTAAACGTGGAATAGGATGACGATATCGAATAGTAATATTATTGATAGCTCTACAATCAGTACACATGCGCGAAGAACCATCTTTCTTAGGTACTAAATTAATAGGAACAACACAGGGGCTAAGGGACTCACGAATATGATCTCTGTCGAGTAGTTCCTGAATTTGCCGTTGTATCTCCTTTGTCTCCTCTGGATTGGTTCTATATGGCGCGCGGTTGGGCAACGTGGCACCAGGAATTAGATCAATTTGGTGCTCAATTCCTCTAATAGGAGGTAGCCTTGGTGGCAGCTCAGCGGGAAAGACGTCCTCATATTCCTGCAAAAGGTTAGCAATAGCGGGTGGCAAAGAAGGAGGCATATCCTCAAATGAAAACAAAACCTCTTTGCAGACAATTGCATAACATTGAGTATTGTTTACATCTAGTTCAGCAATATCAATTGTATTTTCAATCATACATGGACTCTTCAAACGAATTTCAGTAGCATGTGTAGAATCAGATTTAGTGTTCTTTGGTGGTATAAAATCTGCAGCAACAATCTGATTGTCACTTTTATTTTTCTCCTCAGTTTTAGCTATACTAGCTCTAGCAAGATCATCTTTTAAAATCTGTTCGGGAGTCATAGGTTTTAGACCAATTTTCTTTCCATCATGCATAGGAGAATAGTGATTAGTTTTGCCATTATGGATAGATTCTCTATCAAATTGCCATGGTCTACCAAGTAACAAAGAACAAGCTTGCATAGGTACAACATCACAATCAACAAAATCAGAATATGTACCAATAGTAAAATGCACGCGTACCGTTCTTGTTACCTCGATCTTGCGAGAACTCTCAAACCATTGGATGTAATATGAATGTGGGCGTTGTCTTGTTGGAAGCGCAAGCTTCTCTACCATGTCAACACTGGCCAGATTATTACAACTCCCTCCATCAATGATGATCTGTATAGCTCTTTCCTTTACAACACCACGTGTTTGGAACAGGTTGTGGCGTTGATCTTGCTCAGATTTGCTCAATTGCACACTCAACACACGTTTTGTAATTAAGCTCTTGTATTGATTAGCAGCTTCAGCTCCCATTACCTCTGTCTCTTCATCAGCATAAAAATTGTCTCCATCTCGAGAAGAAATAAGGACTAGTGTATCTTCATCAAAGTCATTCGCTGAATCATATTGACCATCTTCCCGCACCATCATCACACGTTGTGTTGTGCACTGTCTCTCAATATGACCAAAACCCCAGCACTTGCGGCATTGTATATCCTTTGTCTTACCCGTGGAAGCCATAGAAGAGGCACTACAGGCAGGAGCATTGGATGATGGTGGAGGAGCAGCTGGAAATCTTGTGGTGGCCTTGGATGTGGTAGTAGCTGGTGGAGAATCACGAGGAGGCGCTGATTGTCGGGATGTCCAAGTGGATGTGCGACCTGCAGAATTATTAGTCCTCCTCCATGGTGGTTGGCGATCCTGCACTTCACGTTCATCTTTGCAAGCAAGATGAAACAAACGAGTGATAGAATTATATTCCTTATAATCTAATATGTGCTGAATGTCCTTGTTTAATCCACCAAAGAAACGTGCAAGCATTTGTTCATTAGATTCAACAAGACCATACCGAACCATCCCCGTTTGCAATTCCTGATAATACTCTTCTACATAATTTTTCCCTTGCTCTAAACGTGTCAGATTCTTTAGTAAATCACGTTGATAAGTGGGAGGTACAAAACGAACACGCATAGCAGTTTTTAAAGCAGTCCAAGTACTAGGAATAGTAGTAGGATTTAAACGACAATACTCAGACCACCAAAGGGAAGCAAATTTAGTAATTCACATGTAGCAGCACTAACACGCATATTCTCAGGATATTTTAAGCATGCAAAACGTTGTTCTACTTCCATGTCCCATGTAAGATATGCATCAGGATTATATTTACCCTCAAAGGATGGAATATTTAATTTAAGCTTTGCAACATGATCATCATCACGTACCGGTGGTCGAGCGTTGCGGTAGTAATGTCGGGGACGACCAGCAGGTACCTGTGGAGGTTGTTCAACCTCCTCGTCGAACAGATCGTCATCGTCGGGGTCGTAGTAGTACCCGTCGTCTGTCCCCAATGTCGCTGCAGCGTCACGCGGAAGTCTCGAGGTGCGTCACCGCAGCAGAGCCGTCGGGGTGTGGCGTAGAACCAGCAGTCCGACCCGTGATCGAATGCGTCGCACCGTGCACGGGAAAGGGCAATCTGTTCAAAATCTCCTTGAACCGAGCGTCAAGCTTGGCGTTGAAGGATTTCTCGAGTCCATCGATCTTGTCCACGGCTTGGTGAGCTTGGTGTCAAAATCCCCTAGGCGTGCATCCACGTCTTCAGCGCGACTGACCAAGAGCTCGGAGAAGTGAGCATGTATATCTTCGTTCGTCATGGTGGAAGGGTTCCGCGAAGTATCTATCATGGTTAGTCCTTCAAAAACACAGGTATATACTACGGGAATATGGTGGAAGTCACGCGTAATCCGTCAAGCAATATACGAAGCTCTTACAAGTTCTTACCAAACAGCAGGAAAAGGCGATGTGCAACTGCGAGGATCAGTGGGTCCAGAGATTGAACCAAGCGATTACCAGGAGTCGAGACACCGCACGTGGAGAATATCTGTGGAGCTCTAGGAAGGCTTAGCAAAGGGGGTTAGCAATTATCAAAACAGCAATGCAAAAGTTAAAAGAATGCTCAACGAAGGTACTGTGTTGGTCCTAGGCTAGACCGTACTAGAGACGCGAGCCTAGATCACCAACGATGTCATGACGCGACACAACAAGCAATGTATGAATGTATGATGATATGGCACCCTGAAAAGCGAACTGAGAGGTGGAAAATCACTATGATGGCGAGTGTCTAGAACTGATCTACGGGGTCTAAAAATAGGTTAGCCCCAAAAAAAAATTCAAAATTTTTTTATTTTGCTCCGGAAAGCGCGCAGACGCCAAAAAAATATTGCTATAACGGCCGATGGAGAAAAGTGATCCCCGGGGTCGAAAAAACAGTATAGCCAGAAAAAAATTTCGGAGGCCGTTCCAGACTTTTTTTTTGCTCTCCTTCTGGACTTACGACTGGACTCTTAGCTCGACACAGACTTTAGATTAACACGGAAACAACATAGAAGGAAAGTAAAAAAGAAATAACTAGGAAACAATAACTCTACTCGGACTCATACCATGGCAGGAAAAGTGATCGGATCTGTGTCGCGGTAGGAAAGCGGTGGCGGAGTATTAGGGTTTATGGTGGCTGGGTGTATGGCGGCGGAATATGGTGGCGGTGATCGGCGAGTGTGGCGGTGACTACTATGTTCAGAACTCGAAACTCTAAGGAACGAGACACTAAGACCAGCAACTCAACGCGACGATGTAGACACAAATTCAATAATGCAAAAACTGAAAAGATAATGCGAGGCGTGGATTGGTTATGGGATGGGTCTAAACTCTAACTGTGTTTTTGGATTTTTTGTGGGTTATAGGTAAAAACAGATCTAATCTACGAAAACAGTAAAATCTCACCGAGCAACCTGAAATCTGATACCACTTGATAGGGCAAAGGTGTCCGATCTTTCGATGATATGATGATAATCGATTTGGTGGAGTTCGGGCTTGACGATCCGACTACACGTGCGAGCACGAGCGCCAATGCAATCGCTAGGCCAATCTCCTGGAGGTTACCGATCCTGCAGGGAACACGATCAGCCTGACCAGCGAGGGTCTTAATTCCTACCTGAAATCGAGAACAAGTAAGAACCAATATTGCAATCAAGATATTGCGAATTAAGAGGAAAGCTTTATTGAAAAGGTGGGATCCTTTATAGGTGCGAAGTATAAGAGGCCTCTACGACGCTCGAGCCTTGGCGAAGTTGCTGCGATGGATAACTTAATGTCTAAACAAAATCCGAGTCTAGGGGAACGGCTATGGGGAGTATTTAAGGGCGAAAAGGTGGGGTTTCGGCCAGCCATGGAAGTGGTGGCCGAATCCAACCCTAGAAGTCCTTTTCCCCTCAAATACGGACTCTAAAAAGTAGCTAATTAAAATCCTGCGAAAATTACATGGGCCTGGCCCAAAGTAAAAGGTGTCGCAACACCATATTAAGCTATGGACGAATTCGTGAAGTATTGATCTTGAATATTTCGTCCAAGCCTTCTTTCTTCATTATGGTGGCCTCAAAGTTCTGAAATCTTCATCCGTGGCCTTCTCTTGGATCATCACACGCTTGCTGCCATCTCCATGCATGGCCATGCTCCAATGCTTGTCCCTCTCATCCATGCTTGGTCCATCATTCCTAAGAGTAAGGAATACATCTGATTTAGGCAGCATCATATTCTCATGTATGTGAGGAATAGTTCCAAGAAACGAAAGTACCTGATAGTTAAGTTGTTTGGCACGAGATCTTGTGATGGGTCCTTGTATGTGTGTAGCTATAGGTACAACGGTTGTATCAATAGAAGGGATGTCCACATCAGAAGTTCTCCACGAACAAATTTCAGCGAGCACCCCGGTGAATCGGTTCTGTCATCGAACATTCCGGCGACAATTCTGGCGACGCCGAAATCACGACCGGAATTTCCGATGCCAGCACCGGTTCGTCGGCTGTTTTGCCGAAAAACCATCAGGCCCCAAATTTTGATTGTTTCCTTTTGGGTTTTGTTCGTGTTTCGATGCGTGTCACCAAAACTAACTTCAAGCTTTCGCAACATCTATACATACCACACTCTTCGAAACCACGACAACCGAACATCTTCCCCAACATCGGTCACAAGTCATCAACAATACCGAAGGTATAACTTGCACCACCCTTGTATAGCCTTTCTTCCTTTGTGCAAAACCTAACCTATCGAGAGTGGCTCATTTTGTGTTTGCCGAAGCATTGTGCGCTTGCCCTTGCGAAGTGATAGTGTAGAGGCAATAACAAAAGTGACTCCATAGCATAGAAAGAAATGAGATATAAAAAAAGAGCAAAAGAAAACGAAAGATACCAATACAAAAGAGAGTCCAAAGCTTCTAAGCAAGAGTGCGAGTTAGAGCAAGGCAAGCGTGCAAATCTGTTGCTTCTCAATCTTGTTGCAAACGAGCTACGGTCTCTCCTTGTGTTGGCACGACACCGAGCTTAGTCGTCGTTAGGACATTTTGTGCTCATTTTCATAGTCATGCTAACCCCATTTATCTCCACGTGTGTGTTTTCCCCGTGTTTTTGTAGATCGTATCCTTTTGCTTTTGATCTTTGGTCCATTACCACTTTTGACAATAATCTTTTCGTTTGGTTGTTCCATTTGCTATCCACCTTTCTAACCTACCACAATAGGCCTTTGTATGTGTGTGTCTTGTGTACTCTCTATTCGCTTTGCTCTCGGCAAGAACAATCTTTCCAGTTTTTGACTCTGGTGTGGCAAGGTAGCAATTACTATTCCACCAATCTCACCCTATCTTCCAAGTGTCTTTGTACACCATGTCTAGGGCAAGTGAAGCTAGTGGAGATAGCAACTTCAACAACCAAGACGGTTTTGCCACGCGCCACAACTTATGGGCCCAACGCCAAGAATTCAATACTCAATTTTAGCGACTTGAGCATCGTCTTGATGATACTTTTTGAGAATTTGAATACCATGCACAGCAATGTCAAGAGGATCACCACGCGCAATTCCAAGCTCTTCACCAAGATATTGCCAACCTTGGAAACCGATATGGTCATCGTTCAAGCTCGTCAAGTTCCTCCCGCACGCACTTCTCAAGTCGACATGGCGAGTCTTCAAGGTTAAACTCCCACCACGGAGAACTCCACCACCATAATGGGGACCAGTAATCTCGTCATCGTCATGCTCAAGCGGTGGACCCAAATGCTCCTCAACCTCAACAAATACACCAAGAGCATGGTCCACCACCACACCAAGCAATCATCTACATGAAACGCCCTCAGGAGCTCCATGATGAAGCAAACCACAATGATAGGCGTGGCCATCCTCCTCATGACCACCATGTGCATCTTTAACACAATCAAGCACCGGCATGGGATACAAGTGATGATGAGGATGCACGCCAAGCTCGACGCAACAACCGACATGCACAACACCACCACTGACACCGACAAGCGATGAATGTCAATGATGTCGAGAAAAGGCGAAGAAGAGACTTCGAGCATCACCAAGCTCATCCCCCACAACAACCTCAAGGCAATCAAGATCCTCCTCCGCCGCATCCACACCCTCCAAGTGACGCAAGTATGCACCATGAACGGCACAACAACCACCATGAGCGTGATGATGGCAAGTTTGGGAAGCTTAAGTTTGTTATGCCCAAGTTTGAAGGAGAAGAAAATTCCGATGCATATCTTGAATGGGAGCTCAAAGTTGACAAGATCTTCCGTGTCCACAAATTTTCTGAAGAGAAGAAGGTTGCAATGGAATCTCTTGAGTTTGAGGACTGCGCCAATATTTGGTGGGAATACTACCAAAGCAATTGTGAGAAGGTAGAAGAACCACCGGTCACCACTTGGACCGAGATGAAGAACGTGATGTATGCAAGATTTGTCCCCGAGCACTATCGCCAAGATCTCTTTGATAAGCTACAAAACTTGAAGCAAGACACAAAGATAATTGAAGAGTTGTACAAGGAAATCGAGATGACTATGATGCGAGCCGATGTGAAGGAGCTCGAGGAGAAAACGATAGCATGGTTCCTCAATGGTTTGAGCCGCCCAATATGCAAAATAGTTGATTTCCAACCTTACAAGACTCTCGTGAACCTTCTTCACCAAGCAACCAAGGATGAGCGCCACTTGTAAAAGGATAATTCTTATGAGAAGCAAAGGGCGTACTTCGCTTCAATGAACGTGAATGACCCCTCCAAGCTAACAAACCAAGCACCAAGATCCTCCAACCAATCCAAGACACCTATGTCATCCTCCTCCAACACAACAACGGATAATCAAGTAGTTTGCTATAAGTGTGGAGGAAAGGGCCACAAGTCTTATGAGTGCATCAACACAAGAGTCATGCTAACGGATGAGAACGACGCAACATACTCCATGAGCGAAGATGAATATGAAGCCTTGAGTCAAGCCGCTATCTCAAAGGATGCCGCAATGCAAGATGAGGACACTCTTATATGTGAACATGATCCAAGTCCCTCACTTGTCATCGCCCAAGTCTTGATGACCAACTCCATCCCTAGAGAGGACCAACACCTCAACATCTTCCAAACTCGAGTCGGAATTGATGGCAAGTCCATAAAAAGTTATCATTGATGGAGGAAGTTGTCACAACCTTACGAGCATCGATGTTTGTGAGAAACTCAAGTTACCATACATGGAGCATCCTCATCTATATCATGTCAAGTGGCTTGATGACAATGGCACCATTCAAATCAAAAACAAGGTCAATGTCTCCTTCAAGATTGGTCCATATCAAGACACCGTCGAATGTGATGTCGTGCCAATGACCGTGTGTCACATGCTCTTTCGAAGACCATGGCAATACGACAAGGGCGCCCTACATGATGGTACCTCCAACCAATACTCCTATAAGTGTAATGACAAGACGTTTGTGCTCCAATCTATGACCCCCTACCAAATTATCGCTTCCAACATGACGTCGTTGCCCAAGATAAAGCAAGCTAAGGATCCTTTGAGATGAGTGGTGAGAGAGTGACCCACCAACACGTGAGTGAGTGCCACAAGCCTCAAATGAGTGGAAAAATCATGATTTGCCACGTCGCATGCCACCAAACGTGAGAAGAGTGATTTGAGTGTGACCCATACTAACAATCCATCATACAACTCTCTCTC
The DNA here is from genome assembly GCA_030063025.1 of Avena longiglumis. Classification (NCBI taxonomy): domain Eukaryota; kingdom Viridiplantae; phylum Streptophyta; class Magnoliopsida; order Poales; family Poaceae; genus Avena; species Avena longiglumis. The sequence goes on from CP125977.1 coordinate 314,985,022, forward strand.
CTTGTCTGTTTTGCAGGGTACACAAACTCACCCACCACCTGCAAGGAACACGATACAAGATCTCCAACCACACCTTGATTGCAAGCTCAACTTCAAGATCTTCAACCAATTTGAACAAGGATACAACACCGGAGATCAAACCACATACATGCTCAAGACCATGGGTACACCTCTCTCCCTATATGATGATGGAATGATGGATGGGTTAACCTCTTGGGTGGCCCGATCTTCACGGATCTTGTGGTCAAATCGATGGGAAAGCGCGGGAAAAAGGAGAAGGTAGAGGAAGCGAACACACACCTCGTGAAGAACACGATGAACACACGCAAAACTCACATGATACAAGGCCGATTGCTCCCGAACGGCGGCCACCGGTCCGATAGAATCCTCGCAAGGAAAGACCGGTCAACGTGCTCCCTCAAATCCACATCGGAGAGGGAAGAACACCTTGGGGAGGGCCTTGACAACTTGGATACGAGACATCGAGCTCCAAGGCCTTGTTCAACGATGGATGCGTGATGCAAAGTCCAATCGAGGTTGGTGACGATAGTCAGTCCCCTTGATAAAGGGGATGAGGCAAAACTAGAGATTCCACAATGGGGGTTGTCTTTAGTCTATCATCTATGCCCTAAGGGATACATGAAGGGGTGGGGTCTCTATTTATAGGCTAGCCACATAAACAAGGGTAGTTTAGGGATAAAACTAGGGTCTGGACGAGCTAGAGGGGTACATGGGCCGAAGGCCCAGCTGGCGGCACACAGGCCCATCTTGTGGGCCGGAGACTCCGGTGTGGTGGGCCGGAGACTCCGGTCTGGGCCGGAGACTCCGATCTATCTCCGGTGTCGTCTCTGGAGGGGCATACAGACTGTCCCCGGGTCGGTTGCTGGTGTCGGTCCGGAGGTCGGTCTGGAGACTACGGTGTAGCAGGACCGGAGACTCCGGTGTAGGCCGGAGACTCTGGTGGTTCAGCCGTGGCTTCTTCCGTCTCCTCTTCCAAGCCTCCATCTTGTCGGGCTTGATGTTTCGGGCTTCCTCCCTTGCCTCCGTACTTGTCGGTGTGAACCTATCATGCATATGTGATGGAGTATGAAGTAGCATACCATTCAATAGGGTAGGAAGTGGGCTCGCATAGAGGAACGGATTCACCTTTGGAGTCCATGGCGACTTGGCGTAAGTTGGAGACCATGATGTGGTAACGACCTAGGTCGGGCTATATCATGGAACTTCATCGAGGTCGACTCGTTTTCAAGCGGGGGGAGATGATGCAGCCCAACACATGGCATTCACCATTGGTCCACATCATGCTACATCAACCATACCCACAAAGGTGAATTCGTTCCATATCTTGCCCTCCTTTGGTTATCATGTGAATGGGATCCTACTTGAGACAAGTGCCAATGATATGACCAGGCCCTTGACCATGACACCAAGAGGATACGACAAGAAGACCCCAGGAACCAAGACCCCCAAGCAAGAGGCGTGGAAGTGAAGGCGAAAGAAGCCTTCTGGAGCCAGGACCGGCGCCACCAAAAGCCCCGCCGAAACATCCGGTGCCAGCCCGGCGAACCGGAACCCCCGCTGGAACTCTCGGCGACACAACCGGCGAATCGACCTCCCCGCCGAAATAGCATACTGTAAGCCCTTCCGGCAGCCGACCGAGAAAACCGGTCGTCGCCGGAAATGTCGGCGCCAACTCCGGCATCGCCGGACTTACCGCCGGAATACCTAGTCTGCATGTTGTGAAGTGTTTGATGCCCAGAATATTCCCTCCCACCTACCCCTTTGCCCTTACTACTAGAAATAGCCCCCTTGTGGCTCACATCTAGTTGGAGTTGATGATGAATGAAGGCTTGTTCCTAACCCTAGATGGGAACCCCTCTCTATAGTTGATCTATGAGTTGTACAAGGCCCTGGAGTTCGGTGTCTATCTCCAAGTCGTCAAGACCTTCCTCAAGTGTTTGGTCTCTCCTCATCAAGGATTCTAATAGTACTAGGTCTCTCCCCCTTTGGGATTCTACTTGGTTGGTACACTACTAGAGAAAAGCCTATCCGAGGCGCACCAAAAAGCCTATCCGAGGCGCATATCACATGTGCCTCTAGCTTCAAGCCTCGGGTATTCTTATGCGAGGGCATATGTGAAGTATAGGAGGCGCATATCATATGCGCCTCGCATATGTTTCAGAATGCGCCTCGGGTATTTATAGTATATGCGCCTCGCATATGTTTCAGAATGCGCCTCGGGTATTTATAGTATATATGCCAGATATGTTTCGTAATCGCCTCGGATATTTATAGTATATGCGCCCGTAATATTTTCAAATTCAAGTTTTACGCACCACTATAAATAATATACATGATATTCAAATATACAATATAGTCCATGTAATTTTTCAGAACTTGCATTTTGCCAAAGCATAATAGAACCAACATGAATACAAAGACATTACACATCAATCATGACATACAAGTTCATACATCAAGTGTTTGTGCCACAAGTTCACACCTCCGAGTACAAGTTCACAATCACATTACACCTTCGAGTACAAGTTCACAATTCACATTACAACTCCAACGACGTAGCTCTACCTAGATGAAGTAGAACACAACCTACAATGAAGAGCAACAAGGTGGTGATCACGAGGAAGTTCCTCCACTTCTTCCTTCCATGCCTCCTCCACTTCTCTCCGCCACCTCTACTCTCATAGCCTTGGTAGTCATGTTGCAGAAGTTGTTCACTTGCTTCCGGTCTTTCCACTCCTCGTACACACCTGGAACCCGACCGATGTACACGACATAACACCTCGGCATCTCCTACACATAATAAAGATGATATTACTTATGTCAGTGGAAAGCAATAGCTAGCAGTTCACAAAGATAGAATCATGCATATATATATGTATGGGTGCAACAAAATGTAAGAAATCACGTTCTAATCATCGGCATTTCGAAGAAAGACCAAAAAAAAGCAAACCAAGAATGACTTGGATTAGTGCCTCATACTTAGATTGGGCACGGAAATAACAATGCTCGCTGTTCGATCTCATGCGGCAAGTAGAGTATATGCCCAAATTACTAGTCTACTTGGCACGCAAGATCGAATAGCGGCATAGTCATACACGTGACACCACAACACGTTCTAATCATCGGCATTTCGAAGAAAGAGCAAAAAAAAGCAAACCAAGAATGACATGGATTAGTGCCTCATACTTAGATTGGGCACGGAAATAACAATGCTCGCTGTTTGATCTCGTGCGGCAAGTAGAGTATATGCCCAAATTACTAGTCTACTTGGCACACAAGATCAAACAGCGGCATAGTCATACACGTGACACCACAACACATTCTAATCATCGGCATTTCGAAGAAAGACAAACAAAGCAAACCACAAGAAAGTAGGGAAGCAATGACAAATGAAAAGCAACAAGCACTTAAAATAGTTCGTAACACAAATAACTAGCTAGTGTCTCTCACAATCAAGTTCAACGGTTGACGAAACATATTCTAGAGGTTTTGCTAGGCAAGTTTAACACAGTGATAAGAGTTTACAACACGAGTTCGGAACTAACAGCTAGGTACCCAGGCAATGCAATCATGAAGTCTTCTTTGGCTCTTGAGTCGGCTTTGGGGGGGCATTGATGAAGCCCGACCGAGTTTTCGCCATTTGCATGAACATCCTGCCACACCCGCCGCGCTAAGCGTTCGCCTATCTCCTGTGGACGGCGATAGCCGTGGAAGGTGCCTCCGGCTTTTATGACTCCCTGGTACACGATTGTCGCGATCTCCTCCTAGATGTTGAAGAAGTGTTGCCTGAGGTTGCGAGCTTATATGAATGCAAGATTTTCAGCCCACTTCACGAGGTCAGATGGCAGCGTTTTGGTCTCCATGTCATTGAAGAACGCCTTCATGTGGTAAATGGCGTAGAAGGCATCCTTCCCATCGCCAGTAGCTTGACGCAGCAAACTTCGTCGTGTGGCGAAACACATGCGCCGAACTTTACATGTGGTTTGCCTTGCTTTGACGCCTCCGCCGCGACGTAGCGGTGAGAGCGTCATCAAGAATTTTCTTGATATTGGTGTAGTTTTTTGGATCGCACTATTTGAGTCGAGGTACAAGGCTGTTGAGTGTTTCAAATTCAAGCTTATGAGCACACACCGTCCGATCATCCTCCGTGATGGGATGGTAGGGAAGGAGAATCACATCCTTGTCCGAGTATGTTTGCGGGAAGTTTGAGAGGTAGTCGGTCGCCGATCTATGGCCTCGATCTTCGTGACGTCACACGCATGAAGTAGGGATCCACTATCCGGATGCCCGGATATTGTCTCCGGTGATCTCCATGGCCATATTGAGGAGAACAAATGGACCAGGGTATTGTGCAGTCGAAACCCGTTCAACATGTCAAACAGGTCGGTATGCCGCACGTAGAAGATATCCCCGGGGAGTACAGTGACGAAGCACGGCATATGAGAAGGCACCTTAGCCTTGAAAACGAGGTACGACTGATCGTTGTCGCGAATGCGGCACTGCTCAATTGTGAGACATCCATAATGAATACTACGCGTATGCGAGCCTGCAACCTCGAGCATCGATTTACACATCATCGGTACACCTGCCACGTGCTGCTGATTCCTGGCTTGCCCCACAGCGCCGTCCCGAAAAAGAGGATTTGGATCCTGGCCCCGATCTCCCTTAGGCTTCCTTTTGCGACCCTTCTTGCTCTTTACGGCTTCGGCCACTGCGTTCACCTCACCGACCGTCTTATGGAGGGTGCCGGGGCTGATCAAAGGAACTACTGACCTTGGAGGCTTGGTGAAGGGGACAGGTGGCGGCGTCTCCTGACTAGTTGGGAAGAGACGCACCTTGCAAGGGGGTTTCGCTGGTGCTGGTTGGGTCTCGGCAACTTGATGTGTGCCTGATGGTCCCGGCTCATACAAATAAGAAAACCTTGTGTTAACAAACTGGTCACTGTAGTTCGGGTCAATTTCTTCATCATCATCGGGACTCTATGCCATGTTGTCCAAGTCTCCCATCTTGAAGTCTTCATCATGTGCTGGTTGTGCTGCCTCTAGGGTGATGTTGAGCTGGTCCTCTGTCCCCAAACGGATATGGCTCTTCGGCCATAGGTACAAGTAGCCGAAGCCGGTATTGAGGGCCGCTGTCGTGTCCTCATCATCCAATCCTTGAGGTTGAGAGGGAGGTTCCACTTGCTCGTAGCCCGGAAGCACCATACTGTATTTGACCCTCATCATGTCAGGTGGCATTGTGACATTGTGCATTTTGCGGTTCTCTGGTTGAACAATAGTACCCTTGGCAACATCCATCAACTGGCCGCCCACCCAATGCATTAGAGTGTCTCCCTGCGAAAGATCGACATGTAGGCCGAGCGTTAGAAAAACATAGATCAAGTCATCGGTGTGGTTGAGCCTCCCAACTCTCGCTTTAATTAGTTAGTTACCTTGAGGGCGTCAAACTCGGCCAATGTCGAGGCACCGACGCCGACAGCTTGACCACGCAAGTGGCGAGTGGCTGCTGATGGCACGGTGGTGCGGGCGGCCGCGCGAGCAGAAGTTAAGCTCGAGCTGAGGAGTCTCCACCACCACCGCCCCGCTGGAGGAGTCACCAACGCCTCCGGCCGCCACATTGTCCGATTGGCTGTTGAGGTTGGGAACCGATGGCGGCTGCTACCACCCTTCGCCACTTGTTGTACTTTTCCATGTAGACGGAAGGATGGTGTTGAGCTTCGTTCACTTGTGAATGGACTTGTGACTGGACTTGTTCTTGGAACTTTGTCTCGGCGGTAAATGACCTTGTTCACGGCATCTTGGACTATATTTGGAAAGGCTTCCACTGTTCCTTAGGAGTTTTACCGGCGCTTTCGCCTTCTTGCCCTTCCGCCCGGGTGCCATAGTACTCGGACCATGATATGCCGCCAAAGCCGACCACACGACGGGCCAGGGCCAGGATCGACACTCTTGGTCCGGTTCAGCCTATTAAAAGTGGTGTCCCACTTGGCGACAGCGGTGGCGCCGACAGGATGAGGAGCTCAGTCCTCGTCCTGCGCAAGGAACGCCAAGCATTTGATCGTAAAACAGGACTTCATTGATTAATCATGAATGCAATTAATCGACTTGCATGCAAACTACTTACATATTTTTGCATGAAGTCCGTCACCGGAGCAAAGGGGCCGGGTTCAAGAATAATCGAACCCCTTTCTTGGCACGGGCAAACCGGCCCTGACGAAGTTCTTGCCTGCTCCTCCTTTATGTCGTCAAAGGACGTGTCAACCCTTTGCACGAAAGGCGTCCTCCTTATCCCATTTGGGCCTCATGTCTATAACCGCCGGAGCCGAGATGGTGGGTACCAATGTTTCGGGATCTCATATTCTTGCCCTTCTCAGTCCTGGCCTTGCCCAAGGCGGAGTTACATCTGGCCTTGAAAACATTGTAGTCTTCTTCCTTGACTAGAGGCTCCTTCTTGACGAGCTCTGGATAACTTAGCTTCTCCTCGAAAATCAGATTCTTCACCCGAGCTGATGCAGCCCGTCCTACGACCGCTTCTACATCTACTCCCACAAGCTCCCCAAGTGGACCCATGACTCGCGCCCGAGCCAAACTCCTTCAAGCTAAGGTGAACTCGCTCCTCTCCATGTGTGACTTCAATACACCCTTGGATGGCTTGCTATTTCATTCCCATACCTTGTGCATCATCAGGTACGAAGAGAATAACCCGCAGGACGGAGGAGCACCCGAAGAAGAGACCAAATGCTCTGTCGCCACTACGGACCTGGCGACCGGTACTACCGCTTACTACAGCCCAATGCTACCGCAACCATTGAAGGCCCCGAGCTGCCCAAACGCCTCTGTCACCAAGAAGACTATCAGCTCGGCTCCAGATTACCGGCTATGGTACTACCGCCCCCAACAGAAGGCCCCAGCGCAAGTCCCAGGACGACAAGCGGTACTACCGCCAGAGACAGAGACTTTACGTGATATTTCGGCCCAGCGCCTTGTAACCCTCTCCATATTTCGCTATTTATCCCCAAACTACCCCTGTTTTTGTGGCTGGACTATATATAGCCCCCACCATCCATTGTAAACCCTAGACTTGGATAATAATAGATATTAAGGAAACCCTTTGAGGACTTATATCTATTGGTCTCATGCTCCTACCAAGGAGCACCGGATTATCCACCCACCTCTTGGATCTTGCTTAAGTGCGTTCAAGTTGTACAAGGCCTTGGGTTCTCGGTGTCTCGCCCCTAAGTCGTCAAGATCTCACCAAGCACCTCATCCCCCGTTGTTGGCGTGAGAGAGCGCCCAACACCGATCCTAGGGATTATGTTGGACCGGTTGCCACCGGCGTGAGGAGTAGGCGTGTATCGTGTTTTGGTGTGTGTGTTCGTGGTTTTCATCGCCTTCATCGATTTCATCCCCCGACCACCTCGTTCCCCTCGTTTCTCGTGGAATTCGTGAAAGATCGGGCCAACCCCAGGGTTACCCCCTAACATATTGGTATCAAGAGCACGGTTGATCACGGATTTCCCCCCAATTTTTCTTTTATCCGCCTTAAAATCGAAAATTCCACCAAAAAGAGCCCCAAGTTGCCTTCGGATCGATCTCTGGATTTGGTGTGTTTTTCGTGGTTTTGGTCCATAGATCTGTTGCTTTGGGAATCGATCTATAGCCCCTGTTGTTCCTAGCCAGCCTTTCGGTCAGTTTTCCCATGGATCTGAGGTTTGTGTCAAGTGGATCTCGTTTTTGTTCGTGTTCATCACCGGTACTATCGTTCAGCCGTAAGCATTACCGTCCGGTACTACCGCCCGTAACAAGCGGTACTACCGCCGTCTGGTACTACCGCCTGTACCAAGCGGTACTACCGCCAGTAACAGAAGGTTTTTCCTTCTTCTTGACACCTCATTTTCGTTCGCTGACTTTCCCCCTTTAGCTTGTTCGTGTTTCGCGTGTTTGTCGCCATCTTAACACAAGCTTCCGCATCAACGTCATCACGCGCTCAACGACACCGCGACACTCGAACATCTTCCCCCCACCACCGGTTGCAAGTCGTCAACAATACCAAAGGTATAACTTGCACCACCTTGACAGCCCCATATCTTTCTTTGTGTGTATCTATCCTTTGAGAGCAACTCATTTTGTGTTTGTCTAAGCATTGTGCACTTGCCTTCGGAAAGTGAGAGTGTGAGGCCAAATACAAAAGCTAACATGGTAGCATAGCAAGGGAGAAAAAGGAAAAAGAATAATAAAAAAAGAGAACAAAAGAAAAAGAGAAAAAGCTACATAGTCTCCCAATACAAAGAGAATACCAAGCTTGTAAGCCAAGAAAGAGAGAAGAAAGAGCGCTCCGCGGCAAGTGCACAAATCTATTGCTTACCCTCTTTTGGCAAACGAGTTGTGGTCTCTCCTTGTGTTGGCACGACACCCGAGCGTAGTCTTCGTTAGGACCTTTTGTGCTCATTTTCATAGTCGTGCTAACCCCGTTTTTCTCCACGTGTGTGTTTTCCGTGTTTTTGTAGATCGTTTCCTTTTGCTTTTGATCTTTGGTTCTTTACCACGTAGGACAATAACCTTTTGCTTTGATCGTTTCGTTTGGTTTTCCACACTCCTAACCTTCCACCAAAAGCCTTTGAGAGTTGTAGCATTTTGGTGTGTGCGTTTCTTGCCATTTCACTTTGCACGCTTTTTCGCTCATTTGTGTGGCAATTGGTTTGATATAATCTCCAAGGTGAGGTAAAAGGCTAACTCTCCACACCCTTTCTCTCCATATACAACCATTGTTGGCTTTGCATCATGGACAGGCATGGAGAGCCATCCCAACCACCACCACCTCCGGAGGATGATAACCAATTCATGACAAGATGGGACCATTGGAAGGTCCGAGGAGAATTCAACTATCGTTGTGAAGCTCTCGAGCGGCGCCAAGATGAACAATTTAGCGAGGCCCGTGTGGAATTCAAGAATATCGACAACTGCTTCGAAGAAGTCCGAGGCCAAATGCATGCCATGCAACACAATCTCGGGCATCAAAATGAAGCTCTTGGTCGTGCACTCGCCTCAACGGATGAGAAGCTCCAACACATCATTGATGGACTCGCAAGGCTGGCTCGCGAATCAAGCTCATCTCGCACTCCTCAAGTGATTCAAGTGCACCTCGCCACACGCTTCAAGGCACCGGATGGACCCGTTCTTCATTCCATGAGCTCTTCGCGGTTCCATCTCCGCCACGCATAACGTCAACGCTATGATGGTGACCTCTCGGAAGACCCCAAGGCGCCGGGCAACCGCCACAACCAAGGGCACTTGTGATTCAACAAGAGCAACCTCGCATGGACCACCAAGGCCATCGACGTCGACATGTCCCTTCAACAACAAGTGACGCTCAAGAGGACGAACAAGATCATCGCCGACGTGAAGCACTCGAAGATCCTCCAAGGCCATCATCGACATGAGCGCCCACGCCGCCAACATGATGGTCATGGCGAGCCTCCTACACCAAGAAGAAGAAGAGCAGCCATTGCGCATATGGCTCGTCGTCCTCCCGCCACGTGGCGCACGACAATGCTCCTCGGCATCAACCACGACAAGAACAAGAGCAAGCTCCCCAAGCTCGTCGTGAGGACCATCAACCTCCTTCTCGTCCTCATCCGCGACAACAAAACGAGCAAGCTCCCCAAGCTCGTCGTCCACAACAAGTTCCACCACCAAACGCGGCACCTCAACGACTGCAAGAGCAACGCAACAATCACCAAGAAAGACATGAGAGCTCGGATGATGATGATGATCGCCCAAATCAGGGCAACCGACGCAACCGAACAAGAATGGAGAAGAAACTTTCGGCAAGCTCAAATTCACCATGCCCAAGTTCACCGGTTCCAATGAGCCCGAGGAATATCTCTCTTGGGAACTCAAGGTCGACAAGATCTTCCGCATGCACAACTATAGCAATGAGAAGATGATGGCCATGGCATCCCTCGAGTTTGATGAGTATGCCAACCTTTGGGAACAAGTCCAACTCGCTGGGTTTAAAGAAGAGCCTCCAATTGCAACTTGGAAAGACATGAAGGCTCATATGAGATCCCACTTTGTTCCTTCGCACTACACGCGTGACCTCTTCAACAAGCTTCAAACGCTTAGTCAAGGGACAAAGACCATGGAAGAGTACTTCAAACAAATGGAGCTCAACATGATCCGTGCCAACATCGAAGAGCGAGATGAACAAACAATGGCACGCTTCCTCAATGGCTTGAACAATCCCATCAAGCGTATCACCGAGTTCCAAAAGTACAACAACATGGTTGAGCTTGTGCACATCGCATCCAAGGCCGAGCGCCAAGTGCAAGAGGACATCAAGTACAAAAAACCAAAGACGTACTTCACCTTCAAGCAAGCGTCAACCACTACTCCAACAACTCCAAGTGGAAGCTCCTCAAGTACAACCAAGCTTCCCTTCAAGACAACTCTCCCTCAAGGAAAACAGCCCCCAAGTGGCAAACACACAAGGGATGATCAACCTTTCACCGGTGAATGCTACAAGTGTGGAGGCAAAGGGCACAAATCGAATGCATGTGGAAACAAGAAAGTTTTGTTCATCCATGACAACGGCGATGAAGAATACTTGAGTGAAGAAGAGTTTAATGCAAGGGTCAAGGAAGCCATGGCAAGGCAACATTTGGAAGAGGACCAAGAACTTCTTGTGTGTGAGCATGACGCAAGTGCATCGCTTGTGGTCACAAGGGTCTTGACTACCCAGGCCAATGAAAATGAAGACCAACGCTCGAACATCTTCCAAACTCGTGCCGGCATCAATGGGAAGTCCATCAAAGTTGTCATCGATGGAGGGAGTTGCCACAACCTTGCAAGTACGGAATTGTGTGAGAAACTCAACCTCACCCTCCTTCCGCATAAACACCCCTACCACATCCAATGGCTAAGTGACGAAGGATCCGTCAAGATCAAGCACACCGTCTCGGTGACGTTCTCAATTGGGCACTACAAGGACACGGTCGAGTGTGACGTGGTCCCAATGACGGTTTGCCATATGTTGCTCGGAAGGCCGTGGCAATATGACAAGCGTGCTTTGCATAATGGTCACTCAAACACTTACACCTTCAAATGGCTTGATAAAACTTGTGTGTTGCAACCAATGACTCCTAGCCAAATAATTGCGGACAATGCAAAGGCTTTAGCGAGGGCGCAATACGCAAAAACACCTTGTGAGAAGAGTGGTGAGCGAGAGAACCACACCATAGTGAGTGAGAGCTACAAGCCAAACTCGAGTGGAAAAACTAAGAGTGTTCTTCTTGCCACCAAAAGTGAGATGAGAGAAGTGCGGAACAACCCATCCATCTTGCACTATGTCCTTGTATGCAAGGGACTAGCGCAAGGAACTAACGACTTGACAAATGTTCCTCCTTCTTTGATGACTATTTTGCAGGAATTCCAAGATATTTTTCCCGAAGAGCTCCCTCATGGCCTTTCTCCTCTTCGTGGAATCGAGCACGATCGACCTCATACCCGCCGCCACTCCCAAACCGCGCGCCAGACGCATGAACCCGAAGAGACGAAGGAGATCGAACGTCAAATAAACCAACTCGTCCAAAGGTTTGATCCAAGTAAGCACTAGCCCAAGCGCCCCGTGATCCTAGTCCCAAAACGGATGATACGTTATGTTATGCATGGATCGCCGTCCAATCAATGCTATCACCGTGCGTTATCGACATCCTATACCGCGTCTTGATGACATGCTTGATGAGTTATGTGGAGCCACTATATTTTCCAAAAGTGATTTTCGGAGTGGTTACCATCAACTTCGCATGGTCAAGGTGATGAGTGGAAACCGCCTTCAAGACCAAGCTTGGTCTCTATGAATGGTTGGTTATGCCCTTTGGCTTATCCAATGCCCCATCTACCTTCATGCGCCTCATGAACCATATTCTGCGATCTCTCATTGGAAAGAGTGTAGTTGTTTACTTTGATGACATCCTTGTCTATAGCAAGTCACTAGAGGAGCATGTTACTCATGTTAAGGAGGTCCTTCAAATCCTTCGTCATGAAAAGCTTTATGCTAATCTCCCAAAGTGCACTTTTGCAAAAGACAAGCTGATTTTCCTTGGTTTTGTTGTGTCTTCTAATGGCATAGAAGTGGATGTCTCAAAAGTCAAGGACATACGATATTGGCCCATCCCAACAAATGTTAGTGAACTTCGTAGTTTTCATGGGTTGGCTGGCTTTTACCATCGCTTTGTGAAAGATTTTTCTACAATTGCTTGCCCCCTCAACGAATTGACCAAGAAAAATGTCACGTTCGTTTGGGGAAAAGCACAACAAAAGGCTTTTGATGAGCTCAAAAAGAGGCTCACCGAAGCACCACTTCTTGCATTGCCGGATTTCACAAAAACATTTGAGATTGAGTGTGACGCTAGTGGTATTGGCATTGGTGGCGTCCTTATGCAAAATGGGCGTCCTATTGCTTACCATAGTGAGAAACTTGATGGCGCACGCCTCAATTATCCCATTTATGACAAAGAACTTTTTGCCTTGGTCCGTGTTCTTCAAGTGTGGCAACACTATCTTTGGCCCAAAGAATTTATCATCCATTCCGACCATGAGTCGTTGAAGTACCTTAAGGGCCAAGCCAACTTGAGTAAAAGACACGCAAAATGGGTTGAGTTTATGGAGTCTTTTCCTTACATTGTCAAATACAAGAAGGGCAAAGAAAATGTGGTAGCGGACGCCTTGTCTCGCAAAAACACAAGCCTTCTTACACGACTCGAAGTCAATGTCTTGGGTCTTGATGACATCAAATCTTTGTGTACGCCGTCAGATCCTTTCTTTGGACCAATATTTGCACAATGTTCCATAGACAAAGGGATTGATGATTTCTATTTGCATAAGGGTTTTCTTTTCAAACAAAACAAGCTTTGCATTCCGAAATCGTCTCTCCAAATTTTGCTTCTTCAAGAGTCCCATGGTGGAGGCCTTATGGGCCACTTTGGCCGTGACAAGACATATGACATGCTCTCCACTCACTACTTTTGGCCAAAGATGAAGCGCGACGTGGAGCGACACGTCCAACGATGCACTACATGTATCCAAGCTAAGTCTAAGTCCAAACCTTTTGGTCTTTATATGCCATTTCCTATTCCTCATGCACCTTGGTCGGACATTAGCATGGACTTTGTGTTAGGCTTGCCTAGATCTAAGCATGGTCATGATTCCATTTTTGTAGTAGTGGATCGTTTTTCCAAAATGGCACATTTCATTCCGTGCCATAAGATCGATGATGCTTCACACGTAGCAAATTTGTTTTTCAGGGAAATAATTCGGCTACACGGTGTGCCGAGGACAATCGTCTCCGACCGCGACGTAAAATTCATGAGCTACTTCTAGAAGACACTCATGGCCAAGCTCGGCATCAAGCTCCTCTTCTCGTCCGCCTCGCATCCTCAAACCGATGGACAAACCGAGGTCGTCAATCGAAGTCTTGGCACACTCCTCCGGGTGTTGATAAAGAAGAACCTTAAAGACTGGGAGGAATGCATTCCACACGCCGAGTTCGCCTACAACCGCGCCAAGCACTCCACCACCATGAGGAGCCCGTTCATGATCGTCTACGGCTTCGAACCTCTCACCGCGCTCGATATCCTTCCACTCCCACTTCATGAACGTGCCAATATGGACGTTGCCAAGCGCGCCCACGCAATGAAGAAACTCCATGATGACACACGAGCTACTATCGAGCAACAAGTCCTTCGCCAAGCATCAAGGCTAAACAAGAATAAGAAAGAGATAATCTTCCAAGAGGGCGACCTTGTGTGGATACACTTAAGTAAAGACCGCTTCCCCAAGGAACGCGACTCCAAGCTAAAGCCTAGAGGAGATGGACCATTCAAAGTGCTCAAGCGAATCAACAACAACGCTTATGTCATCGATATCCCAACTTCGAAGTATCTTGTGAGCTCGACATTCAATGTCAAGGACCTCTCACCCTACCATGGAGAAGAGGAAGTTGAGCCGGTTGAAGAGTCGAGGACGACTCTTTCCCAAGGGGGGGGAGCTGATGCAGCCCGTCCTACGACCGCTTCTACATCTACTCCCACAAGCTCCCCAAGTGGACCCATGACTCGCGCCCGAGCCAAACTCCTTCAAGCTAAGGTGAACTCGCTCCTCTCCATGTGTGACTTCAATACACCCTTGGATGGCTTGCTATTTCATTCCCATACCTTGTGCATCATCAGGTACGAAGAGAAGAACCCGCAGGACGGAGGAGCACCCGAAGAAGAGACCAAATGCTCTCACTGCGCAGTACTACGGACTGGCCGTACTACAGCTTATCGCCCAATGCTACCGCCAACGATGTAAGGCCCGAGCTGCCCAAACGCTCTCATCACCCAGAAGACTACCGCCTCGCTCAGATTACTCGGCTACGGTACTACCGCCCCCAACAGAAGGCCCCAACGCAAGTCCCAGGACGACAAGCGGTACTACCGGTCCAGGAACCGGTACCAAGCATCACCGTACTACCTTTTCGCCAGCGGTACTACCGCCAGAGACAGAGACTTTACGTGATATTTCGCCCAGCCTTGTAACCCTCTCCATATTTCGCTATTTATCCCCAAACTACCCTGTTTTTGTGCTGGACTATATATAGCCCCCACCATCCATTGTAAACCCGAGAAGTGGATAAGAAGAGATATTAAGGAAACCCTTTGAGGACTTATATCTATTGGTCTCATGCTCCTACCAAGGAGCACCGGATTATCCACCCACCTCTTGGATCTTGCTTAAGTGCGTTCAAGTTGTACAAGGCCTTGGGCTCTCGTCGTCGCGCCCCCAAGTCGTCAAGATCTCACCAAGCACCTCATCCCCTGTTGGCATGGAGAGCGAGCTTACCAACACCGATCCTAGGGATTATGTTGGACCGTTGCCACCCGTGAGGAGTAGGCGTGTATCGTGTTTTGGTGTGTGTGTGTTCGTGGTTTTCATCGCCTTCATCGATTTCATCCCCCGACCACCTCGCTCCCCTCGTTTCTCGTGGAATTCGTGAAAGATCGGGCCAACCCCAGGGTTACCCCCTAACACGAGCCTTCCAATTTGACAAGGCCTTGGTCATCCTCCCAAGGGCATACTTGTTCACCGGATTCCCTTTGAGATTGTCATTATTATACTTGTTTTCCTCATCACCCGGGAACGCCAGATCTTGGCGTGCGCTTCCGGAAAAGCTGGATGAGGAAACCCTTGTTCTCTTGACCTTTAGGTTCTCCATGTTGATCGCGACGGTGTTCCGGAGGATTGCCGATGACTGGTTAGAGTAACCCCAACAAATTCTTCGGCTCCAAAGGCGCACCTTTAGGGCTCACGCTTGTGATGATGGACCTTTTGAGGTCGACCACGATCGGGTCCGATCCTTCCGAGACTTCTTCGATGCGCTACCACCGTCTGAGTAACTTCACCGCCGCCATCGGTGGTAGTGGCGTCGCCATCGCGCCGCCATCGGCGTCCCATCTCCTCATTGACGAGGTATCCTCGTCCTCCTCCATCTTGTCGTCCCCGGAACAAATTCCGGGCCTCTAGGGATTCCATCTCCGCTTTGCTCCCAAAAGGTCTTCGGCTAGAAGGGCCCGGATCCGACATTTCTAAACACACAAATAAATGAAACTAATAAGCAAAAATTCATAGAAAATTTTGGCATGAACTTTGCTAATTTTCTATGTCTAGGAGTGCCGAAATTCACCGAACGGAAATGAATCAACATTCTGGCGAAACATTGGCAACTCAAAAAGAAAAACCTGCACAAAAAGGATCAAAACACAGCCATCATCACAGCCATTTTGCTAGCATACATACACAAACACCATGTATATATATCATGCTCCAGGCCATACATACACAGAGGCACCATGTATCATCTGTTTGCTTGTCAACAACCTGAGCATGAATAGTACAGTTACCAGGAACTAAAGGAATAAATGATCCTGCAATAGATGGTGTCCTGATCTTCAGGTTCCTGCAATAGATGGTGTCCTGATCTTCAGGTTCCTGCAATACTGTCAGGTTCATAAGTACCAAAAGGCACCTATGTTGATGTTTGGTTGCAAGGTTGCGGATAGCTATGGCTTTATGTTGGTGAGTATCACTTGGTTGGGTTTCCAAGTTATGAAGAGTTCAGCTTGTTTCTTTTGTATTGTACAATTGATTAGCTACTGATATAATGATATGCATCTTATGGTCACCTTATTAAATATTCATGTATTGTTTATTACTCTAGCATCTCATTTATTCCACCATTTTATACTGATATGCATCATATGATCATCTTCCATGCGTATTGCAATCATCGACCACCTTCCAAGCATGCTGGAAAAGTACTCATGAAAATATGTCCTCATGAAAATGAATTTTCCAAACCTTTAGCTAAATTCAGTTTCAGTTCCAGGAAACCTATATATTGAGGTCAAGCTCTTGAACTGTATTATTGGTAGACAGGAAGAGTCACTTTACTGGGTGTCAATTGCCAAGAAATTGTACCAAAAGCCAAATATCCGAAGATAGGATCATGCATACACAGGCAAGTTTTTTCTTTGCATAAAGAGTAGCTGTTACAAGTAGCTAGCCAAGTACACCTGTATCAGTTGCATCTCCTAGGAACAGTTGGACCATAAGCTTGTCACATTTGTTGTACATGATCATACACAAGTAAGTCAGGCTTTAGCTGCTCATTTACTGGCTATTTGTCAATTCTACATTGTAATATCCTTGGAATTTAGAGTAGTGTGATGTACATTTATAATGATTTTATTATTACCCATGCAGGAGTTGGTTTCTTGTTGAGCAACTATAGAATAAAATAGCTCCCAAGACAACACATAGATATTCTAAAAGTTTACAGAAGAGGACGGACAATTCATGGCATTGTGGCATTTTATACAATTCTGGTTGCTTCATGGATAATTAACCAATGGTAATTTCTCTAACTATACTCGTGCTATTTTCAACAGGGATGTAAAAACTGATGAATAATGGCCATCCTTCACCAGAAAATATCTGCAAATATTTATCGTTTCTCGAGCGAGAGCATTTGTGGTGAAGAACATTGTATGTCAATCTGGTGAAGAATATTGTATGCCATCCTTCAGAGAATCAGAGAATCATGCCGGCGCCGGAAGAGGAGGAAATGATTTCAGAAGGGTAGGAGAGGGGAAGAGGCGTGGGTGGCGGCGTCGGGCTCCTCCTCCTTCACGGGGACGGCGGCGTCGGGCTCCTCCTCCACGGGGCGGCGGGCTCCTCCTCGGCGGCGACGGCTTCGATCGATGCGTCGGGCTCCTCCGATCCACTGCGTCGGGCTCCTTCGATCGATATGTGAAGTCTCGTGTCTGTACTAGCTGCTAGTGTGCGACTTGGTCGATGGGTGCCGGTTATGCGAGGCGCATATCGCAAAGTGCGCCTCGTACAATATTACGCGAGGCGCATCTGGGCTAAATGCGCCTCGCATAATATGCACTCCTAGACAAATAGGGCAGTGCGCATGTTTCTATCAACTATCACATAGCAGCCTAGTGGTAACATGCCTTGTCCTTCACTGCTGGCCACCCAAGTTTGAATCCTAAGGGGGCCAATTTTTTGGAAATTTTTTTAAAGGCCAATTTTCATGTAAAAGCATACAAATATGAACTATAAAATATACTACAAATATTTTAAATATTCAAATATTGCTAAAACAACAAAAGTGAGTATTCTCAATGAATGTGTCTTGTCGATACATAATATTCTCAATGCAATATTATTATAACACACACATAATGAAAATTAAGAATGTTTTGATACATAATAGTAGGCCACACACACGACGGTTCTTGACAATGGTTGGAAGCGCTAAGCTTTCTTGACAATGGTCGCCTTCTTGCCCTTCTTTGTCGCGGTTGCATAGGTTAGGTCCGGACGTCTTCACTACTTCTCTTGAACGGAAGTCCTTTCTTAGGTAGGGTTATGGTGTATGGTGTTTGGTTGCCATACCCGCCTTTCTATTCGGTCGCTGCTCGTCAAAGTCTTGCTCGTTGGCGACTCCGTCCATTCCGATAATGTTCCTTTGCCTCTCGACGACAACCCGCTAGGCTTTGACGGGTCTTTGATGTACCGGCATTGGTCGACTTTGCTAGCCAAAACCCAAGGCTCATTTCTTGGGTGCATTCGCTGGTGGTCTTTGACCAGATAACCATCGTGGTGAAATACCGGTCTTCTTTCTCGACGCTCTTGGCCCACCTGACACGGAGCATCGGCACCTTCTCCGTAACATAGTCGAGCTCCCAAATCTCCTCGATCCTTCCATAGTATCTTTCCGGGATGTCGCCGGTGTAGAATATCCTGTTACCCCGAGTTACGGTAATCGCAGTTATTGTCTTTTTCCTCTGTGTAGAACGTGTATCCGTTGATATCGTAAGCCTGATAGGTCATGAGGTTATGCGAGGCGCCCTGTGACAATGAGAATATGAGTTTATCTTCCTCCGAGTACTCGCCATGTGGTGGATTAGCTATGACCTTCTCCCTAAACCACCGCGTGAAACCGGAGTTGTGCTCCTTGATAACATCTTCCTCCCTCGACTGGCGCCTGATCGGCGTAATTCTTCTTGATAAACTCTTTGTGCTCATGTATGTATGGATCAACCACTGCAGTGTTGCAGTAGCGACCAGGTTTGCTCTTTCAAAGTCCTTGGTTCGGCCCGCCATGTCGACATGCTTTGCGCGTCAGCCCTCGCGGTGACCCCATCCAGCGAGCCTCCCGAGGTGCTTGTTGAATGGCATACCAAGAGGGGTCTCGGTTTGAAGAAAGTTCGAGCAGAAAGAGATGCACTCTTGCCGAAGCCGTTTGCTATGCTTCCGTCCGACGGACTTGTTCTTAACGTATCCCTTGATGTGTCCATTGAGCCTTTCGAACGGCATCATGCTTCGTAAATGCAGGACCGAATGACGATATCCTCCACGACATGGAGAAGCGGATGAAGCATGATGTCGAAGAAAGCGGGGGAAATAGATCTCGAGCTCGCACATTATCACCACGATCTTGTCCTCAGCCTCGTGAGTCGCTTAATGCCTATCGACTTCCGAGATGACGCCAAAAAGTTGCAGAGGCCAAACAAGGTTTCAAGGATGTGCTTGTCCATTATACCTCGGATCACCGGGAGTACTGCGTCATTAGCACGGCGACGTCGTGAGACTTCATCCCACAAGCGCCGTCACTGCCTAGCCATCTTCTTATCTTCCCGTAGCGTGCTCGGAAATTTGACTCCGAGGAGGCACTTCATAAACTGTATGGCCCCCTTCTTACTCAGAGTGAAGCATGAGGCCTTGAGCTTGACCTCTCCCTTCTTAACCTTTTTCCCCTTGCGACGACGGCTATTCTGTGTTTCTGTCTCCTCCACCTCGTCCTCCTCCTCATCATCACTAGGTGGTGGTTGAAGTTCATCCCTGATGCCCATATGCTTCAAGTCGTTCCTTGCCTTCGGACCATCTTTGGTCTTGTCGGTGTTAAGGAGGGTGGCAAGCAGACTCTCGCCCACATTCTTCGTGATATGCATGAGATCAAGGCTATGAGGCACGCGGAGGATCTTCCAGTATGGCAAGTCCCAGAAAACAGACCTCGCCTTCCATACCTTCAGCAACGGCTCTGGCTTCTTCTGGGTCTTTCCTGGCGCAGGGCACTCCTTCCAGTTATTCAACAACTTGTAGATTTCCGTGCCACTCTTCTGGTGTGGGATTCCTCGGAGCTCGATCGTCCCATCGAACAGATGTCCTAGCTTTCTCCAGGCGCGATTCTTGGGAAGCCACCTCCGATCCCCAAGGAACACGGTTTTCCCGGACCCGGGATCTTTCTGTAGCTGGCGATACGTTGTATTATCCTTGCACCTAACGCACCCATAGAATCCTTGGACCACCTGCCGCGAGAAGTATCCGTAACCAGGATAGTCTTGCACCGTCGTGATCACCGCCGCTCTCATGTCAAAGTACTCTTGTCTCGAGGCGTCCCATGTACGGGCTCCTTCTTCCCATAACGTGGCCAACTCCTCTTTCAACAACGTGAGATACAGATTGATGTCTGTACCAGGTTGTTTTGGCCCTTGAACGAGCATACTCATGGTTACGCATTTCTTCTTCATGCACAACCAGGAGGGAGGTTGTAGATCCATACAAACACGGGCCAGTGTGTGTGTGCTCTAGCTTCCAAACAGATTGAGTCCGCTGCTCACGCCCACTGAGGTTCCTTGACTCTTTCCCAAAATGTTGGTAATATTGTAGGTCCAATGCCTTCCACTGGCAAGCATCCGAAGGGTGCCTCAACATTTCCTCCTTCTCCGGATCATCGTCTTCCGGCCTCTTTCTTTCTGCGTGCCAGCGCATGAGTTGTGCTTCCTTAGGGTCTCGAAATACGGCGCAAGCGAGGAGTTAGAGGAAAGTACCACACCACCTTCCTAGGAGCTTTCTTGGTCCCTCTCTTGTATCGAGAGGTCTTGCACACCGGACACGTGGTCTTCTCCGCGTCCTCGCCCGAGATGATGCAATCATTTATGCACGTGGTATTTCACGTGCGGTAGATTGAGAGGGCACACGACTTTCTTCGCCTCAGCGATACTAGTCGGACATGTGTTCCCCTTCTTGGGAAGAATATCGTGCCAGAATACAATGTTGTTGTCGAAACATTCGTCGGTCATTTTGTGTTTCACCTTCATCTCCAGAGCCCTAAGCGTTACATTTAGACGGGTATCCCCGTCGTTGCATCCGTCAAACAATGGAGTGACCGCGTCTTTCTCCATTTGCTCTAGTTTAGCCTTCTCTCTACCGGCGGCTCTGGCGTTACTCGTCTCCTTGAGAAGCAGATCTTGGACATGAGGGTCTCGCAACCAGCTCGAATCATGGTCGGCACCACCTTGATCATCTTCGTGTCCATGCCCGACGCCACCTTGATCATCTTCGTGTCCATGTCCGGTGCCACCACCACGATCTTCGTGATCGTGGTCGACGTCTTGATCTTCGTGATCATCATCAGCATCTTGATCTTCGTGATCATCACATATCCATCGAGTGTAGCCATCCATGAAACTACGTCAAGCAGGTGCGACTCAAAGATTCCGTAATCATGCCTTATCGATACATCACCATTCCGACATGGACATCTTATCTCTGTCTTTTTTGCACGTTCCATGTCGGCCCTCGCGCATGTCATCCACCTATCCACGCGGGCTTTGTTGATCAGTGGTCGGACCATGGCCGCCTGCGTGGTACAAAGAGCAAGACAATAATAAGAGCATATATGGACGTGGATAGCCGGAAAAATTCGGCATGACCTCCCCTAAAAAGAGGACATCCGCGAGTGCCAGAAATTCGCCGGAAAAGAATTAAATCGACATTTCGGCGAAACATTGGCATCTCAAATGAAATCCCTGCACAAAAAGTAGCACCACAACACAATCATATAGTCGGTGTCTCGAACGCCAGATACATGCAAGCAACGCCTTCACGCTTCCTCCAACAACGACTTGCGCAAGAGAGCCGGAGGAGAAGTAAATGGACATGTTGTAGATCTAGAGGAGCAAGAGACTTCACTTACATATGGGTGTCAACCAATGGATGTTGAGCAAGCTTCGAAGGTGAATCAATGAGGGAAATGAGGTGGGGAGGAGGAGGGGGGCGACCAGATTTGTTTTGGTAGAGGAGGAAGAAGTGACACAAGTGAGTGGGGTGGTAGTTGCCTCCATGTGCAAAAAGCTGGAAAAAGTGGTGCCAGCTTATGCGAGGCGCATATTGCACAATATGCGCCTCCTATAATTCAAACTATAGGAGGCGCATATAGCAATATGCACCTCGCATATGCGGCCACCTACCAGCGCCCGGGCCCGCATGAGTTACTTGAGGCGCATATGGCCATATGCGCCTCGCATATGGCCATATGCGCCTCGCATATTATCAAATATAGGAGGCGCATATAGCCATATGCGTGTAACACCCTCAGAATCGGACCTATGCAAGTTTGAGCAAAATTCGCCAAACCCGCATAGAAACGATTCAAAGGTGCCCACCAGGCACTTTCGTGCGGGTGGAAAACGAAGTAATAACATTACACAACAGTCCTTGATGGGACCCACAGAACAGATATATATATATAACAGCGACTCAGAGAGTCAAGAATACAGATATAAGATACAAGATACAAATCACCTTGAAAATGGTAGGGCGTCCGACTACGGACAAGAAGCAAATGGGGCTAAGAGCCCTGAAGAATAACCAATGGCGTCCATAACCCTGCCCAGGCCAAGCCGGAAGGGTAACCCTGCTAACGGCGTCGATCTCAAAACCTGCTTAACAAAAGGGGTGCCGACAAAGGGCAAAGCAGAAACAAAGAAGGAGCGTCGATCTGAGGCCAAGACAGCGAGGCTAGAATTGCGGTCCTCGCCTACATAGGTATGGTGGATCAAGCGGCAGCAGATGCACTAAACAACCTATAGAGACTCGATACAATGGCGGCAATCGAGAGGGGTAAGAATGACCTATCCGGATCCAACTCAAGCTAACACCAAACAAACCCATCCGGTGTTTCCTCGAGACCAAACGAGGAAGTCAACCGAGAACTCACGCGGTTGGCGCTTTATTTGTTCGATTATCGTTGCAGCAATTACTAGTCGGTATAGATGATCGTCACGATAAAATAAGCGATGGGCCCTTTTAGTTAACCATTCCGTTATAGTTGCAGCGATTAATCGACATGAATAGCATGAGATAAACCCAAAAACCCAGCAGTTGTTGGTACTTTTATTCACCAATTCGTTGTAGTTGCAATACTTACTAGTCGATACATTTGTCGGCGACAACCAAACAAGCAATTGTGGGCGGTATTAATTAGCCATTCCATTATAGTGAAGCTGATTACTAGTCATTATAAGTCAAATTTAGAGCAAGAACTTTAGTTATGCTTGTCTATGATCGAGATATCGGTGCTCCAAGTCGTCCATATCCGCGGACACGGCTTTCGAAAAGTTTTACCCGGCCGGGTGCACCAATAGCAACACACGCCACCAACCTCGAAAACCAAATCAAAACCCAACGAGGCTTTCACGATTGAACAATCACAGGATTCGAAATATTTCGGGGCCACCCTTTGAGTAGAACCCAGAGTAAGCTAGCTCGAGACGGCCTCAAGGTTAGCGCCAATGGTCAGAAGCGATCGGGAACCCGAAAACTCGGGGTGTCGATACCAGCGTAATCACTCCGCCTTCCTAACAAGACAAAGCGCGTACCTCGCACAATCGTAATAAAGCAAGAAACATGGCATAAGTACAGGATCGTAAATAAAACCTCAAACTAGTTTGTGGCCCCATGAAATAAGAATGAATCAAGCTCTGGCTCAGGGGGTCCCATATACCTCCCGGATGTGGATAGCGCGATAAATCAAGGAACAGGTATCAAGTACTCGGGGTCTTACGGGACACAAGTGGGCGTTCGGAAACCAAATATTATCTATCACCCACCGATGCCTCTGCTTATTTCAATTTTAGTTGTTAAACAGAAATTAAAGTGACGATAGGTAAAACTAGAATCATCTCCAACATCAACATGCGGCATTACATCAGCAATTGTGGCATATGGTGACACACATCAGCACTTGAGCAAGCAACTACGACGCATAAGTCCAACTATCTACCAAACAATGTAATAGGTGTGTCCAAGGCAATATAGGCTGCACGGTATCATCGGTTCGGAAACTAAAGCATCGCAACACCGATAGCAATAGATCAACAGAGGGAATAAAGACTATAAAAGTAAGATAGGTAGAAAGGGAGATGCTGCTTTGAAAACATTGTCGAAGGTTTTCCGAAGATCGGGGCGAAGCTCACATCAACTCAACGGCCTTATCCGCGAAGAAGCTAAACACTAGAAGAAACACCGGATGCAATATTTAATACACGGCAGAAGATCGGCATGATGCATGCATGATGGATGGCATGGCAAAGGTGCGATGCAATTAGGTCATATTAAGTGGAACCAGGGTCCCGACAATTAATTAAATGGTTCAAGTTGTTTAGAACCCCCGCAAATTAAATGTTGTTTTAACAGGGCAAGATTATAGTATTGGTTCGCTACACAAGTTTAAATGAGGCCGATATGAGACTAGATTTGCCCGCATATGGGCCCCATATTTAATTATTAGGTGAATCGGCCTAAGGCCCCCAAACCACACAGATATGCATGCGAGTATGACAATTTAATATGCAACAAAGTTATATCATGTTTATAAAATAGGGTTCGAGGAAAGGGTTCACACATTAGGGTTCTCGACGATCTTGGGGTTCCGGGGGTTCCGGGGTCAGTCTCGGGGTCTAGGGTTCGACGGTTCGGTCTCGGCGGGAGCGTTCTCGGCGGCCTTGGCATTCTGGGAGATCTGTCGCATCCATGATCACGGCCATGTTGTCGGTCTTGGCGTCCGGGAGGGGAAGTTCTCGGTGTCCATGAGGTAGACCTAGTCGCGTCCGGTCCTCGGGGTTCGACGAACTTGGCGTCTCACGGAGGCGAGCTTGGCGGTAGATGGTAGATCTTGTCGACTCCAAGCCATCGGCCTTGTTGTTCCATAGAACGGGATCTTGGGAGTTTTCGGGGTTCCACAGGTTCGACTCGACCAACGGACTCCGTGGCGGTCTTGGCGTCCACCGATCTTGGGATTCACGAGGAGGACTTGGCGTGTCCGTGGCGAAGATCTTGTTCGCACCTTGTCGTTGTGGTACTTGTCCCGTTCCATGGCGATCTTGGCGGTCCCGACGACCGTTGTCGTTGTCGATCTCGGGTGGCACCAACGGGGGACGATCTTGGCGGTTCACGGCGACCTCGTCTTGTCGTGAGCAACAGCGACAGGACGAGGAGCACATCGGCGCTGCAGCCCCGAGGCGAGGTGGGCCCACGCGAGCGGCTTGCGCCATGGAGGCGGCCGGTCCGGTGAGCTGCGGCGATCGGGCACACGACGGCGCTCACGGCGGCTGGCGCGGGCTGGGCGGGCGCTGGGCTGTCGGCTTCAGAGACGAAGGCGTCCGGCGCCGCGCAGGACGGGCAGCTGGGTTACGCGGGTGAGGCGAGCGAGGGCGCGGCCCGCGACGGGACGGGCGGTGGTTAGCGGCTCAGCGGTCTGGGGGCGCGCCTGGGCCGGAGGCGGATGGCGAGGGCACGCTGGGGCGGCTCTGGCGGCGGCGAGCACGGGCGAGGCGGAGCGAGAAGCACTGGCGGGTCGGGCGTTGCCGGCGGCAGCGGGCGAGAAGCGGTGGAGGCGTGAGGCGAGCGCGGAGGTTGGGACGGCGCTCGGGCCGTGGGCGGAGGAGGGAGGAGCCAGCAGGGTTCGGGTGGAGGCCACGGGCGCGAGAGGCCTTGGCCAGCCTTGAGAGAGGCGGGCGCCAGGAAGGCGGTGGCGGTTGGGGAAGGGCACGAGGCGAGGGGAGAGGCGGCCAGGGTGGAGGGCGGGCGGCAGTGAGGAGGCGAGGCGGCGGAGAGAGGGAGGGCGCGAGGTAGAAGAAGCACAGGGAGCCAGGACGGACGGGTCGAGGTGGGGCCCAGGTGGCCGGGCGCGCCAGTCAGGTCAGCTCAAGGTGTGTGTGCTAGGTGCTTGCGTGGGTATGTGTGGGGCAGGGAGTGGGAGTGAGGAAAGGGAGAGGGTTGAGGGGTTGGACAAGTGGCAAGATAGGATAGGTAGAGGGAGGGGGAAAAGGTGATGTGGCGTGCTGCCATTGGGTGGGGTGAGGTGGAGGGACGGGTTGGGTAGGATAGTTGGGTGGACTTAGGATTTAGGGGCCAGTTGGTGGACCGATTTAAAAATCTGGGCTGCTCGTGTCGGGTTGCTCGATTCGCCTACTAAAATAATTAATAATTTTATTTATTCTTAATTATCTTTTGTAACTAATTTTAGACAAACAAAATATCCGGAACAACCGGGGTTTGGCGTTTGAATAATTGTCGGGGCGTTTTAGAAAACAAAAACGGGCTTTGCGAAATAGTTTTGGCAAACAATGCATGATGATGACGATGCAATGCACAGATTCAACGCGATTTTCTAGTAGTGGTTTTGCGGGATGCCACAATGCGCCTCGCATATTCGTGCACCTACCAACACGCGGGCCCACACAGAATATGCGAGGCACATTCTGGTCATATGCGCCTCGCATATTATCAAATATGCGAGGCGCATATAGCCATATGCGCCTCGCATATTCGTGCACCTACCAACACGCGGGCCCACACAAAATATGCGAGGCGCATTCTGTCCATATGCGCCTCGCCTATCTGATATATAGGAGGCGCATATGACTAGAATGCGCCTCGCATAATATGGGGCTGCTAGATTCTGTCCGTACAGGGATTATAGGAGGCGCATTCTTATCATATGTGCCTCGCCTATTTTTATACTAGAGGCGCATATCGTAAAGTGCGCCTCGCCTATTTTTATAGGAGGCGCATATGCTAAATGTGCCTCGCATAAGCATGTCTCCTATAGCCTTTTCTCTAGTAGTGGTACTCTCTCCTTTTATTTGGATTCTATCATCCGCTTGCCGATCTCTCCTTTGGTGATTCTACCTAACGGTCTCTCGCCGAGGATTCTATTGGATTGGATGTTCGAACCAACGGGAGAAAATCGAATTGGGTTATGTTTGTGTGCGTTTGTGTCTTTACCTTGCGTTTGTGTTGCGTTCATCATGTTCATCGGGTTTCCCCTTACTCCCCGCCTCAAATCCATGAAGATCGGGCCACCCTAGGGCCAACCCTACAAGGGAACCCATATCATAACCTATGCTTGTGCTTGAGCATGAAGGTGATAAAACTAACATGGTCTTTGGAGTTTGGTTCTTCTTTTCACTAGGAAGTATCAAAAAGTTAAACGGTTTATTGCTTTAAGAGAATAACAACAAGTAAGCATATCATAAAGTGACAATCCTTATAATATCATACTTTACAACACAATGTTTATAATGTCTACCACAAATGCATATAGTAATATGAAGCACTAGTGCATTCTTCGCATAGAGAAAAGTATATGTATATATAGGAGAGGTCCTTTGGTTAGAATATTTGGCAAAGGAGGTTGAAAAGAGTGTATGGCTGACAAGTAGGGAATATCATATGTGAGATAGAAGCTATTTTCCAAACACCATGATTAATTTTACGGTTGAAGCATAGTTCATCATTAGTATTTGTTTCCATTGCCCCTCATTACCTAATTCGTTTTGACATTCTTGTTTTGGCACTTTTTGCTTGTTTCCTCTTTTTTCTTTCTATATCACTTTTTGCTTGTTTTAATTTTTGGGAAGGCCTACCCTCTGTATACTCTCTCTCTCTCACCTTTTGATATCATATAAATACTTCAAAATAAGATCCCATCTTAATATATTTTGACGATATTTGTTATGGGGTAACCCCTTGGGGTGGCCCGATCTTTCACGAATTCCACGAGAATCGAGGGGAAAGCGGTGGAAGGGGGAAAGGGGATGCAATCCACGAACACACGCACACGAAGAACCCGATGAACTCACGCGCACAAAAACACGATACACGCCGATAACTCACGCCGGTGGTAACCGGTCCAACATAATCCCTAGGATGGTGTTGGGCGAAGCTCTCTCTCCACGGCCAACAACGGGGGCGAGGTGCTTGGTGAGATCTTGACTACTTGGGCACGAGACACCGAGATCCCAAGGACTTTTACAACTTGAACGCACTAGGCAAGATCCAAGAGGTTATGGATAATAGGGTGCCCCTTGGTAGGAGCATGAGACCAATAGATGAAAGATCCTCAAAAGGGTGTCCTCAACTATTATTATCCAAGTCTAGGGTTTACAATAGAGGGGTGGGGCTTTATATAGGCCAGCCACTTAAGCAGGGGTAGTTTAGGAATAAAACTGGAAGTTTGGGCGAAATTGGGGGTTACATGGGCCAGGCCCAAAGGCCTTGACATGCACAAGGCGTCGGGTCCGGAGACTCCGGTGTTGGGTCCGGAGACTCCGGTCTGGGCCGGAGACTCCGGTCAATCTCCGGACCCGTCTCCGGAGGGGCCTTCTGGTTGTCCCGGGCTTGGTTCCTGGGACCGGACCGGAGGATGGTACGGAGACTCCGGTGTACGCCAGAGACTCCGGTGTGCAGAGCTCCAACAGCGTCTTCTCCTGGTCCTTCTTCCTTGGTGGCTTGGTGTGGTGATGTTGCTTCATATCTGAGGATACACAACGTAGTTGCAGGAAGTAGCAAGCCATCCAAAGGTAGACCAAAATCACATGAGGAGAGGAGCGAGTTAACCTTGGCTTGTAGGAGCTTGGCTCGGGCGCAAGTCATTGGTCCGCTTGGGGGACTAGGTGTTGTAGATGGAGGTGCGTCCGTAGGACGGGCTGCATCAGCTCCCCCTCCCTTGGGAAAGAGTCGTCCTCGACTCTTCAACCTTCTCAAGTTCATCTTCTCCATGGTAGGGTGAGAGGTCCTTGACATTGAACATCGGGCTCACAAGATACTTGGATGTTGGGATATCAATGATGTAGGCGTTGTTGTTGATCCTCTTTAGTACTTTGAACGGTCCATCACCTCTTGGCTTGAGTTTGGAGTCACGGTCCTTGGGAAAGCGGTCTTTACTCAAGTGTATCCACACAAGGTCGCCTTCTTCGAAGATCATCTCTTTCTTGTTATTGTTTAGCCTTGATGATTGGTGAAGGACTTGTTGCTCGATCGTAGCTCTTGTGTCTTCATGGAGTTTCTTCATTGTTTGGGCACGCTTGACAATGTCCATATTGGCACGGTCATGATTGGTGAGAGGCTCGAAGCCATAGACGATCATGAACGGGCTCCTCATGGTGGTGGAGTGCTTGGCGCGGTTGTAGGCGAACTCGGCGTGTGTAATACATTCCTCTCAGTCTTTAAGGTTCTTCTTTATCAACACACGTAGTAGTGTGCCAAGGCTTCGGTTGACGACCTCGGTTTTTCCATCGATTTGAGGATGCGAGGCGGACGAGAAGAGGAGCTTGATGTCGAGCTTGGCCATAAGTGTCTTCCAGAAGTAGCTCATGAATTTGACGTCGCTGTCGGAGACGATTGTTCTTGTTACACCGTGTAGCCGAATTATTTCCCTGAAAAACAAATTTGCTACATGTGAAGCATCATCGGTCTTATGGCACGGAATGAAGTGTGCCATTTTGGAAAAGCGATCCACTACCACAAATATAGAATCATGTCCATGTTTAGATCTAGGCAATCCTAACACAAAGTCCATGCTAATGTCCGACCAAGGTGCATGAGGAATAGGCAATGGTATATAAAGACCAAAGGGGTTAGACTTAGACTTAGCTTAGATACATGTAGTGCATCGTTGGACGTGGAGCATGTCATATGTCTTGTCACGGCCAAAGTGACCCATAAGGCCTCCACCATGGGACTCTTGAAGAAGCAAAATTTGGAGAGACGACTTCGGAATGCAAAGCTTGTTTTGTTTGAAAATAAAACTGATGTGGACATCCCTTCTATTGATACAACTGTTGTACCTACATCTACACACATACAAGGACCCATCACAGGATCTCGTGCCAAACAACTTAACTATCAGGTACTTTCGTTTCTTGGAACTATTCCTCACATACATGAGAATATGATGCTGCCTAAATCAGATGTATTTCTTACTCTTAGGAATGTGGACCAAGCATGGATGAGAGGGACAAGCATTGGAGCATGGCCATGCATGGAGATGGCAGCAAGCATCTGATGATCCAAGAGAAGGCCACGAATAAAGGTTTCAGAACTTTGAGGCCACCATAATGAAGAAAGAAGGCTTGGACGAAATATTCAAGATTAATACTTCACGAATTCGTCCATAGCTTAATATGGTGCTGCGACACCTTTATTTTGGGCCAGGCCCATGTAATTTTCGCAGGAGTTTAATTAGCCACTTTTTAGAGTCCATATTTGAGGGGAAAAGGACTTCTAGGGTTGGATTCGGCCACCACTTCCATGGCTGGCCGAAACCCCACCTTTTCCTCCTTAAATACTCCCCATAGCCGTCACCCTAGACTCGGATTTTGTTTAGACATTAAGTTAGACATCGTAGCAACTTCGCCAAGGCTCGAGCGTCGTAGAGGCATCTTGTACTTCGCACCTATACAGGATCCCACCTTTTCAATAAAGCTTTCCTCTTAATCCGCAATATCTTGATTACAATATTAGTTCTTACTTGTTCTCGATTTCAGGTAGGAATTAAGACCCTCGTTGGTCAGGCTGATCGTGTTCCCGCAGGATCGGTAACCTCCAGGAGATTGGCCTAGCAATTGCATTGGCGCTCGTGCTCGCATGTGTAGTCGGATCGTCAAGCCCGAACTCCACCAAATCGATTATCACCTTGTCATCGAAAGTTCGGACACCTTTGCCCTATCACGGCGTGTCGCGGAGATGGTACCGCTTGAGAAGAGCTCATGGATTGAAGCACGGGTCCATCCCGGTGCCTTGAAGCGTGACGGCGAGGTGCGCTTGATTCACTTGAGGAGTGCCGTGATGATCTTGAGTCTCGCGATCGTGGCCTTGCCAACACATCAATGAGGCATTGAAGCTTCTCATCCGTTGAGGCGAGGGCGCGACCAAGAGCTTCATTTTGCTGACCGAGGTTGTGTTACATGGCATGCATTTGGCCTCGGACTTCTTCAAAGCGGTAGTCGATGTTCTTGAACTCCACTCGGGCTTCGCTAAATTGTTCATCTTGGTGCCGATCAAGGGCTTCACAACGGTAGCTGAATTCTCCTCAGACCTTCCAATGATCCCATCTTGTCATGTATTGTGTGTCGTCCTCCGGAGGTGGTTGTGGTTGGGACAGCTCGCCATTCCTGTCCATGACGCAAAGCCGACAAGGGTTGTATATGGAAAGTAAGTGTGCGTAGAGTTAGCCTTTTACCTCACCTCAGAGATTATATCAAACCAATTGCCACACAAAGGAGCGAACAGCATGCAAAGTGAAATTGCAAAGAAAACTTACACACAAATAAGCTACAACTCTCAAAAGCTTTTGGTGGATGGGTAGGATTGTGGGAAAGCAAAAGAACCAATCAAACGGAAAGGATAGTCAAAAGTGGAGAAGATCCAACAAAACTCAAGTCAAAAGGAAATGGTCAACTCAAAAGGTGACGAGAACCTACGACTACACACACACGTGGAGAAAAATAGGGTTAGCACGACTATGAAAGTGAGCACGGAATGGCCTAACGAAGACTACGCTCGGTTGTCGTGCCAACTCAAGGAGAGACCACAACTCGTTTGCCAAAAGAGGGTAAGCAACTCATTTGTGCACTTGCCTTGGCGTGCTTCTTCCTCTCTCTTTTGCTTAAAAGCTTGATACTCTCTTTGTATTGGGAGATGATGTGGACATCCCTTCTATTGATACAACCGTTGTACCTACAGCAACACACATACAAGGACCCATCACAAGATCTCGTGCCAAACAACTTAACTATCAAGTACTTTCGTTTCTTGGAACTATTCCTCACATACATGAGAATATGATGCTGCTTAAATCAGATGTATTTCTTACTCTTAGGAATGATGGAACAAGCATAGATGAGAGGGACAAGCATTGGAGCATGGCCATGCATGGAGATGGCAGCAAGCATGTGATGATCCAAGAGAAGGCCACGGATGAAGATTTCAGAACTTTGAGGCCACCATAATGAAGAAAGAAGGCTTGGACGAAATATTCAAGATCAATACTTCACGAATTCGTCCATAGCTTAATATGGTGCTGCGACACCTTTATTTTGGGCCAGGCCCATGTAATTTTCGCAGGATTTTAATTATCCACTTTTTAGAGTCCGTATTTGAGGGGAAAAGGACTTCTAGCACTACAAGGAATGTGTTATTCTATGACCTTCTAATAGTGACTGTGGACAAAATCATCATAGAATTATGACGATTTTGCACTAAATGGTCGTAAGCTATTTAGGAGGTTCAAAACCTTAGAAAATTACGACGATCTTGCTTAAAATCGTCATGGTTTTATTAGCTCAAATCGTCATAACCCAGTAAATGCATCTCGGGAGGTATTGGTAGCTCACTATGACGATTTTAAATCGTCATATCGTCTAAATTAGAAAATAAGAGGTTGGCCACGTCAACAATTGTGCCTACATGTCATGTCTGTGTGTCACTTTATATTCATGTATTAATTAATTGCCTTGTGAATTATTTCCAAAAAAAATCTAGCCAGTTATTTGAACTCGCGACCTCCCTCTGTTCATGAGTGCACTTTACCACCTGACCACAAGTTCCTTGGTGGCATATTACTACCATGACCGATTATAAACATTAAATGTGCTATATCGTGAATTTAATAGGCAAAAAATAGAGGGCTAAGCACTCGAACTCGCGACCTCCCTCTGTTTGCGGGCGCACCTTACCACCAGACCACAATTTCATTTGTGGCATATTACTACGGCGACTCCTTATAAACATTCAATGTGTTATATCGCGAATTTAATAGGTAAAAATGGAGCCCTAAGCACTCGAACCGCGGACCTCCCACCACATAGAAGGAACCTGACCACCACACCAACATAACTTAGATGTACACCCTCTGTGCTCCTCCTATTTGAGTAGAACACGCGGTTGCAACTGGGCCTGGTGCCCAAATTTTCGCTAATGGGCCTTGATGGGACTAGGTTTTTTCTTTTTATTTTTGTGTTTTTATATTTCTTTTGTACTTTTTCATAAGAAGTCTAAAATAATTTATTTTTCTCTCTAAATATTTATGAATTTCATTAAATCATACTAGGATGTTAATTATAAATAGTATGATTATTTTAAATTGTGGATCTACTGATCCCATATTAGTCCAAGTAGGGACAATATCATAATTCAAAATATGATTTTGAAACTAGGGTTTTGAATTCAAAAAATTGGCCTTAAGTATCGCTAACTTATGTCACATAATAAGACACCACGCGAAGTATTTGCATTGATCGGACCGTTTTTGAATTTTTTATGTCCGTTTTAAATTATGGTCAAAACGGCGGGCATAGAGATTCTTAGCTCGGGGCTGAGCCTCGCTAAACTTGTATTGGATATCTAAAGAAACATGGTATTATGAGTCTAAAAATGATGTTTTCAAAAAATCATGGGCATCGGATCATGTACCCGTAGTTCAAATCGGACCCACTTCCTACCGATTCGGCGGGAATTTGTCTTTTTCGCCAGGGGTGGACAGAAAGGTTTGAGATACCACGGTTGATATTTTTATACATGTAAGGTGTCCTATTATTTTTAAAAAATGGGATGATAGCATCTTGAAACTTTCATTTGGTGGTTGCTTCATAAAACGACCCGTATTTTGCGCTCGGAAAATAGAAAATGGTTTTTCCGTGCGACGAAAAGGAAAACTTCCTACTGCAACATTGTTCGCCATCCCATGATACATATGTGTGCACAATATGGGAACAGTATCACAAACTATGCCGCGATTCTGGCCATAACATTGGTCGTTTGCCCCGAAAGCCATGAAACCTCGAACATGATAGGTCATTTCTGAGAAGGTTTTTTTGAGAAACTTGCAATATACCAAGTTTGGTATTTTTACTTGCAACTATGTCACATAATAAGACACCACGCGAAGGATTTGCATTGATCGGACCGTTTTTGAATTTTTTATGCCCGTTTCAAACTATGGTCAAAACGGCGGGCATAAAGATTCTTAGCTCGGGGCTGAGCCTCGCTAAACTTGCATTGGATCTCTGAAGAAACATGGTATTATGAGTCTAAAAATGGCTTTTTTAAAAAATCATGGGCATCGGATCATGTACCCGTAGTTCAAATCGGACCCACTTCCTACCGATTCGGCAGGAATTTGTCTTTTTCGCCCGGGGTGGACGGAAAGGTTTGAGATACCACGGTTGATAATTTTATACATGTAAGGTGTCCTATTATTTTTAAAAAATGGGATGGTAGCATCTTGAAACTTTCATTTGGTGGTTGCTTCATAAAACGACCCGTATTTTGCGCTCGGAAAATAGAAAATGGTTTTTCCGTGCGACGAAAAGGAAAACTTCCTACCGCAACATTGTTCGCCATCCCATGATACATATGTGTGCACAATATGGGAACAGTATCACAAACTATGCCATGATTACGCCATAACATTGGTCGTTTGCCCCGAAAGCCAAGAAACCTCGAACATGATAGGTCATTTCTGAGAAGGTTTTTTTGAGAAACTTACAATATACCAAGTTTGGTATTTTTACGTGCAACTATGTCACATAATAAGATACCACGCGAAGGATTTGCATTGATCAGACCGTTTTTGAATTTTTTATGCCCGTTTCAAACTATGGTCAAAACGGCGGGCATAAAGATTCTTAGCTCGGGGCTGAGCCTCGCTAAACTTGCATTGGATCTCTGAAGAAACATGGTATTATGAGTCTAAAAATGATTTTTTCAAAAAATCATGGGCATCGGATCATGTACCCGTAGTTCAAATCGGACCCACTTCCTACCGATTCGGTAGGAATTTGTCTTTTTCGCCAGGGGTGGACGGAAAGGTTTGAGATACCACGGTTGATACTTTTATACATGTAAGGTGTCCTATTATTTTAAAAAAATGGGATGGTAGCATCTTGAAACTTTCATTTGGTGGTTGCTTCATAAAACGACCCGTATTTTGCGCTCGGAAAATGGAAAATGGTTTTTCCGTGCGACGAAAAGGAAAACTTCCTCCTGCAACATTGTTCGTCATCCCATGATACATATGTGTGCACAATATGGGAACAGTATCACAAACTATTCCGCGATTCTGGCCATAACATTGGTCGTTTGCCCTCTTTTTGGCACTTAGAAAATGGAAAATATTTCACAACCAATCAAATCACAGCAAATCACCTCCCACAGATCGTCCATTCTTGTTTGATCTGAACCGTTCACTGCCCATCCAACGTCTTAGTATCTCAATGAAGAAACACAAATCCCACCCCGCCCGCTGCATCACCAAGTCCCCACTACCCAGACCCACGCAACCACCTACCTCACTCCACGTCCATAGATCACAGAAACCCTAGGCCTATCCTCCCCTCCACCGCCGCCACCACCTCGTAGCCTCCCCTGATGCCCACCTCCTGCCTCTCCGATGCCCCTAATGCCCACCTCCTGCCGCTCCGATGCCCCTGATCCCTCGCGCCGCCCCTGATGCCCACCTTCTGCCGATCCGATGCCCATATCGCAGCAGATCCCCACTCCCTCGCACAGCCAGACCCACCCACGAGCGCCGCCGCCTCCCTCCTCTCCTCTCCCACCCACCCACGAGCCCCGCCTCCACTCCACCTTGATATGATCCCCTCCACATCTCCTTCTTCCCCAGCTAGCCACCAGCGCCCCTCCTCCCCTCGGTACCACCTCCGCCCCAAACCATCTCCTTCCGTCGCCAGGATCTCCTTCCGTCGCTAGTTCGCCCCGCCTCGCCCCTCGATCTACCAAGTGAAACTACCCGCCTGCGCTTCCCAAGGCTAGTCCGGCCGCCCCACTGCCTCGCGTCGGCCGGATCCATCTTCTCGGGAGCTCGCCGTCCAGACCAGGGGTCCTACCTCTCTCGGTTCCTAGGGACGCCTGTCGACTTGCAGAGCGACGAGTTGAAGGTCCTCCACTACTTCCTCAGGCACTATATGGCCTTCCACGGACCTTCCACAGCGAGCATGACCAGGACGTCAAGCGCCTCTACCAAACCTACAAGCAGTACCCCATGCATGATGGCACCGTGTCCCTCGACCCCCTCAGGATGCGCTCCATCACCACCATCCTCCTCTACTCCGGCCGAATCAGGTACTACCACTACTCCTCCGTAGTTTTTCTGAGCAGTTGTTTTGTTTATTTCAAACATTTAGATAGATACTTGTATATGCTCATTCTGATGGGTGGGACACAGAATGGGATTTGTTTATAACCTGGGAGATTTATTTTTAATTATAGCTGAAGGCCATGAACCCTATATGACAATGGCTGCCTTGTAAAATTCTGAACCACAGAAATCAACACAAGCAATATGGGAAGCCATGAAGGGTGTCACCAAGGCCATGTCACAGATGAACAGGCAGATGAATCTGCCGGCACTGCAGAATATAAATTATTCTGCTTACTCCAATAATCTTTCTTTTTTGCTCTGTGATTTGTATTGAGTGCAGTTAACTGAATCTGTGAGGTTGCTGAAAACTGACTAGTCCTGCAACACACTTGCTATTGTACACACTTTCTATTGTCCAATAATCTTTCTAATTGGACACACTTGCTATTGTAGTCCCACTTCTTGTATATGTTATGTTACACACTAATCCTGCAACTCAATTGTGTCTCACTCTAGTGCATTAGACGTGTTCCTTGATGGAAAACTTCTCTGAATTGTTGCCGTATACTCAATTGTGTCTCACTCTAGTGCATTAGACGTGTTCCTTGATGGAAAATTTCTCTGAATTGTTGCCGTATACTCAATTGTGTCCCACTGTATTCACCATATTCCTTGCCGTATACTCAATTCTTCTCATTTTCCTAACCATTTATGTTTCCTTGTCCACATATCTCATAGCTAGTTATTGACGATAGGATATGAGGGGGCGGCGTACCCAGGTTCCAGAAGTCCGGGTTATACATAGTTGTTGCTCATATATCTTATGGCTACATAGCTGCTGTTTATATGTGTTTACCATATTTCCTTCATTCTCGTGTAGAAGAAAAGTTAATCGTTATGACTATTATAGTAATTTCTATTCTCAATTGATACATGTGTGTGTATCTCTTGTTTTGCATCTTTCGTGTGCTTGATTGGTGATGTGAAAGCAGTAGTTGTTACATATCCTATATTATGTGTGCACATGTTTGACTGACAAGTAAATTATGATGTTGATTTTCAAACATGGGAGTACATGCCTTTAATTAGTTTGCCTCTTTACAATTTATTTGGTAAACCAGTTTCAGTTCTGAATGTACTAGGATGTTTGCATGAATATTTTTTCAAGTGGGGTAGGAACATACATCTACTTGCATTGATATATTTGTTGCTTCATTTACTTTGAATTCACAGATTATTTAACATCAGTATATACATATTATGCTGTATCCTATAGAAATAAACAAGCTCCCTATTTGTAGCATGGACTGTATACCTTTATGGTCTGAAATTGATTTCATTCTTTGATCGAAAGGAAGATCACATGCTTTTTCCTAGGTTGTTAATTCATCTGGACATTAGCTCTTGCTTGTATGCCTGATACAAGCTTGAAAGTCTAATCAGTTTTAGATGTAGTTTGTTTGTCCTAGTATAGTTTCATATATAAGAACTTGTTTCAGGCGTGCTATTTGTTTAATAAAGGCTTAACTTATAACCTTTATTTTTTTTGGTTTACTAGGAACTGTCATCTTCATTTATCACCATGCGCCTCAGGAGCCTACTTGACCTGATCCTCTTCGGCTAGATCTTCCTCGACAAGTACATGTCGTAAGATGCATCTTAGTGGTTCTTAAGGTAATAGGATTGCGATGTTCTTTGCTCTATTTTCTCGTACTCCTTAATTTGTATGTTGATAGCTAGAGAAACTTAAGAAATGCTAGGAAACAAAAGTTGAGAGTGAGAAAATCTTATATGACCCGTCTCCACATCCTCGATTTGTCCTTTCAAGTCTCATCGACTATATTTCTGGTTAGTTAGAGTAGTTTTGGGCTGTACTGTCAGTTTGTTACAAATTATTCCATCAGGTTTATAAGGTTGTCTCCTTGCTGCTAGTAAGAAGTAAATACTCACTTTCAAATTCTTCCACACAAATCATGTCCTTTTTGGTTTTCTTCTTTATAGTGTTGTCAAATGAAGAGAGACCATGAAACTGTATCTTTGTAGTGTTGTTAAATGACTTGACTGAAACTACTTATCATTTGTGTGAAACTACTTGACTGAAATTTTGGGTGATAGGGAGATTACTTCTTACACTAATGAGATGCAGGCATGCTGTGTAGAGAACATATGTTCTTTCCGTGTCCTTGTTTTTTCCTCGGTAAAAATAGTAGTTCCGAAAAAGTGGGATTTCAGAATGTTTTTATCTAAAAAATAGTGGACCTTATTATTTCTCGTGTTAATCAAATTATTTGTTTTCTTTGAATGTGCAGATGTTTTTTATCGGCCTGTCATTGCCAAGGAAGACCACACTGGAGGAACAAACCTTTTGGTTAAGCATATTATATGTCCTGCCAAAACTGTTAGGCTAGTTCATATTTGCTACCGTGTGTGTGACATATATATGGTTGTGACTTGTATATCGTTGTGACATGTATATGGGTGTGATGTATATATGGCTATGATATATTTGATCTCATATTTACTGTCATCTTGAATGTGACCTGTTATACAATTGGTTGTTTGTGAATCTTATTTTTGTAATTTTTGGATCGAAATTTAGTGGGCAGGCCACAGAAAGGCCATAAGCCCAAAGAATGAGGAGCATAGGACAAAAAAGGAGATGAACTGGTATTGGGCTTTGCCCTTTTTAGATGAAAGAACTGATCTGAAAATAATAAATGGGCTGAATCTGACATATCAGAAAAGGCCGAATGTTGAAAAATGAATGAATCTAAAAAGGCTAAAGCCCAAAAAATGGAACCTAAAAGGCTACGATGCACAAAATAAAAAGGCCTAATTAATGGGTTCGGCCCATATAAGCGACCATATTGGACCGGGCTGAATTTGCAATACAACGATATCATTTCGTCACAATTTTGCCACGTAGGATCGGCCACGTAGGATCTGACTTGGCGTGGCTAGATGGCCCTTGACGATATTGGATCGTCATAGAGGTTATGACGATTCAATATCGTCATGACGCTTATGACGATTTTACCAAAATCGTCGTTATAGTTCATTTGCGACGCTCAGCTTTCGACGATCTTAAAATCGTCATAGAATCGTCATAAACGGACTACTATGACGATTCTGTGATGAAAATGGAGGGTCATATATAGCTAGATTTCTTGTAGTGTAGGGTTGGATTCGGCCACCACTTCCATGGCTGGCCGAAACCCCACCTTTTCCTCCTTAAATACTCCCATAGCCGTCACCCTAGACTCGAATTTTCTTTAGACATTAAGTTTTCCATCGTAGCAACTTCGCCAAGGCTCGAGCGTCGCAGAGGCCTCTTGTACTTCGCACCTATACAGCATCCCACCTTTTCAATAAAGCTTTCCTCTTAATCCGCAATATCTTGATTGCAATATTTGTTCTTACTTGTTCTCGATTTCAGGTAGGAATTAAGACCCTCGTTGGTCAGGCTGATCGTGTTCCCGCAGGATCGGTAACCTCTAGCAATTGCATTGGTGCTCGTGCTCGCACGTGTAGTCAGATCGTCAAGCCCGAACTCCACCAAATCGATTATCGCCATCTCATCGAAAGATGGAACACCTTTGCCCTATCAAGTGGTATCAGATTTTAGGTTGCTCGGTGAGATTTTACTGTTTTCGTAGATTAGATCTGTTTTTACCTATAACCCACGAAAAAGCCAAAAACACAGTTAGAGTTAAGATCCATCCCATAACCAATCTACGCCTCGCATTATATTTTCAGTTTTTGCATTGTTGAATTTGTGTATACATCGTCGCGTCGAGTTGCTGGTCTTAGTGTCTCGTCCCTTAGAGTTTCGAGTTCTGATCATAGTAGTCACCGCCACACTCGCCGATCACCGCCACCATATTCCGCCACCATATTCCGCCGCCATACACCCAACCACCATAAACCCTAACAACTCCGCCTCCGCCTTCCTACCGCGACACGGATCCGATCATCTTTCCTGTCACGGCACGAGTCCGAGTTGAGTTATTGTTTCCTAGGTATTTCTTTTTACTTTCCTTCTTTGTTGTTTCCGTGTTAACCTAAATTCTGTGTCAAGCTCAGAGTTCGGTCGTAAGTCCAGAAGGAGAGCAAAAAAAAAATTTCTGGAACCGCCTCCGAATTTTTTTCTGGCTATACTAGTTTTCGGCTCTGGGGATCACTTTTCTCCATTGGCCGTTATAGCTATGTTTTTTTGGCGCCTGCGCGCTTTTCGGAGCAAAATAAAAAAATTTGAATTTTTTTTTTGGGGCTAACCTATTTTTGGACCCCGTAGATTAGTTCTAGACAATCGCCATCATAGTGATTTTCCACCTCTCGGTTCGCTTTTCAGGGTGCCATATCATCATACATTGCTTGTTGTGTTGCGTCGTGACATCGTTGGTGATCTAGGCTCGCGTCTCTAGTACGGTCTAGCCTAGGACCAGCACAGTACCGTCGTTGAGCATTCTTTCAACTTTTGCATTGCTGTTTTGATAATTGCTAACCCCTTTGCTAAGCCTTCCCAGATCTCCACAGATATCCTCCATGTGCGGTGTGTCGACTCCCGGTAATCGCTCGGTTCAATCTCTGGACCCACTTATCCTCGCGGTTCCACATCGCCTTTTCCTGCTGTTTGGTAAGAACTTGTAAGAGCTTCATATATTGCTTGACGGATTACGCGTGCCTTCCACCATATTTCCGTAGTATATACCTGTGATTTTTAAAGGACTAACCATGATAGATACTTCGCGGAACCCTGCCACAATGACGAACGAAGAACTCCATGCCCACTTCTCCGAGCTCTTGGTCAGTCGTGCTGAAGACGTGGATACACGCCTAGGGGAGTTTGACACCAAGCTCACCAACATCGTGGACAAGATCGATGGACTCGAGAAATCCTTCAATGCCAAGCTTGACGCTCGGTTCAAGGAGATTTTGAACGGATTGCCCGCACCCGCACCCGCACATGGCGCCGCAGCGCATTCGATCCGCAGTCGGATGTTTGGTTGATATCGCCGCACCGGCGGCTACTGCTGCGGTACGCACCTCAGACTTCCGCCACGGCTGCTGCTGCGACATTGGGGACAGACAACGGGTACTACTACGACCCCGACGACGACGATCTGTTTGACGAGGAGGTTGAATAACCTCCACAGGTACCTGCTGGCCGTCCCCGACATTACTACCGTAACGCTCGACCACCGGTACGTGATGATGATCATGTTGCAAAGCTTAAATTAAATATTCCATCTTTTGAGGGTAAATATAATCCTGATGCATATCTTACATGGGAGATGGAAGTAGAACAGCATTTTGCATGTTTAAAATATCCTGAGAATATGCGTGTTAGTGCTGCTACATGTGAATTTACTAAATTTGCTTCCATTTGGTGGTCTGAGTATTGTCGTTTAAATCCTACTACTATTCCTAGTACTTGGACTGCTTTAAAAACTGCAATGCGTGTTTGTTTTTTACCTCCCACTTATCAACGTGATTTACTAAAGAATCTGACACGTTTAGAGCAAGGGAAAAATTTTTAGAAGAGTATTATCAGGAATTGCAAACGGGGATGGTTCGGTGTGGTCTTGTTGAATCTACTGAACAAATGCTTGCATGTTTCTTTGGTGGATTAAACAAGGACATTCAACACATATTAGATTATAAGGAATATAATTCTATCACTCGTTTGTTTCATCTTGCTTGCAAAATTTGAGCGTGAAGTCTTGAGATCGCCAACCACCATGGAGGAGGACTAATAATTACTGCAGCACATCCACTTGGACATCCACAATCAGGGCCTCCTTATCGTGATTCGCCACCAGCTACTACCACATCCAAGGCCACCACAAGATTTCTAGCTGCTCCTCCACCATCATCCAATGCTCCTGCTCGTAGTGCATCTTCTATGGCTTCCACGGGTAAGACAAATGATATACAATGCCGCAAGTGTTGGGGTTTTGGTCATATTGAGAGGCGATTGCACAACCTGGCGTGTGATGATGGTCGGGAGGATGGTCGTCTGATTCAGCGAGTGACTTTGATGAAGATACATTATCCCTTATTTCTGCTCGAGATGGAGACAATTCTGATGCTGATGAAGAGACAGAGGTAATGGGAGCTGAAGCTGCGTATCAATACAAGAGTTTAAATACAAAACGTGTGTTGAGTGTGCAATTGAGCAAATCTAAACAAGATCAACGCCACAACCTGTTCCAAACACGTGGTGTTGTCAAGGAAAGAGCTATACGGATCATCATTGATGGAGGGAGTAGTAATAATCTGGCTAGTGTTGACATGGTAGAGAAGCTTGCAATTCCAACAAGACAACGCACATTTTCATATTACATCCAATGGTTTGAGAGTTCTCGTAAGATCAAGGTGACAAGAACGGTACGCGTGCATTTTACTATTGGTACATATTCTGATTTTTTTGATTGTGATGTTGTACCTATGCAAGCTTGTTCTTTGTTACTTGGTAGACCATGGCAATTTGATAGAAAATTTGTTTTGGGATTGCCACAAACACAGAAGGGGAGGGATAGTATTTTTCTTGTTGTGGATCGGTTTTCTAAGATGACACACTTCATTCCTTGTCATAAAACGGATGATGCTGTGCATATTGCTGATTTGTTCTTTCGTGAAATTGTTCGTTTGCATGGTGTGCCAAATACTATTGTCTCTGATCGTGATACTAAATTTCTTAACCACTTTTGGAGATGTTTATGGGCTAAGTTGGGGACTAAATTGTTGTTTAGTACTACATGTCATCCCCAAACTGATGGACAAACTGAAGTAGTAAATAGAACTTTGTCTACTATGTTGCGGGTTGTTTTAAAGAAAAACTTAAAATTGTGGGAAGAGTGTTTACCTCATATAGAATTTGCTTATAATCGTTCGCTGCATTCTACCACAAATATGTGCCCATTTGAGATTGTGTATGGTTTTGTTCCTCGTGCACCTATTGATTTATTGCCTTTACCTTCTTCGGTGCAAAATAATTTGGATGCTACACAACATGCTGAAATGATATTAAACTTGCATAAGACTACTAAAGATAACATTGAACACATGAATGCTATGTATAAACTTGCTAAAGGGAGAAAACATGTTGTGTTTGATGTTGGAGATCTTCTTTGGTTACATTTGCGTAAAGATCGTTTTCCTGATTTACGCAAGTCTAAGTTAATGTCGCGTGCTGCTGGTTCCTTTAAGGTGTTAGAGAAAATAAATGATAATGCATATAAACTTGAGTTGCCTGCAGACTTTGGTACGGTTAGTCT
This sequence comes from Avena longiglumis, assembly GCA_030063025.1. Taxonomy (NCBI): domain Eukaryota; kingdom Viridiplantae; phylum Streptophyta; class Magnoliopsida; order Poales; family Poaceae; genus Avena; species Avena longiglumis. The sequence continues at coordinate 315,028,158 of CP125977.1, forward strand.
TACGTTTAACATTGCAGATTTGAAGCCTTACTTTGGTGAGGAAGATGAGATTGCGTCGAGGACGACTTCAATTCAAGAAGGGGAGCATGATGTGGAAATCCCTTCTATTGATACAACCGTTGTACCTACAGCAACACACATACAAGGACCCATCACTCAATCTCGTGCCAAACAACTTAACTATCAGGTACTTTTGTTTCTTGGAACTATTCCTCACATACATGAGAATATGATGCTGCCTAAATCATATGTATTTCTTACTCTTAGGAATGATGGACCAAGCATGGATGAGAGGGACAAGCATTGGAGCATGGTCATGCATGGAGATGGCAGCAAGCATGTGATGATCCAAGAGAAGGCCACGGATGAAGATTTTAGAACTTTGAGGCCACCATAATGAAGAAAGAAGGCTTGAGGTCCTTGTACGTGTGAAGTTCAAGCCTTCTTTCTTCATTATGGTGTGCCATCAAGTTGAAATCTTCATAACTTGAATCCCAAAATAGAGTCCATAGAAATATCCTCCCAAGGAACACTAGGAACAGGAAGAGGCATATATAAACCATGTGGATTAAGGCGAGACTTAGCTTTTTGACAAGTAGTGCAGCGTGCCACAAATCTATCAACATCTCGACGCATACGTGGCCAAAATAAGTGTGCAGCAAGAACATCCTCCGTTTTCTTGACACCAAAGTGTCCCATCAATCCTCCTCCATGTGCCTCCTGTAACAACAAAAGACGAACAGAACTATCTGGAATGCATAGTTTGTGATGGAGGGGTTAACCTCTTGGGTGCTCGATCTTCACGGATCTCGTGGTCAAATCGATGGGAAAGCGAGGGGAAAGGGAGAAGGTAGTGGAAGCGAACACACACCTCGCGAAGAACACGATGAACACACGCAAAACTCACACGATACAAGGCCGATTGCTCCCGAACGGCGGCCACCGGTCCGATAGAATCCTCGCAAGGAAAGATCGGTCAACGTGCTCCCTCAAATCCACATCGGAGAGGGAAGAACACCTTGGGGAGGGTCTTGACAACTTGGAGACGAGACATCGAACTTCAAGGCCTTGTTCAACGATGGATGCGTGATGCAAAGTCCAGTCGAGGTTGGTGACGATAGTCGGTCCCCTTGGTAAAGGGGATGAGGCAAAACTAGAGATTCCACAATGGGGGTTGTCTTTAGTCTATCATCTATGCCTAAGGGATACATGAGGGCTGGGGCTCTATTTATAGGCCAACCACTAAACAAGGGTAGTTTGGGGATAAAACTAGGGTTTGGACGAGCTAGAGGGGTACATGGGCCGAAGGCCCAGCAGTCTTGTGAGCACACATGACCGGTAATCTGGGACTTGGGACCCGGTAGTCTTACCGGTCGACCAATAATCTTAGCTCTAGGGCCGGTAATCTTGCTTGATCTGGATCGTCGATTGGGAGCCGTCTGTGGCGGTTTCGAGGGGGCAGTAATGCCGTGACCCGATAATCTGGGTCCGGATCCGTAGTGCGATCTGGGCTTCTGAGGCCTTTTGGCGTCGTCTATAGGGGCGGTAGTATGGCTTTTGGCGGATCTGGGTCGCGAATCCGATAATGCCCAGGAGACAGAGCATTTGGCGATGTCTTATTCCTCCTCCTCTTCAAGCCTCCGTCTTGTCGGGCTTGATGCTCAAGGCTTGCCTCCGTACTTGTCAATGTGAACCTATCATGCATATGTGACGGAGTATGAAGTAGCATACCATTCAATAGGGTAGGAAGGGGGCTCGCATAGAGGAATGGATTCACCTTTGGAGTCCATGACGACTTGGCGTAAGTTGGAGACCAAGATGTGGTAACGACCGTAGGTCGGGCTACATCAGCTCCCCCCCCTTCAAAAAGAGTCGTCCTCGACTCTACATGCTCATCACAAAGTAGAAGCGGTCAAGAGACCTTCTTGATCCTGGGGTTCACCATATAGTCATCCTCGAGAATATTGACTTGACAACACTTCAATGTTCCTTCACCTTCCATGAAGCCTACAAAGCTCACAACAAAAGCGAAGCAACACTCAAAGCGTAGCCAATTCATGAAGATTATAGCATGAGTCCTCAAGTAGAAGGAAGTCACCTTAGGGTGTAGAGATGACTCGATGAAGGGTAGCCATAGGTAACTCTCTTCGGTTCTTCTTGTCAACACGTGGTTGGTAGAGGTTGACGTGTATGCACTTGTACCTTCATACAACAAAGACCAAGCAACATATGTTTGTGTGTGATAGAGGAGCATGTCATTTGTGGCATGTCCATTCTTGTTCACAACACAATTAGCACAACTCAAGTATAGCAAACGGAATGCATATGCATGGTCAATGTGCATGGAAATCGTTTGAACATCATCCAAATGTGGAAACTCAAAAACTCCATATAACGTAGTAGTGGGGCACTCAAAGCAATCGAATAGCAATTTGATCAACATATTTGATGCAAAGTTAGGAGAATTTGGCAAAAACACAAAAGGAAGAATATCCAAAGGAAAATCATTATGTGTGCAAACCAACCATTGGAAAGAGAAATTGTTCGACATGTTGGATGTCACACACAAATCATCGATAGCAAATATAATGGGAATATGAGTATCCCAAGCGGAAGCCAAAGTAACGTGTTTGCAAATAAACCAAATGAAAGAGAAAGTGGTCCTTGTGTTTGTTGCAACAACAAGACGAGATTCTTGGAAGCTCTCATGACAATACATGCTCTTAATGGAATTGTGGTTGCACACAAAACATCGGAAAGAGAAAATGTTCAACATTTTTGTTGCAACACACAAAGCATCATTATCTAAAAGTGAAGAAACATGAATGTCACAAGGGAAGATAATACCATTAACATGCTTGCAAGCAAACCATAGGAAGGAACAATTTGTCAACATGAAAGTTGCAAAGCATGTAAAAGGTATCAGAGCTGGGTTCGATCTTGAACTCACTTGTGGGATGCTCTCAAGAGCTCTTTTTGTCAACTCGTGCTCAACCGAGGTTGACATGATAATGCGGGTACCTACACACATCATACACAAAAGGAAAAATGTGTGTGCATGGTAGAGATACACATCATCCATCATGACGTATCTCTTCTTGTGCACATCACCATTAATGTCATTCAAGTATGAAATAGATGCATGGTGATTATGCAAGTGGGGAACATGCTTATCATGGCCATCATCAAAATCTCCAAAAATTGAGAAAGCTATGGGGGCCATCTCATTATAACGCATAAGATCAATATTGTTGCAAGCAAAACAAGTGAAATAGCAAGCATTCATCTTATTGCAAGCAACGGGAGAAATTGAATGACTAGCATGACAAGGCAAGTCCAAAGCAATTGGAGGATACACAGAAGATGCATAGCATGGCATGTTTATGGCAATGATATCGCAATCAAACAATTCCACATGATCAATATTATGCAAAGGCAAATCATCGCATGGGAAAGTGGATGAAGCATATGTAATGTCACAAGTATCATCCATAGCATGCATATCCTCACAATTCATCATGTCCACTAGCGGGATCATGGCATCATCAACACCCTTATTGTTACCTTGTTCATACCTCTCATATGAAGTGGGTGTTGTGGAAGTAGTGGCCTCCTTGTGGACGACTTCGTCTTCTTCATGTAGCCATGGCGTCGCATCATCTTCGTGCACCATGTACATCTTCTCCAATTGAGGCATCATTGCTTCATTGCTTGGCGCGTCTTCATCCATGGAACCTAGCATAACACAAGAGAACACACTAGAGGTAGAGGGTAAGTTGTTAGAAATCGAAATGGTCTCACTTGACCTATGATGTGGACATCCCTACTATTGATACAACCGTTGTACCTACAGCAACACACATACAAGGACCCATCACAATATCTCGTGCCAAACAACTTAACTATCAGGTACTTTCGTTTCTTGGAACTATTCCTCACATACATGAGAATATGATGCTACCTAAATCAGATGTATTTCTTACTCTTAGGAATGATGGACCAAGCATGGATGAGAGGGACAAGCATTGGAGCATGTCCATGCATGGAGATGGCAGCAAGCGTGTGATGATCCAAGAGAATGCCACGGATGAAGATTTCAGAACTTTGAGGCCACCATAATGAAGAAAGAAGGCTTGGACGAAATATTCAAGATCAATACTTTACAAATTCGTCCATAGCTTAATATGGTGCTGCGACACCTTTATTTTGGGCCAGGCCCATGTAATTTTCATGAGTTTTAATTAGCCACTTTTTAGAGTCCGTATTTGAGGGGAAAAGGACTTCTAGGGTTGGATTCGGCCACCACTTCCATGGCTGGTCGAAACCCCACCTTTTCGCCCTTAAATACTCCCCATAGCCGACCCCCTAGACTCGGATTTTGTTTAGACATTAAGTTAGCCATCATAGCAACTTTGCCAAGGCTCGAGCGTCGCAGAGGCCTCTTGTACTTCGCACCTATTCAGGATCCCACATTTTCAATAAAGCTTTCCTCTTAATCCGCATTATCTTGATTGCAATATTAGTTCTTACTTGTTCTCGATTTTAGGTAGGAATTAAGACCCTCGCTGGTCAGGCTGATCGTGTTCACGCAGGATCAGTAACCTCCAGGAGATTGGCCTAGCGATTGCATTGGCGCTCGTGCTCGCACGTGTAGTCGGATCGTCAAGCCCGAACTCCACCAAATCGATTATCGCCATCTCATCGAAAGATCGGACACCTTTGCCCTATCAAGTGGTATCAGATTTCAGGTTGCTCGGTGAGATTTTAATGTTTTCGTAGATTAGATATGTTTTTACCTATAACCCACGAAAAAGCCAAAAACATAGTTAGAGTTTAGATCCATCCCATAACCAATCTACGCCTCGCATTATCGATCAGTTTTTGCATTGTTGAATTTGTGTCTACATCGTCGCGTCGAGTTGCTGGTCTTAGTGTCTCGTCCCTTAGAGTTTCGAGTTCTGATCATAGTAGTCACCGCCACACTCGCCGATCACCGTCACCATATTCCACCACCATATTCCGCCGCCATATACCCTGCCACCATAAACCCTAATACTCCGCCACCGCCTTCCTACCGCGACACAGATCCGACCAGTTTTCTGCTTGGTAGTGCAGTCCGAGTAGAGTTATTGTTTCCTAGTTATTTCTTTTTACTCTCCTTTGGTGTTTACGTGTTGCTAAAGTCGTGTCGAGCTCAGAGTCGGTCGTAAGTCAAAGGAGAGCAAAAAAAAACACAGAACATACTCCGAAAAAATTTACGGCTATACTAGTTTTCGACCGGGGATCACTTTTCTCCATCGGCCGTTATAGCGATATTTTTATGGCGCCTACGCGCTTTCCGGAGCAAAATAAAAAATTTCAAAATTTTTTTTTGGGGCTAACCTCTTTTTAGACCCCGTAGATCAGTTCTAGACACTTGCCATCATAGTGATTTTCTGCATCTCGGTTCGCTTTTCGGTGCCATATCATCATACGATTGCTTGTTGTGTCGGCGTCGTGACATCGTTGGTGATCTAGGCTCGCGTCTCTAGTGCAGTCTAGCCTAGGACCAACTGATCACCGTCGTTGAGCATTCTTTCAACTTTTGCATTGTTGTTTTGACAATTTCTAACCCCCCTTGCTAAGCCTTCCCAGAGCTCCACAGATATTCTCCACGTGCGGTGTCTCGACTCCTGGTAATCGCTTGGTTCAATCTCTGGACCCACTGATCCTCGCGGTTGCACATCGCCTTTTCCTGCTGTTTGGTAAGAACTTGTAAGAGCTTCGTATATTGCTTGACGGATGACGCGTGCCTTCCACCATATTTCCGTACTATATACCTGTACTTTTTAAGGACTAACCATGACAGATACTTCGCGGAACCCTGCCACAATGACGAACGAAGAACTACATGCCCACTTCTCCGCGCTCTTGGTCTGTCGCGCTAAAGACGTGGATACACGCCTCAAGGAGTTTGACACCAAGCTCACCAACGCCGTGGACAAGATCGATGGACTCGAGAAATCCTTCAACGCCAAGCTTGACGTTCGGTTCAAGGAGCTTTTGAACCGATTGCACTTTCCGGCACCCACACATGGCGCCTGGCGCATTCCGATCACGGTCGGATGCTGGTTCGGCCGCCGCCGCACTTCGGTCTTCTGCGACATTGGGACGGAACGGCGGTACTACTCGACCCGGCGGCGATCTGTTTGACGAGGAGGTTGAACAACCTCCACGGTACTTGGCCGTCCCGACATTACTACATGGCAACGCTTGACCACGATGCGTGATGATGATCATGTTGCAAAGCTTAAATTAAATATTCCATCTTTTGAGGGTAAATATAATCTGATGCATATCTTACATGGGAGATGGAAGTAGAACAACGTTTTGCATGCTTAAAATATCCACGAGAATATGCGTGTTAGTTTGCTACATGTGAATTTACTAAATTTGCTTCCCTTTGGTGGTGCAGTATTGTCGTTTAAATCCTACTACTATTCCTAGTACTTGGGCTTTAAAACTGCTATGCGTGTTCGTTTTGTACCTCCCACTTATCAACGTGATTTACTAAAGAATCGACACGTTTAGAGCAAGGAAAAAATTACGTAGAAGAGTATTATCGAATTGCAAGCGGGGATGGTTCGGTGTGGTCTTGTTGAATCAAATGAACAAATGCTTGCGTTTCTTTGGTGGATTAAACAAGGACATTCAACACATCTTACATTATAAGGAATATAATTCTATCACTCGTTTGTTTCATCTTGCTTGCAAAGTGAGCGTGAAGTCTTGAGATCGCCAAACACCATGGAGGAGGACTAATTACAATTCGCACATCCACTTGGACATCCAGACAATCAGCGCCTCCTCGTGATTCGCCACCAGCTACTACCACATCCAAGGCCACCACAAGATTTCCATTTGCTCCTCCACCATCATCCAATGCTCACCTTTCGTAGTGCATCTTCTATGGCTTCCACGGGTAAGACAAAGGATATACAATGCATAAGTCTTTGGGGTTTTGGTCATATTGAGAGGCGATTGCACAACCTGGCGTGTGATGATGGTGCGAGAAGATGGTCGATCTGATTCAAGAAGTGACTTTGATGAAGATTCACTAGCCCTTGTTTACGCTCGAGATGGAGCGATTACGATCTTGATGAAGAGAGAGGTAATGGGGCTGAAGCTGGCGATCAATCTGAGCTTAATTACACAACGTGTGTTGAGTGTGCAATTGAGCAAATCTGAGCAAGATCAACGCCACAACCTGTTCCAAACACGTGGTGTTGTCAAGGATAGAGCTATACGGATCATCATTGATGGAGGGAGTTGTAATAATCTGGCCAGTGTTGACATGGTAGAGAAGCTTGCGCTTCCAACAAGATAACGCCAACATTCATATTACATCCAATGGTTTGAGAGTTCTCGCAAGATCAAGGTAACAAGAACGGTACACGTGCATTTTACTATTGGTACATATTTTGATTTTGTTGATTGTGATGTTGTACCTATGCAAGCATGTTCTTTGTTACTTGGTAGACCATGGCAATTTGATAGAGAATCTGTTCATAATGGCAAAACTAATCACTATTCTCTTATGCATGATGGAAAGAAAATTGGTCTAAAACCTATGACTCCTGAACAGATTTTAAAAGATGATCTTGCTAGAGCTAGTAGAGCTAAAACTGAGGAGAAAAATAAAAGTGAGAATCAGATTGTTCTTTGATTTTATACCACCAAAGAACATTAAATCTGATTCTACACATGCTACTGAAATTCGTTTGAAGAGTCCATGTATGCTTGCAAATAAAATTGATATTGCTGAACTAGATGTAAACAATACTCAATGTTATGCAATTGTCTGCAAAGATGTTCTGTTTTAATTTCAGGATATGCCTCCTTCTTTGCCACCCGCTATTGCTAACCTTTTGCAGGAATATGAGGACGTCTTTCCATTGTTGCCACGGGACTACCTCCTATTAGAGGAACTGAGCACCAAATTGATCTAATTCCTGGTGCCACGTTGCCCAACCGCACGCCATATAGAACCAATCCAGAGGAGACAAAGGAGATACAACGCCAAATTCAGGAACTACTCGACAGAGATCATATTCGTGAGTCTCCTATTCCACGTTTAGATGACATGCTTGATGAATTGAGTGGCTCTACCATGTTTTCTGAAGTTGATTTGCGTAGTGGTTACCACCAGATTCATATGAAATTAGGAGATGAATGGAAAACAGCATTTAAAACTAAGTTCGGTTTAGATGAGTGGTTAGTAATGCCGTTTGGTTTAACTAATGCACCTATCACTTTCATGAGATTAATGAACGAAGTTTTACGTGCTTTCATTGGACATTTTGTGGTAGTCTACTTTGATGATATTCTGATTTATAGCAAATCTTTAGAGGATCATTTGGACCATTTACGTGTTGTTTTCAATGCTTTACGTGATGCACGTTTGTTTGGTAACCTTGAGAAGTGCACCTTTTGCACCAATCGAGTTGCGTTTCTTGGCTATGTTGTTACATCACAGGGTATTGAAGTGGATCCAGCCAAGATTGAAGCTATTGAATTGGCGCGACCAAGACGGTCACACAAGTGAGGAGTTTTCTTGGCCTCATTGGTTTTTATAGGCGCTTTGTCAAAGACTTTGGATCAATTGCCATTGAATGAGCTTACCAAGAAGGATGTGCCCTTTGTTTGGGGCGATGCACAACAATAGGCCTTCGTCATATTGAAAGATAAGCTAACACATGCTCCCTTACTCCAACTTCCTGATTTTACTAAGACTTTTGAGCTTGAATGTGATGCTAGTGGAATTGGTTTGGGAGGGGTGTTATTACAAGAGGGAAAACCTGTTGAATATTTTAGTGAGAAATTGAGTGGGGCTAGTATGAACTATTATACTTATGATAAAGAATTATATGCGTTGGTTCGGACATTAGAAACTTGGCAACATTATCTATGGCCTAAAGAATTTGTTATACATTCTGATCATGAATCTTTGAAGCATATTCGTAGTCAAGCTAAGTTGAATCGTCGTCATGCAAAGTGGGTTGAATTTTTTGAGTCTTTTCCTTATGTTATTAAACATAAAAAGGGTAAAGATAATATTATTGTTGATGCTTTGTCGCGCCGTTATAATTTGTTATCTCAACTTGACTTCAAAATATTTGGATTAGAAACTATTAAGGAAAAATATGTGCATGATGTTGAATTTAAAGATGTGTTGCAGAAATGTAGAGATGGTAGAACATGGAACAAGTTCGTCTTAAATGATGGATTTGTGTTCCGTGCTAACAAACTATGCATTCTGGATAGTTCTGTTCGTCTTTTGTTGTTACAGGAGGCGCATGGAGGAGGATTGATGGGACACTTTGGTGTCAAGAAGACGGAGGATGTTCTTCTTTACTTTTTTTGTACGTGTCGTCGAGATTTTGAGAGATTTGTGGCAAGCTGCACTACTTGTCAAAAAGCTAAGTCTCGCCTTAATCCACATGGTTTATATATGCCTCTTCCTGTTCCTAGTGTTCCTTGGGAGGATATTTATATGGACTTTGTTTTGGGATTGCCACGAACACAGAAGGGGAGGGATAGTATTTTTGTTGTTGTGGATCGGTTTTCTAAGATGGCACACTTTATTCCTTGTCATAAAACGGATGATGCTGCGCATATTGCTGATTTGTTCTTTCGTGAAGTTGTTTGTTTGCATGGTGTGCCAAATACTATTGTCTCTGATCGTGATACTAAATTTCTTAGCCACTTTTGGATATGTTTATGGGCTAAGTTGGGGACTAAATTGCTCTTTAGTACTACATGTCATCCCCACACTGATGGTCAAACTGAAGTAGTAAATAGAACTTTGTCTACTATGTTGCGGGCTGTTTTAAAGAAGAACTTCAAATTTTGGGAAGAGTGTTTACCTCATATAGAATTTGCTTATAATCGTTCGCTGCATTCTACCACAAAGATGTGCCCATTTGAGATTGTGTATGGTTTTGTTCCTCGTGCACCTATTGATTTATTGCCTTTACCTTCTTCGGTGCAACATAATTTGGATTCTACACAACGCGCTGAAATGATATTAAACTTGCATAAGACTACTAAAGATAACATTGAACACATGAATGCTAAGTACAAACTTGCTGGGGATAAAGGGAGAAAGCATATTGTGTTTGATGTTGGCGATCTTGTTTGGTTACATTTGCGTAAAGATCGCTTTCCTGATTTACGCAAGTCTAAGTTAATGTCACATGCTGCTGGTCCCTTTAAGGTGTTAGAGAAAATCAATGATAATGCATATAAACTTGAGTTGCCTGCAGACTTTGGTACGGTTAGTCCTACGTTTAACATTGCAGATTTGAAGCCTTACTTTGGTGAGGAAGATGAGATTGCGTCGAGGACGACTTCAATTCAAGAAGGGGAGCATGATGTGGACATCCCTACTATTGATACAACCGTTGTACCTACAGCAACACACATACAAGTACCCATCACAAGATCTCGTGCCAAACAACTTAACTATCAGGTACTTTCGTTTCTTGGAACTATTCCTCACATACATGAGAATATGATGCTGCCTAAATCAGATGTATTTCTTACTCTTAGGAATGATGGACCAAGCATGGATGAGAGGGACAAGCATTGGAGCATGGCCATGCATGGAGATGGCAGCAAGCGTGTGATGATCCAAGAGAATGCCACGGATGAAGATTTCAGAACTTTGAGGCCACCATAATGAATAAAGAAGGCTTGGACGAAATATTCAAGATCAATACTTTACAAATTCGTCCATAGCTTAATATGGTGCTGCGACACCTTTATTTTGGGCCAGGCCCATGTAATTTTCGCAGGATTTTAATTAGCCACTTTTTAGAGTCCGTATTTGAGGGGAAAAGGATTTCTAGGGTTGGATTCGGCCACCACTTCCATGGCTGGTCGAAACCCCACCTTTTCGCCCTTAAATACTCCCCATAGCCGACCCCCTAGACTCGGATTTTGTTTAGACATTAAGTTAGCCATCATAGCAACTTCGCCAAGGCTCGAGCGTCGAAGAGGCCTCTTGTACTTCGCACCTATTCAGGATCCCACCTTTTCAGTAAAGCTTTCCTCTTAATCCGCAATATCTTGATTGCAATATTAGTTCTTACTTGTTCTCGGTTTCAGGTAGGAATTAAGACCCTCGCTAGTCAGGCTGATCGTGTTCACGCAGGATCGGTAACCTCCAGGAGATTGGCCTAGCGATTGCATTGGCGCTCGTGCTCGCACGTGTAGTCGGATCGTCAAGCCCGAACTCCACCAAATCAATTATCGCCATCTCATCGAAAGATCGGACACCTTTGCCCTATCAACCTATCAACTACCACTCTCAACTCACTAGGAGTATCCCTCATGCCCTCCAAGTGGAATCACTCAATCTCACATAAGGTGGAGTCACTCATGTCACTCTTGTTCTCACTCAAGTGGGCTAAGTGGCTCTCATACTCACATGGGATTGGTACCACATCATCACTCAAGCATATGGGGATAGGCTCGAGTTCCTCAACTCCATGCGCCTCCTTTGGTGAAGGGAAAATCCCATGCTCACCATTCTTGACCTTGTCGCCTTCAAGGTTGGATGCCATAAGGTGGGCATCATCGCTCTCCTCCATGGTTGAAGGGAAAATCCCATGCTCGACCGTCTTGTGGCCATCTCGTAGTAGTGATGGAGGTAGGCTCATGCTATCCAACTTGGCAAAGTAGACGTCTACATTTTCCTCGTTCATGAGGTCTTCGAATGCAAGCGTAGTCGTTGAAGCTTGATGGCGTGGACGAAGGCTTGCTCTTGGTGCCATTTTGGTGGTGGCACTAGTAGTTGAAGGTGCCTTGTGACGGTGTCGACGGAGGTTATTGGCGTGCCTTGCCGATGGTTGGTGTAGGTGGCGCACTTGGTCATCCACATGACGCTTGCGACGATGACCCTTGTCCTTGGCACTCTTCTTGGTGAGTTGTTGTAATGAGTGCAAAGCATCGTTAATCTTGACGACCCTGCTCATTGTTTTGTCGAAGTCTTTGTCCATGTCCTTCTTGAAGTTGTGGAGGTCGCTCTCGAACTTGTCCATTTCATGGTGGACCTTGGCGCACTCGAGGTGTAGGCTCCGTCTTGGCCGGTGCGACTTGAGGAGCTTGTCGTTGTCGTTCTTGAAGTCGCCCATGCTTGGGGAGTCGTTGTTGTAGCACTCCATGTCACCCAAGCATGTGGAGCCATTGTTGGTGTAGTGCTCCATCATGTAATCCATGCTTGTGGAGACATATGCATGGTGGCTCATCGTGGATTCTTCATAGAAATCATCCTCGGTCCCGGAGTCCCTAGACATGCTTCAAAAGACCAAGTGTTATATATGGAAGTGGTAGAGGGTGTTAGGGATACAACGTCAAACCTTACTTTACCTTGGAACATCGTATCGTGCAAGTGGCCACACTTGAGAGCAATAAACCAAGCAAAGTGAAGTTCACGCGGAACACCAAAACCAACTACTAACCAAAAAACAAACACACACAAGGCCAATGGTGGATAGGTATGGAAAGTGGCATGTCAAGAACCAATCCAAAATCAAGATGTTGTAATGGCAAGTAAAGAACCACAATGATCACAAAGCAAACAAGTTAATCCACAAGATAGGAAATATGTACAAGGAAACACACACGGTGGGATAAATAGGACTTGTGCGACGGAGAAAGTGAGCTAAGAACCAAATGATTACCTAGCGAAGACTATAAGCTCGTGTCACACAAGTACAAGGAGAGACGCTAGTTCGATTGCACAAAATTGGTGGTCTACAAGATATGCACAATAAGTACCACCTATATGATGTTCATCGAGCTTGCGCTTCCTATTCTATGAGGCACATGTATATTTGTTTCTTTTTCTCTTTTCCTTTTTCTATTTTTTTCTATTTTTTTTCTTTTTCTTTCTAGTTTCTTTTCACTTGCCTCTTCCTTGTGCCAACAACTATACAAGATAACTATATGAGATAGCGCTCACAACGTTTGCTCGGAATCTACAAGGTATCAAATGTGCATAGCCCAAGTAATCATAAGAGTAACTAGTCTCAATAGGTGTTTGTTGCTCACAAAGATAGTGGGGGTCACAAAGGAATGCAAGTGGGGAGAAGTCGCGGAATGTTTATACCTTTCGTCGATGATCTTCACCCTTCATTGTTGGATTCCGCCTTGCTCACGGAATTTGGATGGAGTAGATAGCATGAACAACGTGTATGATGATGTAGAGATCCTTCGCCTTTTCGAAACGAGCTAAAGAACACCAAAATCCGATTTCGAATGCAAAAGTTATGCTCAAAACGGTGAGAGGCTGAAATCTGGGAACTTCTTTGTTTCTTTACATCTTTGGCGGTAGTATCGGATTTTGGGCCCGGTAGTGGGAAAAGGCGGTAATCTGGGATTTTAAGCCGGTAGTACCGTTGGTCGAAAACTCCTAGTTTTGGACGTTTTCGCGATTTTGGGGTGATTTGGTGGAAAATCTTCAAGAAAAGCACCAAATCGAAGGGAAAATCAAGGAATTAGGCCATGGGAGCATAAGGAAGGTAGATCAACAAGTTTAGCAAGTAATCCACGGATCAAAACCTAGCAAAACGCACTCAAATCACGGATCGATCCAAAACACGAATTGGGGCTATTTTGGTGGAATTTTGAATTTATGGGGAAAGACCAAATCGATGAGAAATCCGTGGCAACCAAAAGCTCGATACCGGATGATGGAGGGTTAACCTCTTGGGTGCCCGATCTTCATGGATCTCGTGGTCAAATCGATGGGAAAGCAAGGGAAAGGGAGAAGGTAGCGAGCGAACACACACCTCGCGAAGAACACGATGAACACACGCAAAACTCACACGATACAAGGCCGATTGCTCCCGAGCTGTGGCCACGGTCGATCGAATCCTCGTAAGGAAAGATCGGTCAACGTGCTCCCTCAAATCCACATCGGAGAGGGAAGAACACCTTGGGGAGGGTCTTGACAACTTGGAGACGAGACATCGAACTCCAAGGCCTTGTTCAACGATGGATGCGTGATGCAAAGTCCAATCGAGGTTGGTGACGATAGTCGGTCCCCTTGGTAAAGGGGATGAGACAAAACTAGAGATTCCACAATGGGGGTTGTCTTTAGTCTATCATCTATGCCTAAGGGATACATGAGGGGTGGGGGCTCTATTTATAGGCCAACCACTAAACAAGGGTAGTTTGGGGATAAAACTAGGGTTTGGACGAGCTAGAGGGGTACATGGGCCAAAGGCCCAACAGGTGCGCGCAGGCACACATGACCGGTAGTACTGGACTTGGGACCGGTAGTACCGGTCAACACCGGTAGTAATCTGCTCTGGGGCCAGTGGTAGTACCGCTTATGCAGTCTGGGCGTCGATTGAGCCCGTCATGGCGGTATCGAGGACGTAGTCTGCCGTGGACCAGTAATCTGGTCAGATCTGATTGATGTGGACATCCTACTATTGATACAACCGTTGTACCTCTGACACACATACAAGGACCCATCACAAGATCTCGTGTCAAACAACTTAACTATTAGGTACTTTCGTTTCTTGGAACTATTCCTCACATACATGAGAATATGATGCTGCCTAAATCAGATATATTTCTTACTCTTAGGAATGATGGACCAAGCATGGATGAGAGGGACAGGCATTGGAGCATGGCCATGCATGGAGATGGCAGCAAGCATGTGATGATCCAAGAGAAGGCCACGAATGAAGATTTCAAAACTTTGAGGCCACCATAATGAAGAAAGAAGGCTTGGACGAAATATTCAAGATCAATACTTTACGAATTCGTCCATATCTTAATAAGGTGTTGCGACACCTTTATTTTGGGCCAGGCCCATGTAATTTTCGCAGGATTTTAATTAGCCACTTTTTAGAATCCGTATTTGAGGGGAAAAGGACTTTTAGGGTTGGATTCGGCCACCACTTCCATGGCTGGCCGAAACCCCACCTTTTCGCCCTTAAATACTCCCCATAGTCGACCCCCTAGACTCGGATTTTGTTTAGACATTAAGTTAGCCATAGTCGCAACTTCGCCAAGGCTCGAGCGTTGCAGAGGCCTCTTGTACTTCGCACCTATTCAGGATCCCACCTCTTCAATAAAGCTTTCCTCTTAATCCGCAATATCTTTATTGCAATATTGGTTTTTACTTGTTCTCGATTTCAGGTAGGAATTAAGACCCTCGTGGTCGGTGATCGTGTTCCTTGGGATCGGTAACCTCCAGGAGATTGGCCTAGCGATTGCATTGGCGCTCGTGCTCGCACGTGTAGTCGGATCGTCAAGCCCGAACTCCACCAAATCGACTATCATCATCTCATCGAAAGATCAGACACATTTGCCCTATCACCGGTAGTACCGCTTGCAGTCCTCGGGCTTCTGTTGGCGTCGTCTGTAGGGTGAGGTAGTAGAAGCGGTAATGCACCGATAATGCAGTCAGATTGATGGTATCGCTGGAGACAGAGAGCATTTAGCGATCTGTCTTCTTCCGCCTCCTCTTCCAAGCCTCCGTCTTGTGGGGCTTGATGCTCCGGGCTTCCTCCCTTGCCTCCGTACTTGTCAATGTGATCCTATCATGCATATGTGACGGAGTATGAAGTATCATACCATTCAATAGGGTAGGGAGGGGGCTCGCCTAGAGGAACACATTCACCTTTGGAGTCCATGACGACTTGGCGTAAGTTGGAGACCAAGATGTGGTAACGACCGTAGGTCGGGCTACATCAGTTTGTTAGCACGGAACACAAATCCATCATTGAAGACGAACTTGTTCCAAGTTCTACCATCTCTACAATTCTACAACACATCTTTAAATTAGCATCATGAACATATTGTTCCTTAATAGTTTCTAATCCAAATATTTTGAAGTCAAGTTGAGATAACAAAGTATAACGACGCGACAAAGCATCAGCAATAATATTATCTTTACCCTTTTTGTGTTTGATAACATAAGGAAAAGACTCAATAAATTCAACCCACTTTGCATGACGACCATTCAACTTAGCTTGACTACGAATATGCTTCAAAGATTCATGATCAGAATTTATAACAAATTCTTTAGGCCATAGATAATGTTGCCAAGTTTCTAATGTCCGAACCAACGCATATAATTCTTTATCATAAGTAGAATAGTTCAGACTAGCCTCACTCAATTTCTCACTAAAATATGCAACAGGTTTTCCCTCTTGTAATAACACACCTCCCAAACCAATTCCACTAGCATCACATTCAAGCTCAAAAGTCTTAGTAAAATCAGGAAGTTGGAGTAAGGGAGCATGTGTTAACTTATCTTTCAATATGACAAAGGCCTGTTGTTGTGCATCGCCCCAAACAAAGGGCATATCCTTCTTGGTAAGTTCATTCAGCGGCGCGGCAATTGATCCAAAGTCTTAGACAAAGCGCCTATAAAAACCAGCGAGGCCATGAAAACTCCTCACTTGTGTGACCGTCTTTCGGCTACGGCCAATTCTCAATAGCTTCAATCTTGGCTGGATCCACTTCAATACCCTGTGATGTAACAACATAGCCAAGAAACGCAACTCGATTGGTGCAAAAGGTGCACTTCTCAAGGTTACCAAACAAACGTGCATCACATAAAGCATTGAAAATAGCACGTAAATGGTCCAAATGATCCTCTAAAGATTTGCTATAAATCAGAATATCATCAAAGTAGACTACCACAAAACATCCAATGAAAGCACGTAAAACTTCGTTCACTAATCTCATGAAAGTGCTAGGTGGATTAGTTAAACCAAACGGCATTACTAACCACTCATATAAACCGAACTTAGTTTTAAATGCTGTTTTCCATTCATCTCCTAATTTCATACGAATCTGGTGGTAACCACTACACAAATCAACTTTAGAAAACATGGTAGAGCCACTCAATTCATCAAGCATGTCATCCAAACGTGGAATTGGATGACGATATCGAATAGTAATATTATTGATAGCTCTACAATCAGTACACATGCGCGAAGAACCATCTTTCTTAGGTACCAAAATAATAGGAACAACACAGGGGCTAAGGGACTCACGAATATGATCTCTGTCGAGTAGTTCCTGAATTTGGCATTGTATCTCCTTTGTCTCCTCTGGATTGGTTTTATATGGCGCGCAGTTGGGCAACGTAGCACCAGGAATTAGATCAATTTGGTGCTCAATTCCTCTAATAGGAGGTAGTCACGGTGGCATTTCAATGGGAAGACATCCTCATATTCCTGCAAAAGTTTAGCAATAGCGGGTGGCAAAGAAGGAGGCATATCCTCAACTGAAAACAAAACCTCTTTGTAGACAATTGCACAACATTGAGTATTGTTTACATCTAGTTCAGCAATATCTATTTTATTTGCAAGCATACATGGACTCTTCAAACGAATTTCAGTAGCATGTTTAGAATCAGATTTAGTGTTCTTTGGTGGTACAAAATCTGCAGCAACAATCTGATTCTCACTTTTATTTTTCTCCTCAGTTTTAGCTCTACTAGCTCTAGCAAGATCATCTTTTAAAATCTGCTCGGGATTCATAGGTTTTAGACCAATTTTATTTCCATCATGCATAGGAGAATAATGATTAGTTTTGCCATTATGAACAGATTCTCTATCAAATTGCCATGGTCTACCAAGTAACAAAGAACAAGCTTGCATAGGTACAACATCACAATCAACAAAATCAGAATATGTACCAATAGTAAAATGCACGCGTACCGTTCTTGTTACCTTGATCTTGCGAGAACTCTCAAACCATTGGATGTAATATGAATGTGTGTGTTGTCTTGTTGGAAGTGCAAGCTTCTCTACCATGTCAACACTAGCCAGATTATTACAACTCCCTCCATCAATGATGATCTGTATAGCTCTTTCCTTGATAACACCACGTGTTTGGAACAGGTTGTGGCGTTGATCTTGCTCAGATTTGCTCAATTGCACACTCAACACACGTTGTGTAATTAAGCTCTTGTATTGATCAGCAGCTTCATCTCCCATTACCTCTGTCTCTTCATCAAGACGTAATTGTCTCCATCTCGAGCAGAAATAAGGGCTAGTGTATCTTCATCAAAGTCACTCGCTGAATCGTATTGACCATCTTCCCGCACCATCATCACACGTTGTGTTGTGCATTGTCTCTCAATATGACCAAAACCCCAGCACTTGCGGCATTGTATATCCTTTGTTTTACCCGTGGAAGCCATAGAAGATGCACTACGAGCAGGAACATTGGATGATGGTGGAGGAGCAGCTGGAAATCTTGTGGTGGTGATGCAGCCCGTCCTACGACCGCTACTACATATACTCCCACGAGCTCCCCAAGTGGACCCATGACTCGCGCCCGAGCCAAACTCCTTCAAGCTAAGGTGAACTCGCTCCTCTCCTTGTGTGACTTCGACACACCCTTGGATGGCTTGCTACTTCACACGCATACACTGTGGATCATCAGGTACGAAGAAGCCACCAGTCTACGCGACATAAGCGGTACTACGGTTGAGACGACCGTTACCGCTCAAGCGGTCCTACCTCCTCCTACCTTCGCCACAGAAGCACCACTCCACGCCCAGCAAGCGGTACTACCGGTCCAAGAACCGGTACTGAGACGGTACTACCACCCCTCCCTCTGCTGCCACAGGCGCCTCGACAGAGCTCTAGGCCCTCAGCGGTACTACGCTCAGGCGGTACTCTGGGTTACCACCGGTACTACGGTTGCGGACGGTACTACCGGTCTGACCACGATCGCCTAAGTTCGGCCCTGTGCCTTGTAACCCTACCTATAATTTACCTTTTCATTCCGAAACTACCCCTGTTTTGTGGCTGGACTATATATAGCCCCCACCCTCCATTGTAAACCCTAGACTTGGATAATAATAGATATTAAGGAAACCCTTTGAGGACTTATATCTATTGGTCTCATGCTCCTACCAAGGAGCATCGGATTATCCACCCCCTCTTGGATCTTGCCAAGTGCGTTCAAGTTGTACAAGGCCTTGGGTTCTTGGTTTCTCACCCCCAAGTCGTCAAGATCTCACCAAGCACCTCATCCCCCGTTGTTGGCATGGAGAGCGAGCTTCGCCCAACACCGATCCTAGAGATTATGTTGGACCGGTTGCCACCGGCGTGAGGAGTAGGCGTGTATCGAGTTTTGGTGTGTGTGTTCGTGGTTTTCATCGCTTTCCTCGATTTCATCCCCCGACCACCTCTTTCCCCTCGTTTCTTGTGGAATTCGTGAAAGATCGGGCCAACCCCAGGGTTACCCCCTAACATATTGGTATCAAGAGCATAGTTGATCACGATTTTCCCTCCAATTTTTCTTTTATCCGCCTTAAAAACGAAAATCCTACCAAAAAGAGCTCCAATTTGCCTTCGGATCGATCTCTGGATTTGGTGCGTTTTTCGTGGTTTTAGTCCATAGATCTGTTGCTTTGGGAGTCGATCTATAGCCCCTGTTGTTTCTAGCCCAGCCTTTCGATTTCCACAATTTGAGGTTTTTTTGGCAAGATCTTGGCGTTCGATTACTGTACTAAGCGGTACTACCGATGGCCAAGTACTACCGTAGTAACTACTGGGTAGTACAAGCGGTACAACCGCCCACCGGTACTACCGGTTGTTGCAAGCGGTACTACCGCTCGCCTCTGACCGTTTCGTCCTCACCCGTTGCCGCCTCACTTTCGTTCGCTGACTTTTTCCACCTCGCTTGTTCGTGTTTCGCGTGTTTGTCGCCATTTTCACAACAGCTTCCACATCAAAGACATCCCGCGCTCAACGACACCGCGACACTCGAACAACATCCCCCACCAACGGTTGCAAGTCGTCAACAATACCAAAGGTATAACTTGCACCACCATTGATAGCCCCATAACTTCCTTTGTGTGTATCTATCCTATGAGAGCAACTCAATTTGTGTTTGTCTAAGCATTGTGCACTTGCCTTCGAAAAGTGAGAGTGTGAGGCCAAATACAAAAGCTAACATAGTAGCATAGCAAGGGAGCAAAAGAAAAAGAAAAAGAATCAAAAAAAAGAGAAAAAGAAAAAGATAGAATAGAAAGATACATAGTCTCCCAATACAAAGAGAATACCAACCTTGTAAGCCAACAAGAGAGAAGAAAGAGCGCACCGAGGCAAGTGCACAAATCTATTGCTTATCCTCTTTTGGCAAACGAGTTGTGGTCTCTCCTTGTGTTGGCACGACAACCGAGCGTAGTCCTCGTTAGGACCTTTTGTGCTCATTTTCATAGTCGTGCTAACCCCATTTTTCTCCACGTGTGTGTTTTCCGTGTTTTGTAGATCGTTTCCTTTTGCTTTTGACCTTTGGTTCTTTACCACGTAGGACAATAACTTTTTGCTTGGATCGTTTCGTTTGGTTTTTTCACAATTCTAACCTTCCACCAAAAGCCTTTGAGAGTTTCTTGCCATTTCACTTTGCACGCTTTTCGCTCATTTGTGTGGCAATTGGTTTGATATAATCTCCAAGGTGAGGTAAAAGGCTAACTCTCCACACCCTTTCTCTCCATATACAACCCTTGTTGGCTTTGCATTATGGACAGACATGGAGATCCATCCCAACCACCACCACCTCCGGAGGATGATAACCAATTCATGACAAGATGGGACCATTGGAAGGTCCGAGGAGAATTCAACTATCGTTGTGAAGCTCTCGAGCGGCGCCAAGATGAACAATTTAGCGAGGCCCATGTGGAATTCAAGAACATCGACAACCGCTTCGAAGAAGTCCGTGGCCAAATGCATGTCATGCAACACAACCTCGGTCATCAAAATGAAGCTCTTGGTCGTGCACTCGCCTCAACGGATGAGAAGCTTCAACGCCTCATTGATGGACTCGCAAGGCCACGCTTGCGCGAATCAAGCTCATCGCGGCACTCCTCCAGTGAATCAAGTGCACCTCGCCGTCACGCTTCAAGGCACCGGGATGGAACCGTTCTTCAATCCATGAGCTTTTATGGCGGTACCATCTCTGCGTCACGCCGCAACGTCAAGCTATGATGGTGACCTCTCCGCAAGACCTCCAAGGCGTGAAGCGAACCGGCCACAACCAAGGGCACTTGTGATTCAACAAGAGCAACCTCGCATGGACCGCCAAGGCCATCGACGTCGACATGCCCCTTCAACAACAAGTGAAGCTTCCGAAGAGGACGAACAAGATCACCGTCGACGGGAAGCACTCGAAGATCCTCCAAGGCGTCATCATCGACATGATCGTCCATGTCGGCAACATGATGGCCATGACGAGCCTCCCCTACAACAAGAAGAAGAAGAGCATCCCATTGCGCATGTGGCTCGACGTCCTCCTCGCCACATGGCGCAAGCTAATGCCCCTCGGCATCAACCACGACAAGAACAAGAGAAAGCTCCCCAAGCTCGTCGTGAGGACCATCAACCTCCTCCTCGTCCTCAACCGCGACAACAAAACGAGCAAGCTCCCCAAGCTCGTCGTCAACAACAAGTTCCACCACCAAACGCGACACCTCAACAACCACAAGAGCAACGCAACAATCACCAAGCAAGACAAGAGAGCTCGGATGATGATGATGACCGCCAAAATCATGGCAACCGCCGCAACCGGAACCGCAAAGGATAAGAAACTTTTGGCAAGCTCAAATTCACCATGCCAAAGTTCACCGGTTCTAATGAGCCTGAGGAATATCTCTCTTGGGAACTCAAGGTCGACAAAATCTTCCGCATGCACAACTATAGCAATGAGAAGATGATGGCCATGGCATCCCTCGAGTTTTATGAGTATGCCAACCTTTGGTGGGAACAAGTCCAACTCGCTTGCGAAGCAAAATAAGAGCCTCCAATCGCAACTTGGCAAGATATGAAGGCTCATATGAGATCCTGCTTTGTTCCTTCACACTACACGCGTGACCTCTTCAACAAGCTTCAAACGCTTAGTCAAGGAACAAAGAACATGGAAGAGTACTTCAAGCAAATGGAGCTCAACATGATCCTTGCCAACATTGAAGAGCGAGATGAGCAAACAATGGCACGCTTCCTCAATGGCTTGAACCATCCCATCAAGCGCATCACCGAGTTCCAAAAGTACAACAACATGGTTGAGCTTGTGCACATCGCGTCCAAGGCCGAGCGCCAAGTGCAAGAGGACATCAAGTACAACAAGCCAAAGGCGTACTTCACCTACAAGCAAGCATCAACCACTACTCCAACGACACCAAGTGGAAGCTCCTCAAGTACCACCAAGCTTCCTTTCAAGCCAACTCTCCCTCAAGGAAAACATCCCCCAAGTGGCAAACACACAAGAGAAGATCAACCATTCACCGGTGAATGCTACAAGTGTGGAGGCAAAGGGCACAAGTCGAATGCATGTGGGAACAAGAAAGTTTTGTTCATCCATGACAACGGCGACGAAGAATACTTGAGTGAAGAAGAGTTTGATGCAAGAGTCAAGGAAGCCATGGCAAGACAACATTTGGAAGAGGACCAAGAACTTCTTGTGTGTGAGCATGACGCAAGTCCATCACTTGTGGTCACAAGGGTCTTGACTACCCAAGTCAACGAAAATGAAGACCAACGCTCGAACAACTTCCAAACTCGTGCCGGCATCAATGGGAAGTCCATCAAAGTTGTCATCGATGGAGGGAGTTGCCACAACCTTGCAAGCACGGAATTGTGTGAGAAACTCAACCTCACCCTTCATCCGCTTAAGCACCCCTACCATATCCAATGGCTAAGTGACCAAGGATCCGTCAAGATCAAGCACACCGTCTCGGTGACGTTCTCAATTGGGCACTACAAAGACACGGTGGAATGTGACGTGGTCCCAATGACGGTTTGCCACATGTTGCTCGGAAGACCGTGGCAGTATGACAAGTGTGCTTTGCATCATGGTCACTCAAACACTTAAACCTTCAAATGGCTTGATAAAACTTGTGTGTTGCAACCAATGACTCCTAGCCAAATAATTGCGGACAATGCAAAGGATTTAGCGAGGGCGCAATAGGCAAAAACACCTTGTGAGAAGAGTGGTGAGCGAGAGAACCACACCATAGTGAGTGAGAGCTACAAGCCAAACTCGAGTGGAAAAACTAAAAGTGTTCTTCTTGCCACCAAAAGTGAGATGAGAGAAGTGCGGAACAACCCATCCATCTTGCACTATGTCCTTGTATGCAAGGGACTAGCGCAAGGAACTAACGACTTGACAAATGTTCCTCCTTCTTTGATGGCTATTTTGCAGGAATTCCAAGATGTATTTCCCGAAGAGCTTCCTCATGGCCTTCCTCCTCTTCGTGGAATCGAGCACCGCATAGACCTCATACCCGGCACACCACTCCCAAACCGCGCCGCGTATCGCACGAACCTGGAAGAGACGAAGGAGATCGAGCGTCAAATCAACCAACTCGTCTCCAAAGGTTTGATCCAAGTAAGCACTAGCCCAAGCGCGGTTCCCGTGATCCTAGTCCCGAAAACGGATGATACGTTGCGGTTATGCATGGACTGCCATCCAATCAATGCTATCACCGTGCGTTATCGACATCCTATACCGCGTCTTGATGACATGCTTGATGAGTTATGTGGAGCCACCATATTTTCAAAAATTGATCTTCGTAGTGGCTACCTTCAAATTTTCATGGCTGAAGGTGATGAGTGGAAAACCGCCTTCAAGACCAAGCTTGGTCTCTATGAATGGTTGGTTATGCCTTTTGGCTTATCCAATGCCCCATCTACCTTGATGCGCCTCATGAACCATATTTTGCGATCTCTCATTGGAAAGAGTGTAGTTGTTTACTTTGATGACATTCTTGTCTATAGCAAGTCACTAGAGGAGCATGTTACTCATGTTAAGGAGGTCCTCCAAATCCTTCGTCATGAAAAGCTTTATGCTAATCTCCCAAAGTGCACTTTTGCAAGAGACAAGCTGATTTTCCTTGGTTTTATTGTGTCTTCTAATGGCATAGAAGTGGATGTCTCAAAAGTCAAGGACATACGAGATTGGCCCATCCCAACAAATGTTAGTGAACTTCGTAGTTTTCATGGGTTGGCTGGCTTTTACCGTCGCTTTGTGAAAAAAAATTCTACAATTGCTTGCCCCCTCAACGAATTGACCAAGAAAAATGTCACGTTCGTTTGGGGAAAAGCACAACAAAATGCTTTTGATGAGCTCAAAAAGAGGCTCACCGAAGCACCACTTCTTGCATTACCGGATTTCACAAAAACCTTTGAGATTGAATGTGACGCTAGTGGTATTGGCATTGGTGGCGTCCTTATGCAAAATGGGCGTCCTATTGCTTACCATAGTGAAAAATTGGATGGCGCACGCCTCAATTATCCCATTTATGACAAAGAACGTTTTGCCTTGGTTCGAGTTCTTTAAGTGTGGCAACACTATCTTTGGCCCAAAGAATTTAACATCCATTCCGACCATGAGTCGTTGAAGTATCTTAAGGACCAAGCCAACTTGAGTAAAAGGCACGCAAAATGGGTTGAGTTCATGGAGTCTTTTCCTTACATTGTCAAATACAAGAAGGGCAAAGAAAATGTGGTATCGGACGCCTTGTCTCGCAAAAACACAAGCCTTCTTACACGACTCGAAGTCAATGTCTTGGGTATCGATGACATCAAATCTTTCTACGCGTCCGACTCCTTCTTTGGACCTATATTTGCACAATGTTCAATAGACAAAGGGATTGATGATTTCTATTTGCATAAGGGGTTTCTTTTCAAACAAAACAAGCTTTGCATTCCTAAATCGTCTCTCCAACTTTTGCTTCTTCAAGAGTCCCATGGTGGAGGCCTTATGGGTCACTTTGGCCGTGACAAGACATATGACATGCTCTCCACTCACTACTTTTGGCCAAAGATGAAGCGCGACGTGGAGCGCCACGTTCAACGATGCACTACATGTATCCAAGATAAGTCTAAGTCCAACCCCTTTGGTCTTTATATGCCATTGCCTATTCCTCATACACCTTGGTTGGACATTAGCATGGACTTTGTGTTAGGCTTTCCTAGATCTAAACATGGTCATGATTCCATATTTGTAGTCGTGGATCGCTTTTCTAAAATGGCACATTTCATTCCGTGCCATAAGACCGATGATGCTTCACATCTAGCCAATTTGTTTTTCAGGGAAATAATTCGGCTACACGGTGTGCCTAGAACAATCGTCTCCGACCGCGACGTAAAATTCATGAGCAACTTCTGGAAGACTCTCATGGCCAAGCTCGGCATCAAGCTCCTCTTCTCGTCCGCCTCGCATCCTCAAACCGATGGACAAACCGAGGTCGTCAATCGAAGTCTTGGCACGCTCCTCCGGGTGTTGATAAAGAAGAACCTCAAAGACTGGGAGGAATGTATCCCACACGCCGAGTTCGCCTACAACCGCGCCAAGCACTCCACCACCATGAGGAGCCCGTTCATGATCGTCTACGGCTTTGAGCCTCTCAGCGCGCTCGATATCCTTCCACTTCCACTTCATGAACGTGCCAATATGGACGTTGTCAAGCGTGCCCAAACAATGAAGAAACTCCATGAAGACACACGAGCTACTATCGAGCAACAAGTCCTTCGCCAAGCATCAAGGCTAAACAAGACCAAGAAAGAGATGATCTTTGATGAGGGCGACCTTGTATGGATACACTTGAGTAAAGACCGCTTCCCCAAGGAACGCGACTCCAAGCTAAAGCCAAGAGGCGATGGACCATTCAAGGTGCTAAAGAGGATCAACAACAACGCCTATGTGATCGATCTACCAACATCGAAGTATCTTGTGAGCTCGACATTCAATGTCAAGGACCTCTCGCCCTACCATGGCGAAGAGGAAGTTGTGATGGTTGAAGAGTCGAGGACGACTCTTTCCCAAGGGGGATGCAGCCGATCCTCGACGACCGCTACTACATCTACTCCCACGAGCTCCCCAAGTGGACCCATGACTCGCGCCCGAGCCAAACTCCTTCAAGCTAAGGTGAACTCGCTCCTCTCCTTGTGTGACTTCGACACACCCTTGGATGGCTTGCTACTTCACACGCATACACTGTGCATCATCAGGTACGAAGAAGCCACCAGTCGCTGCCAGACGCAAGCGGTACTACCGGTTGAGACGACCGGTACTACCGCTCCAAGCGGTCCTACCGCCTCCTCCTACCGCTCGCCACAGGAAGCACCACTCCACGCCCCAGACGCAAGCGGTACTACCGGTCCAGCAACCGGTACTACCGGACAGCGGTACTACCGCCCCCTCCTACCGCTCGCCACAGGCGCCTCCGACGGAAGCTCCAGGCCCTCAAGCGGTACTACCGCTCCGGAAGCGGTACTACCGGTTACCACCGGTACTACCGGTTCTTGGGACCGGTACCTGGTCTGCTGACCTGATCGCCTAAGTTCGGCCCTGTGCCTTGTAACCCTACCTATAATTTACCTTTTCATTCCGAAACTACCCCTGTTTTGTGGCTGGACTATATATAGCCCCCACCCTTCATTGTAAACCCTAGACTTGGATAATAATAGATATTAAGGAAACCCTTTGAGGACTTATATCTATTGGTCTCATGCTCCTACCAAGGAGCACCGGATTATCCACCCCCCTCTTGGATCTTGCCTAGTGCGTTCAAGTTGTACAAGGCCTTGGGTTCTCGGTTTCTCGCCCCCAAGTCGTCAAGATCTCACCAAGCACCTCATCCCCCGTTGTTGGCGTGGAGAGCGAGCTTCGCCCAACACCGATCCTAGAGATTATGTTGGACCGGTTGCCACCGGCGTGAGGAGTAGACGTGTATCGAGTTTTGGTGTGTGTGTTCGTGGTTTTCATCGCTTTCCTCGATTTCATCCCCCGACCACCTCTTTCCCCTCGTTTCTCGTGGAATTCGTGAAAGATCGGGCCAACCCCAGGGTTACCCCCTAACAGGTGGCCTTGGAGGTGGTAGTAGCTGGTGGCGAATCACGAGGAGGCGCTGACTGTCGGGATGTCCAAGTGGATGTGCGACCTGCAGAATTATTAGTCCTCCTCCATGGTGTTTGGCGATCCTGCACTTCACGTTCAGCTTTGCAAGCAAGATGAAACAAACGAGTGATAGAATTATATTCCTTATAATCTAATATGTGTTGAATGTCCTTGTTTAATCCACCAAAGAAACGTGCAAGCATTTGTTCAGTAGATTCAACAAGACCACACCGAACCATCCCGTTTGCAATTCACGATAATACTCTTCTCTGAAATTTTTCCCTTGTTCTAAGCGTGTCGATTCTTTAGTAAATCACGTTGATAAGTGGGAGGTACAAAACAAACACGCATAGTTTTTAAAGCAGTCCAAGTACTAGGAATAGTAGTAGGATTTAAACGACAATACTCAGACCACCAAAGGGAAGCAAATTTAGTAAATTCACATGTAGCAACACTAACACGCATATTCTCAGGATATTTTAAACATGAAAAACGTTGTTCTACTTCCATCTCCCATGTAAGATATGCATCGAGATTATATTTACCCTCAAAAGATGGAATATTTAATTTAAGCTTTGCAACATGATCATCATCACGTCTGCAGTCGGCGTTGCGGTGGTAATGTCGGGGACGGCCCGAGGTGTGAAGGTTGTTCAACCTCCTCGTCAAACAGATCATCGTCAGGGGTCATAGTAGTACCGTATCTGTCCCAATGTCGCGGCCATAAGGCGGATGCGAGGTGCCTCGTGCGGCGGTAGCCGCTGAGGTGCGGCAAGAATGAACCAGCAGTACGACCCGTGATCGGAATGCGTCGTGCGCCATGCCGAGGTGCCAATGGAGCGGGTGCGGGTGCCGACAATCTGGCCAAAACCTCCTTGAACCGAGCGTCAAGCTTGTCGTTGAAGGATTTCTCGAGTCCATCGATCTTGTCCATGGCGTTGGTGAGCTTGGTGTCAAACTCCCCTAGGCGTGCATCCACATCTTCAGCGCGACCGACCAAGAGCTCAGAGAAGTGAGCATGTAGTTCTTGGTTCGTCATTATGGCAGGGTTCCGCGAAGTATCTGTCATGGTTAGTCCTTTAAAAAGCACAGGTATATACTACGGAAATATGGTGGAAGGCACGCGTAATCCGTCAAGCACTATACGAAGCTCTTACAAATTCTTACCAAACAGCAGGAAAAGGCGATGTGCAACCGCGAGGAGTAGTGGGTCCAGAGATTAAAGCGAGCGATTACCAGGAGTCGAGACACCGCACCTTGAGAAATCTGTGGAGCTCTGGGAAGGCTTAGCAAAGGGGTTAGCAATTATCAAAACAGCAATGCAAATGTTGTAAGAATTCTCAATGACGGTACTATGCTGGTCCTAGGCTAGACCGTACTAGAACCGCGAGCCTAGATCACCAACGATGTCACGACGCGACACAACAAGCAATATATGATGATATGACACCCTAAAAAGCGAACCAAGATGCTGAAAATCACTATGATGGCGAGTGTCTAAAACTGATCTACGGGGTCTAAAAACAGGTTAGCCCCAAAAAAAAATTCAAATTTTTTGTATTATGCTCCGGAAAGTGCGCAGGTGCCAAAAAAATATCGCTATAACGGCCGATGGAGAAAAGTGATCCCCAGGGCCGAAAATAAGTATAGCCAAAAAAAATCGGAGGCGGTTCCAGACTTATTTTGCTCTCCTTCTGGACTTACGACTGAACTTCTAACTCGACACGGACTTTATCTCAATACGGAAACAACAAGGAAGGAAAGTAAAAAGAAAAACTAGGAAACAATAAGTCAACTCGGACTCGTGTCGCGGCAGGAAAAGAGATCGGATCTGTGTCGCGGTAGGAAGGCGGTGGCGGAGTTTTAGGGTTTATGGTGGATGGATGTATGGCGGAGGAATATGGTGGCGGAATATGGTGGCGGTGATCTGCGGGTGTGGCGGTGACTACTGTGATCAGAACTCGAAACTCTAAGGGACGAGATACTAAGACCAGCAACTCAACGCGACGATCCAGACACAAATTCAACAATGCAAAAACTGAAAAGATAATGCAAGGCGTAGATTGGTGATATGATGGATCTAAATTCTAACTGTGTTTTTGGATTTTTCGTGGGTTATAGGTAAAACAAATCTAATCTACGAAAACAGTAAAATCTCACCGAGCAACCTGAAATCTGATACCACTTGATAGGGCAAATGTGTCTGATATTTCGATGAGATGGTGATAGTCGATTTGGTGGAGGTTGGGCTTGATGATCTGACTACACGTGCGAGCACGAGCGCCAATGCAATCGCTAGGCCAATCTCCTGGAGGTTACCGATCCTGCGGGAACACGATCAGCCTGACCAGCGAGGTTCTTAATTCCTACCTGAAATCGAGAACAAGTAAGAACTAATATTGCAATCAAGATATTGCGGATTAAGATGAAAGCTTTATTGAAAATGTGGGATCCTGTATAGGTGCGAAGTACAAGAGGCCTCTGCGACGCTCAAGCCCTGGCGAAGTTGCTATGATGGATAACTTAATGTCTAAACAAAATCCGAGTCTACGGTGACGGCTATGGGGAGTATTTATGGAGGAAAACGTGGGGTTTCGGCCAGCCATAGAAGTGGTGGCCGAATCCAACCCTAGAAGTCCTTTTCTCCTCAAATACGGACTCTAAAAAGTGGCTGATTAAAATCCTGCGAAAATTACATGGGCCTGGCCCAAAATAAAGGTGTCGCGGCACCATATTAAGCTATGGACGAATTTGTGAAGTATTAATCTTGAATATTTCGTTCAAGCCTTCTTTCTTCATTATGGTGACCTCAAAGTTCTGAAATCTTCATCTGTGGCGATCTCTTGAATCATCACATGCTTGCTGCCATCTCCATGCATGGCCATCCTCCAATGCTTGTCCCTCTCATCCATGCTTGGTCCATCATTCCTAACAGCAATAAATACATCTGATTTAGGCAGCATCATATTCTCATGTATGTGAGGAATAGTTCCAAGAAACGAAAGTACCTGATAGTTAAGTTGTTTGGCACGAGATCTTGTGATAAGTCCTTGTATGTGTGTAGCTGTAGGTACAACGGTTGTATCAATAGATGGGATGTCCACATCAGCGCCTCTCCGTGTCTCCTCTGGACTTCGTGTCGCCCACGGTAAAATATTTTACTTTGGCTTTTGTCCCGTCCAATTCCGAGAATATTGATTTTTTGCCTTTCTGGAACAAAAACAGAAGAAAATAGGCAACTGGCACTGTGGCAACTTGTTAATAGGTTAGTTCCAAAAAATATATAAAAACACCTCAAAGTGTAGGCAAAGCAAAGCAAAGTAGATACTAAACAAGCATGGAGCATCAAAAATTATAGATACGTTTTCGACGTATCAAGCATCCCCAAGCTTAACTCCTACTCGTCCTCGAATAGGTAAGTGATAAAAAGAATAATTTTTGAGGTGACATGCACCATCAAAACCAAGATCAAGCCATTTGCAAGCATTGAAAGCTAGGATCAAAGAACTCTAAACATGTGCATGAAAGATGGAGTTCTAACAATAAGACAAAGTAACTATGCATGCAACATGAAAGGCTACAAATAAAGATCATGAATAACATGTATTGAAAAACGTTTGTTTGTTTCACATACAGAAAACATGGCATAGTGGCATACAGCTTGTCCCTCATATAGTAGCAAATAGATGCATAGGACACCTTCGAAGTTCATAAGAGTGACTAGATACAAATAGCACAAGAACAAGTAATATCACAATATGCATCAATCAATAAGTTTTGGAACACTACACACAGAATGACAGTTATGCTCTCTCAATGGTGCCTAAGGGTAGAAGGTGGAGACCCAATATAATAGTGGAAGAAAGGCCCTTCATAAAGGGAAGCAGAGATTTCAAGTTTTCAAAATTATGGTACTTGTTAGCTTTCAGCCCTCATTGCCCTATCATAAGCATCTTGAAGTGATTAAGGTTAAAGTGAACAAACTATGGAGTATATGCTTGACAAATTATGAGTTGGCAATCTCAAGTCCCTTGAATACGAGGGCCACACCTCATGCTACTCAATTTCAGTCAGCTATAAGTTCTTGTCATAGTAAGTACATGCGTATCATAGAGAACAGCCAACGGGGTACTCCTTGCACATGGTACATGAGCTATACCATAACCAAAATGACAAGGCAAGCAGACAATGAGAATCTCAGCGATCTTTTTATTTACTATGTGCATAGCTTTTTATTGAGGATGCTTCATAGATAGCTCATTATGGTGATGCTGCAAGTTTCCACCATGATTAGGCATGGCTTAGGCTAGCGGCCCAGGCATTTCTCTAACACAAAATACATAACTCCATGGACTTACAAGCTCCCTCTTTATTTCACACCGGTGACATCCATAGACAAAAGAGCATGATATCAACTGTGTACAAAGTACAAGGGCAATGTTGAAAACGTTCCCCATGACAATATGGTTCTGCTAATTCCAACGTATAAGTGCAAGCATATACAACATAGACAACACAATGGTTCAAGTTTATTAGGGGCAAAGAATATAAAGTGTGCCATCAAGTTCGTGAGGGCTTTAATCACTAATTTTTCACATAACAAAATACTTTTTAATTGGAAGATAGCTGAAAACAAGAATATACATGAAATGGTGTAACACACCATGCATAGGAATTCATAGTGGACACTTTAGAATAACTTGGTTGCGTGGGAGTTGGAAGCATGAGTAGAACTTACTCATACAAGTGGAGGCTAGCAAAAGACTGGGAGCAACCAACTAAGAGAGCAATAATGGCCATAATCATGCAGAGCAACAAAACATTACTAATCAAAGCATAGAGTGGTACTACAAGTCAAAGACTAAATGATGATAGAGGTTATGGTGACTTGTATAGCCACAACATGGTGTAAGCATGTGCCAAGTCAACCCAAACAAATCATCAAAGGAGAATACCATAATACTATGCTTTTGTATGCTAAACAACGCATGATTCCTTCAAGGCACACTAAGACATCCCAATTGTTTGGAACAAGACATTCTACAGCAATAATCACTAAGCATAAGGTCAAAGCAACACCTAGCATGTCATGCTAAAGTCTAAGTCACAGTCAATGCAAGCTCCTCTTGTACTTTCAAGCAGGAACTTCCTACTCCTTTTCAACACCAAGCAACTTATTTGAAACAGCACAGCGAGAACGGGGGTCTAAACTACTTTATTCAAGCAAACTAAACAAACCAAGAAAAGCAAACGAAAACTAAGACACTCCAAGAACAACACAACAGTGCATGAAACAATAAAAACGAAGTGTCTAGACAGACCTGAGCTTTTTATTGATGAAGAAGGGGATGCCTTGGGCATCCCCAAGCTTTGACGCTTGTACCTCTTGGATATTTCTTGGGGTGACATCGGGGTGTCATCCCTAAGCTTGAACTTTTGTCCATTCTTCATCTTATTACATCATTCTCTCTTTACACCTGAAATTTTTCATTCATACAAAACTTCACACAATCTTCATTAGCAACATTAGTGTTTTTAAAAGATAATAGACCTTTGAGTTTAGCTTTGGAACAGCAAAACTTTTCACTAAAAACACAAGCTACTATAGCAACTCCTTCAAAAATCTCAATTCCCCAAAAGAGAACTCAAAAGGAATCAATAAGAAGCAAATGCAAATAATGGCAGAAATCTGTCAAAACAGACCAGCAGGTAAAACCGATTTTTTCGAAAATCTTCTGTTGCTCAAATAAAAAAGTGTTGAACTAACTAAAGTTAGCTAACAAACTGGGGGGATTTATTCGTAAATTTTCAGTTCAATCCGAGTTACAGAGACTCCTCACGAATTTTTATGGTGGAGGACAAAAATCTGTTTCGAGACAGCAACTCTCCAAATCTTACTTCCCTCTCATTACAGGTCATTCTTGGCACAAAAAGCAAACAAAAGGGATAAGGAGAGGTCATTACTGAAGTAATAACTTCCAAGACTCAATGAAACTCTTGGGTTATGTCCCAACAAGTACTTTTCTTTAACGCTTTTAAGTTAGGCACAAGAAGCAAGAAATCAAGTATTTTCAAATGAAGAAGCATTAACATCAAACCTTGCTTTTAAAGGAGGAGAAAATACAACTTCTCTCTCCTCATAGAGAAGTGTTCAATACCTTTCTTGAATGGAAATTGATATTTAATGGTGCCTTCTTTCATATCAATGATGGCACCAACATTTCTAAGAAAAGGTCTTCCCAAAGTAATAGGACAAGAAGCATTGTATTCAACATCCAAACCATAGAAATCAACAGGGACATAAGCATTGTTAACCATAATGAGAACATTATTAACACTTCCCATGAGTTTTTCTTAGCATATTTATTAAGTGGGACATCCAAATAAAAATCTTCCAAAGGTGGCAAATCAAGCATTTCATAATTCTTCCTAGGCATAATAGAGACACTAGAACCAAGATCACATGAAGCTTTGAGATAAAAGCCATTCACTTGCATATTAATAATGGGTTCCCAACTATCTTATACTTTCCTAGGAATAGAAGCTTTGTGTTTTAACTTCTCTTCCTTAATCTTAACAAGAGCATCTGTAATGTGTTTAGTGAAAGCAACATGCATATCACTAGCATCAGGACTTCTAGCAAGTTTTTGCAGGAACATATTCACTTCAGAAATATTGCAACCATCTATATCAAAACCGAACTTAGCATCGCTAGTAGTAGACTCATTAGGCTTAGGCACTATAGGAGTAAAAATAGGGACTTCTTGTGGTTTAGTGGTATTCATTCTAGTGATGGTGCACACACTATTGTTTCTATCAATTTCAGCTTCCCTTTTCCACTTAGCATGAAGTTGAGCTAACAGTCTAACATTTTCATCAATAGTAACTTGTATGGCATGAGTAGCAGCAAAGTTACTTTCCATGGTTTCAGGTTTAGCAGCCATTTTATTAATCAAGGAGGACTGTGCTTCAGACAAAGAGGATATGTTGTTCTCAACAGTTAAAAGTTTTTCCTCCACAGTCTTGTTGAAAGAAGTTTGTTTACTAATAAAGTCTTTGAGCATAACTTCAAGTTCATAGGGGGCACTTCTAGCATTGTTGTAGGAGTTTCCATAGGAATTGCCATTATTAGGAGGATAAGGCCTATAATTGTTGTTGCTACCAAAATTATTCCTATAAGCATTGTTGTTGAAATTGTTGTTTCTAATGAAGTTCAGATGAACTTACTCTTCTTGAGAAAACAAAGAGGCTAAGGGAACATTGTTTGGATCTAAAGGAGCTTTCCCATTAACAAGCATAGCCATAATAACATTAATCTTATCACTCAAAGAGGAGGTTTCTTCAACAGAATTTACCTTCTTACCATGTGGAGCTCTCTCAGTGTGCCATTCAGAGTAATTAACCATCATATTATCAAGGAGATTTGTTGCAGGATCCAAAGTGATGTCCATAAAGGTACCTCCAGCAGCTGAATCCAACAGGTTTCTTGAAGAGAAGTTCAAACCTGCATAAAAAGTCTGGATAATCATCCAAGCAGTGAGTCCATGAGTGGGACAATTCTTAACCAAAGACTTCATTCTTTCCCAAGCTTGAGCAACATGTTCATTATCAAGTTGTTTAAATTTCATAATGTCACTTCTCATAGATATAATCTTAGCAGGATGATAGTACTTTCCAATAAAAGCATCTTTGCACTTAGTCCAAGAATCAATACTATTTCTAGGCAAGGATAGCAACCATTCTTTATCTTTTCCTCTCAAGGAGAAAGGAAACAGCTTGAGCTTAATAATATCTCCATCTACATTCTTATAATTTTGCATCTCACAAAGTTCAACAAAGTTATTGAGATGGGCAGTAGCATCATCAGAACTAGCACCAGAAAATTGCTCTCTCATCACAAGATTAAACAAAGTAGGCTTAATTTCATAAAAGGTAGCATCAGGAGCATGTGGAGCAATAGGAGTGCTAAGGAAATCATTGTTGTTTGTGCTAGTGAAGTCACACAACTTGGTGTTCTCAGCAGAGTTCATTTTGGCAAAGGTGGGCAAGCCAAAAAAGCAGCAGCAGCTAGAGCAGGAATTAATTTTTTTGTGTTTTTGATAAGAGAAAACAAACCAAACTAAACTATTTTTTTAGTTTTTGATTAAAATAGGCAAACAAAACCAAGCAAAAGAAACTAATCAAACTAAAAACAAAGTAAAGAGAAAGGTTGAGAAGGACTCCCCTTGTGAAGACGTCCTTGGCCTCCCCGGCAACGGCGCCAGAAAAAGCTTGATGCAGCGCTGAGATGTAGGAGCGCTTCGTTGGGAACCCCAAGAGCAAGGTGTGAAGCAGCACAACAGCAAGTTTTCCCAAAGTAAGAAACCGAGGTTATCGAACCAGTAGGAGGAAGGAAAGGTCACACAGGTGTTGGAAGCAACATGGAAACCTGCACAATACAAACTCAAGACTTTGCCCCAACGAATCAGTGAGGTTGTCAAGCTCACCGGTTTGCTGTAACAAAGGATTAAACGTATGGTGTGGAAGGTGATGATGGTTTGCAGCAAGTAAACAAGTAACAGTGGAAGATGTATCAATGGTAAAGATTGGACCGGGGTCCATAGTTCACTAGAGGTGCTCTCCTTAGATAAACAACATGGCATGAAGGGTAAACAAATTACAGCAGGGCAATTGATAGGAACTAAGCAAGGCATAAAAATGCAATACCATACAAAAAGATCCTATGAGATTCGATTGGGCAATACAACAATATACATAGATCGCCATCCAACTGCATCTATGACTAGAATTCCACCTTCAGGTTATCATCCGAACCCCCTCCAGTATTAAGTTGCAAGCAACAGACAACTGATTTAAGCAAAGTGTGTAAGGTAAACAATCCACTTGTTCCATGAACAAGAGACCGTTGTTTTCTCCCTAGTGGCAACAACACATCTACACCGAAGAGATTTTTGTCACTTTCCTTGGAAACTAGAGGCATGAACCCACTATCGAGCATAAATACCCCCTCTTGGTGATATGGGATCCCTTGTGGGATTGACCCTAGGGTGGCCCGATCTTCACGGATTTGAGGTGAGGAGTGAGGGGAAACCCGAAGAACATGATGAACACACACAAATGCAAGGTAAGGATACAAACACACGCAATCACAACCCGATTCGATTTGCTCTCGTTGGCTCAAACAACCAATCCAATAGAATCCTCGGCGAGAGACCGTTAGGTAGAATCACCAAAGGAGAGATCGGCAAGCGAATGATAGAATCCAAATCAAAGGAGAGAGTAGCAACCAAGTAGAATCCCAAAGGGGAGAGACCTATCACTACTAGAATCCTTGATGAGGAGAGACCAAACACTTGCGGAGGGTCTTGACGACTTGGAGACAAACAACCGAACTCCAAGGCCTTGTACAACTCATAGATTAACTATAGAGAGGGGTTCCCATCTAGGGTTAGGCACCAGCCTTCATTCATCATCAACTCTAGGGTTTCAAGGAGGGGGTGGGGGCTTATATATAGGCCAGCCACGACCTAGGGGCAAAATAGACATAAACAGGGAGTTCTGGGCGTTACATGGGCCAGGCCCAAAAGGCCTTATGATGTGGACATCCCTTCTATTGATACAACCGGTGTACCTACAGCTACACACATATAAAGACCCATCACAAGATCTCGTGCCAAACAACTTAACTATCAGGTACTTTCTTTTCTTGGAACTATGATGTTGCCTAAATCAGATGTATTTCTTACTCTTAGGAATGATGGACCAAGCATGGATGAGAGGGACAAGCATTGGAGCATGGCCATGCATGGAGATGGCAGCAAGCATGTGATGATCCAAGAGAAGGCCACGGATGGAGATTTCAGAACTTTGAGACCACCATAATGAAGAAAGAAGGCTTGGACGAAATATTCAAGATTAATACTTCACGAATTTGTCCATAGCTTAATATGGTCTTCATGACGCTTTATTTTGGGCCAGGCCCATGTAATTTTCGCAGGATTTTAAATAGCCACTTTTTAGAGTCCGTATTTGAGGGGAAAAGGACTTCTAGGGTTGGATTCGGCCACCACTTCCATGGCTGGCCGAAACCCCACCTTTTCCTCCTTAAATACTCCCCATAGCCGTCACCCTAGACTCGGATTTTGTTTAGACATTAAGTTAGCCATTGTAGCAACTTCGCCAAGGCTCGAGCGTCGTAGAGGCCTCTTGTACTTCACACCTATACAGGATCCCACCTTTTCAATAAAGCTTTCCTCTTAATCCGCAATATCTTGATTGCAATATTGGTTCTTACTTGTTCTCGATTTCATGTAGGAATTAAGACCCTCGCTAGTCAGGCTGATCGTGTTCCCGCAGGATCGGTAACCTCCAGGAGATTGGCCTAGCGATTGCATTGGCGCTCGTGCTCGCACGTGTAGTCGGATCGTCAAGCCCGAACTCCACCAAATCGATTATCACCATCTCATCGAAAGATCGGACACCTTTGCCCTATCAAGTGGTATCAGATTTCAGGTTGCTCGGTGAGATTTTCTGTTTTAAATAGATTAGATCTGTTTTTACCTATAACCCACGAAAAAGCCAAAAAAACAGTTAGAGTTTAGATCCATCCCATAACCAATCTACGCCTCGCATTATCTTTTCAGTTTTTGCATTGTTGAATTTGTGTCTACATCGTCGCGTCGAGTTGCTGGTCTTAGTATCTTGTCCCTTAGAGTTTCCAGTTCTGATCATAGTAGTCACCGCCACACTCGCCGATCACCGCCACCATATTCCGCCACCATATTCCGCCGCCATACACCCAGCCACCATAAACACTAATACTCCGCCACCGCCTTCCTACCGCGACACAGATCCGATCAGTTTCCTGCCGCGGCACGAGTCCGAGTTGAGTTATTATTTCCTAGTTATTTCTTTTTACTTTCCTTCTTTGTTGTTTCCGTGTTCAGCTAAAGTCCGTGTCGAGCTCAGAGTTCGGTCGTAAGTCCAGAAGGAGAGCAAAAAAGAAGTCTGGAACCGCCTCTAAATTTTTTTTCTGCCTATACTGTTTTTCGACCCAGTGGATCACTTTTCTTCATCGGTCGTTATAGCAAAAAAAAATTTGGCGCCTGCGCGCTTTTCGAAGCATAATACAAAAATTTCAAAAAAAAAATTGGGGGCTATACTGTTTTTAGACCCCGTAGATCAGTTTTAGACACTCGCCATCATAGTGATTTTCCGCATCTCGGTTCGCTTTTCAGGGTGACATATCATCATACATTGCTTGTTGTATCGCGTCGTGACATCGTTGGTGATCTAGGATCGCGTCTCTAGTACGGTCTAGCCTAGGACCAGCACAGTACCGTCGTTGAGCATTCTTTCAACTTTTGCATTGCAGTTTTGATAATTGCTAACCCCCTTTGCTAAGCCTTCCCAGAGCTCCACAGATATTCTCCACGTGCGATGTCTCGACTCCTGGTAATCGCTTGGTTCAATCTCTGGATCCACTGATCCTCGCGGTTGCACATCGCCTTTTCCTGCTGTTTGGTAAGAACTTGTAAGAGCTTCGTATATTGCTTGGCGGATTACGCGTGACTTCCACCATATTTCCGTAGTATATACCTGTGCTTTTTGAAGGACTAACCATGACAGATACTTCGCGGAACCCTGCCACAATGATGAACGAAGAACTACATGCCCACTTCTCCGAGCTCTTGGTCAGTCGCGCTGAAGACGTGGATACACGCCTCGGGGAGTTTGACGCCAATCTCACCAACGCCGTGGACAAGATCGATGGACTCGAGAAATCCTTCAACGCCAAGCTTGACGCTCGGTTCAAGGAGATTTTGAACAGATTTCCCGCACCCACACCCACACATGGCGCACGGCGCATCCCGATAACGGGTCGGACTGCTGGTTGGTGCCGCACCCATGTGGCTACCGCTGCGGTGGCACCTCGGACATCCGCCATGCTGCTTTGTGACATTGGGGACAGACGACGGGTACTACTACGATCCCGACGACGACGATCTGTTTGACGAGGAGGTTGAACAACCTCCACAGGTACCTGCTGGCCGTCCCCGACATTACTATCGCAATGCTCGACCACCGGTACATGACGATGATCATGTTGCAAAGCTTAAATTAAATATTCCATCTTTTGAGGGTAATATAATCCTGATGCATATCTTACATGGGAGATGGAAGTAGAACAACGTTTTGCATGCTTAAAATATCCTGAGAATATGCGTGTTAGTGCTGCTACATGTGAATTTACTAAATTTGCTTCCCTTTGGTGGTCTGAGTATTGTCGTTTAAATCCTACTACTATTCCTAGTACTTGGACTGCTTTAAAAACTGCTATGCGTGTTCGTTTTGTACCTCCCACTTATCAACGTGATTTACTAAAGAATCGACACGTTTAGAGCAAGGAAAATTTTGTAGAAGAGTATTATCAGAATTGCAAGCGGGGATGGTTCGTGTGGTCTTGTTGAATCTCTTGAACAAATGCTTGCGTTTCTTTGGTGGATTAAACAAGGACATTCAGACATCTTAGATTATAAGGAATATAATTCTATCACTCGTTTGTTTCATCTTGCTTGCAAAGTGAGCGTGAAGTGCAGGATCACCAAACACCATGGAGGAGGACTAATAATTGCAGGTCGCACATCCACTTGGACATCCGACAATCAGCACCTCCTTCGTGATTCGCCACTACTACCACATCCAAGGCCACCACAAGATTTCCAGCTGCTCCTCCACCGTTATCCAATGCTCCTGCTCGTAGTGCATCTTCTATGGCTTCCACGGGTAAGACAAAGGATATACAATGCCGCAAGTGCTGGGGTTTTGGTCATATTGAGAGATAGTGCACAACACAACGTGTGATGATGGTGCGGGATGATGGTCAATACGATTCAGCGAGTGACTTTGATGAAGATACATTAGCCCTTATTTCTGCTCGAGATGGAGACAATTCTGATGCTGATGAAGAGACAGAGGTAATGGGAGCTGAAGCTGCTGATAAATACAAGAGCTTGATTACACAACGTGTGTTGAGTGTGCAATTGAGCAAATCTGAGCAAGATCAACTCCACAACCTGTTCCAAACACGTGGTGTTGTCAAAGAAAGAGCTATACGGATCATCATTGATGGAGGGAGTTGTAACAATCTGGCTAGTGTTGACACGGTAGAGAAGCTTGCACTTCCAACAAGACAACGCACACATTCATATTACATCCAATGGTTTGAGAGTTCTCGCAAGATCAAGGTAACAAGAACGGTACGCGTGCATTTTACTATTGATACATATTCTGATTTTATTGATTGTGATGTTGTACCTATGCAAGCTTGTTCTTTGTTACTTGGTAGACCATGGCAATTTGATAGAGAATCTGTTCATAATGGAAAAACTAATCACTATTCTCTTATGCATGATGGAAAGAAAATTGGTCTAAAACCTATGACACCCGAACAAATTTTAAAAGATGATCTTGCTAGAGCTAGTAGAGCTAAAACTGAGGAGACAAATAAAAGTGAGAATCAGATTGTTGCTGCAGATTTTGTACCACCAAAGAACACTAAATCTGATTCTACACATGCTACTGAAATTCGTTTGAAGAGTCCATGTATGCTTGCAAATAAAATAGATATTGCTGAACTAGATATAAACAATACTCAATGTTATGCAATTGTCTGCAAATAGGTTTTGTTTTCATTTGAGGATATGCCTCCTTCTTTGCCACCCGCTATTGCTAACCTTTTGCAGGAATATGAGGACGTCTTTCCCGCTGAGCTGCCACCAGGACTACCTCCTATTAGAGGAATTGAGCACCAAATTGATCTAATTCCTGGTGCCATGTTGCCCAACCGCGCGCCATATAGAACCAATCCAGAGGAGACAAAGGAGATACAGCGCCAAATTCAGGAACTACTCGACAGAGATCATGTTCGTGAGTCCCTTAGCCCCTGTGATGTTCCTATTATTTTGGTACCTAAGAAATATGGTTCTTCACGCATGTGTACTGATTGTAGAGCTATCAATAATATTACTATTCGATATCATCATCCTATTCCACGTTTAGATGACATGCTTGATGAATTGAGTGGCTCTACCATGTTTTCTAAAGTTGATTTGCGTAGTGGTTACCACCAGATTCATATGAAATTAGGAGATGAATGGAAAACAGCATTTAAAACTAAGTTCGGTTTATATGAGTGGTTAGTAATGCCGTTTGGTTTAACTAATGCACCTAGCACTTTCATGAGATTAATGAACGAAGTTTTACGTGCTTTCATTGGACGTTTTGTGGTAGTCTACTTTGATGATATTCTGATTTATAGCAAATCTTTAGAGGATCATTTGGACCATTTACGTGTTGTTTTCAATGCTTTACGTGATGCACGTTTGTTTGGTAACCTTGAGAAGTGCACCTTTTGCACCAATCGAGTTGCGTTTCTTGGCTATGTTGTTACATCATAGGGTATTGAAGTGGATCCAGCTAAGATTGAAGCTATTGAGAATTGGCCGCAGCCCAAGACGGTCACACAAGTGAGGAGTTTTCTTGGCCTCGTTGGTTTTTATAGGCGCTTTGTCAAAGACTTTGGATCAATTGCCGCGCCGCTGAATGAGCTTACCAAGAAGGATGTGCCCTTTGTTTGATACAACCGTTGTACCTACAGCTACACACATACAAGGACCCATCGCAAGATCTCGTGCCAAACAACTTAACTATCAGGTACTTTCGTTTCTTGGAACTATTCCTCACATACATGAGAATATGATGCTGCCTAAATCAGATGTATTTCTTACTCTTAGGAATGATGGACCAAGCATGGATGAGAGAGACAAGCATTGGAGCATGGCCATGCATGGAGATGGCAGGAAGCATGTGATGATCCAAGAGAAGGCCACGGATGGAGATTTCAGAACTTTGAGGCCACCATAATGAAGAAAGAAGGCTTGGACGAAATATTCAAGATTAATACTTCACGAATTCGTCCATAGCTTAATATGGTGCTGCGACGCCTTTATTTTGGGCTAGGCCCATGTAATTTTCACAGGATTTTAAATAGCCACTTTTTAGAGTCCGTATTTGAGGGGAAAAGGACTTATAGGGTTGGATTCGGCCACCACTTCCATGGCTGGCCGAAACCCCACCTTTTCCTCCTTAAATACTCCCCATAGTCGTCACCCTAGGCTCGGATTTTGTTTAGACATTAAGTTAGCCATTGTAGCAACTTCGCCAAGGCTCGAGCGTCGTAGAGGCCTCCTGTACTTCGCACCTATACAGGATCCCACCTTTTCAATAAAGCTTTCCTCTTAATCCGCAATATCTTGATTGCAATATTGGTTCTTACTTGTTCTCGATTTCAGGTAGGAATTAAGACCCTCGCTGGTCAGGCTTATCGTGTTCCCGCAGGATCGGTAACCTCCAGGAGATTGGCCTAGCGATTTCATTGGCGCTCGTGCTCGCATGTGTAGCCGGATCGTCAAGCCCGAACTCCACCAAATCGATTATCACCATCTCATCGAAAGATCGTACACCTTTTCCCTATCACCTTAACATGCCTGGCGTCGAGCAGGCTAGAGACTCCGGTGTTGGGTCCGAAGACTCCGGTCAATCTCCGGACCTGCGTCCGGGAGGGCATCAGGTATCCGGTCTTGGTTCACAGGTCCGACCGAGGACGGTCCGGAAACTCCGGTGTAGGCCGGAGACTCCGGTGTGATGGCCGGAGACTCCGGTCTGGCGTCAGCAACTTCTTGCGTCTTCTCTTCCAGGCCTGTTGCTTGGGGGTCTTGGTTTCTGGGGTCCTCTTGTCATCTCCTCTCGGTGTCATGGTCATGGGCCTGGTCATAGCATGGGCACTTGTCTCAAGTAGGATTCCATTCATATGATAACCAAAGGAGGGTGAGATGTGGAATTAGTTCACCTTTGAGGGTGTGGTTGATGTAGCATGGTGTGGACCAATGGTGAATGCCAAGTGTTGGGCTGCATCATCTCCCCCCGCTTCAAAACGAGTCGTCCTCGACGAAGTTCCATCATCATATAGGGAGAGAGGTGAGCACATGGTCTTGAGCTTGTATGTTGTTGGATCTCCGGTGTCGTAGCCTTGTTC
The DNA here is from genome assembly GCA_030063025.1 of Avena longiglumis. Lineage (NCBI taxonomy): Eukaryota > Viridiplantae > Streptophyta > Magnoliopsida > Poales > Poaceae > Avena > Avena longiglumis. Next base: position 315,071,182 of record CP125977.1, read on the forward strand.
AAATTGATTGAAGATCTTGAAGTTGAGCTTGTCATCAAGATGTGGTTGGAGATCTTGTAGCATGTTCCTTGTAGGTGGTAGGTGAGGTTGTGTATCCTGCAAAACCGACAACAAGGAGAAAGAGTTGTATGATGGATTGTTAGTATTGGGCGCACTCAAATCACTCTTCTCACGTGAGGTGGCATGCGGCGCGTCACTCGTGATTCTTCTACCCATTTGGGGCTTGTAGAACTCACTCACGTGTTGGTGGATCACTCTCTCACCACTCATCTCACAAGGGTCCTTAGCTTGTTTTATCTTGGGCAACAACGTCATGTTCGAAGTGATAACTTGGCTTGGCGTCATAGGTTGTAGCACCAATGTCTTGTCATTCCACCTAAAGGAGTATTGTTTGGATGTACCATCATGTAGTGCGCCCTTGTCGTATTGCTATGGCCTTCCAAGGAGCATGTGACACACGGTCATAGGCACGACATCACACTCGACGGTGTCTTGATATGGACCAATTGTTATGGGGTAACCCCTTGGGGTGGCCCGATCTTTCAAGAATCTCCGCGGGAATCGAGGGGAAAGCGGTGGAAGGGGGAAAGGGGATGAAATCCACGAACACACGCACACGAAAAACCCGATGAACTCACGCACACAAAACACGATACACACCGATAACTCACGCCGGTGGCAACCGGTCCAACATAATCCCTAGGATCGGTGTTGGGCGAAGCTCTCTCTCCACGGCCAACAACGGGGGCGAGGTGCTTGGTGAGATCTTGACTACTTGGGGACGAGAAACCGAGATCCCAAGGCCTTGTACAACTTGAACGCACTAGGCAAGATCCAAGAGGTTGTGGATAATGGGGTGCCCCTTGGTAGGGGCATGAGACCAATAGATGAAAGATCCTCAAAGGGGCGTCCTCAACTATTATTATCCAAGTCTAGGGTTTACAATAGAGGGTGGGGGCTATATATAGGCCAGCCACATAAATAGGAGTAGTTTAGGAACGAAATGGGAAAATATAGAAAGGGGTACAGGGCGCTGGGCCGAACTGACGCGATCAGGTTCAGTCAAGACCAGTAGTACCGGTCAACAGTAGTAGGCAGTCATACCGGTAGTACCGCCAGTGGCAGTACTGGCGGTCTGGAGCTTCCGTCTGAGTCAGAAGTGGCGGTAGAAGCGTGGCGGTAATACCGGTTCAGTCGCGCATGATCGTCTGGGCTTTGGTTGGGTTCCTCCTGGAGCGTCCGGTAGCTGGGGCCGGTTGTGCCGCTTGAACCGGTAGTACCGGCCATAGGGTCCGGTAGTACCGCTGGAGTCTGGCAGCGATTGGTTGCTTCCGCTCCAGTTTCTCCGTTCCATGGGTCCTTCTCTTCGTACATGATGATGCACAGTGTATGCGTATGAAGTAGCAAGCCATCCAGGGGCGTATCGAAATCACACAAGGAAAGGAGCGAGTTAACCTTGGCTTGTAGGAGCTTGGCTCGGGTGCGAGTCATTGGTCCACTGGGAGTGCTAGGTGTTGTAGATGGAGGTGCGTCCGTAGGACGGGCTGCATCAGCTCCCCTCCCCTTGGGGAAGAGTCGTCCTCGACTCTTCAACCTTCTCAACTTTATCTTCTGCATGGTAGGGTGAGAGGTCCTTGACATTAAACGTCGAGCTCACAAGATACTTGGATGTTGGGATATCGATGATGTAGGCGTTGTTGTTGATCCTCTTTAGCACTTTGAACGGCCCATCACCTCTTGGCTTGAGTTTGGAGTCGCGGTCCTTGGGAAAGCGGTCTTTACTCAAGTGTATCCACACAAGGTCGCCTTCTTCGAAGATCATCTCTTTCTTGTTCTTGTTTAGCCTTGATGTTTGGCGAAGGACTTGTTGCTCGATCGTAGCTCTTGTGTCTTCATGGAGTTTCTTAATTGTTTGGGCACGCTTGTCAACGTCCATATTGGTACGGTCATGCAGCGGAAGTGGAAGGATATCGAGCGCGGTGAGAGGCTAGAAACCATAGACGATCATGAACGGGCTTCTCATGGTGGTGGAGTGCTTGGCGCGGTTGTAGGCGAACTCGGCGTGCGGAATGCATTCCTCCCAGTCTTTAAGGTTCTTCTTTATCAACACACGGAGGATCGCCAAGGCTTGATTAGCCTCGGTTTGTCCATCGGTTTGAGGATGCGAGCCGGACGAGAAGAGGAGCTTGATGCCGATCTTGGCCATGAGTGTCTTCCAGAAGTAGCTCATGAATTTGACGTCGCGGTCGGAGACGATTGTTCTTGGTACACCGTGTAGCCGAATTATTTCCCTAAAAACAAACTTGCTACATGTGAAGCATCATCGGTCTTATGGCACGGAATGAAGTGTGCCATTTTGGAAAAATGATCCACTACCACAAATATAGAATCATGTCCATGTTTAGATCTAGGCAATCCTAACACGAAGTCCAGGCTAATGTCCGACCAAGGTGCATGAGGAATAGGTAATGGCATATAAAGACCAAAGGGGTTAGACTTAGACTTAGCTTGGATACATATAGTGCATCGTTGGACGTGGCGCTCCACGTCGCGCTTCATCTTTGGCCAAAAGTAGTGAGTGCATAGCATGTCATATGTCTTGTCACGGCCAAAGTGACCCATAAGGCCTCCACCATGGGACTCTTGAAGAAGCAAAATTTGGAGAGACGACTTCGGAATGCAAAGCTTGTTTTGTTTGAAAAGAAAACCTTTATGCAAATAGAAATCATCAATCCCTTTGTCTATTGAACATCTTGCAAAAATTGGTCCAAAGAAAGGGTCGGACGCATACAAAGATTTGATGTCATCAAGACCCAAGACATTTACTTTGAGTCGCGTAAGAAGGTTTGTGTTTTTGCGAGACAAAGCGTCTGCTACAACATTTTCTTTGCCCTTCTTGTACTTGACAATGTAAGGAAAAGATTCCATGAACTCAACCCATTTGGCGTGCCTTTTACTCAAATTGGCTTGGCACTTAAGATATTTCAACGACTCATGGTCGGAATGGATGATAAATTCTTTGGGCCAAAGGTAATGTTGCCACACTTGAAGGACACGAACCAAGGCAAAAAGCTCTTTATCATAAATGGGATAGTTAAGGCGTGCGCCATCGAGTTTCTCACTATGGTATGCAATAGGACGCCCATTTTGCATAAGGACGCCTCCAATGCCAATTCCACTAGCGTCACATTCAATCTCAAAGGTTTTTGTGAAATCCGGTAATGCAAGAAGTGGTGCTTCGGTGAGCCTCTTTTTGAGCTCATCAAAAACCTTTTGTTGTGCTTTTCCCCAAATGAACGTGACATTTTTCTTGGTCAATTCGTTGAGAGGGCAAGCAATGGTAGAAAAGTCTTTCACAAAGCGACGGTAAAAGCCAGCCAACCCATGAAAACTACGAAGTTCACTAACATTGGTAGGTATGGGCCAATCTCGTATGTCCTTAACTTTTGAGACATCAACTTCAATGCCATTAGAAGACACAACAAAACCAAGGAAAATCAGTTTGTCTTTTGCAAAAGTGCACTTTGGGAGATTAGCATAAAGCTTTTCATGACGAAGGATTTGAAGGACCTCCTTAACATGAGTAACATGCTCCTCTAGTGACTTGCTATAGACAAGGATGTCATCAAAGTAAACAACGGCACTCTTCCCAATGAGAGATCTCAAAATATGGTTCATGAGGCGCATGAAGGTAGATGGGGCATTTGATAAGCCAAAAGGCATAACCAACCATTCATAGAGACCAAGCTTGGTCTTGAAGGCGGTTTTCCACTCATCACCTTCGGCCATGCGAATTTGATGGTAACCACTACGAAGATCAATCTTCGAAAATATAGTGGCTCCACATAACTCATCAAGCATGTCATCAAGATGTGGTATAGGATGTCGATAACGCACAGTGATAGCATTGATTGGCCGGCAGTCCATGCATAAACGCAACGTATCATCCGTTTTCGGAACTAGAATCACGGGGACCGCGCTTGGGCTAGTGCTTACTTGGATCAAACCTTTGGAGACGAGTTGGTTGAGTTGTCGTTCTATCTCCTTCGTCTCCTTCGGGTTTGTGCGATACGCGGCGGGGTTTGGGAGTGGGGCGCCGGGTATGTGGTCGATGCGGTGCTCGATTCCACGAAGAGGAGGTAGTCCATGAGGAAGCTCTTCGGGAAATACATCTTGGAATTCCTGCAAGATATCCATCAAAGAAGGAGGAACATTTGTCATGTCATTAGTTCCTTGATCTAGTCCCTTGCATATAAGGACATAGTGCAAGATGGATGGGTTGTTCCACACTTCTCCCATCTCACTTTTGGTGGCAAGAAGAACACTCTTAGTTTTTCCACTCGATTTTGGCTTGTGGCACTCACTCGCTATAGTGTGGTTCTCTCTCTCACCACTCTTCTCACAAGATGGTTTTGTGTATTGCGTCCTCGCTAAAGCCTTTGCATTGTCCGCAATTATTTGGCTAGGAGTCATTGGTTGCAAAACACAAGATTTTTCAAGCCATTTGAAGGTATAAGTGTTTGAGTGACCATTATGCAAAGCACGCTTGTCATATTGCCACGGCCTTCCTAGCAACATATGGCAAACCGTCATGGGGACCACGTCACATTCCAACGTGTCTTTGTATGGTCCAATTGTGAACGCTACCGAGACGGTGTGCTTGATCTTGACGGACCCTTGGTCACTTAGTCATTGTATATGGTAGGGGTGCTTATGCGGATGGAGGGTGAGGTTGAGTTTCTCACACAATTCCGTGCTTGCAAGATTGTGGCAACTTCCTCCATCGATGACAACTTTGATGGACTTCCCATTGATACCGGCACGAGTTTGGAAGATGTTTGATCGTTGGTCTTCATTCTCATTGACTTGAGTAGTTAAGACCCTTGTGACCACAAGCGATGGACTTGCGTCATGCTCACACACAAGTAGTTCTTGGTCCTCTTCCAAATGTTGCCTTGCCATTGCTTCCTTGACCCTTGCATCAAACTCATCTTCACTCAAGTATTCTTCGTCGCCATTGTCATGGATGAACAAAACTTTCTTGTTCCCACATGCAGCCGACTTGTGTCCTTTGCCTCCACACTTGTAGCACTCACCATTGAATGGTTGATCATCCCTTGTGTATTTGCCACTTGGGGGCTATTTTCCTTGAGGGAGTGTTGGCTTGAAGGGAAGCTTGGTGGTACTTGATGATCTTCCACTTGGTGTTGTGGGAGTAGTAGTTGGGGCTTGCTTGTATGTGAAGTACGTCTGGCTTGTTGTACTTGATGTCCTCTTGCACTTGACGCTCGGCCTTTGATGCTATGTGCACAAGCTCAACCATGTTGTTGTACTTTTGGAACTCGGTGATGCGCTTGATTGGATGGTTCAAGCCATTGAGGAAGCGTGCCATTGTTTGTTCATTGCGCTCTTCAATGTTGGCACGGATCATGTTGAGCTCCATTTGCTTGAAGTACTCTTCCACGGTCTTTGTCCCTTGACTAAGCGTTTGAAGCTTGTTGAAGAGGTCACGCGTGTAGTGCGAAGGAACAAAGCGGGATCTCATATGAGCCTTCATATCTTGCCAAGTTGAGATTGGAGGCTCTTCTTTTGCTTCCCGAGCAAGTTGGACTTGTTCCCACTAAAGGTTGGCATACTCATCAAACTCGAGGGATGCCATGGCCATCATCTTCTCATTGCTATAGTTGTGCATGCGGAAGATCTTGTCAACCTTGAGTTCCCACGAGAGATATTCTTCGGGTTCATTGGAACCGGTGAACTTGGGCATGGTGAACTTGAGCTTGCCGAAAGTTTCTTCTTCATTGCGGTTCCGGTGGCGACGGTTGCCATGATTTTGGCGGCCCTCATCATCATCCGAGCTCTCATGTCTTGCTTGGTGATGGTTGTGTTGCCCTTGCGGTTGTTGAGGTGCCGCGTTTGGTGGTGGAACTTGGTTTTGACGACGATCTTGGGGAGCTTGCTCGTGTTGTTGGCGCGGTTGAGGACGAGGAGGAGGTTGATGGTCCTCACGATGATCTTGGGGAGCTTGCTCTTGTTCTTGTCGTGGTTGATGCCGATGAGCATTGTCTTGTGCCATGTGGCGAGGAGGACGTCGAGCCGCATGCGCAATGAGCTGCTCTCCTTCTTGATGTGGAGGAGGCTCGTCGTGATGATCATGTTGTCGACATTGACGTTCATGTCGATGATGACGCCTTGGTGGATCTTTGAGTGCTTCACGCCGACGGTGATCTTGTTCGTCCACTTCGGATGCTTCACTTGTTGTTGAGAGAACACGTCGTTGACTATGGGCTTGGTGGTCCGCGTGAGGTTGTTCTTGTTGAATCACAAGTGCCCTTTGTTGAGGCCGGTTCGCTTCACGTCTTGGAGGTCTTGCGGAAATTTCACCATCATAGCTTGACGTCGCGGCATGTCGCGGAGATGGTACCGCTTGAGAAGAGCTCATGGATTGAAGGACGGGTCCATCCCGGTGCCATGAAGCGTGACGGCGAGGTGCGCTTGATTCACTTGAGGAGTGTCGTGATGAGCTTGAGTCGCGCGATCGTGGCCTTGCGAGCCCATCAATGAGGCGTTGAAGCTTCTCATCCGTTGAGGCGAGTGCGCGACCAAGAGTTTCATTTTGATGGCTGAGGTTGTGTTGCATGGCATGCATTTGTCCTCGGACTTCTTCGAAGCGGTTGTCGATATTCTTGAATTCCACGCGGGCTTCGCTGAATTGTTCATCTTGGCGTCGCTCAAGAGCTTCACAACGGTAGTTGAATTCACCTCGGACCTTCCATTGATCCCATCTTGTCATGTATTGTGTGTCGTCCTCCGGAGGTGGTGGTGGTTGGGACGTCTCGCCATTCCTGTCCATGATGCAAAGCCGACAAGGGTTGTATATGGAGAAAGATGATGCAGGGAGTTAGACTTTTACCTCACCTTGGAGATTATATCAAACCAGTTGCCACACTTGAGAACTAATGGCGTGCAAAGTGAAATCGCAAAGAAACTCACACAACTTTTGGTGGAAGGTTAGGATTGTGGAAAACCAAACGAAACGATCCAAGCAAAAAGGTTATTGTTCTAAGTGGTAAAGAACCAAAGATCAAAAGCAAAAGGATACGATCTACAAAAACACGGAAGAACGCACACGTGGTTCCTTTTGCGATTTCACTTTGCGTGGCCAAAATCGCGAAACAAAACGTGTCTGATACAGTCAGATCCGTCTGGATCTGATGGTAACTTTTATGGCTGGACTTTCCGCCCTAAGTAGGGGCGGATTATCCGCCTCCCCAGATTATCCGCCCCCATACTAAATGACGCGCCCGAAGTCCTTAGAAGAAATTCGGCGGGCGGATTATCTGCGGTGTGGGGGGATTATCCGCCCTGAGGCGATGTAAGTACTCGTTGGAAAGCTCTCGGAATTATCTTTCCAACAAGTACTTATTTGCTTGATTTGGAGTTCGTATGAAGAATCCACGCCCGTTTCAATTTCATGGCTTCTATCTGTCCGAACTGAACCTTCCTTCTTGATGATCTTCTATTCCGCCTTCCTCCCGCTCCTCCCTCGCGCATCCTTGGCGATCATCACGTCGGAATCCTTGCCTTCCTCCCTCTCCTTCCCGCTGGCATTAGTTCGATGGATATTAAATCTAGTCAAACAATAACACCATGATTTAGGTAGTATAAAGTTCTTATAAATCAACGTATCTTGTCCAACTAGGAATGAAGTCACCTTGTGATATTTTTCAATAAGGTTCAATATTTCATTCCAGGTGAGACAACTAGAATCAGCATGATCCATGATTGTATCCTCATCATCCTCCCTTTCTTCAAAAAAGTCATCCTCGGCTTTGGGTAAGCTGAAAGTGGAATGAAAAAAAAGAACAACGTGTACGCAGAGTATCTATATACATAACATGTTGGATCATTTGTGTTCACGCGAATAATATGTCTACTATACATCAAGCAACTTAAGTTGTAGGTATAAGTGAAGTAAAAAAGAATCATGATCATGTTGAAAAACAAATGGATATATAGTCTTGCTATTCATTATTAAATTTAGTTTTCTCAAAGAAGATCTATGATCAAATTTGTGATGAACAAGATCAAACCAATTCAAAATATGTGAGAACCGAACTGATTCGGGCCATGCTTTAACCGTGCCACTCTGATTATTATGAACATAACCATTTTGTTCAGTATGTAACATGCAACTCAATTTGCAAATATCACTAAAGTATATAGCAGTAGCACACTTATGCAACACATTGTGGGACAAACACAAAGGGTATGAAAAATCTAATTCAAATCTAGAAAGATTGGAACAATCCAACATAGGTAAAGTTACTTTTGTTCGGTGGACTATATCAACTAGATGAGAATGTACTTTCATATTATCAAAAATTATAGTATCTATCCCACCACAAAGATATCTTGACACATAGCATATATGGCTAAACACAGCAAGTTTCAATTTAGCAATTCTATCACATGTAATGTATATGTGATCCACAAGAAAATTTTCATCCATGCTATATTCACCAATTAGATTAAAGAAGAAATAAGGAGAATATGTGCTTGAATTCAGACATAAAATTTCAGAAATCTTATCCATAGCACAACTCATATTCATAGGTTCATTTAGCATGATGGAATATACAATATCAGTAGGTGGTATTCGAGCAAGTGTTTCCTTATGTGTAATCAATACCACATGATCAAAATGTGAATTTGGTAAACTATCACATGGTGCTGTAACATTATTGCAAGACAAGTCATAAGGAGGTAGCAACAAAGGAATAGACTCACAAAATGTTGTGCTTGTTGGCTGTAGCTCCAAATCAGTACCGATATCTTTAGTATGCTCCTCACATGTAGTAGGCACTGGAACATCCTCCTCAAGTGACAATGCACAGTCCAGCGATGCAGGTTGTAAAATAGACAGCTCCCTTTCTTCAAAAGCAACCTGCATATCACAAGAAACAACACTAGGAGTAGAGATAATTACATTAGTGGAAACCTCATTTAACTCATCAACTTTTTCACTCTCGGTTCTTCTACGATAGGATCAACATGTGGTTTTATGTTGGTGGTTACAGGTGGACAGAGGTTGTGACGCCTAATCTCCTGAAATTGCTTAATACGTGTACGTGATAACCAAGTGTGCCTATCATTCCAAAAGATGGAAGGATCAGAATACTCATTACCAAACACAACCTGGAATTTATTACACCAGTTTGTTCCCACCATGATATGGCAGGAGTTAAACGCTCTAGGAACGACAAAACAAGAAACATATCTACTAGGGCCATAAATGGTGAGTGTAACACATGCGATCTGATTAACTGGTAGTGCATGACCAGAAGTTGCAAACATAAATGGGGTTATTAATGCACGTGTGTATAATTGTAGCTTTTCAATAACCTCAAAACTAACCAAATTTATGAAAGAACAAGTATCAATGGTAGTAGCAGCATGTCTACCTCAAATTTCTGTCATGAAGTGGAACAAACCCGGATTAGGCACTACTCCCGACTCCTCCTCCCAGAATGTATTACTACAGTGGTATCATAATGGAAAGGGATAATCATCTGCATCCTTTTTCTGCATCACATCAACACTACTAGAAGACATGATTAGAACGTTAGTGCACAAAACAAAATCTGGTGGTGGAACTCTCACAACTCACTCAAAACTAACAAGAAAGCAGATCTTACCGTTCCAAAGTGAATAGTGATGCTTATCAATTCGAATCAAAAACTTATGCACGGATGTGATAAAGTGAATATCAAGGGTATAGAGAATGATCATAGGGCACACAAGTTATTTATGGTGGAGCTGTAGGTATGGAATCCTAACTACACCGCAAACAAGTCCTAGTACTGATCGTTATGATAACCCAAGAAACACACACGGTGGAGATAAGCGTGGCAAAGCAACTTATGAACAGGAATATTGCAATGCACAAGAGAGACACTAGTAATAGCTCAAAATAAACAGGCACAAGATTGCTCAATCTACAAGTGATATGATCAACTAGGCCTCCAATAATGCACACTATGATATCTCTTTTTGTCACGCTTGTAGCTCTTTTCTCTTCTTTTTTTATACTGAATATCTTTTCCTTTTCTATTTTTTTTTTAAATTCAACTATACGACTCAATGCAAAACAAATGCAAAATTCTGAACAAAAAAGTGGGGGCCGGATAATCCGGTTTGTCGGGGGCCGGATAATTCGGTCTGTCGAGGCGAAAATTGTGCACTTTCAAAACCCTAATGAGCAGCCTGTCAGAGCAAAGCAACTAGTCTCGTGGGTACGTTTCTAGGCACGGATGCAGTAGATAGGCTGTAGCTAGGTTTAAAACACGAAAGTACGTTATGTGGACTCGAAAAAGTAGATGGAAACTTGCGGAAAACGGTGATGGTGGACTTGGAGGAAAACAAGATCAAACCCTAAACTTAAACACAAACAAAAACTAGACTCCTACGAGAAAAACCTGCAGATCGGATCTACGAGAAGACACGACCAACAACTAAAACTTGAAAAACGATGCAATCTAGGCTACGGCAAATCTTTTTGTATGGATTTTTCTGTATAGGACGAAAATTAGAACTAATCTATGGATGGATTTGTGGATGCTCACCGAGTAAACGAGGAGCCCTGATACCAAGATGATATGGGGTGGCCCGATCTTCTCAGCAAGCACTTGTCGATGATGATGGTGGATGATAGATAACTAGCCTGTAGCTATGAACTCTCCCGCTCAAACCCTGATGCCAATGCAACAGATCTTGAACCCTATGGGATATTCACAACACCACGCTCTTGCGCACGCAGCCGTCAACAACGAACGGTAGTTTGCAATCTACTAATTCCCAATGGAACAATAGATTACACTCAATTGTAGTAGATAATCTGATCATAGGGTAATTCGAGAGGTACTAATAAGAAACAACTCCAAAATAGTTTTAACGTGGTCTAACCCTAACTATGGGGACGTCCCACGGCTTATAAGGGCGACTGGGGCAGCCAAAATCTCGAAACAAAACGTGTCTGATACAGTCAGATCCGTCCAGATCTGATGGTAACTTTTAGGGCCGGACTTTCCGCTCGGATTATCCTCCCCTGGGCGGATTACCCTCCCTTGGGCGGATTATCCGCCCCCATACTGAACGACGCGCCCGAAGTCCTTAGCAGAAATTCTAAAGCAGGGCCAGATTTTCCGACGGTGTGGGGATCGGATTATCCGCCTCCTGGAGACATGTAAATACTCGTTGGAAATCTCTCGGAATTATCTTGAAGGGAATATGCCCGAGAGGCAATAATAAAGTGGTTATTATCGTATTCCTTATTTATGATAAATGTTTATTTTACATGCTATAATTGTATTAATACGGAAACATTAATACATATGTGTTTAATAAACAAAAATGAAGTTCCTAGTTATGCCTCTCTCATAAACTAGCTCGTTGATTAACAAGATGATCAAGGTTTCCTGATCATGGACATTGGATGTTGTTAATAACGGGATCACAACATTAGTGTAATGATGTGATGAACATTCATCCGAAGTATAGCATTACGATCAAAGTCATTGAGTTTATATTGCTATAACAACTTACGAAGTGATCCTAATCCTTAGACCATGAGATCATGTCAATCACTAACACCGGAAGAGTTTCTTGATAACATCGAACGTCACACCGTAACAAGGTGATTATAAAGATGGATTCAGAACTAATAAAGTGTTATGTTGAGTCCCATGGATCGAGAGTGGAATTTGTTCATCCCGATGACGGATAGATATACTCTGGGCCCTCTCGGTGATATCACATTGGTTAGCTTGCAAGCAAGTGATTTGATCACTAGAATGTTATATCACGGGAACGAGAAAAGAGTGCATGTAAGTAACGAGATCAAACTAGGTATGGAGATACCGATGTTCGAATCTCGGACATGTAATATATCGCGAAACAAAAGGATTAAGATACTAGTGTAAAAGGTTCCGACGATCACAAGAAAGTCATCGTTGAATGTGTGGGAGTCAGTATGGGTCTCCAGATCCCGCTTCTGAATATTGATCTGAGAGGGGTCTCGATCATGTCCGCATTATTCGCGAACCGTAGGGTGACACACTTAAGAGACACGGACATCCATTTGGAGCAAAAGTTTCATGCCGAAAAGAATAACAAGCGCAGGAATTTATTTCACTAGATACTGAAACGGGTTTTTGGGTGAAATTGCAGAAAGTGTTTCTGCATGTGAAATGAAATACTAGCAAGGGGATATATGTGAATGTTTGTCATTGAAGTAATTGACAAAATTCTGAATAAATAAAAGGAGTTTTATTTAATGAGAGTTTGCATTAAATTTGGTGGAAATTTAATGGAAATTTGAGTGGGTTTTTGAGTGGAGAAAATTGAAGGGCCATTTTGTGAGTGGAGTGTCCACCCACATGAATGAGGGAGAGGTGGGGGCACCCTCCATGGTCGGCGTCCATGCCCCCTTGGGCTGCCCCCTCCCCTATATAAAGAGCCCCTCCTCTCACTTCTCACTCACACCTCCTCGTGAAGGATCTCTCTCCCCCTCTAGAATTTATCCCCCATGGTCTCGGACTAGCGAGATACATGTTCCGGTGGCTATTCGGCAAGAAAGAGTTGTGCTTCTGCATCATTTGGAGCGAGGAGGCGGAGGTTGCTCGGTGCCTCGAACATGTGTGCGAGCACGGATGCATTGCTGTTTCTTGCGCTAGGACTTCCTCTCGATCTTGAGATCGGCAAGAGATCGTCTACATCAACCACGAGTTTGGACTCGTTAAGCTTTGTCGGTCTTCAAGGGTATGTTCTCTACGGATGTACATCTGCCCGTTGTTTGTATCTAGTAGATAGATCTTGGTACATAGTTGTGTAGGGGTTCGTAGCATAGAAAACAAAAATTTACTATCGCATACAAACAAACAAGCCAAGATCTATCTACTAGATTGTAGCAACGAGTCGATGGAATAACTTACCCTTGAAGATTCCAAAGCGGTTAACGAGAGCAGATTCTCGTGGGTGATGTAGTCGTACACTTCCGATCTCAAGATCGCGTAGACGATCCTTCCCGCCATCGTTCCGGCGCCCCTGATCGGTCACACGTTCGACTGACGAAGACCTTCCTCTCCTTGTTCCAAAGAAAATGAGGTTGTAGCACTCTCCTCGATTCCTAGACAACGGCGTGGTACCTAAGTAGAGGGAAATCCAGCAGGCTTCGCCTTAAGTGCAGTATGGTGGAGCTTATGAGAGAGGCTATTAGTGGTCTAGTAATTAGACACACCAATTAGAAGGCTCTAAACCAATTAGAAGGCTCTAAACCGCTGGCTAAAGCAATTAGAAGCTCTAAACCAAAACGGCTCTAAACCGGAGGTAGAAGATAGGAACTTGTGTGTTCTAGGAGGGGAGCCCTGCCCCTCCTTATATAGATGGGAGGGGGCTGGCGCGCCAGGGGAGGGAGGGAGTCCCTCCCCAACTCGGCCTAGGGCTGGCCGCCGGCTTGGAGGAGTGGGACTCCTCCTCCAAGTTGGTTCCAACTCCTCTTGCTTGTTTCCCACAGTTTCTTGTTTTGGCCGTTTGACTTTCAAACTGGACATTTGACTTTTCTGTTTTAGGATTCAATTTAATCCTTTATTTGGGACAGCAAGAACACTTAGTACATGATGCAATCATTCCAATATGTAATGACACATTCATGTACCCCGGAGTCTTGGACAATCCGAACCTTCGAAACATTCCGATGAAAACAGGAATCATTCCGAACTCAAACGGACTTTCCTTATATGAATCTTATTCTCCGGACCATTCCGGATCACCTCGTGATATCCGGATCCCATCCGAGACTCGAACAACATTCGGTCTCTTTCTCATAATACCATAACTACTCAAACAACGTCAATCCTTATGTGTCTCCCTACGGTTCGTGAATTATGCGGACATGATCGAGACACTTCTCCGAACAATAACCAATAGAGGAATCTGGAAATTCATATGGCTCCCACATATTTCTACGATTACTTTGCGATCGAATGAACCACTTATATATGATACCAATTTCCCTTTGTCTCACGATATGTTACCTATCCGAGGTTATGATCGTCGGTATCTCTGCATACCTAGTTCAACCTCGTTACCGATAAGTACTCTTTTCTCGTTCCCGTGATATGTGATCCCTTGTGACCAAGTCACATGCTTGCAAGCTAATTGGATGACATTCCACCAAGAGGGCCCAGAGTATATCTATCCGTCATGTGGATGGACAAATCCCACTCTTGATCCATGTGTCTCTACCAATACTTTCCGAACACTCAATGTCACCTTTATAACCACCCAGTTACGGTGTGGTGTTTGATGTCATCAAAGCATCCATCCGGTAAAGGTGATATGCATGATCTCATGGTCGAAGGAATTAGGTTACTATGTATCAGAAAGCATATAGCAATTGAACTATTGAAATGACTTGATCTTTATGCTACGCTTATTTATAGGAGTATGTCCATCACATCATTCTCCTAATGATATGATCCTGTTGTTAATAACATCTCTATGTTCATGATCAGGAAACCATGATCATATATTAACCAACAAGCTAGTTTAACAAGAGGCTATACTAGGGACTCTTATTTTAGTTTACAAATCACACAAGTATTAATGTTTCCGGTTAATACAATTATAGCATGGTATGTAAACATTTATCATAAGTGTGAAGATATGATAATAACCACTTTATTATTGCCTCTTGGGCATATCTCCAACAGTCTCCCACTTGCACTAGAGTCAATAATCTAGTTTCAAACCTTTGTGTATATAACACCTATGGCTTTCCTAGGTTGTATGTACACGATTGCTAGTGGTCAACTGATCTCCGGATCCGACACTTCGGTCCGTGTGTAATTGCATGTCTTTGCCTCTACGCATCACTCATTCTCTAATGAGATGGCTTTGTATGAATTTGGTCATTCGATTGTGACCTTTAGTTCTTTGGGGTTAAAACATGTTGATAATATTGTCGCACAATATATCTTCATAGTATTATCCTCTGAACTACACCTAGTTTGATAACAAACTACTTGACACAAATGCCCTCTTTGTCGCTATAATAGCAGTCATATACTTAGCCTTTTGTTGTAGTATCTCATCACAATGTCTTAACTTTGGAACTCATCCAAATCCATTATGGAATTCACATTCCATTATATTGTGCCACCCTTAGTTTAGATTGAGATAAACTTAATTTGTACTTTGTGACAAAGCTAGTATCAATGTAGTACTTTTACAATGAACTAACCATCTATTTGTCACTTCTACAAATATTATACTCTTAGTTCTTCCAAAAGATCATAAGAATATGCTTACTATTTTCCAATGATCATCTTATGAATCATTCGGTATATGCTCACAACATTTAGAGCATAGGACATATCTGGATTTGTACATATCACAATATGATTGATATAAATACTCTTTGTGATTTCATACATCAAGTATCAATCTATACTTGATTATTTGTTTCACTTTACCAAATGTCAATACACTTGAATATATCATCAACATTGAACTTATTCAATCCTTTCTGTGTGACAAGAACCTCTCTTGTAGTTTCTATATTGAACTCATTCAATATCTTGTCTATGTACTTCTGGCACAACCATATTAGCGTCTATTGATGCCAAATATTTGGGTTTTGCCTAAGTCTTTCATCGGGATGAAATTCTTAATATGTGTTAATAAAAGATACATCTTTTCTAATCAACAATATGTCCTCCACATAATGTATTAGAAATATGTCTTAGCGCTCCCACTTAATTTCTTGCAAATGCAAGCATCTTCATTATCTCTAATGAACTTTTAAACTCCTTTAACAGTTTCATCATAGTGAAGATTCCAACTCATGATGCTCACTTTAACCATTGAAGTTTGCATATGCTTTTAGCATCCTTTGAATTAACAAAACCCTATGGACCGTGTTATGCACATGTCCTAGGTAACGATTCTATTAGAAGAACTTGTTTTGTTTATTCAACTACCATATAACAAATTATATGTAGTGGTTGCTACATTAATCCGTCTAGACTAAATATCACTATGATGATCAAATCTTGTCATAGTCAACCTTGAACATTGTTGTGAACTCTTTCCCAACATGTCGACTATTTCATAGATGTGAAACATCCATGTCTATTTCTTTATAGATCCGCACACAACTATAAGGTCTTACACCTTTCTCGAGGGTCCTTCAAGTTCAAAACTTGATTTTCTCGTATGGAACTATCACGGATTTTATGGCTTCAAGCCATTTTACTGAGTCGAGGCCCATCATCGCTTCTTTGCATGTAGTCGGTTCATTATTCTCAAATAATGATTCAACCCTCAAATCTTGGTATTTGATTGTTTATCCGACCTACTTGTTTCAATAGGAACTTGGATCTCCGTGACCACAACCTTTGAGGTACGTGAGCCATGAGCTTTGTTGCTGCCTCCGGAACACTTTTCGGTGCTGCGCAACTCTGCACATATAGCTAAGGTTCTTTTAACCTTATCAAAATTCTATTGTCCTCCTACTTAACTTTTCACGAAAAATTCCTTCTCAAAGAAACTTGACGTTTTAAGTGACAAACACTTTTGTCTCCGATGTTATGGAGGATTACTTAACAGTTATTCAAAATAACATACAAAGACAGGTTCATCCAACTTTGGTTGCACACATCTTTCTTATGCATAGCATACCAATGTTTAAGAAAGGACAACTTGGGTTTTATCCCAAACCATAACCTTATATGGTGTCATTTCAACGGATTATGATGGAGCTCTTTTCAGTGGAAAAACGGTAATCTCTAAAGCTTTTAATCTTTAAAATATAATGGCAGTTTTTATGAATTATACCTTTGATCTTACCATGTCAAACAAGGTTTAATTACATACCTCGAACGACCCATACCCTTATGGTGTTTCGGGAAATGCAAATCCACGGAACAATTCCTTAAATCTTAGGTATTATGCTAAACTCTGTAACTCAAATATCTCCCTTTATGATCTTTATCATAAACTATTTATATTCTTGTTACTATGATTTTGCACTTCATCTTGAAAGTCTTTGAACTTTTCAAGTGTTTCATACTTTATCCTTATTAAGTAAATATTCAAATATTCACTCAAATTCTCGGAGAAAGCATATGAAGTTGAAATCCATCGCTTTTGACTACACATGATGGTCTTTGTACAACAATATGTACAATTTCCAATAAGCTAGTCATTCGTTCCCTTTTGGCCTATGAACGAAGTTTTAATTATCTCTAGGAAAGTTTCACAAGCGTCATGTGATCAAAAATCAAAAGACTCCAAAATTCCATCCACATGGAGTTTCTTCATGTGTTCTTTCTAATATAATTTAAACGGCGATGTCACTTCCTAAGTGACCTTTCAATCAATTTGTCTTCGACATTTTTAGCACTAGTTTTATGGACGTGATTTCTCCAACGAGATTTTGTGAATCATCCATCTTTTATGGATTACGGCAATTATTTGAACAACCCTTTTGTTCTCATAATACCTGATAAAACAAATCTTGAAGGCAAGCTTTGATGTTTAACGAGCAACACAATAACCCTTTATTTGTTCTCGATGAACATCATCACATATTCTTTGCTAGTTACTTAGGCCATTGTAGTTCATGAATTACATTTGTTTCATGACGATTCATACCAACAAATTCAGATTAAATACTTAAGAACCACATTGTTTAATAAGCAAAGAATATAGCCATAACATGTATATCATCTATATACTTAAACTAAACAATTCTAGTCTTTTCCTTTACGCCATATATTTATGAGATTCTCTTCAAGATTTCCTATTCTGCTTGAAAGAATCTATCAACATCAAGTGGAGTCATACATATGACATATAGTCCAAAGCGTGTATAGTTAAATACCAATGACTTTGGACTTGCACTTTGAAGTAGATCACCATCATCAAATGTTTGGTGTTCTTTCAAATTCCTTTCTTTAGTAATCTCTTGGTGTAGTAAACATTTTACCTACATCAAATATTCACCCTTAACATGGAATCGCCCATGATCAAGCTACTTTTAGCTTATAACGATGAATTATGAGTATAATGTTGCTATCCAAAACCTTTTGGAGGATCAGACAACAAGTGTCTCCAACCTTTTGCAAATTCTCATCAAATATGAGAACATGACTTTTGCCATATTATACTCTATCATGTTGCAACTAAAACTTTGTTTCAGATATCACAATATCTTCCACACATCATGGTTTCAAATAACTCTTTCAGATCCTAGATAACCTTGATATTAAGAGAATTCTTTGAATATCAAGAATCATGGAGACAAACATGATACTCATATACTAACTCTTGGAATTGTCACTCTTGATTTAATACCAATTATTAAACTTCATGGAGTAACTTAACTTTGAAAGTTTGCAATAGGACTTTTAAACTTTATATTAACACTTCAAAACAATACGATACCAGTTCATAAAGTAAATTAACCAGAATTATATAGTTCTATCATCTCAATTATAACTAAGCGTACGGTGGTAAACGGATGCCAATGACTACAACAACTATGCAAATTCACTTTGATTTAGTTTATGATAAATTGAGTTCTAATTAATAATCAAATTAATCTAGGTGAACTCCCACTCAATACAATATCCCTCACATTGTTTTAGTGATCACACGAACCAAATCCACCACATCAAAACCGATCATCACGAGAGTTGATATAGCTTCAATGGCGAACAATCGACATGTTCATCATATCTACTATATGACTCATGCTCTACCTTTCGGTAATCCTTGTTCCTGAGGCCATGTCTGTACATGCTAGGCTCGTCAAGATCAAACCTTAGTTTCTGCATGAGCAAATCTGGCTTGCTCACGTTGTATACACTTGCAGAATCTAGCACACCCGATCATCACGTGGTGTTTCGAAACAACAAGCTTTAGCAACGGTGCTAACTAAGGGTGAACACTTTATGATTTGAAATTCATGTGCATGAGGGATCATCTTATAATGCTACCGTGCTTACTAAGCAATACAAGATGCATAAAGGATTAACATCACATGCAATTCATAATATGTGATATGATATGGCCTTTTCTTCTTTGTGCTTCCGATCTCCATCTTCTAGCACGAACATGATCTCCATCATCATCGGCATTGCATCAAGGTCAATGACGCTTCTCCATGGTTGTCGTCCACCGGCTTCAACTATTACAACTACTTTTGAACAGACACGCAGGTCTTAACATAAATTAAAGACAACCATATGGCTCCTGCCGGTTGCCAACTTACAATAAGGAACATTGCATACATCAAATATAATAACAATCATGGCCATATCACATCACTGCACACCCCTGCAAAACAAAGTTAGACGCCTCTACTTTCTTTGCATGTTTTACGTGGTTTGGGGCTTTCAATAAGTGTCGTTCTAACTTACGAACATGAACCACAACATTGATACTAGCATTGTTGATTACCCGTTGTAAATTGGATCTTAACTATGCTAGGAGAAACAGGCACCCGCAAAGCCACTTATGCAATACAAGTTGCATGTCAAGCGTGGAGCAAGTCTCATGAACGATGTCATGTAAGGTTAGCCCGGGCCGCTTCATCCCAACATACCGCAAGATGCAAAGTACACAAGAAGCAATCGACAATAAAGCATCAACGCCCACAATGACCATTGTGTTCTACTCGCAACAGATCTACATATAGACACGGCTCGATACCATCAGAGGGGTTCGTAGCATGGAAAACAAAAATTTTCTATCGCATACAAACAAACAAGCCAAGATCTATCTACTAGATTGTAGCAACGAGTCGATGGAATAACTTACCCTTGAAGATTCCAAAGCGGTTAACGAGAGCAGATTCTCGTGGGTGGTGTAGTCGTACACTTCCGATCTCAAGATCGTAGACGATCCTTCCGGCCACGCTCCTAAGCGCTCCCGCATCGGTCACACGTTCGACTCGACGAAGACCTTCCTCCCTTGTTCCAAAGAAAATGAGGTTGTAGCACTCTCCTCGCGATTCCAAAGACAACTGGCGTGGTACCTAAGTAGAGGGAAATCCGCAGGCTTCGCCTTAAGCCAAGCAGTATGGTGGAGCTTATGAGAGAGGCTATTAGTGGTCTAGTAATTAGACACACCAATTAGAAGGCTCTAAACCAATTAGAAGGCTCTAAACCAACGGCTAAAGCAATTAGAAGCTCTAAACCAAAACGGCTCTTAACCGAGGTAAAAGATAGGAACTTGTGTGTTCTAGGAGGAGCCCCGCCTCCTTATATAGATGGGAGGGGTGCTGGCCAGGAGGAGGAGTCCTCCCCAACTCGCCTAGGGTGGGTCAGGCTTGGAGGAGTGGGACTCCTCCTCCAAGTTGGTTCCAACTCCTCTTGCTTGTTTCCCACAGCTTGTTTTGGCCGTTTGACTTTCAAACCGACATTTGACTTTTCTGTTTAGGATTCAATTTAATCCTTTATTTGGGACAGCAAGAACACTTAGTACATGATGCAATCATTCCAATATGTAATGACACATTCATGCACCCTCCCGGAGTGTGGGACAATCCGAACCTTCGAACATTCCCGATGAAAACACCGAATCATTCCCGAACTCCAAACGGGACTTTCCTTATATGAATCTTATTCTCCGACCATTCCGGATCACCTCGTGATATCCCGGATCCCATCCGAGACTCGAACAACATTCTCTCTTTCTCATAATACCATAACTACTCAAACAACGTCAATCCTTAAGTGTGTCTCCCACGGTTCGTGAATTATGCGGACATGATCGAGACACTTCTCCAACAATAACCAATAGAGGAACTGAAATTCATATGGCTCCACATATTTCTACGATTACTTTGCGATCGAATGAACCACTTACATACGATACCAATTTCCCTTTGTCTCACGATATGTTACTTATACGAGGTTATGATAGACGGTATCCCTGCATACCTAGTTCAACCTCGGTACCGATAAATACGGTTTTGTCGGTCCCGTGATATGTGATCCCTTGTGACCAAGTCACATGCTTGCAAGCTAATTGGATGACATTCCACCGAGAGGGCCCAGAGTATATCTATCCGTCATGTGGATGGACAAATCCCACTCTTGATCCATGTGTCTCTACCAATACTTTCCGAACACTCAATGCCACCTTTATAACCACCCAGTTACGGTGTGGTGTTTGATGTCATCAAAGCATCCATCCGGTAAAGGTGATATGCATGATCTCATGGTCGAAGGAATTAGGTTACTATGTATCAGAAAGCATATAGCAATTGAACTATTGAAATGACTTGATCTTTATGCTACGCTTATTTATAGGAGTATGTCCATCACATCATTCTCCTAATGATATGATCCTGTTGTTAATAACATCTCTATGTTCATGATCAGGAAACCATGATCATATATTAACCAACAAGCTAGTTTAACAAGAGGCTATACTAGGGACTCTTATTTTAGTTTACAAATCACACAAGTATTAATGTTTCCGGTTAATACAATTATAGCATGGTATGTAAACATTTATCATAAGTGTGAAGATATGATAATAACCACTTTATTATTGCCTCCTGGGCATATCTCCAACAAGTTGTTCCCATCGTAGGAATTTTTTTGTTTTCTATGCTGCGAACCCTACAGTGGTATCAGAGCCGGATCTATACGTAGATACTTTGCACGGGTAGTACACATATGATTATATGTGGGCGATGATGATTATTTTATTGCTTCTTAGTTGTACTTTGGATATTGGTGGCATAGTGGGATGAAGCGGCCCGGACAAACTTTACATGTCCTCGCACATGAGACCTGTTCCACGCTTGACATGCAACTAGTTTTGCATAAGTGGCTAGCGGGTGTCTGTCTCTCCTACTATAGTCAATATCTAATTTGCAACGAGTTGTCAATAATTTGGTTATCCTTGTTGTGGTTCATGTTCGTAGGTAAGAACGATTCTATCTTCGAAAGCCCTAAGCCACGTAAAACTTGCAATGGATAACTTAGAGGCGTCTAGTTTAGATTGTTGCTGGGCTAGTGTTTATGATATGGTGATGTTGTAAGTAGAAGTATAAGATGATACTCTTACAACACACATAACGTGTAGGTTCCATAGACCTTGGCCTTACACATAGGGGTATGATAGAGATCATACCACGATGCACATGATAGAGATCAAGTGCGGGAACCATATCATTTCACTTATTAACATATGATGTTTATTGCATCTTATATTGCTTGTTTGGCGTTTTATTAGCATAATAAGATGATCCCTCATTTAGATATCAAGATAAGAATGTGTTCTTCCTTAAGTATGCACCGACAATGTTTCGTCGCTTCAAGACATCACGTGATGATCGGGTGTACTTGAATCCACGAGCATATCTCGTGTAAGAGCTTACACACGCGAATACTAAGGTTCTTACTTGGCGAGCCTAGCATGTACAGACATGGCCTCGGAACATGGACCGAAAGGTTAAGCATGATTCATATGTTTTGATATGATGACCATATGGATGCTCGCCTTTAAAGCTACACCGACTCACGTGATGATCGGACTTGGTGTAGTGGATTTGGTTCATGTAATCACCAAAAAGACACGAGGGATGTCGTTTTGAGGGAGTTCATTTCTAATTTGGATTAGTAGAACTCAATTTATCATAAATTAAATCAAAGTGAATTTGCATAATTTGTTGTAGTCATTGGCATTCGTTCACCACCTTATGCATAGTTGTAATTGAGATAATAGAACTATAGAATTCTGGATATATACTTTACGAACTGGTATCGTATTGTGTTGAGTGTCAATCTAAAGTTTAAAGTCCTATTGCAAACTTTTAGCAAACTCTATTTACTTCGTGAAATTTAATAGTTGGTATTAAATCGAGAGTAACAATTCTAGTGTTAGTATCTTAAGTATCATGTTTTGCCTCCATAATTCTTGATTGTTTTAATATCAAGTTTATCTAGGAGCTGAAAGAATTGTTTCAGAAACCATCATGTGTGGCAGATATAACGATATCTGAAACAATGTTTTGGTTGCAAAATGATAGAGTATATTATATGTTCCCATATTGGATGAGAATTTACGAAGGTTGGAGATGCTAGACATCCTAATCATCCAAAAGGGTTTTGGAAAGTAATGTTATACTCACGGTTCGCCTTTATAAGCTATAGTAGCTTGATCATGAAAGTCGTCATGATAAGGATGAATAGAAGATGTATGTAAAGTGTTTACTACACTAAAAGATTACTAAAGAATGGATTTTGAAAGAATACCGATCATTTGATGATGGTGATCTACTTCAAAGTGCAAGTCCAAAGGTATTATTATTTGAATATACACGCTTTGGACTATGTGTCATGTATATGGCGCCACTTTTGATGTTGATAGATTATTTTAAAAAGGAAAAGGAAATGCTGAAAGAGAATCTATAAAATATATTTGGCAGAAAAGAAAAGATTGGAAATATCCAATTTAGGTATATATATGATATACATGTTATGGTTGTATTCTTTGCTTGTTAAACAATGTGGTTCTTGGGTATTGGATACCGAATTGGTTGGTATGAAATTTCATACGAGCAGCGCAATTCATGAACCACAATGGCCTAAGTAACTAGCAAGAGAATATGTGATGATGTTCATCGAAAACAAACAAACCGTTGTTTGTATTTCTTGTTGACATCAAAGCTTGACTTCAAGATTTGTTTTAATAATTGTTATTTGAATCAGGTATTATGAGAACAAAGGTTGTTCAAATAATTACCGTATTCCATATAAGATGGATGATTTACAAATCTAGTTTGAGAAATCACATCCATAAAACCTAATGCTAAAATGTCGCAAGACAAATGATTGAAAGATCACTTACGAAGTGACATCACCGTTTAAATTATATTGGAAAGAAAACATGAAGAATCTCCATATTCATGGATTTTTGGAGTCTTTGATTTGATAAAGTGATGCTTGTGAGACTTTCCTCGGGATAATTAAAACTTCGTTCAAAGGCCAAAGAAGAACGAATGACTAAAATATTGGAATTTATACATATCGATGTATGTAGTCCATTATGTATAGTCGTAAGCGATGGATTTCATCTTCATATGCTTTCTCCGGAAATTTGAGTGAATGTTCACTTAATGAGAAAGAAGTATGAAATATTTGAAAATGTTCAAAGACTTTCAAGATGAAGTGGAAAATCATTGTAACAAGAAAATAAATGGTTTATGATTTTATCATATGAGATTTATTTGAGTTACATGTGTAACAAGAAAAATTAATGAATTATGATTTTATCATAAAAGGGATTTATTTGAGTTACAAGTTTAGCAAAACACCTAGATTTACATCTCACGAAACACCATAGGAATATGGAGTGTTTGATATTTGTAATGAAACCTTGTTTGACATGGTTGGATCAAAGGTGTTATTGATAAAACTGCCATTATGTTTTAAAAGATTAAAGCTTTAGAGACTTCCACTTTTACACTAAAAAGAGCTCCATCTTGATCCGTTGAAATGACACCATGGAAGTTATGGTTTGGGGTAAAACCCAAGTTGTCATTTCTTAAATTTTGGTATGCTAAACATAAGTAAGATGTTTACAACCGAAGTCAGATGAGCATGTCTTTGTAGGTTATTTCAAATAACAATTTGTTATTCCTCCATAACACCAAGGACAAAAGGGTTTGTCGCTTGAAACATGAAGTTTCTTGAAGAAGGAATTTTTCATAAATGTTAAGTGGGAGGACAATAGAACTTTGATAAGGTTAACGAACCTTAGCTAAATGTGCTGAGTTGCGCAACGCCGGAAATAGTTCTGGAGGCTGCCATAATGCTCATAGCTTATGTGCCTCAAAGGTTGCGATCACGGAGGTCTAAAGTTCCTATTGAACCAAGAAAGTCGGATAAACAATCAAATGATTGAGATTTGAGAGTAAATCATTATTGTTTGACAATGATGAACCGACTACAAAGAAGCGATGATGGGCCCTGACTCCGTTAAATGGCTTGAAGCCATAAAATCCGTGATAGTTCCATACACGAGAAATCAAGTTTTGAACTTGGAAGACCCTCCGGAAAGGTGTCAAAACCTATCGGTCGTATTTGGATCTATAAAGAAACAGACATGGATGTTTTACATCTATGAAATAGTTGACATATCGGTAAAGTATTTTACGACAATGTTAAAGGAGTTGACTATGACAAGATTTGATCTTTTATAGCGATATTTAGTCTGGACGGATTAAAGTAGCAACCACTACATATAATTTGGTATATGGTAGATGAATAAACAAAAAAAATTCTTCTTATAGAATGGTTACCTAGGACGTGTACATGACACGGTTCAAAGGGTTTTGTTAAATTCAAAGGATGCTAAAAGGGCATGCAAACTTCAATGGTTGAAAAAGCATCGCGGAGTTGGAATCTTCACCATGATGAAAAATGAGTTTTTCATCAGGAGACGATGAAGATGCTTGCATTTGCAAGAAATTAAGTGGGAGCGCTGAGACATATTTCTAATACATTATGTGGATGACATCTTGTTGATTAAAAATGATGTATATTTTATTGACAAAGGTTAAGAATTTCATTTCGATGAAATACTTAGGCAAAACCCGAATATTTAGCGTGAATGTCTATAGTGGATAGACTATGACGCCAATATGGTTGTGCCAAACGTACATATATGAGATATTGACGGAGTTCAATAAAGAAACGACAAGAAACAGTTCTTGTTGCATGGAAAGGAATTGAATCAAGATTCAAGTGTATCGACACTGGATAAGTGAAACAATATTCAAGTGCTTTGACACTTGATGAGTGAAATCATGAGAATGTTTTGATCAATCATACCATGATATGTACACATCCAGATATGTCCTATGCTCTAAGAGTTGTGAGCATATACCAGAATGAATCATAAAATGATCATTGGACGATAATGAGGATATTCTTATGATTTTTTTGAAAGAACTAAGAATATATTTGTGTAGAGGTGACAAACAATTACAAATAGTTCATTGTAAAGCGTTACATTGATACTAGGTTTGTCACAAGATACAAATTAAGTCTATCTCAATTTAAACTATGGGTAGCACAATGTAATGGAAAGAAGATTCCATGATGGATTTGGATGAAATCCATAGTTAAGACATTGTGACGAATACTACAACAAAAAGGCTAAGTATATGACTGCTATAGTAGCAGCAAAGGAGGGCATTTGTGTCAAGTAGTTTGTTATCAAACTAAGGTGTGGTTCGCAACAGGCTAACACTAAAGTATATTGTACGACAATAGTATCGACGTGTTTTAACCCCAAGGAACTAAAGGTCTCACTAAAAGACCAAATTTATACAATGCCATCTCATTGGAGAATGAGTGATGTGTGAAGACGCAAAGACATGCAAATACACACGGACCTGAAAGCGTCAGATCCGTAGATTATGTTAACCACTTGCAGTTGCGTATATGGAACACCAGAAAGCCATATGTGTTCAATACGCAAAGTTTTCAAACTAGATTATTGTCTCTAGTGCAAGTGGGAGACTGAAGGGAATATGCCCGAGAGGCAAATAATAAAGTGGTTATTATCGTATTCCTTATTTATGATAAATGTTTATTTTACATGCTATAATTGTATTAATACGGAAACGTTAATACATGTGTGTTTAATAAACAAAAAAGAAATTCCTAGTTATGCCTCTCTCATAAACTAGCTCGTTGATTAACAAGATGATCAAGGTTTCCTGATCATGGACATTGGATGTTGTTAATAACGGGATCACAACATTAGTGTAATGATGTGATGAACATTAATCCGAAGTATAGCATTACGATCAAAGTCATTGAGTTTATATTGCTATAACAACTTACGAAGTGATCCTAATCCTTAGACCATGAGATCATGTCAATAACTAACACCGGAAGAGTTTCTTGATAACATCAAACGTCACACCGTAACAGGGTGATTATAAAGATGGATTCAGAACTAATAAAGTGTTATGTTGAGGCCCATGGATCGAGAGTGGAATTTGTTTATCCCGATGATGGATAGATATACTCTGGGCCCTCTCGGTGATATCACATTGGTTAGCTTGCAAGCAAGTGATTTGATCACTAGAATGTTATATCACAGGAACGAGAAAAGAGTGCATGTCAGTAACGAGATCAAACTAGGTATGGAGATACCGATGATCGAATCTCGGACATGTAATATATCGTGAAACAAAAGGATTAAGATACTAGCATAAAAGGTTCCGACGATCACAAGAAAGTCATCATTGAATGTGTGGGAGTCAGTATGGGTCTCTAGATCCCGCTTCTGATTATTGATCTGCGAGGGGTCTCAATCATGTCCGCATTATTCACGAACCGTAGGGTGACACACTTAAGAGACACCGACATCCATTTGGAGCAAAAGTTACATGCCGAAAAGAATAACAAGCGCAGGAATTTATTTCACTAGATACCGAAACAGGTTTTTGGGTGAAATTGCAGAAAGTGTTTCTGCATGTGAAATGAAATACTAGCAAGGGGTTACATGTGAATGTTTGTCATTGAAGTAATTGACAAAATTCTGAATAAATAAAAGGAGTTTTATTTAATGAGAGTTTGCATTAAATTTGGTGGAAATTTAATCGGAATTTGAGTGGGTTTTTTAGTGGAGAAAATTGAAGGGCCATTTTGTGAGTGGAGTGTCCACCCACATGAATGAGGGAGAGGTGGGGGCACCCTCCATGGCAGGCGGCCATGCCCCCTTGGGCTGGCCCCCCTCCCCTATATAAGGAGCCCCTCCTCTCACCTCTCACTCGCACCTCCTTGTGAAGGATCTCTCTCCCCCTCTAGAATTTATCCCCCATGGTCTCGGACTAGCGAGATACATGTTCCCGGTGGCTATTCGGCAAGAAAGAGTTGTGCTTCCGCTGCATCGCTGGAGCGAGGAGGCGGCTCGGTGCCTCGAACGTGTGTGCGAGCACGGATGCGCTGCTGTTTTGCGGCGCTAGGACTTCCTCTCGATCTTGAGATCGGCAAGAGATCGTCTATATCAACCACGAGTTTGGACTTGTTAAGCTTTGTCGGTCTTCAAGGGTATGTTCTCTAGGGATGTACATCTGCCCGTTGTTTGTATCTAGTAGATAGATCTTGGTACATAGTTGTTCCCATCGTAGGAAAAAATTGTTTTCTATGCTGCAAACCCTACATATCTTTCCAACAAGTACTTATTTGCTTGATTTGGAGTTCGTATGAAGAATCCTCGTTCCTTTCAATTTCAGGGCTTCTGTCTGTCCGAACTGAACCTTCCTTCTTGATGATCTTCTCTTGCGCCTTCCGCCCGCTCCTCCCTCGCACATCCTTGGCGATCATCACGTTGGACTCCTTGCCTTCCTTCCTCTCCTTCCCGCTGGCATTAGTCCGATGGATATTAAATCTAGTCAAACAATAACACCATGATTTAGGAAATATAAAGTTCTTATAAATCAACGTATCTTGTCCAACTAGGAATGAAGTCACCTTGTGATATTTTTCAATAAGGTTCAATATTTCATTCCAGCTCAGACAACTAGAATCCAGAAGTTATTATTTCCTGTCACGGCACGAGTCCGAGTTGAGTTATTATTTCCTCGTTATTTCTTTTTACTTTCCTTCTTTGTTGTTTCCGTGTTCAGCTAAAATCCGAGTCGAGCTCCGAGTTCGGTCGTAAGTCCAGAAGTCTGGAACCGCCTCCGAAAAAAATTTCTGGCTATACTAGTTTTCGACCCCGGGGATCACTTTTCTCCATCGGCCGTTATAGCGATATTTTTTTGGCGCCGGCGCGCTTTCCGGAGCAAAATAAAAAATTTCGAATTTTTTTTTGGGGCTAACCTATTTTTAGACCCCGTAGATCAGTTCTAGACACTCGCCATCATAGTGATTTTCCACCTCTCGGTTCGCTTTTCAGGGTGCCATATCATCATACATTGCTTGTTGTGTCGCGTCGTGACATCGTTGGTGATCTAGGCTCGTGTCTCTAGTACGGTCTAGCCTAGGACCAGCACAGTACTGTCGTTGAGCATTATTTCAACTTTTGCATTGATGTTTTGATAATTGCTAACCCCCTTTGCTAAGCTTTCCCAGAGCTCCACAGATATTCTCCACGTGCAGTGTCTCGACTCCTGGTAATCGCTTGGTTCAATCTCTGGACCCACTGATCCTCGCAGTTGCACATCGCCTTTTCCTGCTGTTTGGTAAGAACTTGTAAGAGCTTCGTACATTGCTTGACGGATTACGCATGACTTCCACCATATTCCCGTAGTATATACCTGTGCTTTTTAAGGACTAACCATGACAGATACTTCGTGGAACCCTGCCACCATGACGAACGAAGAACTACATGCTCACTTCTCCGAGCTCTTGGTCAGTCGCGCTGAAGACGTGGATACACGCCTAGGGGAGTTTGACACCAAGCTCACCAACGCCATGGACAAGATCGATGGACTCGAGAAATCCTTTAACGCCAAGCTTGATGCTCGGTTCAAGGAGATTTTGAACAGATTGCCCGCACTGCACGCATCGCGCGCGCATTCCGATCACTGGCGAATCGCTGGTTGGCCGCCCGACTTCGGCTATCACAGCGCACCTCAGACTTCCGCCGCGGCCGCTGCAGCGACATTGGAGACAGACGACGGGTACTACTACGACCCCGACGACAACGATCTGTTCGACGAGGAGGTTGAACAACCTCCACAGGTACGTGATGGCCGTCCTCGACATTACTACCGCAACGCTCGACCACCGGTGCGTGATGATGATCATGTTGCAAAGCTTAAATTAAATATTCCATCTTTTGAGGGTAAATATAATCCCGATGCATATCTTACATGGGAGATGGAAGTAGAACAACGTTTTGCATGCTTAAAATATCCTGAGAATATGCATGTTAGTGCTGCTACATGTGAATTTACTAAATTTGCTTCCCTTTGGTGGTCTGAGTATTGTCGTTTAAATCCTACTACTATTCCTAGTACTTGGATTGCTTTAAAAACTGTTATGCGTGTTCGTTTTGTACCTCCTATTTATCAACGTGATTTACTAAAGAATCTGACACGTTTAGAGCAAGGGAAAAATTCTGTAGAAGAGTATTATCAGGAATTGCAAACAGGGATGGTTCGGTGTGGTCTTGTTGAATCTAATGAACAAATGCTTGCACGTTTCTTTGGTGGATTAAACAAGGACATTCAGCACATATTAGATTATAAGGAATATAATTCTATCACTCGTTTGTTTCATCTTTCTTGCAAAGCTGAACGTGAAGTGCAGGATCGTCAACCACCATGGAGGAGGACTAATAATTCTGCAGGTCGCACATCCACTTGGACATCCCGACAATCAGCGCCTCCTCGTGATTCGGCACCAGCTACTGCCACATCCAAGGCCACCACAAGATTTCCATCTGCTCCTCCACCATCATCCAATGCTCCTGCTCATAGTGCATCTTCTATGGCTTCCACGGGTAAGACAAAGGATATACAAAGCCGCAAGTGCTGGGGTTTTGGTCATATTGAGAGATAGTGCACAACACAACGTGTGATGATGGTGCGGGAAGATGGTCAATACGATTCAGCGAGTGACTTTGATGAAGATACACTAGCCCTTATTTCTTCTCGAGATGGAGACAATTTTGATGATGATGAAGAGACAGAGGTAATGGGAGCTGAAGGTGCTGATCAATACAAGAGCTTAATTACACAACGTGTGTTGAGTGTGCAATTGAGAAAATCTGAGCAAGATCAACGCCACAACCTGTTCCAAACACGTGGTGTTGTCAAGGAAAGAGCTATACGAATCATCATTGATGGAGGGAGTTGTACTAATCTGGCCAGTGTTGACATGGTAGAGAAGCTTGCGCTTCCAACAAGACAACGCCCACATTCATATTACATCCAATGGTTTGAGAGTTCTCGCAAGATCAAGGTAACAAGAACGGTACGCGTGCATTTTACTATTGGTACATATTCTGATTTTGTTGATTGTGATGTTGTACCTATGCAAGCGTGTTCTTTATTACTTGGTAGACCATGGCAATTTGATAGAGAATCTGTTCATAATGGCAAAACTAATCACTATTCTCTTATGCATGATGGAAAGAAAATTGGTCTCAAACCTATGACTCCCGAACAGATTTTAAAAGATGATCTTGCTAGAGCTAAAACTGAGGAGAAAAATAAAAGTGAGAATCAGATTGTTGCTGCAGATTTTATACCACCAAAGAACACTACATCTGATTTTACACATGCGACTGAAATTCGTTTGAAGAGTCCATGTATGCTTGCAACTAAAATTGATATTGCTGAACTAGATGTAAACAATACTCAATGTTATGCAATTGTCTGCAAAGAGGTTTTGTTTTCATTTGAGGATATGCCTCCTTCTTTGCCACCCGCTATTGCTAACCTTTTACAGGAATATGAGGACGTATTTCACGAGTGCCACTGGACTACCTCCTATTAGAGGAATTGAGCACCAAATTGATCTAATTCCTGGTGCCACGTTGCCCAACCGCGCGCCATATAGAACCAATCCAGAGGAGACAAAGGAGATACAACGCCAAATTCAGGAACTACTCGACAGAGATCATATTCGTGAGTCCCTTAGCCCCTGTGTTGTTCCTATTATTTTGGTACCTACGAAAGATGGTTCTTCGCGCATGTGTACTGATTGTAGAGCTATCAATAATATTACTATTCGATATCGTCATCCTATTCCACGTTTAGATGACATGCTTGATGAATTGAGTGGCTCTACCATGTTTTCTAAAGTTGATTTGCGTAGTGGTTACCATCAGATTCGTATGAAATTAGGAGATGAATGGAAAACATCATTTAAAACTAAGTTCGGTTTATATGAGTGGTTAGTCATGCTGTTTGGTTTAACTAATGCACCTAGCACTTTCATGAGATTAATGAACGAAGTTTTACGTGCTTTCATTGGACGTTTTGTGGTAGTCTACTTTGATGATATTCTGATTTATAGCAAATCTTTAGAGGATCATTTGGACCATTTACGTGTTGTTTTCAATGCTTTACGTGATGCACGTTTGTTTGGTAACCTTGAGAAGTGCACCTTTTGCACCAATCGAGTTGCGTTTCTTGGCTATGTTGTTACATCACAGGGTATTGAAGTGGATCCAGCCAAGATTGAAGCTATTGAGAATTGGCCGCAGCCCAAGACGGTCACACAAGTGAGGAGTTTTCTTGGCCTCGCTGGTTTTTATAGGCGCTTTGTCAAAGACTTTGGATCAATTGTCGCGCCGCTGAATGAGCTTACTAAGAAGGATGTGCCCTTTGTTTGGGGCGATGCACAACAACAGGCCTTCGTCATATTGAAAGATAAGCTAACACATGCTCCCTTACTCCAACTTCCTGATTTTACTAAAACTTTTGAGATTGAATGTGATGCTAGTGGAATTGGTTTGGGAGGGTTGTTATTACAAGAGGGAAAACCTGTTGCATATTTTAGTGAGAAATTGAGTGGGGATAGTCTGAACTATTCTACTTATGATAAAGAATTATATGCATTGGTTCGGACATTAGAAGCTTGGCAACATTATCTATGGCCTAAAGAATTTGTTATACATTCTGATCATGAATCTTTGAAGCATATTCGTAGTCAAGCTAAGTTGAATCGTCGTCATGAAAAGTGGGTTGAATTTATTGAGTCTTTTCCTTATGTTATCAAACACAAAAAGGGTAAAGATAATATTATTGTTGATGCTTTGTTGCGCCGTTATACTTTGTTATCTCAACTTGACTTCAAAATATTTGGATTAGAAACTATTAAGGAACAATATGTGCATGATGCTGAATTTAAAGATGTGTTGCAGAATTGTAGAATGGTAGAACATGGAACAAGTTCGTCTTCAATGATGGATTTGTGTTCCGTGCTAACAAACTATGCATTTCGGATAGTTCTGTTCGTCTTTTGTTGTTACAGGAGGCGCATGGAGGAGGATTGATGGGACACTTTGGTGTCAAGAATACGGAGGATGTTCTTGCTGCACACTTCTTTTGGCCACGTTTGCGTCGAGATGTTGAGCGATTTGTGGCACGCTGCACTACTTGTCAAAAAGCTAAGTCTCGCCTTAATCCACATGGTTTATATATGCCTCTTCCTGTTCCTAGTGTTCCTTGGGAGGATATTTCTATGGACTTTGTTTTGGGATTGCCACGAACACAGAAGGGGAGGGATAGTATTTTTGTTGTTGTGGATCGGTTTTCTAAGATGGCACACTTTATTCCTTGTCATAAAATGGATGATGCTGCACATATTGCTGATTTTTTCTTTCGTGAAATTGTTCGTTTGCATGGTGTGCCAAATACTATTGTTTCTGATCGTGATACTAAATTTCTTAGCCACTTTTGGAGATGTTTATGGGCTAAGTTGGGGACTAAATTGCTGTTTAGTACTACATGTCATCCCCAAACTGATGGACAAACTGAAGTAGTAAATAGAACTTTGTCTACTATGTTGCGGGCTGTTTTAAAGAAGAATTTAAAATTGTGGGAAGAGTGTTTACCTCATATAGAATTTGCTTATAATCGTTCGCTGCATTCTACCACAAAGATGTGCCTGTTTGAGATCGTCTATGGTTTTGTTCCTCGTGCACCTATTGATTTATTGCCTTTACCTACTTCGGTGCAACATAATTTGGATGCTACACAACGCGCTGAAATGATATTAAACTTGCATAAGACTACTAAATATAACATCGAACATATGAATGCTAAGTATAAACTTGCTGGGGATAAAGGGACAAAGCATGTTGTGTTTGATGTTGGAGATCTTGTTTGGTTACATTTGCGTAAAGATCGTTTTCCTGATTTACGCAAGACTAATGTAACACCACGGTTCTGAAAAGACCGTAGCTTCTATGTGACATGCCAATCCCTGGATCGGTTCATTGGCCCACAATAGAATACGATGAATAACGTAGCAAAATATCCGTGTATCATAAATAACGAAGATCCAGAGTACCATTATTACAATAAAAGTTTAGCTCAAGGCTAGCTCAAATTATTCAGGTAGCAACACAAGTAAAGTAAATTCTCCATTCTTCAAATTGCCCACAAGTGAACAAGTGCCGAGTGGAGTACCGTGGCCTATATCGATTACTCAGAATCGGAATATCCTGCAACATGAAACGTAGCAGCCCCGAAGGGTCAATACATGGAATGTATGGCAAGTAGAGCTAGTAAAGGAGACAATAATGCTAACATCTACATGCATATTGGGCAAGTGGAGCTGTGGCTAGCTTGCATTTGCAAATACCTTTGTCCTACTTTCATAAACCGTTTTTGATTTTCTTTGAAAAGATCCCAATTAAGTTAACCCAACAACATTAAAGCAATTATGAAATTTGAATGAGCGAGAAACATGTCATGGAATCAATATCAAGCAACTCAGTTGTCCATAACCGGGGACACGGCTAATCGATTAGATTATACACCCTGTAGGGGTTAGTACACTTTACCCATGTGACTTGGCCAGCCCAGCTCGTACCATCACTCTCATTTTGGGTGATGATAGGGAGAAGTCCAAGAAGAGACTGTTCGGGAAGTAGCTCCCCAATCCCGACGCGCACCGGTCCAACCTACCAAAATTCTACATCTCTGGATACGCGGGTTCGAGTTACCACAACCTACTAAGTCCAACCAACCGCCCATTCCATTATTGGCACATGGTTGTACACGTAAGCTACAGAATAAATAAGCCAATCATTTTCTCTTGAGACATGGGTGCCTTTCCACAATGAACCACCAAAAATTATCAATCCCATCACACCCAGGAGATTCATTGATTAAGTTGTTTTAGTTTTCACAAACCCATACTTTTAGAAACAAGTTTCAGTGATGTAACCCAGCCCTCGTTCATCATAGCATGGCCAAGCACGTCTACCAACGGTGGTTCATCTACAAGGAAAGCCCTACCACATAATAGGACATAGCATAGCGATAGTATCATCCTACACATGCATCTACAAAATACACGACAATGCATTTAAAATAGTAGTACGATATCATGAACAAAGTAGCATCTACTTGCCTTGGTTGTAGCGGTCGGAAGAACAATACACACACGAGCAAGCGTTGCACTCGTCACAATCTACACGATACAATTCCAATCATAAACAAACAATCCCCAAGCATATGCAACAAAGATGATGCATGAATGCATGCATGACAAGTGGATTGATGCTACAACAGCACCACATAATCCTATTCAGTAAAGCTACTGATTGCATGCATGGAAAATAGTTTTAGCGCAAGGAAAACTATTACGCAAAATATAATGCTCAAAACTAGAGCTAGAACCTAAATAATTCACTACCGGTAGTATACTGTTTGTAAAATCTTGGGAAATTTCTACTGTATAGGCATTGCTATTTAGGAACAGTACCAACTGGAATTACTCAAAAAGGAATTATCAAACTCCCTGAATAATTAAAACACTGCAGAAAGCCACTAAATAGTTTCTGCAGAAGTTTTTACTGTAAGCCTATTCTTTTAATTCACTTTGAGATTCCCCTTGTTCTACTGAATCCAGGGACATATTATATGCAATTTTTGGAGTTACAGATCTTTTTCTACGAATTAATTACTCCAAAAAGGCCATTAACTCTTTTAATTAATCTGAACAAAATCTTGCTGCAAAAGTGTTAAACAATGGTACAGCAAGATTCTACACGACTTACTGAATCTACACATATTTTATTTGTAATTTTTGGCCCAGTAGATTAATTACTATGCAATTTACAAGATTCTACAAATTTCTGCCAAATAAATCAATTAAGGAAATTACCCAGTCAACTTTGACTGTTAACTGGCCCACGTGGCGGCTGACTGGGCGGTTGACCAGTCAACTCCTGGGGCTGACCGGTCAACGGCCGATCTGGGCCATTGGCCGCAGATCGTGCGGCAGAGGGAGTGGCGGCGGTGGACTCACCGGAGGCGGCGGAGCTTCGGGACAAGGCGGCGTGTGGCTCGGCGGCGATGCGAGTGGCTCGGCGGGTGTCGGGTCGGCGGGTCGGGTGCCGCACGAGAGGCGGTGGCAGGCGTGGTCGCCGGGCGAGGTCGGCGGCGGCGGGGGCTCGGCGCGTGAGCCTGCAGGAAGGAGAGGCGTGTCATGGCGAAGTGGCGGCGCTATCGAGGCGGCAGGCGGGCGGCGGCGAGATCGCGAGGCGGCGGCGTCAGGGTGTGGGCGCGATAGGGAGGCACGGGGGCTCACGGCTAAGAAGGCCTCACGCGGCCCGAGCGGACACGGTTGCGGAATCCGCTTGATGCAAGCAGAGGCGGCGATGTCGGCGCCGGTGTGGCCCCACTGCCGATGGCCGACGCGGGCGGATATCTGGCGGCCGTGGCGGGCGGGTGCGCGCTGGCGCTGTTGGCTGGCTGCCCAGGCGGCGGCCATTGCTTTCTTCTTTTTTTTATCTTTTCTTTTCCCTATTTCCTATTTAGTATTTCCTCCGTAACTTCTTCATACGGACTCCAAATTGGACGAAACTTGTTCCTAAATTTTTGTAAAATCCAGGGGATCAACCTAGGGTCATGTGGTAAGTAAAACCACTAGTCTACAAGGGTGGAAGACACAAGTCCTAGTATACTCTCCCGCAAGAGAATTTTAGCAAATCAAAAATAGGGTTTGCGAATATCGTTTCGCCGGAGTCTTTTCAACCCGAAGTTTTGTATGGAAGACCATGATGCAATGACATGAATGATATGCAGAACCAAATCTAAAATTTGGGATGTGACAAGACTAACCCCCTTAAGATGAATCTCGTCCCCGAGATTCGGCGCGGCTAGCAAATAGGTGTGGGTAGTCCTCTCGGATGTCATCCTCACGCTCCTAAGTTGCTTCCTCTTCGGTGTGGTGGCTCCACTGCACCTTGCAAAACCTGATTGTCTTGGTACGAGTAATCTCTCTGCTGTTTCCAGAATCTTGAACGGCTTCTCTTCATAGGTCAGATCATTCTCAAGCTGAACCTCCTCTAGTGGCACAGTGTCTCTCAATGGTGTATCCACCATCTCCGGATGGCACTTCTTCAGCTGGGATACGTGGAACACGTTGTGAACAATGATGAGCCTCCGCAACTCAAGCGATAAGCAACTTCTCCCTTGCGTGCTAAGACCCGATACGGTCCAATAAACCGAGGTGCCAGCTTACCCTTAATTCCAAATCTCTTGATTCCACGAAGTGGCGATACTCTAAGGTATGCTCTATCACCTATCTCATACACCACTTCCTTGCGTTTGGCGTCATCGTAGCTCTTCTGCCTTGATTGTGCTACCTTCAGCCTGTCCCTAATCAAGGCGACCTTCTCCTCAGCGTCCTTGATCAAATCAGGTCCAAACAGCTGATGTTCTCCTACTCCATCCCATAGCAATGGTGTCCGGCACCGTTTCCCATACAGTACATCAAACGGTGACGTCTTGATGCTGGTTTGATAGCTGTTGTTGTAGGAAAACTCAGCATACGGCAAATTCTCATCCCAACTAGAACCATGAGCCAAAGCGCAAGCTCTCAGCATATCTTCCAAAATCTGATTCACCCTCTCGGTCTGTCCATCAGTTTGTGGGTGAAACGTTGTGCTAAACTCCAATCTAGTACCAAGTGACTCGTGCAGCTGGCGTTAGAAGTGTGAGGTATATTGGGTGCCACTATCAGATACAATACTCTTGGGAACTCCATGTAGGCACACAATTCTGTCCATATAAATCTTGGCCAACTTTGCACTCGTATAGGTCGTCTTCACCGGTATAAAGTGGGCTACCTTGGTCAAATGGTCGATCACTACCCAAATGGAGTCATATCCTGACCTGGTCCTGGGCAATCCTGTGATAAAATCCATTCCCACTCTATCCCACTTCCAATCCGGCATGGGCAATGGTCAGAATAGTCCTCCGGCTTCTGGTGTTCCGCCTTCACTCAGCTACACACATCACACAGGGCAATATGCTCGGCGATGTCTCCCTTCATGTTGTTCCACCAAAATCTGCTCTTCAAATCCATATACATCTTGGTGTTGCCTGGATGTATGGAGTATGGCGAGTTATGAGCCTCCTGCAGAATCAACTCCCTTATCTCTGGGTCGCTGGGCACACACAAACGATCTCCATACCACAAGGTACCATTCTCATCCTCGCGAATATCCTTTTCCCGATTTTCCTTCATCTTTTCCTTTATCTCATCAATTTCCTTGTCTCCTACCTGAGCCTTCCTGATTCTGTCCTGTAGCGTTGGTTGGACTTCCATTGTTGCCAAGTATCCTTCTGATACTACCTCCAGTCTAAGGTCCTTGAATTGCTTACACAAATCCTCGGGCAATTTCCCAATTGTCAATCCATTGGCATAAACCTTCTGGCTCAAAGCATATGCTACTACATTGGCCTTTCCTGGGTGGTATTGCAGATTCATATCATAGTCCTTGATAAGTTCCAACCATCTCCTTTGCCTCATGTTCAGTTCCTTCTGTGTGAATATGTACTTTAGGCTCTTGTGGTCGGTGTACACATCATAGTGTTTTCCCATTAAGTAATGCCTCCATACCTTGAGCGCATGAACCACTGACGCTAACTCCAAGTCGTGTGTGGGGTAATTCCGCTCATGGTGCTTAAGTTGCCGCGAGGCATATGACACCACTCTCCCGTCTTGCATCAGCACACTCCCAAGTCCCTGTCGAGAAGCGTCACAGTACACTTGGAAATCCTTCTGAAGATCTGGTAAACACAGAACAGGTACAGTCACTGGTCGACGCTTCAGTTCCTGAAAGCGGGCTTCACACCCATCCGTCCATTAAAACTTCCTCTCCTTCTTCAGAAGTTCTGTCATTGGCTTAGAAATCTTGGAGAAGTTTTCAATGAACCTCCTATAGTATCCGGCAAGCCCTAGAAAGCTTCGAATCTCTCCCGCGTTCTTGGGTGCTTCCCACTCAGTTACTGCAGTCACTTTGCTTGGATCAACAGCGACTCCTTCTCCTGACACTACGTGTC
The DNA here is from genome assembly GCA_030063025.1 of Avena longiglumis. NCBI lineage: Eukaryota > Viridiplantae > Streptophyta > Magnoliopsida > Poales > Poaceae > Avena > Avena longiglumis. Next base: position 315,110,267 of record CP125977.1, read on the forward strand.
CAAGAAATCCAACAGTGTTAAGCCAGAATTCACACTTGCTGAATTTGGCATACAGCTTGTGCTCCCTCAGCTTCTCCATAATCAGTCGCAGATGTTTCTCATGCTCGACATCATCCTTGGAATATATCAGTATGTCATCAATAAACACCACCACAAACTTGACCAAGTACTCCATAAATACCTTGTTCATCATGGTCATGAAGTATGTCGGGGCATTCGTTAGTCCAAAATACATAACTGTATACTCATATAAACCATACCTAGTAGTGAAAGCGGTCTTTGGTATGTCTTCCTCCCGGATCTTCAATTGGAAGTAGCCTGATCGCAGATCAATCTTGCTGAACACCTTCGCTCCTTCTAGTTGATCAAACAAATCATTTATGTTCAGTAGAGGGTATTTGTTCTTGATGGTCACTTCATTCAGCGAGCGATAGTCCACCACTAATCTCTTGCTGCTGTCTTTCTTCTCCACAAACAGAACAGGTGCACCCCATGGCGACGAACTAGGCTGAATGAATCCCTTGTCCAACTGCTCTTTCAGCTGCTTCTTCAATTCCTTCAGCTCATCCACATCCATCTTATATGGTCTCTTTGCTATAGGTCCTGTCCCCGGCATCAGATCGATGAGAAACTCCACTTCCCTGTCAGGTGGCATTCCTAGCAGCTCTTCCGGAAACACATCGGGGTAATCCTTAATCACAGGCACAGTATCCATGCTAACCCCCTTAAGAGAATTCAACTTACACCTTCCCGGTCGCACAACCGACTTGAACCTAATTCTCTTACCATCAGGGGTTTTGAGTGAAACAGCTCGTTGTGCACAATCTATGTGTCCCCCATGCATAGACATCCAATCCATACCCAAAATAACATCTAACCCCTGTGATTCCAACACTACCGGATGTGCAATGAAGTTGTGTGTCCCAATCCTCACAATTAAGTCGCGGCATCCCGCACTAGCTATCATATCTCCTCCAGGTGAGCTTACTCTAATAGACTCCTTCATAGACTCAGTAGGTAACTTATACTTATCCACAAATGCCCTTGATATGAATGAATGCGATGCACCAGTATCGAAAAGTATAAGTGCAGGGTGAGTGTTGATTGGAAACTTACCAATCACAAGGTCAGGCTCATCTGGGATATCCTCCACATTCATGTGGTTCACTGTGGCCTTCTGGTTGTTGGTTGGCTTCAGTCCCTTCCTCTCCGGACAGTTGTCAGCATAGTGGCCCTTCTGTCCACACTTGAAGCATGTCACCTCACTCAGATCCTTCTTCACAAAGCTGCGATCACGGTTGCGGTCATGTCCACCGTGTCCTCCAGAATGGTGAGAGTGTCCTCCCTTGTGACTGTGGTGGCTACTCTTGTGGTGGTCATGGCGATGTCCATCGCCTCCATGGTGGTGGCGATCATGGCTCCCATGGTCACTCCCTCCATGCTTGGAGTACCCATCATATGAAGTGCGAGACTTGTGGTGAGAACCAGAGTGGTGATTGTTGCTCTTCCTCTTGCGGCTTTCCACCTGCTTGTGCTTCCCTTCCAAGATCCTGGCCTTGTCCATAAGCTCCTGGAAAGTGGGGCAATAAACCACCAATAGCTGCACTGAAAGCTCATCACTGAGGCCATCCAGAATCTCTCCTCCTTTTGCATCGGTCAACATCCTCAGGTGCATAACGGGACAGGTTGTTGAACTCCTCAATGTACTCAGCCACGGTGCGGTTGGTTTGGCGCAAGTTGCGAAACTCCTTCCTCTTCAGGCTCAGAACTCCTGAAGACACGTGGTTGGTCCTGAAACCTTCCTCAAACATTGCCCAAGTCACAGTGTCCAGCGGGTGGGTGATCTGAAAAGTGTCCCACCAAGAAGCGGCTGGTCCCTCCAGTAGGTGAGCGGCAAACCTCACCTTCTCAGCATCAGTGCATCCAACAGTTACCAGATCCTTGTTGACTGAACGCAACCAGTCGAGAGCAACCATTGGTTCCGTTGCAGTAGAGAACTTAGCTGGCCTTAGCCTCAGAAACCTGGTGAGAGCATCTCCCTGAGGCTGGTTGTTCCCATTGTTGTTGTTGTTGTTCTGAGCTTCCATGAACTGGGTCATAACTTGGGTCAGCTGTGCCTGAGCTGCCATGAGCTGCTCCAACTCAGTGGGTTGACGGCGGGGAGGCATCTGCGGTTCAGCACAGGTAAGCTTAGAAAGAATCAACTACGATAATAGGATTCTACCCATGCATTATGATCAAACAACAACAAACAATAGCAGACAATCTCAAGCAAGCAACACATCAACAAACAAGTGATCCAGCAACATCCCAGGGGTTATTCTAGCAGTATATACCTACTGAAATAGTTTTAGAAGAGTTGGCAATGGTTAACTAAACAGTTGATCAACTAAGCAACAAAAACAGCAATCTGCCAGAACAGTCCAGCAGCGTTCACGAATTTTTCTACCTGACTTAGACTCGTCAGGAAATTATGCTGATTTTTTCACATACAGTACAGAGAGTTTCACATCAGCCCTATTTTTTTCAGATTTTTCCCAGATACCAGAAAAATATGAAAAATCGTACAGTACTGCTGTATCAGTAGAGAACTGCAGCGAAAATAACACAGATATTAACCAAACTTGCCATAACTCTTTCATAAAATTCGCACAAATAATTCCTGGGATATTGGAGTACAAAAATAAGCAAATAAACACTCTTAAACTAACAATAATTAAGTTTTACATCGATCGAGACTAATCTTAACGATTTTTTCCTAACGAGGACTAATTGGTGGACTTCTATCTACTTCTTGAAGAGCTTGCGGTAGGTCCTTGCACTCATGCGTTGGCGCTTCTGTCCACGGTTCAACCATGGCGGCGGAGTATACACCTCTCCTGAGTCATCACTTGAAATCTCAAACTCCACCTCTTCTGGATCCTCCTCTTCTTCTTCACTTTCAGCTGCAACTGCAACAGCTTCATCTCCTCCACCATCATCGTCTCCACCATCATCATCCTCTTCCTCATCATCATCGTTCCCACTCACCGGAGGCGGCGGCGGGGAGCTCGGGAAGGCGGCGGCGAGTGGCTCCGGCGGCGGTGGCGAGCGGCTCTGGCGGGTGTCGGGTCGGGAGTCAGGTGCAGGCGGCGGCGCAGGCGTCAGGGCGGGCTCGGCGTCGGGCGGCTCTGAGGAGGAGAGGCAGCGGTCGGGTCATGAGGCGGTCATGGGCGACGGTCAGGCGGCGACGCCGCTTATCGAGCGGCAGCGGCGGCGAGATCATGGCGGCGGCGTCAAGGGGTGTGGGCGATATGGAGGCACAGGGGCTCGGCTAAGAAGGGCCTCACGCGGGCCCGGCGGAGATTCACGGAATCTACGTCGGATCTGGCGGCGATGTCGGCGCCGCAGTGGGCCCACTGTCGATGGCTGAACGCGGCGACGGCGGATCTTGTCGGCAGCGGCGGGTGCGTCTTGTTGGATCTTTGGCTGGCGGCCGGTGTGGCCCATGCCATGCTTTGTTTCTTTTTTTTTGAGCTTTTCTTTTCCCTATTTCCTATTTAGTAATTCATCCGTAACTTCTTCATACGGATTCCAAATTGGACGAAACTTGTTCCTAAATTTTTGTAAAATCTAGGGGATCAACCTAGGGTCATGTGGTAAGTAAAACCACTAGTCTACAAGGGTGGAAGACACAAGTCCTAGTATACTCTCCCGTAAGAGCATTTTAGCAAATCAAAAATAGGGTTTGCGAATATCGTTTCGCCGGAGTCTTTTCAACCCGAAGTTTTGTATCGAAGTCCATGATGCAATGACATGAATGATATGCAGAACCAAATATAAAATTTGGGATGTGACATCTAAGTTAATGCCACGTGTTGCTGGCCCCTTTAAGGTGTTAGAGAAAATAAATGATAATGCATATAAACTTGAGTTGCCTGCAGACTTTGGTACGGTTAGTCCTACGTTTAACATTGCAGATTTGAAGCCTTACTTTGGTGAGGAAGATGAGATTGCGTCGAGGACGACTTCAATTCAAGAAGGGGAGCATGATGAGGACATCCCTTCTATTGATAACAACCATTGTACCTACAACAACACACATACAAGGACCCATCACAAGATCTCGTGCCAAACAACTTAACTATCAGGTACTTTCGTTTATTGGAACTATTCCTCACATACATGAGAATATGATGCTGCCTAAATCAGATGTATTTCTTACTCTTAGGAATGATGGACCAAGCATGGGTGAGAGGGACAAGCATTGGAGCATGGCCGTGCATGGAGATGGCAGCAAGCATGTGATGATCCAAGAGAAGGCCACGGATGAAGATTTCAGAACTTTGAGGCCACCATAATGAAGAAAGAAGGCTTGGACGAAACATTCAAGATCAATACTTTACGAATTCGTCCATAGCTTAATATGGTGCTGCGACACCTTTATTTTGGGCCAGGCCCATGTAATTTTCGCAGGATTTTAATTAGCCACTTTTTAGAGTCCGTATTTGAGGGGAAAAGGACTTTTAGGGTTGTATTCGGCCACCACTTCCATGGCTGGCCAAAACCCCACCTTTTCGCCCTTAAATACTCCCCATAGTCGTCCCCCTAGACTCGGATTTTGTTTAGACATTAAGTTAGCCATCATAGCAACTTTGTCAAGGCTCGAGCATCGCAGAGGCCTCTTGTACTTCGCACCTATACAGGATCCCACCTTTTCAATAAAGCTTTCCTCTTAATCCGGAATATCTCGATTGCAATATTGGTTCTTACTTGTTCTCGATTTCAGGTAGGAATTAAGACCCTCGTTGGTCAGGCTGATCTTGTTCCCGCAGGATCGGTAACCTCCAGGAGATTGGCCTAGCGATTGCATTGGCGCTCGTGCTCGCACGTGTAGTCGGATCGTCAAGCCCGAACTCCACCAAATCGATTATCTTCATCTCATCGAAAGATCGGACACCTTTGCCCTATCAGTCTTCCAAGTTCAAAACTTGATTTCTCGTGTATGGAACTATCACGTATTTTATGGCTTCAAGCCATTTGACGGAGTCAGGGCCCATCATCACTTATTTGTAGTCGGTTCATCATTGTCAAACAATAATGATTTACTCTCAAATCTCAATCATTTGATTGTTTATCCGACTTTCTTGGTTCAATAGGAACTTTAGACATCCGTGACCGCAACCTTTGAGGCACATAAGCTATGAGCATTATGGCAGCCTCCAGAACTATTCCGGCGTTGCGCAACTCAGCACATTTAGCTAAGGTTCGTTAACCTTATCAAAGTTCTTTTGTCCTCCCACTTAACATTTATGAAAAATTCCTTCTTCAAGAAACTTCATGTTTCAAGCGACAAACCCTTTTGTCCTTGGTGTTATGGAGGAATAACCAATTGTTATTCGAAATAACCTACAAAGACATGCTCATCCGACTTCGGTTGTAAACATCTTACTTATGTTTAGCATACCAAAATTTAAGAAATGACAACTTGGGTTTTACCCCAAACCATAACTTCCATGGTGTCATTTCAACGGATCAAGATGGAGCTCTTGTCAGTGTAAAAGCGGAAGTCTCTAAAGCTTTAATATTTTAAAACATAATGGCAGTTTCATCAATAACACCTTTGATCCAACCATGTCAAACAAGGTTTCATTACAAATCTCAAACACTCCATATTCCTATGGAGTTTCGTGAGATGTAAATCTAGGTGTTTTGCTAAACTTGCAACTCAAATAAATCCCTTTTATGATAAAATCATAATTCATTTATTTTTCTTGTTACACTTGTAACTCAAATAAATCCCATATGATAAAATCATAAACCATTTATTTTCTTGTTACAATGATTTTCCACTTCATCTTGAAAGTCTTTGAACATTTTCAAATATTTCATACTTCTTTCTCATTAAGTGAACATTCACTAAAATTTCCGGAAAAAGCATATGAAGATGAAATCCATCGCTTACGACTATACATAATGGACTACATACATCGATATGTATAAATTCCAATATTTTAGTCATTCGTTCTTCTTTGGCCTTTGAACAAAGTTTTAATTATCCCGAGGAAAGTCTCACAAGCGTCACTTTATCAAATCAAAGACTCCAAAAATCCATGAATATGGAGATTCTTCATGTTTTATTTCCAATATAATTTAAACAGCGATGTCACTTCGTAAGTGATCTTTCAATCATTTGTCTTACGACATTTTAGCATTAGGTTTTATGGATGTGATTTCTCCAACTAGATTTGTAAATCATCCATCTTATATGGAATACGGTAATTATTTGAACAACCTTTGTTCTGATAATACCTGATTCAAATAACAATTATTAAAACAAATCTTGAAGTCAAGCTTTGATGTCAACAAGAAATACAAACAACGGTTTGTTTGTTTTCGATGAACATCATCACATATTCTCTTGCTAGTTACTTAGGCCATTGTGGTTCATGAATTGCGCTGCTCGTATGAAATTTCATACCAACCAATTCGGTATCCAATACCCAAGAACCACATTGTTTAACAAGCAAAGAATACAACCATAACATGTATATCATATATATACCTAAATTGGATATTTCCAATCTTTTCTTTTCTGCCAAATATATTTTATAGATTCTCTTTCAGCATTTCCTTTTTAAAAGAATCTATCAACATCAAAAGTGGCGCCATATACATGACACATAGTCCAAAGCGTGTATATTCAAATAATAATACCTTTGGACTTGCACTTTGAAGTAGATCACCATCATCAAATGATCGGTATTCTTTCAAAATCCATTCTTTAGTAATCTTTTAGTGTAGTAAACACTTTACATACATCTTCTATTCATCCTTATCATGACGACTTTCATGATCAAGCTACTATAGCTTATAAAGGCGAACCGTGAGTATAACATTACTTTCCAAAACCCTTTTGGATGATTAGGATGTCTAGCATCTCCAACCTTCGTAAATTCTCATCCAATATGAGAACATATATTATACTCTATCATTTTGCAACCAAAACATTGTTTCAGATATCGTTATATCTGCCACACATGATGGTTTCTGAAACAATTCTTTCAGCTCCTAGATAAACTTGATATTAAAACAATCAAGAATTATGGAGGCAAAACATGATACTTAAGATACTAACACTGGAATTGTTACTCTCGATTTAACACCAACTATTAAATTTCACGGAGTAAATAGAGTTTGCTGAAAGTTTGCAATAGGACTTTAAACTTTAGATTGACACTCAACACAATACGATACCAGTTCGTAAAGTATATATCCAGAATTCTATAGTTCTATTATCTCAATTACAACTATGCATAAGGTGGTGAACGAATGCCAATGACTACAACAAATTATGCAAATTCACTTTGATTTAATTTATGATAAATTGAGTTCTACTAATCCAAATTATAAATGAACTCCCACTCAAAACGACATCCTCGTGTCTTTTGGTGATTACATGAACCAAATCCACTACACCAAGTCTGATCATCACGTGAGTCGGTGTAGCTTCAAATGCGAGCATCCATATGGTCATCATATCAAAACATATGACTCATGCTTAACCTTTCGGTCCGTGTTCCGAGGCCATGTCTGTACATGCTAGGCTCGCCAAGTAAGAACCTTAGTATTCGCGTGTGTAACTGTCTTACACCCGAGATATGCTCGTGGATTCAAGTAAACCTGATCATCACGTGATGTCTTGAAGCGACGAAACATTGTCGGTGCATACTTAAGGAAGAACACATTCTTATCTTGATATCTAAATGAGGGATCATCTTATTATGCTAATAAAACGCCAAACAAGCAATATAAGATGCAATAAACATCACATGTTAATAAGTGAAATGATATGGTTCCCGCACTTGATCTCTATCATGTGCATCGTGGTATGATCTCTATCATACCACTATGTGTAAGTCCAAGGTCTATGGAACCTACACATTATGTGTGTTGTAAGAGTATCATCTTATACTTCTACTTACAACATCACCATATCATAACACTAGCCCAGCAACAATCTAAACTAGACGCCTCTAATTTATCCATTGCAAGTTTTACGTGGCTTAGGGCTTTCGAAGATAGAATCGTTCTTACCTACGAACATGAACCACAACAAGGATAACCAAATTATTGATAACTCGTTGCAAATTAGATATTGACTATAGTAGGAGAGACAGACACCCGCTAGCCACTTATGCAAAACTAGTTGCATGTCAAGCGTGGAACAGGTCTCATGTGCGAGGACATGTAAAGTTTGTCCGGGCCGCTTCATCCCACTATGCCACCAATATCCAAAGTACAACTAAGAAGCAATAAAATAATCATCATCGCCCACATATACTCATATGTGTACTACCCGTGCAAAGTATCTGTGTATAGATCCGGCTCTGATACCACTGTAGGGTTCGCAGCATAGAAAACAAAAATTTTCCTACGATGGGAACAACTATGTACCAAGATCTATATACTAGATACAAACAACGGGCAAATGTACATCCGTAGAGAAAATACCCTTGAAGATCGACAAAGCTTAACGAGTCCAAACTCGTGGTTGAAGTAGACGATCTCTTGTCGATCTCAAGATCGAGAGGAAGTCCTAGCGCCGCAAAACAGCAGCGCATCCGTGCTCACACACATGTTCGAGGCACCGAGCAACCTCCGCCTCCTCGCTCCAGCGATGCAGCGGAAGCATAACTCTTTCTTGCCGAATAGCCATCGGGAACATGTATCTCGCTAGTCCGAGACCATGGGGGATAAATTCTAGAGGGGGAGAGAGATCCTTCACGAGGAGGTGTGAGTGAGAAGTGAGAGGAGGGGCTCTTTATATAGGGGAGGGGGGCATCCCAAGGGGGCATGGACGCCGACCATGGAGGGTGCCCCCACCTCTCCCTCATTCATGTGGGTGGACACTCCACTCACAAAATGGCCCTTCAATTTTCTCCACTCAAAAACCCACTCAAATTCCCATTAAATTTCCACCAAATTTAATGCAAACTCTTTAAATAAAACTCCTTTTATTTATTCAGAATTTTGTCAATTACTTTAATGACAAACATTCACATATAACCCCTTGCTAGTATTTCATTTCACATGCAGAAACACTTTCTGCAATTTCACCCAAAAACCCGTTTCAGTATCTAGTGAAATAAATTCCTGCGCTTGTTATTCTTTTCGGCATGAAACTTTTGCTCCAAATGGATGTCCGTGTATCTTAAGTGTGTCACCCTACGGTTCGCGAATAATGCGGACATGATCGAGACCCCTCTCAGATCAATAATCAGAAGCGGGATCTGGAGACCCATACTGACTCCCACACATTCAACGATGACTTTATTGTGATCGTCGAAACCTTTTACGCTAGTATCTTAATCCTTTTGTTTCATGATATATTACATGTCCGAGATTCGATCATCGGTATCTCCATACCTAGTTTGATCTCAATTCTTGACATGCACTCTTTCTCGTTCCGTGATATAACATTCTAGTGATCAAATCACTTTCTTGCAAGCTAACCAATGTGATATCACCGAGAGGGCCCGAGTATATCTATCCGTCATCGGGATGAACAAATTCCACTCTCGATCCATGGGCCTCAACATAACACTTTATTAGTTCGAATCCATCTTTATAATCACCATTACGTGTGACGTTTGATGTTATCAAGAAACTCTTCCGGTGTTAGTGATTGACATGATCTCATGGTCTAAGGATTAGGATCACTTCGTAAGTTGTTATAGCAATATAAACTCAATGACTTTGATCGTAATGCTATACTTCGGATGAATGTTCATCACATCATTACACTAATGTTGTGATCCCGTTATTAACAACATCCAATGTCCATGATCAGGAAACCTTGATCATCTTGTTAATCAACGAGCTAGTTTATGAGAGAGGCATAACTAGTAACTTCCTTTTTGTTTATTAAACACACATGTATTAACGTTTCCGTATTAATACAATTATAGCATGTAAAATAAACATTTATCATAAATAAGAAATACGATAATAACCACTTTATTATTGCCTCTCGGGCATATTCCCTTCAAGATAATTCCGAGAGCTTTCCAACGAGTACTTACATGTCTCCAGGAGGCGGATAATCCGACCCCCAGACCGCCGGATAATCTGGCCCTGCTTTAGAATTTCTGCTAAGGACTTCGGGCGCGTCGTTCAGTATGGGGGCGGATAATCCGCCCAAGGGAGGATAATCCGCCCAGGGGAGGATAATCCGAGCGGAAAGTCCGGCCCTAAAAGTTACCATCAGATCTGGACGGATCTGACTGTATCAGACACATTTTGTTTCGCGATTTTGGCCGCCCCAGCCGCCCTTATAAGTCGTGGGACGTCCCCATAGTTAGGGTTAGACCACGTTAAAACTTTTTTGGAGTTGTTTCTTATTAGAACCTCTCGAATTACCCTGTGATCAGATTATCTACTACAATTGAGTGTAATCTATTGTTGCATTGGGAATTAGTATATTGCAAACTATCGTTCGTTGTCGACGGCTGCGTGCGCAAGAGCGTGGTGTTGTGAATATCCCACAGGGTTCAAGATATGTTGCATTGGCATCAGGGTTTGAGCGGGAGAGTTCATAGCTACAGGCTAGTTATCTATCATCCACCATCATCATCGACAAGTGCTTGCTGAGAAGATCGGGCCACCCCATATCATCTTGGTATCAGAGCTCCTCATTTACTCGGTGAGCATCCACAAATCCATCCATAGATTAGTTCTAATTTTCGTCCTATATAGAAAAAGCCATACAAAAAGATTTGCCGTAGCCTAGATTGCATCGTTTTTCAAGTTTTAGTTGTTGGTCGTGTCTTCACGTAGATCCGATCTGCAGGTTTTTCTCGTAGATCCGATCTGCAGGTTTTTCTCGTAGGAGTCTAGTTTTTGTTTGTGTTTAAGTTTAGGGTTTGATATTGTTTTCCGCCAAGTCCACCATCACCGTTTTCCGCAAGTTTCCATCTACTTTTCCGAGTCCACATAACGTACTTTCGTGTTTCAAACCTAGCCACAGCCTATCTACTGCATCCGTGCCTAGGAACGTATCCACGAGACTAGTTGCTTTGCTCTGACAGGCTGCTCATTAGGATTTTGAAAGTGCACAATTTTCGCCTCGACAGACCGGATTATCCGGCCCCCGACAAACCGGATTATCCGGCCCCCACTTTTTTGTTCAGAATTTTGCATTTGTTTTGCATTGAGTCGTATAGTTGAAATTATTTTAAAAAAGAACAGAAAAGGAAAAGAGATTCAGTATAAAAAAAGAAGAGAAAAGAGCTACAAGCGTGACAAAAAGAGATATCATAGTGTGCATTATTGGAGGCCTAGTTGATCATAGCACTTGTAGATTGAGCAATATTGTGCCTGTTTATTTTGAGCTATTACTAGTGTCTCTCTTGTGCATTGCAATATTCCTATTCATAAGTTGCTTTGCCACGCTTATCTCCACCGTGTGTGTTTCTTGGGTTATCATAACGATCAGTACTAGGACTTGTTTGCGGTGTAGTTAGGATTCCATACCTACAGCTCCACCATAAATAACTTGTGTGCCCTGTGATCATTCTCTATACCCTTGATATTCACTTTATCACATCCGTGTATAAGTTGTTGATTCGAATTGATAAGCATCACTATTCACTTTGGAACGGTAAGATCTGCTTTCTTGTTAGTTTTGAGTGAGTTGTGAGAGTTCCACCACCAGATTTTGTTTTGTGCACTAACGTTCTAATCATGTATTCTAGTAGTGTTGATGTGATGCAGAAAAAGGATGCAGATGATTATCCATTTCCATTACGATACCACTGTAGTAATACATTCTAGGAGGAGGAGTCGGGAGTAGTGCCTAATCCGGGTTTGTTCCACTTCATGACAGAAATTTGTGGTAGACATGCTGCTACTACCATTGATACTTGTTCTTTCATAAATTTGGTTAGTTTTGAGGTTATTGAAAAGCTACAATTATACACACGTGCATTAATAACCCCATTTATGTTTGCAATTTCTGGTCATGCACTACCAGTTAATCAGATCGCATGTGTTCCACTCACCATTTATGGCCCTAGTAGATATGTTTCTTGTTTTGTCGTTCCTAGAGCGTTTAACTCCTACCATATCATGGTGGGAACAAACTGGTGTAATAAATTCCAGGGTGTGTTTGGTAATGAGTTTCTGATCCTTTCATCTTTTGGAATGATAGGCACACTTGGTTATCACGTACACGTATTAAGCAATTTCAGGAGATTAGGCGTCACAACCTTTGTCCACCTGTAACCACCAACATAAAACCACATGTTGATCCTATCGTAGAAGAACCGAGAGTGAAAAAGTTGATGAGATAAATGAGGTTTCCACTAATGTAATTATCTCTACTCCTAGTGTTGTTTCTTGTGATATGCAGGTTGCTTTTGAAGAAAGGGAGCTGTCTATTTTACAACCTGCATCGCTGGACTGTGCATTGTCACTTTAGGAGGATGTTCCAGTGCCTACTACATGTGAGGAGCATACTAAAGATATCGGTACTGATTTGGAGCTACAGCCAACAAGCACAACATTTTGTGAGTCTATTCCTTTGTTGCTACCTCCTTGTGACTTGTCTTGCAATAATGTTACAGCACCATGTGATAGTTTACCAAATTCACATTTTGATCATGTGGTATTGATTACACATAAGGAAACACTTGCTCGAATACCACCTACTGATATTGTATATTCCATCATGCTAAATGAACCTATGAATATGAGTTGTGCTATGGATAAGATTTCTGAAATTTCATGTCTGAATTCAAGCACATATTCTCCTTATTTCTTCTTTAATCTAATTGGTGAATATAGCATGGATGAAAATTTTCTTGTGGATCACATATACATTACATGTGATAGAATTGCTGAATTGAAACTTGTTGTGTTTAGCCATATATGCTATGTGTCAAGATATCTTTGTGGTGGGATAGATACTACAATTTTTGATAATATGAAAGTACATTCTCATCTAGTTGATATAGTCCACCGAACAAAAGTAACTTTACCTATGTTGGATTGTTCCAATCTTTCTAGATTTGAATTAGATTTTTCATACCCTTTGTGTTTGTCCCACAATGTGTTGCATAAGTGTGCTACTGCTATATACTTCAGTGATATTTGCAAATTGAGTTGCATGTTACATACTGAACAAAATGGTTATGTTCATAATAATTAGAGTGGCGCGGTTAAAGCATGGCCCGAATCAGTTCGGTTCTCACATATTTTGAATTGGTTTGATCTTGTTCATCACAAATTTGATCATAGATCTTCTTTGAGAAAACTAAATTTAATAATGAATAGCAAGACTATATATCCATTTGTTTTTCAACATGATCATGATTCTTTTTACTTCACTTATACCTACAATTTAAGTTGCTTGATGTATAGTAGACATATTATTTGCGTGAACACAAATGATCCAACATGTTATGTATATATATACTCTGCGTACACGTTGTTCTTTTTTTTCATTCCACTTTCAGCTTACCCAAAGCCAAGGACGGCTTCTCTTGAAGAAAGGGAGGATGATGAAGATACAATCATGGATCATGTTGATTCTAGTTGTCTCACCTGGAATGAAATATTGAACCTTATTGAAAAATATCACAAGGTGACTTCATTCCTAGTTGGACAAGATACGTTGATTTATAAGAACTTTATACTACCTAAATCATGGTGTTATTGTTTGACTAGATTTAATATCCATCGAACTAATGCCAGCGGGAAGGAGAGGAAGGAAGGCAAGGATTCCAACGTGATGATCGCCAAGGATGCGTGAGGGAGGAGCGGGAGGAAGGCGGAATAGAAGATCATCAAGAAGGAAGGTTCACTTCGGACAGACAGAAGCCCTGAAATTGAAACGGGCGTGGATTCTTCATACGAACTCCAAATCAAGCAAATAAGTACGTGTTGGAAAGATAATTCCGAGAGCTTTCCAACGAGTACTTACATGTCTCCAGGGGCGGATAATCCGGCCCCTACACCGCAGGATAATCCGGCCCTGCTTCAGAATTTCTGCTAAGGACTTCGGGCGCGTCGTTCAGTATGGGGGCGGATAATCTGGGAAGACGGATAATCCGCCCCTAGTTAGGGCGGAAAGTCCAGCCATAAAAGTTACCATCAGATCCGGACGGATCTGACTGTATCAGACACGTTTTGTTTCGCGATTTTGGCCGCCCCAGCCGCCCTTATAAGCCCTGGGACGTCTCTATAGTTAGGGTTAGACCACGTTAAAACTATTTTGGAGTTGTTTCTTATTAGAACCTCTAGAATTACCCTGTGATCGAATTATCTACTACAATTGAGTGTGATCTTTTGTTCCATTGGGAATTAGTAGATTACAAACTACCGTTCATGGTCGACGGCTGCGTGCGCAAGAGCGTGGTGTTGTGAATATCCCACAGGGTTCGCGATCTATTGCATTGGCATCAGGGTTCGAGCGGGAGAGTTCATAGCTACAGGCTAGTTATCTATCATCCACCATCATCATCGACAAGTGCTTGCTGAGAAGATCGGGTCACCCCATATCAGGTGAACTACTCACGCATCACTCCGAAGGCTGGCATGGTGATGAAGAAGGCCTCTGGGATGATCTTTCCCTCCGGCAGGGTGCCGAAAAGAGCTTCATATCCCCCCGATCTAGGGACGATGGTGTCGGCATCTACGGACTCTTTCGTGGATTTCTGATCAGGTGCTTAGGGTTTCTGCCTCGGGGTGTTTATATAGGCGAAGGGGTCAGGTCGGTTGAGGGCCAGGTGGCCCACACCATGCCCTGGCGTGCCTAGGATGGGCCCGCGCCAAGGGGTGGTGTGGCCGCCCTATGGCGCCTCTCCGTCCCCCCTCTCGACTCCGTCTTCACTCCGGTAAAATATTCACTTTGGCTTTTGTTCTGTCCAATTCCAAGAATATTTATTTACTAACTTTTCTAAAACCAGAAACAACAGAAAACAGGCAACTGGCACTGTAACATCTTGTCAATAGGTTAGTTCCAGAAAATGTATAAAAATGCCTCAAAGTATAGATAAAACATAAGATAGTTGATACAAAACAAGCATGGAGCATCAAAAATTACAGATACGTTTACGACGTATCAAGCATCCCCGAGATTAACTCCTGCTTGTCCTCGAGTAGATAAGTGATAAAAAGAATAATTTTTTAGGTGACATGCACCATCACAATCTTGATCAAAATATTGTAAAGCATTGATAGCTAGGATCACAGTACTCTAAACATGAGCATGAAAGATGTAGTTCTAACAATAAGACAAAGCAACTAAGTTGTAACATGAAAAGGTGCAAACAGAAGATCATGAATAATAATGCATTGAAAGATATTTGTTTGTTTCACATACAGAAAACATAGCATGAGTGGTATTCAGCTTGTCCTTCATGGAATAGCAAAACATAAATGCATAGGACACCTTCAAAGTTCATAAGGGTGACTAGATACAAATAATTTAAGAACAAGCAATACCATGATTATGAATCAATCAATAAGTTTTGGGATAATGCACATTAAACTAAGGAATGACAACTATGCTCTCTTAATTGGTGCATAAAGATAGAAAGTGGAGACTCAACATAAAAGTAAAAAAGAAAGGACCTTCACAGAGGGAAGCAGGGATTTCAAATTTCATAAAGAGCTTCCAAAAATTATGCTACTTATTAGCTTTGAGCTCTCATTGCCCCTATCATAAGCATCTTGAAGTGATTAAGGTTAAAGTGAAACAAATATGAAGTATATGCTTGACAGATCATAAGTTGAAAATCTCATGTCCCTTAAGTACGAGGGTCGTTCCTCATGCTACTCAACTTTAATCACAAGCAAGCTCTTGTCATTGTAAGTATATTTGTATCATAGAGAACCACCAACGGGGTACTCCTTGCCCCATGACACGGGAGCTATCCCATATCAAAATGATAAGGCAACAAACAATGAGCATCTCAGCGATCTTTTTATTTACCATGAGTATTGTGCTTTTTTTTCTCTTTATTTATATATTTTTTCTAAAGATGCTTCATAGATTGCTCACTATGGTTATGCTGCAAGTTTCCACCACGATTAGGTATGGCTTAGGCTAGTCGCCCAGGCGTTTCTCTAACACATATAAAATACTCCATGGACTTAAAAGCTCCCCTTTTATTTCACACTGTCGACATCCATAAACAAAAGATCATGATATCAACTGAATAGATATGTACAAGTGTTGAAAGCGTTCCCCATGACAACATGGTTCTGCTAACTCCCAACTTATAATTTGCAAGCATATAAGCAACATAGATGGGCACAATGGTTCAAGTTTATTAAGTGCAAGAAATTAAAGTGTGCCATCAAGTTCGTGAGAGCTTTAATCACTAATTTTCACAAAACAAGTTTAATTTGGAAGATAGATAAACACATGAATATACTTGGAATGGTGTAACACATCATGCATAGGAATTTATAGTGGACTCTTTGGAATAACTTGGTTTCTTGGGAGTTGGATGCACGAGTAGAGCTCATACTCAGTACAAGTGAGGCTAGCAAAAGACTGGGAGCGACCAACTAAGAGAGAAATAATGGCCATAATCATGCAAAGCGACAAAACATTATTAATTAAAGCATAAAGTGATATCACAAGTCAAAAACTAAATGATCATAGAGGATAAGGTGACTGGTTCATAGTCTTAACATGGTGTAAGCATGTGCCAAGTCAACCCAAATAAAGCATCAAAGAAGAATACCACAATATTATGCTTTTGTATGCTAAAACAATGCATGATTCTTTCAAGGCACATTAAGCAATCTCAATTGTTTGGAACAATTCATGCTACGGCAATAATCACTAAGCATATGGTCAAAGCAACATCTAATCATGACATGATAAAGTCTAGGCCACAGTCAAAACAAGCTTCCTTTGTACCACTATAAGCATGAAACTTTCTACTCTTTTCCAACACCAATCAACTTATTTGAAACAAAATAATAATGTGGGAGTCCAACTAATTTATTGTAGCAAACCAAAAAAAATAAAACTAAAAACAAAAACAAATACGCTCCAAGAACAACACAACAGTGCATGAAGCAATAAAATTAAAGTGTCTAGAAAGAAAACCTGAGGTTTTTATTGATGAAGAAGGGGATGCCTTGGGCATCCCTAAGATTTGACGCTTGTACCTCTTGAATATTTCTTGGGGTGACACGGGTGGCATCCCCAAGCTTGATATTTTGCCCATACTTCATCTCATCACATCGTTCTTTCCCTACACTTGAAAATTTCCTTCATACAAAAATTCACACAATCTTCATTAGCAACATTAGTGTATTCAAGATAATAAGCCCTTGGGTTTAGTTTCAACACAAGTAAAACTTCCATTAAAACACAAGCTACTATAGAAATTCCTTTTAAAATCTCAAGTGATCAAAGTGAACTCAAAAGAAACCGATTAAGAGGCAAATGCAAATAATGGCAGAAATTTGTCAAAACAAACCAGCACGTAAAGACCAACTTTTTCGAACACCTTCTGTTGCTCAAATAGAAAAGTGTTAAACTAATGAAAGTTAGATAATAACCTGGGTCATATACATAGAAAATTACAGCTCAATCCGACGTACTGGGATTTTTCACGATTTTTTATAGTAAAGCACAAAAATCTGTTTCAGGACAACAACTTCCCCAAATCTTACTTCTCTCCCATTAGAGGTTATTCTTGGCACAAAAACCATACAAAAATGATAAGGAGAGGTTATTACAGAGGCAATAACTTCCAAGACTCAATAAAATAAAAATTTACCAAAATAAAAATTTACCGAAATAAAAATTGGGTTATCTCCCAAGAGTTCTTTCTTTATAGCCATTAAGATAGGCATGATATTTTTTATGATGCTCACATACGAAATATGAATTGAAGTAAAAGAGAGCATCAAGAAGCAAATATCAAACAAGTTTAAGTCTAACCCACTTCCTATGCATAGGAATCTTGTATGCAAATAAATTCACAAAGAACAAAGTGACAAGCATAGGAAGATAAAACAAGAGTAACTTCAAAACTTTCAGCACATAGAGAGGTGTTTCAGTACCATGAGAACTTATACAACCATATTTTCCTCTCTCATGATAATCTTCGGTAGCCTCATGAATAAACTCAACAATATAACTACCACATAAAATATGCTTTTCATGATCTACAAACACATAATTTTTATCAAGCTCAAAAATAGTGGTATTAAAACCTTTGAACCCACTTTTTAACAAATTTATAACAAGATGAATGATCATTCTCAAGAGGTATGGGGTTCCAAGATAAAGTCAAGACCCATCCAATCTCATTTTCAATAGTAGTACACTTAATATTATCACCCAATATAGGACCATCATCTAGAGCTTTATCATAGGCATTTTCTAAGAAAAACTTTTTAGTACCATGCATTTCAAAGTTAGGCACAAATAAAGGATTATCATAAGATTTATCAAAATAGCATGGATTATCATAGATAACCGGAGCATAATTATTATCACACGTTTTACCCATAGTAGATATTTCAAAAGAATCCACAGGAACATAACATTCATCCTCCTTTGGTAAGCATGGGGGATAATTAAATAATGTAAGAGGTAAAGAGTTACTATCATTAGAAGGTAGGCATGGGTAGCTAATCCATTCTTCCTCCTTTTGTTCATCACTCTCCTCCTCTTTTTCATATAATGAGCTTTCAGATTCAGCAATTTCTTCTTCCACGGGTTCTTGCAAATTGTGGACACATTCTTATGCATGACTGAGTCTCTCTTTATAATCAATGATATAACAATTATTGCTGAAATTTTCTATGCAATAATCAAGGATAGAAGAGACCATATCTTTAAGGTCTTTACAAGCAACACATGTTTCATAAATTTTTAGACATGAAGGATTCTATTTCAGAAGCTCCCATAAACAAAACAAATTGTTCTACTTCTTTAAATCCAAGATGAATATAGTTATTCCAATGATAGTTCATAATTACAAATTCTTTATTAAAGCCACATTGGAATTTAAGATGTTTAGTATCCTGTTCAGACCAACAATTTATATCATGGCGTTTAAGAAAAAAATTAGCAATTATATCCAACCTTTTTAACACGGCTCTAATGAATTTACCCTTATATGATTCTCTATAATTTATAAATATTCCATGGAGGTTCTAGCAGGCGGTGGTTCATCTACTACCTTATCAGTGATAGTAGTTTTCCCAAATAGGAAACCAAGTGGGTTATCCATAATGAAATAGTGATTGGAGCAGAACTAGACATAAAAACAACTTAAAGTAGGAACTAATTTTTTTGTTTTTTATAAAGAGAAGCAAACCAGTACAACTAATTTTTTTTTGTATTTTTGATAGAAATAAACAAGCAAAATAAAGGAAAATAAACTAAGCAAAACAAAAACAAAGTAAAGAGATTGGTTGTGAGAGACTCCCCTTGCAAGAATCTTATTTCTCCCAGAAAAGTAATTGACGATGAGGAAGAGATTGAAGCTGTCCTTATCTCTTCGGCAACAACGCCAGAAAAGTGCTTGATGGCTCAGATATGTAGAGCTCGTTGGGAACCCCGAGAGGAAGGTATGATGAGCACAGAAGCAAGTTTCCCTCAGTTATGAAACCAAGGTTATCGAACCACTAGGAGTAAGGAAACAAATCCAAGGTGTTGCTAGCAACTTGGAACCTGCACAACACAAACCCAATACTTTGCCTCAACTTACAGTAAGGTTGTCAATCTCACCGGTTTGCTAAAAAAAGGATTAAACGTATAGTGTGGAAGATAGTAATTGCTTGTAGTAATTGCAGAAGGTAAACAATAAATGGTAAACAATAGATGGTATATCAATGGTAAGGAATGGACCGGGGTCCACCGTTCACTAGAGGTGTTCTCCATAAGATAAATAACATGCTAGTGAACAAATTACAATAGGGCAATTGACAGATTGAGAATGCACAACAATGCATATACTAGACATCTTGATCTCTACGAGATTTGTTTGGGCATCACAACATGATACATAGACCATAATCCAACTACATCTATGACTAATATTCCACCTTCAGGTTATCATCCGAACCCCTTCCAGTATTAAGTTGCAAGCAATAGATAATTGCATTAAACAAAGTGTGTAAAGTAAATAATACAATTTCCCTTGGACAAATGATTGTTGTTTTCTCCCTAGTAGCAACGTCACATCTACAACCTTAGAGATTTCTGTCACTTCTCCAGATTACTAAAGGCATGAACCTACTATCGAGCATAAATACTCCCTCTTGGAGTTACAAGCATCTACTTGGCCAAAATATCTACTAGCAACGGAGAGCATCTAAGATCACAAATAACATAGACATAATAGAATCAATAATTAATCTGACATAGTACTCAATATCCATCAGATCCCCGTAAACACAACATGTAGCATTACAAATAGATGATCTTGATCATGAACGGAGCTCACAAGATCTAAACATGATAGCACAGAAGAAGAGAAACAACCATCTAGCTACTGTATGGACCCGTAGTCCAAGAGTGAACTACTCACGCATCACTCCGGAGGCTGGCATGGTGATGAATAAGGCCTCCGGGATGATCTCTCCCCTCCGGCAGGATACCAGGAAGAGCTTCAGATCCCCCGATCTAGGGACGATGGTGGCGGCGGCTATGGAATCTTTCATGGATTTCTGATCGGGTGCTTAGTGTTTCTGCCTCGGGATGTTTATATAGGCGAAGGGGCGAGGTCGGTTGAGGGCCAGGGGGCCCACACCATGCCCTGGCACAACTTAGGGTGGGCCCGTGCCAGGGGGTGGTGTGGCCGCCCTGTGGTGCCTCTTCGTCCCCCCTCTGGACTCCGTCTTCGCTCCGATAAAATATTGACTTTGGCTTTTGTTCCGTCCAATTCCGACAATATTTCTTTACTAACTTTTTTGAAACTAAAAACAACAGAACACATGCAACTGGCACTACGACATCTTATCAATAGGTTAGTTCCAGAAAATAAATAAAAATGCCTCAAAGTGTAGACAAAACATAAGATAGTTTATACAAAACAAGCATGAAGCATAAAAAATTATAGATACGTTTATGACGTATCACCCAGACGCGAGCACCATGCGCTCCACGTAGTTATGGGTCTGATATGATGAGCCTATGGATACTAAGTATCGGCTATGGTGTAGGTGCCCACGAGATACGACGAACGCTGCAAGACAAGCCACGACCCGTCAGCCAGGCTTGGACGAGGAGAAAAGGACAAGGACGCGTGAGAGGCAGCCCGAACCCTTCTTCCGGGGGTTGCCCTAGAAGGAGACCAAGGGCGCAAGTGGGGGACAACGAGGCCGAGGAGCGGCCTCGACTGTACCCCGGAAGGACCATAAGACCACCCCTCCTAGGCCAGGTGTGGCCCGGGAGCAGAAGTCAACCGAGCCTGACAAGGAGTGTCGGGAACAGGCGACGCGCATGTGTCGTTGGACATCATCATGGCGCTGCCACGCCACAGGGAGGCATGACGGGTCAGGGCTCGAGCTGTCACGCAACCATCAAGGGTGCCTGCGCACCGCCCATGGCCACATGCACCGCCCATCTGCCTTAAGACCGCGTGGCGCACCGCGATTAAGCCCAAAAACGCCTTGTGACGGTGTTCCATGCCAACTCTTTGTAACACCCTCAGAATCGGACCTATGCAAGTTTGAGCAAAATTCGCCAAACCCGCATAGAAACGATTCAAAGGTGCCCACCAGGCACTTTCGTGCTGGTGGAAAACGAAGTAATAACATTACACAACAGTCCTCGATGGGACCCACAGAACAGATATATATATAACAGCGACTCAAAGAGTCAAGAATACAGATATAATATACAAAGATCCAAATCACCTTGAAAACGATAGTGCGTCCAGCTACGGACAAAAAGCAAATGGGGCTAAGAGCCCTGAAGAATAACCAATGGCGTCCATAACCCTGCCTGGCCAAGCGGAAGGGTAACCACCTAACGACGTCGATCTCAAAACACCTTAAACAAAAGGTGCCGACAAAGGGCAAAGGAAAAGAAGGAGCGTCGATCTTGAGGCCGATTACAGCGAGGCTAGAATTCGGTCCTCGCCTACATAGGGATGGTGGATGAGCGGCGGCAGATGCACTAAACAACCTATAGAGACTCGATACAATGGCGGTTATCGAGAGGGGTAAGAATGACCTATCCGGATCCAACACAAACTAACACCAAACAAACCCATCCTGGTGTTTCCCCCTCGAGACCAAACGAGGAAGTCAACCGAGGAACTCACACAGTTGGCAGTTTTATTTATTCAATTATAGTTGCGACAATTACTAGTCAGGTTTAGATAATCATCCTGATAAATAAGCAGTGGGTCATTTTAGTTAACCATTCCGTTATAGTTGCCGCAATTACTAATCAGATACAGATGGCATGGTATAACCCCAAAACCCAGCAGTTGTTGGTACTTTTATTAAGCCATTCCGTTGTAGTTGCAATACTTACTAGTCAGGTACAATGGTTGCAAGCGACCCTCCAAACAAGCAATTGTGGGCAGTATTAATTAGCCATTCCATTATAGTGAAGCTGATTACTAGTCATTATAAAGTCAAATTTATAGCAGTAAACTTTAGTTATGCTTGTCTATGATCGAGATACTGTGCTCCAAGTCGTCCATATCCGCGGACACGGCTTTCAGAAAGTTTACCGGTAGGTGCACCAATATCAACACACGCTCGATCAACCTCGGAAAAACCAACTCAAAACCCACGAGGCTTTCACGGTGAACAATCACGATTCAGAAATATTTGAGGCCACTTAAGTAGATCCCATAGCGAAGCGGTGACTCGAGACGGGCTCAAGGTTTGGGTATACTGGTGTGAGCATCGGGAACCCGAAAGTGTGGCTGGGCTTGTCGACACCGCGGAATCGTGTCCCGATCCTAAGACAGATGTGCTCCTCGCACAATTTAAATCTGAAAGTAGCATGGCATAAGTACAGGATCGTAAATAAAACCTCAAACTAGTTTGTGGCCCCAAGAAATAAGATGAATCAAGCTCGCTCGGGGGTCCCATATACCTCCGGATGTGGATAGCGCGATAAATCAAGGCAGGTATCAAGTACTCGGGTCTTACGGGACACAAGTGGGCGTTGGAACCAAATATTTTCTATCACCCACCGATGCCTCGCTTATTTCAATTTTAGTTGTTAAGCAGAAATTAAAGTGAGCGATAAGTAAAACTATGATCATCTCCAACATCAACATGCGGCAAAACATCAACAATGTGGCATTTGACGACCATAGCGACTTGAGCAAGCGGCTGCGACACGCATGTCCAACTATCTACCAAACAACGGTAATAGGATGTGTCCAAGGCAATATAGGGGCTGCACGGTATATCACAGTGCGGAAACTAAAGCATCGCAACCACGATAGCAATAGATCAACAGGAGGAATAAAGACTATAAAAGTAAGATAGGTAGAAAGGGGAGATGCTGCTTTGAAAACATTGCCGAGGGTTCATCCGAAGATCGGGTCGACACGCGCATCAACTCATCGGCCTAATCCGTGAAGAAGCAAAACACTAGCACAAACACAGGATGCACTATTTAATACTATGACAGAAGATCGGGCATGATGCATATATGATGTATGGCATGGAAATATGCGGTCCCACTTAGCAATATCCAACGGAATCGGGGTCCTGACTTTTAATTAGGTGGTTTATGTTGTCTAGATATCCCGCAAATTTAATGTTGTATTAACAAGACAAAATTATATGTTCGCCACACAAATTTAAATAGAATATGGTCAAATTATGAACTAATCTCCTACATATTCCATACGTTGTTTAACATGTCTTATGCGAACTACCAACAACCCACATGATGGAGGATGCAAACGAATATAGGGATGCCATATTAATGTTCAGTGCAGTGTTCTCATAAAGATTGGCATATAAGTTACGTTTAGATTTATTGGGAGACATATGGAGTAAGGAAGGTTTGTAACTAACAAAATAAATAAAAGATTTAGACACAGATTGGGATGGGAGGCAACATGAACATGAGCTTGATGGATCAGGTAAAAAGGTTTCATAGAAATAATCGAACACGGTGCTCCCGGGTAGAAGAGCAAGGTTCTAGCGGTGAATCGATACATCTTTGTTGTATGTGCTCAAACCAAATATTTTTAAAGAGAGTAAACAAAATGATTTGCATAGTAATGAAAGCTGCTGGATCATAACTTCATTGCAAAACTAGCTAGCTTAAGATACTAGGCGGTGTCAAATTATTGATCGGCGTTGTGCAAGAGTAGCTAGAAGGACACACATACTTGCTCACAGTGGTGTACCAACTCGATCGTGGTTCGCGAGTGTGCAAGAGCAGCGTAAACTCTGCGATTCGCGCACATGGTCGGATGGATGGTGGCGGACACGGTGGCGGCGAAAAGCGATGCGAATAGGGTGTTCGTCGAAGGCCTGAGCCGAGCTAAAGGAGAAACGGAAAAAGGTGCGAGCACGGAAGGAGGAGGGCTCACCGGGATGGTTCGGAGACGCCGATGAAGCTCGAGGACGACGGGCGGAAGCATGGGCGTCGAAATAAATCAACAACATGCGCCCGACGGAAGGAAGCTGGCAGATGATTTCACGCCCACGAATTGTTTCAATAGGCGGGAGGATGAGGATGTCGATGTGCAGCTCCTCGGTGGCTTCTCCGATGGCGAGAATCAGGCTGCACAGAGTGTCCGGTAGCGGCCAATTCTGCTCACATGCTGCTCGTCTGCTGGATGTTGGTGTGGATCAATTGGAAATCTAAAATAGAAACAACACGAGCAGGGGACAAGGAAAGAAAATGGCACAACGGATGATACAAGCATGCTCGTACGTAGCTGCTCTGCTCCTGGGAGATAGGACGGGAATTTGGAGATCTCAGATTTGGGGAAAAAAAATTAGAGGCTAGGGTTGGAGAAAGAAGAGGGATGGACTATTTATATAGTCCAAACTAGGCTAGATTGGGCTAATTCTGGGCCAAAACTTTAGACGAGCCTTTAGCCTAATTTTATTTTTAGTCAAATAAGAAAACATTTTGCGGTCTTATAACTGACAAAATATTGTTTTAAATTAAAAATAAGAGAAGATGGACAGGTTTAATAATACCACAGAATATTTAAGAAAAACAAAAATAGTTTTTTTTTTTTACAAAATAATTTGCGGTCAAAACTACAAATAAAATATGCATGATGATGCCATGATGATGCAATGCACAAAAACAACGCGATTTTCTAGTAGTGGTTTTAGCGGGATGCCACACTCTTGTAGTCACCCCTTGTAGTATAAAAGGAGACACTTAGCCATAGAGAGGGGGGGTTTGACGACCACATAGCTGGAGACGTACATACGCACCCTGAGTATCTAAGAGAGAAGAGGAGAGAGCTGAGATCCTTTTCCACGTCGGAGAAGGAGAAGAGAAGGGAAAGAGAGGAAGTCCAGGGGGTGTAGAAGCTAGAGAGAAAGCGACTCCCCGGCACCACCGAGATCATCGCCTTGTATATCTATCCACCCCAGATAATTCATCAAAACAGGATGTAGGGTTGTTAGCCAAAAGGCGGCCCGAACCTGGGTAAAAAATGATCGTGTGTGTTTTGTGTGTGCTTTGTGCCCGTATCGGCATGTTTCTACGTCGTCGTTGAGGCCGAAACGCCTTCATGCCCACTACCGAACAAATAGGGATTCCCAGCATCCCCGATATCCATGTTGGCGAGACGCGGCAACCCACAAACCCGAAGAGGGCATGGGACGCACCAGAAGCCATCGTGTGTCACGTAGGAAAGGGCATCCAGGATTACGGAAACACACGAGAATGAACCACGTGTCCATGCGAGAGCGCCCGCGCAGAACCTTGAAAAAGGTCGGTCTTTTTCTAGGATTTCCGAACAGAATTGGGCTGCACCCTAGGGAAGTCAAATTTCTATATATCTAGCAGGCCCGGAATTTTGCTATGCTCTAGGATATGGCCTTTGTTGGCTGAGGCTAGGCTCCGGACATGGTGCTGGTGGCCTACCTTACAATAGCTGTCAAAAGGAGTGGTGACACGCTTGACCGTAGAGTGAGTTGTCTATACACTAAACTAGGTGGATACGCGCGCTTCTCCGCGCCGTGGTCCGTGTGATGGGTTTGTAGGTTTTTTTTTAGAATCTGATAGGTTTTATTAGGTGTATTATTCGATTTAAACCACTCGTCTTTTCCGCTTACCAACTCCACCTATAGCTTGAATAACACACTGTCCGATTAACATGCATGAGTTAAGCAATGCCGGTATCTTAGTACCTACCACTTAGGGCAACAATATATGCAATATCTATAAAAATGCATATTTTGATATCATAGCTAGTTGATGAGCTCAGTATGATATAATAGTCACCAAGAAAATTAAGAAATTAAAGTAGATACTTCTATGGGAACACCAAATACAAAAAAAGGAATATCATATTTGATCACAAGGACACCACTGTTTCTTTTGGCACTAAGTTCCACCATTATTTCTTTAGCATTTTTCTCCAAATAGGAAGCATAGCTATGTCCATGGGACAACCTGGTAGTAGCAAACTAAGGATAACTATACTTTTGACTGCCAGATAAGCATAAATGAGAAGCATGTCAGGTTTAGTAACACATGCAACGGAGACACGTATCTGATCAATTGCATGAGGAAAACGGCTGGATAAACTCATGTTATCTAAATCAAACTCCCTCGACAAAAGGTTGTAGTCAGCAAAGTGTCTGCTCTAGTCAGTTTGGAAAAGCACCTTGCATGGGCAGACATGGAGGATTTCCATTGTACATTAGAAGAATCATACAAAAATAGATTAGTTTATCACCGAACATTGGTTCTGCAGCTCTAAGAGTAAGGACAATTCACAGGATAGTAAAGGAGCATGGTACATTCGACCTGGTTGATAAACGTGCTACATCAGGAGGCTTCCGTTTGTTGATTTGATGCTTTGGTTCCTTTTTTTTAAAAGTGAAACGTAGCAGTGCCACATAGCAATGTTGTATTTCTTAGGTAAACCTCATAAAAAGAGAATGTTCACTTGGGTGGTTTTATGGTCTCCGTATTCAGACTTCATAGGCAGAAGAGACCAGTTTAGAGATCAGAGAAATATCATCTGATCAAACACGCATTGCCACGATAATGTCTCTAACCAGGTCTGGCTTACTTTTCTTGAGATTAGGCAAACTCATATTCATATCATCTACAACAGCAGCGGGATTTAACTTTTGAAGGTAAAACAAGGCAGCAAGGCATGCAGATTGTATGACCTCAAGACTTGTACAACAATAATCGCCGGTCGGACCACAAGGATGAGGAGACCTGGGATAACTATTAGAAACATTTTAGGGATATGATCAATAGAATAAATCCTAAATAAGTTTTAAATACATAAATATAGTTAGTAGTAGGTTAAAAAAAACTTATACACACGATATCTTAGTGAACATTCCCATCTTTCTTGTTAATTGAAGATGTTTCTCTAATCAACTGTGAACAGATAAACCAACGGAATTTTCATGCGACCAAACACAAGCCAGTAAATTATTGCCATGAAGCACCCTACAAAATAAATTCGACCATTCCTTTTGATGATTCATTTACTTCTGCTCGTCACGGAAAATAATGCCAGTTGCCACGATAACAAAAACTTCACCCAACAAGGTTAATTACCGGCCCGGATGGCTCATAGTAAAGATCAAACAGTAAAACGTGTCTCATAGGATGAGCTCATCACACGGGTCGTTCACCCACCTTACACTGGTATGTTAAAACTTTGCTCCACTCTAGTAGAACTTGGTTCGCCTCCTTTGGCATTCCTTTTGCAAAACACGGTATCACAACTTCTCTCAAGAATGTGTATTTAGATGCCCTATTAACACTATTCAATAAAATGAACAAAGAATTAGCCTGGCACAAAGATCACATTATCAAAATGACAATAGTTTTATCTCTTCCAAAATAGAATGTTATAAAGCCTTGTTAAGTAGCGGTAAAGGATTTATATGGATAAATCAAGTTCGAGTTGAGCTACATTTGAGAAAAGGGATTACGATACGATTTCGAGACCTTTGGTTGATTCGTTATGGCATGTTTCCTTTGAATGCACATGAGTGCACGAAAAGTAACAATGAATTAGATGCTTGTATTATCTGGAAGTTTAGATAAAAATGTACCTAGTGAATTACGCCATGACCAAACATCAAGCATGTATAGAAGTTGGCCATCGGATGCTTATATCCTTCTCCTTGTCATGTTTGCATAACACAATATCAAAAGCAAGAACAAAAGCCTTTTTTGCTTGGGATCATCATTCAAAAGAATTGACCATCGTTGGCTCTGAGTGTCGATTTGGTCTATAATTTGGTACTTCTCTTATATTGTGCATAGGCAGGTTATAGGCAGCATAGAAGAATTAATTTTGTCAAGAAAGATTTCATCACAGGCTTATACAATGAATACGAATTTGAGAAAAACAAATTAATCATCAAGCACAAAAATATTGTGGTAGTTCATGAACCGTTGTCATTTAGTGCTCAAACTCATATTAGCATGGAAGTTACTATTTCAATATATAGTTCTTTGATGGTGACCTTTGTCTTTTCTTCAGGTGCATGTTACCTGTTGTTGTAGTGCCTAGAGTATAGTTCACCACTCATTTCCATATGTATTTCACCATTCGTTGTTGTTTTGATAAAGGTGCACGTATAATACCAAACTACCAGTTGCATACTTGTGGCATTGGTTTCCTCTAAGTTTGTTGTCTGCAGAATAACGTATATTAAGCTCCACATTCGATTCATGTCCACACAATAATTATTTTTTGCTAAATATTCTGAATTTAAGTCAGTGCGAACAATCATGCACTGGTATTACAGCCATACTCTATGAGAAAATTAAATAATATTTGGCAGTAGACAACAAATCAAAGAATACATGCAATATAGCAAGTTTAGAATTTGGGAGTGTAGTGTCCCTAGCCTAGCATGTCAGTACCAGCGCCAATGGCAGGCACACACGCGCTGGTGAGTTGCAGTGCTGGCAACAGCCAGCTCGGTTGACGAAGAACTCTGCAAAGCCGATGTAATAAGCCAAAGAAACTAAATGAAATCCATTTTTCTCCACTGTATCATTTAGATACATGCAGCAAGACATTGTAGCGAACAAAATATATGGAATGTTGAAGGGAATATGCCCTGAGAGGCAATAATAAATTGTTTATTATGTGTATTCCAAGTATATGATAGATGTTTATTTTACATGCTATAATTGTATTAATACGGAAACGTTAATACATGTGTGTTTAATAAACAAACAGAAAGTTCCTAGTTAAGCCTCTCTCATAAACTAGCTCGTTGATTAACAAGATGATCAAGGTTTCCTGATCATGGACATTGGATGTTGTTAATAACGGGATCACAACATTAGTGTAATGATGTGATGAACATTCATCCGAAGTATAGCATTACGATCAAAGTCATTGAGTTTATATTGCTATAACAACTTACGAAGTGATCCTAATCCTTAGACCATGAGATCATGTCAATCACTAACACCTAAGAGTTTCTTGATAACATCAAACGTCACACCGTAATGGTGATTATAAAGATGGATTCGGAACTAATAAAGTGTTATGTTGAGGCTCATGGATCAAGAGTGGAATTTGTTCATCCGATGGCGGATAGATATACTCTGGGCCCTCTCGGTGATATCACATTGATTAGCTTGCAAGCAAGTGATTTGATCACTAGAATGTTATATCACAGAACGAGAAAAGAGTGCATGTCGATGCGAGATCAAACTAGGTATGGAGATACCGATGATCGAATCTCGGACATGTAATATATCGTGAGACAAAGGGATTAAGATACTAGCGTAAAAGGTTAAACGATCACAAGAAAGTCATCGTTGAATGTGTGGAGTCGATGGGTCTCGGATCCGCTTCGATTATTGATCGAGAGGGGTCTCGATCATGTCCGCATTATTCACGAACCGTAGGGTGACACACTTAAGAGACACCGACATCCAATTGGAGCAAAAGTTTCATGCCGAAAGAATAAACAAAGCGCAGAATTTATTTCACTAGATCTGAAAGCAGGTTTTCGGGTGAAATTGCATAAAGTGGTTATGCATGTGAAATAGAATTCTAGCAAGGGTTATTGTGAATGTTTGTCATTAAAGTAATTGACAAAATTCTGAATAAAATAAAGAGTTTTATTTAATGAGAGATTGCATTAAATTTGGTGGAAATTTAATGGGATTTTGAGTGGACTTTTGAGTGGAGGAATTTGGAGGAGTTTTGTGAGTGGAGTGTCCACCCACATGAAGGGAGAGGCAGGGGCAGCCCCCATGCTGCCACCCCTTGGGGTTCCCCTCCTCCTATAAAAGGAGCCCCTCTCACTTCTCACTTACACCTCCTCGTGAAGGATCTCTCTCCCTCTAGAATTTATCCCCATGGTCTCGGACTAGCGAGATACATGTTCCCGGGCTATTCGGCAAGAAAGAGTTGTGCTTCCGCTGCATCGCTGGGCGAGGAGGCGGAGGTTGCTCGGTGCCTCGAGCGTGTGTGCGAGCACGGATGCGGCTGGCGATTTGCGGCGCTAGGACTTCCTCTCGATCTTGAGATCGGCAAGAGATCGTCTACATCAACCACGAGTTTGGACTCGTTAAGCTTTGTCGGTCTTCAAGGGTATGTTCTCTACGGATATACATCCGCGTTGTTTGTATCTAGTATAAATAGATCTTGGTATATAGTTCACATCGTAGGAAAATTTTTGTTTTCTATGTTGCGAATCCTTGATGGTATCGAGCGGATCTATGCGTAGATACTTTACACGGTAGTACACATATGAGTATGTGGGCGATGATGATCATGTTGTTGCTCCTTTCTTGTGATTTTGGATATTGGTGGCATAGTGGGATGAAGCGGCGGACAAACTTTACATGTCCTCGCATGAGACTGTTCACGCTTGACATGCAACTAGTTTGCATAGCGGGTGTCTGTCTCCTACTATAGTCAATATCTATTTTGCAAGCGAGTTGTCAACAATTTGATTATCCTCGTTGTGGTTCATGTTCGTAGGTAAGAACGGTTCTATCTCGAAAGCCCTAAGCCACGTAAAACTTGCAATGGATAAATTAGAGGCGTCTAGTTTAGATTGTTCTTTGGGCTAGTGTTATGATATGGTAGTGTTGTAAGTAGAAGTATGAGATGATACTCTTACAACACACATAGCGTGTAAAATCCATAGGCGTGGATTTACACATATAGGTATGATAGTGATCATACCACGATGCACATGATAGAGATCATCTGGGAACCATATAATTTCACTAATAAACATATGATGTTTGATTACATCTTATATTGCTTGTTTAGCGCTTTGTTAAGCATAATAAGATGATCCCTCATTTAAATATCAAGATAAGAATGTGTCCTTCCTTTAGTATGCACCGATTATGTTTTTTCGCTCCAAGACATCACGTGATGATCGGGTGTTCTTGGATCCACGACCATACTTGGTGTAAAAGCGATTACACCGCAAATACTAAGGTTCTAACTTGGCGAGCCTAGCATGTACAGACATGGCCTCGGAACACGGGCCGAAAGGTTAAGCATGAGTCATATAGTTGATATGATGCCCATTTGATGCTCGCCTTTGAAGCTATCTGACTCACGTGATGATCGGACTTGGTGTAGTGGATTTGGTTCATGTAATCACCAAAAGGACACGAGGGATGTCGCTTTTGAGTGGGAGTTCATTCGTAATATAGATTAGTTGAACTCAATCTATCATACACTTAGCCTAAACTTTACAAATTCTGTTGTAGATGGCACCACCACCTTTTAATTTCAATGCGTTCATGGAGAAAGAGAAACTAGCGAGCGGTAGCAACTTTCTTGAATGGGCCATGAATTTGAGGATTCTCCTCTCTGCACAAAAGCAATATGTGCTAGAAGCGCCGTTAGGCCCCCTTTGATGATGCCCGACGAGGAGAAGAATGTCTATCGACTCGTCGGGAGGACCACAACTTAGTACATTGCGGCATATTGTATGGGCTAGAGGAACTTGGCGTTTAAAAGGCAATGCATTTGATACAATGGGTGAGTTGAAAATGATTTTCGACACACATCTTCTTAGAGCTACAATGCTTGAGAAAAGTTCTTTAGGCGCATGATGGAAGAGCAACCTGACGTTAGTGAGCATGTACTCAAGATGTCGGATTCTGCCGATAAGCTTGTGTCCTTGGGAATAACGATTCCCATTGACTTAGGCATCCATCGTGTTCTGGTCTACGCCACCTAGCTATAAGAGCTTCGTGATGAACTATAATATGCAAGGCATGAAGAAGTCTCTCCCGAGCTTACAATGCTTAAAAGCTGCAGTGGAGATCAAAAGGAACATCAAGTGTTGATGATCAATAGGAACACCGGTTTCAAGAAAGACAAGAAGGAAAGCGGAAGGAAGTAAGGCGGCAAGCCTGTTGCGCTGAAAAAAACCCGAGTTGGACCCAAGTCGATACCAGTGCTACTATTGTAAGGGGATCGCCTTTGGGCATAATCGCCCCAAGTATCTGGCGACAAGAAGGCGGCAAGGCAAACAAAGGTATATATGATATACATGTTATTGATGTGTACTTGACTAGTGCTCGCAGAGCACACAGGTATTGATACCGGTTCGGTTGCTAATATTTGTAACTCGAATCGTGGCGGAACAAGCGACCGCTAGCAAGGGTGAGGTCAAGATGCGTGTCGGCAATGGATCAAACGTTGATGTGATCGCCGTCGGAACGCTGCCTCTCCACTTACCGTCGGGATTAGTCATAAACTTAAATAAATGTTATCTGGTGCCAGCACTGAGCATGAACATTGTATCTGGAGCATGTGGGATGCAAAGTGGTTATTCATTTAAGTCGAGAACAATGGTTGTTCCATTTATATGAATGAAATCTTTTATGGTCATGCACCGATGATGAATGGTTTATTTTTGTTAGATCTCAATGATAATGTTACACATATTCATAATGTTGATGCTAAAAGGATTAAACTTAATGATGATATATCCGCATATATGTGGCCTTGCCGTCTAGGTCATATTGGCATTAAGCATGAAGAAACTCCATTCGGATGGACTTTTGGAATCACTTGATTATGAATCATTTGATACATGTGAGCCATGCCTTATGGGCAAGATGACTAGAACGCCGTTTTCGGTTCAATGGAGCAGGCGACGATTTATTGGAAATCATACATTCGATGTATGTGGTCCAATGAGTGTGTCGTGAGGTGGATATC
Source organism: Avena longiglumis (assembly GCA_030063025.1). Taxonomy (NCBI): domain Eukaryota; kingdom Viridiplantae; phylum Streptophyta; class Magnoliopsida; order Poales; family Poaceae; genus Avena; species Avena longiglumis. The sequence continues at coordinate 315,143,617 of CP125977.1, forward strand.
GTTATTTTGTTACTTTCACGGATGATTTGAGTAGATATGGTTATATCTACTTGATGAAACACAAGTCTGAAACCTTTGAAAAGTTCAAGGAATTTCGAATGAAGTGGAAAATCATCGTAATAGAAAGATCAAATTTCTACGGTCGGGGCCGTGGAGGTGAGTATCTAAGTTACGAGTTTAGCACTCACATGAAAGAGTGTGGAATTGTTTCACAACTCACACTGCGGAACACCACAATGAAATGGTGTGTCGAGCGTCGTGTCGTACTTTATTAGATATGGTTCGATCTATGATGTCTCCGACGGACTTGCCGTTGTCATTTTGGGGTTATGCACTAGAAAGCTGCATTCACTTTAAATCGGGCACCATCTAAATCCGTTGAAAAGACACCGTATGAATTGTGGTTTGGAAACAAACCTAAGCATCATTTCTTAAAGTTTGGGGTTGCGATGTTTATGTGAAGAAACTTCAACCGGATAAACTCGAACCCAAAGCGGAAAAATGCGTCTTCATAGGATACCCTAAAGAAACTATTGGGTATTCCTTCTATCACAGATCCGAGGTCAAGGTTTTGTTGCCAGAATGGATCCTTTCTAGAGAAAGAGTTTCTCATGAAAGGTGTGAGTAGTCGGAAGGTAGAACTCGAAGAGGTTGTGGAACCTTCTCTTCAAAGTATGGCGAGTAGCGCTTGTCAGGAAGTTGTTCGAGTTGGCTCCACACTGTTGAAGAGGGAACTAATGATAATGATCATGAAACTCCGAAGAGAGTACTACCGAACCTCGCAGTCAAACAGACGCGTGCAACTCCCGAGTCAGACGGAAATCACATAAATTTCATGGTTGATGAAAATAATGACCTGCGGTATGAAGAAGCGATGATGAGCCGGATTCCAACAAATGGTTAGAAGCCATGAAATCGAGATGGAATCCATGTATGAAAATCAAGTTTGGAACTTGGTGGAATTACCTCACGGCCGAAAGGCCGTGGAGAACAAATGGATTTTCAAAGGAAAACTGTCTTGATGGTAATGTGACCATCTATAAAGCTCGACTTATGCAAAGGGGTTTCGACAAATTCAAGGAGTTGACTACGATGAGACTTTCTCTCCGTAGCGATGCTAAAGTCGATTAGGATTATGTTAGCAATTCTTGCATATTTCGATTATGAAATATGGCAGATGGATGTCAAAACCGCGTTTCTCAATGGTAATATTGAAGAAGAGTTGTATATGATACAACCAAAGGGTTTTTGTCGATCCTAAGGATGCTAACAAGGTGTGCAAGCTTCAGCGATCCATCTATGGATTGAAGCAAGCATCACGGTTGAAATCTCCGCTTTGATGAGGTGATCAAAGAGTTTGGATTTGTCCAAACTTATGGAGAAGCTTGTATTTACAAGAAAGTGAGTGGGAGCAATGTGGCATTTACGATATTATATGTGGATGACATATTATTGATCGAAATGATATAGAACTTTAAGCAGTGTTAAAAGTTATCTAAACAACAAATTTTCAATGAAGGACCTAGGTGAGCGTCATACATATTAGGCATAAAGATCTATAGAGATAGATCTAGGCGCCTAATAGGGCTATCATAAAGTACATACCTTGATAAGATTTTAAAGAAGTTTAAAATGGACGGAAGTAAGAAGGGTTCTTACCTATGTTGCAAGGCAAGACATTGAGTAAGACTCAAAGTCCGGCTTCCGGAAGAAAGAGAGATAATGGACAAAGTCCCTATGCTTGACCATAGGCTCTATAATGTACGCCATGCTATGTACAAGACCGGATGTGGCACGCTATTAGTTTGACTAGTAGGTACCAATCGGATCGAGTTGAACCTTTGGATAGCGGTCAAGAATATCCTTAAGTACTTACGAAGAACTAAGGATATGTTTCTTGTATCTGAGGTGAAGAAGAGCTCGTCGCTAAGTGTTATGTCGACGCTAGCTTTGACACCGATCCGGATGACTCTAAGTCTCAATCCGGATCGTATTTCTCATGAATGGCGAAGCGATTAGTTGGAGGAGCTCCAAACAACCGTGGTAGCGGGATCAACAACGGAGGCCGAATATGTTCTTGCTTGAGCGGCTCGGGAAGCGATTTGGATGAAGGAGTTCATATCCGAACTAGGAGTTGTGGCAAACGTTGGACCCAATGGTGATCTATTGTGACAACAATGGTGCCATTGCCAATGCCAAAGAGCCAAGGTCTCACAAGCATTCCAAGCATATTAAGCGCGGTTTCACTCCATCCATGAGCATGTCAAGGATGGAGATATAAAGATTTAAAGTACATACGGATCTCAATGTAGCGGATCCGTTGACTAAAACTCTCCCTAGAGCAAAACATGATCAACACGAACTCAATGGGTGTTAGATATATCACTATGTAACTAGATTATTGTCTCTAGTGCAAGTGGGAGGCGAAGGAATATGCCCGAGAGGCAATAATAAATTGTTTATTATGTGTATTCCAAGTATATGATAGATGTTTATTTTACATGCTATAATTGTATTAATGAAACGTTAATACATGTGTGTTTAATAAACAAGCAGAAAGTTCCTAGTTAAGCCTCTCTCATAAACTAGCTCGTTGATTAACAAGATGATCAAGGTTTCACGATCATGGACATTGGATGTTGTTAATAACGGGATCACAACATTAGTGTAATGATGTGATGAACATTCATCCAAGTATAGCATTACGATCAAAGTCATTGAGTTTATATTGCTATAACAACTTACGAAGTGATCCTAATCCTTAGACCATGAGATCATGTCAATCACTAACAGGAAGAGTTTCTTGATAACATCAAACGTCACCGTAACGGGGTGATTATAAAGATGGATTCGAACTAATAAAGTGTTATGTTGAGGCTCATGGATCAAGAGTGGAATTTGTTCATCCCGATGACGGATAGATATACTCTGGGCCCTCTCGGTGATATCACATTGATTAGCTTGCAAGCAAGTGATTTGATCACTAGAATGTTATATCACAGAACGAGAAAAGAGTGCATGTCGATGCGAGATCAAACTAGGTATGGAGATACCGATGATCGAATCTCGGACATGTAATATATCGTGAGACAAAGGGATTAAGATACTAGCGTAAAGGTTCCGGCGATCACAAGAAAGTCATCGTTGAATGTGTGGGAGTCGATGGGTCTCGGATCCGCTTCGATTATTGATCCGAGAGGGTCTCGATCATGTCCGCATTATTCACGAACCGTAGGGTGACACACTTAAGAGACACCGACATCCAATTGGAGCAAAAGTTTCATGCGAAAGAATAAACAAGCGGGAATTTATTTCACTAGAATCTAAAACAAGGTTTTCGGGTGAAATTGCATAAAGTGGTTATGCATGTGAAATAGAATTCTAGCAAGGGGTTATTGTGAATGTTTGTCATTAAAGTAATTGACAAAATTCTGAATAAAATAAAAGAGTTTTATTTAATGAGAGATTGCATTAAATTTGGTGGAAATTTAATGGGATTTTGAGTGGACTTTTGAGTGGAGGAATTTGGAGGAGTTTTGTGAGTGGAGTGTCCACCACATGAAGAGGGAGGCAGGGCATCCCCATGCGCTGCCACCCCTTGGGGTTCCCTCCTCCTATAAAAGGAGCCCTCCTCTCACTTCTCACTTACACCTCCTCGTGAAGGATCTCTCTCCCTCTAGAATTTATCCCCATGGTCTCGGACTAGCGAGATACATGTTCTCGGTGGCTATTCGGCAAGAAAGAGTTGTGCTTCCGTGCATCACCGAGGCGAGGAGGCGGAGGTTGCTCGGTGCCTCGAGCGTGTGTGCGAGCACGGATGCTTGGGCGATTTGCGCTAGGACTTCCTCTCGATCTTGAGATCGGCAAGAGATCGTCTACATCAACCACGAGTTTGGACTCGTTAAGCTTTGTCGGTCTTCAAGGGTATGTTCTCTACGGATATACATCCGCCCGTTGTTTGTATCTAGTATAAATAGATCTTGGTATATAGTTCACATCGTAGGAAATTTTTTGTTTTCTATGTTGCGAATCCTTCAAATGTATGTGACTAACTGATAAACCAGGAAAAATGTAAACGGTGATATAGAAAAAGAATAAAGGTGCAACTCACAGAGGGAGGGAAGAGGTCGTTCGACCTTCCGACCTTCAACGAGGGAGGCGATCGGCAACCTCGGCATCGGGAACAGATGGGATGAGCGGAAGCCACGTGTGCATCTTGACAGGCAGCGGCTGCATGCGTATCGGGAGCAGAGAGGCGACCTTCCCGTTAAGTACTAAGGTCCACGATGGGCAACAGAGGCCCTTGTATCCATGAGGCATTTGGCTAACATATGCGCTTGTATTCTTGATACCTTGTCGCAATCATCATGTGCTAAAATACATTCAGGGCAATTTATTTTCATTAGTACAAAAATAAATGATGAGAGTTATCATCAAACAAGCTCACCCAAGATGGAGATATGAGATCACCAAGTTCTATAAATCCCACATTAAAAAATGTCCAGTGCTTATTAGAAATATTGTACATCACACTCAACTTTCATATGTTTCACTAACAACTATAGCTATAGATGGATGAACACCATGGTCACGAACATGTTGAGATTGCTCTTATTTTATCTGCATTAACAGCGCAAACCAGAATGAAAAAAATCTAGGATGTACAGAAAAATTGGAGCACCTCCTTTAATCTGATTACTAAGATAGAATTTAGTGGCATCAGTCATCACTCATCAGATCCTAGTGCAGAACTAATTCTCAAGGGGCTACCACGCATCAGGGCCACAAGGATTTAGGAGTGGGAAAAGGACCAACCTTCGATAACCTGGAAGACTAATCTGTATGTTCCCTCTCCAAGAACCTTGTGCTTCAGGAAGCATTCGGCCACGAGTTTCACATCCGAGTCAATTGTCTTCATCGCCCTGCTCGCCATGGGCGGCAGGCCAAATCAGGCGACAAGGGTGGGGGAAGTCCACCTGGAGCACTATCTCGCGGGGTAGGCGCCGCTGAAAGGAGAAGTTGGTGGGTATCCTCGCCATCACCGGTTCGAGGTAGGGAGTGGCGGCTTTCAGGGGCGGCGAGGCTCTTTCTAGATGGGTGCGGAGTGGGAGGGCGGATCGTGGAGATGAGAGCGGCGTTACCGCAAATTGTTTTCCCATCGTTTTCTTTTACTCGATCGCTGCCTCGTGGGCCGTAGTGACGGGCGGGGCCTGTTCAGTTCTAAATGAGGTGGTGGCCAGGGTGATAAAAATCTCATTTCGCGGACGATCCAGATAACCCTTCTCCTATATCTCGCGGTTGAGAATACTCGAATCGGGAGGTGGCTGAGAAGCCGGGTACACGACCACGCTTACAGCTTAGATTAATTCGAGTTTGTCTATAGTGTCTAAACAAACCCAAGTTAGTAATTTCTAGACTGTGAGAGTACATTGAGTATCTTAACCGCAGTTAGTTCATCCATGGACATAAGTGTATCTAGATTAGATTCATGTGTATCTATATACTAAAATATCTTTAAATATAAGTAAATTTAGATAAATCAAAGTAGACAGAGGGAGTATTATTTGTATCCTATGCAACCAAATTCTCGACGAGGAGTCGAGGCTCATCAGTCCTGTTCTGACCCAGAGCGGTACTTGTATGCCAACGGGGCACGTTATCACCACTCGGCTGGAGGAGCTTTGCAGCGCGAGATCCCCAAAACCAGTCCGTCCGACGCAATGATGGACCCCTCCTCCTCCACCGCCCCTGCCCCGGCTGCCTCCACTGGCAACGGCGACGGCGGCGGCGGCACCGCCACCGCCGTATCGGCGGCGGTCACCACGGCATCCCGGCGGTTCCAGCACCTGCTAGACCGGTCCACTCCGCACGTGGGCCGGCGGTGGCTGGGCCTCGGAGCGGTGGCGGTGGTGTACGCGCTGCGCGCGTGGTTCGTCGGCGGCTACTACATCGTGACCTACGCCCTCGGTATCTACCTCCTCAACCTCCTCATCGCCTTCCTCTCGCCGCAAGTTGACCCCGAGGTAGCCGAAGTGCTCGGCGAGGGGCCCTCCCTTCCCACCCGCGCTTCGGACGAGTTCCGCCCCTTCGTTCGCCGCCTCCCTGAGTTCAAGTTCTGGTGCGATCATCTCTCCCGCTTGCCTAACACGGATCCAATTGTTGCTGTGTGTGGAGGAACTGGAGTATAGTTGCGTTTTTTTACTTTGTATAGATGCGTTCTTCTTCCTTACTTGATGTGTTATAGGAGGATACGGTTAGCAATTTGAATCCAAGGGTAGAAGTTTGATGTTTTACGAGGATCTTTGAGCGTTCTGGTGAGATTTCATGTGTGTTATGGAGGAGGTTGTAGTAAATCCTGTGGGGTCTGCTGGCATTTTCTGTCGATGCTGAAAATTTGAGATCTTGTTTATATGGGAAATGAGATGGGAAATATTTGATGGTAGAGTTTCTTGGGTTGGTAGGCGAGTCAGCCAATTCCTGTCTTGGTTGAGGAAATGTTGGATTGATACTGACCTGATTCCTGCAAAACTCTTTTGCAGCGAAGCTGGACAGTTTATGTAATTAGGGCTATTCCGTTTAGGAAATGTTGGATTGATACTGACCTGATTCTTGGGTGAGGTCTTAATTGTGATTTCAATTAGTGCATACAGTCGAACTGGTCTTCTATTCTATGACTTCTGTTCACTTGGGAATCAGTCCTGCCTGGGACTCAGCTGTGGATTGAGATTTTTTACAATATGTGTTCAAAGTTGTGGTAGAAAATTCCTATGTAAACATAAAAATATACATAGCAGAAGTCAAAGTACGAATTTGCACTCATGACAGCATCTTAAATAATTAATAGATGTCACGGAACAAGTAAAGTTGTAATTTGTGGTGGTGCCTCATGGGTGTAAGTGCTACTACAGGCTAAGCAGACAGAATCTGAAAGAGGAGGGGATAGGGGTTGGGGGGTTAATGAAATTAGCTAATAAGTATAGCTTGCTTATGGGGTAGTTTAGGACATGATTTAAGAAATTTGACCAGGCTGAAGGTAACAACCCGAAGTTACAATGGTTTCTTTTCCTACCCAACTCATAGTAAGAAGAAGAAAAATAAGGTGGCAGTGTGTAAGGGCATGTACAGTGCAAGGTTCTTATAAAAATTTCATAAGCACCAGTACTTATTTATGTGCTAAAGATGCCTAATTAAGCACATCTCCTATACTAATAAGCATTAGTGCCTACACAAAATCAGTTTTTTTTGTAAGAACCTTCCTGAATACCTAGCATTATATATGCCCTAATAGTGCAGAGTCAACCTTGTAACTTCCTGCTTGTAGTATCAATAAAACCTATTCCCTCCGTTCCATAATATAAGATGTTTTAGCTTTTGTGAAACTAATATATCTAGACTCCTTTCAGTGTGCAAGTTTCCTTTCAGTGTGTAAGTTCACTCCGAACCTACACACAAAAAGATGTCTAGATTCATTGTTTCACAAAAGCTAAAACGTCTTATATTTTGGAACGGAGGGAGTAGATAATATCATAGGAGAACATAAAAATGGTACAGCGTTTGTGTTTACATTGGATTTTGTTATAGCATACTTATAGCCTTATGGCAGAAGATGAGTAGTTAATATCTGATTGTATTAGTTATATAGTAGATCTTAATTATTTTTATATTTGTTTTGTTAGTTGATATGTGGTTATCAGAAGGATAGGCCGGTTAAGCTCGGGCCTAACGGATCATCACGCTGGGCTGTCGGGTTACCTGAAAAATTTGGGTATGGTAATTCAGGTTTAAAAAATCCGGATTTCCGAAAATGACACCCGAAGTTTGTCCAAAAAAATTGATACCTGAAAATTTGGGTTTGGGTAATCCTGAATTGCCTGAAAAAACACAGAGATAAAAGAACAGCCTTTCTTCCACATCGTGTGGAAGACGAGGTTGTCTCCATCGCTTTGCAGATAGACAGCCAGCAAGGAGCCTTAGGGGCCTTGGCGGCGATGCGCTGGGAGTCTGGGTGGCGTCGCATAGCTATGCGCCATAGCTGCACATCTCGCCATCGTCTTCGCTTTGGGGGAAACGTGGAGAGCGCCGAGCTGTTGCGGGCGGGTGTGCCGGCTGCCAGCTAGGTAGGGCGGCGGTGCCCTGGAAAAGCAGGCGGCATCGTAGTGTGCAGTGGCGGCAGGTGGCACAACGTCTTGGGTAGGACCGGCGGTGGTGTGGTTTTTGTGTTGGCCGAGTCGTGGTGGGATTTTGGGAGACGGGACTTGGGGAGTTGGGTTTGTGGACACATTTGGGCAAGGAACAATGGCAAACTAAAACTACGTGCATGGGAATTGATTTGTTGGGCTGGGCCTTTGGCTGTGTGGGGGATTTGCTTACTATTTTTTTTTATATTTCGGGATATCCGGGTTGTTTGCGTACCGGGAGTTAAAACCGAAATTCCCAAATTCAATTCTGGTTTTCAGATTTGACACCTGAAAATGTGCTCGGGCTATACGGTTTTGGGTTTGGATTTTTCGGATTCGGGCTTCAGGTATTGGGTTTTATGTCCAGCGTGACCGGTATTGGCTTCAGGTATTCGGTTCATGGGGGTTTAGGCTTTGAGTGATTTTGGGCCCTTGGGTGCTATACATATATTGTGCCAAATGCGAATAGAACTCTTTTGCTTTTTCCTGTTCGAATGTCTTGTGGATATATACATCTCTGAGAAAATACTTGTCGGTAATACAGTGTGTTATACTATTCCTCAGTCAATTTTTTAGTATAAGATGATGCACAATATCTTTTATTTCCTTGTGTTTTTGAATTTGTCGCCATGTGTCACTTCTCTCTCATGTCACCAGCATTTGATCTCTTCTGTCCTCTTCTCACCTTTTATTCATACGGAGTATGAACTAGTCTTAAGTTTTGCCTAAGAGGCTAAGACCCTCATTGCTTTGTTTATTCTGTACTACTAGGTCTTAACTGAAGGATATTCCCTATGTCCCCTTTCTACATACATTCTCGATGCTCTAAGAGCTTTTTGACAGCCTTTTTGCCGAATCACATAGGAGGAAACGCTGAATCATTTTATCATGTTTCTTACTCCATGACATTACTAATGCTAACATCTCCCTCACAAAACCATGATACCTTCTCTTTGTCACCCACAATTGGGTCTCCTAGCGTACCTCTTGATACACTTAGCATTGCCCTCTTTAGGCTTTCTTTACGTAAATTGTATTGTTTACAGAGTTAATTCTTGCTTATTTGGTTGTCCATATCACCCTAAAATTCAACCTCATAGTTAATTGGATGATAAATCGGGTGCTGTCTGAACAAAAAAATTATTAATTTTGAACCACCTAGTATAATCTTGTTTCCTGTTTAACTGCTGAAATATTTATAGTTACCCAGTATGCGAGCTGGCAGCCTGCAAAGCCTGCATACAAATATACATAAAGTCAACACAGTGTAAAATTTCACTTTACCTTAATAGAGATAAACTTGTCTGTGGGCATCGTGAAGTGCCCACCTCTATCCCTCCAATTAAACAAGGTTTATGTTGTAATCACCATTGATTCTCTTGTAATAGTGGCTGGGATAACTTTACCATGCCCTTTATGTTCACTGTTTTGGAGAAATCACACCATCTGGTCATTACAGTCAAGTGATTCGACAATCTGCTACCAATTGTTTTCTACTTTTGTTTGTTTATTACGAGTTACTGCAGTTACATTTTCTGGTTGCTGGTAATGTGATCTTGACCATTCTAGTTTTCATGATAAATTCTCATTCTTTCTTGGCCAGATTTCTATTTTCAAGAAGTTATTATTAACTTTACAGAAGTGTGTATGCCCTAGGCATTTTTTGTTGTGCTTGATAAGTTTTCCTGTGTCACAAAAAATGTTTTAGTTACAAAATTCATATGACAATGCGAAATTATGTCCTTGAGTGGTAGTATCTAGTTATTTGCTATGGCAATGTGCTTTATTTTGCACCCAAAAAGACATCTATGAATGACTGATTTTGTTGAAGGACATTGCAACTTCTCTTTGTTTTTCCTTCCCTTTCATTGGGTAAAAGAAATTTATTATTGAACGGCTGAACATTGGTGTTCCTTGCTAAGACTTTTACTCCATCTTCTCCTTTCCAGGTATTCTATTATTAAAGCATTATGCATTGCTTTTGTCATGACGTTCTTCAGCATATTTGACGTGCCTGTGTTTTGGCCTATCCTTCTCTTTTATTGGGTGGTGTTGTTTACGGTCACAATGAAGCGTCAGATTCTTCATATGTTAAAATACAGATATGTTCCATTCACATTCGGGAAACAGGTACCTTAAATAACCATTTTAATTAGTTGCTCTACTTGCTGACATGATTTTGATATCTACTACTATGTTGTTGATACTTGGTTCATTTTGTCAGCGTTATAATGGGAAAAGGGCAGCTTCTGCTGATGATCTCACACTTCCCAAGAATTAAATACTTGGGAATCTTGAGCTGTGTAATGCTCCTCACAGTGATCTGAACGATGCAATGCTAACACCAAGCATTAGAACTCATATTTACAATGCTGAGAAAATAGGCCTAGGTGGTCTAACCTAGATTTCAGTTTTTCCCGCGGCGTTTCCCTGCATTGGAGCTAAATGATACTACACATTTGTTGTCCTGTATCTCCTTGTATCATATAACATGCAGAAGATGGTCTAAAATATTGTATTACTTTTGCTAGATGCTAAAATATTGTATCTCCTTGTATACTTTATTGAGTCGGTCATCTCTCCCAATTTCATCCTGCTCCATCCTCTTTTGTGCCCTTTGTTTGGTACATCACCATCTCCACTAGTGAGAAAAACATGAATTCCTTCAGTGATGTATGACGTGCCAATCAAGCAAATCACACTAAAGGATCGCACCCAAATCTCTTAACCTCCAACTCCGTGATGCCAATTAAGTAAATCACGCTAAAAAAATGCACCCAAAGTCTCTTATCCTCCAATGTCCGACTACTAAAAATTGCCCCCAAATCTCCTATATTTTGCAATGTTGCATGATTGCATCCTAATCTGGTAGTCCTTGCCAACCGCCATCCTTCATGCCGGTGTATGAAGGAGCTTTTTTGTGGAAATGAACGCAACAGCAACAATACTTTTTCTAGACTCTCGCAGGCAAAAAAAAAAAAAAAAAAAAGAGTGGTAGGCTATGCAGAAGGATTACAAATTCATCAAGTTGGAGGACTCAAAGTTCATACGAATGCACAAATATCCCAAGCATAAACTATTTACTCCCTTCATCAGAAATAAATGGCTTTGTCAAAATTGTATCTAATACACTAAAACGGGTCTAGATACATGTAAATTTAAATAAATTCATGTCACTTATTTTTGAACGGAGGGAGTACTAGAAAAGATGACGCGGTGGCACGCCGCTGCGTTAGACTTAAAGATTATTAGGGGTAAACCAACAAAAATAAATGGCGTAAATTACCAGTGGAAAATTAATTTCACAGCTGAAGATTTAGGTTAAAAAATGTAATAGTTCAGACACTACGTTTTAAGCAACAAACCGATATAATTCAATAGTGGACATGGCGTACTACAGTAGGGCCGCGCAGTCACACACAACATGCCAAGGTATTGCAAAAATGCAACTCTACATATATAAGGGTGTCCCGGGCTTATTCCAGACGTCCATTCGTGCAGACGTCCATTTGTGCTGTGAGATTCGTGCGCTTCTTCTTGCACATTGCTGAGAACACCCTAACGTAGCTCTATGGCGAGAAACTTCCATCGGGGTTAGCAACTTAAATTAAGAGATTATTGGGATTTTTGTGATTAGTAATAATTACAAGCATTTCCTATTAACACGTGTGATTAATGACAAATTCCGATAGTGAAAGGAAGCAAATAGATCGGGAACCAAATCAGAAGCATCGAGATCCATGAACTTTGAGCAAGAAATCCATGAGACCCATCCAAGAACAAATTGTACCAGAAGTTTCTCTTCCCATAAAAGAGAAGTAAAAATTTATGAAGACGTTGATGATAAGCACGGATCCCGTCGATCTAAAGGACGGAACCTCGGCATCGTCGTCCTTCCCGTCGATTTGAAGGAGACATGTGTGGTGTGGAGGACAGGGGGTGTAGGTCGTTTTGGATCTCGGCCGGTGTGATGGTGGGCTTTAGGCGGCAGCATGACCGGGGACGCAGGATCCGACACGGTAGGCTGCTAGTGGAGTGTTGCTGGAGGAGGAGGTGGATGAGGAGGGAGGCGGCGACAAAGCAGTTGAGGCGGGGAAGGTGGAATAGGAGAGATAGGTTACGAGGTGGAAAAAATGAAGTGGACTTGTCCACTTTCGTTTCCATAAGGGTGAGAAGATGCACACTGTCCACGATGTAGATGTAAATTTGCAAATCGAATCTTAAAGCAATTGGTACCTTAGGATAAGCCAGGGACACCCTCCTATGGGTAGAAAAACTGCGTTCAAGGTATTGGCAGGGCATGGTACCGACCAACCATCCCACCTACTTTTATAATTATAACTTTAGGTGCGAGCGGCATAGCCGACAGTCATGCGAACAAAATGTACACAAGTGAATATGTATGCCAATGAATACAATAGTATATTAGAGCCACACCGTTTAAAATAAATAAAAATATTGCAACAACATACGGCAAGATCCAAATATCCTAGATAGATATAATAGTTTAGGATACGTCAATCAACATAATATCAAACGGGAGGGGGGCAAGATTCGAGTACGGATAAGAAGCAAACTGTCATAAGATGCCCAGAAATAAGCACATCCCACCCATAGATCTCAAGTATCTCCATCCTCGGAATCTCTACGCATGAGGATCGTTGCTACCATCATCATTCTTCTCGATCCAGTAACCTTTCTGTAGATATACCTGTCTATCTAAATATATTTATCGTGTGAGACCCTAAGGAGCTCAGCAGGTCTTTATGCATCTAAAGGAAACAACTTGAGAGTGGCGCAATTACAGCAAAAAATAAAGCCTAACAGTTCTATAAAGATACGCTACAACATCCGTATAACCAAACATAGACGACGTTCATTAAATAAATAATAGTTAATTACCAACAAATATAATGACATAAACAAACATCGCTCGCCCTCCTTCCCGTTTATAAACGAGAAGGTGGAACAACATCCAATCCGCTGGCAGTTTTATTAATCATTCCATGAATATTGCACTATTTACTAGTTATGTTTAGTCAAATAAAGACAGTACTTTAGTTATAGTTGTCTATGATTGAAAAACTATGCTCCAAGTAGTCCATAACTGCGGACACGGATATCAGAAAGATTTACCCTGCAGAGGTGCACAAATAGTAACGCAAGCACAATCCACCTCGGAAAGAACCAAATAAAAAGCAACGAGTCGTCACGACAAAGCATTCGCAAGATTCAAAAATGATTTTAGGGGCCACCCCCTAAGCTCCCGCTATGAAGTCAGTTGGGCTCCAAGACGAATCAAGGGGTTTGCGACGAGGGCTGAGAAATACTGGGAACCAGAAAGTATGACCGGGCTTGTCCAAACAGCATAAACGTGGCGCAGGGTTCCAAAACAGTACAATAGTAAATGCTTTTCGAGCAACAATAGTAAATAAAATAGTAAAGCATGACATAAGTACAAGATAGTAATAACGGCCCAAACTAATTGTGGCTCCAAGAAATAATATATGAATCAAGCTAAGACTAAGGAGATTCATGGTCCCACATGCGGATAGTGCGATAGTCAAGGAACAAGAATCAAGTACTCGGGGTCCTGCGTGACACAAGTGAGCATTAAATAACCAAATAATAGCTATTGTCCATTAGTGCCTTTTTATTTAGTTATTTCATTACTATTTAATTCAGTTGTTTAGGTACCTCGTTGTTGAAAGACTCTCACAAACTCTATACATGCAGTTCTACGATTCACATGGCTCAAACAACTCCTGTAGTAATGGCTGATTGGATGTAGGAAATAAGCTTCGGTGGGGTTTAAAAGTAAAGGCTATTAAATACTTGAGATTGCAATTTAATTCAGAACGTGATTTATGATGCAAGAATAAGATCGATGCAATAGATACTATATGTAGTGCAAGCATGGGTAATTGCTTGCCTGGTAGCTCAGTTGTATAATAGGTGGGATCCGGATAGTACTCCTGAGTCTCTTGATAGTTCCCTTGCTCGGCATCTATCCGGATAAAAACAAAAAACACAAGTGCCATAATAAATAAAATGCGCAATCATATAAAACATATGTAACAAGCAAAACAAGGTATTTCATGATGTAATAATGCACAATTACATGGTATAACCTAGCATGGCAAGGGTGAGATGTGGGAACAAGAATTAAGCATTTTTAGTGTTTATTTAGTCACATTTTAGTTGCATAAACCTTGATGCCTCCTTTACATTTATATGATGCATGCTTCAATTCATATCATAAAATGCATAGTGAGAACGGTCTCTTCGCGGTAATCGGTTTAGACATATCATTTGTTGAATTCGGAGTTACAAAATTAAAGTTATGATTTAAACAAAATAAGGCATATTAATGGAATTTAATAATTCGAATTTTTTACATGCCCAAAATATATTTTAGATAGCATATTCATATTGGCATTTTTCTGATTCAAAAACATATATCATCTGTGAATTTTGAAAATGTGAATTTAAAACATTATTAAAATACTTTAATTCAAATTAGGGTCAAAGTCAAATGTTTGACTAGTTAGAGTTGACCCAGAAATTGTTTGAATACATATTTGAATTTACATTAAAAAAAGACATATTTCATATAAAGTTTGAATTCAAATTCAAAAGCATTTTAAAAGTTACAAATTAATTCAGATACATATCAAATTCTCGTTTTTATTTGAATTTAGAAATCACATAGAAATTTTGTTACCGGGTCAGAGTCGCCTGCGGGTCCACACATGCACACACAAGCAAGGAGGTGACGCGTGTGCGAGCTAGAGGACCCCGGGTTGAGTTTTAGGAAGACGGGGTACCTTTTTATAAAAGTGTCGATCGGGTCTAGGTGGTGCGGTCGACGAGTGGGCCTCAGTGTGGACCGTGGGTTGAAGAAACAAAAGAGATAGGGGGTTAAGGGTAAAAAGGACACACGAAACTGAAGGTGTGCACGCGATAGACAAAAATACAGACACGCTGGGGGCTTGATCTTGTGACATGGGGCACGGCCGACAATGCGGAACCACTGTGGTGTGCTGGGGGTTGATGCTGGGTTACAGTACAGCGCTAGATGTGTCCCCATGGCTCTGCAACGATAGCACAGACAAATGACACCATGGCCGGCATGAACTCGTCGACGGTGGTGTGGCCAGGGGTGCTCCTAGGGGATCGGTTAGGCAGGACGAAGCGGCGCAACCAGGCGAAGCGCGCCAAGAATGCAGCTAGGCACGGGACGCACCACAATGACGGCACGACGACGGGGTGGTGACGAGCAACGGTGCATGCAAGGTGCTCGACGAAAAGAACGACTGATCTAGGAAGCAAACCAACAAGAGAGGAAGTCTGTGAAGTAGGGATTCTCACCGCGGGCTCGCTGTTTGTGTCGGTCTGGCGAGAGGCGACGGCGATCTTGATGGTGGCTCGCTCACGGAAACAAGGGTTTGCTTCGGTTTTGCGTGGGTTCTGCTTGTGCTGGTGCTCCTCTCTGGCGTCTCCGTGTACATGTGCAACCTCCTGGTCCTGGCAACTTCCTCGATGACCTAGTGATCCTCTCCTCCTTATTTAAGCGCTGATTTGAGGTGGACACTGAGGTGGCCGGTTATGGTGGTGGGGAGCTAGCAGGGAGGGGATGGGGGAGAGAGAGGGGTGGTGCAGGGCAGATCCCAGAGGAGATCTAGATCGGGAAGAAAGGAGGGGTGGTGGTGATAAGGACAAGAGGAAGAGGGGAGATCGGGTTAGGTTTGTTGCATAAATCAACTAGGGTTGCTTTCTCTCTTCTATCCTATCTCTCGGGGTGGATGGTAGGGGCGACCAGGGTTAGTCTAGGGGGGACCTGATGTGGACATCCCTACTATTGATACAACCGTTGTACCTACAGCAACACACATACAAGGACCCATCACAAGATCTCGTGCCAAACAACTTAACTATCAGGTACTTTCGTTTCTTGGAACTATTCCTTACATACATGAGAATATGATGCTGCCTAAATCAGATATGTTTCTTACTCTTAGGAATGATGGACCAAGCATGGATGAGAGGGACAAGCATTGGAGCATGGCCATGCATGGTGATGGCAGCAAGCATGTGATGATCCAAGAGAAGGCCACGGATGAAGATTTCAGAACTTTGAGGCCACCATAATGAAGAAAGAAGGCTTGGACGAAATATTCAAGATCAATACTTTACGAATTCGTCCATAGCATAATATGGTGTCTGACACCTTTATTTTGGGCCAGCCCATGTAATTTTCGCCGGATTTTAATTAGCCACTTTTTAGAGTCCGTATTTGAGGAAAAGGACTTTTAGGGTTGGATTCGGTCACCACTTCCATGGCTGGCGAAACCCCACCTTTTCGCCTTAAATACGCCATAGCCGAACCTTTAGACTGGATTTTGTTTAGACATTAAGTTAGCCATAGTCGCAACTTCGCCAAGGCTCGGCGTCAGAGGCCTCTTGTACTTCACCTATTCGGGATCCCACCTCTTTCAATAAAGCTTTCCTCTTAATCCGCAATATCTTGATTGCAATATTGGTTCTTACTTGTTCTCGATTTCGGTAGGAATTAAGACCCTCATTGGTCGGTGATCGTGTTCACGCAGGATCGGTAACCTCCGGAGATTGGCCTAGCGATTGCATTGGCGCTCGTGCTTCGCCGCAGTAGTCGGATCGTCAAGCCCGAACTCCATCAAATCGATTATCGCCATCTCATCGAAAGATCGGACACCTTTGCCCTATCAAGTGGTATCGATTTCGGGTTGCTCGGTGAGATTTTCTTGTAGATTAGATCTGTTTTACCTATAACCCACGAAAAGCCAAAACACGTTAGAGTTTAGATCCATCCCATAACCAATCTACGCCTCGCATTATCTTTTCGCTTTTGCATTGTTGAATTTGTGTCTACATCGTCGCGTCGAGTTCTTTGGTCTTAGTGTCTCGTCCTTAGAGTTTCGAGTTCGATCATACTAGTCACCGCCACACTCACGATCACCGCCATATACCCTGCCACCATATTCCGCCATATACCGCCACCATAAAACCCTAATACTCGCCACCGCCTTCCTACCGCGACAGATCCGATCGGTTTTTACGTGGTACGAGTCCGAGTAGAGTTCTTTTCCTCGTTATTTCTTTTGACTTTCCTTCTTTGCTGTTCGTGTTCAGCTAAAGTCCGTGTCGAGCTAAGAGTCCGTCGTAAGTCCGAAGGAGAGCAAAAAAAAAAAAAAAAAAAAAAGTGTGAACCGCCTCAGAAAAAATTTTACGGCTATACTATTTTTCGACCCGGGATCACTTTTCTCCATCGGCCGTTATAGCGATAATTTTTGGCGCTGTAGCGCTTTCGAGCAAAATAAAAATTTGAAAAAATTTTGGGGCTAACCTCTTTTAGACCCGTAGATCGTTCTAGACACTCGCCATCATAGTGATTTTACGCATCTCGGATCGCTTTCCGTGGTGCTATATCATCATACGATGCTTGTTGTGTCGGCGTCGTGACATCGTTGGTGATCTAGGCTCGCGTCTCTAGTATGCGGTCTAGCCTAGGACCAGACGATGCGTCGTTGAGCATTCTTTCAACTTTTGCATTCTTGTTTTGATAATTCTTGACCCCTTTGCTAAGCCTTCCCGAGCTCCAGATACTCTCCACGTGCGGTGTTTTGACTCCTGGTAATCGCTTGGTTCAATCTGGACCCACCGATCCTCGTGGTTGCACATCGCCTTTTCTGCTGTTTGGTAAGAACTTGTAAGAGCTTCAGATATTGCTTGACGGATTACGCGTGACTTCCACCATATTTCTGTAGTATATACCTGTGCTTTTTAAGGACTAACCATGACAGATACTTCGCGGAACCCTGCCACCATGACGAACGAAGAACTACATGCCCACTTCTCCGCGCTCCTGGTCAGTCGCGCTGAAGACGTGGACACGCGCCTAGGGGAGTTTGACACCAAGCTCACCAACGCCGTGGACAAGATCGATGGACTCGAGAAATCCTTCAACGCCAAGCTTGACGTTCGGTTCAAGGAGCTTCTGAACCGATTGCCCGCACCCGCACCGGCACCCACACATGGTGCACGACGCATTCCGATCACGGCTCGGACTGCTGGTGCGGCTACCGCACCCGGCTCTGCTGCGACCGACGTTCCTCGGACTTCCGCCGTGGTCGCTGCGACATTGGGACGACGGGTACTACTACGACCCGGGACGACGATCTGTTTGACGAGGAGGTTGAACAACCTCCACAGTACCGCTGGTCGTCCCGACATTACTACCGCCAGCTACGCCGATGCGTCTTGATGATGATCATGTTGCAAAGCTTAAATTAAATATTCCATCTTTTGAGGGTAAATATAATCTGATGCATATCTTACATGGGAGATGGAAGTAGAACAACGTTTGCATGCTTAAAATATCCACGAGAATATGCGTGTTAGTCTGCTACATGTGAATTTACTAAATTTGCTTCCCTTTGGTGGTCCGAGTATTGTCGTTTAAATCCTACTACTATTCCTAGTACTTGACTGCTTTAAAACTGCTATGCGTGTTCGTTTTGTTCCTCCCACTTATCAACGTGATTTACTAAAGAATCGACACGCTTAGAGCAAGGGAAAAATTCGTAGAAGAGTATTATCGGGAATTGCAAACGGGATGGTTAGGTGTGGTCTTGTAGAATCTAATGAACAAATGCTTGCACGTTTCTTTGGTGGATTAAACAAGGACATTCAGCACATATTAGATTATAAGTAATATAATTCTATCACTCGTTTGTTTCATCTTGCTTGCAAAGCTGAACGTGAAGTGCTGGATCGCCAAACACCATGGAGGAGGACTAATAATTCTGCAAGTCACACATCCACTTGGACATCCCGACAATCAGCGCCTCCTCGTGATTCGCCTCCAGCTACTACCACATCCAAGGCCACCACAAGATTTCCATTTGCATTCCTCCACCATCATCCAATGCTCCTTTCGTAGTGCATCTTCTATGGCTTCCACGGGTAAGACTAAGGATATACAATGCCGCAAGTCTTTGGGGTTTTGGTCATATTGAGAGGCAGGCACAACACAACGTGTGATGATGGTGCGAGAAGATGGTGAATACGATTCGCGAGTGACTTGATGAAGATACACTAGCCCTTATTTACGCCGAGATGGAGACAATTACGATGATGATGAGCCGAGGTAATGGGAGCTGGCGATCAATACAAGAGTTTAATTACACAACGTGTGTTGAGTGTGCAATTGAGCAAATCGAGCAAGATCAACGCCACAACTGTTCCAAACACGGTGTTGTCAAGGAAAGAGCTATACGGATCATCATTGATGGAGGGAGTTGTAATAATCGGCCGGTGTTGACATGGTAGAGAAGCTTGCGCCAACAAGACAACGCCCACATTCATACTACATCCAATGGTTTGAGAGTTCTCAAGAAGATCAAGGTAACAAGAAGCATGCAGCGTGCATTTTACTATTGGTACATATTCGATTTTGTTGATTGTGATGTTGTACCTATGCAAGCTTGTTCTTTGTTACTTGGTAGACCATGGCAATTTGATAGAGAATCTGTTCATAATGGCAAAACTAACCACTATTCTCTTATGCATGATGGAAAGAAAATTGGTCTAAAACCTATGACTCCAACAGATTTTAAAAGATGATCTTGCTAGAGCTAGTAGAGCTAAAGCGAGGAGAAAAATAAAAGTGAGAATCAGTTGTTGCTGCAGATTTTATACCACCAAAGAACACTAAATGATTCTACACATGCTACTGAAATTCGTTTGAAGAGTCCATGTATGCTTGCAAATAAAATTGATATTCTTTGAACTAGATGTAAACAATACTCAATGTTATGCAATTGTCGCAAAGAGGTTTTGTTTTCATTTGAGGATATGCCTCCTTCTTTGCCACCATTGCTAACCTTTTGGGAATATGAGGGCGTATTTCCCGAGTTGCCACCAGACTACCTCCTATTAGAGGAATTGAGCATCAAATTGATCTAATTCCTGGTGCCACGTTGCCCAACCGCGCCATATAGAACCAATCCGGAGGAGACAAAGGAGATACAACGCCAAATTCAGAACTACTCGGCAGAGATCATATTCGTGAGTCCCTTAGCCCTTGTCTTTGTTCCTATTATTTTGGTGCCTAAGAAAGATGGTTCTTGGCGCATGTGTCTGATTGTAGAGCTATAAATAATATTACTATTCGATATCGTCATCCTATTCCACGTTTAGATGACATGCTTGATGAATTGAGTGGCTCTACCATGTTTTCTAAAGTTGATTTGCGTAGTGGTTACCACCAGATTCGTATGAAATTAGGAGATGAATGGAAAACAGCATTTAAAACTAAGTTCGGTTTATATGAGTGGTTAGTAATGCCGTTTGGTTTAACTAATGCACCTAGCACTTTCATGAGATTAATGAGCGAAGTTTTACGTGCTTTCATTGGACGTTTGTGGTAGTCTACTTTGATGATATTCTGATTTATAGCAAATCTTTAGAGGAACATTTGGACCATTTACGTCTGTTTTCAATGCTTTACGTGATGCACGTTTGTTTGGTAACCTTGAGAAGTGCACCTTTTGCACCAATCGAGTTGCGTTCTTGGCTATGTTGTTACATCACGAGGTATTGAAGTGGATCCACCAAGATTGAAGCTATTGAGAATTGGGTCAGCCCAAGACGGTCACACAAGTGAGGAGTTTTCTTGGCCTCACTGGTTTTATAGGCGCTTTGTCAAAGACTTTGGATCAATTGCCGCCTTGAATGAGCTTACCAAGAAGGATGTGCCCTTTGTTTGGGGCGATGCACAACAACAGGCCTTCATATTGAAAGATAAGCTAACACATGCTCCCTTACTCCAACTTCCCGATTTTACTAAGACTTTTGAGCTTGAATGTGATGCTAGTGGAATTGGTTTGGGAGGGTGTTATTACAAGAGGAAAACACATTGCATATTTTAGTGAGAAATTGAGTGGGGCTAGTCTGAACTATTCTACTTATGATAAAGAATTATATGCGTTGGTTCGACATTAGAAACTTGGCAACATTATCTATGGCCTAAGGAATTTGTTATTCATTCCGATCATGAATCTTTGAAGCATATTCGTAGTCAAGCTAAGTTGAATCGTCATGCAAAGTGGGTTGAATTTATTGAGTCTTTTCCTTATGTTATCAAACACAAAAGGGTAAAGATAATATTATTGTTGATGCTTTGTCACGCGTTATGCTTTGTTATCTCAACTTGACTTCAAAATATTTGGATTGGAAACTATTAAAGAACAATATGTGCATGATGCTGAATTTAAAGATGTGTTGCGAATTGTAGAGATGGTAGAACTTGGAACAAGTTCGTCTTCAATGATGGATTTGTGTTCGTGCTAACAAACTATGCATTCAGATAGCTCTGTTGTCTTTTGTTATTACGAGGCGCATGGAGGAGGATTGATGGGACACTTTGGTGTCAAGAAGGCGGAGGATGTTCTTGCACACTTCTTTTGGCCACGTGTCGTCGAGATGTTGAGAGATTTGTGGCACGTGCACTACTTGTCAAAAGCTAAGTCTCGCCTTAATCCACATGGTTTATATATGCCTCTTCTGTTCCTAGTGTTCCTTGGGAGGATATTTCTATGGACTTTGTTTTGGGATTGCCACGAACACGAAGGGAGGGATAGTATTTTTGTTGTTGTGGATCGGTTCTCTAAGATGGCACACTTTATTCCTTGTCATAAAGCGGATGATCTTGCGCATATTGCTGATTTGTTCTTTCGTGAAATTGTTCGTTTGCATGGTGTGCCAAATACTATTGTCTCGATCGTGATACTAAATTTCTTAGCCACTTTTGGAGATGTTTATGGGCTAAGTTGGGGACTAAATTGCTCTTTAGTACTACATGTCATCCCCAAACCGATGGTCAAACCGAAGTAGTAAATAGAACTTTGTCTACTATGTTACGGGCTGTTTAAAGAAGAACTTAAAATTGTGGGAAGAGTGTTTACCTCATATAGAATTTGCTTATAATCGTTCTTTGCATTCTACCACAAAGATGTGCCCATTTGAGATTGTGTATGGTTTTGTTCCTCGTGCACCTATTGATTTATTGCCTTTACCTTCTTGATTGCAACATAATTTGGATGCTACACAACGCTGAAATGATATTAAACTTGCATAAGACTACTAAAGATAACATTGAACACATGAATGCTAAGTATAAACTTCTTTGGGGATAAAGGGAGAAAGCATGTTGTGTTTGATGTTGGCGATCTTGTTTGGTTACATTTGCGTAAAGATCGCTTTTCTGATTTACATAAGTCTAAGTTAATGCCACGTCTTGCTGGTCCCTTTAAGGTGTTAGAGAAAATCAATGATAATGCATATAAACTTGAGTTGCCTGAGACTTTGGTACTGCAGTTAGTCCTACATTTAACATTGCGATTTGAAGCCTTACTTTGGTGAGGAAGATGAGATTGCGTCGAGGCGACTTCAATTCAAGAAGGGAGCATGATGTGGACATCCCTACTATTGATACAACCGTTGTACCTACAAGAACACACATACAAGGACCCATCACAAGATCTCGTGCCAAACAACTTAACTATCGTGTACTTTCGTTTCTTGGAACTATTCCTTACATACATGAGAATATGATCTTGCCTAAATCAGATATGTTTCTTACTCTTAGGAATGATGGACCAAGCATGGATGAGAGGGACAAGCATTGGAGCATGGCCATGCATGGTGATGGCGACAAGCATGTGATGATCCAAGAGAAGGCCACGGATGAAGATTTCAGAACTTTGAGGCCACCATAATGAAGAAAGAAGGCTTGGACGAAATATTCAAGATCAATACTTTAATTCGTCCATAGCATAATATGGTGTTGCGACACCTTTATTTTGGGCCAGGCCCATGTAATTTTCATGGATTTTAATTAGCCACTTTTTAGAGTCCGTATTTGAGGAAAAGGACTTTTAGGGTTGGATTCGGTCACCACTTCCATGGCTGGCGAAACCCCACCTTTTCGCCCTTAAATACGCCATAGCCGAACCTTTAGACTCGGATTTTGTTTAGACATTAAGTTAGCCATAGTTAACTTCGCCAAGGCTCGAGCGTCGCAGAGGCCTCTTGTACTTCGCACCTATTCAGGATCCCACCTCTTTCAATAAAGCTTTCCTCTTAATCCACAATATCTTGATTGCAATATTGGTTCTTACTTGTTCTCGATTTCAGGTAGGAATTAAGACCCTCGCTGGTCAGGCTGATCGTGTTCACGCAGGATCGGTAACCTCCAGGAGATTGGCCTAGCGATTGCATTGGCGCTCGTGCTCGCACGTGTAGTCGGATCGTCAAGCCCGAACTCCATCAAATCGATTATCGCCATCTCATCGAAAGATCGGACACCTTTGCCCTATCAGGACCTAGGGTGATCTTCTTGGGCAGCAAGACATGGGTACATGTTAGGTTAGAGGGGGTGCACATAGGCACATGGTCATGCTCGGTTAGAGATAGGGTAGCTAGCTAGGATAGGGTAGCTAGCTAGCTAGGAGGGCTCGGGTAGAGGGATCTAGGTTAGTTAGATGGATAGGTAGATTTAGATTGTTTGAAATTTTGAAACATTTAAATTATGCACAAAGTTATGAATCAATCAACACACCACATTCTCATGGTTTTAGAAACAAGATGAGAATAATGGATTGGGGAAGGGAAAAAGATCACTTGTTGCATGGAAGATGCCCATGTGGTTTAAATCCACCAAAATTTCAAATAACCTCCAACAAACTCACATGAATGAAACAAGAGAGAAAGAATGGTGAGGTTTCATGGGCCATGCATGAGCCATAAGTGCTAGTTGTGAAAACAAATAGAGGACAAGGTGGCTATATCTCCAATACATGCATTCAAATTTGAATTAAACCCAACACAAAACAACAAGCTTGCATATCATATGAATATAATTAGCATATGCACATATATGAAGCTAAATGACCATAAGAGTGTGTATTTTCCCACTAGATCAACTTGTAGCCAATTATAGCATCATACATAGGCCTATAGTAAATAACACCATATGGAAGCCTAATAGAAGCATTTCTACTCACATTACATGCAAAGGTGGCCATGTGACTCCACATAGTTAATATTGTGAAAACAACATAGATCATATATGGGAGCATGTAGAAATAGAAGTGGATCCATCTTAATACATATGAGCTAGACATAATACCCAAAAGAAATGCAATGCTCATATATAGTTTGGATGGTGGAATTATAGGGTGGTAACAAAGAAAGGTGGTGGATTTAGAATAGATTTGCCCCCAACTCGACTTGGGCATGAAGCAATATATCAAGAACCAACTACCATATAATAAGAGGCAAATACAATTAATAAGGACACAAATGTATATGAAAGAAGCACCAAATAAAAGGGTTTTATATGATGCTCAAATACACGGTAGCATGGTGACATGAGAATGATATAATGATGATGCAATAATTGACATGTAGGAAGTAGCATTTTATTAATATCCATGTAGCATTACAGTTGTTAGACAAATGTGATGCTACAACTCTCCCCCACTAAAAGGAATCTCGCCCCGAGATTCTAAGAAGTAGAAGAAAACGACTCCAAGAGGGTAGGATACTCGGAACGAAGGTCATCCTCGTGCTCCCAATTGGCTTCATCAACGGAATGGTGTGACCATTGCACCTTGTAGGATTTTATAGACTTGTTGCAAGTTTCTTTCTGTGACTTCAAGAATTTTGATAGGGTGTTCTTTGTAGGAGAGGTCTTCTTGGAGATCAACTAGCTCGTGATCCACGGTCCGGCCGCGATATTTGAAGCACTTCTTGAGTTGAGAGACATGGAAGACATCGTGCACCTTGATTTTTTCATAAAACTCAAGTGCATAAGCAACTTCTCCTCTTCTACCATGGATTTTGAAAGGACCGATGTATCTAGGCGAGAGCTTTCCTTTGATACCAAAATGATGAGTGCCTCTCATGGGAGTGACACGAAGGTATACATGATCACTAGGAACATACTCCATATTCACATGGTTCCTATCATAGTTGCTTTTCTGCCGACTCTGTGCAATTTTCAAGTTCTCAAGAATGATAAGAACCTTCTCTTCTGCTTGAGTGACAATGTCGGGGCCTAAGAAGTTCCTTTCACCTGGCTCTGACCAACCAATTGGAGTACGACACTTGCGACCATAGATGTCACATCCCAAGATTTTCCAAATCTTGTAATGTGAAAAATAAATGAATAAAATAAAACTTTGTTGATTTTCAGGGCCAGAAGAAACTTTTGAATTCAATTGGAACCTCAAACCAATTTGAATCAAATAAACCCTAAAGGGATTTATAAAGATAAACATTTATTAAAGGAAATTAAAATGTTTTAGAATTACTATTTTGGATCCTTTAATAAAAGATTTGGTTTTCAAAAGAAAAGGTGGATTTATAAATAAAGATTATTTTATAAAGTCAAATTAAACCTTGGCCAAGCTTTTGAAATAAAATATTTCTATTTGATAAAAATAGTAAAGGCTTAATTAAATAAATTAATAAGGATTTAATACCCAATTTTATTTAAGTAAAGACTTTTCCCATTTTAAATAAACACTAAAACTTATTTAATTATTTTAAATAAGTTTTCCAAGTATTTTATATTCTCAAATAAAACCTACTGAAGTGTTTTGGTTTTATTTTAGATTTTCAAAATAAATATTTCAATAAAACAAATCCTATTTGAATTAAAAGAATAAGGTCTATTCATTTAATTATTAATGGACCCTAAAATAAAATGTTATTTTATTTTAAACAAGTTTCCAAGTATTCTTTATTTCCAAATAAAACCTACTGATTTGGTTTTGAAAATATTTGGATTTCAAATGGAGATTCTATTAATTAAATCAAACCCTATTTTATTAAATAACTAATGAACCATTTTATTTAATTATTGAATGGATCCTAAAATGAATAAAAATATTATTTTATTTTGGGATTTGGCTTATGTTGATAAACAGAACCAAGTTCAAAATTGTGAAGTGTGGTGTTTGTTTGAATTGATTTGGTTGATTGAATCATTTGTTTGAATTTCAAATCAGTAAATTGAAAATAGAAAAGGAAAAAGTTTCAGACAGAAAAAAATAGAGCAACCCACCATCTGGCCCAGCTCCAGCCCAACAGCCCACCTAGCCCACCTGTTCCCACGCCCCCGAAACGTTTTCTTTACCGCAGAAGCTACCCGCTAAGTCACTGACTGGTGGACCTTATTCCCTCACTTCCTCTCTCGCAGACAGCCAGGACCCACCCTTCTCTGTTCATCGTCTTCAACGAGACCCCGCCGCCCTGCCGTTACAGTGAGATTACTCCGGCGTTGATTACGCATGAAGGAGGCTTTGATTTCTCGCAATGACCATGCCCCTTTAAACGCCTGTGACTCCTCTCCACTTCCCCTCTGTTTCCTTCCCCAAGTGCGCCTCCAGGCCGCCTCAGTTCCTCCCCGAGCGCCCCTGTCCCCGACGACTTCCTCCGACCGATTCTGGCAGCCCCTCGCCGCCCCTTGCCTCCTCGACCATGCTCACGTGATCCCCACCTCCTGGAGATCATCCCCGTAGCGCCAGCTCGCCCCCGAGCGCCCCAGAGTGTCGGCAATGTCTCCACCTGTACGCCACCGACAACCCCCGCAACTCCGGTGAGCTCTAGCACTCGACTCCGTGCGCTCCTTGATCAGTAAATCATGCCGTTTGATTAGTCTGTGTCTTCTGCATCTCCAGGTGCTCGTCAATCACTCGCGCGTGGCCTGCAACCTCGCCTCCGTCGACGACTGACCGCACCCGAGGCACGGCTCAACTCCGGTGAGCAATTCCCCAGGAACCCGTGCGCCCCTTGGCCAACAAAGACCACGAGGAGCATCAGCAGTGTGCTGCGAACTCGGTGAGCTCCCCCTCCCTCTTTCTCGCATCCTGCATCATCGGCAACCTCGCCGCCAGAGCGCCGCCGCCGCACAGCCGTCGTCAGCGCCGCTCATTTTAGGTTAAACACGCAGCAACCGTTAGATGCAAATCCGTTGGCTAGGATAGATTCATTAAAACGAAGGGGTACGTTTGATCTGAGCCGCACATGCCCCTTTTAATCCTGTGGTCTGTATCACTCGATCCAGACGAACCGGTACTGGCCAATCACGGCGCGACGCGTGGCCAGTGTTTGATTGAAACAGATTTAGAAACCAGATTTAAATGCCATTTTGAAACCCTTGTAACTTTGGATCCACACGTCCAAAAATTACAAATTTTATGTCGTTGGATTCAGGAGAGCAAGACCTAGCCAACTATGCCCTTGGTTTAGTAAATAGTATCTGTTAATTTACTTGTTTTTGCAGATTCATTTGTGTGCTTGTTTATATTAGAAAAATTGTTTAAAAATGATTTTAGGGTTAAAACTTTTGCAAAATGGTTTGTTGTGACCTTACTGACCCTAGGAACCAACCCATGGTTTGGAAAATGAATTTGGAAAAGTTTAGAATGGATTAATTAGTTTAGTCCATTTCTAGCCAAATAAAACTATTGTTTTGTTATGAAAATGGTTTTGAGTAAAAACTTTGGAGGAAATGTTTTGGACCAAACCTACTGACCAAAAACACCAAGTTTTAAGAAACAACAACTTAATTGGTGAAACCACTTAAGGTTGTGGTATTGAGAAAAATGTTTTTCACCACATAAAATGATGAAAGGATTTGAAAATGGTTTATGGATAAAACCCATTTACAAATGACTTTGCCATTTTGGTAAATGACCAATTTGGAACTTACAAAGTTTAGAAGCCTAGTGGAGACCATCCTTGCAATAGAACCAACCTTTGCATGCTTATGCATGACTTAGATTCCATTACTTTGTGTGTGAAAAATTGTTTGTTTGACTTTGGTTTGGAATGTGAATTGAATTTGTGTTTGCTTGATTGACTTGTAGTGAAGTGTGAGACTAGCAAGATCAAGGAGTGAACCACCATTCCCTACCAAAAAGGCAAGTGATGCTTCATGCTTTTGTCCCATTACTTTCACTATGCATTAGTGATTTTTCTCTAAGTAAAACTTGCATGGATTTTGCTAAGTATAGACCTTGCTGTAAGAAAACCTAGTAGATGAATCCTTAGTAGGATTTTCCTAAGTTAAGATTCCTACTCCTATCAAGCTTAGCCTAGCTAATAGAAAACATGGGTGGAAAATATGTTCACACTATGGAAAAATCTCTAAGTCTGAGGACTTATGTTTTTGTTTAATAAAACCACTAAGTCAATGAATCCCCTGGGTGGAATGGAAGGATTGGTTTATGTTGAGTGGTTACACAAGGCCATGGACTTGGCTTGTGTATCTCACTTGTGGTATGCCACCCAGGAACAAAGAGATTTGAGATGTCAAATGTTGAGAAGCTTCAAGTGCAACCACTTGGCAATATGGGCTCTGCCATGATCATATAGGTTGCAAGAACTTAGCCATATGGACAGTGGGTGGTAGTGTTTGATAGGTTGGAACGCGTCCATTTTGGTCTAAGGGAAGGCTTCTGAAAGATCTTGTCTTGGGAAACCAAGTCTTGTGGGGAAAGTGCACCACCTCTGCAGAGTGTAAAATCTAAGTACTTGGCCATGTCCCTGGTAAAGGACAATTTGAGCATCAAGACATGGAAGCAATCAAGAATCTCATCATTCAAATTTCAAAGATAAAACTTGTGGTTTGAACAAGGGTTGTTTGAAATCTTCAATCTTTGATTGAGAGATGCCTTGTAAAGGATCTTCAATCTTTGATTGAGAAAAATGATTTTATCAAAGCAAAAATTTAGTATTTTCAAATGTTAAGGAAAAATCTATTTTGAGCAATGCAAGCCTCAACTCCACTTAGCCAAATGCATATAGATGATAGACTTCACTATACTATTATAGTATCACTTGCCAATACAATTCAAATGTATTGACCCTTGTGGCTGTAACTTGTAATGTTGCAGGTTTGATTGATTTAGTGAAGATTGTTTGATTAGGATTACAAAGTCTACAACCAACATCTGCATGTGGCACTTTGAAGATGAAGGACCCCATGATTATAATTATTCCGCTGCAATGTAATGTAATAGCCAAAGGAGCTATGTATTGATGTAATAAAATTATGTTATTCCTGGTTATAAAGTCATATTATGACCTTTGTTTCTTGATATTACACCTATACTGTGGATGCTAGCTATTGATCCAGGAACTAGCATTGTAAACACAGGAGGAATCTACCTTATTAAAGGTTGGGACCTCTACAGATGGTATCAGAGCATTGTGTTGCCTGTAGGATTTGTAAACCCTAGGATTGGACAAAAACCCTTAGAAAAATAGGAGTTGTTTTGTTGCAAAAACTTATTTACAAAACACTTGTAAACTCTTTCCTCAACCATTTTGGTTTCAACTCTACATCTCTTCTACTTCAACTTGATGGATGAAAACCTACCCCATGGCCAAGGACTACACTATGTGCAAAGGACTTCTTCAACACTTTCAATTCTAATGACTTCAACTTCTTCAACTCTAATGACTTCAACATCTTCAGCATATTCCCCAAGGACTTCCAACTTGGAGACCACTAAGGAATACAAGTGAAACAAGGAAATCTTACTCAAGATTTAGAGACTGAGGGAATGCAAAAGTTAGAAGGAGCCCACATCACTAGAAGTTATTGTAACCAAGAGTTTTTCTCAAGGAAGCCATGATCTCATACAAGAAGAATCAACCAAGAAGGATGGAAAGATCACAAGTGAACCATGTAGATGGACCACCATTTATAGTTAAAGTAAAACACACCAACTTATGTGGTGTAACAAAAATATTTTGTTGCCTAAAAATATGCTTGAAAACTTGTTGTTTGAGTGGAATGTTTGTTTGTGATTGCTTGCACATTGCTTGTGTGAATTGTGATGTGTGTGATTAGAATTATTCCCTTAGAAATATTTTGCCTATTCTAATCCCAACTCAACCCAACCAAATGACTTCTCCAAGAAACTCCAACATCAAGGTTGATGACACCAACAACAACCAAGAGGACAACATGAGAGAACTTATAGTAACCCAAAACCAGTTGAGCCAAGAGACAACTCAGCTATTAGCCAACAACAATGGACTAGACCCAGCCATACAAAGGATTTTGAAACTTCAATCCCAATTGTTGCAAGGAATGGTTACTCAAATGATCAACATGGGAGAAAACTTTTCCCAAAGAGCTAATGACAACAAGGATGACAAAGAAGCTAATCTAGAAGGAATCCAAGCCAGCAATAGTTTTAGAGACAAGGATCATGCATCCAAGGAGCATGAAGATCAATGCCCCAAGAAGAGAGAAAGATCTCCTACCTATGAAGAATATGAACTAGAAGAACTCCTAGATTTGGAGAGACCCAAAAAGAAGAAGAAGAAATGCCCCAACACTAGCAAGAAGGATATTACACAAGTGCAATGTTTCAAATGCAAAGAGATGGGACACTATGCCAATGAGTGCCCAGAAAAGAAGAAGAACCAAGGAAACAAACAAGAGACAATAATAGCAAAGAAAAAGAAAGATATCAGCCAAGTGATATGTTTCAAATGCAAGGAACCAGGCCACTATGTAAACAATTGTCCAGAAAAGATGATGAACAAGTTGAACAAGCCTATGGAGAAACTCAACCTTGGCCCATGAGTCAAGTATGGAAATAAAGGACACTATGCAGGTGTTTGCCCAGAGAAGTTTCCCCAGGATCCCAAGAAGGCCAACATGTAGTTTAGTTGGAAAAATTTTAAGGGTGGTAGTACCCTAGTTGTTTTGAGCCTGCTTGTAACCCTAACCTTCCCAAATCTCGGGACGAGATTTATTTTAAGGGTGGTAGCCTGTCACATCCCAAGATTTTCCAAATCTTGTAATGTGAAAAATAAATGAATAAAATAAAACTTTGTTGATTTTCAGGGCCAGAAGAAACTTTTGAATTCAATTGGAACCTCAAACCAAATTGAATCAAATAAACCCTAAAGGGATTTATAAAGATAAACATTTATTAAAGGAAATTAAAATGTTTTAGAATTACTATTTTGGATCCTTTAATAAAAGATTTGGTTTTCAAAAGAAAAGGTGGATTTATAAATAAAGATTATTTTATAAAGTCAAATTAAACCTTGGCCAAGCTTTTGAAATAAAATATTTCTATTTGATAAAAATAGTAAAGGCTTAATTAAATAAATTAATAAGGATTTAATACCCAATTTTATTTAAGTAAAGACTTTTCCCATTTTAAAACTTATTTAATTATTTTAAATAAGTTTTCCAAGTATTTTATATTCTCAAATAAAACCTACTGAAGTGTTTTGGTTTTATTTTAGATTTTCAAAATAAAGATTTCAATAAAACAAATCCTATTTGAATTAAAAGAATAAGGTCTATTCATTTAATTATTAATGGACCCTAAAATAAAATGTTATTTTATTTTAAACAAGTTTCCAAGTATTCTTTATTTCCAAATAAAACCTACTGATTTGGTTTTGAAAATATTTGGATTTCAAATGGAGATTCTATTAATTAAATCAAACCCTATTTTATTAAATAACTAATGAACCATTTTATTTAATTATTGAATGGATCCTAAAATGAATAAAAATATTATTTTATTTTGGGATTTGGCTTATGTTGATAAACAGAACCAAGTTCAAAATTGTGAAGTGTGGTGTTTGTTTGAATTGATTTGGCTGATTGAATCATTTGTTTGAATTTCAAATCAGTAAATTGAAAATAGAAAAGGAAAAAGTTTCAGACAGAAAAAAATAGAGCAGCCCACCATCTGGCCCACCTCATTAGCCCACCTAGCCCACCTGCCCAAACGCTTTTCTTTACCGAAGCTACCCGCTAAGTCACCGATCGGTGGACCTTATTCCTCACTTCCTCTCGCATGACCAGGACCCACCCTTCTCTGTTCATCGTCTTCAACGAGACCCCGCCGCCCTGCCGTTACAGTGAGATTACTCCGGCGTTGATTACGCATGAAGGAGGCTTTGATTTCTCGCAATGACCATGCCCCTTTAAACGCTTGTGACTCCTCTCCACTTCCCCTCTGTTTCCTTCCCCAAGTGCGCCTCCAGGCCGCCTCAGTTCCTCCCCGAGCGCCCCTGTCCCCGACGACTTCCTCCGACCGATTCCGGCAGCCCCTCGCCGTGTTGGAGATATGCCCAAGAGGTAATAATAAAGTGGTTATTATCATATCTTCACACTTATGATAAATGTTTACATACCATGCTAAAATTGTATTAACCGGAAACATTAATACTTGTGTGATTTGTAAACTAAAATAAGAGTCCCTAGTAAAGCCTCTTGTTAAACTAGCTTGTTGGTTAATATATGATCATGGTTTCCTGATCATGAACATAGAGATGTTATTAACAACAGGATCATATCATTAGGAGAATGATGTGATGGACATACTCCTATAAATAAGCGTAGCATAAAGATCAAGTCATTTCAATAGTTCAATTGCTATATGCTTTCTGATACATAGTAACCTAATTCCTTCGACCATGAGATCATGCATATCACCTTTACCGGATGGATGCTTTTATGACATCAAACACCACACCGAATCGGGTGGTTATAAAGGTGGCATTGAGTGTTCGGAAAGTATTGGTTGAGACACATGGATCAAGAGTGGGATTTGTCCATCCACATGACGGATAGATATACTCAGGCCCTCTCGGTGGAATGTCATCCAATTAGCTTGCAAGCATGTGACTTGGTCACAAGGGATCACATATCACGGAACGAGAAAAGAGTACTTATCAAGATGAGGTTGAACTAGGTATGCGTAGATACCGACGATCATAACCTCGGATAAGTAACATATCGTGAGACAAAGGGAAATTGGTATCGTATGTAAGTGGTTCATTCGATCGCAAAGTAATCGTAGAAATATGTGGAGCCATATGAATTTCAGATTCCTCTATTGGTTATTGTTCGAGAAGTGTCTCGATCATGTCCGCATAATTCACGAACCGTAGGAGACACACTTAAGGATTCGACGTTGTTTGAGTAGTTATGGTATTATGAGAAAGAGACGAATGTTGTTGAGTCTTGGATGGGATCCGGATATCACGAGGTGATCCGGAATGGTCCGGAGAATAAGATTCATATAAGGAAAGTCCCGTTTGAGTTCGGGAATGATTCCGGTGTTTTCATCGGGAATGTTCTAGAAGGTTCGGATTGTCAAGACTCCGGGGGAGGGTACATGAATGTGTCATTACATATTGAAATGATTGCATCATGTACTAAGTGTTTGCTGTCCCAAATAAAGGATTAAATTGAATCCTAAAACAGAAAAGTCAAATGTCCAGTTTGAAAGTCAAACGACTAAAACAAGAAACTGTGGAAACAAGAAAGAGGAGTTGAAACCGACTTGAGGAGGAGTCTCCTCCCAAGCCAAGGCCACCAAGGCCGACTTGGGAGGGACTCCTCCCCGGCCGCCTCCCACCCATAAAAGGAGGGCAGGGCTCCCTCCTAGAACACACAAGTTCCTATCTTCTACCTCCGGTTTAGAGCCGTTTTGGTTTAGAGCTTCTAATTGCTTTAGCTGCGGTTTAGAGCCTTCTAATTGGTTTAGAGCCTTCTAATTGGTGTGTCTAATTACTAGACCACTAATAGCCTCTCTCATAAGCTCCACCCTACTGCACCGGCTTAAGGCGAAGCTGCTGGGATTTCCCTCTACTTAGGTACGCCAGTTGTCTTTCTTGGAATCGAGGAGAGTGCTACAACCTCCGCCTCACTTTGGAACAAGGGAGAGGAAGGTCTTCGTCGAAATCGAATGTGTGACCGATTGCGGGAGCGCTGCTTAACGTGGCGGAAGGATCGTCTACACGATCTTGAGATCGGAAGTGTACGACTACATCACCCACGAGAATCTGCTCTCGTTAACCGCTTTGGAATCTTCGAGGGTAAGTTATTCCATCGACTCGTTGCTACAATCTAGTAGATAGATCTTGGCTTGTTTGTTTGTATGCGATAGAAATTTTTTGTTTTCCATGCTACGAACCCCTTCACGCCGCCCCTTGCCTCCTCGACCATGCTCACATGATCGCCACCTCCTGGCGATCATCCCCGTAGCGCCAGCTCGCCCTTGAGCGCCCCAGAGTGTCGGCAACGTCTCCACCTGTACGCCACCGACAACCCCCGCAACTCCGGTGAGCTCTAGCACTCGACTCCGTGCGCGCCTTGATCAGTAAATCATGCCGTTTGATTAGTCTGTGTCTTCTGCATCTCCAGGTGCTCGCCAATCACTCGCGCGTGGCCTACAACCTCGACCCCGTCGATGACTGACCGCACCCGAGGCACGGCTCAACTCCGGTGAGCAATTCCCCAGGAACCCGTGCGCCCCTTGGCCAACAAAGACCACGAGGAGCATCAACAGTGTGCTGCGAACTCGGTGAGCTCCCCCTCCCTATTTCTCGCATCCTGCATCGTCGGCAACCTCGCCGCCAGAGCGCCGCTGCCGCACAGCCGCTGTCAGCGCCGCTCATTTTAAGTCAAACACGCAGCAACCGTTAGATGCAAATCCGTTGGTAGGATAGATTCATTAAAACGAAGGGGTACGTTTGATCTGAGCCGCACATGCCCCTTTTAATCCTGTGGTCTGTGTCACTCGATCCAGACGAACCGTTACTGGCCAATCACGGCGCGACGCGTGGCCAGTGTTTGATTGAAACAGATTTAGAAACCAGATTTAAATGCCATTTTGAAACCCTTGTAACTTTGGATCCACATGTCCAAAAATTACAAATTTTATATCGTTGGATTCAGGAGAGCAAGACCTAGCCAACTATGCCCTTGGTTTAGTAAATAGTATCTGTTAATTTACTTGTTTTTGCAGATTCATTTGTGTGCTTGTTTAGATTAGAAAAATTGTTTAAAAATGATTTTAGGGTTAAAACTTTTGCAAAATGGTTTGTTGTGACCTTACTGACCCTAGGAACCAACCCATGGTTTGGAAAATGAATTTGGAAAAGTTTAGAATGGATTAATTAGTTTAGTCCATTTCTAGCCAAATAAAACTATTGTTTTGTTATGAAAATGGTTTTGGACCAAACCTACTGACCAAAAACACCAAGTTTTAAGAAACAACAACTTAATTGGTGAAACCACTTAAGGTCGTGGTATTGAGAAAAATGTTTTTCACCACATAAAATGATGAAAGGATTTGAAAATGGTTTATGGATAAAACCCATTTACAAATGACTTTGCCATTTTGGTAAATGACCAATTTGGAACTTACAAAGTTTAGAAGCCTAGTGGAGACCATCCTTGCAATAGAACCAACCTTTGCATGCTTATGCATGACTTAGATTCCATTACTTTGTGTGTGAAAAATTGTTTGTTTGACTTTGGTTTGGAATGTGAATTGAATTTGTGTTTGCTTGATTGACTTGTAGTGAAGTGTGAGACTAGCAAGATCAAGGAGTGAACCACCATTCCCTACCAAAAAGGCAAGTGATGCTTCATGCTTTTGTCCCATTACTTTCACTATGCATTAGTGATTTTTCTCTAAGTAAAACTTGCATGGATTTTGCTAAGTATAGACCTTGCTGTAAGAAAACCTAGTAGATGAATCCTTAGTAGGATTTTCCTAAGTTAAGATTCCTACTACTATCAAGCTTATCCTAGCTAATAGAAAACATGGGTGGAAAATATGTTCACACTATGGAAAAATCTCTAAGTCTGAGGACTTATGTTTTTGTTTAATAAAACCACTAAGTCAATGAATCCCCTGGGTGGAATGGAAGGATTGGTTTATGTTGAGTGGTTACACAAGGCCATGGACTTGGCTTGTGTATCTCACTTGTGGTATGCCACCCAGGAACAAAGAGATTTGAGATGTCAAATGTTGAGAAGCTTCAAGTGCAACCACTTGGCAATATGGGCTCTGCCATGATCATATAGGTTGCAAGAACTTAGCCATATGGACAGTGGGTGGTAGTGTTTGATAGGTTGGAACGCGTCCATTTTGGTCTAAGGGAAGGCTTCTGAAAGATCTTGTCTTGGGAAACCAAGTCTTGTGGGGAAAGTGCACCACCTCTGCAGAGTGTAAAATCTAAGTACTTAGCCATGTCCCTGGTAAAGGACAATTTGAGCATCAAGACATGGAAGGAATCAAGAATATCATCATTCAAATTTCAAAGATAAAACTTGTGGTTTGAACAAGGGTTGTTTGAAATCTTCAATCTTTGATTGAGAGATGCCTTGTAAAGGATCTTCAATCTTTGATTGAGAAAAATGATTTTATCAAAGCAAAAACTTAGTATTTTCAAATGTTAAGGAAAAATCTATTTTGAGCAATGCAAGCCTCAACTCCACTTAGCCAAATGCATATAGATGATAGACTTCACTATACTATTATAGTATCACTTGCCAATACAATTCAAATGTATTGACCCTTGTGGCTGTAACTTGTAATGTTGCAGGTTTGATTGATTTAGTGAAGATTGTTTGATTAGGATTACAAAGTATACAACCAACATCTGCCTGTGGCACTTTGAAGATGAAGGACCCCATGGTTATAATTATTCCGCTGCAATGTAATGTAATAGCCAAAGGAGCTATGTATTGATGTAATAAAATTATGTTATTCCTGGTTATAAAGTCATATTATGACCTTTGTTTCTTGATATTACACCTATACTATGGATGCTAGCTATTGATCCAGGGACTAGCATTGTAAACACAGGAGGAATCTACCTTATTAAAGGTTGGGACCTCTACAATAGAGGACCTCAAAGGGTGCCATCTTGAAACTCTTCTGAAAGCTGTTGTTGTAGGAGAACTCAACATATGTAAGGCATTCCTCCCACTTCATGCCAAACGAGATCACACAAGCGCGAAGAATATCTTCGAGAATTTGATTGATCCTTTCCACCTGTCCTTGCGACCGAGGGTGATATGCTGTAACATCCCAGCATTAGAGCCTAGAAATAAGGTGAACCCAGATGTGTGCATTGCATTCATGCATAGAAAATCCGAATAATTTTCGCGCTTTGGAACAAAACCTGTTAAAATGATTGAAGCTTCTCTCAACTTGATGGAATTGAGGTAGATCATCAAGTTGACTGTGATAAGTTTCAATATGACTTTGCTAAAATCTTATTCTTGGGTAACCATAATTTGATCTAAGGGTAGATCAAATATAATAACAATTAAATTATAATGCATTGCTTAAATGACTAATATATGATCCTTAAGGGATCATATCATACTATTCATCACAACAACCCATGAATACCAAGTTAAGAATGTAATAATTTACCCTTGACTTATTTATTTATTATCCAATTATACCATGAGCATCATGGTAATACCTAACTTTAACTCTTTAGTGAGATTGGGAAGGGAAGAAACTAAGTCTAGATCATTCACCATATATCTTTCTTTCCATATCAATCCTTATCATCTCTATTGAGTTATATTCCAATATCTGTTGTTCATCAATGTTGAGAAATCAACTATTGATTCACCAGTTCTCACTCTATCAACTCTTGACCATAACATATCTTACACTTAAGTACCTATAAAGAAACAACTAAGATGAGGTAAATAGTAATGCTAGTTTTAGATATCATCTATAGAATGGGAGTGATTGAAGAAGAATAAAATCAATGTGATAATTGATGGAGTTAAACTCACTCCTAAAAATGATAGAAGAGTTATTGGGATATATAATTATAGGGTAGTAAAGAAGATTACAAGGATGAACCCTAAAGATAGTTACCAGTAGTAATTCTATTGGATCAAGGGGGCATAGTCCATGAATAACAGCCTTAATCCAATTAGAAATACTGAGAAGATAATTCTAATACCATTGTAAAGTTGTATTGATGAAGCCTTGATTAGCCAAATGAAACCCTAGTATAGGAAAGTTACTCTAGAGTAGTTATTACATGTCACATTAATCTAATGTGAGGTTGGAGTATGAGTTATTAGAGTAAAGTAAATGTAGGATAGTATGATTAAATTAAAGCTAGTATAACATGGAGTTTTGGAAGTAGTGTTATTCCACTTAAAGGATAGTAAGCTTTAGAGAAAGGTAGTTTGATGTATACATCCACTTAAGAAATATTAGTGGTGGATGATTATGGAAGAATAGGAATGGAGTTAGAAATAGCTACTTGTTGGATTGAAGGTTATCAGTAGAAGAGTAGTTGATATAACCAAGTCTGGATAGATGAAGATCATGAAATGCTTTAGTATCAAACTCATTGGATTCATCAATGAGTTTAGAAGAATAATAGGGGGATAATAATATTTTTGTGAAGTAAAGCTCATCATGTTAACCATGATGATGGATAGGAAGAAGTAGTATATCTAGGAAAGGAATTCCTTAATTAGAAGTCTAGAATTATGAATTATGGAAGATAGTAATTCTTGGTAAACATTAAACCCTAAATCTATGATCAAGCTTAATATCCATCTCATCTAGTGGATAAATCATATAATTTCCACAATGTTCTATAGGAATAGTTTATATAGCAAATCACTGAAGCACATCTCTGTCAATTCCAATTACCATAATTATATGTGCTTAGGAGTATTTTTATCAATTCTTTTCCATAAAACCTTTTAGATGTTACTTTCTATTTTAAAAGGTGATATCATTAAAGATCACAAACAGGAGACAATATGCCTTGTTGTTAAATCTTTACTCACATCAACAAAAGAATAGAAGTAAAATAAAAACCCTAAACCCTTGGGTAAACATTTACAATTAAAACCCTAAACTCTATGTTAATCTTAATAGAATATATACATTACCATTCTCTAAATTAATGGAAGTAATGTTAACCATATTAATTTAATTTTTATATTATGCATCAAATAAGGATATAAGATCATTATACAATAAATTCCATCTAAACTATGAGCTAACTAGAATTAAGCTTTATAAACAAATAAGGAAATATCATTTAATAAATCCATGGTTTAATATGGAAAGAAAGTTAGTAATAAAGGCTTTAATAAATATTCAATGGGATTTATATAAAGTACATAAAGAAATAATACCACTATATTACAAACCCACACACAAAAGTACCTTAATACATTTTATTATTTATGCAACCACTCAGCAAATCAATCCTATAATAAGAATTCAAATCAAATAAGTTAAATCAAATCTGAAATCAAAACAGGAAATAGAAAAAAGGAAATAGAAAGGAAAAAAGAATCTGGCCTGAGCAACAGGCCGGCCCAGCATTTCCTTCTTCCTATCTGTCGCCCACGTGCAGCCCACAAGGGCCCAATAGCCAGCCTAGCACGTCCTCTTCTGTGACTGACGAGTGGGATCAAAGAAGGACTGCGGGTTGAGCTAAAAGAATTGCTAGGGGGTGTTCCGCAAAAGTGACGTCGTCGTCATCCTCACGCACACAGGCAGCTCGCTGGAGGAGTTCGCCGCCGCCCGATGTCGTCGTCGTCATCAGCCATGCGTCAAGATGCTCGCCGTCATTCCAAAGGAGGATAAGAAGGCCACCGCGACATCCTGCCTATTCCCTCCTTATCCTCTCTGTTTCGAACGGGGCCGAAACCCTAGCTCACCGGAGCTCGCCACGCTGTCGAGCCGCACCTCCCCACTCTCGTCCAAGTAGCCATGGAGAATCCCCATGCTCCGTAGATCCTCTGGGTGAAATCTTGCATCAAAGGGAGCACTGAAGTGGAATTTTTTGCTGCCTCTTGGCGGTTCGGAATCCTCGTCGGAGAGCTCGTCTTCGACCGCACCAGTCCTCGTCGACACCACCACTGCAATCAGGGTGAGTTCATGAACCCTCCAGTATCCCTAAATCATCGTATATCGTTATAAAACACCGTCACACCTTTTGTCACCGTCGGAGCTTGTCGGAGCCGAGGCGCCGATGACCATTTCCGAGCGGCACCGCCACTTTAGGGTTCAGCGCGTTGCGCTGATTCGAACTAGGTTAGTTTCGTTTGCTGGGGAGCCATGGATCGTCATCGGCGACCACCCACTGATGGCGGCGGTTGTGTTGACGTCATAGCAACGTCATGCCAACGTCACCATCTGCCTAGTCAGCCTGTTTGACCTGGTTTTTGTCTCGCGTGGCAGTGACATGGCCTAGGGCCCATCTGTCATTGTCTAGGAGTAGCAATCAAGCCGGTAAAAATGCATTTATTAACTTGAGTGATAATGTGGCCACTGGCCCACTGGTCAGTGACTAGGGCTAGGTGTGGGTGCGGTGTTAAAATCCTAGTGTCTGTTTAGGAAATAACTCAAATATTGCAAATCCAAATTTAAATATTCAAGAAATAAAATAAAATCATTAAATCTTATTAAATCCGTAACTTTTGATTTATAATTCAGAAAAATATGTATAATATATGAAAATTTGTAGAAAAATAAAATCTATAACTTTAAACTATTATCAAACATTATTATGTTAACAATTAAAATAATTATTATTTAATAAATATTTTAAAATTAATAAAACTTTGATAATTCCTATTTTAATAATGGTAAATGTTAAAAATATAAATAAAATACCAAAAATCTTGGAAAATAAAAACAATACTTTAAAACTATAATCATGCAATATTATTTCACTTAAATAAGTATTTATTATTTATTAAGTATTTATAATGTAATAAATCTTATAAAAATCATATCTTATTATTTATAAACCATTCAATATTAAGTGTATATTATTATTCAAACGGAGTTATCAAATATTAAATTCTCAAGATTATTATTTTGACTTGATAAAATTCATTACCAATGTTCCAACCACAAGTTATAAACATACCAAAACACTACCGAGTCTATTAGTAGTTAAATAATATTATTCCTTTGTTTATAAAATCAAGAAACCACTACACCAAGTAAAAACAAAACCATTCTTAAGTAATCTTAAGGAAACATTACCAGGTATACAAGGTACAAATATCATAAGCACTACACTTCCAAATCATCTATGTTTTTAAGTTAACTTTAGTCTCAAAGCTTATAAGCATTATGTCTAATAAACTACATATGTTTTTATAGTTAACTTTGGTCCATTCCAATTAAAACATAAGTCATCTCAAGTCCAAACGAATCAATCACACACCAAAAGATATTGAACACATCCTATTAACAATAAAGATTGTTTAGACCTTAGAAAAGGAATCTTTTCTTCAAATGTTATTCTTTTTGCCACTTCAAACAACAACTCTTATATAAGCAATCTTGAGTAGCATTTCACATTTATGTGTGTCTCATTGTTTTATAATATTGTAATTACATGTTGTTTCACACACACTCACAAGCCTTAATAAGAAGCAAAAGTATGAAACTTATCTAAAAGGGACAACACATTCTAAAATAACCATTTCCGGTATCCAAACCCTAGAACAACATTATTCTCGGGATTCGCGTTTATAAAGTGCATCACATTACTTATGCATAAGAGCATATTGTTGGATATATGCCCTAGAGGCAATAATAAGAGTGGTTATTATTATATCTTTGTGTTTATGATAAATGTTTACATTCATGCTATAATAGTATTGACCGGAAACATTAATACTTGTGTGATTAGTAAACTAAATTAGAGTCCCTAGTAAAGCCCCTTTGTAATACTAGCTTGTTGGTTGATAGATGATCGTGGTTTCCCGATCATGAACATTGAGATGTTATTAACAACAAGATCATATCATTAGGAGAATGGTATGATGGACATACTCCTATATATAAGCGTAGCATTAAGATCAAGTCATTTCAATAGTTCATTTGCTATAAGCTTTCTGATACATAGTAACCTAATTCCTTCGACCATGAGATCATGCTAATCACCATCACCGGAAGGATGCTTTGATGACATCAAACACCACACCGAATCGGGTGGCTATAAAGGTGGCATTGAGTGTTCGGAAAGTATGTGTTGAGGCACATGGATCAAGAGTGGGATTTGTCCATCCATATGACGGATAGATATACTCTGGGCCCTCTCGGTGGAATGTCATCCAATTAGCTTGCAAGCATGTGACTGGCTCACAAGGGATCACATATCACGGGAACAAGAAAAGAGTACTTATCGGTAACGAGGTTGAACTAGGTATGCAGAGATACCGATGATCAAACCTCGGATAAGTAAACTATCGCGAGACAAAAGGAAATTGGTATCGTATGTAAGTGGTTCATTCGATCGCAAAGTAATCGTTGAAATATGTGGGAGTCATATGAATTTCCAAATTCCTCTATTTGTTACTGATCGGAGAAGTGTCACGGTCATGTCCGCATAATTCACGAACCGTAGGGAGACACACTTAAGGATTCGATGTTGTTTAGTAGATATGGAATGAAAGTAGGGATACTGAATGTTGTTCAGAGTCTCGGATGGGATCCAGGATATCACAAGGAGATCCGGAATGGTCCGGAGAATAAGATTCATATAAGGAAAGTCCGGAGAGGTTCTAGAAGGTTCACCGGACCGGAAGGGGAATGGTCCATGAATGTATCATGGGTAAGTGGAATGATTGGATCATATCCTAGGTCACTTGGTTTGGGCATTTGCAAGAGATAATTAAAGCTCTAAATTGAAAGTCAAACGGGAGGTTTGAAAAGTCAAACTAGAACAATGGTTTCCTAGTGGAAGAAGGAAAGAGTCCTTCCTTCAAACCAACTTGGGTTTGGGTTTGGATTCAAACCCTCCCCTCCCAAGGATGACCCTCCTCTCATAAATAGAGGGGGAGGGATGCCCCAAACAACACAAGAGCTATCCCTCCACACCCCGTGCGCCGCCGCCGCTGCCAGCCGCCGCCGCCGACACCTCCTCCTCATCCCGGACTTCTAAACCTAGATCGCCGGGAAACCCTAGATCCACCATAACTCGCACCGTCTTAGGCGAAGCCCTGCGAGATCTTCCCTCTACTTCCGACACCACGTCGCCGTGCTGTCGGAAATGCGAGGGGAGAACTACAACCTCCGCTACCTGCTGGAACAAGGGAGAGGAAGGTCTTCATCGAGTTCCGAACATGTGACCGACTGCGGAAGCGCTGCCGGAACGCAGCGCCGGAAGGATCGTCTACAGGATCTTGAGATCGGCAAGTGTACGACGACATCACCCACGAGAATCTGCTCTCGTTAACCGCTTTGGAATCTTCGAGGGTGAGTACTCTAATCGACTCGTTGCTACAATCTAGTAGATAGATCTTGGCTTGTTTTTTTGCATGCGGTAGAAATTTTTGTTTTCCATGCTACGAACCCCTACAGTGGTATTAGAGCCGTATCTATATGTAGATCTGTTGCACAAGTAGAACACAATGGTCATTGTGGGCGTTGATGCTTTTCTTGTCGATTACTTTCTTATGTACTTTGCATCTTGCGGGATGGTGGGATGAAGCGGCCCGGGCTAACCTTACATGACATCATTCATGAGACTTGCTCCACGCTTGACATGCAA
Source organism: Avena longiglumis (assembly GCA_030063025.1). NCBI lineage: Eukaryota > Viridiplantae > Streptophyta > Magnoliopsida > Poales > Poaceae > Avena > Avena longiglumis. The sequence continues at coordinate 315,187,269 of CP125977.1, forward strand.
CTTGTATTGCATAAGTGGCTTTGCGGGTGCCTGTTTCTCCCAACATAGTTAAGATTCAATTTACAACGGGTGATTGATAATACTAGTATCAACGTTGTGGTTCTTGTTCGTAAGTTAGAACGACACTTATTGAAAGCCCCAAACCACGTAAAACATGCAAAGAAAATTAGAGGCGTCTAACTTTGTCTTGCAGGAGTGTGATGTGATGTGATATGGCCATGATTGTGATTATATCTGATGTATGCAATGTTCCTTATTGTAAGTCGGCAACCGGCAGGAGCCATATGGTTGTTTTTTAATTCCGTTAAGACCTGCGTGTCTATTATTCAAAGTAGTTGTAATAGTTGATGCTAGTGGACGACAACCATGAAGCGGCACCATTGACCTTGACGCCATGCCGGTGATGATGGAGATCATGTTTGTGCTTGAAGATGGAGATCGGAAGAACAAGAAGAAAGGCCATATCATATCACATATTATGAATTGCATGTGATGTTAATCCTTTTATGCATCTTGTATTGCTTAGTTCGCGACGGTAGCATTATAAGATGATCCCCCAAGCACAAAAATTTCAAGTTATAAAGTGTTCATCCTTAGTAAGCATTGTTGCTAAAGCTCGTTGTTTCGAAGCACCACGTGATGATCGGGTGTGTTAGATTCTGCGAGTGTATACAACGTGAGCAAGCCAGATTTGCTCATGCAGAAGCTAAGGTTTGATCTTGACGAGCCTAGCATGTACAGACATGGTCTCGGAACATGGATCACCGAAAGGTAAAGCATGAGTCATATAGTAGATATGATGCAGCCCGACCTACGGTCGTTACCACATCATGGTCTCCAACTTACGCCAAGTCGTCATGGACTCCAAAGGTGAATCCATTCCTCTATGCGAGCCCACTTCCTACCATATTGAATGGTATGCTACTTCATACTCCGTCACATATGCATGATAGGTTCACACCGACAAGTACGGAGGCAAGGGAGGAAGCCCGGAACATCAAGCCCGACAAGATGGAGGCTTGGAAGAGGAGGCGGAAGAAGCCACGACTGAACCGCCGGAGTCTCCGGCCTGCACACCGGAGTCTCCGGACCGACCTCCGGACCGACCCCAGCATCCGACCCAGGGACATTCAGTACGCCACTCCGGAGACGACACCGGAGTCTCTGGCCTAGTCCGGAGTCTCCAGACCACATGATGGGCCTGCGCGCCGCCAGCTGGTCCTTCGTCCCATGTACCCCTCTATCTCGTCCAAACCCTAGTTTTATCCCCAAACTACCCCTGTTTATGTGACTGGCCTATAAATAGAGCACCCACCCCTTCATGTATCCCTTAGGCATAGATGATAGACTAAAGACAACCCCCATTGTGGAATCTCTAGTTTTGCCTCATCCCCTTTACCAAGGGGACCGACTATCGTCACCAACCTCGATTGGACTTTGCATCACGCATCCATCGTTGAACAAGGCCTTGGAGTTCGATGTCTCGTCTCCAAGTTGTCAAGACCCTCCCCAAGGTGTTCTTCCCTCTCCGATGTGGATTTGAGGGAGCACGTTGACCGATCTTTCCTTGCGAGGATTCTATCGGACCGGTGGCTGCCGTTCGGGAGCAATCGGCCTTGTATCGTGTGAGTTTTGCGTGTGTTCATCGTGTTCTTCGTGAGGTGTGTGTTCGCTTCCGCTACCTCCTCCCTTTCCCCTCGCTTTCCCATCGATTTGACCACGAGATCCGTGAAGATTGGGCCACCCAAGAGGTTAACCCCTCCATCATCTGGTATCAGCAGCTTTTGGTTGCCACGGATTTCTCATCGATTTGGTCTTTTCCCCATAAATTCGAAAATTCCACCAAAAACAGCCCCAATTCGTGTTTTGGATCGATATGTGATTTGAGTGAGTTTTGGTAGGTTTTGATCCGTGGATTACTTGCTAAACTAGTTGATCTACCTTCCCCTGCGTTCCCATGGCCTAATTCCTTGATTTCCCCCATCAATCTGAGGTTTTGCTTCGAGTTTTTCCGCCCAAATCGCGTCCTGTTCGAGTTCTGGACGTTCTGGAATCACCCGGACCGGAGTCTCCGGCCTAGACCGGAGTCTCCGCCCTTCGTGCAGACAGAAAAACTGCAACACGGTTTTGAGCATAACTTTTGCATTTCAACTCGGATTTTGGTGTTCTTTAGCTCGTTTCGAAGAGGATATGGAGCACTACATCATCATCCACGTTGTTCATGCAATCTACTACATCCAAATTCCGTGAGCAAGGCGGAATCCAAAAAGAAAGGGTGAAGATCGTCGACGAAAGGTATAAACATTCCGCGACTTTTCCCCACTTGCATTCCTTTGTGAACCCCACTATCTTTGCGAGAAACAAACACCTATTGAGACTAGTTCCTCTTATGATTGCTTAGGATATGCACATTTGATACCTTGTAGAATTCCGAGCAAACGTGTGAGCGCTATGATGGAGGGGTTAACCTCTTGTGTGCCCGATCTTCACGGATCTCGTGGTCAAATCGATGGGAAAGCGAGGGGAAAGGGAGAAGGTAGCGGAAGCGAACACACACCTCGCGAAGAACACGATGAACACACGCAAAACTCATACGATACAAGGCCGATTGCTCCCGAACGGCGGCCACCGGTCCGATAGAATCCTCGCAAGGAAAGATCGATCAACGTGCTCCCTTAAATCCACATCGGAGAGGGAAGAACACCTTGGGGAGGGTCTTGACAACTTGGAGACGAGACGTCAAACTCCAAGGCCTTGTTCAACGATGGATGCGTGATGCAAAGTCCAATCGAGGTTGGTGACGATAGTTGGTCCCCTTGGTAAAGGGGATGAGGCAAAACTAGAGATTCCACAATGGGGGTTGTCTTTAGTCTATCATCTATGCCTAAGGGATACATGAGGGGTGGGGGCTCTATTTATAGGCCAACCACTAAACAAGGGTAGTTTGGGGATAAAACTAGGGTTTGGACGAGCTAAAGCGGTACATGGGCCAAAGGCCCAACAGGTGCGCGTAGGCACATAGGACCGGTAGTACCGGACTTGGGTCCGGTAGTACCGGTCAACCGAGTACCGCTTAGGACCGGTAGTACCGGTCCTGAGCGTCACCGGAGCCGTCAGAAGTGGTAGTGCCGAGACTGTTAGTACCGGTTCAGGTCCGTAGTACCGCCAGACAGAGTATTTGGCTTCATATGCTGCGCTGGTGGTCAGAAAGGGCGAGTGCTGCTGGCGGTAGTACCGCTGTGTCCGTAGGTAATACCGGGCATGAGAGAACATTTGGCGATCTGTCTTCTTCCGCCTCCTCTTCCAAGCCTCCGTCTTGTCGGGCTTGATGCTTGAGATTCCTCCCTTGCCTCCGCATTTGTCAATGTGAACCTATCATGCATATGTGACGGAGTATGAAGTAGCATACCATTCAATAGGGTAGGAAGGGGCTCGCATAGAGGAATGGATTCACCTTGGAGTCCATGACGACTTGGCATAAGTTGGAGACCAAGATGTGGTAACGACCGTAGGTCGGCCATCATCTCCCCCTTCAAAAAGAGTCGTCCTCGACTCTACATGCTCATCACAAAGTAGAAGCGGTCGAGAGACCTTCTTGATCCTGGGGTTCACCATAAAGTCGTCCTCGGGAAGATTAACTTGACAACACTTCAATGTTCCTTCACCTTCTTTGAAGCCTACAAAGCTCACAACAAAAGCAAAGCAACACTCAAAGCGTAGCCAATTCACGGAGATTATAGCATGAGTCCTTAAGTAGAAGGAAGTCACCTTAGCTTGTAGAGATAGCTCGATGAAGGGTAGCCATAGGTAACTCTCTTCGGTTCTTCTTGTCAACATATAGTCCATAGAGGTTGACGTGTATGCATTTGTACCTTCATACAACAAAGACCAAGCAACATATGTTTGTGTGTGATAGAGGAGCATGTCATTTGTGGCATGTCCATTCTTGTTCACAACACGATTAACACAACTCAAGTATAGCAAACGGGATGCATATGCAAGGTCAATGTGCATGGAAATCGTTGGAACATCATCCAAATGTGGAAACTCAAAAACTCCATATAACATAGTAGTGGGGCACTCAACGCAATCGAATAGAAATTTGATCAACATATTTGATGCAAAGTTAGGAGAATTTGGCAAAAACACAAAAGGAAGAATATCCAAAACAACATCATTATGTGTGCCAACCAACCATTTGAAAGAGAAATTGTTCGACATGTTGGATGTCACACACAAATCATCGATAGCAAATATCATGGGAATATGAGTATCCCAAGCGGAAGCCAAAGTAACGTGTTTGCAAACAAACCAAATGAAAGAGCAAGTGGTCCTTATGTTTGTTGCAACAACAAGACGAGATTCTTGGAAGCTCTCATGACAATACATGCTCTTAATGGAATTGTGGTTGCACACAAAACATCGGAAAGATAAAATGTTTAACATGTTTGTTGCAACACACAAAGCATCATTATCTAAAAGCGAAGAAAAATGAATGTCACAAGGGAAGATAATACCATTAACATGCTTGCAAGCAAACCATAGGAAAGAACAATTTTTCAACATGAAAGATGCAAAGCATGCAAAAGGTATCAGAGCTGGGTTCGATCTTGAACTCATTTGTGGGATGCTCTCAAGAGCTCTTTTTGTCAACTCGTGCTCAACCGAGGTTGACATGATAGTGCGGGTACCTACACACATCATATGTAAAAGGAAGAACGTGTGTGCATGGTAGAGATACACATCATCCATCATGACGTATCTCTTCTTGTGCACATCACCATTTATGTCATTTAAGTATGAAATAGATGCATGGTGAGTATGCAAGTGGGGAACATGCTTATCATGGCAATCATCAAAATCTCCAAAAATTGAGAAAGCTATGGGGGCCATCTCATTATAACGCATATGATCAACATTGTTGCAAGCAAAACAAGTGAAATAGCAAGCATTCATCTTATCGCAAGCAACGGGAGAAATTGAATGACTAGCATGACAAGGAAAGTCCGAAGAAATTGGAGGATACACACAAGATGCATAGCATGGCATGTTTATGGTAATGATATTGCAATCAAACAATTCCACATGATCAATATTATGCAAAGGCAAAGCATCACATGGGAATGTGGATGAAGCATATGTAATGTCACAAGTATCATCCATAGCATGCATATCCTCACAATTCATCATGTCCACTAGTGGGATCATGGCATCATCAACACCCTTATTGTTACATTGGTCATACCTCTCATATGAAGTGGGTGTTGTGAAAGTAGTGGCCTTCTTGTTGACGACTTCGTCTTCTTGATGTATCCATGAAAGCATCATCTTCGTGCACCATGTATATCTTCTCCAATTGAGGCATCATTGCTTCATGGCTTGTCGCGTCTTCATCCATGGAACCTAGCACAACACAAGAGAACACACTAGAGGTAGAGGGTAAGTTGTTAGAAATCAAAATGGTCTCACTTGACCTATCAACTACCACTCTCAACTCACTAGGAGTATCGCTCATGCCCTCAAGTGGAAGCACTCAATCTCACATAAGGTGGAGTCACTCATGTCACTCTTGTTCTCACTCAAGTGGGCTAAGTGTCTCATACTCACATGGGATTGGTACCACATCATCACTCAAGCATATGGGGGTAGGCTCGGTTTCCTCAACTCCTTGCGCCTCCTTTGGTGAAGGGAAAATCCCATGCTCACCATTCTTTACCTTGTCGCCTCCAAGGTTGGATGTCATAAGATGGGCATCATTGCTCTCCTCCATGGTCGAAGGGAAAATTCCATGCTCGACCGTCTTGTGGCCATCTTGTAGTAGTGGTGGAGGTAGGCTCATGCTATCCAACTTGGCGAAGTAGAGGTCTTCATTTTCCTCGTTCATGAGGTCTTCGAATGCAAGCGTATTCGTTGAAGCTTGATGGCGTGGACGAAGGCTTGCTCTTGGTGCCATTTTGGTGGTGGCACTAGTAGTTAAAGGTGTCTTGTGACGGTGTCGACGGAGGTCATTGGCGTGACTTGCCGATGGTTGGTGTAGGTGGCGCACTTGGTCATCCACATGACGCTCGCGACGATGACCCTTGTCCTTGGCACTCTTCTTGGTGAGTTGTTGTAATGAGTGCAAAGCATCGTTAATCTTGGCGACCCTGCTCATTGTTTTGTCGAAGTCGTCGTCCATGTCCTTCTTGAAGTTGTGGAGGTCGCTCTCGAACTTGTCCATTTCATGGTGGACCTTGGCGCACTCGAGGTGTAGGTCTGGCCTTGTCCGGTGCGACTTGAGGAGCTTGTCGTTGTTGTTCTTGAAGTCGCCCATGCTTGGGGAGTCGTTGTTGTTGTAGCACTCCATGTCACCCAAGCATGTGGAGCCATTGTTGGTGTAGTGCTCCATCATGTTATCCATGCTTGTGGAGACATAGGCATGGTGGCTCATCGTGGATTCTTCATAGAAATCATCCTCGGTCCCGGAGTCCCTAGACATGCTTCACAAGACCAAGTGTTGTATATGGAAGTGGTAGAGGGAGTTAGGGATACAACGTCAAACCTTACTTTACCTTGGAAGATCGTATCGTACAAGTGGCCACACTTGAGAGCAATAAACCAAGCAAATTGAAGTTCACGCGGAACACCAAAACCAACTACGAACCAAAAACACACACACACACACACAAGGCCTATGGTGTATAGGTATGGAAAGTGGCATGTCAAGAACCAATGCAAAATCAAGATGTTGTAATGGCAAGTAAAGAACCACAATGATCACAAAGCAAACAAGTTAATCCACAAGATAGGAAATATGTACAAGGAAACACACACGGTGGGATAAATGGGACTTGTGCAACGGAGAAAGTGAGCTAAGAACCAAATGATTACCTAGCGAAGACTATAAGCTCGTGTCACACAAGTACAAGGAGAGACGCTAGTTCGATTGCACAAAATTGGTGGGCTACAAGATATATGCACAATAAGTACCACCTATATGATGTTCATCGAGCTTGCGCTTCCTATTCTATAAGGCACATGTATATTTATTTCTTTTTATCTTTTCCTTTTTCTATTTTTTTCTTTTTCTTTCTATTTTTGTTTTTCTTTTTCGCTTGCCTCTTCCTTGTGCCAACAACTATACAAGATAACTATATGAGATAGCGCTCACAATGTTTGCTCGGAATCTACAAGGTATCAAATATGCATAGCCCAAGCAATCATAAGAGGAACTAGTCTCAATAGGTGTTTGTTGCTCGCAAAGATAGTGGGGTTCACAAAGGAATGCAAGTGGGGAGAAGTCGCGGAATGTTTATACCTTTCGTCGACGATCTTCACCCTTTATTGTTGGATTCCGCCTTGATCACGGACTTTGGATGGAGTAGATAGCATGAACAACATGGATGATGATGTAGAGCTCCTTCTCCTCTTCGAAACGAGCTAAAGAACACCAAAATCCGAGTTCGAATGCAAAAGTTATGCTCAAAACGGTGAGAGGCTGAAATCTGGAACCTGCTGTTTTCTTTCTATACTGAGCGGTAGTACCGGGTTTTGGAGAGGTAGTACTGGTTGGCGGTAGTACCGGATTTTGTGAGCGGCAGTACCGCTGGATACAGAGAAGCCCAGATGTGACGCGTTTTCGCGATTTTGGGGCGATTTGGGCGGAAAATCTTCAAGAAAAACACCAAATCGACGGGGGAAATCAAGGAATTAGGCTATGGGAACGCAAAGGAAGGTAGATCAACAAGTTTAGCAAGAAATCCACGGATCAAAACCTACCAAAAAGCACTCAAATCACAGATCGATCCAAAACACGAATTGGGGCTATTTTTGGTGGAATTTTCGAATTTATGGGGAAAAGACCAAATCGATGAGAAATCCGTGGCAACCAAAAGCTGCTATGGAGGGGTTAACCTCTTGGGTGCCCGATCTTCACGGATCTCGTGGTCAAATCGATGGGAAAGCGAGGGGAAAGGGAGAAGGTAGCGGAAGCGAACACACACCTCGCGAAGAACACGATGAACACACGCAAAACTCACACGATACAAGGCCGATTGCTCCCGAACGGCGGCCACCGGTCCGATAGAATCCTCGCAAGGAAAGATCGGTCAACATGCTCCCTCAAATCCACATCGGAGAGGGAAGAACACCTTGGGGAGGGTCTTGACAACTTGGAGACGAGTCGTCGAACTCCAAGGCCTTGTTCAACGATGGATGCGTGATGCAAAGTCCAATCGAGGTTGGTGACGATATTCGGTCCCCTTGGTAAAGGGGATGAGGCAAAACTAGAGATTCCACAATGGGGGTTGTCTTTAGTCTATCATCTATGCCTAAGGGATACATGAGGGGTGGGGGCTCTATTTATAGGCCAACCACTAAACAAGGGTAGTTTGGGGATAAAACTAGGGTTTGACGAGCTAGTAAAGGGTACATGGCCCAACAGGCCCAGAGAGTGAGCACAGACCGTAGTAAGGACTTGGGTCCGTAGTACCGGTCAACACCAGTAGTACCGCTCTAGGACCGGTAGTACCGCTATGTCCCGGAGCGTCACCGAGCCGTCTCAGAAGTGCGGTGCAGAGATCGTTAGTACTGCCTGTGTCCAGAGTACCACGAGATGAGAGTATTTGGCGCTGCTGCTGGTGGTCAGCAGGGGCGGTAGTGCCGGGCGGTAATCTGCCGCTGTGTCCGGTAGTACCGTTGGCGACAGAGAACATTTGGCGATCTGTCTTCTTCCGCCTCCTCTTCCAAGCCTCCGTCTTGTCGGGCTTGATGCTTCGGGATTCCTCCCTTGCCTCCGTACTTGTCAATGTGAACCTATCATGCATATGTGACGGAGTATGAAGTAGCATACCATTCAATAGGGTAGGAAGGGGGCTCGCATAGAGGAATGGATTCACCTTTGGAGTCCATGACGACTTGGCATAAGTTGGAGACCAAGATGTGGTAACGACCGTAGGTCGGGCTACATCAGCTCCCCCCTTCAAAAAGAGTCGTCCTCGACTCTACATGCTCATCACAAAGTAGAAGCGGTCGAGAGACCTTCTTGATCCTGGGGTTCACCATAAAGTCGTCCTCGGGAAGATTAACTTGACAACACTTCAATGTTCCTTCACCTTCTTTGAAGCCTACAAAGCTCACAACAAAAGCAAAGCAACACTCAAAGCGTAGCCAATTCACGGAGATTATAGCATGAGTCCTTAAGTAGAAGGAAGTCACCTTAGCTTGTAGAGATAGCTCGATGAAGGGTAGCCATAGGTAACTCTCTTCGGTTCTTCTTGTCAACATATAGTCCATAGAGGTTGACGTGTATGCATTTGTACCTTCATACAACAAAGACCAAGCAACATATGTTTGTGTGTGATAGAGGAGCATGTCATTTGTGGCATGTCCATTCTTGTTCACAACACGATTAACACAACTCAAGTATAGCAAACGGGATGCATATGCAAGGTCAATGTGCATGGAAATCGTTGGAACATCATCCAAATGTGGAAACTCAAAAACTCCATATAACATAGTAGTGGGGCACTCAACGCAATCGAATAGAAATTTGATCAACATATTTGATGCAAAGTTAGGAGAATTTGGCAAAAACACAAAAGGAAGAATATCCAAAACAACATCATTATGTGTGCCAACCAACCATTTGAAAGAGAAATTGTTCGACATGTTGGATGTCACACACAAATCATCGATAGCAAATATCATGGGAATATGAGTATCCCAAGCGGAAGCCAAAGTAACGTGTTTGCAAACAAACCAAATGAAAGAGCAAGTGGTCCTTATGTTTGTTGCAACAACAAGACGAAATTCTTGGAAGCTCTCATGACAATACATGCTCTTAATGGAATTGTGGTTGCACACAAAACATCGGAAAGATAAAATGTTTAACATGTTTGTTGCAACACACAAAGCATCATTATCTAAAAGCGAAGAAAAATGAATGTCACAAGGGAAGATAATACCATTAACATGCTTGCAAGCAAACCATAGGAAAGAACAATTTTTCAACATGAAAGATGCAAAGCATGCAAAAGGTATCAGAGCTGGGTTCGATCTTGAACTCATTTGTGGGATGCTCTCAAGAGCTCTTTTTGTCAACTCGTGCTCAACCGAGGTTGACATGATAGTGCGGGTACCTACACACATCATATGTAAAAGGAAGAACGTGTGTGCATGGTAGAGATACACATCATCCATCATGACGTATCTCTTCTTGTGCACATCACCATTTATGTCATTTAAGTATGAAATAGATGCATGGTGAGTATGCAAGTGGGGAACATGCTTATCATGGCAATCATCAAAATCTCCAAAAATTGAGAAAGCTATGGGGGCCATCTCATTATAACGCATATGATCAACATTGTTGCAAGCAAAACAAGTGAAATAGCAAGCATTCATCTTATCGCAAGCAACGGGAGAAATTGAATGACTAGCATGACAAGGAAAGTCCGAAGAAATTGGAGGATACACACAAGATGCATAGCATGGCATGTTTATGGTAATGATATTGCAATCAAACAATTCCACATGATCAATATTATGCAAAGGCAAAGCATCACATGGGAATGTGGATGAAGCATATGTAATGTCACAAGTATCATCCATAGCATGCATATCCTCACAATTCATCATGTCCACTAGTGGGATCATGGCATCATCAACACCCTTATTGTTACATTGGTCATACCTCTCATATGAAGTGGGTGTTGTGAAAGTAGTGGCCTTCTTGTTGACGACTTCGTCTTCTTGATGTATCCATGGCGTAGCATCATCTTCGTGCACCATGTATATCTTCTCCAATTGAGGCATCATTGCTTCATGGCTTGTCGCGTCTTCATCCATGGAACCTAGCACAACACAAGAGAACACACTAGAGGTAGAGGGTAAGTTGTTAGAAATCAAAATGGTCTCACTTGACCTATCAACTACCACTCTCAACTCACTAGGAGTATCGCTCATGCCCTCCAAGTGGAAGCACTCAATCTCACATAAGGTGGAGTCACTCATGTCACTCTTGTTCTCACTCAAGTGGGCTAAGTGTCTCTCATACTCACATGGGATTGGTACCACATCATCACTCAAGCATATGGGGGTAGGCTCGGTTTCCTCAACTCCTTGCGCCTCCTTTGGTGAAGGGAAAATCCCATGCTCACCATTCTTTACCTTGTCGCCTCCAAGGTTGGATGTCATAAGATGGGCATCATTGCTCTCCTCCATGGTCGAAGGGAAAATTCCATGCTCGACCGTCTTGTGGCCATCTTGTAGTAGTGGTGGAGGTAGGCTCATGCTATCCAACTTGGCGAAGTAGAGGTCTTCATTTTCCTCGTTCATGAGGTCTTCGAATGCAAGCGTATTCATTGAAGCTTGATGGCGTGGACGAAGGCTTGCTCTTGGTTCCATTTTGGTGGTGGCACTAGTAGTTAAAGGTGTCTTGTGACGGTGTCGACGGAGGTCATTGGCGTGACTTGCCAATGGTTGGTGTAGGTGGCGCACTTGGTCATCCACATGACGCTCGCGACGATGACCCTTGTCCTTGGCACTCTTCTTGGTGAGTTGTTGTAATGAGTGCAAAGCATCGTTAATCTTGGCGACCCTGCTCATTGTTTTGTCGAAGTCGTCGTCCATGTCCTTCTTGAAGTTGTGGAGGTCGCTCTCGAACTTGTCCATTTCATGGTGGACCTTGGCGCACTCGAGGTGTAGGCTCCGTCTTGTCCGGTGCGACTTGAGGAGCTTGTCGTTGTTGTTCTTGAAGTCGCCCATGCTTGGGGAGTCGTTGTTGTTGTAGCACTCCATGTCACCCAAGCATGTGGAGCCATTGTTGGTGTAGTGCTCCATCATGTTATCCATGCTTGTGGAGACATAGGCATGGTGGCTCATCGTGGATTCTTCATAGAAATCATCCTCGGTCCCGGAGTCCCTAGACATGCTTCACAAGACCAAGTGTTGTATATGGAAGTGGTAGAGGGAGTTAGGGATACAACGTCAAACCTTACTTTACCTTGGAAGATCGTATCGTACAAGTGGCCACACTTGAGAGCAATAAACCAAGCAAATTGAAGTTCACGCGGAACACCAAAACCAACTACGAACCAAAAACACACACACACACACACAAGGCCTATGGTGTATAGGTATGGAAAGTGGCATGTCAAGAACCATTCCAAAATCAAGATGTTGTAATGGCAAGTAAAGAACCACAATGATCACAAAGCAAACAAGTTAATCCACAAGATAGGAAATATGTACAAGGAAACACACACGGTGGGATAAATGGGACTTGTGCAACGGAGAAAGTGAGCTAAGAACCAAATGATTACCTAGCGAAGACTATAAGCTCGTGTCACACAAGTACAAGGAGAGACGCTAGTTCGATTGCACAAAATTGGTGGGCTACAAGATATATGCACAATAAGTACCACCTATATGATGTTCATCGAGCTTGCGCTTCCTATTCTATAAGGCACATGTATATTTATTTCTTTTTATCTTTTCCTTTTTCTATTTTTTTCTTTTTCTTTCTATTTTGTTTTCTTTTCGCTTGCCTCTTCCTTGTGCCAACAACTATACAAGATAACTATATGAGATAAGCTCACAATGTTTGCTCGAATCTACAAGGTATCAAATATGCATAGCCCAAGCAATCATAAGAGGAACTAGTCTCAATAGGTGTTTGTTGCTCGCAAAGATAGTGGGGTTCACAAAGGAATGCAAGTGGGAGAAGTCATGAATGTTTATACCTTTCGATTTATCTTCACCTTTATTGTTGGATTCCGCCTTGATCACGGACTTTGGATGGAGTAGATAGCATGAACAACGTGGATGACGATGTAGAGCTCCTTCTCCTCTTCGAACCGAGCTAAAGAACACCAAAATCCGAGTTCCAATGCAAAAGGTATGCTCAAACGTGAGAGGTGAAATCTGAACCTCATTTCTTTTCTATACCTTGAAGTAGTACCGGGTTTTGGAGAGGTAGTACTGGTTGGCGGTAGTACCGGATTTTGTGAGCGGCAGTACAGCTGGAGACAGAGAAAACACGGGCTTCTCCACGCCATCAAGCTTCAATGCCTACGCTTGACTTCCAAGACCTCGCGAACGAGGAAAATGTAGACCACTACTTTGCCAAGTTGGATAGCATGAGCCTACCTCCACCACTACTACGAGATATCCACAAAAAGGTCGAGCATGGGATTTTCCCTTTGACCATGGAGGAGAGCGATGATGCCCATCTTATGGCATCTAACCTTGAAGGCGACAAGGTAAAGAATGGTGAGCATGGTATTTTCCCTTCACCAAAGGAGGCACATGGAGTTGAGGAAACCGAGCCTATCCCCATATGCTTGAGTGATGACGTGGTACCAATCCCAAGTGAGTGTGAGAGCCACTTAGCCCACTTGAGTGAGAACAAGAGTGAGATGAGTGACTCCACCTTATGTGAGATTGAGTGCTTCCACTTGGAGGGCATGAGTGATACACCTAGTGAGTTGAGAGTGGTAGTTGATAGATCAAGTGAGACCATTTCGATTTCTAACAACTTATCCTCTACCTCTAGTGTGTTCTCTTGTGTTGTGCTAGGTTCCATGGTTGATGACGCGCCAAGCCATGAAGCAATGATGCCTCAATTGGAGAAGATGTACATGGTGCACGAAGATGAAGCTATGCCATGGCTACATCAAGAAGACGAAGTCGTCCACAAGGAGGCCACTACTTCCACAACACCCACTTCATATGAGAGGTATGACCAATGTAACAATAAGGGTGTTGATGATGCCATGATCCCACTAGTGGACATGATGAATTGTGAGGATATGCATGTTATGGATGATACTTGTGACATTACTTATGCTTCATCCATATTCCAATGTGATGCTTTGCCTTTGCATAATATTGATCATGTGGAATTGTTTGATTGCGATATCATTGCCATAAACATGCCATGCTATGCATCTTGTGTGTATCCTCCAATTGCTTCGGACTTGTCTTGTCATGTTAGTCATTCAATTTCTCCCGTTGCTTGCGATAAGATGAATGCTTGCTATTTCACTTGTTTTGCTTGCAACAATATTGATCATACGCGTTATAATGAGATGGCCCCCATAGCTTTCTCAATTTTTGGAGATTTTGATGATTGCCATGATAAGCATGTTCCCCACTTGCATACTCACCATGCATCTATTTCATACTTGATTGACATTAATGGTGATGTGCACAAGAAGAGATACGTCATGATGGATGATGTGTATCTCTACCATGCACACACATTCTTCCTTTTGTGTATGATGTGCGTAGGTACCCGCACTATCATGTCAACCTCGGTTGAGAACGAGTTGACAAAAAGAGCTCTTGAGAGAATCCCACAAGTGAGTTCAAGATCGAACCCAGCTCTGATACCTTTTGCATGATTTGCATCTTTCATGTTGACAAATTGCTCTTTCCTATGGTTTGCTTGCAAGCATGTTAATGGTATTATCTCCCCTTGTTGCATTCATGTTTCTTCGCTTTTAGATAATGACGTTTTGTGTGTTGTAACAAAATTGTTGAACAATTTCTCTCTCCGATGTTTTGTGTGCAACCAGAATTCCTTTAAGAGCATGTATTTTCATGAGAGCTTCCAAGAATCTCGTCTTGTTGTTGCAACAAACATAAGGACCACTTGCTCTTTCATTTGGTTTGTTTGCAAACATGTCGTTTTTGTTTCCACTTGGGATACTCATATTCCCCTAATACTTGATGTTGATGATATGTGTATGGCATCCAACATATTGAACAATTTCTCTTTCCAATGATGTTGCTTTGGATATTTTTCCTCATGTGTTTTTGCCGAATTCTCCTATTCTTGCATCAAAGATGTTGATTGAAATTTTAATCCAATGCTTTGAGTGCCCCACTACTACGTTATATGGAGTTTTTGAGTTCCCACATTTGGAGGATGTTCGAACGATTTCCATGCACTTTGACCTTGCATATGCATTCCATTTGCTATCCTTGTATTGTGCTAATAGTGTTGTGAACAAGAATGGACATGCCACATTTGACATGCTCCTCTATCACGCACGAAAATATTTTGCTTGGTCTTTGTTGTGTGTAGGTACAAATGCATACACGTCAACCTCTACCAACCACGTGTTGACAAGAAGAACCGAAGAGAGTTACCTATGTCTACCCTTCATTGAGCTATCTCTACAAGATAAGGTGACTTCCTTCTACTTGAGGACTCATGCAATAATCTTCATGAATTGTCTACGCTTTGAGTGTTGCTTCGCTTTTGTTGTGAGCTTTGTAGGCTTCAAGGAAGGTGAAGGAACATTGAAGTGTTGTCAAGTCAATCTTCCCGAGGACGACTATATGGTGAACCCCAGGATCAAGGATGTCCTTCGACCTCTTCTACTTCGTGATGAACATGGAGAGTCGAGGACGACTCTTTTTGAAGGGGGAGATGATGCAGCCCAACCTACGGTCGTTACACATCATGGTCTCCAACTTACGCCAAGTCGTCATGGACTCCAAAGGTTAATCTGTTCCTCTATGCGAGCCCACTTCCTACCCTATTGAATGGTATGCTACTTCATACTCCATCACATATGCATGATAGGTTCACACCGACAAGTACGGAGGCAAGGGAGGAAGCCTGCAGCTGATGCTACCGATGAGGTAAAGGATGTTTTCCTCGCTCGGAAGAATCAGTACTCCACAGTTCAGTGTGGTATCTTGTATGGTTTGGAATCGGAGCTTCAGAAAAGGTTTGAGAACCATGACCAAGATGATATTGTACGTGAAATCAAAATGATATTTGAGGCTCACGCGGCAGTTGAGAGTTATGAGGCTTCTGAAAAGTTCTTTAACTACAAGATGGAAGAGGGCAGCTCCGTCAGTGAGCACGTGCTTAAGATGTCTGGGCACGCAAGCAAGCTTCAAAGCTTGGGTATAGTGATTCCTAATGCTTTGGGGATTCACCGTGTCCTCCAATCACTACCACCAAGTTACAAGAACTTTGTGATGAACTACAATATGCAAAACATGGACAAGTCGTTGCCTGAACTCTTCTCCATTTTAAATCCTGCGGAAGTGGAGATCAAGAAAGAGCACCAAGTGTTTTTGGTCAATAAGACCACCAAATAAGAAGCAAGGCAAGTCTAAGAAAAAGGGAAACTTCAAGAAGGGCGGTAAGAAAGTTACCACGCCGGCGAAGAAGACCAAGGCTGGGCCTAATGCTGACACTGAGTGCTTTTACTGCAAGGGAGAAGGTCACTGGAAGCGAAATTGCCCTAAGTACTTGGCAGATTTGAAGAACGACAACATCAAGAAGAAAGGTATATCTGATATACATGTTATTGATGTGTATCTCACTAGTACTCATTGTAGTGCATGGGTATTTGATACTGGTTCAGTTGCTCACATTTGTAACTCGAAACAGGTGCTGCAGAATAGATGGAAACTAGCGAAGAACGAGGTGACGATGCATGTTGGAAATGGATCAAAGGTTGATGTGATCGCGGTCGGCACGCTACCTCTTCATCTACCATCGGGATTAGTTTTATACTTAAATAATTGTTATTTGGTGCCTGCGTTGAGCATGAACATTATATACAGATCTTGTTTATTGCGAGACGGTTACTTGTTTAAGTCCGAGAATAATGATTGTTCAATTTATATGAGTAATATGTTTTATGCACATGCACCTTTGATAGATGGTCTATTCCTATTGAATCTTGATTGTATAAATACGCACATTAATAACATTGAAGCTAAGCGTTTGAAACCAAGCGATAACTCGACCTATATGTGGCACTATCGTCTTGGTCATATTGGAGTGAAGCGTATGAAGAAACTCCATTCCGATGGACTTCTTGAATCACTTGAAAGATGCGAAGCATGTCTGATGGGTAAAATGACTAAGACTCCATTTTCTGGTATGATGGAGCGAGCTACGGACTTATTGGAAATCATACATACCGATGTGTGTGGCCCAATGAGTGTAGCATCGCACGGTGGTTATCGTTATGTTCTTATCTTCACGGATGACTTGAGTAGATATGGGTATATCTATTTCATGAAACATAAGTCCGAAACTTTCGAGGAGTTTAAGGAATTTCAAAGTGAGGTAGAGAATCAACGTAACAAGAAGATTAAATTTCTATGATCTGATCGTGGAGGTGAATATCTAAGTTACAAGTTTGGCGAGCATTTGAAGAAATGCGGAGTACTTTCACAATTGACACCGCCGGGAACACAACAACGTAATGGTGTGTCCGAAGTCGTAATCGAACTCTCTTAGATATGGTTCGTTCTATGATGTCACTTACAGATTTACCTCTATCTTTTTGGGGTTATGCATTAGAAACAGCCGCATTCACTTTAAATAGGGCACCATCTAAATCCGTTGAAACGACACCGTATGAATTATGGTTTGGGAAGAAACCTAAATTGTCGTTCCTTCAAGTTTGGGGTTGTGAAGCTTATGTAAAGAAGTTACAGCCCGACAAGATTGAACCCAAAGAGAAAAAATGCATCTTCATATGATACCCGAAGGAAACTATTGGGTATACCTTCTATCATAGGTCCGAGGGCAAAATCTTCGTTGCCAAGAATGGATCCTTTCTAGAGAAGGAGTTTCTCTCGAAAGAAGTGACTGGAAGGAAGGTAGAACTCGACGAGGTTGTTGAACCTTCTCTCGAACTTGCGAGTAGCGCAACACTAGAAGTAGTTCCTGTGGCGCCTACACCAATAAGAGAGGAAGCTAATGATGTTGATCATGAAACTTCGGTTGAAGTTACTACGGAACCTCGCAGGTCAACGAGAACTCGTACCACTCCAGATTGGTATGATCCCGTTATGAGTGTCATGTTGGTGGACAACACTGATGACCCTGCGACATATGAGGAAGCGATGATGAGCCCAGATTCCAATAAATGGCAAGAATCCATGAAATCCGAGATTGGATCCATGTACGAAAACCAAATATGGACTTTGGTGGACTTACCGGATGGCTGGAAGGCTGTCGAGGAAAAATGGATTTTCAAGAAAAAAACAAATGCTGATGGTAATGTTACTGTTTATAAAGCTCGACTTGTCGCAAAAGGGTTTCGACAAATTCAAGGAGTTGACTACGATGAGACTTTCTTACCGGTAGCAAATTTAAAGTCTGTGAGGATTTTGTTAGCAATCGCTGCATATTATGATTATGAGATATGGCAGATGGATGTCAAAACAACATTCCTCAATGGAGACATTGATGAAGAGTTATGTATGATGCAACCCAAAGGTTTTGTCGATCCTAAAGGTGCTAACAAGGCATGCAAACTTCAACGGTCCATTTATGGATTGAAGCAAGCATCCCGAAGTTGGAATCAACATTTTGATAAGGTAATCAAAAGCTTTGGTTTTATACAAACTTATGGAGAAGCTTGTATTTACAAGAAAGTGAGTGGGAGCCCTGTAGCATTCTTAATACTATATGTAGATGACATATTGTTGATTGGGAATGATGTAGACCTTCTTAATAGTGTCAAGGATTATTTGAATAATAGTTTTTCAATGAAAGATCTTGGCAAAGCAGCTTACATATTAGGCATAAAGATTTATAGAGATAGATCGAGACGCCTAATATCGTTGTCACAGAGTATATATTTGGACAAAGTTCTAAAGAGGTTTGGAATGAAAAATACCAAGAAAGGGTTCTTGCCCATGTTTCCCAATACGACCTTGAGTAAAACTCAAAGTCCTACAACGACAGAAGATAGAGAAAGGATGAGTAAGACTCCCTATGCCTCAGCCATATGATCTCTTATGTATGCCATGCTGTGTACTAGACCCGACATTGCATATGCTGTTAGTTTGACTAGCAGATATCAAAGTGATCCAGGGGTGGATCATTGGACAGCGGTCAAAAACATCCTTAAGTACTTGAGAAGAACTAAGGATATGGTTCTTTCTTATGGAGGTGATGAATAGCTCGTTGTTAATGGTTACACCGATGCTAGTTGGAACACCGATCCGGATGATTCTAAATCTCAATCTGGATACGTATTTACTTTGAATGGTGCAACAGTGAGCCGGAGGAGTGCAAAGCAAAGCGTTGTGGCGAGATCTTCAACTGAATCGAAATACATTGCTGCTTCGAAGGCTTCACAAGAGGCGATATGGATGAAGGAGTTCATTACAAAGCTCGGTGTGGTTCCAAGTGCGCTGGACCCAATGTCTATCTACTGTGATAACATGGGCGCCATAGCCAATGCGCAAGAACCAAGGTCACACAAGAAGCTGAAGCACATCAAGCTACATTTTCACGCTATTCGAGAGCATGTCCAAGATGGTGACATAAAGATTTGCAAAGTACACACAGATCTGAATGTGGCGTATCCATTGACTAAACCTCTCCCGAGGGAAAAACATGACCAACACCAAACTGCCATGGGTGTTCGGTATATTACCATGTAATCTAGATTAATTAACTCTAGCGCAAGTGGGAGACTGTTGGAGATATGCCCTACAGGCAATAATAAAAGTGGTTATTATTATATCTTTGTGTTTATTATAAATGTTTACATTCATGCTATAATAGTATTGACCGGAAACATTAATACTTGTGTGATTTGTAAACTAAATTAGAGTCCCTAGTAAAGCCTCTTTGTAATACTAGCTTGTTGGTTGATAGATGATCGTGGTTTCCCGATCATGAACATTTAGATGTTATTAACAACAAGATCATATCATTAGGAGAATGGTATAATGGACATACTCCTATATATAAGCGTAGCATTAAGATCAAGTTATTTCAATAGTTCATTTGCTATAAGTTTTCTGATACATAGTAACCTAATTCCTTCGACCATGAGATCATGCTAATCACCATCAAGGAAAGGATGCTTTGATGACATCAAACACCACACCGTAACTAGGTGGCTATAAAGGTGGCATTGAGTGTTCGGAAAGTATGTGTTGAGGCACATGGATCAAGAGTGGGATTTGTCCATCCATATGAAGGATAGATATACTCTGGGCCCTCTCGGTGGAATGTCATCCAATTAGCTTGCAAGCATGTGACTGGTTCACAAGGGATCACATATCATGGGAACAAGAAAAGAGTACTTATCGGTAACGAGGTTGAACTAGGTATGCAGAGATACCGATGATCAAACCTCGGATAAGTAAACTATCGCGAGACAAAAAGAAATTGTTATCGTATGTAAGTGGTTCATTCGGTCGCAAAGTAATCGTTGAAATATGTGGGAGTCATATGAATTTCCAGATTCCTCTATTCGTTACTGATCGGAGAAGTGTCTCGGTCATGTCCGCATAATTCACGAACCGTAGGGAGACACACTTAGGGATTCAATGTTGTTTAGTAGAGATGGAATGAAACTAGGGATACTGAATGTTGTTCGGAGTCTCGGATGGGATTCGGGATATCACGAGGAGATCTGGAATGGTCCAGAGAATAAGATTCATATAAGGAAAGTCCGATTCCAGAGTCCGGGAATGATTTCGATGTTTTCATCGGAGAGGTTCTAGAAGGTTCTAGAAGGTTCACCGGACCGGAAGGGGAATGGTCCATGAATGTGTCATGGGTAAGTGGAATGATTGGATCATATCCTAGGTCACTTGGTTTGGTTATTTGCAAGAAAAAATTAAAGCTCTAAATTGAAAGTCAAACGGGAGGTTTGAAAAGTCAAACTGGAACAATGGTTTCCTAGTGGAAGAAGGAAAGAGTCCTTCCTTCAATCCAACTTGGGTTTGGATTCAAACCCTCCCCTCCCAAGGCTGCCCCCTCTCATAAATAGAGGGAGAGGGCTTCCCCAAACAACACAAGAGCTAGCCCTCCCCACTCCGTGTGCCGTCGCCTAGCCGCCGCCACCGCACGCCGCCGCCAGCCGCCGCCTAGTGCCGCCGTGCCACCGCCGCCACATCGCCGTCGCCCTAGACACCGCCGACACCTCCTCCTCATCCCAGCCTTCTAAACCTAGATCTCCGGGAAACCCTAGATCCACCATAGCTCGCACCGGCTTAGGCGAAGACCTACAAGATCTTCCCTCTACTTCCAACACCACGCCGTCATGCTGCCGGAAACGCGAGGGGAGAACTACAACCTCCGCTGCCTGATGGAACAAGGGAGAGGAAGGTCTTCATCGAGTACTGAACGTGTGACCGACTGTGGAAGCGCTGCCGGAACGCAGCACCGGAAGGATCGTCTACGCGATCTTGAGATTGGCAAGTGTACGACTACATCACCCAGGAGAATCTGCTCTAGTTAACCGCTTTGGAATCTTCGAGGGTGAGTACTCTAATCGACTCGTTGCTACAATCTAGTAGATAGATCTTGGCTTGTTTGTTTGCATGTGGTAGATTTTTTTTGTTTTCCATGCTACGAACCCCTACACATATTGCTTCTTTAAACATTAGTCCTTACCGGACCAATGATGCTGATTTCAGATTTTGGATCTTTTATATTGTCTCGAAGACTGTGAGTGCATAATCTTGCAATCACAAAAGGCAAGTTCACACTTGCTCATGTCCTTTGATTATTTTCTGTAAAGTATTTTGCAAATCCAGTGTTGTCATCACCTGCATTTGAAAAAGGTCAGAAAACACTATTTTCATAATAAGATGATTATAGGTTATTTACCATGAGGCATAAATAACCTACTATGAAAGTTCCGGTGGTAAAGGAACATTGCATCTAGGACTTAACAACCAATGTCGCCAGTGATTCTAGCGCCGTATATTCGACGTTAACCATGAGATTTGGAATGGGACGGAGAAGTCAGCTGTATCCTTTTCCTCTTGTATGGAGGCAAAACGACCTTAACGTGACGTTGTGATTCCTTGTGCAGATCCAACATATGGGTGGGCACCCTTACGCCCCACACTTTTGGTGTGTAGATTATCTATGAATGGTGTTTAGGGACATAGTCCATGTAAATGGTACTATTCCGGGCATCACTAGGTCATAGAGTCTTCGGGAACTCATCAGGGTTTTAGCCTGCCCGAAAGGGGCTTAACGAAGGTGAGCCAGCCCGAAGGATCGTGCAGACATATGAGGTCCGGAGAGGGCAGTGATTGGCTTGGATCATCTACTGGGCCCCACAACATGGAATTGTGGACGGGTAAGCTGCCCGATTATGCAACAAGGAGTTGATCTCTCATGGGTAAAGTAACGCACCTCTGTAGAGTGTAAGAACTGTAACTTGTTACTCCCTGTTCCGGGAAGGAGCTGTGAACACGGCGGGAAAGGAACTCCATGAAAGTTCTGGTAAACCCGTGAAGGTTGTCGGACATAGCTTTTCAGAATAAAAGCAACCTTTGAAGAAATGTTTACAGAAACTTGCATTGCCTACGACCTAAGGTCTATGGCTGTAGTTATAGTGCATCAAACACTCCTTTTCTAGTGAACTTGCTGAGTACGCTCGTACTCAAAGTATCTTATTAACCCTTGCTAGATTTTGAAGGCATTAAGACGATGTCTACACCAAGTTATGCTCCAGGAAGCATCATCCAAAGCTAAAGCTCTTCAACAAAGACAAGGAAGTCAACAAATACCTCAACTCAAGTGAAGACGAAGTTACTGATTAGATAGGAATATACTCTATAACCAAAGAACCTATTTCTGTAGTGCATTGCAATAGCAGCAATGTCAACCCTTTAGTTAAGATACTATTCTTAGTAGCATATTAGTTTTTGAGTTGTTTATATTTTGATTCTTCTGTATAAGAAGTTTCTTTCTGTCTCTTTAACCGAGAGTGTTCTCTGGATCTTGTGTAAAGAGTTGAGTTGTAACCTTTAGCCATGTATTGGACCCGCTGTGTTTCTGTTGTACCACTCTGAGGGATGTAATACTAGTGAACGGTGTTTCATTGGTGTTATGTCAACGACTATAGTGTACTACATCATGCAGTGGTATGCTGGGTCATCGCATATGTTGTGCTGAAATTCAGCTTTGTTCCCAAGCCTTTGTGGAAACTTTCCCAGAACTTGGAGGTAAAGATACTCCCACGATCCGAGCTAATTTCGAGGGGAACCCAATACAGAGAGACAATTCTATTTACATAGAGTTCGACCAGTTGACTTGCAGAGATTGTTTCCTTGACTGGAAAGAAGTGAGCCACTTTAGAAAGCCTATCGATGATAATAAAGATTGCATTGTTGCCTTTCTGAGACCTTGGAAAGCCAGTTATGAAGTCCGTCTATACTTTCTCCCATTTCCATTTTGGAGGCTTCAAAGGCTGAAGAAGACCAGATGGTTTTTGATGAACGACTTTCACTCCGCGGTAGACGTCGCACTCAGAGACATACCTGGCATAGTCCTGTTTCAATCCAGGCCACCAATACTGTGTTTTTAGATCCATGTACATCTTCATGCCGCGAGGGTGGATAGACATGATAGAATCATGAGCTTCTTTAAGAACCTCTTCTCTTAAGCTTAAAAGTTCTGGAACAACCATTTTGTGATCATAGAAAAGAGTTCCTTAATCATTGAGGTAGTATGACTCATACTTCGGATTCTAAGATTTTATTGCATACTCTCTAAAGTGCTATTCGTGTGGCATCCCGCAAAACCACTACTAGAAAATCGCGTTGATTTTGTGCATTGCATCATCATGACCGCATGCTCATGTCATCATGCCACATTGCATTTGAGCATCGTCATCATCTTGCATTTGCTTGCATAAAACTATTTTTGAAAAGCCTGGATTTGTTTTCCAAACGCCCCATCTTAATTCAAACGCAAAACCCGGGTCTCCGGATTATTTTGTTTTGGCTGCTATCGGTTTGCAAACGACCCGTTTAAAACAAATAAAATGTTTAATTATTTTTAGTGAGGCGATCGAGGTGCGACCGAAGCGACCACCCCTGTGAATTATAATCGGTCCAACCTAAATCCTAAAGCTACCGGATAACCTACCCACACACCCCTCCACCTCACCCCAACCAATAGCCTCTCCACCTCATCTCCCTCTCTCCCTTACCCAATACGGTCGCCACCTAGGCTAAGCCCACCCAACTCTCTCTCTCTCTCCCACCAAAGACACCACCCCACTCCGGCCCACACACACACACACGCCGCCACCCCCCTGTCCCGTGGACCCCGCGCCTGGGACCCACCCGGTCCCGCGTCCCTGCCCATCCCTTCCTCCCCGAGGCCGCCGCTCTCCTCCACCTCCTCCACCCTCTGCCCTTCCCCGCTGCCCCACCGCCGCCCTCGACTCCGCCCTCCCTGGCCTTGCCTCAGACCTGCCTGTGCCTTCTCCCTCTCCCATCGTCCTCCTCTGCCGCCTTCCCCCTCTGCAGCACCACTCGCCTCACCTCACGCCGCATGAAGCTTCCACCCTCCAGCGCCTGCTCCTCCTCCTCTCTCCCTTGTGCAGCACCCGCCTCCTCCTCGCTCCGCCGCCCGCCACGGCCACGCCTTCCCGACCCCGAGCACGCCACCACCCCACCTTGGCCTTGCCGCGCCGCGTGTCCCGTCTCGCCGACCCGACCCAGCGCCACCGTCGCCTCTCCGCCTCCAACCTCCTCCAGCGGCCTTGACGCCGGGCGACCTCCTCCACGCCCACTCCCTCGGTCCACCGCCTCCTCCTCTCCCGGCCCGCCTCCGAGACCTCCCTTGCCCGTTCCGAGCCTCCCTGCCTCGTCCCGACCAGCGGCTGCCGTTCACTGCCACCTCTCCTCCCGACCCTCTTCCGTAGCGGCCCGAGCGACGTGCCCCCCTCGTCTCTCTCTCTGGCCATGGTCGCCTCGACCCCGTCGGCCTGCCTCGCCCGGTTCCTTCCGTCCGGCTGGGCCGTCTCGCGTCGGCCGCACTGGGAGCCCCTAGCAGCGTGCGTCTCATCCTCCCATGAGCACCTTCCCGCGTCGAGCTGCAGTCATGGACGTCTCCGGCCAGGCACCTTCCCGTCACCAACCGTCCTTGTCCTGTGTGTGAGGGTCCGATCCGCTCAAGCGTCTCCCGTGGCAAAACCATATCACAATGTCGCCAAGATCTTCCAAGTACAGATCAACGCCAAGTTCCGCCAAGACCCGTTATCGGACTCCGGGGCCCGCCAAGTTCTTCCACGTGGACCCAATGAACCGCAGACCGACCCCGTGACGAGTGCATCGACCCCCACCAAGATCTGCCGACGCCGAGAACTCACGATAACGCCAAGGCCCGTTCCCGGAGGCAAAGTCCGAACGTGAAGACCACCAAGCTCTCCTTCCCGGATTCGACGCCCCGAGACCATCACGAGGAGGCGAAACGCCAAGGCCTTCGACACGGAACCCTGAACCCCGACGAACCCCCGGACGCCAAGATCGACTCGATTGCGCGGGCCCGACAAGACCCTCGCAACGGCAAGATCGATCCCGTGGGACCCGACAAGATCGGCACGACGACAAGAACGGCATCGGCCCGGAAGAATCCAACGCGCCCCGACACCGATCCAAGTTCTGCTTCCCGGACGTGACAAGACCTACATCTGATGTCCGAGAACGTTTCCGTCGAACCCTGAACCCCGAGACCGGACCCCGAACCCCGGAAACCCCAAGATCGCCGAACCCTAATGTGTGGACCCCTTCCCGAAAACCCTATTTCATAATATAACACAACTTGTTGCATATTAATTGTTCATGCATGCATCCTTGTCTGTGGTTTGGGGGCCTTATGCCGATTCACCTTATAATTAAATATGGGGCCCATATGCGGGCAAATCTAGTCTCATATCGGCCTCATTTAAACTTGTGTAGCGAACCGGTGATATATTCTGCCTTGATAAACAACATTTAATTTGCGGGGTAGATAAATAACATGAAACATTTAATTAATTGTCGGGACCCCGGTTCCGCTTAATATGACCTAATTGCATCGCACTTTTGCCATGCCATACATCATACATGCATCATGCCGATCTTCTGTCATAATGTTAAATAGCGCCTCCGGTGTTTATTCTAGTGTTTTGCTTCTTCGCGGATAAGGCCGTTGAGTTGATGCGAGTGTCACTCCGATCTTCGGTTGAACCTTCGACAATGTTTTCAGGCGAGCATCTCCCCCTTTCTACCTATCTTACTTTTATAGTATTTATTCCCTCCTGTTGATCTATTGCTATCTGTGTGGCGATGCTCTAGTATTCGTACCCGTGATATCCCTTGCAGCCCTATATTGCCTTGGACACATCCTATTACCTGTTGTTTGTTAGATAATTGGACTTGCGCGTCGTAGTCGCTTGCTCAAGTGCTGTTGCGTGTAAATCGATTACCACGATTGTTGATGTATTGCCGCATGTTGATGTTGGAGATGATCATAGCTTTACTTACCGTACACTTTAATTCCTGTTTAACAACTAAAATTGAAGTAAGCAGAGGCATCGGTGGGTGATAGATAATATTTGGTTTCCGAACGCCCACTTGTGTCCCGTAGGACCCCGAGTACTTGATACCTGTTCCTTGTTTTATCGCTATCCACATCCGGAGGTATATGGGACCCCCGAGCGAGCTTGATTCATCTTTTTCTTGGGGCCACAAACTAGTTTGAGGTTTTATTTACTATCTGTACTTATGCCATGCTATACAGATTTACGATTGTGCGAGGAGCACACTTTGTCTGTTAGGTAAGCGGAGTATTTTCGGTATCGACAAGCCAGCCACACTTTGGGTTCCCGATCGTTTACAACCATTGTCGCAAACCTTGAGTCCGCCGAGTCGGCCTAACTTCGTTGGTCTACTCAATGGGGTGGCCCCAAATATTCTCAATCTGTGATTGCTTTGTCGTGAAGGCCTCGTTGGGTTTTGATTTGGTTTTCGAGGTTGATCGGCGTGTGTTGCTATTGGTGCACCCCGGGTAAAACTTTCTCAAAGCCGTGTCATGGTTATGGACGACTTGGAGCACGATATCTCGACCATAGACAAGCATAACTAAAGTTTATTGCTATAAATTTGACTTTATAATGACTAGTAATCAGCTTCACTATAACGGAATGGCTAAATAACACGCCCACAATTGCTTGTTTGGAGTGTCGCTTGACCATTGTACCCTGACTAGTAAATATTGTAATTACAAGCATGGCTAATAAAAGTACCAACCATTTGGGTTTTGGGTTTATCTCATGCTATAGATGTCGATTAGTAATTGTTGCAACTACAACGGAATGGTTAACTAAAAGTGCCCATCGCTTATTTTATCGTGACGATTATCTAAACCGACTAGTAATTGCTGTGGCCGAATAAATAAAACTGCCAACTGCGTGAGTTCCTCGGTTGACTTCCTCGATTGGTCTCGAGGGGGAAACGCCAGGATGGGTTTGTTTGATGATAGTATCGAGTTGGTTCCGTACAGGTCTTTCTTACCCCTCTCTGATATCCGCTAGCTATATCGAGTCTCTATAGGTTGTTTAGTGCATGCTGCCGCTGCCGCTCACTCCACCATACCTATGTAGGCGAGGACCGCCGAATTCTAGTCTCGCCATGTACTGGCCTCAGTACTGACGCTCCTCTTTTTCCTTTGCCTTTGTCGGCACCCCTTTTGTTTAAGCAGGTTCTGAGATCGACGTCGTTAGCAGGGTTACCCTTCCGGCTTGGCCTGGGCAGGGTCATGGACGCCATTGGTTATTCTTCAGGGCTCTTAGCCCCATTTGCATCTTGTCCGTAGTCGGACGCTCTATCGTTTACAAGGTGATTTGGATCTTCGTACTGTATATCTGTATTCTTGACTCATGGAGTTGCTGTTATATATATCTGTTCTGTGGGTCCCATCGAGGACTGTTGTATAATGTTATTACTTTGTTTTCCACCCGCACGAAAGTGCCTGGTGGGCACCTTTGAATCGTTTATATGCGGGTTTGGCGGGTTTTCGCTAAAACTTGCATAGGTCCGATTCTGAGGGTGTTACAGAGTGGTATCAGAGCTCAGCAGTTGCGATACCCCACAAGTCCAGCCTGTAGGATAACCTAGCTAACGGCCGAAGTAGAGTGTCAAAACTATTTTGCAAAATCGGTTGGATAGTTCTGATTAGGTCTGATTTTACTCCTTACCCTATGCTATTCTCCTCTTATCTCGACGTGTTTTTGAATCTGCTCTCTTATCTTTTCTTCGAGTCCAGGATTTCTCGTGGTTGGGTTCCGTCGTACCTTCAGGGTTTCGCTTCCTTCTTTGATAACGGTGTTCTACCATCCGGTGTTCATGCTGCTTGAGGAATCCGTCTGCTGTGGTACCATTCTTTGTTCCTTGTTTGTGCCTTCCGGTGTTTTCCGACGCGACGACATCATCTACGCGAGATCCGATGCAGAGTCTGCATCCCTCCTTTGTTTCCGAACCTCGCTTGTCGAGATATTCAGTCTGATTCCGAGAGTTGGTTGCATAATTCGCCTATTCGTGTGCAGAGTAATGGTTTGAGTGCGGGATGGAGTAGCTACCATACCACTACTCTTATCATTCGCTCTTGTACGTCGAATCAGTGGATCCAGCTGTTTTACTCCGTCCACGGAAGTTAGGGGTGGCTTTATTTGCGATACCTCTACCTTCGACCTTTTGTTTCCGGAGTGCTCTCTCGACGATCACGTACAATGACCCCTTGTTAGTGGTGTCGCGAGGATCTACACGAAGCGAGAAGACGCAGATCGCCGACCTTCTTTCCGGTACCATGAGGCGGATCTCGAGGGCGAGATCCATTGTTAGTGGTGTCGAATTGTGGCATCCCGCAAAACCACTACTAGAAAATCGCGTTGATTTTGTGCATTGCATCATCATGACCGCATGCTCATGTCATCATGCCACATTGCATTTGAGCATCGTCATCATCTTGCATTTGCTTGCATAAAACTATTTTTGAAAAGCCTGGATTTGTTTTCCAAACGCCCCATCTTAATTCAAACGCAAAACCCGGGTCTCCGGATTATTTTGTTTTGGCTGCTATCGGTTTGCAAACGACCCGTTTAAAACAAATAAAATGTTTAGTTATTTTTAGTGGGGGCAGTCGAACGGTCCGACCCGACCCGAACGACCACCCCCAGGAATTTATAATCGGTCCAACCTAAATCCTAAAGCTACCAGATAACCTACCCACACACCCCCTCCACCTCACCCCAACCAATAGCCCCTCTCCACCTCATCTCCCCTCTCTCACCCAATCCGGTCGCCACCTAGGCTAAGCCCACCCAACTCTCTCTCCTCCCTCTCCCACCAAAGACACCACCCCACTCACTGCCCACACGCTACCCACACGCCACCCCACATCGCGTGGACCAGCCTGGGACCCACCCCGGTCACCGCGTCCCGCCCATCCCTTCCTCCCGAGGCCTCCTCCACCCTCCTCCACCTCTGCTGTTCCCTCGCTCCAGCCCAAAGCCCGCCGCCTCCCTCCCTGGCGCCGCCTCCTCCTGCCTTGTGACGCTTCTCCCTCTCCCCATCGTCCTCCTCTGCCGCCGCCTTCCCCCTCTCTGCAGCACCACCTCGCCTCACCCGCCCGCCTCTCCGCGCCAGCTTCTCCCGCCAACCAGCGCCACTGCTCCTCCTCCTCTCTCCTCAGCAGACACCCGCCTCCCTCCGCTCGGCTCACTTGCACGGCCACGCCTCCCCCGACCCCGAGCACGCCACCACCCCCACACTTCTGGCCTTGCCCGCGTGTCCCGTCCTCGCCGACCTCACCCGCCGCCGTCGCCTCCGCCTCCAACCTCCTCCATGAGCAGCCCGCCTCGGCGACCTCCTCCACGCCCAGCTCCTCCCTCGGTCCCAGCCTCCCTCCTCTCGGCCGCCCGCCCCGAGCCTCCCGTCGCCTGCCGTTCGAAGCCTCGCCCCAAGGCCTCGTCCCCGACCCATTGCGCCGCCCGTTCACCGCGCCACCTCTCCTCCCGACCTCTTCCAGCGGCCGAGCACGACGTGCCCCCGCTCGTCTCCCTCTCGCGGCCCGGTCCGCCTCGACCCCGTCGGCCCTCGCCTCGCCGTTCCCTTCCGGCCGGGTCTCGCCCGTCGGCCGCACTGGGAGCCCTAAGGCAGCGTCGTCTCATCCCTCCCCGCGAGCACCTTCCCGCGTCGAGCTGCAGTCATGGACGTCTCCGGCCAGGCACCTTCCCGTCACCAGCCGTCCTTGTCCTGTGTGTGAGGGTCCGATCCGCTCAAGCGTCTCCCGTGGCAAAACCATATCACAATGTCGCCAAGATCTTCCAAGTATATATCAACGCCAAGTTCCGCCAAGACCCGTTATCGGACTCCGGGGCCCGCCATGTTCTTCCACGTGGACCCAATGAACCGCAGACCGACCCCGTGACGAGTGCATCGACCCCCACCAAGATCTGCCGAAGCCGAGAACTCACGATAACGCCAAGGCCCGTTCCCGGAGGCGAAGTCCGAACGTGAAGACCACCAAGCTCTCCTTCCCGGATTCGATGCCCCGAGACCATCACGAGGAAGCGAAACGCCAAGGCCTTCGACACGGAACCCTGAACCCCGACGAACCCCCGGACGCCAAGATTGACTCGATTGCGTGGGCCCGACAAGACCCTCGCAACGGCAAGATCGACCCCGTGGGACCCGACAAGATCGGCACGACGACAAGAACGGCATCGGCCCGGAAGAATCCAACGCGCCCCGACACCGATCCAAGTTCTGCTTCTCGGACGCGACAAGACCTACCTCTGATGTCCGAGAACGTTTCCGTCGAACCCTGAACCCCGAGACCGGACCCCGAACCCCGGAAACCCCAAGATCGCCGAACCCTAATGTGTGGACCCCTTCCCGAAAACCCTATTTCATAATATAACACAACTTGTTGCATATTAATTGTTCATGCATGCATCCTTGTCTGTGGTTTGGGGGCCTTATGCCGATTCACCTTATAATTAAATATGGGGCCCATATGCGGGCAAATCTAGTCTCATATCGGCCTCATTTAAACTTGTGTAGCGAACCGGTGATATATTCTGCCATGATAAACAACATTTAATTTGCGGGGTAGATAAATAACATGAAACATTTAATTAATTGTCGGGACCCCGGTTCCGCTTAATATGACCTAATTGCATCGCACTTTTGCCATGCCATACATCATACATGCATCATGCCGATCTTCTGTCATAATGTTAAATAGCGCCTCCGGTGTTTATTCTAGTGTTTTGCTTCTTCGTGGATAAGGCCGTTGAGTTGATGCGAGTGTCGCTCCGATCTTCGGTTGAACCTTCGACAATGTTTTCAGGCGAGCATCTCCCCCTTTCTACCTATCTTACTTTTATAGTATGTATTCCCTCCTGTTGATCTATTGCTATCTGTGTGGCGATGCTCTAGTATTCGCATGCAGTGATATCCCTTGCAGCCCTATATTGCCTTGGACACATCCTATTACCATTGTTTGTTAGATAGTTGGGCTTGCGGCGTCGTAGTCGCTTGCTCAAGTCTTGTTGCGTAATCGTCGATTACCACAGCTTGTTGATGTATTGCCGCATGTTGATGTTGGAGATGATCATAGCTTTACTTACGTACACTTTAATTCCTGTTTAACAACTAAAATTGAAGTAAGTAGAGGCATCGGTGGGTGATAGATAATATTTGGTTTCGAACGCCCACTTGTGTCCCGTGGGACCCCGAGTACTTGATACTGTTCCTTGTTTTATCGCTATCCACATCCGGAGGTATATGGGACCCCCGAGCCAGAGCTTGATTCATCTTATTTCTTGGGGCCACAAACTAGTTTGAGGTTTTATTTACTATCCTGTACTTATGCCATGCTACTTAGATTTACGATTGTGCGAGGAGCACACTGCATCTTAGGTAAGCGGAGTGTTTTCGCAGTATCGACAAGCCCAAGCCACACTTTCGGTTCCCGATCGTTTCTGACCATTGTCGCAAACCTTGAGTCCGCCTCGAGTCACTAACTTCGTTGTGTCTACTCAATGGGGTGGCCCCTGAAATATTTCTGAATCCTGTGATTGCTTTGTCGTGAAGGCCTCGTTGGGTTTTGATTTGGTTTTTCCGAGGTTGATCGAGCGTGTGTTGCTATTGGTGCACCCCGGCCGGGTAAAACTTTCTGAAAGCCGTGTTCGCGGTTATGGACGACTTGGAGCACAGTATCTCGACCATAGACAAGCATAACTAAAGTTTATTGCTATAAATTTGACTTTATAATGACTAGTAATCAGCTTCACTATAACGGAATGGCTAAATAACACTGCCCGCAATTGCTTGTTTGGAGTGTCGCTTGCGACCATTGTACCTGACTAGTAAATATTGTAATTACAACGGAATGGCTAATAAAAGTACCAACCATTGCTGGGTTTTGGGTTTATCTCATGCTATCTGTATCTGATTAGTAATTGTTGCAACTACAATGGAATGGTTAACTAAAAGTGCCCACTGCTTATTTTATCAGGACGATTATCTAAACCTGACTAGTAATTGCTGCAACGAAAACTGAATAAATAAAACTGCCAACTGCGTGAGTTCCTCGGTTGACTTCCTCGATTGGTCTCGAGGGGGAAACGCCAGGATGGGTTTGTTTGATGATAGTATCGAGTTGGTTCCGTACAGGTCTTTCTTACCCCTCTCTGATATCCGCTAGCTATATCGAGTCTCTATAGGTTGTTTAGTGCATCTTTGCCGCCGCCATCCACCATACCTATGTAGGCGAGGACCGCCGATTCTAGTCTCGCTGTCTTGGCCTCAAGATCGACGCTCCTCTTTTCCTTTGCCTTTGTCGGCACCTTTTGTTTAGCAGGTTACGAGATCGACGTCGTTAGCGTGGTTACCCTTCCGGCTTGGCTCAAGGGGTTATGGACGCCATTGGTTATTCTTCAGGGCTCTTATCCCCATTTGCATCTTGTCCGTAGTCGGACGCTCTATCGTTTACAAGGTGATTTGGATCTTCGTACTGTATATCTGTATTCTTGACTCATGGAGTCGCTGTTATATATATATCTGTTCTGTGGGTCCCATCGAGGACTGTTGTGTAATGTTATTACTTCGTTTTCCACCCGCACGAAAGTGCCTGGTGGGCACCTTTGAATCGTTTCTATGCGGGTTTGGCGGATTTTCGCTAAAACTTGCATAGGTCCGATTCTGAGGGTGTTACAATTCGGCACTTGAGCATTTCGGTATTTATACTGAGATACCATTCCTCATTGAGGATAAGTACTTATAACTAGTCCTACTGAGTTGTAACTCATTATTATTACCCAAAATGCATCATAATAAATAATTATTGCACTAGAAACATGACAATGTAATTCTCAATTGAATACTCATCATATTTCTAGAGAACTCTTTATCATTGCCATTATACTTCCTACAGGTTCTACCCATTTAATAGGTTTCCAACCTAAGGTCAAAGCTTTTGTTTTGATACCAGCTGTGGTGATCTAGCATACCACTACATGATGTAGTACACTATAGTCGTTGACACAACACTCACAGATCACCAATCCGCAAATATTACATCCTTCAGAGTAGTACAATAGAAACAAAGCAGGTCCACAAACATATATTATTATTATTATAGTAGGACTTTGAGATCCTCCTAGATTCATAGAGGAATCCCGACGACTCAAAGCTAAACTATAATAACTTGAGAACAAGATTAAGAAACAAACTAAACCTTACTATAGTACGATATTACTAGATAGAGGATGGAGATCTATACTACTAGAGTTATTTAACTATATCTGATGTAACTACGCTTCAGACTCTTCAGCCTCCATTCCATAACTGCTCTCATAGTTGTTTCCTTCGACGCTTCTGGATAACTCTGGCTCCTCATAACAGAATTATGTTTGATCTTTAGCTGAATATAGTGCTTCATTTTCTTGGTCATCAATGTCTTCAGAATCTAGCAAGGGTTAAGAAGGTACGGTTGAGTACGAGTGTACTCATCAATTTCACTAAAAATGAGTGTTTGATGCACTAACTACAACCATAGACCAAAGGTCGTAGGTTATGCAAGTTTTCGTAAACATTTCTTCAAAGGTTGTTTTTATTCTTAAAAGCTATGTCCGCTACTCTTCACATGTTGATTAGAACTTCATGGAGTTCCTTTCCTGCAGAGTTCGCAGCTCCTTCCCGGAACATGGAGTAACATGTCACTTTTATACACTCTACAGAGGTGCGTTACTTTACCATGAGAGACCTTAGCTTTGTTGCACATCCGAGTTGTAATCTTGTCCACACTTCCTTGGTATGGGCTCAGTCTAAGATCCAAGACCATCACTACCCTTCATTGTGACCTCGTATGCCCACCCTTTTTCTAGCTTAGGACAATGGCTACGCCGGTTTACATTCCTGAAGAGAGCAATCAATCATAGACATCTAATATCGGGGAATTGACGGTTCCCACCCTTGCACGTGCCTAGATGTAGGATCACGGCTCTGATAAAGTTGTCCGTCAGCATATGAAAGGGAGAAGATCTAGCTGACTTCCTAGAGTCCATATAGATCTCATGGTTAACGCGTAATGTACGGATCAAGAATCACTGACGACATTTGTTATTAATTCCTAGGTGATACTTTCCCGTGCAAATGGAACCTCCACCAATCCACAAACCATACTGTGGTTCCATTTGCCCGCCATATTAGGTTAACACCACTCGGGTTAATAACCATTAAGTCATATTATTAATAAAATAGTATTTTCTTCCATCCTTTTTGAAACGCAGGTGATGACAACAACAATTTGAAAATACTTGCTAGAAATAATCAAAGGACATGAGCAAGTGTGAACTTGCCTTAGTATAGCGAAGTATTGTAGTCGAATGCCTCGACTTGACCCTGGACCTCGGGTTCTACAAAATACCATCATTGCCCAGTAAGGACAATGCTTAAAGAAGCAATATGCTATTATGCATAAGTAATGAGATGCATGTTGTAAAGACCCCAAGTAATTCCCCAACATTATAAGTGTAACATCCCAGCATTAGAGCCTAGAAATAAGCTGAACCCAGATGTGTGCATTGCATTCATGCATAGAAAATCTGAATAATTTTCGCGCTTTTGAACAAAACTTGTCAAAGTGATTGAAGCTTCTCTTAACTTGATAGAATTGAAGCAGATCATCAAGTTGACTGCGATAAGTTTCAATATGACCTTTGCTAAAACCTTATTTGGGTAAACATGATTTGATCTAAGGGTAGATCAGATATAATAAATGCTACTCATAATACATGGCTTAAATAATTAATATCTGATCCTTAAGGTATTTTATCATCATATTCAACACAACAATTCATAAGTGCCAAGTTAAGATTACAAACTAAAGTAATAAAAATGTAATGACTAATCGTGACCTATCTTATTCTTATCTAGTCTTACTATGAGTACCATAGTAACACTTAACTTTAACCCTTTAATGAGATTGAGTTGGAAAGAGACTAAGTCAAGATCATTCACTATATATCTTTCTTTCCATATCAATTTTTATGGAACTTATCTTCATATCTGTTGTTCATCAATGTTGAGTAATTCCCCATTGATTCACAAATTCTTAAATTATCAATCCTTGATCTACTATTTCTTGATATTATCATAACATCTATTTAAATCTTTTAAAGAGGGCATAGTCCATGAATACCCTTAATCCAATATGAGATACTAAGAAGATAATTTCAATACAATTGAGAAGTAGTATTAATAAAGTCTTGTTTAGCCAACTAAGAACTTAAGCTATAAATGATTAAAGGATTATTTTGATGATGTCTTCCTCACTAGGATGGTCTACCTATATCTAGTTTAGAAAATATTGATAGGTAAAACCTGATTGAAACCCTGGGAGAGATAGGTTATCCTAGAGTAGTCATTGCAAGCTACATAAATATATTGGAGGGTTGGAGTGTGAGTTATTGGAGTAAAGTAAATGTAGGATGATATTATAACATCAAAGCTAGTTTAGCATAGAGTTTTGGAAGTAGTGTTATTCATCCTAAAGAATAGTAAGCTTTGGAGAAAGATAGTTAGATGTATACATCTGATGGAGAAATATTAGGGATGGATGATTAAGGAATATTATGAGTGGAGTTTGAAAGAACTACTTATTGGATTGATAATTATCAACAATAGAGTAGAGGGTATAACCAAGAAAAGATATGATAAAACTATGAAATACTTTAGTATCAAACTCATTGGATTCATCCATGAGTTTAGAAGAATAAAAGGTGAATAAGAACATTCTTGTGAATTAAAGCTCATCATACTAACTATGATGATGGATAGGAAGAAGTATTATATCTAGGGAAGGAATTCTTAGATTAGAGGTCAAGGATGGTGAAGAATGGAAAGATAGACATTCTTGTTAAACAACCAACTCTAAATCTTAAAACAAATATAATGCCCATTCAGGGAATTGATTCATCATCTTATGTTAATATCACTTTATAGGAATATTTTCCTATAACAAATCACATAAGCACATCTCTGCCAATTCCAACCATCATAATTATATGTGCTTAGGAGTATCCTTATCAATTTCTTGCTATAAAACATTCTAAATATAATCTTCTAGTCCTTAAGATGATGTCATCAAATATTCCAAACAGAAAACAATATGCTTAGTTATTAAAACTTTCCTCACATCCATAAAGGAATCTAAGTATATTAAAAACCCTAAACCCTAGGGTAAATATTCATAATTCAAACCCTAAACTTCTTTGTTTATCATAACAGAATGTATACATTGCCACTTTCCAAGTCAATGGAAGTAGTAATAACCATACTAATTTCTTTTATATTTCATGCATCAAATAATGATATAGAATCATAATACATATAGAAGAACTTCTATCCAAACTATGAGCCAACTAGAGTTAAGTTATATAAACAAATAAGAATATATCATTTAATAAACCCTGATTAAAAAAGGAAAGAAAAATAATGAGAAAAGCTCCTACAAAATATTAAAAGGGGGTTCATATTGAGAAAATAAAAGAAATATAAAAATATTATATAATAAAAGTTCACAAATGACACTAAGTCTATTTTAGTATTACTACAAATATCCAGCAAATAAAATTCTACAAGAAAAAGTTCAAAATGTACATCAAATTCAAATCTGAAAAGGAAAACAAAAAATAGAAAAATAGAAAACAAATAAAAAAACATCACCTGGCCGTGGCCCAATACCTCTGTACTTATCTGACACCCATGTGCAGCCCAACAGCCAGCCCAACTCTTTCTCATCTGTGACTGGCGAGTGGGGCCAGGTAAGGATTGCGGGTTGAGAGGAAAGAAACGCCAGGGGGTTATCCGCAAAACAGCACGTCGTCGTCATCCTCACGCACACAGACAGCTCGCTGGAGGAGCTCGCCGCCGCTCGATGCCGTCATCGTCGTCCTTGCGCTAGGATCAACGCTGTCGTCGCCAGGAGAGGATAAGGAGGCCACCGCGACGTCCTTGCTCGTCCTCATCCTCAATTTCCCCCTCTGCAGCTCTCTCTCTCAATTTCTTCTTCTGACCCGAGAACCCTAGCTCGGAGGTGAGCTGGAGCCGGCGATTCTGTGCACCCCTCGGCCATGTAAGACCACGATGGAGACCGCCGTGCTCTTCTTATCCTTTTGCCCCAACTCGCACTAGCGTAGAAGTCGTGAATCAACCCAATCGAACCCTCGTTCCCGACGTTGTTCGTCGACCTCACCGTCGTCTCCGACCCCGCCTCGCCCTATCGACCACACCATCGTGTTCCTGGTGAGTCACTAAATCTCCTAGTATGCATAGATCTTTCGTTTGCTTCCTAAATCCACGCCACCGTGATTGACCGCAAGCACCGCCACATGAGCTCGTCGCCGGTTGACCTCCGGTGACCAAAAAAGGGCGGCACCACCACCAATAGGTTTGCCTTGATCTCCTCTGTCCAACGAACCTAACCACCGCCCCGCGCGCACCAGATCGATCGATTGATCCTCAACCAGTAAGGATCAGACCAGGTGACGTCATGCTCACCTCAGGTTCGAAAAACATCAGCGAGTTTGACCAGTCTTTGCCTTGCGTGGCTGATGACATGGCCTTGGGTCCATATGTCATTGTCTGGGGGTAAAGACAGGGTCGGTAACAAATGCATTTTCTTTAACCGGTGTGCTGAGGTGGCCATTGGCCCACTAGTCAGTGACTGAGGCTAGCTTTAGGTGTGGTGTAAAAAGTATTTCCTGTTTAAGAAATAAATAAAATATTATAACTCAATTAATAATATTCCAGAAATCAAATAAATGATTAAATCTTGTTTAATTAATAACTTTTGATTTATAATTCATAAAAATGTGTATAATATACGAAAATTTGTAAAAAATTAAAATCTACAACTTAAAATTATTATCAAATATTATTATGATGATTATTTAAATAAATATTATTTAATAAAGGTTTTATAAGTAATAAAAACTTTGATAATTCATATCTTAATAATGGTAAATGTTAAGAATATAAATAAATACCAAAAATATTGGAAAAATAAAAACCATATTTGAAAAACTATAATCATGTATTATTATTTCACTTAATTAAATATTTATTATTTATTAAGTAATTATAAAGTAATAAAAATTGTAAAAATCATATCTTATTATTTATGAATCACAAAAATAAATGTAATATACCAAAATGAAAATAAAAATAATATTTACATATTAAAAATATAATATTCCACTTTTGAGTTAAATAAAAAATTCAAATACTTTAGTAACTCAAATTTAAACTTATTTACATAATTAATAATTCATATAAGGATAAATAAAATCTTCTAATATTTCTAAAATGAGTAAATTAAGTTTAATAAATAGTATTAGTCTTAAATATTAATGATATGAAGCTATAATGGTTTAAAATATTATAAATACCTTTTTATTAAATTATCTTCAACCTTAAATGAAGATTATATTCTAAAAGAATTCCTATACATAATAAAAACCTTAAAGAACAACTTATGAATACACCAAACCTTTTCTATCTATGCTAACCACCAAATTAAAAAAACTACCACAACACTATAGAAAGTTCATAAGTAGTTAAGTAATAATATATCTTGGTTTATAAACTATAACCCCTCATTTATAAAAGGTAAATGATACTACTCCATTATAAAATCAAGAAACCACCACACCAAGTAAAAGTGTAACCATTTTTAAGTAACCTTAAGGAAACATTACCAGGTACACAAGATACAAATATTATAAACATTATACTTTTAAACTACCTTTGTTTTAAAGTTAACTTTAGTCTATACGAATCTAAATATAACACTATAAACATTGCTATACATTTTATAGTTAACTTTGGTATGAAGTAGTTAAGTTATAAAAACATCTCAAACTCAAACCATTCAAACAAACATAAACCACATCGACCAAACTCAACTAACCACAAAGCTTGTTTAGACCTTAGAAGAGAAACCTTTTCTTCGAAGGTTATTCTTTTTGCCACTTCAAACAAGAACTCTTATATAAGCCATCTTGACTAGCATTTCATAGATATATATATTTTATTGCTGCATAAATATGTGCTGTTCACACACACTCACAAGCCCTAATAAGAAGCTTAGGTGTGAAACTTATCTAAAAGAACAACACATTCTAAAGTAACCATTTCCGAAATCCAAACCCTAGAACAACGTTATTCCCGGGATTCGCGTTCAGAACGTACATCACATTACTTATGCAGAAAAGCATATTTCCTCTTTAAACATTAGTCCTTACCGGACCAATGATGCTGATTTCAGATTTCGGATCTTATACTAACTCGAAGACCGTAAGTGCATAATCTTGCAATCACAAAAGGCAAGTTCACACTTGCTCATGTCCTTTGATTATTTCCTGTAAAATATTTTGCAAATCCAGTGTTTTCATCACCTGCATTTGAAAAAGATCAGAAAACACTATTTTTGATAATACTGTGAACTATTAGTTACTGATCCAGGGTGATCAGCTAATCTATTAAATCTGACAGTTGGAATACCACTGTTCAGAACTATATCACCTAGGACTTAACAACCAATGTCCCAGTGATTCTCGCGCCGTATATTACGCGTTAACCATGAGATTTGGAATGGGACGGAGAAGTCAGCTGTATCTTCTTCCTCTCGCATGAAGCCGGATGTGCATGTCGTGGCTGTTATCCTCATAGCATGCATATTAATTGGTAATTCGTAGAGGATATGCAGCATATGGGTGGGAATCCTCATCGTCCCACGATAGTTCTAGCATATAAAGGTTTGTACAAACCATTGCCGTAATCCAATATGTGGGCATGGTGTACACCAAGGAGGCATGCGAGGTCGCGAAGGGGGCAGTGATTGGCTTGGATCATCTTCTGGGCCCCACATCAAGGAATTGTGGACGGGAATAAGCTGCCCGGTTGTGCAACAAAGAGTTGATCTCTCATGGGTAAAGTAACGCACCTTTGCAGAGTGTAAGAACTGTAACTTGTTAATCCCTGTTCCGGGAAGGAGCTGCGAACGCGGCGGGAAAGGAACTCCATGAAAGTTCTGGTAAACCTATGAAGGCTGATGGACATAGCTTTTCAGAATAAAAGCAACCTTTGAAGAAATGTTTATGAAAACTTGCATTGCCTACGACCTACGGTCTGTGGTTGTAGTTATAGTGCATCAAACACTCCTTTTCTAGTGAATTTGCTGAGTACGCTCGTACTCAAAGTATCTTCTTAACCCTTGCTAGATTCTGAAGCCATTAAGACGACGTCTATATCAAGTTATGCTCCAGGAATCTTCAACCTAAGCTAAAGCTCTTCAATGAAGTCAAGAAAGTCAACATATATATCAACTCCAGTGAAGACGAAGTTACTGATTCGATAGGAAGATAATCTCTAGCCAAAGAACCTAATTCTGTAGTGCATTGCAATAGCAGCAATGCCAACCCCTAGTTAAAATATTAGTCTTAATAGTATAAGAGTTATTACGATGTTTATCTTTGATTCTTCTCCGTAAGAAGTTCTTTCTCTCTCTTTAACCTAGAGTGTTATCTGGATCTTGTGTAAAGAGTGAGTTGTAACCTTTAGCCATGTATTGGACCCGCTCTGTTTCTATTGTGCCATTCTGAGGGATGTAATACAAGTGAACGGTGTTTCGTTGGTGTTATGTCAACGACTATAGTATATTACATCATGTAGTGGTATGCTGGGTCACCGCAGTTGGTATCAGAGCATATGCTTTGACCTTAGGTTGAAAACCTAGTAAATGGGTAGAACCTGTAGGACACATCCTAGCAATAATAAAGAGTTCTCTAGTGATATGAGGGATATTCACTTGAGAATAATCCTGTTATGTTACTAATGCGATAATTCTTTAGTATGATTGCAAATTGGATCATTACCCAAAAGTTTTAACTCTATGTGACTGATGATAATTTCTTATCTACAGTTCCACATGGCACCTCGATATCCACCTCGAGGAATGTTCAAGTGATGAACAGGATGTTGAATGACTATGGAGTGGATTGGACAGACAATCTCCGACAACTTCTATGGAGTTTGGATTGTGAATCGAGACTTTTGGTCAAGATTTACAGTTACTATGATGGGCAGGTATTAGCTAAATACTGTGTCATGATCATGTTACCCAATAAGTTAGGACTTAAGGGAGAAATGCCATCAAGAGAGGCAAGGTGCATGGCACCTGCATATCAGATTGCCGTAGCAGCAGCCATAACCATGATCCGAGAGCAAAAATCCCAAGCTTTAGAAGGTAGTACTCACACCATTATACCACATGAAACCTCAAACCCAGAGCATGAGTTAGATCACTCTACTCTAGTTCAAGCAGAACCTACTCTAGCTATAGAGTATATGGATCGTTATCGGTCGTTGCTGAACACTTACCATAAGACTCACCAAGTCTTAGTCCAGGAACTGGATACGGTCATTGAGGATTTTACTGATCCTGATAAAGCAATGGCTCGTAGGAAGAAGTTAGATAAAGAAGCTAGGCATCCTAAATACATACCTTTAGGAGAAGTGTATGAGGAAACTGAGTTTGATGACCCAAACTCGGAAAATTATGCCTATTACTAAAGTGACTTCAAGCCACCTGAAGACCTATGGACCAAGTACAACTCTGAACAACAGGAATGGAATAGAGTTATTCCCAATAACCCTGAGCCAAACAAGTATGGATGGGAAGTAGAATCTCAAGGTGGAACCATAGGAAATCCTATACCTTGTGATACAGGTATTGAAGAAGAGACCAACTATAACCATAGATAGCCTTATGGACCATATGGGGGTGATACTAATCCAATCGACTTAGAAGAGTATTCCGATAGCTACTACACCAATCTATATGACTGGATCCAAGAAAAAGCTAAGGAGCCAACTTACTATGAGGAAGCGTTACCGGACAATCAGGAATATCCTGAAGAGGATTACGCCAACTCTAGTCATTTTTCAATGACTAATCTCAGTATCGGTACTTCTAATCAAGAATACGCACCTCCTGGATGCTCTTACGCTCCAGAAGACAGTCGTAGGACTTCACGTCATCATGGACGGAATTCCAGGAAGCACTAGAGGAAGATGAAAGTAAGAAAGGAACGACATCCCAAGGGATGAGTGCTTGAATAATGTACATAGAGGGTAATGCGTATTGTAGTTTGAAAGGTTGGCCGAAATAAGTGAGGATATATCCACAAGAACAAGAAGTTCTTGTAAGGTAGATGTGTAAATAGCTGTGGAGCAAACTGTTGGGACATCTAGTACAATTGTAAATTATTTAAAACCTATGTATAATACATGGTATATGTTTTGTTGTTTATCGACTTCTGGATCTTCTTGAATCTTTTTGATTGACTAGATCTGTACATGAAGTTAATTAGGTGTGCAAATGCATGATGTAACACCAAGTTATTACTTGATGTCATGGATCTAGATAGAAACCGGAATTCGTGTAAGGGAGTGACGAGTTTCAAAGATTAAAAGGAAGACTTACTTGAAAGATGAAGCAAGATATAAAGAGTATTAGCACCATTTGGAGGATAGATCAAGCATAGATTGTCTTAGACAGATTCAAGAAAAAAAGTTTGGTGTAGAAAATGTATGGAGCATCAAGAAATAATAAACTTAAGGCCCATTCAAAGTAGGTAGCTTTGCTAAGAAGTTAATGAAAGAGTTATACTAAGTTCATGGAAGTATCATGAATAAGTACAAAGAAGATGCCTTGGAACCAAAAGGGTATTCAAGCTCTGATAATTCAGAGAGAATGCCAGTAGTAGGTTGGAAACTGTAAGGTAATACCTACCACCCAGAATGATCCGCCGTTGGTACTTAATCCATAGTCGGCATTCTGATCCACAGTTGGTATCTTGTTCGCAGCCGGTGTTGGTTGAGATAGTTAACCAGATCATCTTAATGGTTGCATAAAGAGCATAAAATTTGGCCTAAGTTAAGTAAGACCTAAGGAATTATAAAACTTTAAGGTGATCGTCTTTCAAGATGCTTCGCAAAGTCAGACTTATCCCAGCGAAGATGTCCAATAGTAAGTACGACATATAGTGCTGAAAGATTTGCTTCGGGGATCCACAACTATGTGGATACACCGTACAATCTTTCATCAGACCCTAATTTGGTAAAGTATAATCTGAACAGAAGAAACATTCTAGTTATTAATGAAATAAATGCTTTATATACAATTTAAAAACTATTAGTAAACCCTAAGGGGGAGAGTAGACATTATGAATGAAAGTTGAAGAAGTACTAGAGGAAATAATGAAAGATTATTTAAAAAACTTAAGAAGGTGATAAAAGGATAAATTTAACCGACCAATTCTAAAAGAAACAACTCTTAAGTAACTCTTAAAAAGTAATAGAGAACACCCAACTGGATAAGTATTGAGAATAAAAAAATTCCAATGGGTATGAACGAAATGAGTTCAAATCCAATCTTGGAAGGAGTACCAATATCAACTATTGATAAAGGGGGTTAACCTCTTGGGTGGCCCGATCTTCACGGATCTCATGGTCAAATCTATGGGAAAGCCAGGGGAAAGGGAGAAGGTAGCAGAAGCGAACACACACCTCGCGAAGAACACAATGAACACACGCAAAACTCACACGATACAAGGCCGATTGCTCCCGAACGGCGGCCACCGGTCCGATAGAATCCTCGCAAGGAAAGATCGGTCAACATGATCCCTCAAATCCACATCGGAGAGGGAAGAACACCTTGGGGAGGGTCTTGACAACTTGGAGACGAGACACTGAACTCCAAGGCCTTGTTCAACGATGGATGCGTGATGCAAAGTCCAATCGAGGTTGGTGACGATAGTCGGTCCCTTGGTAAAGAGGATGAGGCAAAACTAGAGATTCCACAATGGGGGTTGTCTTTAGTCTATCATCTATGCCTAAGGGATACATGAGGGGTGGGGGCTCTATTTATAGGCCAGCCACATAAACATGGGTAGTTTGGGAACGAAATGGGAAAGTATAGTAAGGGGTACATGGCGCTGGGCCGAGTTGGCGCGTGCAGGCCCAGACACGACCGGTAGTACCGGACTTAGGACCGGTTGTACCGGT
Organism: Avena longiglumis; assembly: GCA_030063025.1. Taxonomy (NCBI): domain Eukaryota; kingdom Viridiplantae; phylum Streptophyta; class Magnoliopsida; order Poales; family Poaceae; genus Avena; species Avena longiglumis. The sequence goes on from CP125977.1 coordinate 315,231,690, forward strand.
TGTAACCGGTAGTACTGGTTGTAACCGGTAGTACCGCTCTGGGACCGGTAGTACCGCTTGCGGTCCTGGAGCGTCAGTTGGAGCCGTCAGTAGCGAGCGGTAGCAGGGGGCGATAGTACCGCTGACCGGTAGTACCGCTTCCGACGACCGGTAGTACCGCTTGGACCTAGCAGCTGCCGACCTGTATTCTTCCGTCTCCTCTTCCAAGCCTCCGTCTTGTCGGGCTTGATGCTCCGGGCTTCCTCCCTTGCCTCTGTACTGGTCGGTGTGAACCTAACAGTGAAACAAATGAAAGCAGGGTTGCTGGATATATTACTAGAGGATTGAGTTCTCTTGTAAGTGGATATGCTCTACAAGCATTGCTTATCTGTTTTTTTATTATTGTCAACATGACAGTGAAGTATTCAGATGATTCTTGTAATCAAATGATGTTATTTACCTATGCAAGCTTTTGTTGGTGCTTGTATGTACTGCTGGCATAAGATGGGTTTTTTTATGATGAATTCAGTTAGGAATCAATTGTGGGATTTTCTTTCTTGTGGCAAATGATTTGGACAACTTGATTATCTATATAGCCTCTAGACTGATAATTTGTTGCTGTGGTGCCTCACAGGAGTGCACAACAGTAGTTTATCACTTTCTGTCTGGCCGTGTAGTTCTCTCATATTGTACTAGTGATATTCATCAAATCTTGATGATTTGCACTATAAACATAATGCCAGGACCCCCCCTTGCCAATTATGCACACAGGCTGAGGCCCTGATACTCTTAATTCCACTTAGTGTTGTTGGTGCGAAAAATAAGAGTAAGTACAACATGAGCTGGGGTATGCTCCATATTTGTACCAGCTGCTTTTAGGTAGCTTTCTTCATGGTAACATGGATCTCAGGATCCACTACAACCTGTTCTCCTAGTCTATACTTGATGCAGCCCGTCCTTCGACCGGTACTACATCTACTCCCACGAGTTACCCAATTGGACCCATGACTCGTGCCCGAGCCAAGCTCCTTCAAACTAAGGTGAACTCGCTCCTCTCCTTGTGTGACTTCGACACCCCCTTGGATGGCTTGCTACTTCACACGCAAACTCATGCATCATCAGTGCGAGGAAGCCACCGATCGTTGCCAGACATAGCGGTACTACCGGTTGTGACGACCTGTACTACCTCTCCAAGCGGACCTACCGCCTCCTCCTACCGCTCGCCACAGGAAGCACTGCCCCATGCCCCAGACATGGCGGTACTACGGTCCTACACGGTACTACCGGTGGCAGTACTACCGCCCCTCCTACCGCACTTGGCGCCTCGGCCAGGCTCCAGGCCCTCAAGCGGTACTACCGCTCCGGAAGCGGTACTACCGGTCACCACCGGTACTACCGGTCACCGGACCGGTACTACCGGTCCCGCCTGACCCTGATCGCCTACGTTCGGCCCTGTGCCTTGTAACCCAACCTATCATTTATCTCTTTATTCCGAAACTACCCCTGTTTTGTGGCTGGACTATATATAGCCCCCACCCTCTATTGTAAACGTTTAGACTTGGATAATAATAGATATTAAGGAAACCCTTTGAGGACTTATATCTATTGGTCTCATGCTCCTACCAAGGAGCACCGGATTATCCACCCACCTCTTGGATCTTGCTTAAGTGCGTTCAAGTTGTACAAGGCCTTGGGTTCTCGGTTTCTCGCCCCCAAGTCGTCAAGGTCTCACCAAGCACCTCGTCCCCCGTTGTTGGCGTGGAGAGCGAGCTTCGCCCAACACCGATCCTAGGGATTATGTTGGACCGGTTGCCACCGGCGTGAGGAGTAGGCGTGTATCGTGTTTTGGTGTGTGTGTGTGTGTTCGTGGTTTTCATCGTTTTCCTCGATTTCATCCACCGACCGCCTTTTCCCCCTCGTTCCTCGTGGAATTCGTGAAAGATCGGGCCAACCCCAGGGTTACCCCATAACATATTGGTATCAAGAGCACGGTTGATCACGAATTTCCTCCAATTTTTCTTTTCTCCACCTTAAAAACGAAAATCCTACCAAAAAGAGCCCAATTTGCCTTGGATCGATCTCTGGATTTGGTGAGTTTTTTCGTGGTTTTGGTCCATAGATCTGTTGCTTTGGGAGTCGATCTATAGCCCCTCTTGTTTCTAGCTCGCCTTTCGGTGATTTTCCACGAATTTGAGGTTTTGCAAGTTCACCTCGTTCGAGCTGTGCCAAGCGATGCTGCCGGTGCATAATGATTACCGTTGTTAACCGGTACTACCGGTGTTGACCATTACTACCGCTCACGGTACTACCGCCGTTACCGGTATTACCACTCGCCAACGCCGTGCCTCCCGCCTTTGACGCCTCGATTTCGTTCGTGACCTTTTCCACCTCGCTTGTTCGTGTTTGGCGTGTTTGTCGCCATTTTCACAACAGCTTCGCATCAACGTCATCCACGCTCAACGACACCGCGACACTCGAACATTTTCCCCCACCAACGGTTGCAAGTCGTCAACAATACCAAAGGTATAACTTGCACCACCTTGACAGCCCATATCTTCCTTTGTGTGTATCTATCCTATGAGAGCAACTCATTTTGTGTTTGTCTAAGCATTGTGCACTTGCCTTCGGAAAGTGACAGTATGACGCCAAATACAAAAGCTAACATAGTAGCATAGCAAGGGAGAAAAAGGAAAAAGAATCAAAAAAAAAAAAAAAGAGAAAAAGATACATAGTCCCCCCAATACAAAGCGAATACCAAGCTGGTAAGCCAAGAAAGAGAGAAGAAAGAGCGCTCCGCGGCAAGTGCACAAATCTATTGCTTACCCTCTTTTGGCAAACGAGTTGTGGTCTCTCCTTGTGTTGGCACGACAGCCGAGCGTAGTCTTCGTTAGGACCTTTTGTGCTCATTTTCATAGTCGTGCTAACCCCGTTTTCTCCACGTGTGTGTTTCCCGTGTTTTTGCTAGATCGTATCCTTTTTGCTTTTGATCTTTGGTTCTTTACCACGTAGGACAATAACCTTTTGCTTGGATCGTTTCGCTTGGTTTTCCCCAACCCTTACCTTCCACCAAAAGCCTTTGAGAGTTTCTTGCCATTTCACTTTGCACGCTTTTCGCTCATTTGTGTGGCAATTGGTTTGATATAATCTCCAAGGTGAGGTAAAAGGCTAACTCTCCACACCCTTTCTCTCCATATACAACCATTGTTGGCTTTGCATCATTGGCAGGCATGGAGAGCCATCCCAACCACCACCACCTCCAGAGGATGATAACCAATTCATGACAAGATGGGACCATTGGAAGATCCGAGGAGAATTCAACTATCGTTGTGAAGCTCTCGAGCGGCGCCAAGATGAACAATTTAGCGAGGCCCGTGTGGAATTCAAGAACATCGACAACCGCTTCGAAGAAGTCCGTGGCCAAATGCATGCCATGCAACACAACCTCGGGCATCAAAATGAAGCTCTTGGTCGTGCACTCGCCTCAACGGATGAGAAGCTCCAACACATCATCGATGGACTCGCAAGGACACGCTCGCGCGAATCAAGCTCATCTCGACACTCATCAAGTGAAACAAGTGCACCTCGCCGTCACGCTTCAAGGCACCGGGATGGACCCGTTCTTCAATCCATAAGCTCTTCGCAAGTGGTACCATCTCCGCGTCACGCCGCGACATCAAGCTATGATGGTGACCTCTCCGCAAGACCTCCAAGACGTGAAGCAAACCGACCACAACCAAGGGCACTGGTGATTCAACAAGAGCAACCTCGCATAGACCACCACGGCCATCGACGTCGACACGCTCCTTCAACAACAAGTGCAACTTCCGAAGAGGACGAACACGATCATCGTCGACGTGAAGCTCTCGAAGATCCTCCAAGGCGTCATCATAGACATGAGCGTCCTCGTCGCCAACATAATGGTCATGACGAGCCTCCCCTACACCAAGAAGAAGAGCAGCCCATGGCGCATACGGCTCGACGTCCTCCTCGCCACATGGCGCAAGCTACTGCTCCTCGCCATCAACCACGACAAGAGCAAGAGCAAGCTCCCCAAGCTCGTCGTGAGGACCAACAACCTCCTCCTCGTCCGCATCCGCGACAAGAAAACGAGCACGCTCCCCAAGCTCGTCGTCAACAACAAGTTCCTCCACCAAACGCGGCACCTCAACAACCACGCGAGCATCGCAACAACCACCAAACAAGACATGAGAGCTCGGATGATGATGATGATGACCGCCAAAATCATGGCAACCGCCGCAACCGGAACCGCAATGGAGAAGAAACTTTCGGCAAGCTCAAATTCACCATGCCAAAGTTCACCGGTTCCAATGAGCCCGAAGAATATCTCTCTTGGGAACTCAAGGTCGACAAGATCTTCCGCATGCACAACTATAGCAATGAGAAGATGATGGCCATGGCATCCCTCGAGTTTGATGAGTATGCCAACCTTTGGTGGGAACAAGTCCAACTCGCTCGCGAAGCAAAAGAAGAGCCTCCAATTGCAACTTGGCAAGACATGAAGGCCCATATGAGATCCCGCTTTGTTCCTTCACTACACGCGTGACCTCTTCAACAAGCTTCAAACTCTTAGTCAAGGAACAAAGACCGTGGAAGAATATTTCAAGCAAATGGAGCTCAACATGATCCGTGCCAACATTGAGGAACGCGATGAGCAAACAATGGCACGCTTCCTCAATGGCTTGAACCATCCCATCAAACGCATCACCGAGTTCCAAAAGTACAACAACATGGTTGAGCTTGTGCACATCGCATCCAAGGCCGAGCGCCAAGTGCAAGAGGACATCAAGTACAACAAGCCAAAGACGTACTTCACCTACAAGCAAGCGCCAACCACTACTCCAACAACACCAAGTGGAAGCTCCCCAAGTACAACCAAGCTTCCCTTCAAGCCAACTATTCCCCAAGGAAAACAGCCCCCAAGTGGCAAACAAACACGGGATGATCAACCATTCAATGGTGAATGCTACAAGTGTGGAGGCAAAGGGCACAAGTCCAATGCTTGTGGAAACAAAAAAGTTTTGTTCATCCATGACAACGGCGATGAAGAATACTTGAGTGAAGAAGAGTTTGATGCAAGGGTCAAGGAAGCCATGGCAAGGCAACACTTGGAAGAGGACCAAGAACTTCTTGTGTGTGAGCATGGCCAAGTCCATCGCTTGTGGTCACAAGGGTCTTGACTACCCAAGCCAATGGAAATGAAGACCAACGCTCGAACATCTTCCAAACTGCGGCATCAATGGGAAGTCCATCAAAGTTGTCATCGATGGAGGAAGTTGCCACAACCTCGCAAGCACGGAATTGTGTGAGAAACTCAACCTCACCCTTCACCCACATAGACACCCCTACCATATCCAATGGCTAAGTGACCAAGGATCCGTCAAGATCAAGCACACCGTCTCGGTGACGTTCTCCATTGGACACTACAAGGACACGGTGGAATGTGACGTGGTGCCAATGACGGTTTGTCACATGTTGCTCGGAAGGCCGTGGCAATATGACAAGTGTGCTTTACATAATGGTCACTCAAACACCTACACTTTCAAATGGCTTGATAAAACTTGTGTGTTGCAACCAATGACTCCTAGCCAAATAATTGCGGACAATGCAAAGGCTTTAGCGAGGCTGTCATAAAAACACCTTGTGAGAAGAGTGGTGGCGAGAGAACCACACCATAGTGAGTGAGAGCTACAAGCCAAACTCGGCGGAAAAACTAAGAGTGTTCTTCTTGCCACCAAAAGTGAGATGAGGAAGTGAGGAACAACCCATCCATCTTGCACTACGTCCTCGTATGCAAGGGACTAGCGCAAGGAACTAATGACTTGACAAATATTCCTCCTTCTTTGATGGCTGTTTGCAGGAATTCCAAGATGTATTTCGAAGAGCTTCCTCATGGCCTTCCTCCTCTTCGTGGAATCGAGCACCGTGTCGACCTCATACCGGCGCACCACTACCAAACCGCTGCGTATCGCACAAACCGGAAGAGACAAAGGAGATCGGCGTCAAATCAACCAACTCGTCTCCAAAGGTTTGATCCAAGTAAGCACTAGCCCAAGCCGGTTCCGTGATCCTAGTCCCGAAAGCGGATGATACGTTGCGGTTATGCATGGACGCCGTCAATCAATGCTATCACCGTGCGTTATCGACACCCTATACGCGTCTTGATGACATGCTTGATGAGTTATGTGGAGCCACTATATTTTCGAAAATTGATCTTCGTAGTGGCTACCATCAAATTCGCATGGCTGAAGGTGATGAGTGGAAAACCGCCTTCAAGACCAAGCTTGGTCTATATGAATGGTTGGTTATGCCTTTTGGCTTATCCAATGCCCCATCTACCTTCATGCGCCTCATGAACCATATTTTGCGGTCACTCATTGGAAAGAGGGTAGTTGTTTACTTTGATGACATTCTTGTCTATAGCAAGTCACTAGAGGAGCATGTTACTCATGTTAAGGAGGTCTTACAAATCCTTCGTCATGAAAAGCTTTATGCTAACCTCCCCAAGTGCACTTTTGCAAGAGACAAGCTGATTTTCCTTGGTTTTGTCGTGTCTTCTAATGGCATTGAAGTTGATGTATCAAAAGTCAAGGACATACGAGATTGGCCCACCCTACAAATGTTAGTGAACTTAGTTTTCATGGGTTGGTGGCTTTTACCGCTTTGTGAAAGATTTTTCCACAATTGCTTGCCCCTCAACGAATTGACCAAGAAGAATGTCACGTTCGTTTGGGGAAAAGCACAACAAAAACTTTGATGAGCTCAAAGGAGGCTCACCAAGCACCACTTCTTGCATTGCGGATTTCACAAAAACCTTTGAGATTGAATGTGACGCTAGTGGTATTGGCATTGGTGGCGTCCTTATGCAAAATGGGCGTCCTATTGCTTACCATAGTGAGAAACTTGATGGCGCGCCTCAATTATCCATTTATGACAAAGAACTTTTTGCCTTGGTTCGTGTTCTTCAAGTGTGGCAACACTATCTTTGGCCCAAAGAATTTATAATCCATTCGACCATGAGTCGTTGAAGTACCTTAAGGGCCAAGCCAACTTGAGTAAAAGGCACGCATAAAGTGGGTTGAGTTTATGGAGTCTTTTCCTTACATTGTAAAATACAAGAAGGGCAAAGAAAATGTGGTGGCGACGCCTTGTCTCATGAAACCACAAGCCTTCTTACACGACTCAAGTCAATGTTTTGGGTCTTGAGGACATCAAATCTTTATGCAGCGTCGATTCTTTCTTTGGACCAATATTTGCACAATGTTCAATAGACAAAGGGATTGACGATTTCTATTTGCACAAGGGTTTTCTTTTCAAACAAAACAAGCTTTGCATTCAAATCCTCTCTCCAACTTTTGCTTCTTCAAGAGTCCCATGGTGGAGGCCTTATGGGTCACTTTGGCCGTGACAAGACATATGACATGCTCTCCACTCACTACTTTTGGCCAAAGATGAAGCGATGTGGGCGCCACGTTCAACGATGCACTACATGTATCCAAGCTAAGTCTAAGTCCAACCCTTTGGTCTTTATATGCCATTGCCTATTCCTCATGCACCTTGGTGGGACATTAGCATGGACTTTGTATTAGGCTTGCCTAGATCTAAACAGGTCACGATTCCATATTTGTAGTCGTGGATCGCTTTTCAAAAATGGCACATTTCATTCCGTGCCATAAGACCGATGATGCTTCACATGTCGCAAATTTGTTTTTCGTGGAAATAATTGGCTACGGCGTGCCACGAACAATCGTCTCTCCGTGACGTAAAATTCATGAGCTACTTCGAAGACCCTCATGGCCAAGCTCGCATCAAGCTCCTATTCTCGTCCTCGCATCCTCAAACCGATGGACAAACCGAGGTAGTCAATCAAGTCTTGGCACACTTCTCCGGTGTTGATAAAAAGAACCTTAAAGACGGGAGGAATGCATTCCACACCGAGTTACTTCTAACCGCCAAGCACTCACCATGAGGAGCCGTTCATGATCGTCTATGGATTCGAGCCTCTCACCGCTCGATATCCTTCCACTTCCACTTCATGAACGTGCCAATATGGACGTTGTCAAGCGTGCCCAAGCAATGATGAAACTCCATGAAGACACACGAGCTACTATCGAGCAACAAGTCCTTCGCCAAGCATCAAGGCTAAACAAGACCAAGAAAGAGATGATCTTTGATGAGGCGACCTTGTATGGATACACTTGAGTAAAGACCGCTTCCCCAAGGAACGACTCCAAGCTAAATCCACGAGGCGACGGACCATTCAAGGTGCTAAAAAGGATAAACAACAACGCCTATGTGATCGATATACCAACATCGAAGTATCTTGTGAGCTCGACATTCAATGTCAAGGACCTCTCACCCTACCATGGCGAAGAGGAAGTTGTGACGGTTGAAGAGTCGAGGACGACTCTTCCCCAAGGGGGGGGAGCTGATGCAGCCCGTCCTTCGACCGCTACTACATCTACTCCCACGAGTTACCCAATTGGACCCATGACTCGTGCAAGAGCCAAGCTCCTTCAAACTAAGGTGAACTCGCTCCTCTCCTTGTGTGACTTGACACCCCTTGGATGGCTTGCTACTTCACACGCAAACTCATGCATCATCAGTGCGAGGAAGCCACCGATCGCTGCAGGGCATAAGCGGTACTACGGTTGTGACGGCCAGTACTACCGCTCAAGCGCACCTACCGCCTCCTCCTACCTTCGCCACAGAAGCATTGCCCCATGCCCCAGCAAGCGGTACTACGGTCCTACAGGGTACTACCGGTGGCAGTACCGCCCTCCCTCTGCTCGCCAGCGCCTCCGGCCAAGCTCCAGGCCCTCAAGCGGTACTACCGCTCCGGAAGCGGTACTACCGGTCACCACCGGTACTACCGGTCACCGGACCGGTACTACCGGTCCTGCCTGACCCTGATCGCCTAAGTTCGGCCCTGTGCCTTGTAACCCAACCTATCATTTATCTCTCTATTCCGAAACTACCCCTGTTTTGTGGCTGGACTATATATAGCCCCCACCCTCTATTGTAAACGTTTAGACTTGGATAATAATAGATATTAAGGAAACCCTTTGAGGACTTATATCTATTGGTCTCATGCTCCTACCAAGGAGCACCGGATTATCCACCCACCTCTTGGATCTTGCTTAAGTGCGTTCAAGTTGTACAAGGCCTTGGGTTCTCGGTTTCTCGCCCCCAAGTCGTCAAGGTCTCACCAAGCACCTCGTCCCCCGTTGTTGGCGTGGAGAGCGAGCTTCGCCCAACACCGATCCTAGGGATTATGTTGGACCGGTTGCCACCGGCGTGAGGAGTAGGCGTGTATCGTGTTTTGGTGTGTGTGTGTGTTCGTGGTTTTTCATCGTTTCCTCGATTTCACCCACCGACCGCCTTTTCCCCCTCGTTCCTCGTGGAATTCGTGAAAGATCGGTCCAACCCCAGGGTTACCCCATAACAATACTACTACTCCTTCGGGATGTTGATAGGGCAAAGGTGTCCGATCTTTCGATGAGATGGCGATAATCGATTTGGTGGAGTTCGGGCTTGACGATCCGACTACACGTGCGAGCACGAGCGCCAATGCAATCGCTAGGCCAATCTTCTGGAGGTTACCGATCCTGCGGGAACACGATCACCGACCATGAGGGTCTTAATTCCTACCTGAAATCGAGAACAAGTAAGAACCAATATTGCAATCGAGATATTGCGGATTAAGAGGAAAGCTTTATTGAAAAGGTGGGATCCTGAATAGGTGCGAAGTACAAGAGGCCTCTACGACGCTCGAGCCTTGGTGAAGTTGCTACGATGGCTAACTTAATGTCTAAACAAAATCCGAGTCTAGGGTGACGGCTATGGGTAGTATTTAAGGAGGAAAAGGTGGGGTTTCGGCCAGCCATGGAAGTGGTGGCCGAATCCAACCCTAGAAGTCCCTTTCCCCTCAAATACGGACTCTAAAAAGTGGCTATTTAAAATCCTGCGAAAATTACATGGGCCTGGCCCAAAATAAAGGTGTCGCAGCACCATATTAAGCTATGGACGAATCCGTGAAGTATTAATCTTGAATATTTCACCCAAGCCTTCTTTCTTCATTATGGTGGCCTCAAAGTTCTGAAATCTCCATCCGTGACCTTCTCTTGAATCATCACATGCTTGCTGCCATTTCCATGCATGGCTATGCTCCAATGCTTGTCCCTCTCATCCATGCTTGGTCCTTCATTCCTAAGAGTAAGAAATACATCTGATTTAGGCAGCATCATATTCTCATGTATGTGAGGAATAGTTCCAATAAACGAAAGTACCTGATAGTTAAGTTGTTTGCCACATGATCTTGTGATGGGTCCTTGTATGTGTGTAGCTGTAGGTACAATGGTTGTATCAATAGAAGGGATGTCCACATCATGCTCCCCTTCTTGAACTGAAGTCGTCCTCGCCAAAGTAAGGCTTCAAATCTGCAATGTTAAACGTAGGACTAACCGTACCAAAGTCTGCAGGCAACTCCATTTTATATGCATTATCATTTATTTTCTCTAACACCTTAAAGGGACCAGCAGCACACGACATTAACTTAGACTTGTGTAAATCAGGAAAACAATCTTTACGCAAATGTAACCAAACAAGATCTCCAACATCAAACACAACATGCTTTCTCCCTTTATCCCCAGCAAGTTTATACTTAGCATTCATGTGTTCAATGTTATCTTTAGTAGTCTTATGCAAGTTTAATATCATTTTAGCGCGTTGTGTAGCATCCAAATTATTTTGCACCAAAGAAGGTAAAGACAATAAATCAATAGGTGCACGAGGAACAAAACCATACACAATCTCAAATGGGCACATCTTTGTGGTAGAATGCAGCGAACGATTATAAGCAAATTCTATATGAGGTAAACACTCTTCCCACAATTTTAAGTTCTTCTTTAAAACAGCCCGCAACATAGTAGACAAAGTTCTATTTACTACTTCAGTTTGTCCATCAGTTTGGGGATGACATGTAGTACTAAACAGCAATTTAGTCCCCAACTTAGCCCATAAACATCTCCAAAAGTGGCTAAGAAATTTAGTATCACGATCAGAGACAATAGTATTTGGCACACCATGCAAACGGACAATTTCACGAAAGAACAAATCAGCAATATGTGCAGCATCATCCGTTTTATGACAAGGAATAAAGTGTGCCATATTAGAAAACCGATCCACAACAACAAAAATACTATCCCTCCCCTTCTGTGTTCGTGGCAATCCCAAAACAAAGTCCATAGAAATATCCTCCCAGAACACTAGGAATAGGAAGAGGCATATATAAACCATGTGGATTAAGGCGAGACTTAGCTTTTTGACAAGTAGTGAAGCGTTCCACAAATCTCTCAACATCTCGACGCATACGTGGCCAAAAGAAGTGTGCAGCAAGAACATCCTCCGTTTTCTTGACACCAAAGTGTCCCATCAATCCTCCTCCATTCGCCTCCTGTAACAACAAAAGACGGACAGAACTATACGGAATGCATAGTTTGTTAGCACGGAACACAAATCCATCATTGAAGACGAACTTGTTCCAAGTTCTACCATCTCTACAATTATGCAACACATCTTTAAATTCAACATCATGCACATATTGTTCCTTAATAGTTTCCAATCCAAATATTTTGAAGTCAAGTTGAGATAACAAAGCATAACGGCGCGATAAAGCATCAGCAATAATATTTTCTTTGCCCTTTTTGTGTTTGATAACATAAGGAAAAGACTCAATAAATTCAACCCACTTTGCATGACGACGATTCAACTTAGCTTGACTACGAATATGCTTCAAAGATTCATGATCAGAATGAATAACAAATTTTTTAGGCCATAGATAATGTTGCCAAGTTTCTAATGTCCGAACCAACGCATATAATTCTTTATCATAAGTAGAATAGTTCAGACTAGCCCCACTCAATTTCTCACTAAAATATGCAACAGGTTTTCCCTCTTGTAATAACACCCCTCCCAAACCAATTCCACTAGCATCACATTCAAGCTCAAAAGTCTTAGTAAAATCAGGAAGTTGGAGTAAGGGAGCATGTGTTAGCTTATCTTTCAATATGAAGGCACATTGTTGTGCATCGCCCCAAACAAAGGGCACATCCTTCTTGGTAAGCACATTCAGCGGCGCGGCAATTGATCCAAAGTCTTTGACAAAGCGCCTATAAAAACCAGCGAGGCCAAGAAAACTCCTCACTTGTGTGACCGTCTTGGGCTGCGGCCAATTCTCAATAGCTTCAATCTTGGCTGGATCCACTTCAATACCCTGTGATGTAACAACATAGCTGATGGAGGGGTTAACCTCTTGGGTGCCCGATCTTCACGGATCTCGTGGTCAAATCGATGGGAATGCGAGGGGAAAGGGAGAAGGTAGCGGAAGCGAACACACACCTCGCGAAGAACACGATGAACACACGCAAAACTCACACGATACAAGGCCGATTGATCCCGAACGGCGGCCACCGGTCCGATAGAATCCTCGTAAGGAAAGATCGGTCAACGTGCTCCCTCAAATCCACATCGGAGAGGGAAGAACACCTTGGGGAGGGTCTTGAAAACTTGGAGACGAGACACCGAACTCCAATGCCTTGTTCAACGAAGGATGCGTGATGCAAAGTCCAATCGAGGTTGGTGACGATAGTCGGTCCCCTTGGTAAAGGGGATGAGGCAAAACTAGAGATTGCACACTGGGGGTTGTCTTTAGTCTATCATCTATGCCTAAGAGATACATGAGGGGTGGGGGCTCTATTTATAGGCCAACCACTAAACAAGGGTAGTTTGGGGATAAACTAGGCGAATAGGTAAGTAAAGTGGAATACATGGGCTGTGACCCAACTGGTGCGCGCAGGCAGACATGACCGGTAGTACCGGACTTAGGACCGGTAGTACCGGTCATCACCGGTAGTACCGCTCTAGGACCGGTAGTACCGCTTGCGGTCTTGGAGCATCCGTTGGAGCCATCAGTAGCGAGCGGTAGAAGGGGGTGGTAGTACCGCTGACCGGTAGTACCGGTTCCGACAACCGGTAGTACCGCTTGGACCTGGCAGCTGTCGACCTGTCTTCTTCCGTGTCCTCTTCCAAGCCTCCGTCTTGTCGGGCTTGATGTTCCGGGCTTCCTCCCTTGCCTCCGTACTGGTCGGTGTGAACCTTTGGTGTCCATGATGACTTGGCGTACGTTGGAGACCTTGATGTATTAACGACCGTAGGTCGGGCTGCATCATCTCCCCCCCTTCAAAAAGAGTCGTCCTCGACTCTACATGCTCATCACAAAGTAGAAGCGGTCGAGAGACCTTCTTGATCCTGGGGTTCACCATATAGTCGTCCTCGAGAATATTGACTTGACAACACTTCAAAGTTCCTTCACCTTCCATGAAGCCTACAAAGCTCACAACAAAAGCGAAGCAACACTCAAAGCGTAGCCAATTCATGAAGATTATAGCACGAGTCCTCAAGTAGAAGGAAGTCACCTTAACTTGTAGAGATAGCTCGATGAAGGGTAGCCATAGGTAACTCTCTTCGGTTATTCTTGTCAACATATAGTCCATAGAGGTTGACGTGTATGCATTTGTTCCTTCATACAACAAAGACCAAGCAACATATGTTTGTGTGTGATAGAGGAGCATGTCATTTGTGGCATGTCCATTCTTGTTCACAACACGATTAGCACAACTCAGGTATAGCAAACGGGGTGCATATGCAAGGTCAATGTGCATGGAAATCGTTTGAACATCATCCAAATGTGGAAACTCAAAAACTCCATATAACATAGAATTGGGGCATTCAAAGCATTGGATCCAAATTTCCACCAACATCTTTGATGCAAGACTAGGAGAATTTGGCAAAAACACACAAGGAAGCATATCCAAAACAAAAGTATTATGTTTGCAAACAAACCAAATGAAAGAGCTAGTGGTCCTTATGTTTGTTGCAACAACAAGACGAGATTCTTGGAAGCTCTCATGACAATACATGCTCTTAATGGAATTGTGGTTGCACCCAAAACATCGGAAAGAGAAAATGTTCAACATTTTTGTTGCAACACACAAAGCATCATTATCTAAAAGCGAAGAAGCATGAATGTCACAAGGTGAGATAATACCATTAACATGCTTGCAATCAAACCATAGGAAAGAGCAATTTGCCAACATGAAAGATGCAAAGCATGCAAAAGGTATCAGAGCTGGGTTCGATCTTGAACTCACTTGTGGGATGCTCTCTAGAGCTCTTTTTGTGCTCAACCGAGGTTGACATTCTCGTGCGGGTACCTACACACATCATATGTAAAAGGAAGAACGTGTGTGCATGGTAGAGATACACATCATCCATCATGACGTATCTCTTCTTGTGCACATCACCATTAATGTCATTCAAGTATGAAATAGATGCATGGTGAGTATGCAAGTGGGGAACATGCTTATCATGGCAATCATCAAAATCTCCAAAAATTGAGAAAGCTATGGGGGCCATCTCATTATAACGCATATGATCAATATTGTTGCAAGCAAAACAAGTGAAATAGCAAGCATTCATCTTATCGCAAGCAACGGGAGATATTGAATGACTAGCATGACAAGGCAAGTCCAAAGCAATTGGAGGATACACAAAAGATGCATAGCATGACATGTTTATGGCAATGTGTTCGCAATCAAACAATTCCACATGATCAATATTATGCAAAGGCAAAGCATCACATGGGAATATGAGTGAAGCATATGTAATGTCACAAGTATCATCCAAAACATGCATATCCTCACAATTCATCATGTCCACTAGTGGGATCATGGCATCATCAACACCCTTATTGTTACCTTGTTCATACCTCTCATATGAAGTGGGTGTTGTGGAAGTAGTGGCCTCCTTGTGGACGACTTCATCTTCTTGATGTATCCATGGCGTAGCATCATCTTCATGCACCATGTACATCTTCTCCATTCGAGGCATCATTGCTTCATAGCTTCGGGCGTCTTCATCCATGGAACCTAGCATAACACAAGAGAACACACTAGAGGTAGAGGGTAAGTTGTTAGAATTCGAAATGGTCTCACTTGACCTATCAACTACCACTCTCAACTCACTAGGAGTATCGCTCATGCCCTCCAAGTGGAAGCACTCAATCTCACATAAGGTGGAGTCACTCATGTCACTCTTGTTCTCACTCAAGTGGGATAAGTGGCTCTCATACTCACATGGGATTGGTACCACATCATCACTCAAGCATATGGGGGTAGGCTCGGGTTCCTCAACTCCATGCGCCTCCTTTGGTGAAGGGAAATGATGTGGACATCCCTACTATTGATACAACCGTTGTACCTACAGCAACACACATACAAGGACCCATCACAAGATCTCGTGCCGAACAACTTAACTATCAGGTACTTTCGTTTCTTGGAACTATTCCTCACATACATGAGAATATGATTGCTGCCTAAATCAGATATATTTCTTACTCTTAGGAATGATGGACCAATCATGGATGAGAGGGACAAGCATTGGAGCATGGCCATGCATGGAGATGGCAGCAAGCATGTGATGATCCAAGAGAAGGCCACGGATGAAGATTTCAGAACTT
This sequence comes from Avena longiglumis, assembly GCA_030063025.1. NCBI lineage: Eukaryota > Viridiplantae > Streptophyta > Magnoliopsida > Poales > Poaceae > Avena > Avena longiglumis. Next base: position 315,247,264 of record CP125977.1, read on the forward strand.
TGAGGCCACCATAATGAAGAAGGAAGGCTTGGACGAAATATTCAAGATCAATACTTTACGAATTCGTCCATAGCTTAATATGGTGCTGCGACACCTTTATTTTGGGCCAGGCCCATGTAATTTTCGCAGGATTTTAATTAGGCACTTTTTAGAGTCCGTATTTGAGGGGAAAGGGACTTTTAGGGTTTGATTCGGCCACCACTTCCATGGCTGGCCGAAACCCCACCTTTTCGCTCTTAAATACTCCCCATAGCCGACCCCCTAGACTCGGATTTTGTTTAGACATTAAGTTAGCCATAGTCGCAACTTCGCCAAGGCTCGAGCGTCGCAGAGGCCTCTTGTACTTCGCACCTATTCAGGATCCCACCTCTTCAATAAAGCTTTCCTCTTAATCCGCAATATCTTGATTGCAATATTGGTTCTTACTTGTTCTCGATTTCAGGTAGGAATTAAGACCCTGTTGGTCGGTGATCGTGTTCACGCAGGATCGGTAACCTCCAGGAGATTGGCCTAGCGATTGCATTGGCGCTCGTGCTCGCACGTGTAGTCGGATCGTCAAGCCCGAACTCCACCAAATCGATAATCGCCATCTCATCGAAAGATCGGACACCTTTGCCCTTTCAAGTGGTATCGATTTTAGGTTGCTCGGTGAGATTTTACCTTTTTCAGAGATTAGATCTGTTTTTACCTATAACCCACGAAAAAGCCAAAAACACAGTTAGAGTTTAGATCCATCCCATAACCAATCTACGCCTCGCATTATCTTTTCAGTTTTTGCATTGTTGAATTTGTGTCTACATCGTCGCGTCGAGTTGCTGGTCTTAGTGTCTCGTCCCTTAGAGTTTCGAGTTCTGATCATACTAGTCACCGCCACACTCGCCGATCACCTCCACCATATTCCGCCACCATATTCCGCCGCCATATACCCAGCCACCATAAACCCTAATACTCCGCCACCGCCTTCCTACCACGACACAGATCCGATCAGTTTTTCTGCCGCGGTACGAGTCCGAGTAGAGTTACTGTTTCCTCGTTATTTCTTTTTACTTTCCTTCTTTGTTGTTTCCGTGATCAGCTAAAGTCCGTGTCGCGGTAAGAGTCCGGTCGTAAGTCTAGAAGGAGAGCAAAAAAAAAAGTCTGGAACCGCCTCCGAAATTTTTTTCTGGCTATACTATTTTTCGACCCCGGGGATCACTTTTCTCCATCGGCCGTTATAGCAATATTTTTTTGGCGTCTGCGCGCTTTCCGGAGCAAAATAAAAAATTTCGAAATTTTTTTTTGGGCTAACCTATTTTTAGACCCCGTAGATCAGTTCTAGACACTCGCCATCATAGTGATTTTTCACCTCTTGGTTCGCTTTTCAGGGTGCCATATCATCATACATTGCTTGTTGTGTCGCGTCGTGACATCGTTGGTGATCTAGGCTCGCGTCTCTAGTACGGTCTAGCCTAGGACCAAAGCACGCATCGTCGTTGAGCATTCTTTCAACTTTTGCATTGCTGTTTTGATAATTGCTACCCCCTTTGCTAAGCCTTCCCGAGCTCCAGATACTCTCCACGTGCGGTGTTTCGACTCCTGGTAATCGCTTGGTTCAATCTCTGGACCCACTGATCCTCGTGGTTGCACATCGCCTTCTCCTGCTGTTTGGTAAGAACTTGTAAGAGCTTCGTATATTGCTTGACGGATTACGCGTGACTTCCACCATATTTCCGTACTATATACCTGTGCTTTTTAAGGACTAACCATGACAGATACTTCGTGAAACCCTGCCACAATGACGAACGAAGAACTACATGCCCACTTCTCCGCGCTCTTGGTCAGTCGCGCTGAAGACGTGGATACGCGCCTCGGGGAGTTTGACACCAAGCTCACCAACGCCGTAGACAAGATCGATGGACTCGAGAAATCCTTCAACGCCAATCTTGACGTTCGGTTCAAGGAGATTTTGAACCGATTGCCCGCACCCGCACCGGCACCCACACATGGCGCACGACGCATTCCGATCACGGGTCGGACTGCTGGTTTGGCTGCCGCACTTGGCCATCGGCTATCACGGGACGCTCCCCAAACTTCCGCCGCGGCTGCTGCTGCGACATTGGGGACAGCCGACGGGTACTACTACGACCCCGACGACGACGATTTGTTTGACGAGGATGTTTAACAACCTCCACAGGTACCTGCTGGTCGTCCCCGACATTACTACCGCAACGCTCGACCACCGGTACGTGATGATGATCATGTTGCAAAGCTTAAATTAAATATTCCATCTTTTGAGGGTAAATATAATCCTGATGCATATCTTACATGGGAGATGGAAGTAGAACAACGTTTTGCATGCTTAAAATATCCTGGGAATATGCGTGTTAGTGCTGCTACATGTGAATTTACTAAATTTTCTTCCCTTTGGTGGTCTGAGTATTGTCGTTTAAATCCTACTACAATTCCTAGTACTTTGACTGCTTTAAAAACTGCTATGCGTGTTCGTTTTGTACCTCCTACTTATCAACGTGATTTACTAAAGAATCTGACACGTTTAGAGCAAGGGAAAAATTCTGTAGAAGAGTATTATCAGGAATTGCAAACGGGGATGGTTCGGTGTGGTCTTGTTGAATCTAATGAACAAATGCTTGCACGTTTCTTTGATGGATTAAACAAGGACATTCAGCACATCTTAGATTATAAGGAATATAATTCTATCACTCGTTTGTTTCATCTTGCTTGCAAAGCTGAACGTGAAGTGCAGGATCGCCAAACACCATCATGATGTGGACATCCCTACTATTGATACAACCGTTGTACCTACAGCAACACACATACAAGGACCCATCACAAGATCGCGTGCCAAACAACTTAACTATCAGGTACTTTCATTTCTTGGAACTATTCCTCACATACATGAGAATATGATGCTGCCTAAATCAGATATATTTCTTACTTTTAGGAATGATGGACCAAGCATGGATGAGAGGGACAAGCATTGGAGCATGGCCATGCATGGAGAAGGCAGCAAGCATGTGATGATCCAAGAGAAGGCCACCGATGAAGATTTCAGAACTTTGAGGCCACCATAATGAAGAAAGAAGGCTTGGGCGAAATATTCAAGATCAATACCTTACGAATTCGTCCATAGCTTAATATGGTGCTGCGACACCTTTATTTTGGGCCAGGCCCATGTAATTTTCGCAGGATTTTAATTAGCCACTTTTTAGAGTCCGTATTTGAGGGGAAAAGGACTTTTAGGGTTGGATTCGGCCACCACTTCCATGGCTGGCCGAAACCCCACCCTTTCGCTCTTAAATACTCCCCATAGCCGACCCCCTAGACTCGGATTTTGTTTAGACATTAAGTTAGCCATAGTCGCAACTTCGCCAAGGCTCGAGCGTCGCAGAGGCCTCTTATACTTCGCACCTATTCAGGATCCCACCTCTTCAATAAAGCTTTCCTCTTAATCCACAATATCTTGATTGCAATATTGGTTCTTACTTGTTCTCGATTTCAGGTAGGAATTAAGACCCTCGCTGGTCAGGCTGATCGTGTTCACGCAGGATCGGTAACCTCCAGGAGATTGGCCTAGCGATTTCATTGGCGCTCGTGCTCGTACGTGTAGTCGGATCGTCAAGCCCGAACTCCACCAAATCGATTATCGCCATCTCATCGAAAGATCGGACACCTTTGCCCTATCAGGAAAATCCCATGCTCACCATTCTTGACCTTGTCGCCTTCAAAGTTGGATGCCATAAGATGGGCATCATCATTCTCCTCCATGGTCGAAGGGAAAATCCCATGCTCGACCGTCTCTTGGCCATCGCGTAGTAGTGGTGGAGGTAGGCTCATGCTATCCAACTTGGCGAAGTAGAGGTCTACATTTTCCTCGTTGGCGAGGTTGTGGAAGTCAAGCGTAGGCATTGAAGCTTGATGGCGAGGAGGAAGGCTTGCTCTTGGTGCCATTGTGGTGGTGGCACGAGTAGTTGAAGGTGCCCTATGATGGTGTCGACGGAGGTCATTGGCGTGCCTTGCCGATGGTTGATGTAGGTGGCGCACTTGGTCGTCCACATGACACTCGCGACGATGATCATTTGCCTTGGCACTCTTCTTGTGCTTGTGGTGCCTTCTTGAGCTTGCTTGAGCATTATGGTTGGTGCTCATCACGAATTCTTCGTCTTGGTGGCGAAGATGCCTTTGACGATGTCTTGTGTCCTCTTTATGGTGGTGATGCTCATGAGAGGATGTTTGTCGATGAAGAGTCTTCTTTCTTGGCGCCTCTTGATGCATATGATGTTTGGACGCCACTCTTGTTTGGATAGGAGTTGGAGCTTGGCGCCTTGGAGATGGTAGATCTTGACGCCTTGGAGGTGATGGATCTTGGTGCCTTGGAGATGGTGGCGCTTGACGCCATCTAGGTGGTGGCACATGTCGCCTTGGAGGTGGATCATCGAAGTAGGTGGTGCCCTTTGGTGTGGCACGCTTGGCCTTGAAGGTCATGGAATCTTGATGATGCGCCTCCTCTTGCTTGGCGTAGTAGGCTTCCATCTCCACACGGTGGAGGAATTCTTCATGGCTCATGGAGGATCCATCAAAGTCGATGAAGTTCTCCGTGTCCTCCATGCTTGGGGAGGCGTCATCGATGTCTTTTCAAGTCATCCATGCTTGGGGAGTAGTTGTTGGTGTAGTACTCCATATCACCCAAGCATGTGGAGCCATTGTCGGTGTAGTGCTCCATAGGCTCCATGCATGAGGAGCCATTGTCGACGTAGAGCTCCATGTCTTCCAAGCATGTGGAGTCGTCGTAGGTGTAGTGCTCCGGGTCCTCAAAGCATGCAGAGCCATTGTCGGTGTTGTGCTCCGTCATGTCCTCTATACTTGTGGAGTCGTAGTCATGGTGGCTCATCATGGATTATTCATATATATCATCCTCGGTTTCGGAGTCCCTTGACATGATGCACAAGACCAAGCGGTGTATATGGAAGTGGTAGTGGGAGTTAGGGATACAACGTCAAACCTTACTTTACCTTGGAAGATCGTATCGTACAAGTGGCCACACTTGAGAGCAATAAACCAAGCAAAGTGAAGTTCACGCGGAACACCAAAACCAACTACGAGCCAAAAAACACACACACACAAGGCCTATGGTGGATATGTATGGAAAGGGGCATGTCAAGAACCAATCCGAAATCAAGATATTGTAATGGCAAGTAAAGAACCACAATGATCAAAAAGCAAACAAGTCAATCCACAAGATAGGAAATATGTACAAGGAAACACACACGGTGGGATAAATGGGACTTGTGCGACGGATAAAGTGAGCTAAGAACCAAATGATTACCTAGCGAAGACTATAAGCTCGTGTCACACAAGTACAAGGAGAGACGCTAGTTCGATTGCACAAAATTGGTGGGCTACAAGATATGCACAATAAGTACCACCGATATGATGTTCATCGATCTTGCGCTTCCTATTCTATGAGGCACATGTATATTTCTTTCTTTTCTTTCCTTTTTTTCTATTTTTTTCTCTTTTTCTTTCTATTTTGTTTTCACTTGCCTCTACCTTGTGCCAACAACTATACAAGATAACTATATGAGATAGCGCTCACAATGTTTGCTCGGAATCTACAAGGTATCAAATGTGCATAGCCCAAGCAATCATAAGAGGAACTAGTCTCAATGGGTGTTTGTTGCTCACAAAGATAGTGGGGTTCACAAAGGAATACAAGTGGGGAGAAGTCGCGGAATGTTTATACCTTTCGTCGACGATCTTCACCCTTTATTGTTGGATTCCGCCTTGCTCACGGAATTTGGATGGAGTAGATAGCATGAACAACATGGATGATGATGTAGAGATCCTTCTCCTCTTCGAAACGAGCTAAAGAACATCAAAATCCGAGTTCGAATGCAAAAGTTATGCTCAAAACGGTGAGGGGCTGAAATCTGGGAATCTGTTGTTTTTGATCAGTATAGGGCGGTAGTACCGGATTTTTGAGCCCGGTAGTACCGGTTAAGTGCGGTAGTACCGGATTTTGGACCCGGTAGTTCCGCTTGGACCTGGGACGCCCAGATTTGACGCGTTTTCGCGATTTTGGGGGTGATTTGGGCGGAAAATCTTCAAGAAAAACACCAAATCGAAGGGGGAAATCAAGGAATTAGGCCATGGGAACGCAGGGGAAGGTAGATCAAATAGTTTAGCAAGTAATCCACGGATCAAAACCTACCAAAATGCACTCAAATCACAGATCGATCCAAAACAAGAATTGGGGCTATTCTTGGTGGAATTTTCAAATTTATGTGGAAAAGACCAAATCGATGAGAAATCCGTGGCAACCAAAAGCTGCTGATACCAGATGATGGAGGGGTTAACCTCTTGGGTGCCCGATCTTCACGGATCTCGTGGTCAAATCGATGGGAAAGCGAGGGGAAAGGGAGAAGGTAGCGGAAGCGAACACACACCTCGCGAAGAACACGATGAACACACGCAAAACTCACACGATACAAGGCCGATTGCTCCCGAACGGCGGCCACCGGTCCGATAGAATCCTCGCAAGGAAAGATCGGTCAACGTGCTCCTTCAAATCCACATCGGAGAGGGAAGAACACCTTGGGGAGGGTCTTGACAACTTGGAGACGAGACACCGAAATCCAAGGCCTTGTTCAACGATGGATGCGTGATGCAAAGTCCAATCGAGGTTGGTGACGATAGTCGGTCCACTTGGTAAAGGGGATGAGGCAAAACTAGAGATTCCACAATCGGGGTTTTCTTTAGTCTATCATCTATTCCTAAGGGATACATGAGGGGTGGGGCCTCTATTTATAGGCCAGCCACTAAACAAGGGTGGTTTGGGGATAAACTAGGTGAATAGGTAAGTAAGGGGAATACATGGGCCGTGGCCCAACAGGTGCGCGTAGGCACACATGACCGGTAGTACCGGACTTAGGACTGGTAGTACCATCATCACCTAGTACCGCCTGGGACCGTAGTACCGCTTGCCTTGGAGCATCCGTTGGAGCCATCAAGAGCGAAAGCAGAGAAGGGGCGATATCACCGACCGGTAGTACCGGTTCGACAACCGTAGTACCGCTTGACCGGCAAATTGTCGACCTGTCTTCTTCCGTCTCCTCTTCCAAGCCTCCGTCTTGTCAGGCTTGATGTTCCGGGCTTCCTCCCTTGCCTCCGTACTGGTCGGTGTGAACCTTTGGTGTCCATGACGACTTGGCGTACGTCGGAGACCTTGATGTAGTAACGACCGTAGGTCGGGCTGCATCAATAGCCAAGAAACGCAACTCGATTGGTGCAAAAGGTGCACTTCTCAAGGTTACCAAACAAACGTGCATCACGTAAAGAATTGAAAACAGCACGTAAATGGTCCAAATGATCCTCTAAAGATTTTCTATAAATCAGAATATCATCAAAGTAGACTACCACAAAACGTCCAATGAAAGCACGTAAAACTTCGTTCATTAATCTCATGAAAGTGCTAGGTGCATTAGTTAAACCAAACGGCATTACTAACCACTCATATAAACCGAACTTAGTTTTAAATGATGTTTTCCATTCATCTCCTAATTTCATACGAATCTGGTGGTAACCACTACACAAATCAACTTTAGAAAACATGGTAGAGCCACTCAATTCATCAAGCATGTCATCTAAATGTGGAATAGGATGACGATATCGAATAGTAATATTATTGATAGCTCTACAATCAATACACATGCGCGAAGAACCATCTTTCTTAGGTACCAAAATAATAGGAACAACACAGGGGCTAAGGGACTCACGAATATGATCTTTGTCGAGTAGTTCCTGAATTTGGTGTTGTATCTCCTTTGTCTCCTCTGGATTGGTTCTATATGGCGCGCGGTTGGGCAACGTAGCACCATGAATTAGATCAATTTGGTGCTCAATTTCTCGAATAGGAGGTAGTCCTGGTGGCAGCTCAGTGCGAAAGATGTCCTCATATTCCTGCAAAAGGGTAGCAATAGCGGGCGGCAAAGAAGGAGGCATATCCTCAAATGAAAACAAAACCTCTTTGCAGACAATTGCATAACATTGAGTATTGTTTACATCTAGTTCAGCAATGTCAATTTTATTTGCAAGCATACATGGACTCTTCAAACGAATTTCAGTAGCATGTGTAGAATCAGATTTAGTGTTCTTTGGTGGTATAAAATCTGCAGCAACAATCTGATTCTCACTTTTATTTTTCTCCTCAGTTTTAGCTCTACTAGCTCTAGCAAGATCATCTTTTAAAATATGTTCGGGAGTCATATGTTTTAGACCAATTTTCTTTCCATCATGCATAAGAGAATAGTGATTAGTTTTTCCATTATGAATAGATTCTCTATCAAATTTCCATGGTCTACCAAGTAACAAAGAACAAGCTTGCATAGGTACAACATCACAATCAACAAAATCAGAATATGTACCAATAGTAAAATGCACGTGTACCGTTCTTGTTACCTTGATCTTGCGAGAACTCTTAAACCATTGGATGTAATATGAATGTGTGCGTTGTATTGTTGGAAGCGCAAGCTTCTCTACCATGTCAACACTAGCCAGATTGTTACAACTCCCTCCATCAATGATGATCCGTATAGCTCTTTCCTTGACAACACCACGTGTTTGGAACAGGTTTGTTATGGGGAAACCCCTTGGGGTGGCCCGGTCTTTCACGAATCTCCACGAGAAACGAGAGGGAAAGCGGTGGACGGGGGAAGAAGGGATGAAAACCACGAACACACGCACACAAATCACGATACACGCCGATAACTCACGCCGGTGGCAACCAGTCCAACATAATCCCTAGGATCGGTGTTGGGCGAAGCTCTCTCTCCACGACCAACAACGGGGGCGAGATGCTTGGTGAGATCTTGACGAATTGGGGGCGAGAAACCGAGAACCCAAGGCCTTGTACAACTTGAACGCACTAGGCAAGATCCAAGAGGAGGGTGGATAATAGGGTGCCCCTTGGTAGGAGCATGAGACCAATAGATGAAAGATCCTCAAAGGGGTGTCCTTAATCTATTATTATCCAAGTCTAGGGTTTACAATAGAGGGTGGGGGCTATATATAGGCCAGCCACATAAACAGGGGTAGTTTCGGAACGAAAAGGTAAAATATAGGAAGGGGTACAGGGCGCTGGGCCGAACTGATGCGATCTGGTTCAGTCAGGACCGGTAGTACCGGTCGCAACCGGTAGTACCGCTCCGGGGGCGGTAGTACCGCTGGAGGTCCTGGAGCATCCGTCAGAGTCGCCTGTGGCAGGGAGCGTAGTAGGTACCGCCCACCCAGTACCGTGTAGTACCGCCGGCGTCTGGGGCGTGGAGGGGTTCCTTTTGGAGCGTCCGGTAGCTGGGTCCGGTAGTACCGCTTGCGCCGGTAGTACCGGTCGCCTGATCCGGTAGTACCGCTGGGGTCTGGCAGCTACTGGTTGCTTCCGCTCCGGTTCCTCCATCCCTTGGTTCCTTCTCTTCGTACCTGATGATGCACAGTGTATGCGTATGAAGTAGCAAGCCATCCAAGGGTGTGTCGAAGTCACACAAGGAAAGGAGCGAGTTAACCTTGGCTTGGAGGAGCTTAGCTCGGGCGCGAGTCATTGGTCCACTGGGAGGGCTAGGTGTTGTAGATGTAGGTCCGTCCGTAGGACGGGCTGCATCAGCTCCCCCCCTTGGGGAAGAGTCGTCCTTGACTCTTCAACCTTCTCAACTGTATCTTTTCCATGGTAGGGTGAGAGATCCTTGACATTAAATGTCGAGCTCACAAGATACTTGGATGTGGGGATATCAATGATGTAGGCGTTGTTGTTGATCCTCTTTAGCACTTTGAACGACCCATCACCTCTTGGCTTGAGTTTGGAGTCGCGGTCCTTGGGAAAGTGGTCTTTACTCAAGTGTATCCACACAAGGTCGCCTTCTTCGAAGATCATCTCTTTCTTGGTCTTGTTTATCCTTGATGCTTGGCGGAGGACTTGTTGCTCGATTGTAGCTCTTGTGTCCTCATGGAGTTTCTTCATTGTTTGGGCACGCTTGTCAACGTCCATGTTGGTACGGTCATGTAGCGGAAGTGGAAGGATGTCGAGCGCGGTGAGAGGCTCGAACCCATAGACGATCATGAATGGGCTTATCATGGTGGTGGAGTGCTTGGCGCGGTTGTAGGCGATTGTTCTTGGTACACCGTGTAGCCGAATTATTTCCCTGAAAAACAAATTTGCTACATGTGAAGCATCATCGGTCTTATGGCATGGAATGAAGTGTGCCATTTTTGAAAAGCGATCCACTACCACAAATATAGAATCATGTCCATGTTTAGAGGCAAGCCTAACACAAAGTCCATGCTAATGTCCTACCAAGGTGCATGAGGAATAGGCAATGGCATATAAAGACCAAAGGGGTTAGACTTAGACTTAGCTTGGATACATGTAGTGCATCGTTGGACGTGGCGCTCCACGTCGCGTTTCATCTTTGGCCAAAAGTAGTGAGTGGAAAGCATGTCATACGTCTTGTCATGGCCAAAGTGACCCATAAGGCCTCCACCATGGGACTCTTGAAGAAGCAAAATTTGGAGAGACGACTTCGGAATGCAAAGCTTGTTTTGTTTGAAAAGAAAACCCTTATGCAAATAGAAATCATCAATCCCTTTGTCTATTGAACATTTTGCAAAAAATGGTCCAAAGAAAAGGTCGGACGCGTACAAAGATTTGATGTCATCAAGACCCAAGACATTTACTTCGAGCCGCGTAAGAAGGTTTGTGTTTTTGCGAGACAAGGCGTCCGCTACCATAATTTCTTTGCCCTGCTTGTATTTGACAATGTAAGGAAAAGACTCCATGAACTCAACTCATTTGGCGTGCCTTTTACTCAAATTGGCTTGGCCCTTAAGATATTTCAACGACTCATGGTCGGAATGGATGAAAAATTCTTTGCTCCAAAGATAGTGTTGCCACACTTGAAGGACACGAACCAAGGCAAAAAGCTCTTTGTCATAAATGGGGTAGTTTAGGGCGTGCACCATCAAGTTTCTCGCTACGGTATGCAATGGGACGCCCATTTTGCATAAGGACGCCTCCAATGCCAATTCCACTAGCGTCACATTCAATCTCAAAGGTTTTTGTGAAATCCGGTAATGCAAGAAGTGGTGCCTCGGTGAGCCTCTTTTTGAGCTCATCAAAAGCCTTTTGTTGTGCTTTTCCCCAAACGAACGTGACATTTTTCTTGGTCAATTCGTTGAGGGGGCAAGCAATGGTAGAAAAGTCTTTCACAAAACGACGGTAAAAGCCAGCCAACCCATGAAAACTACGAAGTTCACTAACATTGGTCGGGATGGGCCAATCTCGTATGTCCTTAACTTTTGAGACATCAACTTCAATGCCATTAGAAGACACAACAAAACCAAGAAAAATGAGCTTGTCTTTTGCAAAAGTGCACATTGGGAGATTAGCATAAAGCTTTTCATGACGAAGGATTTGAAGGACCTCCTTAACATGAGTAACATGCTCCTCTAGTGACTTGCTATAGACAAGGATGTCATCAAAGTAAACAACTACACTCTTCCCAATGAGAGATCTCAAAATATGGTTCATGAGGCGCATGAAGGTAGATGGGGCATTTGATAAGCCAAAAGGCATAACCAACCATTCATAGAGACCAAGCTTGGTCTTGAAGGCGGTTTTCCACTCATCACCCTCGGCCATGCGAATTTGATGGTAACCACTACGAAGATCAATTTTCGAAAATATAGTGGCTCCACATAACTCATCAAGCATGTCATCAAGACGCGGTATAGGATGTCGATAACACACGGTGATAGCATTGATTGGACGGCAGTCCATGCATACACGCAACGTATCATCCGTTTTTGGAACTAGAATAACGGGGACCGCGCTTGGTCTAGTGCTTACTTGGATCAAACCTTTGGAGACGAGTTGGTTGATTTGTCGTTCTGTCTCCTTTGTCTCTTCCGGGTTCGTGCGATACGTGGCGCGGTTTAGTAGTGGGGCGCCGGGTATGAGGTCGATGCGGTGCTCGATTCCACGAAGAGGAGGTAGGCCATGAGGAAGCTCTTCGGGAAATACATCGTGGAATTCCTGCAAAACAGCCATCAAAGAAGGAGGAACATTTGTTAAGTCATTAGTTCTTTGCGCTAGTCCCTTGCAAACAAGGACATAGTGTAAGATGGATGGGTTGTTCCGCACTTCTCTCATCTCACTTTTGGTGTCAAGAAGATCACTCTTAGTTTTTCCACTCGAGTTTGGCTTGTGGCACTCACTCACTATGGTGTGGTTCTCTCGCTCACCACTCTTCTCACAAGGTGTTTTTGTGTATTGCGCCCTCGCTAAAGCATTTGCATTGTCCGCAATTATTTGGCTAGGAGTCATTGGTTGCAACACACAAGTTTTATCAAGCCATTTGAAGGTATAAGTGTTTGAGTGACCATCATGCAAAGCACGCTTGTCATATTGCCACGGCCTTCCGAGCAACATAATGCAAACCGTCATTGGGACCACGTCACATTCCACCGTGTCCTTGTAGGGCCCAATTGAGAACGTTACCGAGATGGTGTGCTTGATCTTGACGGACCCATGAGCACTTAGCCATTGTATATGGTAGGGGTGTTTATGCGGATGGAAGGTGAGGTTGAGTTTCTCACACAATTCCGTGCTTGCAAGATTGTGGCAACTCCCTCCATCGATGACAACTTTGATGGACTTCCCATTGATGCCGGCACGAGTTTGGAAGATGTTCGAGCGTTGGTCTTCATTCTCATTAGCTTGGGTAGTTAAGACCCTTGTGACCACAAGCGATGGACTTGCATCATGCTCACACACAAGAAGTTCTTGGTCCTCTTCAAAATGTTGCCTTGCCATGGCTTCCTTGACCCTTGCATCAAACTCTTCTTCACTCAAGTATTTTTCATCGCCGTTGTCATGGATGAACAAAACTTTCTTGTTTCCACATGCGTCCGACTTGTGTCCTTTGCCTCCACACTTGTAGCATTCACCATTGAATGGTTGATCATCCCTTGTGTATTTGCCACTTGGGGGCTGTTTTCCTTGAGGCAGTGTTGGCTTGAAGGGAGGCTTGGTGGTACTTGAGGAGCTTCCACTTGGTGTTGTTGGAGTAGTGGTTGGTGCTTGCTTGTAGGTGAAGTACGTCTTTGGCTTGTTGTACTTGATGTCCTCTTGCACTTGACGCTCGGCCTTTGATGCGATGTGCACAAGCTCAACCATGTTGTTGTACTTTTGGAACTCGGTGATGCGCTTGATGGGATGGTTCAAGCCATTGAGGAAACGTGCCATTGTTTGTTCATCTCGCTCTTCAATGTTGGCACGGATCATGTGGAGCTCCATTTGCTTGAAGTACTCTTCCACGGTCTTTGTCGCTTGACTAAGCGTTTGAAGCTTGTTGAAGAGGTCACGCGTGTAGTGCGAAGGAACAAAGCGGGATCTCATATGGGCCTTCATATCTTGCCAAGTTGAGATTGGAGGCTCTTCTTTTGCTTCGCGAGCGAGTTGGACTTTTTCCCACCAAAGGTTGGCATACTCATCGAACTCAAGGGATGCCATGGCCATCATATTCTCATTGCTATAGTTGTGCATGCGGAAGATCTTGTCAACCTTGAGTTCCCACGGGAGATATTCTTCGGGATCATTGGAGCCGGTGAACTTGGGCATGGTGAATTTGAGCTTGCCGAAAGTTTCTTCTCCATTGCGGTTCCGGTTGCGGCGGTTGCCATGATTTGGGCGGTCATCAGCATCATCCGAGCTCTCATGTCTTGCTTGGTGATGCTTGCGTTGCTCTTGCAGTTGTTGAGGTGCCGCGTTTGGTGGTGGAACTTGGTTTTGACGACGAGCTTGGGGAGCTTGCTCGTTTTGTTGGCGCGGTTGAGGACGAGGACGAGGTTGATTGTCCTCACGAAGAGCTTGGGGAGCTTGCTCTTGTTCTTGACGCGGTTGATGCCGAGGAGCATTGTCTTGCGCCCTGTGGCGAGGAGGAGTCGAGCCGCATGCGCAATGGGCTGCTCTTCTTCTTGTTGTTGTAGAGGAGGCTCGTCATGACCATCATGTTGCCGACATGGACGATCATGTCGATGATGACGCCTTGGAGGATGTTCGAGTGCGTCACGTCGACGGTGATCTTGTTCGTCCTCTTCGGAAGCTTCACTTGTTGTTGAAGGGGCATGTCGACGTCGATGGCCTTGGTGGTCCATGCGAGGTTGCTCTTGTTGAATCACAAGTGCCCTTGGTTGTGGCCGGTTCGCTTCGCGCCTTGGAGGTCTTGCGGAGAGGTCACCATCATAGCTTGACGTTGCGGCGTGACGCGGAGATGGTACCGCTTGCGAAGAGCTCATGGATTGAAGAACGGGTCCATCCCGGTGCCTTGAAGCGTGACGGCGAGGTGCACTTGATTCACTTGAGGAGTGCCGAGATGAGCTTGATTCGCGCGAGCGTGGCCTTGCTAGTCCATCAATGAGGCGTTGAAGCTTCTCATCCGCTGAGGCGAGTGCACGACCAAGAGCTTCATTTTGATGACCGAGGTTGTGTTGCATGGCATGCATTTGGCCACGGACTTCTTCGAAGGGGCTGTCGATGTTCTTGAATTCCACACGGGCCTCGCTAAATTGTTCATCTTGGCGCCGCTCAAGATCTTCACAACGGTAGTTGAATTCTCCTCGGACCTTCCAATGGTCCCATCTTGTCATGAATTTGGTTTCGTCCTCCGGAGGTTGTGGTGGTTGGGACGGCTCTCCATTCCTGTCCATGATGCAAAGCCAACAAGGGTTGTATATGGAGAATAAGGGTGCTTAGAGTTAGCCTTTTACCTCACCTTGGAGATTATATCAAACCAATTGCCACACAAATGAGCGAACAACGTGCAAAGTGAAATGGGCAAGAAACTCACACACAAATATGCTAAAACTCTCAAAAGCTTTTGGTGGAAGGTTAGGATTGTGGAAAACCAAACGAAACGATCCAAGTAAAAGGTTATTGTTCTACGTGGTAAAGAACCAAAGATCAAAAGCAAAAGGATACGATCTACAAAAACACAGAAAACGCACACGTGGAGAAAAACGGGGTTAGCACGACTATGAAAATGAGCACAAAAGGTCCTAACGAAGATTACGCTCGGTTGTCGTGCCAACTCAAGGAGAGACCACAACTCATTTGCCAAAAGAGGATAAGCAATAGATTTGTGCACTTGCCTTGGTGCGCTCTTTTCCTCTCTCTTGTTGGCTTACAAGATTGGTATTCTCTTTGTATTGGGAGACTATGTAACTTTCTATTTTACCTTTTTTTATTCTTTTTCCTTTTTCTCCCTTTCTATGCTACTATGTTAGCTTTTGTATTTGGCCTCACACTCTCACTTTCCGAAGGCAAGTGCAAAATGCTTAGACAAACACAAAATGAGTTGCTCTCATAGGATAGATACACACAAAGGAAGATATGGGGCTGTTGATAGGGCAAGGGTGTCCGATCTTTCGATGAGATGATGATAGTCGATTTGGTGGAGTTCGGGCTTGACGATCCGACTACACGTGCGAGCACAAGCGCCAATGCAATCGCTAGGCCAATCTCCTGGAGGTTACCGATCCTGCGGGAACACGATCAGCCTGACCAGCGAGGGTCTTAATTCCTACCTGAAATCGAGAACAAGTAAGAACCAATATTGCAATCAAGATATTGCGGATTAAGAGAAAAGCTTTATTGAAGAGGTGGGATCCTGAATAGGTGCGAAGTACAAGAGGCCTCATGACGCCGAGCCTTGGCGAAGTTGCGACTATGGCTAACTTAATGTCTAAACAAAATCCGAGTCTAGGGGTCGGCTATGGGGAGTATTTAAGGATGAAAAGGTGGGGTTTCGCCACCCATGGAAGTGGTGGCCGATCAACCCTAGAAGTCCTTTTCCCTCAAATACGGACTCTAAAAGTGGCTAATTAAAACCTGAAAATTACATGGGCTGCCCAAAATAATGGTGTCGCAGACCATATTAAGCTATGGACGAATCAGAAAGTATTGATCTTGAATATTTCGTCCAAGCCTTCTTTCTTCATTATGGTGGCCTCAAAGTTCTGAAATCTTCATCCGTGGCCTTCTCTTGGATCATCACATGCTTGCTGCCATCTCCATGCATGGCCATACTCCAATGCTTGTCCCTCTCATCCATGCTTGGTCCATCATTCCTAAGAGTAAGAAATATATCCGATTTAGGTAGCATCATATTCTCATGTATGTGAGGAATAGTTCCAAGAAACGAAAGTACCTGATAGTTAAGTTGTTTGGCATGAGATCTTGTGATGGGTCCTTGTATGTGTGTTGCTGTAGGTACAACGGTTGTATCAATAGTAGGGATGTCCACATCAGCTGTCAAAGTGGCGCAAGTTATACCTTTGGTATTGTTGACGACTTTCAACCGTTGGTGGGGATGATGTTCGAGTGTCGCGGTGTCGATGAGCGCGGGTGACTTTGATGCGGAAGCTTGTGTTAAATTGGTGACAAACACGCGAAACACGAACAAATTGAAGATGGAAAGTCAGCCAACGAAGTTGAGGTGTCAAGACAAGAAGGAAAACCTTCTGTGGCGCGCGTTAGTACCGCTTGGTACGGGCGGTAGTACCGGACGGCGGTAGTACCGCCTGATCCACCGGTAGTACCGCTGGTCACAGAACAGGAACGAGATCCAAAATTCGTGGACCAAAACTCAAATTTGTGGGAAATCTGACCGAAAGGCTGGGCTAGGAACAACAGGGACTATAGATCGACTCCAAACGCAACAGATCTATGGACCAAAACCACGAAAAACTCACCAAATCCAAAGATCGATTCGAAGGCAAATTGGGGCTCTTTTTGGTGGGATTTTCGATTTTAAGGGGATAGAAGAAAAACTAGGGGGAAATTCGTGATCAATCGTGCTCTTGATACCAATATGTTATGGGGAAACCCCTTGGGGTGGCCCGATCTTTCACGAATCTCCATGGGAAACGAGAGGGAAAGCGGTGTACGGGGAAAGAAGGGATGAAAACCACGAACACACGCACACTAATCACGATACACGCCGATAACTCACGCCGGTGGCAACCGGTCCAACATAATCCCTAGGATCGGTGTTGGGCGAAGCTCTCTCTCCACGACCAACAACGGGGGCGAGATGCTTGGTGAGATCTTGACGACTTGGGGGCTAGAAACCGAGAACCCAAGGACTTGTACAACTTGAACGCACTAGGCAAGATCCAAGAGGAGGGTGGATAATAGGGTGCCCCTTGGTAGGAGCATGAGACCAATAGATGAAAGATCTTCAAAGGGGTGTCCTTAATCTATTATTATCCAAGTCTAGGGTTTACAATAGAGGGTGGGGGCTATATATAGGCCAGCCACATAAACAAGGGTAGTTTTGGAACGAAAAGGTAAAATATAGGAAGGGGTACAGGGCGCTGGGCCGAACTGATGCGATCTGGTTCAGTCAGGACCGGTAGTACCGGTCGTGCAACCGGTAGTGTTATGGGGGTAACCCTGGGGTTGGCCCGATCTTTCACGAATTCCACGGGGAACGAGGGGAAAGGGGGTGGTCGGGGGATGAAATCGAGGGAAACGATGAAAACCACGAACATACTCACTCCAAAACACGATACACGCCTACTCCTCACGCCGGTGGCAACCGGTCCAACATAATCCCTAGGATCGGTGTTGGGCGAAGCTCGCTCTCCACGCCAACAACGGGGGATGAGGCGCTTGGTGAGACCTTGACGACTTGGGGGCGAGAAACCGATAACCCAAGGCCTTGTACAACTTGAACGCACTAGGCAAGATCCAAGAGGGGGGTGGATAATCCGGTGCTCCTTGGTAGGAGCATGAGACCAATAGATATAAGTCCTCAAAGGGTTTCCTTAATATCTATTATTATCCAAGTCTAAGGAATTACAATGGAGGGTGGGGCTATATATAGTCCAGCCACAAAACAGGGGTAGTTTCGGAACGAACAGGTAAATTATAGGTAGGTTTACAAGGCACAGGGCCGCACTTTAGGTATTCAGAGTCGGGCCGGTAGTACCGGTCCCAAGAATCCCAGAGTACCGGTGGTGACTGAGTACCGCCCGAGGCGGTAGTACCGCTTGAGGGCCCGGAGTCGTCAAGGCGCCTGTGGCGGCGGAGGGGCGGTCGTGTCCAGAGGTAGTTGACCGGTTGACCGCTTGGACCGTAGTACCGGGCCGGCTGCAGGTCTGCAAGCTTGAGCTTCCGTGGGGTGCCTGTGGCGAGCGGTAGGAGAGGGCGGTACCGTAGTAATGTAGTACCGCTTGGCGGCCCGCAATGATCGTTGCTTATCCTCCGCTCCTTGGGTCCTTCTCTTCGCACTGATGATGCAGGTATGCGTGTGAAGTAGCAAGCCATCCAAGGGTGTGTCGAAGTCACACAAGGAGAAGAGCGAGTTCACCTTAGCTTGAAGGAGTTTGGCTCGGGCGCGGGTCATGGGTCCACTTGGGGAGCTCGTGGGAGTAGATGTAGTAGCGGTCGTAGGACGGGCTGCATCAGCTCCCCCCCTTGGGGAAGAGTCGTCCTCGACTCTTCAACCGTCCCAACTTCCTCTTCGCCATGGTAGGGTGAGAGGTCCTTGACATTGAATGTCGAGCTCACAAGATACTTCGATGTTGGTATATCGATGACATAGGCGTTGTTGTTGATCTTCTTTAGCACTTTGAATGGTCCATCGCCTCTTGGCTTTAGCTTGGAGTCGCGTTCCTTGGGGAAGCGGTCTTTACTCAAGTGTATCCACACAAGGTCGCCCTCATCAAAGATCATCTCTTTCTTGGTCTTGTTGAGCCTTGATGCTTGGCGAAGGACTTGTTGCTCGATAGTAGCTCGTGTGTCTTCATGGAGTTTCATCATTGCTTGGGCACGCTTGACAACGTCCATATTGGCACGTTCATGAAGTGGAAGTGGAAGGATATCGAGCGGTTAGAGGCTCGCCATGACGATCATGAACGGGCTCCTCATGGTGGTGGAGTGCTTGGCGCGGTTGTAGGCGAACTGGCGTGTGGAATGCATTCCTCCCAGTCTTAAGGTTCTTCTTTATCAACACCGAGAAGTGTGCCAAGACTTGATTGACTACCTCGGTTTGTCCATCGGTTTGAGGATGCGAGGGACGAGAAGAGGAGCTTGATGCCGAGCTTGGCCATGAGGGTCTTCCGAGTAGCTCATGAATTTTACGTCACTGTCGAGACGATTGTTCTTGGCACACCGTGTAGCCAATTATTTCCACGAAAAACAAATTTGCTACATGTGAAGCATCATCGGTCTTATGGCACGGAATGAAATGTGCCATTTTGAAAAGCGATCCACGACTACAAATATGGAATCGTGACCATGTTTAGATCTAGGCAAGCCTAATACAAAGTCCATGCTAATGTCCACCAAGGTGCATGAGGAATAGGCAATGGCATATAAAGACCAAAGGGGTTGGACTTAGACTTAGCTTGGATACATGTAGTGCATCGTTGAACGTGGCGCCCACGTCGCTTCATCTTTGGCCAAAAGTAGTGAGTGGAGAGCATGTCGTATGTCTTGTCACGACCAAAGTGACCCATAAGGCCTCCACCATGGGACTCTTGAAGAAGCAAAAGTTGGAGAGACGATTTCGAAATGCAAAGCTTGTTTTGTTTGAAAAGAAAACCCTTATGCAAATAGAAATCATCAATCCCTTTGTCTATTGAACATTGTGCAAATATTGGTCCAAAGAAAGAGTCGGACTCGTACAAAGATTTGATGTCATCAAGACCCAAGACATTGACTTCGAGTCGTGTAAGAAGGCTTGTGTTTTTGCGAGACAAGGCGTCCGCTACCACATTTTCTTTGCCCTTCTTGTATTTGACAATGTAAGGAAAAGACTCCATAAACTCAACCCACTTTGCGTGCCTTTTACTCAAGTTGGCTTGGCCCTTAAGATACTTCAACGACTCATGGTCGGAATGGATGATAAATTCTTTGGGCCAAAGGTAGTGTTGCCACACTTGAAGAACACGAACCAAGGCAAAAAGTTCTTTGTCATAAATGGGATAATTGAGGCGCCATCAAGTTTCTCACTATGGTAAGCAATAGGACGCCCATTTTGCATAAGGACGCCACCAATGCCAATACCACTAGCATCACATTCAATCTCAAAGGTTTTTGTGAAATCTGGCAATGCAAGAAGTGGTGCTTCGGTGAGCCTCTTTTTGAGCTCATCAAACGCCTTTTGTTGTGCTTTTCCCCAAACGAACGTGACATTTTTCTTGGTCAATTCGTTGAGGGGGCAAGCAATTGTAGAAAAATCTTTCACAAAGCGACGTAAAAGCCAACCCATGAAAACTACGAAGTTCACTAACATTTGTTGGGATGGGCCAATCTCGTATGTCCTTGACTTTTGAGACATCAACTTCAATGCCATTAGAAGACACAACAAAACCAAGGAAAATCAGCTTGTCTCTTGCAAAAGTGCACTTGGGGAGGTTAGCATAAAGCTTTTCATGACGAAGGATTTGTAGGACCTCCTTAACATGAGTAACATTCTCCTCTAGTGACTTGCTATAGACAAGAATGTCATCAAAGTAAACAACTACACTCTTTCCAATGAGAGATCGCAAAATATGGTTCATGAGGCGCATGAAGGTAGATGGGGCATTGGATAAGCCAAAAGGCATAACCAACCATTCATAGAGACCAAGCTTGGTCTTGAAGGCGGTTATCCACTCATCACCTTCAGCCATGCGAATTTGATGGTAGCCACTACGAAGATCAATTTTCGAAAATATAATGGCTCCACATAACTCATCAAGCATGTCATCAGGAGGCGGTATAGGACGGGCAGTCCATGCATAACCGCAACGTATCATCCGTTTTCGGGACTAGGATCACGGGAACCGCGCTTGGGCTAGTGCTTACTTGGATCAAACCTTTGGAGACGAGTTGGTTGATTTGACGCTCGATCTCCTTCGTATCTTCCGGTTTAGGCGATACGCGGTTTGGTAGTGGTCTTGGGTGCTGTATGAGGTCGATGCGGTGCTCGATTCCACGAAGAGGAGGAAGGCCATGAGGAAGCTCTTCGGGAAATACATCTTGGAATTCCTGCAAAACAACCATCAAAGAAGGAGGAACATTTGTCAAGTCAGTAGTTCCTTGCGCTAGTCCCTTGCATACGAGGACGTAGTGCAAGATGGATGGGTTGTTCCGCACTTCTCTCATCTCACTTTTGGTGGCAAGAAGAACACTCTTAGTTTTTCCACTCGAGTTTGGCTTGTGGCTCTCACTCACTATGGTGTGGTTCTCTCGCTCACCACTCTTCTCACAAGTTGTTTTTGTGTATTGCGCCCTCGCTAAAGCCTTTGCATTGTCCGCAATTATTTGGCTAGGATTCATTGGTTGCAACACACAAGTTTTATCAAGCCATTTGAAGGTGTAAGTGTTTGAGTGACCATTATGCAAAGCACGCTTGTCATATTGCCACGGTCTTACGAGCAACATGTGACAAACCGTCATTGGAACCACGTCACATTCCACCGTGTCCTTGTAGTGCCCACTTGAGAACGTCACCGAGACGGTGTGCTTGATCTTGACGGATCCTTGGTCACTTAGCCATTGGATATGGTAGGTGTGTCTATGTGGAAGGAGGGTGAGGTTTAGTTTCTCACACAATTCCGTGCTTGCAAGGTTGTGGCAACTCCCACCATCGATAACAACTTTGATGGACTTCCCATTGATGCCGGCACGAGTTTGGAAGATGTTCGAGCGTTGGTCTTCACCTTCATTGGCATGGGTAGTCAAGACCCTTGTGACCACAAGCGATGGACTTGCGTCGTGCTCACACACAAGAAGTTCTTGGTCCTCTTCCAAGTGTTGCCTTGCCATGGCTTCCTTGACCCTTGCATCAAACTCTTCTTCACTCAAGTATTCTTCATCGCCGTTGTCATGGATGAACAAAACTTTCTTGTTTCCACATGCATTCGACTTGTGCCCTTTGCCTCCACACTTGTAGCATTCACCATTGAATGGTTGATCATCCCTTGTGTGTTTTCTACTTGGGGGCTGTTTTCCTTGGGGAATAATTGGCTTGAAGGGAAGCTTGGTTGTACTTGTGGAGCTTCCACTTGGTGTTGTTGGAGTAGTGGTTGGCGCTTGCTTGTAGGTGAAGTACGTCTTTGGCTTGTTGTACTTGATGTCCTCTTGCACTTGGCGCTCGGCCTTGGATGCGATGTGCACAAGCTCAACCATGTTGTTGTACTTTTGGAACTCGGTGATGCGCTTGATGGGATGGTTCAAGCCATTGAGGAAGCGTGCCATTGTTTGATCATCTCGCTCTTCAATGTTGGCACGGATCATGTTGAGCTCCATTTGCTTGAAGTACTCTTCCACGGTCTTTGTCCCTTGACTAAGCGTTTGAAGCTTGTTGAAGAGGTCACGCGTGTAGTGTGAAGGAACAAAGCGGGATCTCATATGAGCCTTCATATCTTGCCAAGTTGCGATTGGCGGCTCTTCTTTAGCTTCGCGAGCGAGTTGGACTTGTTCCCACCAAAGGTTGGCATACTCATCAAACTCGAGGGATGCCATGGCCATCATCTTCTCATTGCTATAGTTGTGCATACGGAAGATCTTGTCGACCTTGAGTTCCCAAGAGAGATATTCCTCTGGCTCATTGGAACCGGTGAACTTTGGCATGGTGAACTTGAGCTTGCCAAAAGTTTCTTCTCCATCGCGGTTCCGGTTGCGGCGGTTGCCATGATTTGGGCGGTCATCATCATCATCCGAGCTCTCTTGTCTTGCTTGGTGATTGTTGCGTTGCTCTTGCGGTTGTGGAGGTGCCGCGTTTGGTGGTGGAACTTGTTGGTGACGACGAGCTTGGGGAGCTTGCTCGTTTTGTTGACGCGGTTGAGGAAGAGGAGGAGGTTGATGGTCCTCACGACGAGCTTGGGGAGCTTGCTCTTGTTCTTGTCGTGGTTGATGTCGAGGAGCATTGTCTTGCGCCCTATGGCAAGGAGGACGTCGAGCCGCATGCGCAATGGGCTGATCTTCTTCTTCTTGGTGTAGAGGAGGCTCGTCATGACCATCATGTTGCCGACATGGACGATCATGTCGATGATGACGTCTTGGGGGATCTTTGAGTGCTTCCTGTCGACGGTGATCTTGTTCGTCCTCTTCGGAAGCTTCACTTGTTGTTGAAGGGGCATGTCGACGTCGATGGCCTTGGTGGTCCATGCGAGGTTGCTCTTGTTGAATCACAAGTGCCCTTGGTTGTGGCCGTTAAACCGCCTTGGAGGTCTTGGAGAGGTCACCATCATAGCTTGACGCTGGGCGTGACGCGGAGATGGTACCGCTTGCGAAGAGCTCATGGATTGAAGAACGGGTCCATCCCGGTGCCTTGAAGCGTGACGGCGAGGTGCACTTGATTCACTTGAGGAGTGCCGAGATGAGCTTGATTCGCGCGAGCGTGGCCTTGCGAGTCCATCAATGATGCGTTGAAGCTTCTCATCCGTTGAGGCGAGTGCACGACCAAGAGCTTCATTTTGATGACCGAGGTTGTGTTGCATGGCATGCATTTGGCCACGGATGATGAGGATATCTCTAGTCCTTTACCATTATCTCCCAATGATGATGATGATGTTGTTGCACAAGACAAGTCCAATGAAATCAGAATTGGACCAATGACAAGGGCACGTGCAAAGCTACTAGGCCAACAGGTGAATTCACTCTTAATTGAATCTGATATTTTAATTGATGAGAACTTTATACTGCCTAAGTCTATGCATCTTTGTATGATCAGGTTTGTTATTAACACAAGCGTTGCACGTGGAGAAGAAGGAGATTTGCAACAGGAAGAACAAGCACTGATTTCCAATATCAGCAAGTGCGCGAGGGAGGAGAGGGAGGCAGGCGCACTAGGAGACAATGAGGAAATCACGTATGATCAAGAAAGGGATGAGAAGCACCCAGAAATACATGTTTGAGGTGTTCCACGACGTTTGGCCTGCGTGCCAATTAGACCGAATCCATCTATGGGTCGGTATGTATCAGTTTGAGTCGAACCGAGTCAGTTTGGGCCAAGTTATGGCTGTTTTTAGGCCCGTTTAAGGGGGAGGACGCCCCAGCCCTCATATATACCCCGGCAGCCGCCACAATTAGGGTTAGACCACGTTTAGATTAAACCAATACTTGTTTCGTTGAACTGCTGCAAGCATTCATCTGAAATTATATGTTCCTCTTTGATTCGATCAAGAATATCTACCATACCTCCACTTTGATTCGATCCGAGTTTGCTCTTTGAAAGTCTTCGTGTTTTCTCATTGTTCCATTGGGAATTGGTAGATTGCAAACCGCTTCGTGGTCAATGCCACGTCGCAAGTGTGTGAAGTTGCGAATACCATCCGGGTTGAGATCTGTTGCATTGGCGGAAGGGAATGTAGGTGATTCACAGCATCCCACAAGTTATCTCCATTACCTCCACCATCATCTACGACGTGCTCAACGAGAAGATCGGGCCACCCCTTATCATCTTGGTATCAGATTCTCAGGTTTACTTGGTGAGCAATTCATCCCCATAGATTAGTTGTTTTAGTCCTATACAGAAAAAGCCACACAAAAATATTAGGGTTCATAGTGTATTGCCATAGCCTAGATAACACCGTTCGTGAGTTCTAGTTGCTGATCGTAGTATTTTTGTGTAACCTTTCTTCTAAATCTGACTCGTAGTTTTTGTCTAGTTTTTGCCTAGTTTTCGTCTCAGTTTGTCTCATAATCGGAGTTTTAGACTGTTCGTCGTGTTCTGAAGTTTTAGATCTAGTAGATCCGTTTTTATTTTGGTTGAATTAGAGTTGCTAGATCTATTTTAGAAAAAAAAATCTACGCGTCGCTACTTCTCGCCGGACCTGAGACGGTTCTGCGCTCGTACGTGAGCGAGCGAAGAAAAAAAAAAGCCGCTCGCTCGCTTGACCTTAGACTGGTCTGTGCTCTGGCGTTGAGTTAAGCGAGTAAAAAAAAACCGCGTCCGCTAGCTCGCTTGACCTCAGAATCGTCTGTGCTTTGGCGTAGAGTTGAGCTTGAGCGAGTCAAATTTTTTTTTACTGAGTCCACATAGCGTTCCTATCTTTGTGAGCCTTAGTTAGCCTTTCTTGGTGTCTAGAACTATCCTAGGAGACTAGCATGCTTAGTGCTCTTCAGGCTGCTTAGTTTAGCAATCTGGTGCCCGTTTTGTTGAGTCATTGCTAGCGTCTCTCCTTGTGCATTGCAACACGAGCATTACTCCGATATACCTTAATTTTGAGCTCCTTTTTAGAGTTGCAATTGCCCCATTTATCTCCACTGTGTGTGTTTTCGTGGGTCTTTGTCATACGGTCAGCACTAGGATTTCTGAATTGGTGTTGTTAGGTATCCATACCAAGCTCCACTACATACCCCTAGTTGTCGTGTGATAATCTTTCCTTCGGTATTAAACCGTCACATCCGTGCACGCTCGCTCATACAAGTTGGTAAGCTATCCTAATTCACTTTGGAACGGTAAGATACATTGTTTTTCAGTTCGAGTGAGTTGTGAGAGTTCCACCATACACCTATTTTTGTTTGCACTAACCTACTAATCATGTCCGAGAGTGTTAATGTGCGATGAAAAGGATCCTACTTTCTGGTGGTGCATTGGAATGAATATGAAGCCTTGCGAGATCACTTGACACGCCGATAGATGTTGTCATACCAATATACACGAAGATGTGCGTGTTATTGATTTAGAACTTAAAGAGGCAAAAGAAACGGCTGCCACCACTCAAGACACCATGACTGCAATTCAGCGTTCTCTCACTGATTTAACACGAGCTGTGACTATGTTGCAAGCAACTGTTGATCTTCAGCACAATCAGAAACAAACTACTGAGGAGGAAGAGGGTGATGCAAGTATTCATGGTGACAATCATGGAAATTTTGATGATGATGCAGCTGCTCCTGCTGCACATCCTGCAGGCCGTGGCAATGGAGACCGTGGCAATAGAGGAAGAGGTGCTGATAACCTCATGGCCGTGGCTTTGCTCCTTTCGGTGCATGTCCTCATGTTGCTAATCCTGAGGTTCAGCAAGAGGATGGGCTAGGAAAACCAAAATTTTCTCTTCCCAAGTTTGAGGGCTCTAATGATGTTGAAGAGTATCTTATATGGGAGCTGAAGATAGAGAAATTATGGCGTTTGCATGAATACACCGAGGATAGAAAAATCAAGTTAGCATCTTCTGAATTTGATGGGTATGCTTTATGCTGGTGGGATAATCTTGTGCGCAAGGCAAGAAGAAGGTGACCCCCAATTATTACATGGAGAACTATGAAGCAAGTGATGCGTGATGATTTATTCCGGCAACTACATTCGTTCTCTCGATGATAAATTGCAGAATTTGAAGCAAGGCACGAAGAGTGTTGATGATTATTATCGAGATGGAGTTGATTATGCAACGCTGCACGTGAAGAGTCGAACAAACCTTGTAGCGTTCCTCTCGGGTTTGACATATAATATCAAGCGCATTGTTCGGCATCACCAATATCATGATATGAATGATCTATTACATCATGCACGTGAAGTCAAGATCGGTTGGTGAAGAAGCCAAATATAAAGCTCGTTCTTCTCCATCTAGTGGTCGTTTCACACCGACCTATTTGGTAGCGTACCCCCGCAAAGTACCAATTCAGGTTTTCGTGCTTCATCATCGAACAGGTCAGATACTATTGTTTCGAATGCAAAGAAAATAGCACAACCTACAGCTAGTGGTACTGGTTCATCTTCATCTACCGCACGGAACCGGGACATGGCTTGTCACACATGTGGTGGCTTGGGTCACCTTAGGAAGGATTGTCCTAACAAGAAAGTGATCTTGATTAATGAGGACAACGAGTATGAAACCGTGATGATGTCAATTTCGAGTCTGAAGCATTGGATGATGAAGGTTATTCAAGTGATGGTCCTATTGATGCATATGCGACTCACTATCCCACCATTGTTTGCTCACAGAAAGTCCTGAATGTTACGCCTAGCTCTGAAAGTCAGCGATGCAATTTGTTCCAAACAAAGGCTGTTGTTGGTCCTGGCAAGGCGTGCAAAGTGATAGTTGATGGTGGTAGCTGTCAAAATTTGGCTGAAACTGAAGTATTTACCGCACCCCAATCCATATTATATTCAGTGGCTGAGTGATAATGGAGAGATGAAGGTTAGCTACATGGTGCGTGTGGAATTTCAGATTGGACCATATAAAGATACCATTGAATTTGATGTGGTTCCTATGACCGTGTGTCATTTGTTGTTAGGCCGCCCATGGCAATATGATCGCAATGTGCAACACAATGGGAGAGCCAACACATATCATTTGAATTGGCATGGTAGAGACATTACTTTGCGGCCCATGACACCACAACATATTATAAATGAATCTCGTCAAAAGATTGAAGTGAATCTTGAGAAAGAAACTGAGAGAGTAGATAGACGAGAGACTACACCTTCGGTGAGTGAGAGCCACAAGTCAAATATGAGTGGAAAAAAGAAAGGTGAGGGCGTGCATTCCTTAGTAATGTTATCCACCAAATCTGATCTGAGAGAGTTTCGTGAGGATCCTACTGCTGTTCCACTTGTGCTTATGTACAAGGGTGAAATTTTAGTTTCTAACGACATGACCCCTATCTCTCTTGGTGTTTCTGATGTATTACAGGAATTTCGCGACGTGTTTCCGAGCGAGGTACCTGCAGGTTTGCCACCAGTGCGAGGTATTGAGCATCAAATTGATTTTATACCAGGAGCATCGTTGCCTAATCGAGCGCCCTACCGCACCAACCCCGAAGAAACGAAGGAAATTCAGAAGCAAGTGCAAGAACTTCTCGACAAAGGGTATATTCGTGTGAGCCTAAGTCCTTGTGCTGTTCCTGTTATTTTAGTTCCTAAGAAAGATGGTACATGGCGCATGTGTGTAGATTGTAGAGCTATTAATAACATCACTATTCGGTATCGCCATCCTATTCCACGCTTAGAGGATATGCTGGATGAACTGAGTGGTGCTGCTATTTTCTCTAAAATTGATTTGCGTAGTGGTTATCATCAAATTAGGATGAAAGAAGGGGATGAGTGGAAGACAGCCTTTAAAACTAAGTTCGGATTATATGAGTGGTTAGTAATGCCTTTTGGGTTAACTAATGCACCTAGTACTTTCATGCGATTGATGAACCATGTTTTAAGGCATTTCATTGGCAAGTTTGTGGTTGTGTACTTTGATGATATCTTAATTTACAGCCGCAATGAATCTGAACATAGTGCTCATATCCGACAAGTTTTGCAAGTGTTGCGTGATAATAAGCTTTATGGCAATCTTGATAAGTGCACATTTTGCAAAGATAAGGTCATATTTTTGGGATATGTTGTTTCTAAAAATGGAGTTGAGGTAGATGCATCTAAAATTGAAGCTATACAAAATTGGCCTACTCCTATGAATGTTAGTCAAGTACGAAGCTTTCACGGTCTTGCTGGTTTCTATAGGCGTTTTGTGAAAGATTTTAGTACTATTGCTGCCCCTTTGAATGAACTTACTAAGAAAGGTGTTGAATTTGTTTGGGGCCCAGCCCAAGATCATGCTTTTGATGAACTGAAACGTTTGTTAACTACTGCAACATTACTTGCACTTCCTGATTTTAATAAACACTTTGAGATTGAATGTGATGCTAGTGGCATTGGCATTGGAGGTGTGCTGATGCAAGAGGGTAAACCAATTGCATATTTTTCTGAGAAATTGAGTGGTGCACGGTTAAATTATCCTGTTTATGACAAAGAATTGTATGCGCTTGTTAGAGTTCTTGAAGTTTGGCAACATTATTTGTGGCCAAAAGAATTTATCATACATTCTGATCATGAGGCTTTGAAATATTTAAAAGCTCAATCCAACTTGCATAGACGTCTTGCTAAGTGGGTTGAATTCATTGAGTCTTTTCCATGCATCATTAAGCATAAGAAGGGTAAAGATAATGTTGTTGCTGATGTTCTATCTAGGAAAAATATGTTGTTGACACACTTAGATGTAAAGGTTTCTGGTTTAGAGAGTTTGCGTGCTTTATATGCTACCGATCATGATTTTGCAGCACCATATGGTTTGTGTACTAATGGGAAAGCATGGGAAAAATACCATATACATGATGGCTTTTTGTTTCGAGCTAACAAACTGTGTGTTCCGTAATCGTCCTGCGCTTGCTATTGTTGCAGGAATCACATGCCGTGGTTTAATGGGTCACTTTGGACGAGAAGACTTTGCTCATGCTCACGATCACTTTTATTGGCCTAAGATGAGGCGTGATGTGGACAGATTTGTGAAGTGTTGCATTACTTGCAACAAGTCCAAATCAAAACTGAAGCCTCACAGTTTGTATACTCCTCTTCCTGCTCCTACTACACCATGGGAAGATATCAGCATGGATTTTGTGTTAGGACTACCTCGAACCAGGAGAGGACATGATTCAGTTTTTGTGGTAGTTGATCGTTTTTCTAAGATGGCACATTTTATTGCCTGCCACAAAAGCGACGATGCGTCGCATGTTGCTAATCTGTTTTTCAGGGACATCGTACGCTTACATGGAGTACCAAAGACGATTGTTTCTGACCGTGATGTGAAGTTTATGAGCTATTTCTGGAAGACACTTTGGGGAAAACTGGGAACAAAGTTACTATTCAGTACCACTTGTCATCCCCAAACTGATGGTCAAACGGAGGTGGTAAATCGCACACTTTCAACGTTGCTGCGATCAATGATCAAGAAGAACCTGCGTGTGTGGGAGGACTGTTTGCCGCATGTGGAGTTTGCATATAACAGGGCGGTCCACTCAACAACGCAGCTTTGTCCATTTGAAGTGGTCTATGGTTTTAAACCAATTACCCCACTTGATTTGCTGCCCCTTCCACTTCAAGAGAGAGTTAACATGGAGGCATCCAAGAGGGCAGATTTTGTGAAGAAGATACATGAGAAGACAAAGGAAGCAATTGAGAAGAAGGGCAAGTACACCGCTGATCGTGTTAATAAGAAGAGAAAGGAGGTGCTGTTCCAGCCAGGTGACATGGTATGGGTGCATTTTCGCAAAGACAGTTTTCCACAACAGCGCAAGTCCAAGTTGCCGCCAAGAGGTGCTGGTCCATATAAATTGCTTGCCAAGATAAATGATAATGCGTACAAGATTGATCTTCCTATTGATGAGTTTGGCGTCAGTAATTCATTCAATGTTGCTGATTTGACGCCATATGATGGAGAAGACCTTGGAGCGTCGGGGTCGACGCCTTTTGAAGGGAGGGAGGATGATGAGGATATCTCTAGTCCTTTACCATTATCTCCCAATGATGATGATGATGTTGTTGCACAAGACAAGTCCAATGAAATCAGAATTGGACCAATGACAAGGGCACGTGCAAAGCTACTAGGCCAACAGGTGAATTCACTCTTAATTGAATCTGATACTTTAATTGATGAGAACTTTATACTGCCTAAGTCTATGCATCTTTGTATGATCAGGTTTGTTGATAACACAAGCGTTGCACGTGGAGAAGAAGGAGATTTGCAACAGGAAGAACAAGCACTGATTTTCAATATCAGCAAGTGCGCGAGGGAGGAGAGGGAGGCAGGCGCACTAGGAGACAATGAGGAAATCACGTATGATCAAGAAAGGGATGAGAAGCACCCAGAAATACATGTTTGAGGTGTTCCACGACGTTTGGCTCGGTGCCATTAGACCGAATCCATCTATGGGTCGATGTATCGCTTGAGTCGAACCGAGTGCTTGGGGCCAAGTTATGGCTGTTTTAGGCCCGTTTAAGGGGAGGACGCCCCAGCCCATATATACCCCGGCACCGCCACAATTAGGGTTAGACCACGTTTAGATTAAACCAATACTTGTTTCGTTGAACCGCAAGCATTCATCCAAATTATATGTTCCTCTTTGATTCGATCAGAATATCTACCATACCTCCACTTTGATTCGATCCGAGTTTGCTTGAAAGTCTTCGTGTTTTCATTGCTCCATTGGGAATTGGTAGATTGCAAACCGCTTCGTGGTCAGCCACGCGCGCAAGTGTGTGAAGTTGCGAATACCATCTGGGTTGAGATCTGTTGCATTGGCAGCGGGGGAACAGCCGGTGATTCACAGCATCCCACAAGTTATCTCCATTACCTCCACCATCATCTACGACGTGCTCAACGAGAAGATCGGGCCACCCCTTATCAACGGACTTCTTCGAAGCGGTTGTCGATGTTCTTGAATTCCACACGGGCCTCGCTAAATTGTTCATCTTGGCGCCGCTCGAGAGCTTCACAACGATAGTTGAATTCTCCTCGGACCTTCCAATGGTCCCATCTTGTCATGAATTGGTTATCATCCTCCGGAGGTGGTTGTGGTTGGGATAGCTCTCCATGCCTGTCCATGATGCAAAGCCAACAATGGTTGTATATGGAAAGAAAGGGTGTGGAGAGTTAGCCTTTTACCTCACCTTGGAGATTATATCAAACCAATTGCCACACAAATGAGCGAAAAAGCGTGCAACGTGAAATGGCAAGAACTCTCAAAGGCTTTTGGTGGAAGGTTAGGGTTGTGGAAAACCAAACGAAACGATCCAAGCAAAAGGTTATTGTCCTACGTGGTAAAGAACCAAAGATCAAAAGCAAAAGGATACGATCTACGAAAACACGGAAAACACACACGTGGAGAAAAATTGGGTTAGCACGACTATGAAAAATGAGCACAAAAGGTCCTAACGAAGACTACGCTCGGTTGTCGTGCCAACACAAGGAGAGACCACAACTCGTTTGCCAAAAGAGGATAAGCAATAGATTTGTGCACTTGCCTCGGTGCGCTCTTTCTTCTCTCTTGTTGGCTTACAAGCTTGGTATTCTCTTTGTATTGGGAGACTATGTAACTTTCTATTCTATCTTTTTCTTTTCCTGTTTTTTTTTTATTCTTTTTCTTTTTCTCCCTTGCTATGCTACTATGTTAGCTTTTGTATTTGGCCTCACACTCTCACTTTTCCGAAGGCAAGTGCACAATGCTTAGACAAACACAAAATGAGTTGCTCTCATAGGATAGATACACACAAAGGAAGATATGGGGCTGTCAAGGTGGTGCAAGTTATACCTTTGGTATTGTTGACGACTTGCAGCCGTTGGTGGGGGAAGATGTTCGAGTGTCGCGTGTCGTTGAGCGCTGTATGACGTTGATGCTGTCTGTGAAAATGGCGACAAACACGCCAAACACGAACAAGTTTAAAATGGAAGGTCACGAACGAAATCGAGGCGTCAAAGGGCGTGAAGCACGGTCAAGAAGCAAGAGGTACCGGTAACGAGCGGTAGGACCGGTGAGCGGTAGTACCGCTTGTACTACCGGTAGTACCGGTCACTAGCGGTAGTACCGCTTGCGCAGCCGGTAGTACCGCTTGGTACAGGCCTGGAACGAGGTGAACTTGCCAAAAACCTCAAATTCGTGGAAAATCTGACCGAAAGGCTGAGCTAGAAACAACAGGGGCTATAGATCGACTCCCAAAGCAACAGATCTATGGACCAAAACCACGAAAAACTCACCAAATCCAGAGATCGATCCGAAGGCAAATTGGGCTCTTTTTGGTAGGATTTTCGTTTTTAAGGCGGATAAAAGAAAAAATTGGGGGAAATTCGTGATCAACCGTGCTCTTGATACCAATATGTTATGGGGGTAACCCTGGGGTTGGCCCGATCTTTCACGAATTCCACGGGGAACGAGGGGAAAGGGGGTGGTCGGGGGATGAAATCGAGGGAAACGATGAAAACCACGAACACACTCACTCCAACACACGATACACGCCTACTCCTCCCGCCTTGGCAACCGTCCAACATAATCCCTAGGATCGGTGTTGGGCAGCTCGCCTCCACGCCAACAACGGGGATGAGGCGCTTGGTGAGACCTTGACGACTTGGGGCAGAAACCGAGAACCCAAGGCCTTGTACAACTTGAACGCACTAGGCAAGATCCAAGAGGGGTGGATAATCCGTGCTCCTTGGTAGGAGCATGAGACCAATAGATATAAGTCCTCAAAGGGTTTCCTTAATATCTATTATTATCCAAGTCTAAGGACTTACAATGGAGGGTGGGGCTATATAGTCCAGCCACAAAACAGGGGTAGTTTCGAACTAATGTAAATTATAGGTAGGTTTACAAGGCACAGGCCGCACTTTAGGTATTCAGAGTCGGGCCGGTAGTACCGATCCCAAGAACCGGTACCGGTGGTGACCGGTAGTACCGCTCCGGGAGCGGTAGTACCGCTTGAGGGCCTGGAGCTGTCGTCGAAGGCGCCTGTGGCGAGCGGTAGGAGGGGGCGGTCGTGCCGCTGTCCGGTAGTACCGCTTGGACCGGTAGTACCGGTCGGCGGTACCGCTTGCGTCTGGCAGCGGCTTGAGCTTCCGTTGGGGGTGCCTGTGGCGAGCGGTAGGAGAGGGCGGTAGTACCGCTGGCCGGTAGTACCGGTCGGCAGTACCGCTTGCGTCTGGCAGCGACTGGTTGCTTCTCCTCCGTTCCTTGGGTCCTTCTCTTCGTACCTGATGATGCACAGTGTATGCGTGTGAAGTAGCAAGCCATCCAAGGGTGTGTCGAAGTCACACAAGGAGAGGAGCGAGTTCACCTTAGCTTGAAGGAGTTTGGCTCGGGCGCGGGTCATGGGTCCACTTGGGGAGCTCGTGGGAGTAGATGTAGTAGCGGTCGTAGGATCTGCAAACAGTAGTACCGGTCACAACTGTAGTACCGCCTCGGCGGTGAGTACCGGCGATCTGGAGTCGCCAGAAGTAGCGGTAGGGAGCGGTAATACCGCCCACCGGTAGTACCGTTCCAGCTCCGGTAGTACCGCCGGCGTCTTGGGCGTGGAGGGGTTCCTTCTGGAGCGTCCGGTAGCTGGGTCCGGTAGTACCGCTTGCGCCGGTAGTACCGGTCGATCCGTAGTACTGGGTCCGCAAATCGGTTGCTTCCGCTACGGTTCCTCCGTCCCTTGGTTCCTTCTCTTCGTACCTGATGATGCACAGTGTATGCGTATGAAGTAGCAAGGCATCCAAGGGTGTGTCGAAGTCACACAAGGAAAGGAGCGAGTTAACCTTGGCTTGGAGGAGCTTAGCTCGGGCGCGAGTCATTGGTCCACTGGGAGGGCTAGGTGTTGTAGATGCAGGTGCGTCCGTAGGACGGGCTGCATCAAGGTTGTGGCGTTGATCTTGCTCAGATTTGCTCTCAACACACGTTGTGTAATTAGGCTCTTATATTGATCAGTAGCTTCAGCTCCCATTACCTTTGTCTCTTCATCAGCATCAAAATTGTCTCCATCTCGAGCAGAAATAAGGGCTAATGTATCTTCATCAAAGTCACTCGCTGAATCGTATTGACCATCCTCCCGCACCATCATCACACGTTGTGTTGTGCACTGTCTCTCAATATGACCAAAACCCCAGCACTTGCGGCATTGTATATCCTTTGTCTTACCCGTGGAAGCCATAGAAGATGCACTACGAGCAGGAGCATTGGATGATGGTGGAGGAGCAGCTGGAAATCTTGTGGTGGCCTTGGATGTGGTATTAGCTGGTGGCGAATCACGAGAAGGAGGCGCTGATTGTCGGGATGTCCAAGTGGATGTGCGACCTGCAGAATTATTAGTCCTCCTCCATGGTGGTTGGCGATCCTGCACTTCACGCTCACTTTGCAAGCAAGATGAAACAAACGAGTGATAGAATTATATTCCTTATAATCTAATATGTGTTGAATGTCCTTGTTTAATCCACCAAAGAAACGTAAGCATTTGTTCATTAGATTCAACAAGACCACACCGAACCATCCCGCTTGCAATTCGATAATACACTTCTACAGAATTTTTCCTTGCTCTAAACGTGTCGATTCTTTAGTAAATCACGTTGATAAGTGGGAGGTACAAAACGAACACGCATAGCAGTTTTTAAAGCGTCAAGTACTAGGAATAGTAGTAGGATTTAAACGACAATACTCGACCACCAAAGGAAGCAAATTTAGTAAATTCACATGTAGCAAAGACTAACACACATATTCTCGTGGATATTTTAAGCATGCAAAACGTTGTTCTACTTCCATCTCCCATGTAAGATATGCATCAGGATTATATTTACCCTCAAAAGATGGAATATTTAATATAAGCTTTGCAACATGATCATCATCACGCATCGTGGTCGAGCTGCGCGATGAGTAATGTCGGGGACGGCCAGCAGGTACCTGTGGAGGTTTCTCAACCTCCTCGTCAAATAGATCGTCGTCGTCGGGGTCATAGTAATACCCTTCGTCTGTCCCCAATGTCGCCGCAGCAGCCACGGCGGAAGTCTGAGGTACGCCACCAAGCAGGTAGTCATGGCGGCAGTCGAACCAGCATCCGACCGTGATCGGAATGCGCGCCAGTCTGCGGGTGCGGGAAATCTGTTCAAAATCTCCTTGAACCGAGCGTCAAGCTTGGCGCTGAAGGATTTCTCGAGTCCATCGATCTTGTCCATGGCGTTGGTGAGCTTGGTGTCAAACTCCCCTAGGCGTGTATCCACGTCTTCAGCGCGACTGACCAAGAGCTCGGAGAAGTGGGCATGTAGTTCTTCGTTCGTCATGGTGGCAGGGTTCCGCGAAGTATCTGTCATGGTTAGTCCTTTAAAAAGCACAGGTATATACTACGGAAAGATGGTGGAAGTCACGCGTAATCCGTCAAGCAATATACGAAGCTCTTACAAGTTCTTACCAAACAGCAGGAAAAGGCGATGTGCAACCGCGAGGATCAGTGGGTGATAGGGCAAAGGTGTCCGATCTTTCGATGAGATGGCGATAATCGATTTGGTGGAGTTCGGGCTTGATGATCCGACTACACGTGCGAGCACGAGCGCCAATGCAATCGCTAGGCCAATCTCCTGGAGGTTACCGATCCTGCGTGAACACGATCACCGACCATGAGGGTCTTAATTCCTACCAAATCGAGAACAAGTAAGAACCAATATTGCAATCAAGATATTGCGGATTAAGAGGAAAGCTTTATTGAAATAGGCGGATCCTGAATAGGTGCGAAGTACAAGAGGCCTCTGCGACGCTCGAGCCTTGGCGAAGTTGCGACTATGGCTAACTTAATGTCTAAACAAAATCCGAGTCTAAAGGTTCGGCTATGGGGCGTATTTAAGGGCGAAAAGGTGGGGTTTCGGCCAGCCATGGAAGTGGTGGCCGAATCCAACCCTAAAAGTCCTTTTCCCCTCAAATACGGACTCTAAAAAGTGGCTAATTAAAAACCTGCGAAAATTACATGGGCCTGGCCCAAAATAAAAGTGTCGCAGCACCATATTATGCTATGGACGAATTCGTAAAGTATTGATCTTGAATATTTCGTCCAAGCCTTCTTTCTTCATTATGGTGGCCTCAAAGTTCTGAAATCTTCATCTGTGGCCTTCTCTTGGATCATCACATGCTTGCTGCCATCTCCATGCATGGCCATGCTCCAATGCTTGTCCCTCTCATCCATGCTTGGTCCATCATTCCTAAGAGTAAGAAATGTATCTGACTTAGGCAGCATCATATTCTCATGTATGTAAGGAATAGTTCCAAGAAACGAAAGTACCTGATAGTTAAGTTGTTTGGCACGAGATCTTGTGATGGGTCCTTGTATGTGTGTTGCTGTAGGTACAACGGTTGTATCAATAGTAGGGATGTCCACATCAGTGGGTCCAGAGATTGAACCGAGCGATTACTAGGAGTCGAGACACCGCACGTGGAGAATATCTGTGGAGCTCTGGGAAGGCTTAGCAAAGGTGTTAGCAATTATCAAAACAGCAATGCAAAAGTTGAAAGAATGCTCAACGACGATACTGTGCTGGTCCTAGGCTAGACCGTACTAGAGATGCGAACCTAGATCACCAACGATGTCACGACGCGACACAACAAGCAATGTATGATGATATGGCACCCTGAAAAGCGAACCGAGAGGTGGAAAATCACTATGATGGCGAGTGTCTAGAACTGATCTACGGGGTCTAAAAATAGGTTAGCCTCCAAAAAAAATTCGAATTTTTTTGTGTTCCGGAAAGCGCGCAGGCGCCAAAAAAATATCGCTATAACGGCCGATGGAGAAAAGTGATCCCCAGAGCCAAAAACTAGTATAGCCAGATTTTTTTTTCGTTTTTGCTCTCCTTGTAGACTTACGACCGGACTCTGAGATCGACACGGACTTTAGCTGAACACGGAAACAACAAAGAAGGAAAGTAAAAGTAAATAACTAGGAACAATAACTCTACTCGGACTCGTACCGCGGCAGGAAAACTGATCAGATCTGTGTCGCAGTAGTAAGGCGGTAGCGGAGTATTAGGGTTTATGGTGGCTGGTGTATGGCGGCGGAATATGGTGGCGGAATATGGTGGCGGTGATCGGCGAGTGTGGCGGTGACTACTATGATCAGAACTCGAAACTCTAAGGGACGAGACACTAAGACCAGCAACTCGACGCGACGATATAGACACAAATTCAACAATGCAAAAACTGAAAAAAATAATGCGAGGCTTAGATTGGTTATGGGATGGATCTAAACTCTAACTGTGTTTTTGGCTTTTTCGTGGGTTATAGGTAAAAACAGATCTAATCTACGAAAACAGTAAAATCTCACCGAACAACCTGAAATCTGATACCACTTGATAGGGCAAAGGTGTCCGATCTTTCGATGAGATGGCGATAATCGATTTGGTGGAGTTCGGGCTTGACGATCCGACTACACGTGCGAGCACGAGCGCCAATGCAATCGCTAGGCCAATCTCCTGGAGGTTACCAATCCTACGGGAACACGATCAGCCTGACCAGCGAGGGTCTAAATTCCTACCTGAAATCGAGAACAAGTAAGAACCAATATTGCAATCAAGATATTGCGGATTAAGAAGAAAGCTTTATTGAAAAGGTGGGATCCTGAATAGGTGCGAAGTACAAGAGGCCTCTGCGATGCTCGAGCCTTTGCGAAGTTGCTACGATGGCTAACTTAATGTCTAAAGAAAATCCGAGTCTAGGGTGACGGCTATGGGGAGTATTTAAGGAGGAAAAGGTGGGGTTTCGGCTAGCCATGGAAGTGGTGGCCGAATCCAACCCTAGAAGTCCTTTTCCCCTCAAATACGGACTCTAAAAAGTGGCTATTTAAAATCCTACAAAAATTACATGGGCCTGGGCCAAAATAAAGGTGTCGCAGCACCATATTAAGCTATGGACGAATCCGTGAAGTATTAATCTTGAATATTTCGTCCAAGCCTTCTTTCTTTATTATGGTGGCCTCAAAGTTCTGAAATATCCATCTGTGACCTTCTCTTGAATCATCACATGCTTGCTTCCATTTCCATGCATGGCTATGCTCCAATGCTTGTCCGTCTCATCCATGCTTGGTCCTTCATTCCTAAGATTAAGAAATACATCTGATTTAGGCAGCATCATATTCTCATGTATGTGAGGAATAGTTCCAAGAAACGAAAGTACCTGATAGTTAAGTTGTTTGGCACGTGATCTTGTGATGGGTCCTTGTATGTGTGTAGCTGTAGGTACAATGGTTGTATCAATAGAAGGGATGTCCACATCAGATGTATTGGATATTTTGTTGTTCCTCTGCTTGGCCTTGTTACTCTACCCCTGGTTCTTCTCCTAGATCTTGCTCTCCTTTAAGTAACCTTTGATGCTCGCTTGGTGTGTTTTGTGGATGAATCTGATGTTGAACTGCTAAGAACTAGTGATATCTCATGGTGTTTTGAGGTAGAGAGATATGGCTATGGAGAAACTAATGTTGGACAAGGTAGCTATGGCTGGCTCTTCCTTGTGCACTCCCTGTGCTAGCTATGGTGTTGACAACACATCAACATGCAAGTGTTGTGTAAGTTGCTTTCTTGGTTGCTTCAGCTAAAGGATTAGATCAAGTAAATACTGGATATTTGCTGATGGCTTTACCTTTACTATTTACTTGCTCGGTGAAATTTGCCGCTTGGATTATGAGTCTTAGTCTGAAGCTTTCTTTGATGATAAGAACAGATCCTCCACTTGGCTCCCTTCTTAGATTACTCAATGATGAGTTTAAGCATATCATTTGTATGCTAAATCTCTAGGATCCCGAGGTTTGTGATTTCTGATCCTGGAGAGTGTCAGATAGATTCATCTGGAGTTTTCTTCCTTCCTCTTAGTATCCTTTCTTCCAGCGTGATGTTTATAATGAACTTAGTACTCCTTGAGTTTACTTTACCTGTTAATTCAAGTGTGGATAATACCTAATGCTAGATTTAGACTCTGCCCTAATGCTCCATGAGATGGATTTTACCCGTGGGCAATATTATTTAAGAAGGACTACTAATACTAAACATACCTATCATGGATTGCTTAGAGTAATTCACTTGTTCCATCTTTTGATGATGTGATCTTCCGAGTGACCTTCCTTGCCTTATGTTGTTGTTTCTTCTAGAGTTTCTACCTCTTAATATTGGTTCTCCATCATTGATTACTTGCTTGTGAGGGCAAAGATGTCTCATGTGTCCATCTTGTCCACAAGTATAACAAACGACCTTGGATCTTTTACAGCCCCTCTTGATATGTCCTGAAATTCCACAATTTCCACATATAGTTCTTTTCTTCTGATTTCGAACAGCCTGATTTGAACCATTTACCATAGATAGAATTCAAGGTTTAAAATCCAGGTTAAGCCTTGGTTCATTTATTTGGAAATTCTTTGGTTCAATCTTCGATCTTTTCTTTGCTATTTTGTTCCTCTCTTGTAGTACCATCTTGCAATCATCCTCAAAAGAAATTGTTGTATCAACCAATTCTTGAAAATTTCATGTTGGAACCCCTCGTATCTTTATTTTCATGTAAGGGTTTAGTCCCCTCAAGAACCTTTTCTTGCGCTTCTCCTCCGTGTTTACCTCATCAACATCATACAAGGATAATTGACTAAATTCCCTAATATGTTTCATCACAGTTGCATTGTTTTGTCGTAAGTCCTCGAATTCTCTTCTCTTAAACTCCATAATACTCTCCAGGACATGGTACTCACGAAACTTCTGTTTAAACTCTTCCCAGGTGAATACCTCTTCTGGTGTGTGCATAGATAATTGATTTTCCCACCAGTTTGCGGCTGGTCCGGATAGAAGAAATGTTGCATAGTGTAACTTCTCATCATCGCATCCAACTATTTTAAGCTTCCTCTTTGTATCCATCAGCCAGTCCTCCACATACATAGGTTCTAGTGCTGATGCTAAAGGAACTGGTTTGGCATTTTGGAAATCAGAAAGACTTACTCTTGTATCTTTGTTTTCCTTTCCAGATCCAACTTTTTTGAGTACTGTAACACCCTCGGATCGGTCCTATGCATGTTTTAGTGATTCCCACCAAACCCGTATAGAAACGATTCAAAGGTGCCCACCAGGCACTTTCATGTATATATATCAATGACTCAAAGAGTCAATAATACAGATATACCATACAAAGATCCAAATCACCTTGAAAATGATACATC
Organism: Avena longiglumis; assembly: GCA_030063025.1. Lineage (NCBI taxonomy): Eukaryota > Viridiplantae > Streptophyta > Magnoliopsida > Poales > Poaceae > Avena > Avena longiglumis. Next base: position 315,287,766 of record CP125977.1, read on the forward strand.
GCCTGAGTACAGACAAGATGCAAATTGGGCTAAGAGCCCTGGAGAATAACCAATGGCATCCATAACCCTGCCCAGGCCAAGCCGAAAGGGTAACCCTACTAATGACGTCGATCTCAAAATCTGCTTAAACAAAATGGGTGCCGACAAAGGGCAAAGGAAAAAGAGAGCGGTCAGTACTGAGGCCAGTACACGACAAGACTAGAATTTGGCGGTCCTCGCCTACATAGGTATGGTGGACTGAAGCGGCAGCGGAGCATGCGCTAAATAACCTATAGAGACTCAATACATCTATCGACTATCAGAGAGAGATGAGAAAGACCTAATCGAATCCAACCTGATACTAAAACCAATCATAGCCATCCTGATATTTCCCCCTCAAGACTAAACGAGGAAGTGAACCCGAGGAAACTCATACAGTTGGTAGTTTTATTCATTCTTTTTCATGGTGGTTATCTAACTTACTAGTCATATCAGATACAAGTCAAATTTATAACAGTAAACTTTAGTTATAGTTGTCTATGGTCGAGATATTGTGCTCCAAGTCGTCCATAACCGCGGACACGACTTTTCGAGAAGATTTAACCCTGCAGAGGTGCACCGAAGTTTCCACATGCACTTCGACCCTTGTTGCCAGATCAATTAACATACTTCCATAGGTATGTCGGCAGGCCTAGGACACGATGCTTTCCCAGACCCAAAGCAAGTACATGGGGCCACCCCAATAAGCTACTCATAACAAAGTCGGCCGAGCTCCGAAGATGGACCCATAGGTTGCGAGATCGGCCAAGAGATTAGAGGCCATAGTAATCCTCAACATAATGACCCACATCCTAAAAAGTACAGTAGTAAACGCTCATCGAGCAACAAATAATAAACATGGCATACATGGCATGAAAATGTTAAACTAGTTTGTGGCCCCCAGTATAGTACTTTGAAATCAGGTAGTAAACCAATAGGGTGCCCACACACCCCACATGTGGTTAGCGCGCTCAGTCTCGGAACAAGTGTTAAGAACTCGGGTCCTAGGTGGACACAAGTGGGCGGTTAACAAACAAATCTCAACTATTACCTACCGGTGCCTCTGCATTAGTTATAACATTTTTAATATTTAATTAACCAGCAGTAATTAAAACCATGATCATCTCCACCTTTATGAATATGCCAACCCCCAATATCAGCGGAACATCGACGACGCGAAGCGACTGAAAGCAATACTACGACTCGAAGGCCAATCGCTCACCCAAACAACATGCAATAGGAGGTGTCCAAGGTAATATAAAGGTTGCATGGATATATAAAGGGGTACGAAATCTAAAGCATCGCGCTACATATAGCAATAGATCATTAGGAGAAAGTAAATACTATAAATATAAAATAGATAGAAAGGGGGAGAATGCTCGCCTAGAAACATTGCCTAAGATTCATCCGAAGATCGGGTCGACACTCGCACCAACTCATCGGCCTAATCCGTAAGACAACACAAGGGGATTCTTATTCTATATCTAAACATAATTGGGGGCTAAGGTTTAGAAGGAAAAAATGAGGAATGGACTATTTATATAGTCTAGAGTAGACAAGATGGGGTTAGTATTGGGCCAAACTTTAGACGGGCCTTTGAATTTTAATTATTTTTAAAAACAAATAACAAAACCTTTTGTGGCCACGTAACGAGTCGGAAACATATTATATATCTATCTATATACTAATTTTCCTTAAGGTAGGTTCGTCCGCACCCAGTTTTGGTTCGGATTTTTTGTTGGACAATTTTTCCCCTACGATTTTAGACATACTACAAGGAGTGCCACCGCACAGTCAGACCAGAAACGCTTCTTTTCTTGTTCATTTGTTTCTGTCTGCCCACGAGTCTTCGCCCAACTCCACCACTGCGCCATCCTATCGCCCTACTATTAGGGGTGACCCCTTAGGGTGGCCCGATCTTTCACGAATTCCATGGGAATCGAGGGGAAAGCGGTGGAAGGAGGGAGGGGTTGAAATCCACGAACACACACGCGAAGAACTCGATGAACACACACACACACTGATGTGGACATCCCTACTATTGATACAACCGTTGTACCTACAGCAACACACATACAAGGACCCATCACAAGATCTCGTGCCAAACAACTTAACTATCAGGTACTTTCGTTTCTTGGAACTATTCCTTACATACATGAGAATATGATGCTGCCTAAGTCAGATACATTTCTTACTCTTAGGAATGATGGACCAAGCATGGATGAGAGGGACAAGCATTGGAGCATGGCCATGCATGGAGATGGCGGCAAGCATGTGATGATCCAAGAGAAGGCCACGGATGAAGATTTCAGAACTTTGAGGCCACCATAATGAAGAAAGAAGGCTTGGACGAAATATTCAAGATCAATACTTTTAATTCGTCCATAGCATAATATGGTGTCATGACACCTTTATTTTGGGCCAGCCCATGTAATTTTCGGGTTTTAATTAGCCACTTTTTAGAGTCCAGATTTGAGGAAAAGGACTTTTAGGGTTGGATTCACCACCACTTCCATGGCTGGCCGAAACCCCACCTTAAATACGCCCATAGCCGAACCTTTAGACTCGGATTTTGTTTAGACATTAAGTTAGCCATAGTCGCAACTTCGCCAAGGCTCGGCGTCGCAGAGGCCTCTTGTACTTCGCACCTATTCGGATCCCACCTCTTTCAATAAAGCTTTCCTCTTAATCCGCAATATCTTGATTGCAATATTGGTTCTTACTTGTTCTCGATTTCGTAGGAATTAAGACCCTCACCGGTCAGTGATCGTGTTCACGCAGGATCGGTAACCTCCGTGAGATTGGCCTAGCGATTGCATTGGCGCGTGCTCGACGTAGTCGGATCGTCAAGCCCGAACTCCACCAAATCGATTATCGCCATCTCATCGAAAGATCGGACACCTTTGCCCTATCAAGTGGTATCAGATTTCAGGTTGCTCGGTGAGATTTTACTGTTTTTCGTAGATTAGATCTGTTTTTACCTATAACCCACGAAAAAGCCAAAAACACAGTTAGAGTTTAGATCCATCCCATAACCAATCTACACCTCGCATTATCTTTTCAGTTTTTGCATTGTTGAATTTGTGTCTACATCGTCGCGTCGAGTTGCTGGTCTTAGTGTCTCGTCCCTTAGAGTTTCGAGTTCTGATCATACTAGTCACCGCCACACTCGCCGATCACCGCCGCCATATACCCTGCCACCATATTCCGCCGCCATATACCCTGCCACCATAAAACCCTAATACTCCGCCACCGCCTTCCTTCCGCGACACAGATCCGATCAGTTTTTCTTGCCGTGGTACGAGTCCGAGTAGAGTTACTGTTTCCTCGTTATTTCTTTTGACTTTCCTTCTTTGTTGTTTCCGTGTTCAGCTAAAGTCCGTGTCGAGCTAAGAGTCCGGTCGTAAGTCCAGAAGGAGAGAAAAAAAAAAAAAAAAAAGAGTCTCGAACACCGCCCAAAAATTTTCTACTATACTATTTTTCACCCCGGGATCACTTTTCTCCATCGGCCGTTATAGCGATATTTTTACGCCTTGCGCTTCCGAGCAAAATAAAAATTTCGAAAAAATTTTTGGGGCTAACCTCTTTTAGACCCGTAGATCGTTCTAGACACTCGCCATCATAGTGATTTTCTGCATCTCGGATCGCTTTTCGGTGCTATATCATCACATGCTTGTTGTGTCGCCGTCGTGACATCGTTGGTGATCTAGGCTCGCGTCTCTAGTACTGCAGTCTAGCCTAGGACCAAGACCGTCTGCGTTGAGCATTCTTTCAACTTTGCATTGCTGTTTTGATAATTGCGACCCCTTTGCTAAGCCTTCCCGAGCTCCACGATACTCCACGTGCGGTGTTTCGACTCACAGTAATCGCTTGGTTCAATCTCGGACCCACCGATCCTCGTGGTTGCACATCGCCTTTTCTGCCGTTTGGTAAGAACTTGTAAGAGCTCAGATATTGCTTGACGGATTACGCGTGACTTCCACCATATTCCTGTAGTATATACCGTGCTTTTTAAGGACTAACCATGACAGATACTTGATGAACCCCGCCACCATGACGAACGAAGAACTACATGCCCACTTCTCCGCTCCCGGTCAGCGCGAAGACGTGGACACGCCCTAGGGAGTTTGACACCAAGCTCACCAACGCCGTGGACAAGATCGATGGACTCGAGAAATCCTTCAACGCCAGCTTGACGCTCGGTTCAAGGAGCTTCGAACCGATTGCCCCGCACCGGCACCCACATGGTGCACGACGCATTCCGATCACGGCTCGACCGCCGGTAATGCGCCGCACTTCGGGCTCTGCTCGGATCGACGTTCCTCGGACTTCGCCATACCGCTGCGACATTGGGATGATTTACGGGTACTACTACGAATTCCGACGACGACGATCTGTTTGACGAGGAGGTTGAACAACCTCCACGGTACCGCTGGTCGTCCCGACATTACTACCGCAACGCCGCCAGACGTAATGATGATGATCATGTTGCCAAGCTTAAATTAAATATTCCATCTTTTGAGGGTAAATATAATCGATGCATATCTTACATGGGAGATGGAAGTAGAACAACGTTTGCATGCTTAAAATATCCCGAGAATATGCGTGTTAGTGCCGCTACATGTGAATTTACTAAATTTGCTTCCCTTTGGTGGTCCGAGTATTGTCGTTTAAATCCTACTACTATTCCTAGTACTTGACTGCTTTAAAACTGCTATGCGTGTTCGCTTTGTACCTCCCACTTATCAACGTGATTTACTAAAGAATCACACGCTTAGAGCAAGGGAAAAATTCAGAGAAGAGTATTATCGAATTGCAAACGGGATGGTTAGGTGTGGTCTTGTAGAATCTAATGAACAAATGCTTGCACGTTTCTTTGGTGGATTAAACAAGGACATTCAGCACATATTAGATTATAAGGAATATAATTCTATCACTGCTTGTTTCATCTTGCTTGCAAAGCTGAACGTGAAGTGCAGGATCGCCAAACACCATGGAGGAGGACTAATAATTCTGCAGTCGCACATCCACTTGGACATCCCGACAATCGCCGCCTCGTGATTCGCCTCCGCCCATACTACCACATCCAAGGCCACCACAAGATTTCCTGCTCCTCCACCATCATCCAATGCTCCCGTCAGAGTGCATCTTCTATGGCTTCCACGGTAAGACTAAGGATATACAATGCCGCAAGTGCCGGGGTTTTGGTCATATTGAGAGAGTGCACAACACAACGTGTGATGATGGTGCGAGAAGATGGTGAATACGATTCATGAGTGACTTCGATGAAGATACACTAGCCCTTATTTACGCCGAGATGGAGACAATTCGATGATGATGACGAGCCGAGGTAATGGGAGGGGCTCAAGCCTGATCAATACAAGAGTTTAATTACACAACGTGTGTTGAGTGTGCAATTGAGCAACTGAGCAAGATCAACGCCACAACCTGTTCCAAACACGTGGTGTTGTCAAGGAAAGAGCTATACGGATCATCATTGATGGAGGGAGTTGTAATAATCGCCGGTGTTGACATGGTAGAGAAGCTTGCGCTCCAACAAGACAACGCCACATTCATACTACATCCAATGGTTTGAGAGTTCGAAGATCAAGGTAACAAGAACGGACGCAGCATTTTACTATTGGTACATATTCGATTTTGTTGATTGTGATGTTGTACCTATGCAAGCTTGTTCTTTGTTACTTGGTAGACCATGGCAATTTGATAGAGAATCTGTTCATAATGGCAAAACTAACCACTATTCTCTTATGCATGATGGAAAGAAAATTGGTCTAAAACCTATGACTCCGAACAGATTTTAAAAGATGATCTTGCTAGAGCTAGTAGAGCTAAACCGAGGAGAAAATAAAAGTGAGAATCGATTGTTGCCGCAGAGTTTATACCACCAAAGAACACTAAATCTGATTCTACACATGCTACTGAAATTGCTTGAAGAGTCCATGTATGCTTGCAAATAAAATTGATATTGCTGAACTAGATGTAAACAATACTCAATGTTATGCAATTGTCTCGCAAAGAGGTTTTGTTTTCATTTGAGGATATGCCTCCTTCTTTGCCACCATTGTTGCTAACCTTTGCGTGAATATGAGGACGTATTTCATTGAGTTGCCACGGGACTACCTCCTATTAGAGGAATTGAGCATCAAATTGATCTAATTCCTGGTGCCACGCTGCCCAACCGCGCACCATATAGAACCAATCCAGAGGAGACAAAGGAGATAACGCCAAATTCAGGAACTACTCGACAGAGATCATATTCGTGAGTCCCTTAGCCCTTGTCTTGTTCCTATTATTTTGGTGCCTAAGAAAGATGGTTCTTCGCGCATGATTGTAGAGCTATCAATAATATTACTTTTCGATATCGTCATCCTATTCCACGTTTAGATGACATGCTTGATGAATTGAGTGGCTCTACCATGTTTTCTAAAGTTGATTTAGGTAGTGGTTACCACCAGATTCGTATGAAATTAGGAGATGAATGGAAAACAGCATTTAAAACTAAGTTCGGTTTATATGAGTGGTTAGTAATGCCGTTTGGTTTAACTAATGCACCTAGCACTTTCATGAGATTAATGAACGAAGTTTTACGTGCTTTCATTGGACGCTTTGTGGTAGTCTACTTTGATGATATTCTGATTTATAGCAAATCTTTAGAGGAACATTTGGACCATTTACGTCTTTGTTTTCAATGCTTTACGTGATGCACGCTTGTTTGGTAACCTTGAGAAGTGCACCTTTTGCACCAATCGAGTTTGCGTTTCTTGGCTATGTTGTTACATCACAGGTATTGAAGTGGATCCAGCCAAGATTGAAGCTATTGAGAATTGGCGAGCCCAAGACGGTCACACAAGTGAGGAGTTTTCTTGGCCTGGTTTTTATAGGCGCTTTGTCAAAGACTTTGGATCAATTGCTACCGCTGAATGAGCTTACCAAGAAGGATGTGCCCTTTGTTTGGGGCGATGCACAACAACGTGCCTTCGTCATATTGAAAGATAAGCTAACACATGCTCCTTACTCCAACTTCCGATTTTACTAAGACTTTTGAGCTTGAATGTGATGCTAGTGGAATTGGTTTGGGAGGGTGTTATTACAAGAGGGAAAACCTGCATATTTTAGTGAGAAATTGAGTGGGGCTAGTCTGAACTATTCTACTTATGATAAAGAATTATATGCGTTGGTTCGGACATTAGAAACTTGGCAACATTATCTATGGCCTAAGGAATTTGTTATTCATTCTGATCATGAATCTTTGAAGCATATTCGTAGTCAAGCTAAGTTGAATCGTCGGCATGCAAAGTGGGTTGAATTTATTGAGTCTTTTCCTTATGTTATCAAACACAAAAAGGGTAAAGATAATATTATTGCTGATGCTTTGTCACTGTTATACTTTGTTATCTCAACTTGACTTCAAAATATTTGGATTGGAAACTATTAAGGAACAATATGTGCATGATGCTGAATTTAAAGATGTGTTGCAGAATTGTAGAGATGGTAGAACTTGGAACAAGTTCGTCTTCAATGATGGATTTGTGTTCCGTGCTAACAAACTATGCATTCCAGATAGCTCGCTCTTTGTGTTGTTACAGGAGGCGCATGGAGGAGGATTGATGGGACACTTTGGTGTCAAGAAGACGGAGGATGTTCTTGCTGCACACTTCTTTTGGCCACGTATGCGTCGAGATGTTGAGAGATTTGTGGCACGCTGCACTACTTGTCAAAAAGCTAAGTCTCGCCTTAATCCACATGGTTTATATATGCCTCTTCCTGTTCCTAGTGTTCCATGGGAGGATATTTCTATGGACTTTGTTTGTGGATTGCCACGAACACATAATGGGAGGGATAGTATTTTGTTGTTGTGGATCGGTTTCTAAGATGGCACACTTTATTCCTTGTCATAAACGGATGATGTCATGCATATCTGATTTGTTCTTCGTGAAATTGTTCGCTTGCATGGTGTGCCAAATACTATTGTCTCGATCGTGATACTAAATTTCTTAGCCACTTTTGGAGATGTTTATGGGCTAAGTTGGGGACTAAATTGCTGTTTAGTACTACATGTCATCCCCAAACCGATGGACAAACCGAAGTAGTAAATAGAACTTTGTCTACTATGTTACGCTGTTTTAAAGAAGAACTTAAAATTGTGGGAAGCGTGTTTACCTCATATAGAATTTGCTTATAATCGTTCATTGCATTCTACCACAAAGATGTGCCCATTTGAGATTGTGTATGGTTTTGTTCCTCGCACCTATTGATTTATTGCCTTTACCTTCTTGATTGCAACATAATTTGGATGCTACACAACGCTGAAATGATATTAAACTTGCATAAGACTACTAAAGATAACATTGAACACATGAATGCTAAGTATAAACTTGTGGGGATAAAGGGAGAAAGCATGTTGTGTTTGATGTTGGCGATCTTGTTTGGTTACATTTGTAAAGATCGCTTTTCTGATTTACGCAAGTCTAAGTTAATGCCACGTCTTTGGTCCCTTTAAGGTGTTAGAGAGAATCAATGATAATGCATATAAACTTGAGTTGCTGCAGACTTTGGTACGTTAGTCCTACATTTAACATTGCAGATTTGAAGCCTTACTTTGGTGAGGAAGATGAGATTGCGAGGACGACTTCAATTCAAGAAGGGGAGCATGATGTGGACATCCCTACTATTGATACAACCGTTGTACCTACAAAGAACACACATACAAGGACCCATCACAAGATCTCGTACAAACAACTTAACTATCGTGTACTTTCGCTTGGAACTATTCCTTACATACATGAGAATATGATGCTGCCTAAGTCGATACATTTCTTACTCTTAGGAATGATGGACCAAGCATGGATGAGAGGGACAAGCATTGGAGCATGGCCATGCATGGAGATGGCGGCAAGCATGTGATGATCCAAGAGAAGGCCACGGATGAAGATTTCGAACTTTGAGGCCACCATAATGAAGAAAGAAGGCTTGGACGAAATATTCAAGATCAATACTTACGAATTCGTCCATAGCATAATATGGTGTCATGACACCTTTATTTTGGGCCAGCCCATGTAATTTTCGTGTTTTTAATTAGCCACTTTTAGAGTCCGTATTTGAGGAAAAGGACTTTTAGGGTTGGATTCGACCACCACTTCCATGGCTGGCGAAACCCCACCTTTTCGCCTTAACACGCCCCATAGCCGAACCTTTAGACTCGGATTTTGTTTAGACATTAAGTTAGCCATAGTCGCAACTTCGCCAAGGCTCGAGGCCGCAGAGGCCTCTTGTACTTAGACCTATTCAGGATCCCACCTCTTTCAATAAAGCTTTCCTCTTAATCCGCAATATATTGATTGCAATATTGGTTCTTACTTGTTCTCGATTTCGTAGGAATTAAGACCCTCACTGGTCAGCCGATCGTGTTCACGCAGGATCGGTAACCTCCAGGAGATTGGCCTAGCGATTGCATTGGCGCTCGTGCTCGCACGTGTAGTCGGATCGTCAAGCCCGAACTCCACCAAATCGATTATCGCCATCTCATCGAAAGATCGGACACCTTTGCCCTATCACACACACACACGAAAACACGATACAAGCCGATAGCTCAAGCCGGTGGCAACCGATCCAACACAATCTCTAGGATCGGCGTTGGGCAAGGCACTCTCCCACGGCCAACAACGGGGGCGAGAGGCTTGATGAGATCTTGACTACTTGGGCACGAGACACCGAGATCCCAAGGACTTGTACAACTTGAACGCACGAGGCAAAATCCAAGAGGTTGTGGATAATTTGGTGCTCCTTGTCAAGGAGCATGAGACAAATAGTTGATAGATCCTCAAAGGGGTGTCTTCAACTACAATTATCCAAGTCTAGGGTTTACAATAGAAGGGTGGGGCTTTATATAGGCCAGCCACTTAAACATGGGTAGTTTAGGAATAAAACTGGAAGTTGGGGCGAAACTGGGGGTTACATGGGCCAGGCCCAAAAGGCCTTCACATGCCTGGTGTCTACCAGGCCGGAGTCTCCGGTGTTGGATCCGGAGACTCCGGTCTGGGCCGGAGACTCCGGTCTGGGCCGGAGACTCCGGTCAATCTCCGGACCCGTCACTGGAGGGGTATACCGACTGTCCCCGGCTTGGTTCCTGGGTCCGGACCGGAGGATGGTCCGGAGACTCCGGTGTACAGGACCGGAGACTCCGATGTACACTAGAGATTCCGGTGTGCAGTGCTCCAGCAGCGTCTTCTCCTGGTCCTTCTTCCTTGGGGGCTTGGTGTGGTGATGTTGCTTCATAGCTGAGGATACACAACGTAGTGGCATGAAGTAGAAAGCCATCCAAATGTAGACCAAAATCACATGAGGAAAGGAGCGAGTTAACCTTAGCTTGTAGGAGCTTGGCTCGGGCGCGAGTCATTGGTCCACTTGGGGGACTAGGTGTTGTAGATGGAGGTGCGTCCGTAGGACGGGCTGCATCAGCTCCCCCCCTTGGGAAAGAGTCGTCCTCGACTCTTCATGGTTTACATCTTGATTCTCTCCATGGTATAGCGGCGATAGGTCCTTGACGTTGAACGTATTGCTCACTAGGTACTTGGAGGTTGGTATGTCGATGACGTATGCATTGTTGTTGATTCTTTTGAGGACCTTGAAGGAGCTATCTCCCCTTGGTTTGAGCTTGGAGTCACGATCATTGGGAAAGCGGTCTTTGCTCAAGTGTATCCACAAAAGATCGCCTTCTTCGAAGATTAGCTCCTTCTTGTTCTTGTTCAGCCTTGATGCTTGGCGAAGTACTTGTTGCTCGACCGTATATCTTGTGTCTTCATGGAGTTTCTTCATTGTTTGGGCACGCTTGTCAATGTCCATATTGGAGCGTTCATGAAGGGGAAGGGAAAGGATATCGAGCGCGGTGAGAGGCTCGAATCCATAGACGATCATGAACGGGCTCCTCATGGTGGTGGAGTGTTTGGCGCGGTTGTAGGCAAATTCAGCATGAGGGATACATTCCTCCCAATCTTTAAGGTTCTTCTTTATCAACACACGTAGAAGTGTGCCAAGGCTTCGATTGACGACCTCGGTTTGTCCATCGGTTTGAGGATGCGAGGCGGACGAGAAGAGGAGCTTGATGCCGAGCTTGGCCATGAGTGTCTTCTAGAAGTAGCTCATGAATTCGACGTCGCGGTCGGAGACGATTGTTCTTGGTACACCATGTAGCCGAATTATTTCCCTGAAAAACAAATTTGCTACATGTGAAGCATCATCGGTCTTATGGCATGGAATGAAGTGTGCCATTTTGGAAAAGCGATCCACTACCACAAATATAGAATCATGTCCATGTTTAGATCTAGGAAATCCTAACACAAAGTCCATGCTAATGTCCGACCAAGGTGCACGAGGAATAGGTAATGGCATATAAAAACCAAAAGGGTTGGACTTGGACTTAGCTTGGACACAAGTAGTGCATCGTTGGACGTGGCGCTCCACGTCGCGCTTCATCTTCGGCCAATAGTAGTGAGTGGAGAGCATGTCATATGTCTTGTCACGGCCAAAGTGGCCCATAAGTCCTCCACCATGGGACTCTTGAAGAAGCAAAATTTGGAGAGACGACTTCGGAATGCAAAGTTTGTTTTGTTTGAAAAGAAAACCCTTATGCAAATAGAAATCATCAACCCCTTTATCTATTGAACACTTTGCAAAAATTGATCCAAAGAATGGGTCGGACGCGTACAAATATTTGATGTCATCAAGACCCAAGACATTTACTTTGAGTCGCGTAAGAAGGTTTGTGTTTTTGCGAGACAAGGCGTTCGCTACTACATTTTCTTTGCCCTTCTTGTACTTGACAATGTAAGGAAAAGATTCCATGAACTCAACCCATTTGGCGTGCCTTTTACTCAAATTGGCTTGACCCTTAAGATATTTCAACGACTCATGGTCGGAATGGATGATAAATTCTTTGGGACAAAGGTAGTGTTGCCACAGTTGAAGGACACGAACCAAGGCAAAAAGATCTTTGTCATAAATTGGATAGTTAAGGCGTGTGCCATCAAGTTTCTCACTATGGTATGCAATAGGACACCCATTTTGCATAAGGACGCCTCCAATGCCAATACCATTAGCGTCACATTCAATCTCAAAAGTTTTTGTGAAATCCGGTAAAGCGAGGAGTGGTGCTTCGGTGAGCATCTTTTTGAGCTCATCAAACGCTTTTTGTTGTTCTTTGCCCCAAACGAATGTGACATTTTTCTTGGTCAACTCGTTGAGAGGGCAAGCAATGGTAGAAAAGTCTTTCACAAAGCGACGGTAGAAACCGACCAACCCATGAAAACTACGGAGTTCACTAACATTGGTAGGTATGGGCCAATCTCGTATGTCTTTAACTTTTGAGACATCAACTTCAATGCCATTAGAAGACACAAAAAACCAAGGAAAATCAGTTTGTGTTTTGCAAAAGTGCACTTTGGGAGATTAGCATGGAGCTTTTCACGACGAAGGATTTGAATAACCTCCCTAACATGTGTAACATGCTCCTCTAGTGACTTGCTATAGACAAGAATGTCATCAAAGTAAACAACAACACTCTTCCCAATGAGAGATCTCAAGATATGGTTCATGAGGCACATGAAGTAGATGGGGCATTTGATAAACCAAAAGGCATAACCAACCATTCATAGAGACCAAGCTTGGTCTTGAAGGCGGGTTTCCACTCATCACCTTCGGCCATGCGGATTTGATGGTAACCACTATGAAGATCAATTTTCGAAAATTAGTGGCTCCACATAACTCATCAAGCATGTCATCAAGGCGCGGTATAGGATGTCAATAACGCACGGTGATAGCATTGATTGGACTACAGTACATGCATAACCGTAATATATCATCCGTTTTTGGCACGAGAATCACGGGTACCGCGCTTGGGCTAGTGCTTACTTGGATCAAACCTTTGGAGACGAGTTGGTTTATTTGTCGTTCTATCTCCTTCGTCTCTTCCGGGTTCGTGCGATACGCGGCGCGGTTTGGGAGTGGAGCGCCGGGTATGAGGTCGATGCGGTGCTCGATTCCGCGAAGAGGGGGTAGTCCATGAGGAAGCTCTTCGGGGAATACATCTTGGAATTCCTGCAAAATAGCCATCAAAGAAGGAGGAACATTTGTCAAGTCATTAGTTCCTTGCACTAGTCCCTTGCATACAATGACATAGTGCAAGATGGATGGGTTGTTCCGCACTTCTCTCATCTCACTTTTGGTGGCAAGAAGAACACTCTTTGTTTTTCCACTCGAGTTTGGTTTGTGGCTCTCACTCACTATAGTGCGGTTCTCTCGCTCACCGCTCTTCTCACAAGGTGGTTTTGTGCTTTGCGCCCTCGCTAAAGCCTTTGCATTGTCCGCAATTATTTGTCTAGGAGTCATTGGTTGCAAAACACAAGTCGTTTCAAGCCATTTGAAGGTATAAGTGTTTGTGTGACCATCATGTAAAGCAAGCTTGTCATATTGCCATGGCCTTCCTAGCAACATATGGCAAACCGTCATGGGGACCACATCACATTCCACCGTGTCTTTGTATGGTCCAATTGAGAATGTTACCGAGACGGTGTGCTTGATCTTGACGGACCCTTGGTCACTTAGCCATTGTATATGGTAGGGATGCTTATGTGGATGGAGGGTGAGGTTGAGTTTCTCACACAATTCCGTGCTTGCAAGATTGTGGCAACTCCCTCCATCGATGACAACTTTGATGGACTTCTCATTGATACCGACACGAGTTTGGAAGATGTTTGATCGTTGGTCTTCAATCTCATTGACTTGAGTAGTTAAGACCCTTGTGACGACAAGCGATGGACTTGCGTCATGCTCACACATAAGTAGTTCTTGGTCGTCTTCCAAATGTTGCCTTGCCATTGCTTCCTTGACCCTTGCATCAAACTCATCTTCACTCAAGTATTCTTCATCGCCATTGTCGTGGATGAACAAAACTTTCTTGTTTCCACATGCGACCGACTTGTGTCCTTTGCCTCAACACTTGTAGAACTCACCATTGAATGGTTGTTCATCCTTTGTGTATTTTCCACTTGGGGGCGGTTTTCCTTGAGGAAGTGTTGGCTTGAAGGGGAGCTTGGTGGTACTTGATGAGCTTCCACTTGGTGTTGTTGGAGTAGTGGTTGGAGCTTGCTTGTATGTGAAGTATGTCTTTGGCTTGTTGTACTTGATGTCCTCTTGCACTTGACGCTCGGCTTTTGATGCTATGTGTACAAGCTCAACCATGTTGTTGTACTTTTGGAACTCGGTGATGCGCTTGATTGGATGGTTCAAGCCATTAAGGAAACGTGCCATTGTTTGTTCATCACGCTCTTCAATGTTGGCACGGATCATGTTGAGCTCCATTTGCTTGAAGTACTCTTCCATGTTCTTTGTCCCTTGACTAAGCGTTTGAAGCTTGTTGAAAAGGTCACGCGTGTAGTGCGAAGGAACAAAGCGAGATCTCATATGAGCCTTCATATCTTGCCAAGTTGAGATTGGAGGCTCTTCTTTTGCTTCACGAGTGAGTTGGACTTGTTCCCACCAAAGATTTGCATAATCATCAAACTCGAGGGACTCCATGGCCATCATCTTCTCATTGATATAGTTGTGCATGCGGAAGATCTTGTCAACCTTGAGTTCCCATGAGAGATATTCTTCGGGTTCATTGGAACCGGTGAACTTGGGCATGGTGAATTTTAGCTTGCCGAAAGTTTTCTCTTCATTGCAGTTCCGGTGTCGGCGGTTGCCATGGTTTTGGCGGCCATCTTCATCATCCGAGCTCTCATGTCTTTCTTGGTGATGGTTGCGTTGCCCTTGCGATTGTTGAGGTGCCGTGTTTGGTGGCGGAACTTGATTTTGACGACGAGCTTGGGGAGCTTGCTCGTGTTGTTGGCACGGTTGAGGACGAGGAGGAGGTTGTTGGTCCTCACGAAGAGCTTGCCAAGCTTGCTCTTGTTATTGTCGTGGTTGATGACGATGAGCATTGTCTTGCGCCATGTGGCGAGGAGGACGTCAAGCCGTATGCGCAATGGGCTGCTCCCTTTCTTCTCGATGAGGAGGAGGCTCGTCATGGTGATCATGTTGTCGACGTTGATGTTCATGTCGATGATGACGCCTTGGTGGATCTTCAAGTGCTTCACACCAACGGCGATCTTGTTCGTCCACTTCGGATGCTTCACTTGTTGTTGACGGGACATGTCGTTGGCGATGGGCTTGATGGTCCACGTGAGGTTGCTCTTGTGGAATCACGAGTGCCCTTGGTTGTGGACGGTTCTCTTCACGTCTTGGAGGTCTTGCGGAGAGGTCACCATCATAGCTTGACGTCGCGGCGTGACGCGGAGATGGTACCGCTTGCGAAGAGCTCATGGAGTGAAGGACGGGTCCATCTTGGTGCCTTGAAGCGTGACGGCGAGGAGCGCTTGATTCACTTGAGGAGTGCCATGACGAGATTGAGTCGCGCGATCGTGGCCTTGCTAGACCATCAATGAGGCGTTGAAGCTTCTCATCCGTTGCGGCGAGGGCGCGACTAAGAGCTTCATTTTGATGGCCGAGGTTGTGTTGCATGGCATGCATTTGTCCTCAGACTTCTTAGAAGCAGTTGTCGATGTTCTTGAACTCCACTCGGGCTTTGCTAAATTGTTCGTCTTGGCGCCGCTCAAGGGCTTCACAACAGTAGTTGAATTCTCCTCGGACCTTCCAATGATCCCATCTTGTCATGTATTGTGTGTCGTCCTCTGGAGGTGGTGGTGGTTGGGACGACTCGCCATTCCTGTCCATGATGCAAAGCCGACAAGGGTTGTATATGGAGGAGAAACGTGGAGAGTTAGCCTTTTACCTCACCTTGGAGATTGTATCAAACCACAAGAGAGCTAAGAGCTTGCAAAGTGAAATCGCAAAGAGACTCACACACAAGGAACTACACTCGCCAAGGCTTTTGGTGGAAAGGAGGGTGGAAAACCAAAGAACCAACCAAACGAAAAGGATAGTCAAAAGTGGATAAGATCCAACAAAACTCAAGTCAAAAGGTGATGGTTAACTCGAAAAGTGATGAGAACCTATGACTACACACACGCGTGGAGAAAAATGGGGTTAGCACGACTATGGAAGTGAGCACAAAAGGGCCTAACGAAGACTACACTCGGTTATCGTGCCAACTCAAGGAGAGACCACAACTCGTTTGCCAAAAGAGGGTAAGCAACGGATTTGTGCACTTGCCTTGGCGCGCTTTTTCCTCTCTCTTTTGCTTACAAGCTTGATACTCTCTTTGTATTGGGAGACTATGTATCTTTCTATTTTATTTTTCTTTTTTCTATTATTTTTCTTTTTCTCCCTTTCTATGCTACTATGTTAAATTTTGTATTTGCCCTCACACTCTCACTTTCCAATGGCAAGTGCACAATGCTTAGACAAACACAAAATGAGTTGCTCTCATAGGATAGGTACACACAAAGGAAGATATGGCTACCAGGGTTGACACAAGTTATACCTTAGTTGTTGATGATGATCTGATAGGGCAAAGGTGTCCGATCTTTCGATGAGATGATGATAATCGATTTGGTGGAGTTCGGGCTTGACGATCCGACTACACATGCGAGCACGAGTGCCAATGCAATCGCTAGGCCAATCTCCTGGAGGTTACCGATCCTGCGGGAACACGATCAACCTGACCAGCGAGGGTCTTAATTCCTACCTGAAATCGAGAACAAGTAAGAACCAATATTGCAATCAAGATATTGCGGATTAATAGGGAAGCTTTATTGAAAAGGTGGGATCCTGAATAGGTGCGAAGTACAAGAGGCCTCTGCGACGCTCGAGCCTTGGCGAAGTTGCTACGATGTCTAACTTAATGTCTAAAAAAAATCCGAGTCTAGGGTGAGGGCTATGGGGAGTATTTAAGGAGGAAAAGGTGGGGTTTCGGCCAGCCATGGAAGTGGTGGCCGAATCCAACCCTAGAAGTCCTTTTCCCCTCAAATACGGACTCTAAAAAGTGGCTATTTGTAAGGTTCCCAACCTTTAATAAGGTAGAGATCCCTGTGTTTACAATGCTAGTCCCTAGATCAATAGCTAGCATCCACAGTTAAGATGTAATATCAAGAAACAATGGTCATAATACAACTTTACAACCAGGAATAAAATAATTCATTACATCTTACATAGCTCATTTGGCTATCACATTACATTGTAGCAGAATATCTATAAAGCATGGGGTCCTTCATCTTCAAAGTTCCACAGGCAATCATGTTGGTTGTAGACTTGTAATCCTAATCATCACACTTCACTAACATCAAACAAACCTGCAACATAATAAGTTGCAGCCACAAGGGTCAATACATTTGAATTGTATTGGCAAGTTTCACTACTATGTAGAAATAAGAGGATCCTATCATTACATGCATATTTGGCTAAGTAGGGTTTAGGCTCTTTTGCAGAAAGCAATAGTTTTATCCTACCTTTTCAAAATAGTTTTTGATCTTTTGTCAAATCTTTGTCAAATCTTTCTGAACTCCTTGGAAAACTCCAAGTGCTTCAAATCCCTTGTTGTCACCCTCAAGTTTTAACTTTGAGAAATTGGAATGTCGAGATCTTCCATAGCTTCAGGCCTTAGTTGCTCAGTATTGTCCATAACCGGGGACACGGCTAAGTACTTAGAATTTGATCTTCTGTAGAAGTTGTACACTTTACCCACATGACACAATCTCGTCTTGATGCCACCAGTGGCCGCTGGATAAGTACTCACCAAGATGGATTACTGGCAGATCGAGAATGTGACAAAGTCTTTCCATAGAAGTCCTCCCAATACACAATGCTAGCTTGTCAACCAGGCACCAATGTAGGGATAAATTTCCCTTACACAATTCTAGTTAACCTGAAGATGCCAATGCATGGGTCTTCCACTATGTAGTTGACTAAGCCAGAGCCCATTTAGCATGTGGTTGTACACGGAAGTCACTGTACGAGAAACATGTTCAATCTCTAAGTCCCTGGGTGGTTTTCTTCTAGTGCACATACAAAAAGAGATAGCCATATAAACATGGTTCCTTTTGTAGCCACCTTGTCCAATCTTGAGTATCCTTGTCCACCCAGGTGGTTCATTGGGTACTTGTTTTATTATATAAAACATATATCTTTCCAACACTTCATATATTCATATCATGTATCCCATCCCAAATATATAGCAGGGATAAGCATACTACAACTACAATGTTTTCACTAAGGTAGATATAAGGGTATCTTATTAGGATTTAGCATAGCATAAAATATAGTAATCCTTATCATGCATGTTACAAAAATCCACTAAGTGTAATGAAAATAGTAGGACATGGATGATAGTGTCACTTGACTTAGTAGTTGGTGGTGTTGATACACTCTTCGCAATAACACACTTGACAATCAACACAATCTATCAAGCAAAACAACCAAGACAAAACATACACAAGATCAACACTAATGGCAACACAAAAATCATGCAAAGTATGCAAACATGCAAGATGGCAATTTTTATTGTACAAATTTTTATAACAAGGTTCTGAACATTACTAAGTGATTTCTGAACATTTTATATTTTCAAGATTACAAATGCAACCATTTGTGCAATTGTAGCAATTAGCAATATTTTCTAACACTTGGAAATGTCATTCTCACTAAATAATTGCCACAGTCTTATTTATACTAGAATAAAATTATATTTTGGTCTTACTGTACAGAGGGTTCAATTTACAACCATTTACAAAAGGATTCACTTAAAAATAATTTACACAACAAGTTTTATACCCAAAATACTCTACAAATGGTTCTGTATAAAACATGATTTTAACAGACTCAAAAATACCGAATTATGGATCCACTATGTTCTACTCGTTTTTATGAATCCATAGACATATTATTTGCTAAATTTGGATAAACAGAACTAAAGATATGATTTTTGTAAGTTCATATATAAATCTGCCCAATTTGAACGAAAATAGAAAAGGAATTGACAAGTGGCTAATTCTAATAGGCCGGTACCCCTTTGTTTAAGTGATCTGATTTCAATCGTTAGATGAAGATCGGACGGACTAGAAGAGCTCACCGGAATAACTCACCGGAAAGTTCACCGGAATAGCGGACACGGGCTTGGCGTTGCCGTTCCCGTTGCTAGGAAAGTATCCGGAGTTGAATAAAATGTGGACGGTGTAGAGGACGTCGAGGCGATGCTACTGGACGTGATTTAGAGCTCGTTCGTCTCCAATGGTGACGACAATCCATGGCTGGAGCAACGTACGACGTCGGCGGCGCGGAGAACTGCAACCATAGGATGAACAATCATGTCCTGAAGGTAGGCAATATCAAGATTAGTCCTCTAGTAGAAGGAATCGACGAGGGACTCACCGTAGAAGACAAGATCTAACGATGAACTCAAATTTTGGGGATGAAGTTGGCATCGACCGTGTGTGTTCTACAGAGCTCCTCTTGAGAAAGTTTGAGAACGAAAATGATGGAGGAGACGGAGGGGAATGCAGTGCTCTCTTCTGTTTTTTTCTAAGGTGGTCCGTGGAGGGAGATCGGGAAACGTATGCCGTCATATGACATTCGGTTGACAGTATTGATTTGAGAGATTAAGGCAATAAAGTGAGAAATTAATGGTCTAAATGGAACCTCCACTTAATTCCAAACGTTTTTCGTTTTGAAGTCCAGAAGAAACGGTCACTACAATTGATAGGGGGAGGAGAAGAAGATCTGCAGCCATGAACGAGCTTCTGTAACATGCACGTGAAGGGTGAGGAAGAAGATGATCGATCGTGGGAGGATGGGCCAGAATTCGGCCCAACAAGAAAATAAACGAGAAGAAAAAAAATAGGGATCGGAGGGTCATGGGCTGACCGCTCTCTGTCTTTTTTTCCTTCAATGTTTTCTTCTTTTCTTTTTCTGTTTTATTTTCTAGTTTCCAAATTGTCTCTTCAATTTGATTCAAATTTATATCAAACCTTTTTATAAAATTTATATAAAATATAAGTTGATAGTTTACTCTATTTAGAATATTTAAAATATTTTTTTCTAATAAAGTATAATTTATTTTTAAAAATTGAGCATGGCACGTAGGCCTATACAGTATATTTTCTCAATTCTTGTTTATTTCATATCTTTTGATTTAGAGCTCAAAAAGGTTCAAACCAATTTCCTTAGCTTTATAGTTTTATTATTTATCATAATCACACATTTAGGAATACTTTTATTTCGTTTTTAGTCATTGCCTTAACTTGAGTTTATTTTTCTTCATATATTTTTATAAATTTCAAATCATTTTATCTAGAGCTTCAAATAGAGTCAAACTAATTTTTATGGTTTTATAATTTTGCCCTTTATATTTTTAGCTCACTTAGGAATTCTTTTGTATATTTTAAATATGAATATATCCAAAGTTTCATATTATTAAGTGGTCATTTTAACTTTCAGAAGAAAGTTATTTCTCTTAGTTTTAAAATGCAACCATGCATGCTTCATGACTTTGAGGTTTTGAAAACATGCATACAACTTCACAAACAAAATTGTTTTATTTAATTTTTGTTTTGAAGGAGTTATATTAAATAGTCAAAAGGTTTTTGTTTCCTCAAATTTCCAAGACTTGGTTTTTTTTAATTTTGTTTAAGTTTTTCCACATTTCAAAATTTGCAAAATTTTGGGATGTGACACTATTTAAAATCCTGCGAAAATTACATGGGCCTGGCCAAAAATAAAGGTGTCGCAGCACCATATTAAGCTATGGACGAATTCGTGAAGTATTAATCTTGAATATTTCGTCCAAGCCTTCTTTCTTCATTATGGTGGCCTCAAAGTTCTGAAATCTCCATCCGTGGCCTTCTCTTGGATCATCACATGCTTGCTGCCATCTCCATGCATGGCCATGCTCCAATGCTTGTCCCTCTCATCCATGCTTGGTCCATCATTCCTAAGAGTAAGGAATACATCTGAATTAGGCAGCATCATATTCTCATGTATGTGAGGAATAGTTCCAAGAAAGAAAAGTACCTGATACCTGATAGTTAAGTTGTTTAGCACGAGATCTTGTGATGGGTCCTTGTATATGTGTAGCTGTAGGTACAACGGTTGTATCAATAGAAGGGATGTCCACATCATGCTCCCCTTCTTGAATTAAAGTCATCCTCGACGCAATCTCATCTTCCTCACCAAAGTAAGGCTTCAAATCTGCAATGTTAAACGTAGGACTAATCGTACCAAAGTCTGCAGGCAACTCAAGTTTATATGTATTATCATTTATTTTCTCTAACACCTTAAAGGGACCAGCAGCACGCGACATTAACTTAGACTTGCGTAAATCAGGAAAACGATCTGTACGCAAATGTAACCAAACAAGATCTCCAACATCAAACACAACATGCTTTCTCCCTTTATCCCTAGCAAGTTTATACTTAGTATTCATGTGTTCAATGTTATCTTTAGTAGTCCTAGGCAAGTTTAATATCATTTCAGCGCGTTATGTAGCATCCAAATTATTTTGCACCGAAGAAGGTAAAGGCAATAAATCAATAGGTGCACGAGGAACAAAACCATACACAATATCAAAGGGGCACATCTTTGTGGTAGAATGCAGCGAACGATTATAAGCAAATTCTATATTAGGTAAACACTCTTCCCACAATTTTAAGTTCTTCTTTAAAACAGCCCGCAACATAGTAGACAAAGTTCTATTTACTACTTCAGTTTGACCATCAGTTTGGGGATGACATGTAGTGATAGGGCAAAGGTGTCCGATCTTTCGATGAGATGGCGATAATCGATTTGATGGAGTTCGGGCTTGACGATCCGACTACACGTGCGAGCACGAGCGCCAATGCAATCGCTAGGCCAATCTCCTGGAGGTTACCGATCCTGCGTGAACACGATCGGCGACCAATGAGGGTCTTAATTCCTACGAAATCGAGAACAAGTAAGAACCAATATTGCAATCAAGATATTGCGGATTAAGAGGAAAGCTTTATTGAAAGAGGTGGGATCCGAATAGGTGCGAGTACAAGAGGCCTCTGCGACGCCGAGCCTTGGCGAAGTTGCGACTATGGCTAACTTAATGTCTAAACAAAATCCGAGTCTAAAGGTTCGCTATGGGGGCGATTTAAGGCGAAAAGGTGGGGTTTCGCCAGCCATGGAAGTGGTGACCGAATCCAACCCTAAAAGTCCTTTTCCCTCAAATACGGACTCTAAAAAGTGGCTAATTAAAATCGCGAAAATTACATGGGCTGGCCCAAAATAAAGGTGTCAGCACCATATTATGCTATGGATGAATTCGTAAAGTATTGATCTTGAATATTTCGTCCAAGCCTTCTTTCTTCATTATGGTGGCCTCAAAGTTCTGAAATCTTCATCCGTGGCCTTCTCTTGGATCATCACATGCTTGCTGCCATCACCATGCATGGCCATGCTCCAATGCTTGTCCCTCTCATCCATGCTTGGTCCATCATTCCTAAGAGTAAGAAACATATCTGATTTAGGCAGCATCATATTCTCATGTATGTAAGGAATAGTTCCAAGAAACGAAAGTACCTGATAGTTAAGTTGTTTGGCACGAGATCTTGTGATGGGTCCTTGTATGTGTGTTGCTGTAGGTACAACGGTTGTATCAATAGTAGGGATGTCCACATCATGTAGTACTAAAGAGCAATTTAGTCCCCAACTTAGCCCATAAACATCTCCAAAAGTGGCTAAGAAATTTAGTATCACGATCGGAGACAATAGTATTTGGCGCACCATGCAAACGAACAATTTCACGAAAGAAAAAATCAGGAATATGCGCAGCATCATCTGTTTTATGACAAGGAATAAAGTGTGCCATCTTAGAAAACCAATCCACAACAACAAAAATACTATCCCTCCCCTTCTGTGTTCGTGGCAATCCCAAAACAAAGTCCATAGAAATATCCTCCCAAGGAACACTAGGAACAGGAAGAGGCATATGTAAACCATGGGGATTAAGGCGAGACTTAGCTTTTTGACAAGTAGTGTAGCGTGCCACAAATCTCTCAACATCTCGACGCATATGTGGCCAAAAGAAGTGTGCAGCAAGAACATCCTCCGTCTTCTTGACACCAAAGTGTCCCATCAATCCTCCTCCATGCGCCTCCTGTAACAACAAAAGACGAGCGAGCTATCTGAATGCATAGTTTGTTAGCACGGACACAAATCCATCATTGAAGACGAACTTGTTCCAAGTTCTACCATCTCTACAATTCTGCAACACATCTTTAAATTCAGCATCATGCACATATTGTTCCTTAATAGTTTCCAATCCAAATATTTTGAAGTCAAGTTGAGATAACAAAGCATAACGGCGTGACAAAGCATCAGCAATAATATTATCTTTACCCTTTTTGTGTTTGATAACATAAGGAAAAGACTCAATAAATTCAACCCACTTTGCATGACGACGATTCAACTTAGCTTGACTACGAATATGCTTCAAAGATTCATGATCAGAATGAATAACAAACTCTTTAGGCCATAGATAATGTTGCCAAGTTTCTAGTGTCCGAACCAACGCATATAATTCTTTATCATAAGTAGAATAGTTCAGACTAGCCCCACTCAATTTCTCACTAAAATATGCAACAGGTTTTCCCTCTTGCAATAACACCCCTCCCAAAGCAATTCCACTAGCATCACATTCAAGCTCAAAAGTCTTCGTAAAATCAGGAAGTTGGAGTAAGGGAGCATGTGTTAGCTTATCTTTTAATATGACGAAGGCATGTTGTTGTGCATCGCCCCAAACAAAGGGCACATCCTTCTTGGTAAGCTCATTCAGCGGCACGGAAATTGATCCAAAGTCTTTGACAAAGCGCCTATAAAAACCAGCGAGGCCAAGAAAACTCCTCACTTGTGTGACCGTCTTGGGATGCGGCCAATTCTCAATAGCTTCAATCTTGGCTGGATCCACTTCAATACCCTGTGATGTATCAACATAGCCAAGAAACGCAACTCGATTGGTGCAAAAGGTGCACTTCTCAAGGTTACCAAACAAACGTGCATCTCGTAAAGCATTGAAAACAGCACGTAAATGGTCCAAATGATCCTCTAAAGATTTGCTATAAATCAGAATATCATCAAAGTAGACTACCACGAAACGTCCAATGAAAGCACGTAAAACTTCGTTCATTAATCTCATGAAAGTGCTAGGTGCATTAGTTAAACCAAACGGCATTACTAACCACTCATATAAACCGAACTTAGTTTTAAATGCTGTTTTCCATTCATCTCCTAATTTCATACGAATCTGGTGGTAACCACTACGCAAATCAACTTTAGAAAACATGGTAGAGCCACTCAATTCATCAAGCATGTCATCTAAACGTGGAATAGGATGACGATATCGAATAGTAATATTATTGATAGCTCTACAATCAGTACACATGCGCGAAGAACCATCTTTCTTAGGTACCAAAATAATAGGAACAACACAAGGGCTAAGGGACTCACGAATATGATCTCTGTCGAGTAGTTCCTGAATTTGGCGTTGTATCTCCTTTGTCTCCTCTGGATTGGTTCTATATGGCGCGGTTGGGCAACGTGGCACCAGGAATTAGATCAATTTGATGCTCAATTCCTCTAATAGGAGGTAGTCCTGGTGGCAACTCAGCGGGAAAGACGTCCTCATATTCCTGCAAAAGGTTAGCAACAGCGGGTGGCAAAGAAGGAGGCATATCCTCAAATGAAAACAAAACCTCTTTGCAGACAATTGCATAACATTGAGTATTGTTTACATCTAGTTCAGCAATATCAATTTTATTTGCAAGCATACATGGACTCTTCAAACGAATTTCAATAGCATGTGTAGAATCAGATTTAGTGTTCTTTGGTGGTATAAAATCTGCAGCACCAATCTGATTCTCACTTTTATTTTTCTCCTCGCTTTAGCTCTACTAGCTCTAGCAAGATCATCTTTTAAAATCTGTTAGAGTCATAGGTTTTAGACCAATTTTCTTTCCATCATGCATAAGAGAATAGTGATTAGTTTTGCCATTATGAACAGATTCTCTATCAAATTGCCATGGTCTACCAAGTAACAAAGAACAAGCTTGCATAGGTACAACATCACAATCAACAAAATCAGAATATGTACCAATAGTAAAATGCACGCGTACCGTTCTTGTTACCTTGATCTTGCGAGAACTCTCAAACCATTGGATGTAATATGAATATGGGCGTTGTCTTGTTGGAAGCGCAAGCTTCTCGACCATGTCAACACTGGCTAGGTTATTACAACTCCCTCCATCAATGATGATCCGTATAGCTCTTTCCTTGACAACACCACGTGTTTGGAACAGGTTGTGGCGTTGATCTTGCTCAGATTTGCTCAATTGCACACTCAACACACGTTGTGTAATTAAGCTCCTGTATTGATCAGCAGCTTCAGCTCCCATTACCTCTGGCTCTTCATCAGCATCAGAATTGTCTCCATCTCGAGCAGAAATAAGGGCTAGTGTATCTTCATTAAAGTCACTCGCTGAATCGTATTGACCATCTTCACGCACCATCATCACACGTTGTGTTGTGCACTGTCTCTCAATATGACCAAAACCCCAAAGACTTGCGGCATTGTATATCCTTTGTCTTACCCGTGGAAGCCATAGAAGATGCACTCTGACGGGAGCATTGGATGATGGTGGAGAAGCAGCTGGAAATCTTGTGGTGGCCTTGGATGTGGTAGTAGCTGGAGGCGAATCACGAGGAGGCGTTGATTGTCGGGATGTCCAAGTGGATGTGCGACCTGCAGAATTATTAGTCCTCCTCCATGGTGTTTGGCGGTCCTGCACTTCACGTTCAGCTTTGCAAGGAAGATGAAACAAACGAGTGATAGAATTATATTCCTTATAATCTAAGATGTGCTGAATGTCCTTGTTTAATCCACCAAAGGAACGTGCAAGCATTTTTTCATTAGATTCAACAAGACCACACCTAACCATCCCCGTTTGCAATTCCTGATAATACTCTTCTACAGAATTTTCCCTTGCTCTAAACGTGTCAGATTCTTTAGTAAATCACGTTGATAAGTAGGAGGTACAAAACGAACACGCATAGCAGTTTTTAAAGCAGTCCAAGTACTAGGAATAGTAGTAGGATTTAAACGACAATACTCAGACCACCAAAGGGAAGCAAATTTAGTAAATTCACATGTAGCAGCACTAACACGCATATTCTCAGGATATTTTAAGCAGGCAAAACGTTGGTCTACTTCCATCTCCCATGTAAGATATGCATCAGGATTATATTTACCCTCAAAAGATGGAATATTTAATTTAAGCTTTGCAACATGATCATCATCACGTACCGGTGGTCGAGCGTTGCGGTAGTAATGTCGGGGACGACCAGCAGGTACCTGTGGAGGTTGTTCAACCTCCTCGTCAAACAGATCGTCGTCGTCGGGGTCGTAGTAGTACCCGTCGTCTGTCCCCAATGTTGCAGCAATGCCATGAAGTCGAGGAACGTCAACGGCAGCCGGCGCGGCGGCGGAGCCGAACCAGCAATTGACCGTGATCGGAATGCGCCGTGCGCCATGTGTGGGTGCGGGTGCGGGCAATCGGTTCAAAAGCTCCTTGAACCGAACGTCAAGCTTGGCGTTGAAGGATTTCTCGAGTCCATCGATCTTGTCCACGGCGTTGGTGAGTTTGGTGTCAAACTCCCCTAGGCGCGTATCCACGTCTTCAGCGCGACTGACCAAGAGCGCGGAGAAGTGGGCATGTAGTTCTTCGTTCGTCATGGTGGCAGGGTTCCGCGAAGTATCTGTCATGGTTAGTCCTTAAGAAGCACAGGTATATACTACAGGAATATGGTGGAAGTCACGCGTAATCCGTCAAGCAATATACAAAGCTCTTACAAGTTCTTACCAAACAGCAGGAAAAGGCGATGTGCAACTGCGAGGATCAGTGGGTCCAGAGATTGAACCAAGCGATTACCAGGAGTCGAGACACCGCACGTGGAGAATATCTGTGGAGCTCTGGGAAGGCTTAGCAAGGGGGGTTAGCAATTATCAAAACAGCAATGCAAAAGTTGAAAGAATGCTCAACGACGGTACTGTGCTGGTCCTAGGCTAGACCGTACTAGAGACGCGAGCCTAGAGCACCAACGATGTCACGACGCGACACAACAAGCACTGTATGATGATATGGCACCCTGAAAAGCGACCCGAGATGCAGAAAATCACTATGATGGCGAGTGTCTAGAACTGATCTACGGGGTCTAAAAAGAGGTTAGGCCCAAAAAAAATTTTGAATTTTTTTTATTTTGCTCCGGAAAGCGGCCGATGGAGAAAAGTGATCCCCAAAGCCGAAAACTAGTATAGCCAGAAAATTTTTTCGGAGGCGGTTCCAGACTTTTTTTTTTTGCTCTCCTTCTGGACTTACGACCGGACTCTTAGCGCGACACGGACTTTAGCTGAACAGGAAACAACAAAGAAGGAAAGTCAAAAGAAATAACTAGGAAACAGTAACTCTACTTGGACTCGTACCGCGGCAGGAAAACTGATCGGATCTGTGTCGCGGTAGGAAGGCGGTGGCGGAGTATTACGGTTTATGGTGGCAGGGTATATGGCGGCGGAATATGGTGGCGGTGATCGGCGAGTGTGGCGGTGACTATTATGATCAGAACTCGAAACTCTAAGGGACGAGACACTAAGACCAGCAACTCGACGCGACGATGTAGACACAAATTCAACAATGCAAAAACTGAAAAGATAATGCGAGGCGTAGATTGGTTATGGGATGGATCTAAACTATAACTGTGTTTTTGGCTTTTTCGTGGGTTATAGGTAAAAACAGATCTAATCTACGAAAACAGTAAAATCTCACCGAGCAACCTGAGTTCTGATACCACTTGATAGGGCAAAGGTGTCCGATCTTTCGATGAGATGACGATGATCGATTTGGTGGAGTTCGGGCTTGACGATCCGACTACACGTGCGAGCACGAGCGCCAATGCAATCTCTAGGCCAATCTCCTGGAGGTTACCGATCCTGCGTGAACACGATCAGCCTGACCAACGAGGGTCTTAATTCCTACCTGAAATCGAGAATAAGTAAGAACCAATATTGCAATCAAGATATTGCGGATTAAGAGGAAAGCTTTATTGAAGAGGTGGGATCCTGAATAGGTGCGAAGTACAAGAGGCCTCTGCGACGCTCGAGCCTTGGCGAAGTTGCGACTATGGCTAACTTAATGTCTAAACAAAATCCGAGTCTAGAGGTTCGGCTATGGGGCGTATTTAAGGGCGAAAAGGTGGGGCTTCGGCCAGCCATGGAAGTGGTGGCCGAATCAAACCCTAAAAGTCCTTTTCCCCTCAAATACGGACTCTAAAAAAGTGGCTAATTAAAATCCTGCGAAAATTACATGGGCCTGGCCCAAAATAAAGGTGTCGCAACACCATATTTAGCTATGGACGAATTCGTAAATTATTGATCTTGAATATTTCGTCCAAGCCTTCTTTCTTCATTATGGTGGCCTCAAAGTTCTGAAATATTCATCCGTGGCCTTCTCTTGGATCATCACATGCTTGCTGCCATCTCCATGCATGGCCATGCTCCAATGCTTGTCCCTCTCATCCATGCTTGGTCCATCATTCCTAAGAGTAAGAAACATATCTGATTTAGGCAGCATCATATTCTCATGTATGTAAGGAATAGTTCCAAGAAACGAAAGCACCTGATAGTTCAGTTGTTTGGCACGAGATCTTGTGATGGGTCCTTGTATGTGTGTTGCTGTAGGTACAACGGTTGTATCAATAGTAGGGATGTCCACATCAATACAAGACATCGTCAAAGGCATCTTCGCCACCAAGACGAAGAATTCTTGATGAGCACCAACCATAATGCTCAAGCAAGCTCAAGAAGGCACCACAAGCACAAGAAGAGTGCCAAGGCAAGTGATCATCGTCGCGAGTGTCATGTGGACGACCAAGTGCGCCACCTACATCAACCATCGGCAAGGCACGCCAATGACCTCCGTCGACACCATCATAGGGCACCTTCAACTACTCGTGCCACCACCACAATGGCACCAAGAGCAAGCCTTCCTCCACGCCATCAAGCTTCAATGCCTACGCTTGACTTCCACGACCTCGCCAATGAGGAAAATGTAGACCTCTACTTCGCCAAGTTGGATAGCATGAGCCTACCTCCACCACTACTACGAGATGGCCACAAGACGGTCGAGCATGGGATTTTCCCTTCGACTAAGGAGGCGAGCGATGATGCCCATCTTATGGCATCCAACCTTGAAGGCGACAAGGTCAAGAATGGTGAGCATGGGTTTTTCCCTTCACCAAAGGAGGCGCTTGGAGTTGAGGAACCCGAGCATATCCCCATATACTTGAGTGATGATGTGGTACCAATCCCATGTGAGTATGAGAGCCACTTAGCCCGCTTGAGTGAGAACAAGAGTGAGATGAGTGACTCCACCTTATGTGAGATTGAGTGCTTCCACTTTGAGGGCATGAGTGATACACCGAGTGAGTTGAGAGTGGTAGTCGATAGGTCAAGTGAGACCATTTCTATTTCTAACAACTTACCCTCTACCTCTAGTGTGTTCTCTTATGTTGTGCTAGGTTCCATGGATGAAGACGCGCCAAGCCATGAAGCAATGATGCCTCGATTAGACAAGATGTACATGGTGCACGAAGATGATGCTACGCCATGGCTACATCAAGAAGACGAAGTCGTCCACAAGGAGGCCACTACTTCCACAACACCCACTTCATATGAGAGGTATGAACAAGGTAACAATAAGGGTGTTGATGATGCGATGATCCCACTAGTGGACATGATGAATTGTGAGGATACGCATGTTATGGATGATACTTGTGACATTACATATGCTTCATTCATATTCCCATGTGATGCTTTGCCTTTGCATAATATTGCTCATGTGGAATTGTTTGATTGCGATACCATTTCCATAAACATGCCATGCTATGCATCTTGTGTGTATCCTCCAATTGCTTCGGACTTGCTTTGTCATGCTAGTCATTCAATTTCTCCCGTTGCTTGCAATAAGATGAATGCTTGCTATTTCACTTGTTTTGCTTGCAAAAACATTGATCATATGCGTTATAATGAGATGGCCCCCATAGCTTTCTCAATTTTTGGAGATTTTGATGATTGCCATGATAAGCATGTTCCCCACTTGCATACTCACCATGCACCTATTTCATACTTGATTGACATTAATGGTGATGTGCACAAGAAGAGATACATCATGATGGATGATGTGTATCTCTACCATGCACACACGTTCTTCCTTTTACATGTGATGTGTGTAGGTACCCGCACTATCATGTCAACCTCGGTTGAGCACGAGTTGACAAAAAGAGCTCTTGAGAGCATCCCACAAGTGAGTTCAAGATCGAACCCAGCTCTGATACCTTTGGCATGCTTTGCATCTTTCATGTTGACAAATTGTTCTTTCCTATGGTTTGATTGCAAGCATGTTGATGGTATTATCTCACCTTATGACAATCATGTTTCTTTGCTTTTAGATAATGATGCTTTGTGTGTTGCAACAAAAATGTTGAACATTTTCCCTTTCCGATGTTTTGTGTGCAACCACAATTCCATTAAGAGCATGCATTGTCATGAGAGCTTCCAAGAATCTCGTCTTGTTGTTGCAACAAACATAAGGACCACTTGCTCTTTCCTTTGGTTTGTCTGCAAACACGTTACTTTGGCTTCCGCTTGGGATACTCATATTCCCATGATATTGGCTATCGATGATTTGTGTGTGAGATCCAACATGTCAAACAATTTCTCTTTCTAATGGTTGGTTGGTACACATAATGATGTTGTTTTGGATATTCTTCCTTTTGTGTTTTTGCCAAATTCTCCTAACTTTGCATCAAAGATGTTGATCAAATTTCTATTCGATTGCTTTGAGTGCCACACTAAGACATTATATGGAGTTTTTGAGTTTCCACATTTGGATGATGTTCAAACGATTTCCATGCACTTTGACCTTGCATATGCATTCCATTTGCTATCCTTGTATTGTGCTAATAGTGTTGTGAACAAGAATGGACATGCCACATTTGACATGCTCCCCTATCACGCACGAAAATATTTTGCTTGGTCTTTGTTGTGTGAAGGCACAAATGCATACACGTCAACCTCTATGGACTATATGTTGACAAGAAGAATCGAAGAGAGTTACCTATGTCTACCCTTCATCGAGCTATCGCTACAAGATAAGGTGACTTCCTTCTACTTGAGGACTCATGCAATAATCTTCATGAATTGGCTACGCTTTGAGTGTTGCTTCGCTTTTGTTGTGAGCTTTGTAGGCTTCAAGGAAGGTGAAGGAACATTGAAGTGTTGTCAAGTCAATCTTCCCGCGACTATATGGTGAACCCCAGGATCAAGGATGTCCTTCGACCTCTTCTACTTCGTGATGAACATGGAGAGTCGAGGACGACTCTTTTTGAAGGGGGGGAGCTGATGTAGCCCGACCTACGGTCGTTACCACATCATGGTCTCCAACTTACGCCAAGTCGTCATGGACTCCAAAGGTGAACCCGTTCCTCTATGCGAGCCCACTTCCTACCCTATTGAATGGTATGCTACTTCATACTCCGTCACATATGCATGATAGGTTCACACCGACAAGTACGGAGGCAAGGGAGGAAGCCCAGGACATCAAGCCCGACAAGACGGAGGCTTGTAAGAGGAGACGGAAGAAGCCACGGCTGAACCACCGGAGTCTCCGGTCCTGCTACACCGGAGTCTCCGGTCCTGCTACACCAGAGTCTCCGGACCTACCTCCGGACCGACCCCAGCAACCGCCCGAGGACAGTCAGAACGCCACTCCGGAGACGACACCGGAGACAGACCGGAGTCTCCGGCCTAGACCGGAGTCTCCGGACCCCACACCGGAGTCTCCGGCCTTCACGATGGGCCTGCGCGCCGCCAGCTGGGCCTTTGGCCCATGTACCCCTCTATCTCGTCCAAACCCTAGTTTTATCCCCAAACTACCCCTGTTTATGTGGCTGGCCTATAAATAGAGCCCCCACCCCTTCATGTATCCCTGAGGCATAGATGATAGACTAAAGACAACCCCCATTGTGGAATCTCTAGTTTTGCCTCATCCCCTTATCCAAGGGGACCGACTATCGTCATCAACCTCGATTGGACTTTGCATCACGCATCCATCGTTGAACAAGGCCTTGGAGTTCATTGTCTCGTCTCCAAGTTGTCAAGACCCTCCCCAAGGTGTTCTTCCCTCTCCGATGTGGATTTGAGGGAGCACGTTGACCGATCTTTCCTTGCGAGGATTCTATCGGACCGGTGGCCGCCGTTCGGGAGCAATCGGCCTTGTATCGTGTGAGTTTTGCGTGTGTTCATCGTGTTCTTCGCGAGGTGTGTGTTCGCTTCCGCTACCTTCTCCCTTTCCCCTCGCTTTCCCATCGATTTGACCACGAGATCCGTGAAGATCGGGCACCCAAGAGGTTAACCCCTCCATCACGTCGGCTGTCCCCAATGTCGCCGTAGTAGGCCGTGGAAGTCGTCGGCAGCGGTAACCCGCAAAGTCTTGGCAACCGAACCAGTGATCGACCGTGATCGAATCGCTGCGCCAAAAGCGAAAGTGCGGGCAATCTGTTCAAAATTTCCTTAAACCGAGCGTCAAGCTTGGCGTTGAAGGATTTCTCGAGTCCATCGATCTTGTCCACGACGTTGGTGAGCTTGGTGTCAAACTCCCCTAGGCGTGTATGTTATGGGGTAACCCCTTGGGGTGGCCCGATCTTTCACGAATCGCCGCGGGAATCGAGGGAAAAGCGGTGGAAGGGGGTGAGGGGACGAAATCCACGAACACACGCACACTAAGATCCCAATGAACTCACGCACACAAATCACGATACACGCTGATAACTCACGCCGGTGGCAACCGGTCCAACATAATCCCTAGGATCGGTGTTGGGCGAAGCTCTCTCTCCACGACCAACAACGGGGCCGAGATGCTTGGTGAGATCTTGACGACTTGGGGGTGAGAAACCGAGAACCCAAGACCTTGTACAACTTGAACGCACTAGGCAAGATCCAAGAGGGGGTGGATAATAGGGTGCCCCTTGGTAGGAGCATGAGACCAATAGATGAAAGATCCTCAAAGGGGTGTCCTTAATCTATTATTATACAAGTCTAGCGTTTACAATAGAGGGTGGGGGCTATATATAGGCCAACCACATACACATGGGTAATTTCGGAATGAAATGGGAATATATAGAAAGGGGTACAGGGCGCTGGGCCGAACTGATGCGATCCGGTTTAGTCAAGACCGGTAGTACCGGTCGCAACTGGTAGTACCGCTCAAGGGGCGGTAGTACCACTGGCGGTCCTGGAGCTTCCGTCGGAGTTGTCTGTAGCGAGCGGTAGTAGGGGGCGGTAGTTGCGCCCTCTGGTAGTACCGGTTCCTGGGACGGTAGTACCGTATTCGTCTGGGCCTTGGTTGGGTTTCTCTTGGCGCGTCCGGTAGCTGGGGTCGGTTGTGCCGCTTGAACCGGTAGTACCGGCCGTAGGGTCCGGTAGTACCGTGTTATGGGGTAACCCCTTGGGGTGGCCCGATCTTTCACGAATCTCCGCGGGAATCGAGGGTAAAGCGGTGGAAGGGGAAAGGGGATGGAATCCACGAACACACGCCACCAAGAACCCGATGAACTCATGCACACAAAACACGATACACGCCGATAACTCACGCTGGTGGCAACCAGTCCAACATAATCTCTAGGATTGGTGTTGGGCGAAGCTCTCTCCACGCCAACAATGGGGGACGAGGTGCTTGGTGAGACCTTGACGACTTGGGGGCGAGAAACCGAGAACCCAAGGCCTTGTACAAATTGAACGCACTAGGCAAGATCCAAGAGGGTGGATAATAGGGTGCTCCTTGGTAGGAGCATGAGACCAATAGATGTAAGTTCCTCAGAGGGTTTCCTTAATCTATTATTATCCAAGTCTAGGGTTTACAATGGAGGGTGGGGGCTATTTATAGGCCAACCACGAAAACAGGGGTATTTTAGGAACAAATAGCGAAATATAGAGAGGGTTACAGGGCGCTGGCCCGACTTAACACGATCAGGTCCACCCAGGTCCGGTAGTACCGGCCAAAGACGACGGTAGTACCGGTCACCAGTAATACGCTTGCCAGATGGTGCCGCTTGTCGTCCCTGGGGCTTCATTGCGTCGTCTCTTGGTGGCGGTAGTCTTGGGTCCCAGAGTACCCGGGTCCAGTCCGTAGTACCCGGAGACAGAGTTTTGTCTTCTGTTGGGTCGTCCGTTGGTGGCGGTAGCGGTAGTCTTGCCGGGCGGTAGTATACTGGCCGCCGGTAGTACCGCTGGCGACAGAGAGCATTTGGTCTCTTCCGCTGGTGCTCCTCCGTTCTGTGGGTCTTTCCCTTCGTACCTGATGATGCACAAGGTATGCGTATGAAGTAGCAGGCCATCCAAGGGTGTATAGAAGTCACACAAGGAGAGGAGCGAGTTCACCTTAGCTTGAAGGAGTTTGGCTCGGGCGCGAGTCATGGGTCCACTTGGGGAGCTCGTGGGAGTAGATGTAGTAGCGGT
Source organism: Avena longiglumis (assembly GCA_030063025.1). NCBI lineage: Eukaryota > Viridiplantae > Streptophyta > Magnoliopsida > Poales > Poaceae > Avena > Avena longiglumis. The sequence goes on from CP125977.1 coordinate 315,322,372, forward strand.
GGATTGGGCCGTGCATCAGCTCCCCCCCTTGGGAAAGAGTCGTCCTCGACTCTTCAACCTTCTCAACTTCCTCTTCGCCATGGTAGGGTGAGAGGTCCTTGACATTGAATGTCGAGCTCACAAGATACTTCGATGTTGGTATATCGATCACATAGGCGTTGTTGTTTATCCTTTTTAGCACCTTGAGTGGTCCGTCGCCTCGTGGCTTTAGCTTGGAGTCGCGTTCCTTGGGGAAGCGGTCTTTACTCAAGTGTATCCATACAAGGTCGCCCTCATCAAAGATCATCTCTTTCTTGGTCTTGTTTAGCCTTGATGCTTGGCGAAGGACTTGTTGCTCGATAGTAGCTCGTGTGTCTTCATGGAGTTTCATCATTGCTTGGGCACGCTTGACAACGTCCATATTGGCACGTTCATGAAGTGGAAGTGGAAGGATATCGAGCGCGGTGAGAGGCTCGAATCCGTAGACGATCATGAACGGGCTCCTCATGGTGGTGGAGTGCTTGGCGCGGTTGTAGGCGAACTCGGCGTGTGGAATGCATTCCTCCCAGTCTTTAAGGTTCTTTTTTATCAACACCCGGAGAAGTGTGCCAAGACTTCGATTGACTACCTCGGTTTGTCCATCGGTTTGAGGATGCGAGGCGGACGAGAATAGGAGCTTGATGCCGAGCTTGGCCATGAGGGTCTTCCAGAAGTAGCTCATGAATTTTACGTCACGGTCGGAGACGATTGTTCGTGGCACGCCGTGTAGTCGAATTATTTCCCTGAAAAACAAATTTGCGACATGTGAAGCATCATCGGTCTTATGGCACGGAATGAAATGTGCCATTTTTGAAAAGCGATCCACGACTACAAATATGGAATCGTGACCCTGTTTAGATCTAGGCAAGCCTAATACAAAGTCCATGCTAATGTCCGACCAAGGTGCATGAGGAATAGGCAATGGCATATAAAGACCAAAGGGGTTGGACTTAGACTTAGCTTGGATACATGTAGGGCATCGCGCTTCATCTTTGGCCAAAAGTAGTGAGTGGAGAGCATGTCATATGTCTTGTCACGGCCAAAGTGACCCATAAGGCCTCCACCATGGGACTCTTGAAGAAGCAAAAGTTGGAGAGAGGATTTCGGAATGCAAAGCTTGTTTTGTTTGAAAAGAAAACCCTTGTGCAAATAGAAATCGTCAATCCCTTTGTCTATTGAACATTGTGCAAATATTGGTCCAAAGAAAGAAAGAATCGCCAGACAAAGATTTGATGTCCTCAAGACCCAAAACATTGACTTGAGTCGTAATAACGCTTGTGGTTTTTCGATACAAGGCGTCCGCCACCACATTTTCTTTGCCCTTCTTGTATTTTACAATGTAAGGAAAAGACTCCATAAACTCGACCCACTTTGCGTGCCTTTTACTCAAGTTGGCTTGGCCCTTAAGGTACTTCAACGACTCATGGTGAATGGATTATAAATTCTTTGGGCCAAAGATAGTGTTGCCACACTTGAAGAACACGAACCAAGGCAAAAGTTCTTTGTCATAAATGGGATAATTGAGGCGTGCGCCATCAAGTTTCTCACTATGGTAAGCAATAGGGCCCATTTTGCATAAGGACGCCACCAATGCCAATACCACTAGCGCCACATTCAATCTCAAAGGTTTTGTGAAATCCAAGAATGCAAGAAGTGGTGCTTGGTGAGCCTCCTTTGAGCTCATCAAAGCCTTTTGTTGTGCTTTTCCCCAAACGAACGTGACATTCTTCTTGGTCAATTCGTTGAGGGGCAAGCAATTGTGGAAAAATCTTTCACAAAGCGGTAAAAGCCACCAACCCATGAAAACTACGGTTCACTAACATTTGTAGGGTGGGCCAATCTCGTATGTCCTTGACTTTTGATACATCAACTTCAATGCCATTAGAAGACACGACAAAACCAAGGAAAATCAGCTTGTCTCTTGCAAAAGTGCACTTGGGGAGGTTAGCATAAAGCTTTTCATGACGAAGGATTTGTAAGACCTCCTTAACATGAGTAACATGCTCCTCTAGTGACTTGCTATAGACAAGAATGTCATCAAAGTAAACAACTACACTCTTTCCAATGAGTGACCGCAAAATATGGTTCATGAGGCGCATGAAGGTAGATGGGGCATTGGATAAGCCAAAAGGCATAACCAACCATTCATATAGACCAAGCTTGGTCTTGAAGGCGGTTTTCCACTCATCACCTTCAGCCATGCGAATTTGATGGTAGCCACTACGAAGATCAATTTTCAAAAATATAGTGGCTCCACATAACTCATCAAGCATGTCATCAAGACGCGGTATAGGATGTCGATAACGCATACGGTGATAGCATTGATTGACGGCATCCATGCATAACCGCAACGTATCATCCGTTTCGGGACTAGGATCACGGAACCGCGCTTGGGCTAGTGCTTACTTGGATCAAACCTTTGGACGAGTTGGTTGATTTGACGCCGATCTCCTTTATCTCTTCCGGTTTGTGCGATACGCAGCGCGGTTTGGTAGTGGTGCGCCGGGTATGAGGTCGATACGGTGCTCGATTCCACGAAGAGGAGGAAGGCCATGAGGAAGCTCTTCGGGAAATACATCTTGGAATTCCTGCAAAACAGCCATCAAAGAAGGAGGAATGTTTGTCAAGTCATTAGTTCCTTGCGCTAGTCCCTTGCATACGAGGACGTAGTGCAAGATGGATGGGTTGTTCCTCACTTCCCTCATCTCACTTTTGGTGGCAAGAAGAACACTCTTAGTTTTTCCGCCGAGTTTGGCTTGTAGCTCACTCACTATGGTGTGGTTCTCACTCACCACTCTTCTCACAAGGTGTTTTTGCGTATTGTGCCCTCGCTAAAGCCTTTGCATTGTCCGCAATTATTTGGCTAGGAGTCATTGGTTGCAACACACAAGTTTTATCAAGCCATTTGAAAGTGTAGGTGTTTGAGTGACCATTATGCAAAGCACACTTGTCATATTGCCACGGCCTTCCGAGCAACATGTGACAAACCGTCATTGGAACCACGTCACATTCCACCGTGTCCTTGTAGTGTCCAATGGAGAACGCCACTGAGACGGTGTGCTTGATCTTGACGGATCCTTGGTCACTTAGCCATTGGATATGGTAGGGGTGTCTATGTGGGTGAAGGGTGAGGTTGAGTTTCTCACACAATTCCGTGCTTGCGAGGTTGTGGCAACTTCCTCCATCGATGACAACTTTGATAGACTTCCCATTGATGCCGGCACGAGTTTGGAAGATGTTCGAGCGTTGGTCTTCATTTTCATTGGCTTGGGTAGTCAAGACCCTTGTGACCAAGCGATGGACTTGCGTCATGCTCACACACAAGAAGTTCTTGGTCCTCTTCCAAGTGTTGCCTTGCCATGGCTTCCTTGACCCTTGCATCAAACTCTTCTTCACTCAAGTATTCTTCATCGCCGTTGTCATGGATGAACAAAACTTTTTTGTTTCCACAAGCATTGGACTTGTGCCCTTTGCCTCCACACTTGTAGCATTCACCATTGAATGGTTGATCATCCGTGTTTGTTTGCCACTTGGGGCTGTTTTCCTTGGGGAATAGTTGGCTTGAAGGAAGCTTGGTTGTACTTGGGGAGCTTCCACTTGGTGTTGTTGGAGTAGTGGTTGGCGCTTGCTTGTAGGTGAAGTACGTCTTTGGCTTGTTGTACTTGATGTCCTCTTGCACTTGGCGCTCGGCCTTGGATGCGATGTGCACAAGCTCAACCATGTTGTTGTACTTTTGGAACTCGGTGATGCGTTTGATGGGATGGTTCAAGCCATTGAGGAAGCGTGCCATTGTTTGCTCATCGCGTTCCTCAATGTTGGCACGGATCATGTTGAGCTCCATTTGCTTGAAATATTCTTCCACGGTCTTTGTTCCTTGACTAAGAGTTTGAAGCTTGTTGAAGAGGTCACGCGTGTAGTGCGAAGGAACAAAGCGGGATCTCATATGGGCCTTCATGTCTTGCCAAGTTGCAATTGAGGCTCTTCTTTGCTCATGAGCGAAGTTGGACTTGTTCCCACCAAAGGTTGGCATACTCATCAAACTCGAGGGATGCCATGGCCATCATCTTCTCATTGCTATAGTTGTGCATGCGGAAGATCTTGTCGACCTTGAGTTCCCAAGAGAGATATTCTTCGGGCTCATTGGAACCGGTGAACTTTGGCATGGTGAATTTGAGCTTGCCGAAAGTTTCTTCTCCATTGCGGTTCCGGTTGCGGCGGTTGCCATGATTTTGGCGGTCATCATCATCATCATCCGAGCTCTCATGTCTTGCTTGGTGATTGTTGCGATGCTCGCGTGGTTGTTGAGGTGCCGCGTTTGGTGGAGGAACTTGTTGTTGACGACGAGCTTGGGGAGCGTGCTCGTTTTCTTGTCGCGGATGCGGACGAGGAGGAGGTTGTTGGTCCTCACGACGAGCTTGGGGAGCTTGCTCTTCCTCTTGTCGTGGTTGAAAACGAGTCAAATCTGGGCGTCCCAGGTCCAAGCGGTACTACCGGGTCCAAAAACCGGTACTACCGCACTTAACCGGTACTACCGGGCTCAAAAATCCGGTACTACCGCCCCATTCTGATCAAAAACAGCAAGTTTCAGATTTCAGCCTCTCACCGTTTTGGGCATAACTTTTGCATACGAACTCGGATTTTGGTGTTCTTTAGCTCGTTTCGAAGAGGAGAAGGAGCCCTACATCATCATCCACGTGGTTCATGCTATCTACTCCATCCAAATTCCGTGAGCAAGGCGGAATCCAACAATAAAGGGTGAAGATCGTCGATGAAAGGTATAAACATTCCGCGACTTCTCCCCACTTGCATTCCTTTGTGAACCCCACTATCTTTGCGAGCAACAAAACACCTATTGAGACTAGTTCCTCTTATGATTGCTTGGGCTATGCACATTTGATACCTTGTAGAATTCCGAGCAAACATTGTGAGCGCTATCTCATATAGTTATCTTGTATAGTTGTTGGCACAAGGAAGAGACAAGTGAAAAAGAAATAAAAAGAAAAAGAGTGATACAAAAAGAAAAAAAATAGAAAAAAGAAAAAGAAAAAGAAAAAGAAAGAAATACACATGTGCCTCATAGAATAGGAAGCGCAAGCTCGATGAACATCATATAGGTGGTACTTATTGTGCATATCTTGTAGCCCACCAATTTTGTGCAATCGAACTAGCGTCTCTCCTTGTACTTGTGTGACACGAGCTTATAGTCTTCGCTAGGTAATCATTTGGTTCTTAGCTCACTTTCTCCGTCACACAAGTCCCATTTATCCCACCGTGTGTGTTTTCTTGTACATATTTCCTATCTTGTGGATTGACTTGTTTGCTTTGTGATCGTTGTGGTTCTTTACTTGCCATTACAATATCTTGATTTCGGATTGGTTCTTGACATGCCACTTTCCATACCTATCCACCATAGGCCTTGTGTGTTTGTGTTTTTTGGTTCGTAGTTGGTTTTGGTGTTCCGCGTGAACTTTACTTTGCTTGGTTTATTGCTCTCAAGTGTGGCCACTTGTACGATACGATCTTCCAAGGTAAAGTACGGTTTGACGTTGTATCCCTAACACCCTCTACCACTTCCATATACAACACTTGGTCTTGTGAAGCATGTCTAGGGACTCCGGGACCGAGGATAATTCCTATGAAGAATCCACGATGATCCACCATGCCTATGTCTCCACAAGCATGGATAACATGATGGAGCACTACACCAACAATGGCTCCACATGCTTGGGTAACATGGAGTGCTACAACAACAACTCCCCAAGCATGGGCGACTTCAAGAACGACAACGACAAGCTCCTCACGTCGCACCGACCAAGACGGAGCCTCCAACCCGAGTGCGCCAAGGTCCATCATCAAATGGACAAGTTCCAAAGCGACCTCCACAACTTCAAGAAGGACATGGACAACGACTTCGATAAAAACATGAGGATGGTCGCCAAGACTAATGATGCTTTGCGCTCATTAGAAAAACTTACAAGGAAGAGTGCCAAGGTCAAGGGCCATCGTCGTGAGCGTCATATGGATGACCAAGTGCGCCACCTACATCAACCATCGGCAAGGCAAGCCAATGACCTCCGTCGACACCGTCACAAGGCACCTTCAACTACTAGTGCCACCACCAAAATGGCACCAAGAGCAAGCCTTCGTCCTCGCCATCAAGCTTCAACGACTACGCTTGCATTCGAAGACCTCATGAACGAGGAAAATGAAGACCTACTTCGCCAAGTTGGATAGCATGAGCCTACCTCCACCACTACTACAAGATGGCCACAAGACGGTCGAGCATGGGATTTTCCCTTCGACCATGGAGGAGAGCAATGATGCCCATCTTATGGCATCCAACCGTGAAGGCGACAAGGTCAAGAATGGTGAGCATGGGATTTTCCCTTCACCAAAGGAGGCACATGGAGTTGAGGAACCCGAGCCTACCCCCATATGCTTGAGTGATGATGTGGTACCAATCCCATGTGAGTATGAGAGCCACTTAGCCCACTTGAGTGAGAACAAGAGTGAGACGAGTGACTCCACCTTATGTGAGATTGAGTGCTTCCACTTGGAGGGCATGAGTGATACTCCTAGTGAGTTGAGAGTGGTAGTTGATAGGTCAAGTGAGACCATTTCAATTTCTAACAACTTACCCTCTACCTCTAGTGTGTTCTCTTGTGTTGTGCTAGGTTCCATGGAGGAAGATGCCCGATGCTATGAAGCAATGATGCGTCAAATGGAGAAGATGTACATGGTAGATGCTACGCCATGGATACATCAAGAAGATGAAGTCGTCCACAAGGAGGCCACTACTTCCACAACACCCACTTCATATGAGAGGTATGACCAAGGTACCAATAAGGGTGTTGACGATGCCATGATCCCACTAGTGGACATGATGAATTGTGAGGATATGCATGCTATGGATGATACTTGTGACATTACATATGCTTCATCCACTTCCCCATGTGATGATTTGCCTTTGCATAATATTGATCATGTGGAATTGTTTGATTGCGATATCATTGCCATAAACATGCCATGCTATGCATCTTGTGTGTATCCTCCAATTGCTATGGACATGCTTTGTCATGCTAGTCATTCAATTTTTCCCGTTGCTTGCAATAAGATGAATGCTTGCAACAATGTTGACCACATGCGTTATAATGAGATGGCCCCCATAGCTTTCTCAATTTTTGGATATTTTGATGCTTGCCATGATAAGCATGTTCCCCACTTGCATACTCACCATGCATCTATTTCATACTTGATTGAAAATAATGGTGATGTGCACAAAAAGAGATACGTCATGATGGATGATGTGTATCTCTACCATGCACACACGCTCTTCCTTTTGCGTTTAATGTGTGTAGGTACCCGCATTATCATGTCAACCTCGGTTGAGCACGAGTTGACAAAAAGAGCTCTAGAGAGCATCCCACAAGTGAGTTCAAGATCGAACCCAGCTCTGATACCTTTTGCATTCTTTGCATCTTTCATGTTGGCAAATTGCTCTTTCCTATGGTTTGATTGCAAGCATGTTAATGGTATTATCTCCCCTTGTGACATTCATGTTTCTTCGCTTTTAGATAATGATGCTTTGTGTGTTGCAACAAAATGTTGAACAATTTGAACATATTCATGTTCTCGATATTTTGTTTGCAAACATAAGTTGTTTGTTTGCTTTTTGCTTCCGCTTGGGATACTCATATTCCCATGATGTTTGCTATCGATGATATGTGTATGGCATCCAACATATTGAGCAAATTATCTTTCCAATGGTTGGTTTGCACACATAATGATGTTGTTTTGGATATTCTTCCTTTTGTGTTTTTGCCAAATTCTCCTATTCTTGCATCAAAGATGTTGTTTGAAATTTGGATCCACTGCTTTGAATGCCCCACTTCTATGTTATATGGAGTTTTTGAGTTTCCACATTTGGATGATGTTCAAACGATTTCCATGCACATTGACCTTGCATATGCATCCCATTTGCTATACTTGAGTTGTGCTAATCGTGTTGTGAACAAGAATGGACATGCCACAAATGACATGCTCCTCTATCACACACAAACATATGTTGCTTGGTCTTTGTTGTATGAAGGTACAAATGCATACACGTCAACCTCTATGGACTATATGTTGACAAGAAGAACCGAAGAGAGTTACCTATGCCTACCCTTCATCGAGCTATCTCTACAAGCTAAGGTGACTTCCTTCTACTTGAGGACTCATGCTATAATCTTCATGAATTGGCTACGCTTTGAGTGTTGCTTTGCTTTTGTTGTGAGCTTTGTAGGCTTCAAGGAAGGTGAAGGAACAATGAAGTGTTGTCAAGTCAATCTTCCCGAGGACGACTATAAGGTGAAACCCAGGATCAAGAAGGTCTCTCGACCGCTTCTACTTCGTGATGAACATGGAGAGTCGAGGACGACTCTTTTTGAAGGGAGGGGAGATGATGCAGCCCGACCTACGGTCGTTACTACATCAAGGTCCCCAACTTACGCCAAGTCGTCATGGACTCCAAAGGTGAATCCGTTCCTCTATGCGAGCCCCCTTCCTGCCCTATTGAATGGTATGCTACTTCATACTCCGTCACATATGCATGATAGGTTCACACCGACCAGTACGGAGGCAAGGGAGGAAGCCCGGGACATCAAGCCCGACAAGACGGAGGCTTGGAAGAGGAGACGGAAGAAGACAGGTCGATAGCTGCCAGGTCCAAGCGGTACTACCGGTTGTCGTAACCGGTACTACCGGTCAGCGGTACTACCGCACCCTCCTACCGCTCGCTACTGACGGCTCCAACGGATGCTCCAAGACCGCAAGCGGTACTACCGCTCCCGGAGCGGTACTACCGGTGACGACCGGTACTACCGTGTAACACCCTCAGAATCGGACCTATGCAAGTTCGGGCAGAATTCACCAAAACCCGCATAGAAACGATTCAAAGGTGCCCACCAGGCACTTTCGTGCGGGTGGAAAACGAAGTAATAACATTGCACAACAGTCCTCGATGGGACCCACAGAACAAATATAGATAACAGCGACTCAAAGAGTCAAGAATACAGATATACTATACAAGATCCAAATCACCTTGAAAACGGTAGAGCGTCCGTCTACGGACAAGAAGCAAATGGGGCTAAGAGCCCTGAAGAATAACCAATGGCGTCCATAACCCTGCCCAGGCCAAGCCGGAAGGGTAGCCTTGCTAACGACGTCGATCTCAAAACCTGCTTAACAAAAGGGGTGCCGACAAAGGGCAAAGCAGAAAACAAAGAAGGAGCGTCAAGATCGAGGCCAAGACACGAGAGGCTAGAATTCGGCGGTCCTCGCCTACATAGGTATGGTGGACTGAGCGGCAGCGGCAGCATGCACTAAACATCCTATAGAGACTTGATACAACTGGCGGATAACAAAGAGGGATAAGAGTGACCTAACCGGATCCAACCTGAAGCTACCACCAAACAAACTCATCCTGGTGTTTCCCCCTCGAGACCCAACGAGGAAGTCCACCGAGGAACTCACACGGTTGGCAAATTTATTTATTCAGTTATAGTGGCGGCACTTTACTAGTCAGGTTTAGATAATCGTCCTGATAAAGTAAACAGTGGGCACTTTTAGTTAACCATTCCGTGATAGTTGCAGCAATTACTAATCAGGTACAGATAGCATGAGATAAACCCTAAACCCAGCAGTTGTTGATACTTTTATTCAGCCAATCCGTTGTAGTTGCAATAGTTACTAGTCAGGTACAATTGTCGCAAGCGACACTCCAACAAGCAATTGTGGGCAGTATTAATTAGCCATTCCATTGTAGTGAAGCTGATTACTAGTCATTATAAGTCAAATTTATAACAATAAACTTTAGTTATGCTTGTCTATGATCGAGATACTGTGCTCCAAGTCGTCCATATCCGCGGACACGGCTTTCAGAAAGTTTTACCCCGGTGCACCAATAGCAACACACACTCGATCAACCTCGAAAACCAAATCAAAACCCAACGAGGCTTTCACGATCGAACAATCACAGATTCGAAATATTTCAGGCCACCCTTTGAGTAGAACCCGTAACGGAGTAAGCTCGAGACGGCCTCAAGGTTGCGCCAATGGTCATGTAGATCGGGAACCCGAAAGTGTGGCTGGGCTTGTCGATACCGCGTAAACACTCGCATACCTAACAGACAAAGGTGCTCCTCGCACAATCGTAATAAAGCGAAGAAACATGGCATAAGTTCAGATCGTAATAAAACCTCAAACTAGTTTGTGGCCCCAAGAAATAAGAATGAATCAAGCTCGCTCGTGGGGTCCCATATACCTCCGGATGTGGATAGCGCGATAAATCAAGGAACATGTATCAAGTACTGGGTCTTACGGACACAAGTGCTCGGAAACCAAATATTTTCTATCACCCACCGATGCCTCTGCTTATTTCAATTTTAGTTGTTAACAGAAAATAAGTGACGATAAATAAAACTAGAGTCATCTCCAACATCAACATGCGCAATACATCAACAATCGTGGCATATGACGACACACATCAAGACTTGAGCAAGCAACTACGACGCAAGTCTAACTATCTACCAAACAACAGCAATAGGGTGTGTCCAAGGCAATATACTATCGCAGGGAAATATCACGGGTACGGAAACTAAAGCATCGCAACACAGATAGCAATAGATCAACAGGAGGGAATAAAGACTATAAAAGTAAGATAGGTAGAAAGGGGGAGATGCTCGCCTGAAAACATTGTCGAAGGGTTCAACCGAAGATCGAAGCGAAGCTCACATCAACTCAACGGCCTTATCCGCGCAGAAGCAAAACACTAGAAGAAACACCGGATGCACTACTTAATACAACGGCAGAAGATCGGCATGATGCATGTATGTTGTATGACATGGCAAAGGTGCGATGCAATTAGGTCATATTAAGCGGAACCGGGGTCCCGACAATTAGTTAGGTGGTTCATGTTATTTAGCTACCCTGCATTTTAAATGTTGTTTATCGAGACAAAAGATAGCACCGGTTCGTTACACAAGTTTAAATGAGGCCAATATAAGGCTAGATTTGCCCGCATATGGGCCCCATATTTAATTATTAGGTGAATCGGCATAAGGCCCCCAAACCAATGATATGCATGCGAGATGACAATTCAATATGCAACAAATTGTTATTATGTTATAAAATAGGGTTCCGGGAAAAGGTCCACACATTAGGGGTCTCGACGATCTTGGGGTTCCGGGGTTCGGGGTCGGTCTCAGGGTCCAGGGTTCGGCGGATCTGGGGTTCGGGGGTTCGGCGGAAGCGTTCTCGGACTCCGGGGTCGTTCTCGGTATCGGGGCAGATCTTGTCGCATCGGCGGTGGTCGGCCATGTTGTCGGTCCTCTCGTTCGGGTGGAAGCACTGGTCGTGTCCGGGGTGAAGCACTTGTCGTTCCATGGCGATCTTGACGTCGGCCCTCGGGCGGCTATGCGGAAAGGAGTTCTTGTCGGGGCTGCGCAGTTGACCTTGGTGTTTCCGGAAGATCTTGCCGACTCCTTGCGAAGGCTTTGGTGCTCTAGATCGGTCTTCAGGGTTCATGTAGTAGACCTCGTCCGTTCCATGTCGACGACCTTGGGGTCTCGGTGACTTCGGGTTCGGAGTAGGAGAACTTGGCGTGTCGGGGTCCTCAGTGGGGTCATCCTTCGGTGCCCGGAAGGAGATCTTGTCGATGAGACGAGCTTGGCACTCGGGTTCCGTCTTCGGTTTCGCTAAGAAGATCTTGTCGGTTTCCATGTCCATCTCCGATACAACGTACCATCAACAAGACGGCACGGGGCAGAGGCGCCGGGGGCCAAACAAACAAAAAAAAGGCATGACCCAAGTGGACACCGGATCGAGCACCTTACTGGCAGGACACGCGTGGGGTTCGTCTAGGTGGGGCCAGGCCGACGCAGCGGGAGGGTCGTTGCCAGCGACACGCAGGCGACGGAGAAGAGGCGGTGACCGCCGGCGGCAGCGACGCGTCGGCTCCGGCAGCAGCGTGGTGCCGGAGTAGGACTCGAGCCGAGGCGCAGCGGTCGGGCGGGGTGCGGAGGCGAGGGGAAGGGACCGAAGCGCTGAGGCGTGGCCCTTGTCGGCGACGGGAGGAGGCCTTTGGCCGGCAAGGTGAGCGCGGTCGAGGGACGCAGGGACGGAGGCGGGCGGTCGACGAGCGGGAGCGGAGGCGAGCGCAGCGGCCGGAGAAGGCCACGGGCGGCGGGGAGGAGCTTGGTCCGGCGAGGCTCGAGGCGGAGGGGAGGTGCTCGCGAGAGCGGAGGCGGCGGCGGGGAAGCTTGGGCCGGAGGAGGGAGCGGCGACGGTGACTGCGCCGGCTCGGGAAGGTCAAGGCGGTGGCGGAGCGGCGGAGGCGCTTGGCCGGGCCCAGCCGGAGGAGGAAGCGGGCCGAGCGGGCTAGGGGCGAGGTTCGGCGGAGGGAAAAGCCCGGCGAGGTGGAGGCGCCGGCGGAGAAGGCGGTGGCGGGCACGCGCGGGAGGGAGGCGACAGGGGAGGCGGGGTGCTGCGAGGGAGGGAGGCACGGCGGCGGGCGGCAGCGGCAAATGGGAGGAGGCGGGGAGCGGGGCGCTGCAGGATCCCGAGACGGGTGGTGAGCGGGAAGGGAGGACGCGGTCGGGAGGAGATAGGATCGAGGCGGGGTGGGGTCCGCGAAGGGAGAAAACGTGAGGGAGGTGGGCGCTGCCGCGCTAGCGTGCGTCGCAGCGGTTCGGGGTGGGGCCCAGGCGGTTGGTGGAGACAGCCAGCAGGGTGGGGTGGGAAGCGTGTGTGGTTGAGAGATGAGAGAGAGGCGGTGGGGATAGGACAGAGGGGTGGAGGCAGGGGTTGGCTCGGTGGGGAGCGGCCAGGGTGTGGCTTGGGGATCGGTGTGGTGGACCAGGGGTGGGGACGGGTGGTCGGTTGACCAGGTGGGAGTGGCGGCTGGAGAGGAGGAAAAGTGCGGGTGGCGGCTGGGTGGTTAGATGGAGTTAGGGTTAGGCTAGGGTTAGGTTCCATCCGGCTGGGCCTAGTGGGCCTGGCCGGATTAGGTCTAGGTTTTATTATTTAATAAAAATAAAAAAAAACATCTTATTTTATTATGTTTGTTTTGTTTAAATCATTTTGTAACAAGTTTTTTTTTTTACACGAACGAAATAGCACGAAATTTAATTTGGATAGAAGAGAAGTTATAATGTAGCAAATAATATAGGGTTTTATAAATAGTTTCGAAACAAAATGTGCATGATGATGACGATGCCCCAATGCAATGCACAAAAACAACGCGATTTTCTAGCAGTGGTTTTTGCGGGATGCCACAATTCGACACCACTAACAATGGATCTCGCCCTCGAGATCCGCCTCATGGTACCGGAAGGAAGGTCGGCGAACGGCATCTCCTCGCTTCATGTAGATCCTCGCGACACCACTAACGATGGTTCATCCTCCACCTTGAAATCGGCGACACCACCAACAAAGGGTCGTTGTTCCTGTTCGTCGAGAGAACACTCCGGAGAAACAAAGGACGAAGGTAGAGGTATCAAACGATAAGGCCACCCCTAACTTCCATTAGAAGAGGGAAAAGTTACATTGATCCACCAGTTCGATGTACAGAGCGAACAGTAAGAGTCGGGTAGGGTGATCAGTCCATCCCGGACCCAACTATCAACTCTATACATGGGTAGGAGAATCAGGCAACTCACTCTCGAGATTTGGACTGAAGATCTTCATAGGTGGCATCCGGAACAAAGGATTGTTGCCAGCAGAAATCGTATGGAAGACACACTGATTAGGTTTCGCGATGGTTCCATTGGCATGAACAACACGTGCTCAAGGTCGACTCCAACTTCACCAAAGCTCATCCTTCTCATATGTTTTTCAACGACACTGATATCCAGCAAGGAACACATATGGATAAAGATTTCAAGAACAAAAGATCGAAGGAAGGGTACAACAGACAAGGATTCCTCGGATAGCACGAAGACCGGTTGTAGCAACACCGTTTCCAAAAGAGGAAGCGAAACCCTGAAGGTACGACGGAGCCCAACCACGAGAATTCCTGGACTCGAAGAAAGAGAAGAGAGCGGATTCAAAACACGTAGAGGTAAGAGGAGAACAGCAGAGGGTAAGGAGTAAAATCAGACCTAATCATATCTATCCAACCGAGTTTGCAAAATAGTTTTGACACTCTACTTCGGCCGTTAGCTAGGTTATCCTACAGGCTGGACTTGTGGGTATCGTGAATCACCGAGCCTCGATACCACTCAGAACACCTCGAGAATCGGACCTATGCAAGTTCGGGCAGAATTCACCAAAACCCGCATAGAAACGATTCAAAGGTGCTCACCAGCACTTTCGCAAGGGTGGAAAACGGTAATAACATTGCACAATGATCCTCGATGGGACCCACGTAACAAATATAGATAACAATGACTCAAAGAGTCAAGAATACAGATATACTATACAAGATCCAAATCACCTTGAAAACGGTAGCGTCCGCTCACGGACAAGAAGCAAATGGGGCTAAGAGCCTCAAGAATAACCAATGGCGTCCATAACCTGCCCAGCCAAGCCGGAAGGGTAGCCTTGCTAACGACGTCGATCTCAAAACCTGCTTAACAAAAGGGGTGCCGACAAAGGGCAAAGCAGAAAACAAAGAAGGAGCGCCAAGATCGAGGCCAAGACACGGCGAGGCTAGAATTGCGGTCCTCGCCACATAGGTATGGTGGATCGAAGCAATGCAACATGCACTAAACATCCTATAGAGACTTGATACAATCAAGGATAACAAAGAGGGATAAGAGTGACCTAACCGGATCCAACCTGAAGCTACCACCAAACAAACTCATCCTGGTGTTTCCCCCTCGAGACCCAACGAGGAAGTCCACCGAGGAACTCACACGGTTGGCAATTTTATTTATTCAGTTATAGTGGCGGCACTTTACTAGTCAGGTTTAGATAATCGTCCTGATAAAGTAAACAGTGGGCACTTTTAGTTAACCATTCCGTGATAGTTGCAAGAATTACTAATCGTGCATGTATAGCATGAGATAAACCCTAAACCCAAAGCTTGTTGATACTTTTATTCAGCCAATCCGCTAGAAGTTGCAATAGTTACTAGTCGTACAATTGTCGCAGCGACACTCCAACAAGCAATTGTGGGCGTATTAATTAGCCATTCCATTGTAGTGAAGCTGATTACTAGTCATTATAAGTCAAATTTATAACAATAAACTTTAGTTATGCTTGTCTATGATCGAGATATCGTCTCCAAGTCGTCCATATCCGGACACGGCTTTGAGAAAGTTTTACCCGCCGGGTGCACCAATAGCAACACACACGATCAACCTCGAAAAACCAAATCAAAACCCAACGAGGCTTTCACGATCGAACAATCACAGATTCAGAATATTTCAGGGGGCCACCCCTTTGAGTAGAACCCGCAACGGAGTAAGCAAGCTCCGAGACGGCCTCAAGGTTGCGCCAATGGCTGTAAGCGACTGGGAACCCGAAAGTGTGGCTGGGCTTGTCGATACCGCGTAAACACTCCGCATACCTAAACAGTATAGTGTGCTCCTCGCACAATCGTAATAAAGCAGTAAAACATGGCATAAGTTCAGGATCGTAATAAAACCTCAAACTAGTTTGTGGCCCCAAGAAATAAGAATGAATCAAGCTCTGGCTCAGGGGGGTCCCATATACCTCCCGGATGTGGATAGCGCGATAAATCAAGGAACAGGTATCAAGTACTCGGGGTCTTACGGGACACAAGTGGGCGTTCGGAAACCAAATATTTTCTATCACCCACCGATGCCTCTGCTTATTTCAATTTTAGTTGTTAAACAGAAAATAAGTGACGATAAATAAAACTAGAGTCATCTCCAACATCAACATGCGGCAATACATCAACAACTGTGGCATATGACGACACACATCAGCACTTGAGCAAGCAACTACGACGCGCAAGTCTAACTATCTACCAAACAATGTGCAATAGGGTGTGTCCAAGGCAATATACTATCAGAGGGAAATATCACGGCACGGAAACTAAAGCATCGCAATACGTATAGCAATAGATCAACAGAGGGAATAAAGACTATAAAAGTAAGATAGGTAGAAAGGGGAGATGCTCACGAAAACATTGTCGAAGGGTTCAACCGAAGATCGAAGCGAAGCTCACATCAACTCAACGGCCTTATCCGCGCAGAAGCAAAACACTAGAAGAAACACCGGATGCACTACTTAATACAACGGCAGAAGATCGGCATGATGCATGTATGTTGTATGACATGGCAAAGGTGCGCTGCAATTAGGTCATATTAAGCGGAACCGGGGTCCCGACAATTAGTTAGGTGGTTCATGTTATTTAGCTACCCTGCATTTTAAATGTTGTTTATCGAGACAAAAGATAGCACCGGTTCGTTACACAAGTTTAAATGAGGCCAATATAAGGCTAGATTTGCCCGCATATGGGCCCCATATTTAATTATTAGGTGAATCGGCATAAGGCCCCCAAACCAATGATATGCATGCGAGATGACAATTCAATATGCAACAAATTGTTATTATGTTATAAAATAGGGTTCCGGGAAAAGGTCCACACATTAGGGGTCTCGACGATCTTGGGGTTCCGGGGTTCGGGGTCGGTCTCAGGGTCCAGGGTTCGGCGGATCTGGGGTTCGGGGGTTCGGCGGAAGCGTTCTCGGACTCCGGGGTCGTTCTCGGTATCGGGGCAGATCTTGTCGCATCGGCGGTGGTCGGCCATGTTGTCGGTCCTCTCGTTCGGGTGGAAGCACTGGTCGTGTCCGGGGTGAAGCACTTGTCGTTCCATGGCGATCTTGACGTCGGCCCTCGGGCGGCTATGCGGAAAGGAGTTCTTGTCGGGGCTGCGCAGTTGACCTTGGTGTTTCCGGAAGATCTTGCCGACTCCTTGCGAAGGCTTTGGTGCTCTAGATCGGTCTTCAGGGTTCATGTAGTAGACCTCGTCCGTTCCATGTCGACGACCTTGGGGTCTCGGTGACTTCGGGTTCGGAGTAGGAGAACTTGGCGTGTCGGGGTCCTCAGTGGGGTCATCCTTCGGTGCCCGGAAGGAGATCTTGTCGATGAGACGAGCTTGGCACTCGGGTTCCGTCTTCGGTTTCGCTAAGAAGATCTTGTCGGTTTCCATGTCCATCTCCGATACAACGTACCATCAACAAGACGGCACGGGGCAGAGGCGCCGGGGGCCAAACAAACAAAAAAAAGGCATGACCCAAGTGGACACCGGATCGAGCACCTTACTGGCAGGACACGCGTGGGGTTCGTCTAGGTGGGGCCAGGCCGACGCAGCGGGAGGGTCGTTGCCAGGCGGCCACGCGGGGCGACGGAGAAGAGGAGGCGGTGACCGGCGCTGCAGGCGACGGCGACGGCCGGGCCCGGAAAGCAGCTGGTGCGGAGCAGACTCGCCGAAGGCGAGGCGCAGCGTGCGGGGGTGCAGACGCGAGGCCGAGGGGAAGGGACCAGCGCGGAGGCGTGGCCTTGTCGGCGACGGAGGAGGCCCGGCGGGCGGCCTTGGGTGAGCGCGGTCGAGGGACGCAGGACGGAGGCGGGCGACGAGCGGGAGCGGAGGCGAGCGCAGCGCCGGAGAAGGCCACGGGCGCGGGGAGGAGCTTGGTCCATGAGGCTGGAGCGAGGGAGGCGGCAGGCGGAAGCTAGGGCCGGAGGAGGCGGGCGGTGGCTACGGCTCGGAATGTCAAGGCGGAGGCGAGCGGGCGAGGCGCGGAGGCGCAAGGCCACGGAGGAGGGGAAGGCGGGGCCGAGAGCGGGCTAGGGGCGAGGTTCGGCGGAGGGAAAAGCCCGGCGAGGTGGAGGCGCCGGCGGAGAAGGCGGTGGCGGGCACGCGCGGGAGGGAGGCGACAGGGGAGGCGGGGTGCTGCGAGGGAGGGAGGCACGGCGGCGGACGGTGCGGCTCGTGGGAGAGGGCGACGGCGGCCGCAGCTTCGGAGGGTGGAGGAGGTTGGCGGGGAGCGGGGCGCTGCAGGATCCCGAGACGGGTGGTGAGCGGGAAGGGAGGACGCGGTCGGGAGGAGATAGGATCGAGGCGGGGTGGGGTCCGCGAAGGGAGAAAACGTGAGGGAGGTGGCTTAGCGCAAGCGTCGCAATGTTCGGGGTGGGGCCCAGGCGGTTGGTGGAGACAGCCAGCAGGGTGGGGTGGGAAGCGTGTGTGGTTGAGAGATGAGAGAGAGGCGGTGGGGATAGGACAGAGGGGTGGAGGCAGGGGTTGGCTCGGTGGGGAGCGGCCAGGGTGTGGCTTGGGGATCGGTGTGGTGGACCAGGGGTGGGGACGGGTGGTCGGTGACCGGCGCTGCAGGCGACGGCGACGTCGGCTCCGAGCAGCAGCGTGGGTGCCGGAGCAGGACTCGGGCCGTAGCGCGAGGTGAGCGGTGCTGGGCGGGGGTGCAGACGCGGAGGCCAGAGGGGAAGGGACCGGAAGCGCGCGGAGGCGGTGGCCCTTGTCGGCGACGGGAGGAGGCCCGGCGGCGCGGCCGGCGCGGGGTGAGCGCGGCCGAGGGACGCAGGGGTGAGCGCGGCCGAAGAATGTTTGTCAAGTCATTAGTTCCTTGCGCTAGTCCCTTGCATACGAGGACGTAGTGCAAGATGGATGGGTTGTTCCTCACTTCCCTCATCTCACTTTTGGTGGCAAGAAGAACACTCTTAGTTTTTCCGCTCGAGTTTGGCTTGTAGCTCTCACTCACTATGGTGTGGTTCTCTCGCCACCACTCTTCTCACAAGGTGTTTTTATGTGACAGCCTCGCTAAAGCCTTTGCATTGTCCGCAATTATTTGGCTAGGAGTCATTGGTTGCAACACACAAGTTTTATCAAGCCATTTGAAAGTGTAGGTGTTTGAGTGACCATTATGCAAAGCACACTTGTCATATTGCCACGGCCTTCCGAGCAACATGTGACAAACCGTCATTGGAACCACGTCACATTCCACCGTGTCCTTGTAGTGTCCAATGGAGAACGTCACCGAGACGGTGTGCTTGATCTTGACGGATCCTTGGTCACTTAGCCATTGGATATGGTAGGGGTGTCTATGTGGGTGAAGGGTGAGGTTGATTTTCTCACACAATTCCGTGCTTGCGAGGTTGTGGCAACTTCCTCCATCGATGACAACTTTGATAGACTTCCCATTGATGCCGGCACGAGTTTGGAAGATGTTCGAGCGTTGGTCTTCATTTTCATTGGCTTGGGTAGTCAAGACCCTTGTGACCACAAGCGATGGACTTGCGTCATGCTCACACACAAGAAGTTCTTGGTCCTCTTCCAAGTGTTGCCTTGCCATGGCTTCCTTGACCCTTGCATCAAACTCTTCTTCACTCAAGTATTCTTCATCGCCGTTGTCATGGATGAACAAAACTTTTTTGTTTCCACAAGCATTGGACTTGTGCCTTTGCCTCCACACTTGTAGCATTCACCATTGAATGGTTGATCATCCCGTGTTTGTTTGCCACTTGGGGCTGTTTTCCTTGGGGAATAGTTGGCTTGAAGGGAAGCTTGGTACTTGGGGAGCTTCCACTTGGTGTTGTTGGAGTAGTGGTTGGCTTGCTTGTAGGTGAAGTACGCCTTTGGCTTGTACTTGATGTCCTCTTGCACTTGGCGCCGCCTTGGATGCGATGTGCACAAGCTCAACCATGTTGTTGTACTTTTGGAACTCGGTGATGCGTTTGATGGGATGGTTCAAGCCATTGAGGAAGCGTGCCATTGTTTGCTCATCACGTTCCTCAATGTTGGCACGGATCATGTTGAGCTCCATTTGCTTGAAATATTCTTCCACGGTCTTTGTTCCTTGACTAAGAGTTTGAAGCTTGTTGAAGAGGTCACGCGTAGTCTGAAGGAACAAAGCGGGATCTCATATGGGCCTTCATGTCTTGCCAAGTTGCAATTGAGGCTCTTCTTTGCTTCATGAAGCGAGTTGGACTTGTTCCCACCAAAGGTTGGCATACTCATCAAACTCGAGGGATGCCATGGCCATCATCTTCTCATTGCTATAGTTGTGCATGCGGAAGATCTTGTCGACCTTGAGTTCCCAAGAGAGATATTCTTCGGGCTCATTGGAACCGGTGAACTTTGGCATGGTGAATTTGAGCTTGCCGAAAGTTTCTTCTCCATTGCGTTCGGCTATGCGGTTGCCATGATTTTGGCGGTCATCATCATCATCATCCGAGCTCTCATGTCTTGCTTGGTGATTGTTGCGATGCTCGCGTGGTTGTTGAGGTGCCGCGTTTGGTGGAGGAACTTGTTGTTGACGACGAGCTTGGGGAGCGTGCTCGTTTTCTTGTCGCGGATGCGGACGAGGAGGAGGTTGTTGGTCCTCACGACGAGCTTGGGGAGCTTGCTCTTCCTCTTGTCGTGGTTGAAAACGAGTCAAATCTGGGCGTCCCAGGTCCAAGCGGTACTACCGGGTCCAAAAACCGGTATCAAGACTTAACCGGTACTACTGGCTCAAAAATCCCAGTACTACCCCATTCGATCAAAACAGCAAGTTTCAGATTTCAGCCTCTCACCGTTTTGGGCATAACTTTTGCATACGAACTCGGATTTTGGTGTTCTTTAGCTCGTTTCGAAGAGGAGAAGGAGCCCTACATCATCATCCACGTGGTTCATGCTATCTACTCCATCCAAATTCCGTGAGCAAGGCGGAATCCAACAATAAAGGGTGAAGATCGTCGATGAAAGGTATAAACATTCCGCGACTTCTCCCCACTTGCATTCCTTTGTGAACCCCACTATCTTTGCGAGCAACAAAACACCTATTGAGACTAGTTCCTCTTATGATTGCTTGGGCTATGCACATTTGATACCTTGTAGAATTCCGAGCAAACATTGTGAGCGCTATCTCATATAGTTATCTTGTATAGTTGTTGGCACAAGGAAGAGGCAAGTGAAAAGAAATAAAAAGAAAAAGAGTGATACAAAAAGAAAAAAAAAATAGAAAAAGAAGAAAAAGAAAAAGAAAGAAATACACATGTGCCTCATAGAATAGGAAGCGCAAGCTCGATGAACATCATATAGGTGGTACTTATTGTGCATATCTTGTAGCCCACCAATTTTGTGCAATCGAACTAGCGTCTCTCCTTGTACTTGTGTGACACGAGCTTATAGTCTTCGCTAGGTAATCATTTGGTTCTTAGCTCACTTTCTCCGTCACACAAGTCCCATTTATCCCACCGTGTGTGTTTTCTTGTACATATTTCCTATCTTGTGGTTTGACTTGTTTGCTTTGTGATCGTTGTGGTTCTTTACTTGCCATTACAATATCTTGATTTCGGATTGGTTCTTGACATGCCACTTTCCATACCTATCCACCATAGGCCTTGTGTGTGTGTGTTTTTTGGTTCGTAGTTGGTTTTGGTGTTCCGCGTGAACTTTACTTTGCTTGGTTTATTGCTCTCAAGTGTGGCCACTTGTACGATACGATCTTCCAAGGTAAAGTACGGTTTGACGTTGTATCCCTAACACCCTCTACCACTTCCATATACAACACTTGGTCTTGTGAAGCATGTCTAGGGACTCCGGGACCGAGGATAATTCCTATGAAGAATCCACGATGATCCACCATGCCTATGTCTCCACAAGCATGGATAACATGATGGAGCACTACACCAACAATGGCTCCACATGCTTGGGTAACATGGAGTGCTACAACAACAACTCCCAAGCATGGGCGACTTCAAGAACGACAACGACAAGCTCCTCACGTCAGACCGACCAAGACGGAGCCTCCAACCCGAAAAGCGCCAAGGTCCATCATCAAATGGACAAGTTCCAAAGCGACCTCCACAACTTCAAGAAGGACATGGACAACGACTTCGACAAAAACATGAGGATGGTCGCCAAGACTAATGATGCTTTGCGCTCATTAGAAAAACTTACAAGGAAGAGTGCCAAGGTCAAGGGCCATCGTCGTGAGCGTCATATGGATGACCAAGTGCGCCACCTACATCAACCATCGGCAAGGCAAGCCAATGACCTCCGTCGACACCGTCACAAGGCACCTTCAACTACTAGTGCCACCACCAAAATGGCACCAAGAGCAAGCCTTCGTCCTCGCCATCAAGCTTCAACGACTACGCTTGCATTCGAAGACCTCATGAACGAGGAAAATGAAGACCTCTACTTCGCCAAGTTGGATAGCATGAGCCTACCTCCACCACTACTACAAGATGGCCACAAGACGGTCGAGCATGGGATTTTCCCTTCGACCATGGAGGAGAGCAATGATGCCCATCTTATGGCATCCAACCGTGAAGGCGACAAGGTCAAGAATGGTGAGCATGGGATTTTCCCTTCACCAAAGGAGGCACATGGAGTTGAGGAACCCGAGCCTACCCCCATATGCTTGAGTGATGATGTGGTACCAATCCCATGTGAGTATGAGAGCCACTTAGCCCACTTGAGTGAGAACAAGAGTGAGACGAGTGACTCCACCTTATGTGAGATTGAGTGCTTCCACTTGGAGGGCATGAGTGATACTCCTAGTGAGTTGAGAGTGGTAGTTGATAGGTCAAGTGAGACCATTTCAATTTCTAACAACTTACCCTCTACCTCTAGTGTGTTCTCTTGTGTTGTGCTAGGTTACATGGAGGAAGATGCCCGATGCTATGAAGCAGTGATGCGTCAAATGGAGAAGATGTACATGGTAGATGCTACGCCATGGATACATCAAGAAGATGAAGTCGTCCACAAGGAGGCCACTACTTCCACAACACCCACTTCATATGAGAGGTATGACCAAGGTACCAATAAGGGTGTTGACGATGCCATGATCCCACTAGTGGACATGATGAATTGTGAGGATATGCATGCTATGGATGATACTTGTGACATTACATATGCTTCATCCACTTCCCCATGTGATGATTTGCCTTTGCATAATATTGATCATGTGGAATTGTTTGATTGCGATATCATTGCCATAAACATGCCATGCTATGCATCTTGTGTGTATCCTCCAATTGCTATGGACATGCTTTGTCATGCTAGTCATTCAATTTTTCCCGTTGCTTGCAATAAGATGAATGCTTGCAACAATGTTGACCACATGCGTTATAATGAGATGGCCCCCATAGCTTTCTCAATTTTTGGATATTTTGATGCTTGCCATGATAAGCATGTTCCCCACTTGCATACTCACCATGCATCTATTTCATACTTGATTGAAAATAATGGTGATGTGCACAAAAAGAGATACGTCATGATGGATGATGTGTATCTCTACCATGCACACACGCTCTTCCTTTTGCGTTTAATGTGTGTAGGTACCCGCATTATCATGTCAACCTCGGTTGAGCACGAGTTGACAAAAACAGCTCTAGAGAGCATCCCACAAGTGAGTTCAAGATCGAACCCAGCTCTGATACCTTTTGCATTCTTTGCATCTTTCATGTTGGCAAATTGCTCTTTCCTATGGTTTGATTGCAAGCATGTTAATGGTATTATCTCCCCTTGTGACATTCATGTTTCTTCGCTTTTAGATAATGATGCTTTGTGTGTTGCAACAAAAATGTTGAACAATTTACCTTCTCGATGTTTTGTGTGCAACCACAATTCCTTTAAGAGCATGTATTGTCATGAGAGCTTCCAAGAATCTCGTCTTGTTGTTGCAAAAAACATAAGGACCACTTGCTCTTTCGTTTGGTTTGTTTGCAAACACGTTGTTTTTGCTTCCGCTTGGGATACTCATATTCCCATGATGTTTGCTATCGATGATATGTGTATGGCATCCAACATATTGAGCAAATTATCTTTCCAATGGTTGGTTTGCACACATAATGATGTTGTTTTGGATATTCTTCCTTTTGTGTTTTTGCCAAATTCTCCTATTCTTGCATCAAAGATGTTGTTTGAAATTTGGATCCACTGCTTTGAATGCCCCACTTCTATGTTATATGGAGTTTTTGAGTTTCCACATTTGGATGATGTTCAAACGATTTCCATGCACATTGACCTTGCATATGCATCCCATTTGCTATACTTGAGTTGTGCTAATCGTGTTGTGAACAAGAATGGACATGCCACAAATGACATGCTCCTCTATCACACACAAACATATGTTGCTTGGTCTCTGATACCAATATGTTATGGGGTAACCCTGGGGTTGGCCCGATCTTTCACGAATTCCACGAGGAACGAGGGGGAAAAGGCGGTCGGTGGATGAAATCGAGGAAAACGATGAAAAACCACGAACACACACACACACCAAAACACGATACACGCCTACTCCTCACGCCGGTGGCAACCGGTCCAACATAATCCCTAGGATCGGTGTTGGGCGAAGCTCGCTCTCCACGCCAACAACGGGGGACGAGGTGCTTGGTGAGACCTTGACGACTTGGGGGAGAGAAACCGAGAACCCAAGGCCTTGTACAACTTGAACGCACTTAAGCAAGATCCAAGAGGTGGGTGGATAATCCGGTGCTCCCTGGTAGGAGCATGAGACCAATAGATATAAGTCCTCAAAGGGTTTCCTTAATATCTATTATTATCCAAGTCTAAACGTTTACAATAGAGGGTGGGGGCTATATATAGTCCAGCCACAAAACAGGGGTAGTTTCGGAATAGAGATAAATGATAGGTTGGGTTACAAGGCATGGCGAACTTAGGCGATCAAGGTCAGGCGGCAGACGGTAGTACCGGTCCGGTGACGGTAATGCAGTGGTGACGGTAGTACCGCTCGGAGAGGTAGTACCGCTGAGGGCCTGGAGCTTCCGTCGGGCGTCGATGGCGGTAGGAGGCGGTAGTCTGCCACGGTAGTACGGTTATAGGACCGATAGTACCGCTTGTCTGGGGCATGGGCGGTGCTTCCTGTGGCGGTAGGAGGAGGCGGTAGGTCCGCTTGAAGCGGTAATCTGGCCGTCCCAACCGGTAGTACCGCTTCCGTCTGGCGGGTGGCTCCTCTGCACTGATGATGCCATGAGTTTGCGTGTGAAGTAGCAAGCCATCCAAGGGGGTGTCGAAGTCACACAAGGAGAGGAGCGAGTTCACCTTAGTTTGAAGGAGCTTGGCTCGGGCACGAGTCATGGGTCCAATTGGGTAACTCGTGGGAGTAGATGTAGTAGCGGTCGAAGGACGGGCTGCATCAGTTCATCTCGCTCTTCAATGTTGGCATGGATCATGTTGAGCTCCATTTGCTTGAAGTACTCTTCCATGGTCTTTGTCCCTTGACTAAGCGTTTGAAGCTTGTTGAAGAGGTCACGCGTGTAGTGCGAAGGAACAAAGCGGGATCTCATTTGGGCCTTCATATCTTGCCAAGTTGAGATTGGAGGCTCTTCTTTTGCTTCTCGAGCGAGTTGGACTTGTTCCCACCAAAGGTTGGCATACTCATCAAACTCGAGGGATGCCATGGCCATCATCTTCTCATTGCTATAGTTGTGCATGAGGAAGATCTTGTCGACCTTGAGTTCCCACGAGAGATATTCCTCGGGTTCATTGGAACCGGTGAACTTGGGCATGGTGAATTTGAGCTTGCCGAAAGTTTCTTCTCCATTGCGGTTCCGGTTGCGGCGGTAGCCATGATTTGGGCGGTCATCATCATCATCCTAGCTCTCATGTCTTGCTTGGTGATGGTTGCGTTGCTCTTGCGGTTGTTGAGGTGCCGCGTTTGGTGGTGTAACTTGGTTTTGACGACGAGCTTGGGGAGCTTGCTCGTTTTGTTGGCGCGGTTGAGGACGTGGAGGAGGTTGTGCATCCTCATGACGAGCTTGGGGAGCTTGCTCTTGTTCTTGTCGCGGGTGATGCCGAGGAGCATTGTCTTGCGCCCTGTGGTGAGGAGGACGTTGAGCCACATGCTCCATGGGATGCTCTTCTTCTTCTTGATGTGGAGGAGGCTCGTCATGATGATCATGATGTCGACATTGACGTTCATGTCGGCGATGACGCCTTGGTGGATCGTCGAGTGCTTCATGTCGGCGGTGATCTTGTTCGTCCTCTTCGGATGCTTCACTTGTTGTTGAAAGAACATGTCGACGGCGATGGGCTTGGTGGTCCATGTGATCTTGCTCTTGTTGAATCACAAGTGCCCTTGGTTGAGGCCGGTTCGCTTCGTGTCTTGGAGGTCTTGCGGAGAGGTCACCATCATAGCTTGACGTTGCGGCGTGTCGCGGAGATGGTACCGCTTGAGAAGAGCTCATGGATTGAAGAACGGGTCCATCCCGGTGCCTTGAAGCGTGACGACGAGGTGCACTTGATTCACTTGAGGAGTGCCGAGATGAGCTTGATTCGCGCGAGCGTGGCCTTGCTAGTCCATCAATGAGGCGTTGAAGCTTCTCATCCGTTGAGGCGAGTGCACGACCAAGAGCTTCATTTTGATGACCGAGGTTGTGTTGCATGGCATGCATTTGGCCACGGACTTCTTCGAAGCGGTTGTCGATGTTCTTGAATTCCACACGGGCCTCGCTAAGTTGTTCATCTTGGCGCCGCTCAAGAGCTTCACAACGGTAGTTGAATTCTCCTCGGACCTTCCAATGGTCCCATCTTGTCATGAATTGTGTGTCATCCTCCGGAGGTTGTGGTGGTTGGGACGGCTCTCCATTCCTGTCCATGATGCAAAGCCAACAAGGGTTGTATATGGAGAATAAGGGTGCGTAGAGTTAGCCTTTTACCTCACCTTGGAGATTATATCAAACCAATTGCCACACAAATGAGCGAACAGCGTGCAAAGTGAAATGGGCAAGAAACTCACACACAAATATGCTACAACTCTCAAAAGCTTTTGGTGGAAGGCTAGGATTGTGGAAAACCAAACGAAACGATCCAAGCAAAAGGTTATTGTTCTACGTGGTAAAGAACCAAAGATCAAAAGCAAAAGGATATGATCTACAAAAACACGAAAAAAGCACACGTGGAGAAAAACGGGGTTAGCACGACTATGAAAATGAGCACAAAAGGTCCTAACGAAGACTACGCTCGGTTGTCGTGCCAACTCAAGGAGAGACCACAACTCGTTTGCCAAAAGAGGATAAGGAATAGATTTGTGCACTTGCCTTGGTGCGCTCTTTTCCTCTCTCTTGTTGGCTTACAAGCTTGGTATTCTCTTTGTATTGGGAGACTATGTATCTTTCTATTTTATCTTTTTTTTTTCCTTTTTCTCCCTTTCTATGCTACTATGTTAGATTTTGTATTTGGCCTCACACTCTCACTTTCCGAAGGCAAGTGCACAATGCTTAGACAAACACAAAATGAGTTGCTCTCATAGGATAGATGCACACAAAGGAAGATATGGGGCTGTCAAAGTGGCGCAAGTTATACCTTTGGTATTGTTGATGACTTGCAACCGTTGGTGGGGGTGATGTTCGAGTGTCGCGGTGTCGTTGAGCGCGAGGTGACTTTGATGAGGAAGCTGTTGTGAAAATGGCGACAAACACGCGAAACACGAACAAGTGAAGTGGAAAAGTCAGCAAACGAAGTTGAGGCGTCAAAGGAGAAAAGAAACAGGGTCAGAGGAGGGGGGGTAGTACCGCTAGGAACGACCGGTAGTACCGTGACGGTAGTACTACCGCTTATGACGGTAATACCGATGATTCATGATAGTACCGCCAGACGATCGTAGTACCGCCAGTAGCGCTGGGCCGATCAACTTGACAAAATCCTCAAATTCGTGGTGATCTGACCGAAAGGCTGGGCTAGGAACATAAAAGGCTATAGATCAACTCCAAAAGCAACAGATCTATGGACCAAAACCACGAAAAACTCACCAAATCCAAAGATTGATCCGAAGGCAAATTGGGGCTCTTTTTGGTGGGATTTTCGATTTTAAGGGGATAGAAGAAAAATTGGGAGGAAATTCGTGATCAACCGTGCTCTGATACCAATATGTTATGGGGTAACCCCTTGGGGTGGCCCGATCTTTCAGGAATCTCCGCGGGAATCGAGGGAAAAGCGGTGGAAGGGGGTGAGGGGACGAAATCCGCGAACACACGCACACTAAGATCCCGGTGAACTCACGCACACAAATCACGATACACACCGATAACTCACGCCGATGGCAACCTGATAGGGCAAAGGTGTCCGATCTTTCGATGAGATGATGATAATCGATTTGGTGGAGTTCGGGCTTGACGATCCGACTACACGTGCGAGCACGAGTGCCAATGCAATCGCTAGGCCAATCTCCTGGAGGTTACCGATCCTGCGGAAGCACGATCAGCCTGACCAGCGAGGGTCTTAATTCCTACCTGAAATCGAGAACAAGTAAGAACAAATATTGCAATCGAGATATTGCGGATTAAGAGGAAAGCTTTATTAAAGAGGTGGGATCCTGAATAGGTGCGAAGTACAAGAGGCCTCTGCGACGCTCGAGCCTTGGCGAAGTTGCTATGATGGCTAACTTAATGTCTAAACAAAATCCGATTCTAGGGGGTCGGCTATGGGGAGTATTTAAGGGCAAAAAGGTGGGGTTTCGGCAAGCCATGGAAGTGGTGGCCGAATCCAACCCTAAAAGTCCTTTTCCCCTCAAATACGGACTCTAAAAAGTGGCAAATTAAAATCCTGCGAAAATTACATGGGCCTGGCCCAAAATAAAAAGGTGTCGCAGCACCATATTAAGCTATGGACGAATTCGTGAAGTATTGATCTTGAATATTTCGTCCAAGCCTTCTTTCTTCATTATGGTGGCCTCAAAGTTCTGAAATCTTCATCCGTGGCCTTCTCTTGGATCATCACACGCTTGCTGCCATCTCCATGCATGGCCATGCTCCAATGCTTATACCTCTCATCCATGCTTGGTCCATCATTCCTAAGAGTAAGAAATACATCTGATTTAGGCAGCATCATATTCTCATGTATGTGAGGAATAGTTCCAAGAAACGAAAGTACCTGATAGTTAAGTTGTTTGGCACGAGATCTTGTGATGGGTCCTTGTATGTGTGTAGCTGTAGGTACAACAGTTGTATCAATAGAAGGGATGTCCACATCACAACCGGTCCAACATAATCCCTAGGATCGGTGTTGGGCGAAGCTCTCTCTCCACCACCAACAACGGGGGCAAGATGCTTGGTGAGATCTTGACGACTTGGGGGCGAGAAACCGAGAACCCAAGGCCTTGTACAACTTGAACGCACTAGGAAAGATCCAAGAGGGGGTGGATAATAGGGTGCCCCTTGGTAGGAGCATGAGACCAATAGATGAAAGATCCTCAAAGGGGTGTCCTTAGTCTATTATTATCCAAGTCTAGCGTTTACAATAGAGGGTGGGGGCTATATATAGGCCAACCACATAAACGGGGGTAGTTTCGGAACGAAATGGGAAAATATAGAAAGTGCAGTATTTGGCCGAATCTGACCAGTTCAGTCAAGACCGGTAGTACTGGGTCGAACCAGTATCAGTCATGGCAGTACCGCTCAAGGGGCGGTAGTACCGCTGGCGGTCCTGGAGCTTCATCGAGTCGCTTTATGTGGCGGTTGTAGGCGGTAGTACCGGGCGGTCCTGAGCTTCGCTGGAGTCAGAAGCGGTTGTAGAGGCGGTAGTACCGCCCTCCGGTAGTAGCGGTTCCTAGGCCGGTAGTACCGTAGTCATCTGGGCCTTGGTTGGGTTTCTCCTGGTGCGTCCGATAGCTGGGGCCGGTTGTGCCGCTTGAACCGGTAGTACCGGCCGTAGGGTCCCGTAGTACCGCTTGAGTCTGGCAGCGATTGGTTGCTTCCGCTCCGGTTCCTCCGTACCTTGGGTCCTTCTCTTGCACTGATGATGCACAGTGTATGCGTGAAGTAGCAAGCCATCCAAGGGTGTGTCAAGTCACACAAGGAAGGCGAGTTAACCTTGGCTTGGAGGAGCTTAGCTCGCGCGAGTCATTGGTCCACCGGGAGGGCTAGGTGTTGTAGATGGAGGTCTGCGTAGGACGGCTGCATCGATGTATCCACGTCTTCGGTATCGAGCTCGGAGAAGTGGGCATGTAGTTCTTCGTTGTCATTGTAGCAGGTTCCGCAAGTATCATCATGGTTAGTCCTTTAAAAAGCACAGGTATATACTACGGAAATATGGTGGAAGGCACGCGTAATCCGTCAAGCAATATACGAAGCTCTTACAAGTTCTTACCAAACAGCAGGAAAAGGCGATGTGCAACCGCGAGGATCAGTGGGTCCAGAGATTGAACCAAGCGATTACCAGGAGTCGAGACACCGCACGTGGAGAATATTTGTGGAGCTCTGGGAAGGCTTAGCAAAGGGGGTTAGCAATTATCAAAACAGCAATGCAAAAGTTGAAAGAATGCTCAACGACGGTACTGTGCTGGTCCTAGGCTAGACCGTACTAGAGACGCGAGCCTAGATCACCAACGATGTCACGACACGACACAACAAGCAATGTATGATGATATGGCACCCTGAAAAGCGAACCGAGATGCGGAAAATCACTATGATGGTGAGTGTCTAAAACTGATCTACAGGGTCTAAAAATAGGTTAGCCCCAAAAAAAAATTTGAAAATTTTCTATTATGCTCCGGAAAGCGCGCAGGCGCCAAAAAAATGTCGATATAACGGCCGATGGAGAAAAGTGATCCCCGGGGTCGAAAAATAGTATAGCCAGAATTTTTTCGGAGGCTGTTCCAGACTTTTTTTTGCTCCTTCTGGACTTACGGCCAACTTTGAGCTCGACACAAACTTTAGCTTAACACGGAAACAACAAGGAAGAAAAGTAAAAAGAAATAACTACGAAACAATAACTCAACTCGGACTCGTGTCGCGGCAGGTAGGGGTGGGCGTTCGGTCATGACCGACAATTCGGTCTTTGTATTTCGGTCTATTTTAAATTCGGTCCTTGAAAAAATAAAGACCGAATTATACTTGATAGTTTTACTAGCCGAAAAATTCGGGTACCTACTAATTCGGGTTCGGGTTCGGTCATGACCGAATAACATGGTCTATATTGACAACAAAAAATATAGACATTACTTATTAAAAATATGACAATATTTTAACTATATTTTAAATATTTTAGTACATATGTTAACATTTAGTGGAAGAAATAAATGTGCAACAATCCTAATAACATGTAGCAACTCTACAATAGAACTTTGATAACCATTCAACAATGTCATAATTCATGAACATCACACAAATTTGGAGTTTCAGATAGTCTCATGTAAAATTCGGTCAGTTCGGTCTATTCGGTTACTTAGGAACTAAAGACCAAATAGACCAAACTAAATTCGGTCTATAAAATTGACTACCCAATTTTCTTGTCGGTCTTTTTGGTTTCGGTCTATTCGGGTTCAGTCTCGGTCTTTTCGGTTTCGGTCTTCGGTTATGGTTTTTATGCCCACCCCTAGCGGCAGGATAGGTGATCGGATCCGTGTCGCGGTAGGAAGGCGGTGGCGGAGTTTTAGGGTTTATGGTGGCTGGGTGTATGGCGGCGGAATATGGTGGCTTGGTGTATGGCGGCGGAATATGGTGGCGGAATATGGTGGCGGTGATCTACGAGGGTGGCGGTGACTACTATGATCAGAACTCGAAACTCTACGGGACGAGACACTAAGACCAGCAACTTGACGCGACGATGCAGACACAAATTCAACAATGCAAAACTAAAAAGATAATGCAAGGCGTAGATTGGTGATGGGATCTAAACTCTAACTGTGTTTTTGGCTTTTTCGTGGGTTATAGGTAAAAACAGATCTAATCTATGAAAACAGTAAAATCTCACCGAGCAACCTGAAATCTGATACCACTTGATAGGGCAAAGGTGTCGGATCTTTCGATGAGATGATGATAATCGATTTGGTGGAGTTCGGGCTTGATGATCCGACTACACGTGCGAGCACGAGCGCCAATGCAATCGCTAGGCCAATCTCTTGGAGGTTACCGATCCTGCGGGAACACGATCAGCCTGACCAATGAGGGTCTTAATTCCTACGAAATCGAGAACAAGAACCAATATTGCAATCAAGATATTGTGGATTAAGAGGAAGCTTTATTGAAAAGGTGGGATCTGAATAGGTCTGATACAAGAGGCCTCTGCGGACGCTCGAGCCTTGGCGAAGTTACGATGGCTAACTTAATGTCTAAACAAAATCCGAGTCTAGGGTGACGGCTATGGGGAGTATTTAAGGAGGAAAAGGTGGGGTTTCGGCCAGCCATGGAAGTGGTGGCCGAATCCAACCCTAGAAGTCCTTTTCCCCTCAAATACGAACTCTGAAAAGTGGCTATTTAAAATCCTGCGAAAATTACATGGGCCTGGCCCAAAATAAAGGTGTCGCAGCACCATATTAAGCTATGGACGAATTCGTGAAGTACTAATCTTGAATATTTCGTCCAAGCCTTCTTTCTTCATTATGGTGGCCTCAAAGTTCTGAAATCTCCATCCGTGGCTTTCTCTTGGATCATCACATGCTTGCTGCCATCTCCATGCATGGCCATGCTCCAATGCTTGTCCCTCTCATCCATGCTTGGTCCATCATTCCTAAGAGTAAGGAATACATCTGATTTAGGCAGCATCATATTCTCATGTATGTGAGGAATAGTTCCAAGAAACGAAAGTACCTGATAGTTAAGTTGTTTGGCACGAGTTCTTGTGATGGGTCCTTGTATGTGTGTAGCTGTAGGTACAACGGTTGTATCGATAGAAGGGATGTCCACATCATGATCTTGTGTCGATGGAGCGAGGAAGAGTTTGGGGTCCGTGGTGTCGACGAGCGCGGGCGATGTTTTGAAAGCTATCTGTTAATTTGTGACACGCACACGGAACACAAACAACAAGCAGACAGATTAGCCAATGCAGAAAAGAGGAAAAGTCAAAACTGGCGTCCAAGGCCGGAGACTCCGGTCTGGGCCAGAGACTCCGGTGTAGGCCGAAGACTCCGGTGTGGAAAATCTGCTCGTGTTCTTGAGCGGAAATTCATGCCTAGAGTCCTCAAATCCGCGAAAATTTGGCCAAAATTGGGCTGGGAAACGCAGGCAAAAGCTAGACCAACACCTTAGACAAGATTTGGTTGGATCAAAACCACAAATAAAGCTCCAAAACTATAGATCGATCCAAAGGCAAATTGGGGCTATTTTTTTTGGGAAATTTTCGAATTTATGGTGGATAGAAGAAAAATTGAGGGTAAACTTGTGATCAACCTTGCTCTTGATACCAATATGTTAGGGGTGACCCCTTAGGGTGGCTCGATCTTTCACGAATTCCGTGGGAATCGAGGGGAAAGCGGTGGAAGGAGGGAGGGGATGAAATCCACGAACACATACACGAACACCTCGATGAACACACACACACACGAAAACACGATACAAGCCGATAGCTCACGCCGGTGGCAACCGGTCCAACACAATCCCTAGGATCGGCGTTGGGCAAGACACTCTCCCACGGCCAACAACGGAGGTGAGAGGCTTGATGAGATCTTGACTACTTGGGCACGAGACACCGAGATCCCAAGGACTTGTACAACTTGAACGCACGAGGCAAAATCCAAGAGGTTGTGGATAATTTGGTGCTCCTTGTCAAGGAGCATGAGACAAATAGTTGATAGATCCTCAAAGGGGTGTCTTCAACTACAATTATCCAAGTCTAGGGTTTACAATAGAGGGGTGGGGCTTTATGTAGGCCAGCCACTTAAACAGGGGTCGTTTAGGGATAAAACTGGAAGTTGGGGCGAAACTGGGGGTTACATGGGCCAGGCCCAAAAGGCCTTGACATGCCTGCCGTCGAGCAGGCCGGAGACTCCGGTGTTGGGTCCGGAGACTCCGGTCTGGGCCGGAGACTCCGGTCAATCTCCGGACCCGTCTCCGAAGGGGCCTTCTGACTGTCCCTGGCTTGGTTCCTGGGGCCGGACCGGAGGATGGTCCGGAGATTCCGGTGTACAGGACCGGAGAGTCCGGTGTACACCGGAGATTCCGGTGTGCAGTGCTCCAGCAGCGTCTTCTCCTGGTCCTTCTTCCTTGGGGGCTTGGTGTGGTCATGTTGCTTCATAGGTGAGGATACACAATGTAGTTGCATGAAGTAGCAAGCCATCCAAAGGTAGACCAAAATCACATGAGGAAAGGAGCGAGTTAACCTTAGCTTGTAGGAGGTTGGCTCAGGCGCGAGTCATTGGTCCACTTAGAGGACTAGGTGTTGTAGATGGAGGTGCGTTCGTAGGACGAGCTGCATCACCTACTCCTGCTCCTCCACGACGCCGTATCTCCCTCCATCCAGGAGAAGCTGGTTCATCACCTCCACGCGAATCCTCCTGATGGAGGGGTTAACCTCTTGGGTGGCCCGATCTTCACGGATCTCGTGGTCAAATCGATGGGAAAGCGAGGGAAAGGGAGAAGGTAGCGGAAGCGAACACACACCTCGCGAAGAACACGATGAACACACGCAAAACTCACACGATACAAGGCCGATTGCTCCCGAACGGCGGCCACCGTCCGATAGAATCCTCAAGGAAAGATCGGTCAACGTGCTCCCTCAAATCCACATCGGAGAGGGAAGAACACCTTGGGAGGTCTTGACAACTTGGAGCAGACATCGAACTCCAAGGCC
The DNA here is from genome assembly GCA_030063025.1 of Avena longiglumis. Classification (NCBI taxonomy): domain Eukaryota; kingdom Viridiplantae; phylum Streptophyta; class Magnoliopsida; order Poales; family Poaceae; genus Avena; species Avena longiglumis. Next base: position 315,356,873 of record CP125977.1, read on the forward strand.
TTGTTCAACGATGGATGCGTGATGCAAAGTCCAATCGAGGTTGGTGACGATAGTCGGTCCCCTTGGTAAAGGGGATGAGGCAAAACTAGAGATTCCACAATGGGGGTTGTCTTTAGTCTATCATCTATGCCTAAGGGATACATGAGGGGTGGGGGCTCTATTTATAGGCCAGCCACTAAACAAGGGTAGTTTGGGGATAAACTAGGCGAATAGGTAAGTAAAGGGGAATACATGGGCTGTGGCCCAACTGGTGCGCGCAGGAACAGGCATGACCGGTAGTACCGGTCATCACCGGTAGTACCGCTCATGGTATCCGGTAGTACCGCTTGCGGGCGGTAGTACCGCAAGACGATCTGGGCATCCAGGCGATGATGGCGCAGCTTGATGCAAAGGCGGTAGTACCGCTGACCGGTAATACCGGTTCCGTCGACCGATAGTACCGTTGGACCTAGCAGCTGCCGACCTGTCTTCTTCCGTCTCCTCTTTCAAGCCTCCGTCTTGTCGGGCATGATGTTCCGGACTTCCTCCCTTGCCTCCGTACTGGTTGGTGTGAACCTATCATGCATATGTGACGGAGTATGAAGTAGCATACCATTCAATAGGGTAAAAAGTAGGCTCGCATAGAGGAACGGATTCACCTTCAGAGTCCATAATGACTTGGCGTAAGTTGGAGACCTTGACGGTCGGGCTGCATCACCTCCTGCGTTGGCGCTAGGGGCACTCATCTCCCCACAGCGCTGCCTCCCATCAACATCGGCCCCTACAGCGCCGCCTCATCTCCCCCCATAGGGCCAGCGACCTCGCGCGACCGAATTCACACACGGCATGGCTCGCGTCCCCTCCCTCATCACTGCCCAGGTACACTACAACGTCGACAAGAGATATGGCTAATCTTGACCAACCCTCGTCTGTCTCTTTTCTGCAATTTTAAGTCAGTGCAAAGCTGCAACCACCGACAATCAACTCTTCCAGTGGAGTTAAGCATCACAAACATTCTGACAGCAATTTATAGCTAGATATTTAAGTGCGATTGATATCACCTAGGCATTATGGAAGGACTTCCAAATCCCTTTAAAACCACCACCGTCCAATAGCAGTAACCCATCCGCAAGACTACAGAGGTGACGCTGTGATTCCAGCAAAAAACGAATTGCTTGTCCGCCTACTTTGTCTGAGTGCTTTAATGTTAATTTTATCTGAATGAGTGAACATATCAGATGAATATGGTGTGAGATTTTGGTGATGCATGAATGGTTTTGCGTTGCCAAATCCTAATCGACTTTGTCACCGTGCTCTGACCTCGCCAACGTCCGGAGAAGGTCGTCTGTAGTGTCTGAACCTATCAAGACAAAGAGTAGAGAGACATGGTGGTTTTACGTAATGTTATTTTCCGCCTTCTTCCTCAATTTACTCGGAGCGATTGACGCTGAGGTCACCCCATTATCCTATTGTGCCATACCATGACACAGCTATCCTCCCTGTCACATTCTTACGATACTGTGTCGGAGCACACAGACACCATCCTCGCTCAGCTCTGACGCTAGCTGAAGTTAGCTGACTGAAATCTAACTGAACAAGCTAACTATTAATTGAATCTACTGAAACTTTAACTCAACAGTAACAACATAGATTGACCAACATTGGCTACTAAAGCCGCGTTTGTCGTGTCAAGAGTCGTCATTTTCTTACCAACACCGACAACTTATTTTACCAATGCACAACAACACAAGTACATTGGTCGAGCCTAGATTTACACTAAGCATGAGTGTGCGGTCAGCCCGTCGGTAGCAGTGGGCGTCGGTGTGACTGTGTCACGGTGCCAAGAGCGAAGTGGACAAACTTAGGGGTATTTTAGTTTGTACAATATTTTTTGGTAGTGAAGAATGGTAGCCGAATTTAGACACGAAACGAATTCGAACAAAATTAGAACATAACCCAAAAACCGAAGTCCCCCGGTCAATGCAAAGTCTATTGCAAAGCACATGTGTACCGAGTCAGCAGGTCGGAGGAGGTAGTGGGGCGCAACATGGACACCTGCAGTTGGATGGTTTAAGTGACATGTTGCGACTGTACAAACAAACAAGGACTTACTTCCAATACACATTTTTTTCTCTCGTGTCATGGCCACACTCCCAATGACAAGGACTTCCTAGAACTCTTGCGTTCCATATGTGACTCGCATAACTGCGTCCCACGGTAGCCAGACCGGCGTCGGATGTGATGTATAGGCAAAGAAAATCTAAAGGATGATGGAGGGGTTAACCTCTTGGGTGGCCCGATCTTTACGGATCTCGTGGTCAAATCGATGGGAAAGCGAGGGGAAAGGGAGAAGGTAGCGGAAGCGAACACACACCTCGCGAAGAACATGATGAACACACGCAAAATTCACACGATACAAGGCCGATTGCTCCCGAACGGCGGCCACCGGTCCGATAGAATCCTCGCAAGGAAAGATCGGTCAACGTGCTCCCTCAAATCCACATCGGAGAGGGAAGAACACCTTGGGGAGGGTCTTGACAACTTGGAGACGAGACACCGAACTCCAAGGCCTTGTTCAACGATGGATGCGTGATGAAAAGTCCAATCGAGGTTGGTGACGATAGTCGGTCCCCTTGGTAAAGGGGATGAGGCAAAACTAGAGATTCCACAATGGGGGTTTTATTTAGTCTATCATCTATGCCTAAGGGATACATGAGGGGGGTGGGGGCTCTATTTATAGGCCAACCACATAAACAAGGGTAGTTTGGGGATAAACTAGGCGAATAGGTAAGTAAAGGGGGATACATGGGCTGTGGCCGAACTAGTGCGCGCAGGCACTGCCAGGAGCGGTAGTACCGCTTGGTCCGGTAGTGCCGCTCCGGGACCGGTAGTACCGCTTGCGGTCCTGGGACTTCCGTCGGCGTCTTCAACGGGGAGGTAGTGGCTGGTAGTAATCTGGGTTCAGTCGATAACCGCGGAGCAGAGAGTGTTGGCTTGGCGTCGTCTGTCTGGCGGTAGCAGTGATAGTGCCGAGGGCAGTACCGATGGCCCGGTCTAGTACCGCTAGCGACAGAGAGCATTTGGTTTCTTATGCCTCCTCTTCCAAGCCTCCGTCTTGTCGGGCTTGATGCTCTGGGCTTCCTCCCTTGCCTCCGTACTTGTCAATGTGAACCTATCATGCATATGTGACGGAGTATGAAGTAGCATACCATTCAATAGGGTAGGAAGGGGGCTCGCATAGAGGAACGGATTCACCTTTGGCGTCCATGATGACTTGGCGTAAGTTGGCGACCAAGATGTGGTAACGACCGTAGGTCGGGCTACATCAGCTCCCCCCCTTCAAAAAGAGTCGTCCTCGACTCTACATGCTCATCACAAAGTAGAAGCGGTCGAGAGACCTTCTTGATCCTGGGGTTCACCATATAGTCGTCCTCGGGAAGATTGACTTGACAACACTTCAATGTTCCTTCACCTTCCTTGAAGCCTACAAAGCTCACAACAAAAGCAAAGCAACACTCAAAGCGTAGCCAATTCATGAAGATTATAGCATGAGTCCTCAAGTAGAAGGAAGTCACCTTAGCTTGTAGAGATAGCTCGATGAAGGGTAGCCATAGGTAACTCTCTTCGGTTCTTCTTGTCAACATATAGTCCATAGAGGTTGACGTGTATGCATTTGTACCTTCATACAACAAAGACCAAGCAACATATGTTTGTGTGTGATAGAGGAGCATGTCATTTGTGGCATGTCCATTCTTGTTCACAACACGATTAGCACAACTCAAGTATAGCAAACGGGATGCATATGCATGGTCAGTGTGCATGGAAATCGTTTGAACATCATCCAAATGTGGAAACTCAAAAACTCCATATAACATAGAAGTGGGGCATTCAAAGCATTGGATCCAAATTTCCAACATCTTTGATGCAAGACTAGGAGAATTTGGCAAAAACACACAAGGAAGCATATCCAAAACAAAAGTATTATGTTTGCAAACAAACCAAATGAAAGAGCTAGTGGTCCTTATGTTTGTTGCAACAACAAGACGAGATTCTTGGAAGCTCTCATGACAATACATGCTCTTAATGGAATTGTGTTGCACCCAAAACATCGGAAAGAGAAAATGTTCAACATTTTTGTTGCAACACACAAAGCATCATTATCTAAAAGCGAAGAAGCATGAATGTCACAAGGTGAGATAATACCATTAACATGCTTCCAATCAAACCATAGGAAAGAGCAATTTGCCAACATGAAAGATGCAAAGCATGCAAAAGGTATCAGAGCTGGGTTCGATCTTGAACTCACTTGTGGGATGCTCTCTAGAGCTCTTTTTGTCAACTCGTGCTCAACCGAGGTTGACATTCTCGTGCGGGTACCTACACACATCATATGTAAAAGGAAGAACGTGTGTGCATGGTAGAGATACACATCATCCATCATGATGTATCTCTTCTTGTACACATCACCATTAATGTCATTCAAGTATGAAATAGATGCATGGTGAGTATGCAAGTGGGGAACATGCTTATCATGGCAATCATCAAAATCTCCAAAAATTGAGAAATCTATGGGGGGCATCTCATTAGAACGCATATGATCAATATTGTTGCAAGCAAAACAAGTGAAATAGCAAGCATTCATCTTATCGCAAGCAACGGGAGAAATTGAATGACTAGCATGACAAGACAAGTCCGAAGCAAGTGGAGGATACACACAAGATGCATAGCATGGCATGTTTATGGAAATGGTATCGCAATCAAACAATTCCACATGATCAATATTATGCAAAGGCAAATCATCACATGGGAAAGTGGATGAAGCATATGTAATGTCACAAGTATCATCCATAGCATGCATATCCTCACAATTCATCATGTCCACTAGTGGGATCATGGCATCATCAACACCCCTATTGTTACCTTGTTCATACCTCTCATATGAAGTGGGTGTTGTGGAAGTAGTGGCCTCCTTGTGGACGACTTCGTCTTCTTCATGTAGCCATGGCGTCGCATCATCTTCGTGCACCATGTACATCTTCTCCAATTGAGGCATCATTGCTTCATGGCTTGGCGCGTCTTCATCCATGGAACCTAGCACAACATAAGAGAACACACTAGAGGTAGAGGGTAAGTTGTTAGAATTCGAAATGGTCTCACTTGACCTATCAACTACCACTCTCAACTCACTAGGAGTATCACTCATGCCCTCCAAGTGGAAGCACTCAATCTCACATAAGGTGGAGTCACTCATCTCACTCTTGTTCTCACTCAAGTGGGCTAAGTGGCTCTCATACTCACATGGGATTGGTACCATATCATCACTCAAGAATATGGGGGTAGGCTCGGTTTCCTCAACTCCATGCGCCTCCTTTGGTGAAGGGAAAATCCCATGCTCACCATTCTTGACCTTGTCACCTTCAAGGTTGGATGCCATAAGGTGGGCATCATCGCTCTCCTCCATGGTCGAAGGAAAAATCCCATGCTCGACCGTCTTGTGGCCATCTCGTAGTAGTGTTGAAGGTAGGCTCATGTTATCCAACTTTGCGAAGTAGAGGTCTACATTTTCCTCGTTGGCGAGGTTGTGGAAATCAAGCGTAGGCATTGAATCTTGATGGCGTGGAGGAAGGCTTGCTCGTGGTGCCATTGTGGTGGTGGCACGAGTAGTTGAAGGTGCCCTATGATGGTGTCGACGGAGTTCATTGGCGTGCCTTGCCGATGGTTGATGTAGGTGGCGCACTTGGTCGTCCACATGACACTCGCGACGATGGCCCTTGACCTTGGCACTCTTCCTTGTAAGTTTTTCTAATGAGCGCAAAGCATCATTAGTCTTGGCGACCATCCTCATGTTTTTGTCGAAGTCGTTGTCCATGTCCTTCTTGAAGTTGTGGAGGTCGCTTTGGAACTTGTCCATTTGATGATGGACCTTGGCGCACTCGAGTTGGAGGCTCCGTCTTGGTCGGTGCGACGTGAGGAGCTTGTCGTTGTCGTTCTTGAAGTCGCCCATGCTTGGGGAGTCATTGTTGTTGTAGCACTCCATGTCACCCAAGCATGTGGAGCCATTGTTAGTGTAGTGCTCCATCATGTTATCCATGCTTGTGGAGACATAGGCATGGTGGCTCATCGTGGATTCTTCTTAGAAATCATCCTCGGTTCCGGAGTCCCTAGACATGATTCACAAGACCAAGCGGTGTATATGGAAGTGGTAGAGGGTGTTAGGGATACAACGTCGAACCTTACTTTACCTTGGAAGATCGTATCGTGCAAGTGGCCACACTTGAGAGCAATAAACCAAGCAAAGTGAAGTTCACGCGGAACACCAAAACCAACTACTAACCAAAAAACACACACACACACAAGGCCTATGGTGGATAGGTATGGGAAGTGGCATGTCAAGAACCAATCCGAAATCAATATGTTGTATTGGCAAGTAAAGAACCACAATGATCACAAAGCAAACAAGTCAATCCACAAGATAGGAAATATGTACAAGGAAACACACACGGTGGGATAAATGGGACTTGTGCGACGGAGAAAGTGAGCTAAGAACCAAATGATTACCTAGCGAAGACTATAATCTCGTGTCACACAAGTACAAGGAGAGACGCTAGTTCGATTGCACAAAATTGGTGGGCTACAAGATATGCACAATAAGTACCACCTATATGATGTTCATCGAGCTTGCGCTTCCTATTCTATGAGGCACATGTGTATCTCTTTCTTTTTCTCTTTTCCTTTTTTCTCTTTTATTTTTATTTTTGTATCACTCTTTTTCTTTTTATTTCTTTTTCACTTGCCTCTTCCTTGTGCCAACAACTATACACGATAACTATATGAGATAATGCTCACAATGTTTGCTCGGAATTCTACAAGGTATCAAATGTGCATAGCCCAAGTAATCATAAGAGGAACTAGTCTCAATAGGTGTTTGTTTCTCGCAAAGATAGTGGGGTTCACAAAGGAATGCAAGTGGGGAGAAGTCGCGGAATGTTTATACCTTTCGTCGACGATCTTCACCCTTTATAGTTGGATTCCGCCTTGCTCACGGAATTTGGATGGAGTAGATAGCATGAACAACATGGATGATGATGTAGAGCTCCTTCTCCTCTTCGAAACGAGCTAAAGAACACCAAAATCCGAGTTCGAATGCAAAAGTTATGCTCAAAACGGTGAGAGGCTGAAATCTGGAACATGTTGTTTTCTTTCTGTCTTGGGCGGTAGTACCGGATTTTAGGAGCGGTAGTACCGGTGAGCAGTAGTACCGGATATTTGGAGCGGGTAGTACCGCTCGAGACAGAGACGCCCAGATCTGACGCGTTTTCGCGAGTTTGGGGCGATTTGGGCGGAAAATCTTCAAGAAAAACACCAAATCGACGGGGGAAATCAAGGAATTAGGCTATGGGAACGCAAAGGAAGGTAGATCAACAAGTTTAGCAAGCAATCCACGGATCAAAACCTACCAAAACGCACTCAAATCACAGATCGATCCAAAACACGAATTGGGGCTATTTTTGGTGGAATTTTCGAATTTATGGGGAAAAGACCAAATCGATGAGAAATCCGTGGCAACCAAAAGCTGCGATACCGGATGATGGAGGGTTAACCTCTTGGGTGGCCCGATCTTCACGGATCTCGTGGTCAAATCGATGGGAAAGCGAGGGAAAGGGAGAAGGTAGCGAACACACACCTCGCGAAGAACATGATGAACACGCATAAAATTCACGATACAAGGCCGATTGCTCCCGAGCGGCCACCGGTCCGATAGAATCCTCGCAAGGAAAGATCGGTCAACGTGCTCCCTCAAATCCACATCGGAGAGGGAAGAACACCTTGGGGAGGGTCTTGACAACTTGGAGACGAGACACCGAACTCCAAGGCCTTGTTCAACGATGGATGCGTGATGCAAAGTCCAATCGAGGTTGGTGACGATAGTCGGTCCCCTTGGTAAAGGGGATGAGGCAAAACTAGAGATTCCACAATGGGGTTTTTCTTTAGTCTATCATCTATGCCTAAGGGATACATGAGGGGTGGGGGCTCTATTTATAGGCCAACCACATAAACAAGGGTAGTTTGGGGATACATGGGCTGTGGCCGAACTAGTGCGCCTTTCAGGCAGAAGCGGTAATCTGGGACATGGGACCGGAGTACCGCTTGGTCGATAGTGCCGCTCGGGACGGTAGTACCGCTTGCAGTCTGGGACTTCGTCGGCGTCTTGACGAGGAGGCGGTAGTAAGGCGGTAGTCTTGCATGATCTTGTAATCAGTTCCAGTCCGTAGTACCGCCTTGAGAGAGTATTTGGCTTGGCGTCAAGTCTGCTGTCGATGCAGTGTGATGTGCATGCGGTAGTCTGATCGCCCAGAGTACCGCTGGCGACAGAGAGTATTTGGTTTCTTCTGCCTCCTCTTCCAAGCCTCCATCTTGTCGGGCTTGATGCTCCGGGCTTCCTCCCTTGCCTCTGTACTTGTCAATGTGAACCTATCATGCATATGTGACGGAGTATGAAGTAGCATACTATTCAATAGGGTAGGAAGGGGGCTCGCATAGAGGAACGGATTCACCTTTGGAGTCCATGACGACTTGGCGTAAGTTGGAGACCAAGATGTGGTAACGACCGTAGGTCGGGCTACATCAAAGGATCGTGGCAACGCATGAGCATTCAACTAGTTTTATTTAAAATAAGAGATAGGATGAGGATTTATATAACCGTACAAATAAAATACGATGTTGAATAAAAAATACTTTTGGGCTTAGAAAAATGTAAGGAAAATATGCATGATGGTGTTATGATGATGCAAAAATGAAAACAACATGCAATATTCTAGTAGTGGTTTTCCAGGGTGCTACAAGTACTTCCTACATGAACTTATTCTGATATTCTTGTATCATTAACATGTATTGCATGAATTCCTCCTCCATCAACGGACGAGTTGATGATGATCCAGTTACAGTTACATCCTGATGTGGACATCCCTTTTATTGATACAACCGTTATACCTATAGCTACACACATACAAGGACCCATCACAAGATCTCGTGCCAAACAACTTAACTATCAGGTACTTTCGTTTCTTGGAACTATTCCTCACATACATGAGAATATGATGCTGGCTAAATCAGATGTATTTCTTACTCTTAGGAATGATGGACCAAGCATGGATGAGAGGGGCAAGCATTGGAGCATGGACATGCATGGATATGGCAGCAAGCGTGTGATGATCCAAGAGAAGGCCACGGATGAAGATTTCAGAACTTTGAGGCCACCATAATGAAGAAAGAAGGCTTGGACGAAATATTCAAGATCAATACTTCACGAATTCGTACATAGCTTAATATGGTGCTGCGACACCTTTTATTTTGGGCCAGGCCCATGTAATTTTCGCAGGATTTTAATTATCCACTTTTTAGAGTCCGTATTTGAGGGGAAAATGACTTCTAGGGTTGGATTCGGCCACCACTTCCATGGCTGGCCGAAACCCCACCTTTTCGCCCTTAAATACTCCCCATAGCCGTCACCCTAGACTCGGATTTTGTTTAGACATTAAGTTAGCCATCATAGCAACTTCGCCAAGGCTCGAGCGTCGCAGAGGCCTCTTGTACTTCGCACATATACATGATCCCACCTTTTCAATAAAGCTTTCCTCTTAATCCGCAATATCTCGATTGCAATATTGGTTCTTACTTGTTCTCGATTTCAGGTAGGAATTAAGACCCTCGTTGGTCAGGCTGATCGTGTTCCCGCAGGATCGGTAACCTCCAGGAGATTGGCCTAGCGATTGCATTGGCGCTCGTGCTCGCACGTGTAGTCGGATCGTCAAGCCCGAACTCCACCAAATCGATTACTTCATCGCGTCGAATGATCAGACACCTTGGCCCTATCACATCCTTATTACTTTCCTTCTGCTTAGCTTCTTGCTACAAACAATGTCCTTCAAACCCAACTTCTATTCCCGTATCCATACCCCTCTAGTCTTTTTACATAAAGAGAAAACTCATACTTATATCATGTACATATTTTCTGAGATAAACTCTATGCACAATGCTAGTCACACAAGGAAATCAAGAACTAAATCCAAATAACAACCAAACATATACCATGTATTATACATGGGTTTTATAAGCTATTACAAACAATCCTCACAACTACGGCTTGACTCTCACTTAGTACAATACCTGTATTTTACAAGACCTTACTTGCCTATGTGAGCATACTCTCACTCATTACGATGTGCCTCTCAAACACTACAATATGCATTACCCAATATGTACATTATCCAAGCTCTATACTTCTATGGATCCTTTCTTCTTACTTTTCTCCCCATTCTTAGTGCTTTTTGGAATTCCGTCCATAATAATGTAATACTTCATGTATTATTATTAATAATGAATTCTTTTATATCATTATTATAATCATTTATTTTTTACTTAGATATAGTATTATTATTCCTAAATTTCTAAATTCAAATTTGAATTCAATTTGGAAACCCAAAGTCAATTTCACATTCTACCCCTCCAAGAACACAAATAATACCCTAAGTTCATGTCAATCTATCACACTCACTGAGATGGCTAAGATCTAATCAATCAAAGCAAGAGAGACGCTGATCGCTCTATTGTTTTAGTTTGCAAAAAATTTACCCAGATTTTCAGATGCATGCATGCAGATGCACAAAATCCTAAATCTACCCTTCTTTTAGTCCTAAAGGTTGGAATGTTACAAGTTTCAAAGCTTGTTTGGCACGCTGGTGTCCAAAGGTATTTCTTCCCCTTCTTGAGGAGATCGGTAAGAGGCTTGGCTATCCTGGAGAAGTTTTGAACAAATCGGCGACAATAACTCGCCAATCCAAGGAAGCTACAGACTTCTTTGACATTCTTTGGTGGAAGCCAATCTAGAATTGACTTAATGGTCTCCGGGTTGACAGAAATGCGCTCTACAGAAATGACATGGCCTAGATAAGTGAATTTTGGAAGCTAGAATTCGCACTTGGAGAACTTTGCATAAAGATGGTTCTCGTGAAGCTTGATGAGGACACAACGAAGATGTTCTGAATGTTCCTCTTTTGACTTGAAGTAGACCAGAATATCATCGATATAGACCACCACAAACTTGATGTGGACATCCCATCTATTGATACACCCGTTGTACCTATAACTACACACATACAAGGACCTATCACTCGATCTCGTGCTAAACAACTTAACTATCAGGTACTTTCGTTTCTTGGAACTATTCCTCACATACATGAGAATATGATGCTGCTCGTGCTCTCCTTAAATACATGCTTGGTCCATCATTTCTTGGAACTATTCGTTTCTTGGAACTATTCCTCACATACATGATATTTAAGTTGTTTAAATACATGCTCGTTTCTTGGTCCCTCTCATCCATGCTTGGTCCATTATTCCTCACATAACTTGCTGGCCGAAACCCTACCTTTTCCTCCTTAAATACTCGCCTTAGCCGTCACCATAGACTCGGATTTTGTTTAGACATTAAGTTAGCCATCATAGCAACTTCGCCAAGGCTCGAGCGTCGCAGAGGCCTCTTGTACTTCGCACCTATATAGGATCCCACTTTTTCAATAAAGCTTTCATCTTAATCCGCAATATCTTGATTGCAATATTAGTTCTTACTTCTCGATTTTAGGTAGGAATTAAGACCCTCGCTGGTCAGGCTGATCATGTTCCTGCAGGATCGGTAACCTCCAGGAGATTAGCCTAGCGATTGCATTGGCGCTCGTGCTCGCACGTGTAGTCGGATAGTCAAGCCCGAACTCCATCAAATCGACTATCACCATCTCATCGAAAGATCGGATACCTTTGCCCTATCAAGTGGTATCAGATTTCAGGTTGCTCTGTGAGATTTTACTACTTTCGTAGATTAGATCTGTTTTACCTATAACCCACGAAAAAGCCAAAAACACAGTTAGAGTTTAGATCCATGCCATCACCAATCTACGCCTTGCATTATCTTTTCAGTTTTTGCATTGTTGAATTTGTGTCTGCATCGTCGCGTCGAGTTGCTGGTCTTAGTATCTCGTCCCTTAGAGTTTCGAGTTCTGATCACAGTAGTCACCGCCACACTCGCAGATCACCGCCACCATATTCCGCCACCATATTCCACCGCCATACACCCAGCCACCATAAACCCTAAAACTCCGCCACCGCCTTCCTACCGCGACACGGATCCGATCACCTTTCCTGCCGCGGCACAAGTCCGAGTTGAGTATTGTTTCCTAGTTATTTCTTTTTACTCTCCTTTCTTGTTGTTTCCGTATTGAGCTAAAGTTCATGTCAAGTTAGAAGTTCATCCGTAAGTCCAGAAGGAGAGCAAAAAAAAGTCTAGAACCGCCTCCGAAAAAATTTCTGGCTATACTGATTTTCGGTCCCGGGGGTCACTTTTCTCTATCGGCCGTTATAGCGATATTTTTTTGGCGCCTGTGCTCTTTCCGGAGCATAATACAAAAAAAAATTCAAATTTTTTTAGGGCTAACCTGTTTCTAGACCCCGTAGATCAGTTCTAGACACTCACCATCATAGTGATTTTCGATATCTCGGTTCGCTTTTCAGGGTGCCATATCATCATACATTGCTTGTTATGTCGCGTCGTGACATCGTTGGTGATCTAGGCTCGCGTCTCTAGTACGGTCTAGCCTAGGACCAGCACAGTACCGTCATTGAGAATTCTTTCAACATTTGCATTGTTGTTTTGATAATTGCTAACCCCCTTGCTAAGCCTTCCCAGAGCTCCACATATTTCTCCACGTGCGGTGTCTCGACTCCTAGTGATCGCTCGGTTCAATCTCTGGACCCACTGCTCCTCGCGGTTGCACATCGCCTTTTCCTGCTGTTTGGTAAGAACTTGTAAGAGCTTCGTATATTGCATGATGGATTACGCGTGCCTTCCACCATATTTCCATAGTTATAGGCGTATATACCTGTGCTTTTTAAAGGACTAACCATGACAGATACTTCGCGCAACCCTGCCACAATGACGAACCAAGAACTACATGCCCACTTCTCCGAGATCTTGGTCGGTCGCGCTGAAGATGTGGATGCACGACTAGAGGAGTTTGACACCAAGCTCACCAACGCAATGGACAAGATCGATGGACTCGAGAAATCCTTCAACGACAAGCTTGACGCTCGGTTCAAGGAGGTTTTGGACAGATTGCCGGCACCCGCACCCGCACCCGCCCCATTGGCACCTCGGCATGGCGCACGGCGCATTCCGATCACGGGTCGTACTACTGGTTCGACTGCCGCCGCACCTCAGGCGGCTACTGTTGCAGCTGAGGCACCTCAGACTTCCACCGTGGCTGCTGCTGCGACATTAGGGACAGATGACGGGTACTACTACGACCCCGACGACGACGATCTTTTTGAAGAGGAGGTTGAACAACCTCCACAACCTGCTGGCCGTCCCCGACATTACCACCGCAACGCTCGACCACCGGTACGTGATGATGATCATGTTGCAAAGCTTAAATTAAATATTCCATCTTTTGAGGGTAAATATAATCCTGATGCATATCTTACATGGGAGATGGAAGTAGAACAACATTTTGCATGTTTAAAATATCTTGAGAATATGCGTGTTAGTGCTGCTACATGTGAATTTGCTAAATTTGCTTCCCTAAATCCTACTACCATTCCTCGTACTTGGACTGCTTTAAAAACTGCTATGCGTGTTTGTTTTGTGCCTCCCACTTATCAACAAGATTTACTAAAGAATCTGACACGTTTGGAATAAGGGAAAAATTTTGTAGAAGAGTATTATCAGGAATTGCAAACGGGGATGGTTCGGTGTGGTCTTGTTGAATCTACTAAAAAAATGCTTGAACATTTCTTTGGTGGATTAAACAAGGACATTCAACACATATTAGACTATATGGAATATAATTCCGTTTGTTTCATCTTGCTTGCAAAGCTGAACGTGAAGTGCAGGATCGCCAAACACCATGGAGGAGGACTAATAATTCTGCATGTCGCACATCCACTTGGACATCCCGACAATCCGCGCCTCCTTCTCGTGATTCTCCACCAGCTACTACCACATCCAAGGCCACCACAAGATTTCCGTCAGCTGCTCCTCCACCGTCATCCAATGCTCCTGCTCGTAGTGCGTCTTCTGTGGCTTCCACGGGTAAAACAAAGGATATACAATGCCGCAAGTGCTGGGGTTTTGGTCATATTGAGAGATAGTGCACAACACAACGTGTTATGATGGTGTGTGATGATGGTCAATATGATTTAGCAAGTGACTTTGATGAAGATACGTTAGCCCTTATTTCTGCTCGAGATGTATACAATTGTGATTCTGATGAAGAGATAGAGGTAATGGGAGCTGAAACTGCTGATCAATAAAAGAGCTTAATTACACAACGTGTGTTGATGTGCAATTGAGCAAATCTGAGTAAGATCAACGCCACAACCTGTTCCAAACACGTGGTGTTGTCAAAGAAAGAGCTATACGGATCATCATTGATGGAGGGAGTTGTAATAATCTGGCTAGTGTTGACATGGTAGAGAAGCTTGCACTTCCAACAAGACAACGCACACATTCTTATTACATCCAATGGTTTGAGAGTTCTCTCAAGATCAAGGTAACAAGAACGGTACGCGTGCATTTTACTATTGGTACATATTCTGATTTTGTTGATTATGATGTTGTACCTATGCAAGCTTGTTTTTTGTTACTTGGTAGACCATGGCAATTTGATAGAGAATCTGTTCATAATGGCAAAACTAATCACTATTCTCTTATGCATGATGGAAGAAAATTGGTCTAAAACCTGTGACTCCCGAACAGATTTTAAAAGATGATCTTGCTAGAGCTAGTAGAGCTAAAACTGAGGAGAAAAATAAAAGTGAGAATCAGATTGTTGCTTCAGATTTTGTACCACCGAAGAACATTAAATCTGATTCTAAACATGCTACTGATATTCGTTTGAAGAGTCCATGTATGCTTGAAAATAAAATTGATATTGCTGAACTAGATGTAAACAATACTCAATGTTATGCAATTATTTGCAAAGAGGTTTTGTTTTCATTTGAGGATATGCCTCCTTCTTTGCCACCCGCTATTGCTAACCTTTTGCAGGAATATGAGGACGTCTTTCCCGCTGAGCTGCCACCAGGACTACCTCCTATTAGAGGAATTGAGCACCAAATTGATCTAATTCCTGTTTCTACGTTTCCCAACCGCGTGCCATATAGAACCAATCCAGAGGAGACAAAGGAGATACAACGCCAAATTCATGAACTACTCGACAGAGACCATATTCGTGAGTCCCTTAGCCCCTGTGTTGTTCCTATTATTTTGGTACCTAAGAAAGATGGTTCTTCGCGCATGTGTACTGATTGTAGAGCTATTAATAATATTACTATTCGATATCGTCATCCTATTCCATGTTTGGATGACATGCTTGATGAATTGAGTGGCTCTACCATGTTTTCAAAAGTTGATTTGCGTAGTGGTTACCACCAGATTCGTATGAAATTGGGAGATGAATGGAAAACAACATTTAAAATTAAGTTCAGTTTGTATGAGTGGTTAGTGATGCCGTTTGGTTTAACTAATGCACCCACCACTTTCATGAGATTAATGAACGAAGTTTTACGTGCTTTCATTAGACGTTTTGTGGTAGTCTACTTTGATGATATTCTGATTTATAACAAATCTTTAGAGGATCATTTGGACCATTTACGTGTTGTTTTCAATGCTTTACGTGATGCACATTTGTTTGGTAATCTTGAGAAGTGCACCTTTTGCACAATTCGAGTTGCGTTTCTTGGCTATGTTGTTACATCACAGGGTATGGAAGTGGATCCAGCCAAGATTGAAGCTATTGAGAATTGGCCGCAGCCCAAGACGGTCACACAAGTGAGGAGTTTTCTTGGCCTCGCTGGTTTTTATAGGCGCTTTGTCAAAGACTTTGGATCAATTGCCGCGCCGCTGAATGAACTTACCAAGAAGGATGTGCCCTTTGTTTGGAGCGATGCACAACAACATGCATTCGTCATATTGAAAGATAAGCTAACACATGCTCCCTTACTCCAACTTCCTGATTTTAATAAGACTTTTGAGCTTGAATGTGATGCTAGTGGAATTGGTTTGGGAGGTGTGTTATTACAAGAGGGAAAACCTGTTGCATATTTTAGTGAAAAATTGAGTGGGGCTAGTCTGAACTATTCTACTTATGATGAAAGAATTATATGCGTTGGTTCGGACATTAGAAACTTGGCAACATTATCTATGGCCTAAAGAATTTGTTATACATTCTGATCATGAATCTTTGAAGCATATTCGTAGTCAAGCTAAGTTGAATCGTCGTCATGCAAAGTGGGTTGAATTTATTGAGTCTTCTACTTATGTTATCAAACACAAAAAGGGTAAAGATAATATTATTGCTGATGCTTTGTCGCGCCGTTATATTTTGTTATCGCAACTTGACTTCAAAATATTTGGATTGGAAACTCTTAAGGAACAATATGTGCATGATGCTGAATTTAAAGATGTGTTGCAGAATTGTAGAGAGGGTAGAACATGGAACAAGTTCGTCTTCAATGATGGATTTGTGTTCTGTGCTAACAAACTATGCATTCCAGATAGTTTTGTTCGTCTTTTGTTGTTACAGGAGGCGCATGGAGGAGGATTGATGGGACACTTTGGTCTCAACAAAACGGAGAATGTTCTTGCTGCACACTTCTTTTGGCCACATATGCGTCGAGATGTTGAGAGATTTGTGGCACGCTGCACTACTTGTCAAAAAGCTAAGTCTCGCCTTAATCCACATGGTTTATATATGCCTCTTCCTGTTCCTAGTGTTCCTTGGAAGGATATTTCTATGGACTTTGTTTTGGGATTGCCACGTACACAAAAGGGGCGGGATAGTATTTTTGTTGTTGTGGATCGGTTTTCTAAGATGGCATACTTTATTCCTTGTCATAAAACGGATGATGCTACGCATATTGCTGATTTGTTCTTTCGTGAAATTTTTCGTTTACATAGTGTGCCAAATACTATTGTTTTTGATCGTGATACTAAATTTCTTAGCCTCTTTTGGAGATGTTTATGGGCTAAGTTGGGGACTAAATTGCTGTTTAGTACTACATCTCATCCCCAAACTCATGGACAAACTGAAGTAGTAAATAGAACTTTGTCTACTATGTTCCGGGTTGTTTTAAAGAAGAACTTAAAATTGTGGGAAGAGTGTTTACCTCATATAGAATTTGCTTATAATCGTTCGCTGCATTCTACCAGAAAGATGTGCCCGTTTGAGATCGTGTATGGTTTTGTTCCTCGTGCACCTATTGATTTATTGACTTTACCTATTTCGGTGCAAAATAATTTAGATGCTACACAACGCGCTGAAATGATATTAATCTTGCATAAGACTACTAAAGATAACATAGAACACATGAATGCTAAGTATAAACTTGCTGGGGATAAAGGGAGAAATCATGTTTTGTTTGATGTTGGAGATCTTGTTTGGTTACATTTGCGTAAAGATCGTTTTCCTGATTTACACAAGTCTAAGTTAATGCTGCGTGCTGCTGGTCCCTTTAACGTGTTAGAGAAAATAAACGATAATGCATATAAACTTGAGTTGCCTACAGACTTTGGTACGGTTAGTCCTACGTTTAACATTGCAGATTTGAAGCCTTACTTTGGTGAGGAAGATGAGATTGCGTCGAGGACGACTTCAATTCAAGAAGGGGAGCATGATGTGGACATCCCATCTATTGATACACCCGTTGTACCTACAGCTACACACATACAATGACCTATCACTCGATCTCGTGCTAAACAACTTAACTATCAGGTACTTTCGTTTCTTGGAACTATTCCTCACATACATGATAATATGATGCTGCCTAAATCAGATGTATTTATTACTCTTAGGAATAATGGACCAAGCATGGATGAGAGGGACAAGCATTGGAGCATGGTCATGCATGGAGATGGCAGCAAGCATGTGATGATCCAAGAGAAGGCCACAGATGAAGATTTTAGAACTTTGAGGCCACTATAATGAAGAAAGAAGGCTTGGACGAAATATTCAAGATTAATACTTTACAAATTCGTCCATAGCTTAATATGGTGCTGCGACACCTTTATTTTGGGCCAGGCCCATGTAATTTTCACAAGATTTTAAATAGCCACTTTTTAGAGTCCGTATTTGAGGAGAAAGGGACTTCTAGGGTTGGATTCGGCCACCACTTCTATGGCTGGCCGAAACCCTACCTTTTCCTCCTTAAATACTCGCCTTAGCCGTCACCATAGACTCGAATTTTTTTTAGACATTAAGTTAGCCATCATAGCAACTTCGCCAAGGCTCTAGAGTCGCAGAGGCCTCTTGTACTTCGCACCTATACATGATCCCACCTTTTCAATAAAGCTTTCATCTTAATCCGCAATATCTTGATTGCAATATTAGTTCTTACTTGTTCTCAATTTCAGGTAGGAATTAAGACCCTCGCTGGTCAGGCTGATCGTGTTCCCGCAGGATCGGTAACCTCCAGGAGATTGGCCTAGCGATCGCATTGGCGCTCGTGTTCACACGTGTAGTCGGATCGTCAAGCCCGAACTCCACCAAATCGACTATCACCATCTCATCGAAAGATCAGACACCTTTGCCCTATCAAAACTTGTCAAGATACTCCATGAAAACTGAGTTCATAAGCCTTGAGAATGTAGCAGGTGCATTGGTGAGGCCAAAGGACATGACCGTGTACTCATACATGCCATAGCGAGTTGTGAACACCGTTTTGGTAATGTCTTCTTTGCGAATCTGGATTTGATGATAACCACTTCTCAAATCGAGCTTAGAGAATACCACTGCTTCAGCAAGCTGATCGAAGAGATCATTTATGCGAGGAAGAGGGTACTTGTTCTTGATTATTTTTGCATTAAGAGCTCATAGTCAACACAAAGTTGATCAGTCCGGTCTCACTTCTTTACAAATATTATCGGGCTACCCTAGGAAGAAGTGCTATGCTAAATAAAACCCAACTTCTCTTGTTCGTCAAGCTGCCATTCAAGCTCGGCTAGCTCATTAGGTCCCATTTTATAAGGCCTCTTGGAAATAGGAGCAGTTCCATTTCAATCATAAACTCAACCTATCGGTCAGGACGCATACCTGGTAACTCTTTAGGAAATACATATGGGAATTCACAGACCACCGGTACATTCTAGAGAGCATCCATGACATCGACGTTATAAACACCCAAAGAGTAGAGATGAATAGAAGAAGTATGTCTTCGAGAATAGACTATGTGGCCTTTGGGAATTTTCAAGGAGACCGAGTGCTCAACATAATCAATTACGACTCCATTTTCATTCAACCAATCCATGCCCAAGATAATATCAATATCCGAGCTGCCAAGGATGATCAGAGAGGCCAAAAATGAAGAACCACCAATTTGAATATGATTTTTATGACTGATCTTGGAATCCCTCATGTTTGTGCCTATAGATTGTACCACGGGCAAGTAGGCAAGGAATCCGAAGGCAACCCATTACTTTCTGCATTGAAGGAAACAAACGAATGCGATGCTCTAATATCAAATAATACTCATGCATGGACATAGTTTACAGGAAGCGTACCCATCACAACTTCAGAAGCATGCTCCGCTTGAACAATGTTGATGTTGTTGGCGCGAGCCACAACTGATCCAGGATTAGTCTTGATGTTGAGAGCCCGTGCTGAATGTGGCACCCCGGATTTACGGTCCGAGAATGCCCGTTATGCCTACAATTCACGCTCCTATGATCAGTAAGCCGTGAGCATAACCTACAAGTATCATTACAACATCCATAATGAACGAATACAAATGCTTACATTAATGCCATTATGGCGATACAACATCAATAGCGGTAGTCTTCAAGCGTAGAGCCCATGTCATGCCTTAACCTACAGGCGACTGACTAGGAAGACGGCCTAGCTCGCATAGACGTCAACACCTTCGTCACTTCTTAACATCTGCAATCTGGCCAAGTAAATATCTAGAGACATTGCCGATGAGTACTTTGAATGTACTCGCAAACCACCAAAACAAGGTAACAAGATAATGCATAACGGACTATGGCGAGATAGCTCTACACTATAGTTGTTTCTGAAAAGCCTAACATCGGCATCTCTATATCTTTGTTGAAAAAGAGCTTTTGGAAAAATATGCCTCCTTTTTGAAAGTCTGGATATCCCCATATCCTTGTTAAGAACTTGTTGAAAACAGTTTTATAGTAAAACCCCTTTTTAAAACATCTTCGACCACCTCTGGTCAAAACCAAACTCGTTTTATCTTTCCTCGTGACCAAGTCACATCCTTTTTATTCATCTCAAACATATCCCAAGGGTACTCCTAGCAATCACCTTTCCAGTCGTCCTTGACCGTGGACACGGCTATTTGAATAGATTAGACTCTTCAGAGTTTGTGCACTTTACCCACAAGAATCAATACATCCACTGAGCTACAACCACGGCCCGCTACACATGGTAGATGGGAGTTCAGATAATAAAACCTAACTTTTCATTTGTCCATCCCTAGCAAAGGCGGCTTTTCCTTTTGGGTTGTTCTCTTCGACACGAGTATGTGGCACGACGGCCATAGTCCTCCCTTACGTACAAGCCTATTCTCCAAACTGTAGTTTGGCATACAGTAATTTGACTCCACTTCCTTCCGTACTTACAATAAGTCATACCGTTTCGCGAGAGACCCAATTATTGCACCGGTACCTTGTCCACGACAGTCCGGATTTCAGGGGATTTCTCCTCTTTAGCGAGTACGAGCAGCCCCGGCTAAAGACAACAAACTACGAGCTAAGCCCCAGCAATTGGGGTAGTGTGGTTGCACGGATAAATTGTTCTGGTAAATGCGTAGAACATCCCTTCCTCTTTATCTTGCTCAACCTTCTCTTTATCCTCCTCATATATTCTTTAGTAAAACCTCCACTCGGAAATGATGTCTCTTTCCAAGGGTTTTATTTTGGAGAACTTTGTAGTAGGGTAAAATCCCAAATAGTTTTATCATTGAAAACCCGTAGTTTCCAAGAGGGGAGATGCTAAGCATCTTAGTCCCAATCTAAAGGGTAAAGATGGGTATCAATAGTGTAGGTGTCCTAATGGACACTCATCCATAACTTGGAGGAGCCAAGTTACTCACGCCTTTTATTTGAAACAAACCATGCATTTAATCATGAAGTTCATAAACGAGATATAAAACAATTGATAAAAAGGAGTAGGTCAATATAGGAGTCCAGGAATGGTGGCTTGCCTGAGACCAGCGAGATGTCCCTTGACTTCCTTATAATACCAGAATACCAAAAGTGCCAATTCCAATAATAATCAAAATAACCCAATGCTTCCTTCTTCTCAGTGTCTCACAAACGCAACTATCGCCATTATCAAGCATATATGCAAACAAACAACACCACCATCAATACAATACATACAAGCCTCAAAACATACAGCAAGCAAAGTATATTCATATGATAAACATCAGTAGGTTATTGGATGTTGGATTTAATTAGATTGGTAAAAGACTTGGAGTCATTAGATGGTGATCCTTTAGGATTTAAAGTCTAGGGACTATCTAAGAGAGGGGTTTTTGACCAAGGCTCTATATGATACCACTGTATAAAAGTGATACCATCAGATAGGTATTGATAAAATGAATCTAACAAAAGTGGTTTCACTATTTTATCAATTTCCATTGATTTATAATGATTTTTATAGTGGACAAACTCTAGTTTTAGGGAATAAATTCACCAGACAAATTCTGGGAGCTCCAAAAATTATTTCCTTGGGTGATTAGGTAGTATTTGGTGGACTGATTCAAGAGGAGTTGGAATAAACTTAATATAGTTAACATAATTCCCTTGAGAAATTCCCAAAGACAGTACTGGATGAGATTTGTCTTTTTTCATAATATTTAATATACAGAAGCTTTTTATGAGATTCGAAGGACACGTGTTAGGTATTTAGAGTACCTTTCTTTAGAAATTGGAATCAACCTTTTTGGATTTACATAACTAATATGGTGATTTTATTAGTGAATAAACTATTCATAGAATAGTTTAATTCACTAAAATTTAGTACATGCTTAATAAATTTTGGGCTCCTGGGGTTTGATATATATATGGGTATGTAGATGTACATAGAGTTGGAATTAGGTCAATACCTTATTTGGTTTGACCTAGAGAAAATCCTACAGGCAGATAAGGGTTGTTTTTGTTATTTTTATTACTGGAAAACAAAAGTTCACCTTGGCATGAGACCAAGTGTATTGGTTGTGTATTTAAATTATCCTACAGAGGAGTTTGGGTTCAACCCATTTGGATTTACCAAATATCTGGAGGAAATAAATAGAGAAAAGGACACCTCTGGATATTCTAATTATTGGTAAGAATGTGTTTTCTATTTTGGCTAGGACTTAGTGCTGCATGTTAAAGGAGACAGCGGGGTATATGCTAAAAAATATTTCCTAGCCATTTTTGTGTCATTTCCATTTTATTACAGATTTAAATCAATCATGCTTAATACAGATCTGGAGAAAAAGATTACAAAGGAGGGTCCACGGGCTGGGATCTGTGAGGGAGATGGGCCGCCAGGATGGATTCGGCCCACCCGGGGTTCTCTTCGCGCGGGAAAGAAATCCAAACGGGCCGCAGCGGGGCCCGCCGGTCAGCGGTCCAGGGCGGCGAAGGGGTACGCGCGCGACGATCGTCGGATTAGAGGGGAGATCGACGGTGCAGCGTCGTCTCCCAGCTATCGACGCGGCGGCAGGGGTCAGAACCCTAGAGCGGGACGGTGGCGCCTGGGGAGTTCACTTGAGGGCACATAAGGCATCGGGGATGGCGCAGGGTGACGTGGTGCACGCCGATGATGGTGCTCGAGGTGGCACTTCGTTGGTAAACCCAAGCACAGGGTGTGAAGAGCGCAACGGCAAATTTTCCCTCAGTTGATACCGAGGTTATCGAACCAGAAGGAGGAAGGAAACGTCACACAGGTGTTGCAAACAACATGGAGAGAGGACCCGCGGAACGGAGCAGCCACGGTGGAAGGGACCAACAGCATCCAGGCCCCAACGGTACTACAGATCATACAACCGGTACTACCGGTGCGAGCGGCACTACCAGACTTCACTACCGCACACTCTAGGAGGAACCCATCCAAGCCCCAGACGCCAACGGTACTACCGGCGCCGGGACCGGTACTACCGGTCAGCGGTACTACCGCCCCCTACTATCGCACACTACTGACGACGCCAACTGAATCTCCAGGACCGCGAGCGGTACTACCGGTCCCACGAGCGGCACTACCGGTCGCCCCTGATCCGGCTCGCGCCAACTTGGCCCAGCGCCTTCTACCCCTTTATTATATTTTCCCGTTTCGTTCCCAAACTACCCCTGTTTATGTGGCTGGTCTATAAATATCCCCCACCCACTATTGTAATGCTCAGACTTGGATAATGGTAATTGAAGACACCCATTGAGGATCTATCAATTGCTAGTCTCATGCTCCTTGACAAGGAGCACCAATTATCCCCCGCCTCTTGGATTTTGCCTCGTGCGTTCAAATTGTACAAGTCCTTGGAGTTTGGTGTCTCGTCTCCAAGTAGTCAAGATCTCATTAAGCCTCTCACCCCCGTTGTTGTCCATGGGAGAGTGTCTTTCCCAACGCCGATCCTAGGGATTGTGTTGGACCGGTTGCCACCAGCGTGAGCTATCGGCTTGTATCGTGTTTTCGAGTGTGTGCTTCATCGAGTTCTTCGCGTGTGTGTCCCAGGATTTCATCCCCCTCCTTCCCCCACTCGCTTACCCCTCGATTTCCATAGGAATTCGTGAAAGATCAGGCCACCCTAAGGGGTCACCCCTAACATATTGGTATCAAGAGCAAGGTTGATCACGAATTTCCCCACAATTTTTCTTCTATCCATCGTAAATTTGAAAATTACCAAAAAGAGCCCCAAATTGCCTTCGGATTGATCTCTGGATTTGGTGAGTTTTTCGTGGTTTTGGACCATAGAACTATTGCTTTTGGAGTCTATATACCATCCTTAGGTGTTCCTAGCCCAGCCTTTTGGACAAATTACCATGAATTCGAGGTTTTTCTAGGACGATTGCGTGCCCAGATCCGCGACCAGTGATTCTTACTGATAGTACAAGAGGCCTCTGCGACGCTCGAGCCTTGGCGAAGTTGCTATGATGGCTAACTTAATGTCTAAACAAATTCCGAGTCTATGGTAATGGCTATGGGGAGTATTTAAGGAGGAAAAGGTGGGGTTTCGGCCAGCCATAGAAGTGGTGGCCGAATCCAACCCTAGAAGTCATTTTCTCCTCAAACACGGACTCTAAAAAGTGGCTATTTAAAATACTGCGAAAATTACATGGGCCTGGCCCAAAATAAAGGTGTCGCAGCACCATAGTAAGGTATGGACGAATTTGTGAAGTATTAATCTTGAATATTTCTTTCAAGCCTTCTTTCTTCATTATGGTGGCCTCAAAGTTCTGAGGCCACCATAATGAAGAAAGATCTCGTGCCAAACAACTTAACTATCAGGTACTTTCGTTTCTTGGAACTATTCCTCACATACATGAGAATATGATGCTGCCTAAATCAGATTCGTATCGTTATTGATACAACCGTTGTACCTACAGCTACACACATACAAGGACCCATCACAAGATCTCGTGCCAAACAACTTAACTATCAGGTACTTTCGTTTCTTGGAACTATTCCTCACATACATGATAATATGATGCTGCTTAAATCAGATGTATTTCTTACTCTTAGGAATGATGGACCAAGAATGGATGAGAGGGACAAGCATTGGAGCATGGCCATGCATGGAGATGGCAGCAAGCGTGTGATGATCCAAGAGAAGGCCACGGATGAAGATTTCAGAACTTTGAGGCCACCATAATGAAGAAATAAGGCTTGGACGAAATATTCAAGATCAATACTTCACGAATTCGTCCATAGCTTAATATGGTGCGGCGACACCTTTTACTTTGGGCCAGGCCCATGTAATTTTCGCAGGATTTTAATTAGCCACTTTTTAGAGTCCGTATTTGAGGGGAAAAGGACTTCTAGGGTTGGATTCGGCCACCACTTCCATGGCTGGCCGAAACTCCACCTTTTCGCCCTTAAATACTCCCCATAGCCGTCCCCCTAGACTCGGATTTTGTTTAGACATTAAGTTAGCCATAGTCGCAACTTCTCCAAGGCTCGAGCGTCGCAGAGGCCTCTTGTACTTCGCACCTATTCAGGATCCCACCTTTTCAATAAAGCTTTCCTCTTAATCCGCAATATCTTGATTTCAATATTGGTTCTTACTTGTTCTCGATTTCAGGTAGGAATTAAGACCCTCGCTGGTCAGGCTGATCGTGTTCCCGCAGGATCGGTAACCTCCAGGAGATTGGCCTAGCGATTGCATTGGCGCTCGTGCTCGCACGTGTAGTCGGATCGTCAAGCCCGAACTCCACCAAATCGATTATCATCATATCATCGAAAGATCGGACACCTTTGCCCTATCAATCCCAAAACAAAGTGATGTGGACATCCCTACTATTGATACAACCGTTGTACCTACAGCAACACGCATACAAGGACCCATCACAAGATCTCGTGCCAAACAACTTAACTATCAGGTACTTTCGTTTCTTGGAACTATTACTCACATACATGAGAATATGATGCTGCCTAAATCAGATATATTTCTTACTCTTAGAAATGATGGACCAAGCATGGATGAGGGGGACAAGCATTGGAGCATGGCCATGCATGGAGATGGCAGCAAGCATGTGATGATCCAAGAGAAGGCCACGGATGAAGATTTCAGAACTTTGAGGCCACCATAATGAAGAAAGAAGGCTTGGACGAAATATTCAAGATCAATACTTTACGAATTCGTCCATAGCTTAATATGGTGCTGCGACACCTTTATTTTGGGCTAGACCCATGTAATTTTCGCAGGATTTTAATTAGCCACTTTTTAGAGTCCGTATTTGAGGGGAAAAGGACTTCTAGGGTTGGATTCGGCCACCACTTCCATGGCTGGCCGAAACCCCACCTTTTCGCCCTTAAATACTCCCCATAGCCGACCCCCTAGACTCGGATTTTGTTTAGACATTAAGTTAGCCATAGTCGCAACTTCGCCAAGGCTCGAGCATTGCAGAGGCCTCTTGTACTTCGCACCTATTCCGGATCCCACCTTTTCAATAAAGCTTTCCTATTAATCCGCAATATCTTGATTGCAATATTGGTTCTTAAATGTTCTCGATTTCAGGTAGGAATTAAGACCCTCGCTGGTCAGGCTCATCGTGTTCCCGCAGGATCGGTAACCTCCAGGAGATTGGCCGAGCGATTGCATTGGTGCTCGTGATCGCACGTGTAGTCGGATCGTCAAGCCCGAACTCCACCAAATCGACTATCATCATCTCATCGAAAGATCGGACACCTTTGCCCTATCAAATGGTATCAGATTTCAGGTTGCTCGACGAGATTTTACTGTTTTCGTAGATTAGATCTGTTTTTACCTATAACCCACGAAAAAGCCAAAAACACAGTTAGAGTTTAGATCCATCCCATAACAAATCTATGCCTCGCATTATCTTTTCAGTTTATGCATTGTTGAATTTGTGTCTACATCGTCGCGTCGAGTTGCTGGTCTTAGTGTCTCGTCCCTTAGAGTTTCGAGTTCGGATCATAGTAGTCACCGCCACCCTCGCCGATCACCGCCACCATATTCCGCCGCCATATACCCTTCCACCATAAACCCTAATACTCCGCCACCGCCTTCCTACCGCGACACAGATCCAATCAGTTTCCTGCCGTGGTACGAGTCCGAGTAGAGTTATTGCTTCCTAGTTATTTCTTTTCACTTTCCTTCTTTGTTGTTTCTGTGTTAAGCTCAAGTCCGTGTCGAGCTAAGAGTCCAGTCGTAAGTCCAAAAGGAGAGCAAAAAAAAATCTTTTCGTCATATTGAAAGATAAGCTAATACATGCTCCCTTACTCCAACTTCCTGATTTTACTAAGACTTTTGAGCTTGAATGTGATGCTAGTGGAATTGGTTTGGGAGGGGAGTTATTACAAGAGGGAAAACCTGTTGCATAATTTAGTGAGAAATTGAGTGGGGCTAGTCTGAACTATTCTACTTATGATAAAGAATTATATGCGTTAGTTTGGACATTAGAAACTTGGCAACATTATCTATGGTCTAAGGAATTTGTTATTCATTCTGATCATGAATCTTTGAAGCATATTCGTAGTCAAGCTAAGTTGAATCGTCGTCATGCAAAGTGGGTTGAATTTATTGAGTCTTTTCCTTATGTTATCAAACATAAAAAGGGTAAAGATAATATTATTGTTGATGCTTTGTCGCGCCATTATGCCTTGTTATCTCAACTTGACTTCAAAATATTTGGATTGGAAACTATTAAGGAACAATATGTGCATGATGCTGAATTTAAAGATGTGTTGCAGAATTGTAGAGATGGTAGAACTTGGAACAAGTTTGTCTTCAATGATGGATTTGTGTTCCATGCTAACAAACTATGCATTGCAGATAGTTCTGTTCGTCTTTTCATGAAGGAGGATTGATGGGACACTTTGGTGTCAAGAAGACGGAGGATGTTCTTGCTGCACACTTCTTTTGGCCACGTATGCGTCGAGATGTTGAGAGATTTGTGGAACGCTGCACTACTTGTCAAAAAGCTAAGTCTCGCCTTAATCCACATGGTTTATATATGCCTCTTCCTGTTCCTAGTGTTCCTTGGGAGGATATTTCTATGGACTTTGTTTTGGGATTGCCACGAACACAGAAGGGGAGGGATAGTATTTTTGTTGTTGTGGATCGGTTTTCTAAGATGGCACACTTTATTCCTTGTCATAAAACGGATGATGCTGCACATATTGCTGATTTGTTCTTTCGTGAAATTGTTCGTTTGCATGGTGTGCGAAATACTATTGTCTCTGATCGTGATACTAAATTTCTTAGCCACTTTTGGAGATGTTTATGGGCTAAGTTGGGGACTAAATTGCTCTTTAGTACTACATGTCATCCCCAAACTGATGGTCAAACTGAAGTAGTAAATAGAACCTTGTCTACTATGTTGCGGGCTGTTTTAAAGAAGAACTTAAAATTGTGGAAAGAGTGTTTACCTCATATAGAATTTGCTTATAACCGTTCGCTGCATTCTACCACAAAGATGTGCCCATTTGAGATTGTGTATGGTTTTGTTCCTCGTGCACCTATTGATTTATTGCCTTTACCTTCTTCGGTGCAACATAATTTGGATGCTACACAATGAAATGATATTAAACTTGCATAAGACTACTAAAGATAATATTGAACACATGAATGCTAAGTATAAACTTGCTGGGGATAAAGGGAGAAAGCATGTTGTGTTTGATGTTGGCGATCTTGTTTGGTTACATTTGCATAAAGATCGTTTTCCTGATTTATGCAAGTCTAAGTTAATGCCACGTGCTGCTGGTCTCTTTAAGGTGTTAGAGAAAATAAATGATAATGCATATAAACTTGAGTTGCCTACGGACTTTGGTACGGTTAGTCCTACGTTTAACATTGCAGATTTGAAGCCTTACTTTGGTGAGGAAGATGAGATTGCGTCGAGGACGACTTCAATTCAAGAAGGGGAGCATGATGTGGACATCCCTACTATTGATACAACCGTTGTACCTACAGCAACACACATACAAGGACCCATCACAAGATCTCGTGCCAAACAACTTAACTATCAGGTACTTTCGTTTCTTGGAACTATTCCTCACATACATGAGAATATGATGCTGCCTAAATCAGATATATTTCTTACTCTTAGGAATGATGGACCAAGCATGGATGAGAGGGACAAGCATTGGAGCATGGCCATGCATGGAGATGGCAGCAAGCATGTTATGATCCAAGAGAAGGCCACGGATGAAGATTTCAGAACTTTGAGGCCACCATAATGAAGAAAGAAGGCTTGGACGAAATATTCAAGATCAATACTTTACGAATTCGTCCATAGCTTAATATGGTGTTGCGACACCTTTATTTTGGGCCAGGCCCATGTAATTTTCGCAGGATTTTAATTAGCCACTTTTTAGAGTCCGTATTTGCGGGGAAAAGGACTTCTAGGGTTGGATTCGGCCACCACTTCCATGGCTGGCTGAAACCCCACCTTTTCGCCCTTAAATACTCCCCATAGCCAACCCCCTAGACTCAGCCATAGTCGCAACTTCGCCAAGGCTCGAGCGTCGCAGAGGCCTCTTGTACTTCGCACCTATTCAGGATCCCACCTTTTCAATAAAGCTTTCCTCTTAATACGCAATATCTTGATTGCAATATTGGTTCTTACTTGTTCTCGATTTCAGGAAGGAATTAAGACCCTCGCTGGTCAGGCTGATCGTGTTCCCGCAGGATCGGTAACCTCCAGGAGATTGGCCTAGCGATTGCATTGGCGCTCGTGCTCGCACGTGTAGTCGGATCGTCAAGCCCGAACTCCACCAAATCGACTATCATCATCTCATCGAAAGATCGGACACCTTTGCCCTATCACAAAGTCCATAGAAATATCCTCCCAAGGAACACTAGGAACGGGAAGAGGCATATATAAACCATGTGGATTAAGGAGAGACTTAGCTTTTTGACAAGTAGTGCAGCGTGCCACAAATCGCTCAACATCTCGATGCATACGTGGCCAAAAGAAGTGTGAAGCAAGAACATCCTCCATTTTCTTGACACCAAAGTGTCCCATCAATCCTCCTCGATGCGCCTCCTGTAACAACAAAAGAAGAACAGAACTACTGGAATGCATAGTTTGTTAGCACGGAACACAAATCCATCATTGAAGACGAACTTGTTCCATGTTCTACCATCTCTACAATTCTGCAATAAATCTTTAAATTCAGCATCATGCACATATTGTTCCTTAATAGTTTCTAATCCAAATATTTTGAAGTCAAGTTGAGATAACAAAGTATAACGGCACGACAAAGCATCAACAATAATATTATCTTTACCCTTTTTGTGTTTGATAACATAAGGAAAAGACTCAATAAATTCAACCCACTTTGCATGACGACGATTCAACTTAGCTTGACTACGAATATGCTTCAAAGATTCATGATCAGAATGTATAACAAATTCTTTAGGCCATAGATAATGTTGCCAACTTTCTAATGTCCGAACCAACACATATAATTCTTTATCATAAGTAGAATAGTTCAGACTAGCCCCACTCAATTTCTCACTAAAATATGCAACAGGTTTTCCCTCTTGTAATAACACCCCTCCCAAACCAATTCCACTAGCATCACATTCAAGCTCAAAAGTCTTATTAAAATCAGGAAGTTGGAGTAAGGGAGCATGTCTTAGCTTATCTTTCAATATGACGAATGCCTGTTGTTGTGCATCGCCCTAAACAAAGGGCACATCCTTCTTGGTAAGTTCATTCAGCGGCGCGGCAATTGATCCAAAGTCTTTGACAAAGCGCCTATAAAACCCATCGATGCCAAGAAAACTTCTCACTTGTGTGACCGTCTTGGGCTGCGGCCAATTCTCAATAGCTTCAATCTTGGCTGGATCCACTTCAGTACCCTGTGATGTAACAACATAGCAAAGAAACTCAACTCGATTGGTGCAAAAGGTGCACTTCTCAAGATTACCAAACAAACGTGCATCACGTAAAGCATTGAAAACAACACGTAAATGGTCCAAATGATCCTCTAAAGATTTGCTATAAATCAGAATATCATCAAAGTAGACTACCACAAAACATTCAATGAAAGCACGTAAAACTTCGTTTATTAATCTCATGAAAGTGCTGGGTGCATTAGTTAAACCAAACGACATCACTAACCACTCATACAAAACGAACTTAGTTTTAAATGTTGTTTTCCATTCATCTCTGTTAGGGGTGACCCCTTGGGGTGGCCCGATCTTTTACGAATTCCGTGGGAATCGAGGGGCAAGCGGTGAAAAGGGGAAGGGGATGAAATCCACGAACACACACGCGAAGAACTCCATGAACACACACACATGAAAACACGATACAAGCCGATAGCTCACGTCGGTGGCAACCGGTCCAACACAATCTCTAGGATCGGCGTTCGGCAAGGCACTCTCCCACGGCCAACAACGGGGGCGAGAGGCTTGATGAGATCTTGACTACTTGGGCACGAGACACCGAGATCCCAAGGACTTGTACAACTTGAACGCACGAGGCAAAATCCAAGAGGTTGTGGATAATTTGGTGCTCCTTGTCAAGGAGCATGAGACAAATAGTTGATAGATCCTCAAAGGGGTGTCTTCAACTACAATTATCCAAGTCTAGGTTTTACAATAGAGGGGTGGGGCTATATATTGGCCAGCCACTTAAACAGGGGTAGTTTAGGAATAAAACTAGAAGTTGGGGCGAAACTGGGGGTTACATGGGCCAGGCCCAAAAGGCCTTGACATGCCTGGCGTCGAGCAGGCCGGAGACTCCGGTCTGGGCCGGAGACTCCGGTCAATCTCCGGACCCATCTCCGGAGGGGTATACCGACTGTCCCCGGCTTGGTTCCTGGGGCCGGACCGGAGGATGGTCCGGAGACTCTGGTGTACACCGGAGATTCTGGTGTGCAGTGCTCTAGCAGCGTCTTCTCCTGGTCCTTCTTCCTTGGGGGCTTGGTGTGGTGATGTTGCTTCATAGCTGAGGATACACAACGTAGTGGCATGAAGTAGCAATCCATCCAAAGGTAGACCAAAATCACATGAGGAAAGGAGCGAGTTAGCCTTAGTATGTAGGAGCTTGGCTCGGGCACGAGTCATTGGTCCACTTGGGGGACTAGGTGTTGTAGATGGAGGTGCGTCCATAGGACGGGCTGCATCAGGTCCCCCCTTGGGAAAGAGTCGTCCTCGACTCTTCATGGTTTACATCTTGATTCTCTCCATGGTATAACGATAGGTCCTTGACGTTGAACGTATTGCTCACTAGGTACTTGGAGGTTGTTATGTCGATGACGTATGTATTGTTGTTGATTCTTTTGAGGACCTTGAAGGGGCCATATCCCCTTGGTTTGAGCTTGGAGTCAGGATCATTGGGAAAGCGGTCTTTGCTCAAGTGTATCCACACAAGGTTGCCTTCTTCGAAGATTAGCTCCTTCTTGTTCTTGTTCAGCCTTGATGCTTGGCGAAGTACTTGTTGATCGACCATAGCTCTTGTGTCTTCATGGAGTTTCTTCATTGTTTGGGCACGCTTGTCAATGTCCATATTGGTGCGTTCATGAAGGGGAAGGGGAAGGATATCGAGCGCGGTGAGAGGCTCGAATCCATAGACGGTCATGAACGGGCTCCTCATGGTGGTGGAGTGTTTGGCGCGGTTGTAGGCGAACTCGGCATGAGGGATACATTCCTCCCAATCTTTAAGGTTCTTCTTTATCAACACACGTAGAAGTGTGCCAAGGCTTCGATTGACGACCTCGGTTTGTCCATCGGTTTGAGTATGCGAGGCGGACGAGAAGAGGAGCTTGATGCCGAGCTTGGACATGAGTGTCTTCCAGAAGTAGCTCATGAATTTGACGTCGCGATAGGAGACGATTGTTCTTGGTACACCGTGTAGCCAAATTATTTCCCTAAAAAACAAATTTGCTACATGTGAAGCATCATCGGTCTGATGGCATGGAATGAAGTGTGCCATTTTGGAAAAGCGATCCACTACCACAAATATAGAATGATGTCCATGTTTAGATCTAGGCAATCTAATAGGGCAAAGGTGTCCGATCTTTCGATGAGAAGGTGATAATCGATTTGGTGGAGTTCGGGCTTGAAGATCCGACTACACGTGCGAGCACGAGCGCCAATGCAATCGCTAGGCCAATCTCCTGGAGCTTACCGATCCTGCGGGAACACGATCAGCCTGACAAGCGAGGGTCTTAATTCCTATCTGAAATCGAGAACAAGTAAGAGCCAATATTACAATCAAGATATTGCGGATTAAGAGGAAAGCTTTATTTGAAAAGGTGGGATCCTGGATAGGTGCAAAGTACAAGAGGCCTCTACGACGCTCAGGCCTTGGCGAAGTTGCTTCGATGGCTAACTTAATGTCTAAACAAAATCCGAGTCTAGGGTGAGGGCTATGGGGAGTATTTAAGGAGGGAAAGGTGGGGTTTCGGCCAGCCACAGAAGTGGTGGCCGAATCCAACCCTAGAAGTCCTTTTCCCCTCAAATACAGACTCTAAAACTTGGCTATTTAAAATCCTGCGAAAATTACATGGGCCTGGCCCAAAATAAATGTGTCGCAGCACCATATTAGAATTCGTGAAGTATTAATCTTGAATATTTCGTCCAAGCCTTCTTTCTTCATTATGGTGGCCTCAAAGTTCTGAAATCTTCATCCGTGGCCTTCTCTTGGATCATCACATACTTGCTGCCATCTCCATGCATGGCCATGCTCCAATGCTTGTCCCTCTCATCCATGCTTGGTCCATCATTCCTAAGAGTAAGAAATACATCTGATTTAGGCAGCATCATATTCTCATGTATGTGAGGAATAGTTCCAAGAAACGAAAGTACCTGATAGTTAAGTTGTTTGGCACGAGATCTTGTGATGGGTCCTTGTATGTGTGTAGCTGTAGGTACAACGGTTGTATCAATAGAAGAGATGTCCACATTAAGATCCCCTTCTTGAATTGAAGTCGTCCTCGACGCAATCTCATCTTCCTTAACAAAGTAAGCTTCAAATCTGCAATGTTAAACGTAGGACTAATCGTACCAAAGTCTGTAGGCAACTCAAGTTTATATGCATTATCATTTATTTTCTCTAACACCTTAAAGGGACCA
This sequence comes from Avena longiglumis, assembly GCA_030063025.1. Lineage (NCBI taxonomy): Eukaryota > Viridiplantae > Streptophyta > Magnoliopsida > Poales > Poaceae > Avena > Avena longiglumis. The sequence goes on from CP125977.1 coordinate 315,390,677, forward strand.
GCAGCACGCGACATTAACTTAGACTTGCGTAAATCAGGAAAACGATCTTTACGCAAATGTAACCAAACAAGATCTCCAACATCAAACACAACATGCTTTCTCCCTTTATCCCCAGCAAGTTTATACTTAGCATTCATGTGTTCAATGTTTTCTTTAGTAGTCTTATGCAAGTTTAATATCATTTCGGTGCGTTGTGTAGCATCCAAATTATTTTGCACCGAAGAAGGTAAAGGCAATAAATCAATAGGTGCACGAGGAACAAAACCATACACAATCTCAAATGGGCACATCTTTGTGGTAGAATGCAGCGAACGATTATAAGAAAATTCTATATGAGGTAAACACTCTTCCCACAATTTTAAGTTCTTCTTTAAAACAGCCCGCAACATAGTAGACAAAGTTCTATTTACTACTTCAGTTTGACCATCAGTTTGGGGATGACATGTAGTACTAAAGAGCAATTTAGTCCCCAACTTAGCCCATAAACATCTCCAAAAGTGGCTAAGAAATTTAGTATCACGATCAGATACAATAGTATTTGGCACACCATGCAAACGAACAATTTCACGAAAGAACAAATCAGCAATATGCGCAGCATCATCCGTTTTATGACAAGGAATAAAGTGTGCCATCTTAGAAAACCTATCCACAACAACAAAAATACTATCCCTCCCCTTCTGTGTTCGTGGCAATCCCAAAACAAAGTCCATAGAAATATCCTTCCAAGGAACACTAAGAACAAGAAGAGGCATATATAAACCATGTGGATTAAGGCGAGACTTAGCTTTTTGACAAGTAGTGCAGTGTGCCACAAATCGCTCAACATCTCGACGCATTCGTGGCCAAAGGAAGTGTGCAGCAAGAACATCCTCCGTCTTCTTGACACCAAAGTGTCCCATCAATCCTCCTCCATGCGCCTCCTGTAACAACAAAAGACGAACAGAACTATCCAGAATGCATAGTTTGTTAGCACGGAACACAAATCCATCATTGAAGACGAACTTGTTCCATGTTCTACCATCTCTACAATTCTGCAACACATCTTTAAGTTCAGCATCATGCACATATTGTTCCTTAATAGTTTCTAATCCAAATATTTTGAAGTCAAGTTGAGATAACAAAGTATAACGGCGCGACAAAGCATCAGCAATAATATTATCTTTACCCTTTTTGTATTTGATAACATAAGGAAAAGACTCAATAAATTCAACCCACTTTGCATGCCGATGATTCAACTTAGCTTGACTACGAATATGCTTCAAAGATTCATGATTAGAATGTATAACAAATTCTTTAGGCCATAGATAATGTTGCCAAGTTTCTAATGTCCGAACCAAGGCATATAATTCTTTATCATAAGTAGAATAGTTCAGACTAGCCCCACTCAATTTCTCACTAAAATATGCAACAAGTTTTCCCTCTTGTAATAACACCCCTCCCAAACCAATTCCACTAGCATCACATTCAAGCTCAAAAGTCTTAGTAAAATCAGGAAGTTGGAGTAAGGGAGCATGTGTTAGCTTATCTTTCAATATGACGAAGGCCTGTTGTTGTGCATCACCCCAAACAAAGGGCACATCCTTCTTGGTAAGCTCATTCAGCGGCGCGGCAATTGATCCAAAGTCTTTGACAAAGCGCCTATAAAAACCAGCGAGGCCAAGAAAACTCCTCACTTGTGTGACTGTCTTGGGCTACGGCCAATTCTCAGTAGCTTCAATCTTGGCTGGATCCACTTCAATACCCTGTGATGTAACAACATAGCCAAGAAACTCAACTCGATTGGTGCAAAAGGTGCACTTCTCAAGGTTACCAAACAAACGTGCATCACGTAAAGCATTGAAAACAACACGTAAATGGTCCAAATGATCCTCTAAAGATTTGCTATAAATCAGAATATCATCAAAGTAGACTACCACAAAACGTCCGATGAAAGCACGTAAAACTTCGTTCATTAATCTCATGAAAGTGCTAGGTGCATTAGTTAAACCAAACGGCATTACTAACCACTCATATAAACCGAACTTAGTTTTAAATGCTGTTTTCCATTCATCTCCTAATTTCATACGAATCTGGTGGTAACCACTACGCAAATCAACTTTAGAAAAGATGGTAGAGCCACTCAATTCATCAAGCATGTCATCTAAACGTGGAATAGGATGACGATATCGAATAGTAATATTATTGATAGCTCTACAATCAGTACACATGCGCGAAGAACCATCTTTCTTAGGTACCAAAATAATAGGAACAACACATGGGCTAAGGGACTCACGAATAGGATCTCTGTCGAGTAGTTCCTGAATTTGGCGTTGTATCTCCTTTGTCTCCTCTGGATTGGTTCTATATGGCGCGCGGTTGGGCAACGTGGCACCAGGAATTAGATCAATTTGGTGCTCAATTCCTCTAATAGGAGGTAGTCACAGTGGCATTTCGGTGGAAAGACGCTCTCATATTCCTGCAAAAGGTTAGCAATAGCGGGTGGCAAAGAAGAAGGCATATCCTCAAATGAAAACAAAACCTCTTTGCAGACAATTGCATAACATTGAGTATTGTTTACATCTAGTTCAGTAATATCAATTTTATTTGCAAGCATACATGGACTCTTCAAACAAATTTCAGTAGCATGTGTAGAATCAGATTTAGTGTTCTTTGGTGGTATAAAATCTGCAACAATCTGATTCTCACTTTTATTTTCTCCTTAGTTTTAGCTCTACTAGCTCTAGCAAGATCATCTTTTAAAATCTGTTAGAGTCATAGGTTTTAGACCAATTTTATTTCCATCATGCATAAGAGAATAGTGATTAGTTTTGCCATTATGAGCAGATTCTCTATCAAATTGCCATGGTCTACCAAGTAACAAAGAACAAGCTTGCATAGGTATAACATCACAATCAACAAAATCGAATATGTACCAATAGTAAAATGCAGCGTACCATTCTTGTTACCTTGATCTTGCGAGAACTCTCAAACCATTGGATGTAATATGAATGTGGGTGTTGTCTTGTTGGGCGCAAGCTTCTCTACCAGTCAACACCGGCGATTATTACAACTCCCTCCATCAATGATGATCCGTATAGCTCGCCTTGACAACACCACGTGTTTGGAACAGGTTGTGGCATTGATCTTGCTCAGATTTGCTCAATTGCACACTCAACACGTTGTGTAATTAAAATCTTGTATTGATCGCCTGACTTGGCTCCCATTACCTATGTCTCTTCATCAAGATCGTAATTGTCTCCATCTCGAGCGAAATAAGGGCTAGTGTATCTTCATCGAAGTCATTATGAATCGTATTGACCATCTTCTGCACCATCATCACACGTTGTGTTGTGCACTGTCTCTCAATATGACCAAAACCCCGGCACTTGCGGCATTGTATATCCTTTGTCTTACCGTGGAAGCCATAGAAGATGCACTCTGACGGGAGCATTGGATGATGGTGGAGGAGCATTTGGAAATCTTGTGGCGGTCTTGGAGGTGGTAGTAGGCGGTGGCGAATCACGATGAGGCGATGTTGGGATGTCCAAGTGGATGTGCGACTGCGAATTATTAGTCCTCCTCCATGGTGTTTGGCGATCACACTTCACGTTCGACTTTGCAAGCAAGATGAAACAAGCAGTGATAGAATTATATTCCTTATAATCTAAGATGTCTGAATGTCCTTGTTTAATCCACCAAAAGCGTGCAAGCATTTGTTCATTAGATTCAACAAGACCACCGAACCATCCCGTTTCCAATTCGATAATACTCTTCTCGAATTTTCCCTTGCTCTAAACGTGTCGATTCTTTAGTAAATCACGTTGATAAGTGGGAGGTACAAAGCGAACACGCATAGTTTTAAAGCAGTCAAGTACTAGGAATATTAGTAGGATTTAAACGACAATACTCGGACCACCAAAGGGAAGCAAATTTAGTAAATTCACATGTAGCACTAACGCATATTCTCAGGATATTTTAAGCATGCAAAACATTGTTCTACTTCCATCTCCCATGTAAGATATGCATCAGGATTATATTTACCCTCAAAAGATGGAATATTTAATTTAAGCTTTGCAACATGATCATCATCACGTACCGGTGGTCGAGCGTTGCGGTAGTAATATCGGGGATGACCAGCAGGTACTTGTGGAGGTTGTTCCACCTCCTCGTCAAACAGATCGTCGTCGGGGTCGTAGTAGTACCCGTCGTCCGTCCCCAATGTCACAGCAGCAAATGCGGAAGTCCGAGGTGCGTCATTCCGAGGGTAGCCGCGGGAGCGGCGGTGAACCAGCAATCCGACCCGTGATCGGAACGTGCCGTGCGCCATGTGTGGGTGCGGGTGCGGGCAATCTGTTCAAAATCTCCTTGAACCGAACATCAAGCTTGGCGTTGAAGGATTTCTCGAGTCCATCGATCTTGTCCACGATCTTGTCCTAGGCGTGTATCCACGTCTTCAGCGCGACTGACCAAGAGCTCGGAGAAGTGGGCATGTAGTTCTTCGTTCGTCATTGTGGCAGGGTTCCGCGAAGTATCTGTCATGGTTAGTCCTTTTAAAAACACAGGTATATACTACGGAAATATGGTGGAAGGCACGCGTAATCCGTCAAGCAATATACGAAGCTCTTACAAGTTCTTACCAAACAGCAGGAAAAGGCGATGTGTAACCGCGAGGATCAGTGGGTCCAGAGATTGAACCGAGCGATTACCGGGAGTCGAGACACCGCACGTGGAGAATATCTGTGGAGCTCTGGGAAGGCTTAGCAAAGGGGTTAGCAATTATCAAAACAGCAATGCAAAAGTTGAAAGAATGCTCAACAACGGAACTGTGCTGGTCCTAGGCTAGACCGTACTAGAGACGTGAGCCTAGATCACCAACGATGTCACGACGCGACACAACAAGCAATGTATGATGATATGGCACCCTGAAAAGCGAACCGAGATGTTGAAAGTATCTATGATGGCGAGTGTCTAGAACTGATCTACGGGGTCTAAAAATAGGTTAGCCCCAAAAAATTTTTTTCGAAATTTTTGTATTTTGCTCCGGAAAGGGCGCAGGCGCCAAAAAAATATCGCTATAACGGCCGATGGAGAAAAGTGATCCCCAGAGCCGAAAACTAGTATAGCCAGAAAAAAATTTCGGAGGCACAAATTTTTTTTTTTGCTCTCCTTCTGGACTTACGACCGAACTCTGAGCTCGACACGGACTTTAGCTTAATACGAAAACAACAAAGAAAGAAAGTAAAAAGAAATAACTAGGAAACAATAACTCAACTCGGACTCGTGCCATGACAGGAAAGATTATCGGATCCGTGTCGCGGTAGGAAGGCGGAGGCGGAGTTTTAGGGTTTATGGTGGCTGGGTGTATGGCGGCGGAATATGGTGGCGGAATATGGCGGCGGTGATCTACGAGGATGGCGGTGACTACTATGATCAGAACTCGAAACTCTACGGGACGAGACACTAAGACCAGCAACTAGAGGCGACGATACAGACACAAATTCAACAATGCGAAACTGAAAAGATAATGCAAGGCGTAGATTGGTGATGGAATGGATCTAAACTCTAACTGTGTTTTTGGCTTTTTCGTGGGGTATAGGTAAAAAACAGATCTAATCTACGAAAATAGTAAAATCTCACCGAGCAACCTGAAATTTGATACCACTTGGTAGGGCAAAGGTGTCCAATCTTTAGATGAGAAGGTGATAATCGATTTGGTGGAGTTCGGGCTTGACGATACGACTACACATGCGAGCACGAGCGCCAATGCAATCGCTAGGCCAATCTCCTGGAGGTTACCGATCCTACGGGAACACGATCAGCCTGACCAGCGAGGGTCTTAATTCCTACCTAAAATCGAGAACAAGTAAGAACCAATATTGCAATCAAGATATTACGGATTAAGAGGAAAGCTTTATTTGAAAAGGTGGGATCCTGTATAGGTGCGAAGTACAAGAGGCCTCTACGACGCTCGAGCCTTGGCGAAGTTGCTACGATTGCTAACTTAATGTCTAAACAAAATCCGAGTCTAGGGTGACGACTATGGGGAGTATTTAAGGAGGGAAAGGTGGGGTTTCGGCCAGCCACGAAAGTGGGGGCCGAATCCAACCCTAGAAGTCCTTTTCCCCTCAAATACAGACTCTAAAAAGTGGCTATTTAAAATCCTGCGAAAATTACATGGGCCTGGCCCAAAATAAAGGTGTCGCAGCACCATATTAAGCTATGGACGAATTCGTGAAGTATTAATCTGGAATATTTCGTCCAAGCCCTTTTTCTTCATTATGGTGGCCTCAAAGTTCTAAAATCTTCATTTGTGGCCTTCTCTTGGATCATCACATGCTTGCTGCCATCTCCATGCATGGCCATGCTCCAATGCTTGTCCCTCTCATCCATGCTTGGTCCATCATTCCTAAGAGTAAGAAATACATCTGATTTAGGCAGCATCATATTCTCATGTATGTGAGCAATAGTTCCAAGAAACGAAAGTACCTGATAGTTAAGTTGTTTGGCACGAGATCTTGTGATGGGTCCTTGTATGTGTGTAGCTGTAGGTACAACGGTTGTATCAATAGAAGGGATGTCCACATCACAATCCTAACACAAAGTCCATGCTAATGTCCGACCAAGGTGCATGAGGAATAGGTAATGGCAAATAAAGACCAAAAGGGTTGGACTTGGACTTATCTTGGACGCAAGTAGTGCATCGTTGGACGTGGCGCTCCACGTCGCGCTTCATCTTTGGCCAATAGTAGTGAGTGGAGATCATGTCATATGTCTTGTCACGGCCAAAGTGGCCCATAAGTCCTCCACCATGGGACTTTTGAAGAAGAAAAATTTGGAGAGACGACTTCGGGATGCAGAGTTTGTTTTATTTGAAAAGAAAACCTTTATGCAAATAGAAATCATCAACCCCTTTGTCTATTGAACACTTTGCAAAAATTGATCCAAAGAATGGGTCGGACGCGTACAAAGATTTGATGTCATCAAGACCCAAGACATTTACTTCGAGTCACGTAAGAAGGGTTGTGTTTTTGCGAGACAAGGTGTCCGCTACTACATTTTATTTGCCCTTCTTGTACTTGACAATGTAAGGAAAAGATTCCATAAACTCAACCCATTTGGCGTGCCTTTTACTCAAATTGGCTTGGCCCTTAAGATATTTCAACGACTCATGGTCGGAATGGATGATAAATTCTTTGGGCCAAAGGTAGTGTTGCCACACTTGAAGGACACGAACCAAGGCAAAAAGCTCTTTTCATAAATTGGATAGTTAAGGCGTACGCCATCAAGTTTCTCACTATGGTATGCAATAGGACGCCCATTTTGCATAAGGACGCCTCCAATGCCAATACCACTAGCGTCACATTCAATCTCAAAGGTTTTTGTGAAATCCGGTAATGCAAGAAGTGGTGCTTCGGTGAGCCTGTTTTGAGCTCATCAAAAGCCTTTTTTTGTGCTTTGCCCCAAATGAATGTGACATTTTTCTTGGTCAATTCGTTGAGGGGGCAAGCAATGGTAGAAAATTCTTTCACAAAGCGACGGTAAAAGCCAGCCAACCCATGAAAACTACGAAGTTCACTAACATTGGTAGGGATGGGCCAATCTCGTATGTCCTTAATTTTTGAGACATCCACTTCAATGCCATTAGAAGACACAACAAATCCAAGGAAAATCAGTTTGTCTTTTGCAAAGGTACTGATGCAGCCCGTCCTACTAACGCTACTACATCTACTCCTACGAGCTCCCCAAGTGGACCCATGACTCGCGCCCGAGCCAAAGTCCTACAAGACAAGGTTAACTCGCTCCTTTCCTTGTGTGATTTCGATACGCCCCTGGATGGCTTGATACTTCATACGCATACACTGTGCATCATCATGTATGAAGAGAAGGGCCCTTGGAACGGAGAAACCACAACGGAAGCGACCAACCGCTTTCAGACTCCAGCGGTACTACGGGATCCCACGACCGGTACTACCGATTCAAGCGGCACGACCGACCCCAGCTACAGGACGCTCCAGGAGGAACCCAACCAAACCCGGCCTTGTCCCTGGTTCGGGACCGTACTCTGGTCGGCAGACTACCGCTTCGCTTGAGCGACTCGGTGAAGCCCAGACCGCCAATGATTCTCTGGTTGCGACCGATACTACCGGCCGCCAGTCCGGTACTACCGGTCTTGACTGAACCTATTCGCATCAGCTCGGCCCAGGGCCCTGTACCCCTCTCTATATTTTCCCTTTTCGTTCCTAAACTACCCCTGTTTATGTGGCTGGCCTATATATAGCCCCCACCCTCTATTGTAAACCCTAGACTTGGATAATTGTAGTTGAAGACACCCCTTTGAGGATCTATCAACTATTTGTCTCATGATCCTTGACAAGGAGCACCAAATTATCCACAATCTCTTGGATCTTGCCTAGCGCGTTCAAGTTGTACAAGTCCTTGGGATATCGGTGTCTCGTGCCCAAGTAGTCAAGATCTCACCAAGCACCTCGCCCCCGTTGTTGGTCGTGGAGAGAGAGCTTCGCCCAACACCGATCCTAGGGATTATGTTGGACCGGTTGCCACCGGCGTGAGCTATCGGCGTGTATCGTGTTTTGTGCGCATGAGTTCATCGGGTTCTTCGTGTGCGTGTGTTCGTGGATTTCATCCCCTTTCCCCTTCCACCACTTTCCCCTCGTTTCCCGCGGAATTCATGAGCTACCGGTCAGCGGCACTACCGCCCTCTACTACCGCTCGCTACAGGCGACTCCAACGGAAGCCCCAGGACCGCCAGCGGTACTACCGGTCCCGGAGCGGTACTACCGGTTGCGACCGGTACTATCGGCCACCAGTCCGGTACTACCGGTCTTGACTGAACTTGTTCGCATCAGCTCGGCCCAATGCTTTGTACCCCTCTCTATATTTTCCCTTTTCATTCCTAAACTATCCCTGTTTATGTGGCTGGCCTATATATAGCCCCCACCCTCTATTGTAAACCCTAGAAATGGATAATTGTAGTTGAAGACACCCCTTTGAGGATCTATCAACTATTTGTCTCATGCTCCTTGACAAGGAGCACCAAATTATCCACAAACTCATGGATTTTGCCTAGCGTGTTCAAGTTGTACAAGTCCTTGGGATCTCGGTGTCTCGTGCCCAAGTAGTCAAGATCTCACCAAGCTTGTCACCCCCATTGTTGGTCGTGGAGAGAGACCTTCGCCCAACACCAATCCTAGGGATTATGTTGGACAGGTTGCCACCAGCGTGAGCTATCGGTTTGTATCGTGTTTTCGTGTGTGTGTGTTCATCGAGTTCTTCGCGTGTTTTCATGGATTTCATCCCCTCCCTCCTTCCACCGCTTTCCCCTCGATTCTCACGGAATTCGTGAAAGATCGGGGCACCCTAAGGGGTCACCCCTAACAGGTACACTTGGGGAGCATATAGCTTTTCATGACAAAGGATTTGAAGGACCTCCTTAACATGAGTAACATGCTCCTCTAGTGACTTGCTATAGACAAGGATGTCATCAAAGTAAACAACGACACTCTTCCCAATGAGGGATCTCAAGATATGGTTCATGAGGCGCATGAAGGTAGATGGGGCATTTGATAAGCCAAACGACATAACTAACCATTCATAGAGACCAAGCTTGGTCTTGAAGGCGGTTTTCCACTCATCACCTTCGGCCATGCGAATTTGATGGTAACCACTACGAAGGTCAATTTTTGAAAATATAGTGGCTCCACACAACTCATCAAGCATGTCATCAAGACGCGGTATAGGATGTCAATAACGCACGGTGATAGCATTGATTGGACGGCAGTCCATGCATAACCGCAACGTATCATCCGTTTTTGGAACTAGAATCCAAGGTACCGCGCTTGGACTAGTGCTTACTTGGATCGAACCTTTGGAGACGAGTTGGTTGATTTGTCGTTCTATCTCCTTCGTCTCTTCCGGGTTTGTGCAATATGCGGCGCGGTTCGGGAGTGGAGCGCCGGGTATGAGGTCGATGCGGTGCACGATTCCGCGAAGAGGGGGTAGTCCATGAGGGAGCTCTTCGGGGAATACATCTTGGAATTCCTGCAAAATAGCCATCAAAGAAGGAGGAACATTTGTCAAGTCGTTAGTTCCTTGCGCTAGTCCCTTGCATACAAGGACATAGTGCAAGATGGATGGGTTGTTCCGCACTTCTCTCATCTCACTTTTGGTGGCAAGAAGAACACTCTTAGGTTTTCCACTCGAGTTTGTCTGGCACTCACTCACTATAGTGTGGTTCTCTCGCTCACCGCTCTTCTCACAAGGTGGTTTTGTGTATTGCGCCCTTGCTAAAGCCTTTGCATTGTCCGCAAATATTTGGCTAGGAGTCATTGGTTGCAAAACACGTTTTTTCAAGCCATTTGAACGTATAAGTGTTTGAGTGACCATCATGCAAAGCACGCTTGTCATATTGCCACGGCCTTCCTAGCAACATATGGAAAACCGTCATGGGGACCACGTCACATTCCACCATGTCTTTGTATGGTCCAATTGAGAACGTTAATGCGACGGTGTTCTTGATCTTGACGGACCCTTGGTCACTTAGCCATTGTATATGGTATGGATGCTTATGCGGATGGAGGGTGAGGTTGAGTTTCTCACACAATTCCGTGCTTGCAAGACTGTGGCAACTCCCTCCATCGTTGAGAACTTTGATGGACTTCCTATTGATACCGGCACGAGTTTGGAAGATGTTTGATCGTTGGTCTTCCATCTAATTGACTTGCGTAGTCAAGACCCTTGTGACGACAAGCGATGGACTTGCGTCATGCTCACACACAAGTAGTTCTTGGTCATCTTCCAAATATTGTCTTGCCATTGCTTCCTTGACCCTTGCATCAAACTCATCTTCACTCAAGTATTCTTCATCTCCATTGTTGTGGATGAACAAAACTTTCTTGTTTCCACATGCGGCCGACTTGTGTCCTTTGCCTCCACACTTGTAGCACTCACCATTGAATGGTTGTTCATCCTTTCTGTATTTGCCACTTGGGGGCGGTTTTCCTTGAGGAAGTGTTGGATTGAATGGAAGCTTGGTGGTACCTGATGAGCTTCCACTTGGTGTTGTTGGAGTAGTGGTTGGCGCTTGCTTGTATGTGAAGTACGTCTTTGGCTTGTTGTACTTGATGTCCTCTTGCACTTGTCGTTCGGCTTTTGATGCTATGTGTACAAGCTCAACCATGTTGTTGTACTTTGGGAACTCGGTGATGCGCTTGATTGGATGGTTCGAGCCATTGAGGAAACGTGCCATTGTTTGTTCATCACGCTCGTCAATGTTGGCACGGATCATGTTGAGCTCCATTTGCTTGAAGTACTCTTCCACGGTCTTTGTCCCTTGACTAAGCGTTTGGAGCTTGTTGAAAAGGTCACGCGTGTAGTGCGAAGGAACAAAGCGGGATCTCATATGAGCCTTCATATCTTGCCAAGTTGAGATTGGAGGCTCTTCTTTTGCTTCACGAGCGAGTTGGACTTGTTCCCACCAAAGGTTTGTATAATCATCAAACTCGAGGGACGCCATGGCCATCATCTTCTCATTGGTATAGTTGTGCATGCGGAAGATCTTGTCAACCTTGAGTTCCCATGAGAGATATTCTTCGGGTTCATTGGAACCTGTTAGGGGTGACCACTTAGGGTGGCCCGATCTTTCAAGAATTCCGTGGGAGTCGAGGGAAAAGCGGTGGAAGGAGGGAGGGGATGAAATCCACGAACACACGCGAAGAACTCGATGAACACACACACACGAAAACCCGATACAAGCCGATAGCTCACGCCCATGGCAACCGGTCCAACATAATCCCTAGGATCGGTGTTGGGCGAAGCTCTCTCTCCACGACCAACAACGGGGTGAGAAGCTTGGTGAGATCTTGTCTACTTGGGAATGAGACCCCGAGATCCCAAGGACTTGAAAAACTTGAACGCGCTAGGCAAAATCCAAGACGTTGTGGATAATTTGGTGCTTCTTGTCAAGGAGCATGAGACAAATAGTTGATAGATCCTCAAAGGGGTGTCTTCAACTACAATTATCCAAGTCTAGGGTTTAGAATAGAGGGTGGGGGCTATATAGCCAGCCACATAAACAGGAGTAGTTTAGGAACGAAAAGGGAAAATATAGAGAGTGCAGGGGCCTTTGGGCGGTGATCTTGAACAAGCTCTGTCAAGACCCGGTAGTCTGGATGGCAGTAGTACATGCATGGGTAGTACCGATCACGGACCGGTAGTACCGCTGGCGGTCCTGGGGCTTCCGTTGGAGTCGCCTATAGCGAGCGGTAGTAGAGGGCGGTAGTGCCGCTGCCCGGTAGTTGATGTGGACATCCCTTCTATTGATACAACTGTTGTACCTACAGCTACAGACATACAAGGACCCATCACAAGATCTCGTGCCAAACAACTTAACTATCAGGTACTTTCGTTTCTTGGAACTATTCCTCACATACATGAGAATATGATGCTGCCTAAATCAGATGTATTCCTTACTCTTAGGAATGATGGACCAAGCATGGATGAGAGGGACAAGCATTGGAGCATGGCCATGCATGGAGATGGCAGCAAGCATGTGATGATCCAAGAGAATGCCACGGATGGAGATTTCATAACTTTGAGGCCACCATAATAAAGAAAGAAGGCTTGGACAAAATATTCAAGATTAATACTTCACGAATTCGTCCATAGCTTAATATGGTGCTGTGACACCTTTATTTTGGGCCAGGCCCATGTAATTTTCGCAGGATTTTAAATAGCCACTTTTTAGAGTCCGTATTTGAGGGGAAAAGGACTTCTAGGGTTGGATTCGGCCACCACTTCCATGGCTGGCCGAAACCCCACCTTTTCCTCCTTAAATACTCCCCAAGCTGGTTCCAGACTTGATGCAAGTTTGACACCAATCTCACCAACGCCATGGACAAGATCGATGGACTCAAGAAATCCTTCAACGCCAAGCTTGATGCTCGGTTCAAGGAGATTTGAGCAGTTGCCCTTTTGCACCGCCTGACGCATTCGATCACGGGTCGGATGCTGGTTATTCATTGCTTTTGACTACGGCGCAACTTAACGCACTCAGACTTCCGCGGGCTGCAATGCGACATTGAGACGGGGCAGGTACTACTACGACCCCGACAACGACGATCTGTTTGACGAGGAGGTTGAACAACCTCGGCAGGTACCTGCTGGCCGTCCCCGACATTACTATCGCAACGCTCGACCACCGGTACGTGATAATGATCATGTTGCAAAGTTTAAATTAAATATTCCATCTTTTGAGGGTAAATATAATCCTGATGCATATCTTACATGAGAGATGGAAGTAGAACAACATTTTGCATGCTTAAAATATCCTGAGAATATGCGTGTTAGTGCTGCTACATGTGAATTTACTAAATTTGCTTCCTTTTGGTGGTCTGAGTATTGTCGTTTAAATCCTACTACTATTCCTAGTACTTGGACTGCTTTAAAAACTGCTATGCGTGTCTGTTTTGTACCTCCCACTTATCAACGTGATTTACTAAAGAATCTGACACGTTTAGAGCAAGGAAAATTCATGAGAAGAGTATTATCGGGAATTGCAAGCGGGGATGGTTCGGTGTGGTCTTGTTGAATCTAATGAACAAATGCTTGCGTTTCTTTGGTGGATTAAACAAGGACATTGACATCTTAGATTATAAGGAATATAATTCTATCACTCGTTTGTTTCATCTTGCTTGCAAAGCTGAGCGTGAAGTGCATGATCGCCAAACACCATGGAGGAGGACTAATAATTGCGGTCGCACATCCACTTGGACATCCAGACAATCAGCGCCTCCTCGTGATTACGCCAGTACTACCACATCCAAGACTACCACAAGATTTCCATTGCTCCTCCACCATCATCCAATGCTCACCTTTCGTAGTGCATCTTCTATGGCTTCCACGGGTAGGACAAAGGATATACAATGCATAAGTCTTTGAGGTTTTGGTCATATTGAGAGCGATTACAACACAGCGTGTGATGATGGTGCGAGAAGATGGTCAATCTGATTCAATGAGTGACTTTGATGAAGATACACTAGCCCTTATTTACGCTCGAGATGGAGACAATTACGATCTTGATGAAGAGCGGAGGTAATGGGAGTAGGCTGATCAATACAAGAGCTTAAGTACACAACGTGTGTTGAGTGTGCAATTGAGCAAATGAGCAAGATCAATGCCAACCTGTTCCAAACCGTGGTGTTGTCAAGGAAAGCTATCTGAATCATCATTGATGGAGGAGTTGTAATAATCGGCGGTGTTGACATGGTAGAGAAGCTTGCGCTTCCAACAAGACAACGCCCACATTCATATTACATCCAATGGTTTGAGAGTTCTATAAGATCAAGGTAACAAGAGCAGTCGCGTGCATTTTACTATTGGTACATATTACGATTTTGTTGATTGTGATGTTGTACCTATGCAAGCTTGTTCTTTGTTACTTGGTAGACCATAACAATTTGATAGAGAATCTGTTCACAATGGCAAAACTAATCACTATTCTCTTATGCATGATGGAAAGAAAATTGGTCTAAAACCTATGACTTAGAACAGATTTTAAAGATGATCTTGCTAGAGCTAGTAGAGCTAAAAGCCAGCGAGAACAATAAAAGTGAGAATCAGTTGTTCTTTGATTTTATACCACCAAAGAACACTAAATGCGATTCTACACATACTCTTGAAATTCGTTTGAAGAGTCCATGTATGCTTGCAAATAAAATTGATATTCTTGAACTAGATGTAAACAATACTCAATGTTATGCAATTGTCTGCAAGAGGTTTGTTTTCATTTGAGGATATGCCTCCTTCTTTTGCCACCGCTATTGCTAACATTTTGCGAGAATATGAGCGTCTTTCAGGTATGCCAGGACTACCTCCTATTAGAGGAATTGAGCACCAAATTGATCTAATTCACGGTGCCACGTTAATGCCATGGCGCCATATAGAACCAATCCGGAGGATATGGCGCGGTTGGCCAACAATAACACCGGTGGTATCAATTAAATGAAGGACATCTGATGTAAATTTGAAATGCGTGAAATCAGAAAAAATATCGGATGGCGAAAGCAAAAGGACCGCAAAACAAAAACAAAGTCAAATGGCTCGCATCTCGCGTATTCGTCGATATAATAGCATCTGGGCGACATTTCCATGACAGAATACGATCTGATCGTCGGTCGTCGCCCATGTGTGAGTCTTGGTGCGGGCAATCTGTTCAAAGATCAGCAGACGAGCGTCAAGCTTGGCGTTGAAGGATTTCTCGAGTCCATCGATCTTGTCCACGGCGTTGGTGAGCTTGGTGTCAAACTCCCCGAGGCGCGTATCCACGTCTTCAACGCGGATGACCAAGAGCGCGGAGAAGTGGGCATGTAGTTCTTTGTTCGTCATTGTGGCAGGGTTCCGCGAAGTATCTGTCATGGTTAGTCCTTAAAAAGCACAGGTATATAGTATGGAAATATGGTGGAAGTCAAGCGTAATCCGTCAAGCAATATACGAAGCTCTTACAAGTTCTTACCAAACAACAGGAAAAAGGCGATGTGCAACCGCGAGGATCGATGGGTCGAAGATTGAACCAGCGATTACCGGAGTCGAAACACCGCACGTGGAGAATATCGTGGAGCTACGGGAAAGGCATAGCAAGGGGTTAGCAATTATCATAACAACAATGCAAAATTTGAAAGAATGCTCAGCAGCAGTCTTGTGCTGGTCTAGGCTAGGCTGAACCGTACTAGAGGCGCGAGCCTAGATCACCAGATGTCACGGCGTGACACAACAAGCTTGTGTGATGATATGGCACCACTGAAAGCGAAGAGATCAGAAAATCACTATGATGGCGAGTGTCTAGAACTGATCTAGGGGTCTAAAATAGGTTAGCCCCAAAAAAATTGAATTTTTTATTTTGCTCGAGAAAGCGTAAAAAAAAATATCCTTCTCTTGGCCGGAGAAAGGTGATCCCCGGGTCAAAAACTAGTATAGCCAGAAAAAAATTTCGGAGGCGGTTCCAGAATTTTTTTTTGCTCTCCTTCTGGACTTACGACCGGACTCTTAGCTCGACACGGACTTTAGCTTAACACGGAAGCAACAAAGAAGGAAAGTAAAAAGAAATAACTTGGAGACAATAACTCTACTCGGACTCGTACCACAATGAAGCGGTCGGATCGTGTCGCGGTAGGAAGGCGGTGGCGGAGTATTAGGGTTTATGGTGGCAGGGTATAGGGCGGAGGAATATGGTGGTGGTGATCGGCGAGTATGGCGGTGACTACTATGATCAGAACTCGAAACTCTAAGGGACGAGACACTAAGACCATCAACTCGACGTGATGATGTAGACACAAATTCAACAATGCAAAAACTCAAAAGATAATGCGAGGCGTAGATTGGTTATGGGATGGATCTAAACTCTAACTGTGTTTTTGGTTTTTCGTGGGTTATAGGTAAAAACAGATCTAATCTACGGAAACTGTAAAATCTCACCGAGCAACCTGAAATCTGATACCACTTGATAGGGCAAAGGTGTCCGATCTTTCGATGAGATGATGATAGTCGATTTGGTGGAGTTCAGGCTTGACGATCCGACTACGTCTGAAACGGCGCCAATGCAATCGCTAGGCCAATCTCACAGGTTACCGATCCTGCGAGAACGATCGGCTGACGGTGAGGGTCTTAATTCCTACGAAATCGAGAACAAGTAAGAACCAATATTGCAATCAAGATATTGCGGATTAAGAGGAAAGCTTTATTGAAGAGGTGGGATCTGAATAGGTGCAGTACAAGAGGCCTCTGCGCTCGAGCCTTGGCGAAGTTGCGACTATGGCTAACTTAATATCTAAACAAAATCCGAGTCTATGGGGTGATACATGGGGAGTATTTAAGGCGAAAAGGTGGGGTTTCGGCCAGCCATGGAAGTGGCGAATCCAACCTAAAGTCCTTTTCCCTCAAATCTGGACTCTAAAAGTGGCTAATTAAAATCCTGCGAAAATTACATGGGCCTGGCCCAAAATAAAGGTGTCGCGGCACCATATTAAGCTATGGATGAATTCGTAAAGTATTGATCTTGAATATTTCGTCCAAGCCTTCTTTCTTCATTATGGTGGCCTCAAAGTTTTGAAATCTCCATCTGTGGCCTTCTCTTGGATCATCACATGCTTGCTGCCATCTCCATGCATGGCCATGCTCCAATGCTTGTCCCTCTCATCCATGCTTGGTCCATCATTCCTAAGAGTAAGAAATATATCCGATTTAGGCAGCATCATATTCTCATGTATGTGAGGAATAGTTCCAAGAAACGAAAGTACCTGATAGTTAAGTTGTTTGGCACGAGATCTTGTGATGGGTCCTTGTATGTGTGTTGCTGTAGGTACAACAGTTGTATCAATAGTAGGGATGTCCACATCAAACATTTGGACCATTTACATGTTGTTTTCAATGCTTTATGTGATGCACGTTTGTTTGGTAACCTTGAGAAGTGAACCTTTTGCACCAATCGAGTTGCGTTTCTTGGCTATGTTGTTACATCACAGGGTATTGAAGTGGATCCAGCCAAGATTGAAGCTATTGAGAATTGGCCGCAGCCTAAGACGGTTACACAAGTGAGGAGTTTTCTTGGCCTTGCTGGTTTTTATAGGCGCTTTGTTAAAGACTTTGGATCAACTGCCGCGCCGCTGAATGAGCTTATCAAGAAGGATGTGCCCTTTGTTTGGGGTGATGCACAACAACAGGCCTTCGTCATATTGAAAGATAAGCTAACACATGCTCCCTTACTCCAACTTCCTGATTTTACTAATACTTTTGAGCTTGAATGTGATGCTAGTGGAATTGGTTTGGGAGGGGTGCTATTACAAGAGGGAAAACCTGTTGCATATTTTAGTGAGAAATTGAGTGGGGCTAGTCTGAACTATTCTTCTTATGATAAAGAATTATATGCGTTGGTTCGGACATTAGAAACTTGGCAACATTATCTATGGCCTAAATAATTTGTTATTCATTCTGATCATGAATCTTTGAAGCATATTCGTAGTCAAGCTAAGTTGAATCATCGTCATGCAAACTGGGTTGAATTTAGTGAGTCTTTTCCTTATGTTATCAAACACAAAAAGGGTAAAGATAATATTATTGCTAATGCTTTCTCACGGCGTTATACTTTGTTATCTCAACTTGACTTCAAAATATTTGTATTAGAAACTATTAAGGAACAATATGTGCATGATGCTGAATTTAAAGATGTGTTGCAGAATTGTAGAGATGGTAGAACATGGAACAAGTTCGTCTTCAATGATGGATTTGTGTTCCGTGCTAACAAACTATGTATTCCGGATAGTTCTGTTCGTCTTTTGTTGTTATAGGAGGCGCATGGAGGAGGATTGATGGGACACTTTGGTGTCAAGAAAACGGAGGATGTTCTTGCTGCACACTTCTTTTGGCCACGTATGCGTCGAGATGTTGAGAGATTTGTGGCACGCTGCACTACTTGTCAAAAAGCTAAGTCTCGCCTTAATCTACATGGTTTATATACGCCTCTTCCTGTTCCTAGTGTTCCTTGGGAGGATATTTCTATGGACTTTGTTTTGGGATTGCCACGAACACAGAAGGGGAGGGATAGTATTTTTGTTGCTGTGGATCGGTTTTCTAAGATGGCACACTTTATTCCTTGTCATAAAATGGATGATGCTGTGCATATTGCTGATTTGTTCTTTCATGAAATTGTTCGTTTGCATGGTGTGCCAAATACTATTATCTCTGATCGTGATACTAAATTTCTTAGCCACTTTTGGAGATATTTATGGGCTAAGTTGGGGACTAAATTGCTGTGTAGTACTACATGTCATCCCCAAACTGATGGACAAAATGAAGTAGTAAATAGAAATTTGTCTACTATGTTGCGGGCTGTTTTAAAGAAGAACTTAAAATTGTGGGAAGAGTGTTTACCTCATATAGAATTTGCTTATAATCGTTCGCTGCATTCTACCACAAAGATGTGCCCATTTGACATTGTGTATGGTTTTGTTCCTCGTGCACCTATTGATTTATTGCCTTTACCTTCTTCGGTGCAAAATAATCTGGATGCTACACAACGCGCTGAAATGATATTAAACTTGCATAAGACTACTAAAGATAACATTGAACACATGAATTCTAAGTATAAACTTGTTGGGGATAAAGGGAGAAAGCATGTTGTGTTTGATGTTGGAGATCTTGTTTGGTTACATTTGCGTAAAGATCGTTTTCCTGATTTACGCAAGTCTAAGTTAATGCCGCGTCTTTGGTCCCTTTAAGGTGTTAGAAAATAAATGATAATGCATATAAACTTGAGTTACTGCGAGACTTTGTGCAGTTAGTCCTACATTGAACATTGCAGATTTGAAGCCTTACTTTGGTGAGGAAGATGAGATTGCGTCGAGGACGACTTCAATTCAAGAAGGGGAGCATGATGTGGACATCCCTTCTATTGATAAAACCGTTGTACCTACAGCTACGCACATACAAGGACCCATCACAAGATCTCGTGCCAAACAACTTAACTATCAGGTACTTTCGTTTCATGGAACTATTCCTCACATACATGAGAATATGATGCTGCCTAAATCTGATGTTTTCATTACTCTTAGGAATGATGGACCAAGCATGGATGAGAGGGACAAGAATTGGAGCATGGCCATGCATGGAGATGGCAGCAAGCATGTGATGATCCAAGAGAAGGCCACAGATGGAGATTTCAAAACTTTGAGGCCACCATAATGAAGAAAGAAGGCTTGGACGAAATATTCAAGATTAATACTTCACGAATTCGTCCATAGCTTAATATGGTGCTGTGACACCTTTATTTTGGGCCAGGCCCATGTAATTTTTTGCAGGATTTTAAATATCCACTTTTTAGAGTCCGTATTTGAGGGGAAAAGGACTTCTAGGGTTGAATTCGGCCACCACTTCCATGGCTGGCCGAAACCCCACCTTTTCCTCCTTAAATACTCCCCATAGCCGTCACCCTAGACTCGGATTTTGTTTAGACATTAAGTTAGCCATCGTAGCAACTTCGCCAAGGCTCGAGCGTCGTAGAGGCCTCTTGTACTTCGCACCTATTCAGGATCCCACCTTTTCAATAAAGCTTTCCTCTTAATCCGCAATATCTTGGTTGCAATTGGTTCTTACTTGTTCTCGATTTCAGGTAGGAATTAAGACCCTCGCTGGTCTGGCTGATCGTGTTCCGGGATTGGTAACCTCGAGGATTGCATTAGCGATTTCCGTGCGCTGCGTGCTGATAGTCGGATCGTCAAGCCTGAACTCCACCAAATCGATTATCATCATCTCATCGAAAGATGGGACACCTTTGCCCTATCAGTAGTACCGGTTCCCGAACCGGTAGTACCGGTGCCCTATCTCCATGGAAGGGTGAAAGGTCCTTAACATTGAACGTTGGGCTCACAAGGTACTTCGATGTTGGGATTCGATGATATAGGCGTTGTTGTTGATCCTCTTGAGCACTTTGAATGGTCCATCACCTCTTGGATTGAGTTTAGAGTCGCGTTCCTTGGGGAAGCGGTCTTTACTTAAGTGTATCCACACAAGGTCGCCTTCTTCGAAGATCAGCTCTTTCTTGTTCTTGTTTAGTATTGATGCTTGGTGAAGGACTTCTTGCTCGATCGTAGCTCTTGTGTCTTCATGGAGTTTCTTCATTGTGTGGGCGCGCTTGACAACGTCCATATTGGCACGTTCATGAAGTGTTAGTGGAAGGATATCGAGCGCGGTGAGAGGCTCGAAGCCGTAGACAATCATGAACGGGCTCCTCATGGTGGTGGAGTGCTTGGCGCGGTTGTAGGCGAACTCGGCTTGTGGAATACATTCCTCCCAGTCTTTAAGGTTCTTCTTTATCAACACCCAGAGGAGTGTGCCAAGGCTTCGATTGACGACCTCGGTTTGTCCATCGGTTTGGGGATGCGAGGCGGACGAGAATAGGAGCTTGATGCCGAGCTTGGCCATTAGTGTTTTCCAAAAGTAGCTCATGAATTTGACGTCGCGGTCGGAGACGATTGTTCTTGGTACACCATGTAGCCTAATTATTTCGCTGAAAAACAAACTTGCTACATGTGAAGCATGATCGGTCTTATGGCACGGAATGAAGTGTGCCATTTTGGAAAAGCGATCCACTACCACAAATATAGAATCATGTCCATGTTTAGATCTAGGCAATCTTAACACAAAGTCCATGCTAATGTCTGACCAAGGTGCATGAGGAATAGGCAATGGCATATAAAGACCAAAGGGATTAGACTTGGACTTAGCTTGGACACAAGTAGTGCATTGTTGGACGTGGCGCTCCACGTCACGCTTCATCTTGGGCCAATAGTAGTGAGTGGAGAGCATGTCGTAAGTCTTGTCACGGCCAAAGTGACCCATAAGTCCTCCACCATGGGACTCTTGAAGAAGCAAAATTTGGAGAGACGACTTCGGAATGCAAAGCTTGTTTTGTTTGAAAAGAAAACCCTTATGCAAATAGAAATCATCAAATCCCTTGTCTATTGAACACTTTGCAAAAATTGATCCAAAGAATGGGTCGGACGTGTACAAAGATTTGATGTCATCAAGACCCAAGACATTTACTTCAAGTCGCGTAAGAAGGTTTGTGGTTTTGCGAGACAAGGAGTCCGCTACTACATTTTCTTTGCCCTTCTTGTACTTGACAATGTAAGGAAAGGATTCCATGAACTGAACCCATTTGGCGTGTCTTTTACTCAAATTGGCTTGGCCCTTAAGATATTTCAACGACTCATGGTCGGAATGGATGATAAATTCTTTGGGCCAAAGGTAGTGTTGCCACACTTGAAGGACACGAACCAAGGCAAAAAGCTCTTTGTCATAAATTGGATACTTAAGGCGTGCGCCGTCAAGTTTCTCACTATGGTATGCGATAGGACGCCTCCAATGCCAATACCACTAGCGTCACATTCGATATCAAAAGTTTTTGTGAAATCCGTTAAAGCGAGGAGTGGTGCTTCGGTGAGCCTCTTTTTGAGCTCATCAAATGCGTTTTGTTGTGCTTTGCCCCAAACAAAAGTGACATTTTTCTTGGTCAACTCATTGAGGGGCAAGCAATGGTAGAAAAGTCTTTCACAAAGCGACAATAGAAGCCGGCCAACCAATGAAAACTACGGAGTTCACTAACATTGGTAGGTATGGGCCAATCTCTCATGTCCTTAAATTTAGAGACATCAACTTCAATGCCATTAGAAGACACAACAAAACCAAGGAAAATGAGTCTGTCTTTTGCAAAAGTGCACTTTGGGAGATTAGCATAAAGCTTTTCATGACGAAGGATTTGAAGGACCTCCTTAACATGAGTAACCTGCTCCTCTAGTGACTTGCTATAGACAAGGATGTCATCAAAGTAAACAACGACACTCTTCCCAATGAGAGATCACAAAATATGGTTCATGAGGCGCATGAAGGTAGATGGGGCATTTGATAAGCCAAAGGGCATAACCAACCGTTCATAGAGACCAAGTTTGGTCTTGAAGGCGGTTTTCCACTCATCACCTTCGGCCATGCGAATTTGATGGTAACCACTACGAAGATGAATTTTCGAAAATATAGTGGCCCCACATAACTCAAGCATGTCATCAAGACGCGGTATAGGATGTCGATAACGCACGGTGATAGCATTTATTGGACGACAGTCCATGCATAACCGCAACGTATCATCCGTTTTTGGAACTAGAATCATGGGTAACGCGCTTGGGCTAGTGCTTACTTGGATCAAACCTTTGGAGACGAGTTGGTTGATTTGTCTTTCTATCTCCTTCGTCTCTTCCGGCTTCGTGCGATACGCGGCTCGGTTTGGGGGTGGAGCGTCGGGTATGAGGTCGATGCGGTGCTCGATTCCGCGAAGAGGGGGTAGTCCATGAGGAAGCTCTTCGGGGAATACATCTTGAAATTCCTGCAAGACAGCCATCAAAGAAGGAGGAACATTTGTCAAGTCATTAGTTCCTTGCGCTAGTCCCTTGCATACAAGGACATAGTGCAAGATGGATGGGTTGTTCCGCACTTCTTTCATCTCACTTTTGGTGGCAAGAAGAACAATCTTAGTTTTTCCACTCGAGTTTGGTTTGTGGCTCTCACTCACTATAGTGTGGTTCTCTCGCTCACCACTCTTCTCCCAATGTGGTTTTGTGCTTTGTGCCCTCGCTAAAGCCTTTGCATTGTACGCAATTATTTGGCTAGGAGTCATTGGTTGCAAAACACAAGTCTTTTCAAGCCATTTGAAGGTATAACTGTTTGTGTGACCATCATGTAAAGCACGCTTGTCATATTGCCACGGCCTTTCGAGCAACATATAGCAAACCGTCATGGGGACCACATCACATTCCACCGTGTCTTTGTATGGTCTTGAGAACGTTACCGAGACGGTGTGCTTGATCTTGACGGACCCTTGGTCACTTAGCCGTTGTATATGGTACGGATGCTTATGCGGATGGAGGGTGAGTGTAAGATCCCTCCTTTGTAAAGGAAAAGGATCCCTGTGATTGCAATGCTAGTCCCTGGATCATTGCTAGCATCCAGAGTTTAAGATGAAGTACACAGATACAAAGGTCATTTATTACATCCATTCCAGAGATAACATATTCTTTTACAACTCAAGGCCACATGCCTAATACAAGAGTTTGAATAAGTAAATAAATATAAGTCTTCATCTTCATGTGCCACAGGCAAACATGTTGAGTGTAGACTCATGACACCTAATCCTCATCAGAGTAACCTGCAACATCACAAGTTACAACCACAGTGGGTCAATACTTTGGAATAGTATTGGCAAGTGATACCTTAGTAAATTTTAAGTGGACTATTTTACTATATGCAAATTTGGCTAAGTGTAGCTTGGCTTGCTTTTCTCATAATAGATTTTGCCTATTAGTTGAAATCACTAAGTTTTTCTTTGTCAAAACTTTTCCCAAGAAACCATCAATAGACATTGAGGTCCTTCACCCTTGTTCACCCACAAGTTTTACTTAGAAGTTAGAGTGATGAGATTCTTGATAGCTTCCATGTCTTGATGCTCAAGTTGTCCATTGCCATGGACTTGGCTTAGTACTTGGATTTTTCCATCTGCAGAGGTTGTGCACTTTCCCCACCAGACTTGGTTTCCCAAGACACGACCTTTCAGAAGCCTTTCCTTAGACCAATTGGACGCGCTCCAACCTATCATTCCCACTACCACCAACTGTCCAAATGGCTAAGTTCTAGCAACTTATGTGATCCAGGTGGCTGCACTATAAGCTTCTCAACACTTGGCCTCTAAAATCCCTTTGTTCCTGGGTGGCATACCACAAGTGATATACACAAGGTAATCCATATCCATGGGCCTTGTGTAACCACTCAACCAAAAACCACCAATCAAGTCCCTTTCCACCCAGGTGATTCATTGACTTAGTTGTTTTATTAAGAAAACATAAGTCCAAAGACTTAGAAATATTTTCATCATAGCATGTATATTTTACCAACCCTTGTTTGCTACTAGCTAGGCTAAGCATGTAGGGGTTCGTAGCATGGAAAACAAAAATTTTCTATCGCATACAAACAAACAAGCCAAGATCTATCTACTAGATTGTAGCAACGAGTCGATGGAATAACTTACCCTCGAAGATTCCAAAGTGTTTAACGAGAGCGGATTCTCGTGGGTGATGTAGTCGTACTCATTCCGATCTCAAGATCGTGTAGACGATCCTTCCCGCCATTGCGTTAAAGCGGCTTCCATGATCGGTCACACGTTCGGTTTCGGCGAAGACCTTCCTCTCCTTGTTCCAAAGGTGATGGAGGTTGTAGCACTCTCCTCGCGATTCCGAAGACAACGGTGGTACCTAAGTAGAGGGAAATCCATGAGCTTCGCCTTAGCGAGCGAGTATGGTGGAGTATGAGAGAGGGCTATTAGTGGTCTAGAGATTAGACACACCAATTAGAACGCTCTAAACCGCAGGCTAAAGCAATTAGAATCTCTAAACAAAAACGCCTCAAAAACAGAGATTAGAACATAGGAACATGTGTCTAGAGGAGGCCACCCCTCCGTTTATAGGTGGAGGGGTGGCGGCCAGAAGGGAGGAGTCCTCCCAACTCGGCAAGTCTGGCGCGGCTTGGAGAGGGACTCCTCCTCCAAGTTGGTTTCAACCTCCTCTTGCTTGTTTCCCAGTTCCTGTTCCCACAGTTCCTATTTTCCACAGTTTCTGTTTAGCGTTTGACTTTCAAACTGGCGGTTTGACTTTTCAGTTTGGAACAGCAAGAACACTTAGTACATGATGCAATCATTCAATGACACATTCATGTACCCTCCTCCGGTCTTGGGACAATCTGTAACCTTCTAGAACATTCCGATGAAAACACGGAATCATTCCCGAACTCAAAGCAGGACTTTCCTTATATGAATCTTATTCTCGGACCATTCCGGATCACCTCGTGATATCCGGATCCCATCCGAGACTCCGAACAACATTCGGTCTCTTTCTCATAATACCATAACTACTCAAAACAACGTCGCATACTTAAGTGTGTCTCACTACGGTTCGTGTATTTTGCGGACATGATCGAGTCACTTCTCGAACAATAACCAATAGAGGAATCTGGAAATTCATATGGCTCCCACATATTTCTACGATTACTTTGCGATCGAATGAACCACTTACATACGATACCAATTTCCCTTTGTCTCACGATAGTTTACTTATCCGAGGTTATGATCGTCGGTATCTCTGCATACCTAGTTCAACCTCGTTACCGATAAGTACTCTTTTCTCGTTCCCGTGATATGTGATCCCTTGTGACCTAGTCACATGCTTGCAAGCTAATTGGATGACATTCCACCCAGAGGGCCCAGAGTATATCTATCCGTCATATGGATGGACAAATCCCACTCTTGATCCATGTGTTTCAACCAATACTTTCCGAACACTCAATTCCACCTTTATAGCCACCCAGTTATGGTGTGGTGTTTGATGTCATCAAAGCATCCATCCGGTAAAGGTGATATGCATGATCACATGGTCGAAGGAATTAGGTTACTATGTATCAGAAAGCATATAGCAATTGAACTATTGAAATGACTTGATTTTTATGCTACGCTTATCTATAGGAGTATGTCCACCATATCATTATCCTAACGATATGATCTTGCTGTTGATAACATCTCAATGTTCATGATAGGGAAACCACAATCATTAATCAACCAACAAGCTAGTGAAGTATAGAGGCTATACTAGGGACTTGAAATTAAGTTTACAAATCACACAAGTATTAATGTTTCCTTGTTAATACCATTATAGCATGAATGTAAACATTTATCATAAACACAAAGATATAATAATAACTATATTTATTATTGCCTCTAGGGCATATCTCCAACAGTCTCCCACTTGCACTAGAGTCATCTAATCTAGATTACATGGTAATATACCGAACACCCATGGCAGTTTGGTGTTGGTCATGTTTTGCCCTCGGGAGAGGTTTAGTCAACGGATCCGCCACATTCAGATCTGTGTGTACTTTGCAAATCTTTATATCCCCATCACGGATATGTTCTCGAATAGCGTGGAAAACGCGACTTGATGTCTTGACTTCTTGTGTGACCTTGGTTCTTGCGCATTGGCTATGGCGCCCATGTTATCACGATGAATAGACATTGGGTCCAGCGCACTAGGAACCACACCCGACTCTGTAATGAACTCTTTCATCCATATCGCTTCTTGTGAAGCCTCCGGCGACCATGTATTCCGATTCATTGAAGATCTCGCCACAACGCTTTGCTTTGCACTCCTCCACTAACTTTGCACCATTCAAAACAAATACATATCCAGTTGTGATTTAGAATCATCGGATCGGTGTTCCAACTAGCATCGGTGTAACCATTAACGAGTTGTTCATCACCTCCATAAGAAAGAACCATATCCTTAGTTCTTCTCAAGTACTTAAGGATGTTTTTGACATTGTCAATGATCCACTCTGGATCACTTTGATATCTGCTAGTTAAACTAACGATATGCAATGTCGGGTCTAGTACATAGCATGGCATACATTAGAGATCCTATGGCAGGCATAGGGGTCTTACTCATCCTTTCTCTATCTTACGCCGATGTCGGACTTTGAGTTTTACTCAAGGTCGTATTGAGCAACATGGGCAAGAACCCTTTCTTGCTTTCTTCCATTCCAAACCTCTTTAGAACTTTGTCCAAATATGTACTCTGTGACAATGATATGTGGCGTTCGATCTATCTCTATAAATCTTTATGCCTAATATGTAAGGCTTGCAAGATCCTTCATTGAAAAACTATTTTTCAAATATTCCTTGACACTATTAAGAAGGTCTACATCATTCCCAATCAACAATATGTCATCCACATATAGTATTAAGAATGCTACAGAGCTCCCACTCACTTTCTTGTAAATACAAGCTTCTCCATAAGTTTGTATAAAACCAAAACTTTTGATTACCTTATCAAAACGTTGATTCCAACTTCGGGATGCTTGCTTCAATCCATAGATGGACCGTTCAAGTTTGCGTACCTTGTTAGCATCTTTAGGATCGACAAAACCTTTGGGTTGTATCATATACAACTCTTCATCAATATCTCCATTGAGGAATGTTGTTTTGACATCCATCTGCCATATCTCATAATCATAATATGCAGCGATTGCTAACATAATCCTCACAGACTTTAGCTTCGCTACTGGTGAGAAAGTCTCATCGTAGTCAACTCCTTGAATTTGTAGAAACCCTTTTGCGACAAGTCGAGCTTTATAGACAGTAACATTACCATCAGTGATGTGGACATCCCTACTATTGATACAACCGTTGTACCTACAGCAACACACATACAAGGACCCATCACAAGATCTCGTGCCAAACAACTGAACTATCAGGTACTTTCGTTTCTTGGAACTATTCCTTACATACATGAGAATATGATGCTGCCTAAATCAGATATGTTTCTTACTCTTAGGAATGATGGACCAAGCATGGATGAGAGGGACAAGCATTGGAGCATGGCCATGCATGGTGATGGCAGCAAGCATGTGATGATCCAAGAGAAGGCCACGGATGAAGATTTCAGAACTTTGAGGCCACCATAATGAAGAAAGAAGGCTTGGACGAAATATTCAAGATCAATACTTCTGAATTCGTCCATAGCATAATATGGGTCTGCGACACCTTTATTTTGGGCCAGGCCCATGTAATTTTCGCCGGATTTTAATTAGCCACTTTTTAGAGTCCGTATTTGAGGGGAAAAGGACTTTTAGGGTTGGATTCGGTCCCCACTTCAATGGCTGGCGAAACCCCCTACCTTAAATCGCCCCATAGCGAACCTTTAGACTCGGATTTTGTTTAGACATTAAGTTAGCCATAGTCGCAACCGCCAAGGCTCGGCGTCATGAGGCCTCTTGTACTGCACCTATTCAGGATCCCACCTCTTTCAATAAAGCTTTCCTCTTAATCCGCAATATCTTGATTGCAATATTGGTTCTTACTTGTTCTCGATTTGGTAGGAATTAAGACCCTCATTGGTCGGTGATCGTGTTCACGCAGGATCGGTAACCTCCGGGAGATTGGCCTAGCGATTGCATTGGCTCGTGCTTTGCGCGTGTAGTCGGATCGTCAAGCCGAACTCCACCAAATCGATTATCGCCATCTCATCGAAGATCGGACACCTTTGCCCTATCAAGTGGTATCGAGCTCGGGTTGCTCGGTGAGATTTTCTTGTTTCGTAGATTAGATCTGTTTTACCTATAACCCACGAAAAAGCCAAAAACAGTTAGAGTTTAGATCCATCCCATAACCAATCTCGCCTCGCATTATCTTTTCAGTTTGCATTGTTGAATTTGTGTCTACATCGTCGCGTCGAGTTCTTTGGTCTTAGTGTCTCGTCCTTTAGAGTTTCGAGTTACGATCATACTAGTCACCGCCACACTTTCGATCACCGCATATATACCGCCACCATATTCCGCCGCCATATACCGCCACCATAAAACCCTAATACTCATACGCCTTCATACCCGACCGATCCGATCAGTTTTTTTCTGCCGTGGTACGAGTCCGAGTAGAGTTACTGTTTCCTCGTTATTTCTTTTGACTTTCCTTCTTTGCTGTTTCCGTGTTCAGCTAAAGTCCGTGTCGAGCTAAGAGTCCGGTCGTAAGTCCAGAAGGAGAGCAAAAAAAAAAAAAAAAAAAAAAAGTCTGGAACCGCCTCCGAAAAAATTTTCTGGCTATACTATTTTTCGACCCCGGGGATCACTTTTCTCCATCGGCCGTTATAGCGATATTTTTTTGGCGCCTGCGCGCTTTCCGGAGCAAAATAAAAAATTTCGAAAAAAATTTTTGGGGGCTAACCTCTTTTTAGACCCCGTAGATCAGTTCTAGACACTCGCCATCATAGTGATTTTCTGCATCTCGGATCGCTTTCCAGGGTGCTATATCATCATCATTGCTTGTTGTGTCGGCGTCGTGACATCGTTGGTGATCTAGGCTCGCGTCTCTAATGCGGTCTAGCCTAGGACCCGACCTGATCTGCGTCGTTGAGCATTCTTTCAACTTTTGCATTCTTTGTTTTGATAATTGCGACCCTTTGCTAAGCCTTCCCGAGCTCCACGATACTCTCCACGTGCGGTGTTTGACTCTGGTAATCGCTTGGTTCAATCTCTGGACCTTGATCCTCGTGGTTGCACATCGCCTTTTCTGCTGTTTGGTAAGAACTTGTAAGAGCTTCGTATATTGCTTGACGGATTACGCGTGACTTCCACCATATTCACCGTATATACATGCTTTTTAAGGACTAACCATGACAGATACTTCGGAACCACCACCATGACGAGCGAAGAACTACATGCCCACTTCTCCGCGCTCACAGTGATCAGCGAAGGCGTGGACACGCGCGCCTAGGGAGTTTGACACCAAGCTCACCAACGCCGTGGACAAGATCGATGGACTCGAAATCCTTCAACGCCAAGCAGCGTTCGGTTCAAGGAGCTTGAACCGATTGCTGCACCGCACGGCACCCACACATGGTGCCTGCGCATTCGATCACGGCTCGGGATTTGGCTACCGCCGCACCCGGCTGCTCTGCTGCGGCCAGCGTTCCTCGGACTTCCGCCGTAGGCTGCTGCGACATTGGGGATGACGGCGGTACTACTGACCCCGGCGACGACGATCATTTGTGAGGAGGTTGAACAACCTCCACGGTACTGCTGTCGTCCCGACATTACTACCATAACGCTACATGCCGATGCGTCTTGATGATGATCATGTTGCAAAGCTTAAATTAAATATTCCATCTTTTGAGGGTAAATATAATCTGATGCATATCTTACATGGGAGATGGAAGTAGAACAACGTTTTGCATGCTTAAAATATCACGAGAATATGCGTGTTAGTCTTTGCTACATGTGAATTTACTAAATTTGCTTCCCTTTGGTGGTCCAGTATTGTCGTTTAAATCCTACTACTATTCCTAGTACTTGGACTGCTTTAAAAATTGCTATGCGTGTTCGTTTTGTTCCTCCCACTTATCAACGTGATTTACTAAAGAATCTGACACGCTTAGAGCAAGGGAAAAATTATGTAGAAGAGTATTATCAGGAATTGCAAACGGGGATGGTTAGGTGTGGTCTTGTAGAATCTAATGAACAAATGCTTGCACGTTTCTTTGGTGGATTAAACAAGGACATTCAGCACATATTAGATTATAAGGAATATAATTCTATCACTCGTTTGTTTCATCTTGCTTGCAAAGCTGAGCGTGAAGTCTTGAGGATCGCCAAACACCATGGAGGAGGACTAATAATAATTACGGTCGCACATCCACTTGGACATCCAGACAATCAGCCTCCTCGTGATTCGCCTCCGATTACTACCACATCCAAGGCCACCACAAGATTTCCATTTGCTCCTCCACCATCATCCAATGCTCCTTTCGTAGTGCATCTTCTATGGCTTCCACGGGTAAGACTAAGGATATACAATGCCGCAAGTCTTTGGGGTTTTGGTCATATTGAGAGGCAGTGCACAACACAACGTGTGATGATGGTCGAGAAGATGGTGAATACGATTCATGGTGACTTGATGAAGATACACTAGCCCTTATTTACCTTCGAGATGGAGACAATTCGATGATGATGACGGCCAGAGGTAATGGGGCTGAAGCTTGATCAATACAAGAGTTTAATTACACAACGTGTTGAGTGTGCAATTGAGCAAATCTGAGCAAGATCAGCCACAACTGTTCCAAACACGTGGTGTTGTCAAGGAAAGAGCTATCTGGATCATCATTGATGGAGGAGTTGTAATAATCGGCGGTGTTGACATGGTAGAGAAGCTTGCGCTTCCAACAAGACAACGCCCACATTCATACTACATCCAATGGTTTGAGAGTTCGCAAGATTAAGGTAACAAGAGCGATGCAGCGTGCATTTTACTATTGGTACATATTCTGATTTTGTTGATTGTGATGTTGTACCTATGCAAGCTTGTTCTTTGTTACTTGGTGAACCATGGCAATTTGATAGAGAATCATTCATCATGGCAAAACTAACCACTATTCTCTTATGCATGATGGAAAGAAAATTGGTCTAAAACCTATGACTCGAACAGATTTTAAAAGATGATCTTGCTAGAGCTAGTAGAGCTAAAAGCGAGGAGAAAAATAAAAGTGAGAATCAGTTGTTCTTTGCAGATTTTATACCACCAAAGAACACTAAATCTGATTCTACACACATCTTGAAATTCGTTTGAAGAGTCCATGTATGCTTGCAAACAAAATTGATATTCTTTGAACTAGATGTAAACAATACTCAATGTTATGCAATTATACGCAAAGAGGTTTTGTTTTCATTTGAGGATATGCCTCCTTCTTTGCCACCATTGTTGCTAACCTTTTGCGGGAATATGAGGGCGTATTTCCCTGAGTTGCCACGGGACTACCTCCTATTAGAGGAATTGAGCATCAAATTGATCTAATTCCTGGTGCCACGTTGCCCAACCGCGCCATATAGAACCAATCCGGAGGAGACAAAGGAGATACAGCAAATTCGGGAACTACTCGAGAGATCATATTCGTGAGTCCCTTAGCCCTTGTCTTGTTCCTATTATTTTGGTGCCTAAGAAAGATGGTTCTTGGCGCATGTGTCTTGATTGTAGAGCTATAAATAATATTACTATTCGATATCGTCATCCTATTCCACGTTTAGATGACATGCTTGATGAATTGAGTGGCTCTACCATGTTTTCTAAAGTTGATTTGCGTAGTGGTTACCACAGTTCGTATGAAATTAGGAGATGAATGGAAAACAGCATTTAAAACTAAGTTCGGTTTATATGAGTGGTTAGTAATGCCGTTTGGTTTAACTAATGCACCTAGCACTTTCATGAGATTAATGAGCGAAGTTTTACGTGCTTTCATTGGACGTTTTGTGGTAGTCTACTTTGATGATATTCGATTTATAGCAAATCTTTAGAGGAACATTTGGACCATTTACGTCTTTGTTTTCAATGCTTTCGTGATGCACGTTTGTTTGGTAACCTTGAGAAGTGCACCTTTTGCACCAATCGAGTTGCGTTTCTTGGCTATGTTGTTACATCACGAGGTATTGAAGTGGATCCGGCCAAGATTGAAGCTATTGAGAATTGGCATGACCAAGACGGTCACACAAGTGAGGAGTTTTCTTGGCCTCATTTGGTTTTATAGGCGCTTTGTCAAAGACTTTGGATCAATTGCGCTTGTTGAATGAGCTTACCAAGAAGGATGTGCCCTTTGTTTGGGCGATGCACAACAACAAGCCTTCGTCATATTGAAAGATAAGCTAACACATGCTCCTTACTCCAACTTCCGATTTTACTAAGACTTTTGAGCTTGAATGTGATGCTAGTGGAATTGGTTTGGGAGGGTGTTATTACAAGAAGGAAAACCTGTTGCATATTTTAGTGAGAAATTGAGTGGGGCTAGTCGAACTATTCTACTTATGATAAAGAATTATATCGTTGGTTGGACATTAGAAACTTGGCAACATTATCTATGGCCTAAGGAATTTGTTATTCATTCCGATCATGAATCTTTGAAGCATATTCGTAGTCAAGCTAAGTTGAATCGTCATGCAAAGTGGGTTGAATTTATTGAGTCTTTTCCTTATGTTATCAAACACAAAAGGGTAAAGATAATATTATTCTTGATGCTTTGTCACGCCGTTATGCTTTGTTATCTCAACTTGACTTCAAAATATTTGGATTGGAAACTATTAAAGAACAATATGTGCATGATCTTTGAATTTAAAGATGTGTTGCGAATTGTAGAGATGGTAGAACTTGGAACAAGTTAAGTCTTCAATGATGGATTTGTGTTCGTGCTAACAAACTATGCATTCGAGATAGCTCTTCGTCTTTTGTTATTACGAGGCGCATGGAGGAGGATTGATGGGACACTTTGGTGTCAAGAAGGCGGAGGATGTTCTTCTTTGCACACTTCTTTTGGTACGTATGCGTCGAGATGTTGAGAGATTTGTACTGTGCACTACTTGTCAAAAAGCTAAGTCTCGCCTTAATCCACATGGTTTATATATGCCTCTTCCTGTTCCTAGTGTTCCTTGGGAGGATATTTTTATGGACTTTGTTTTGGGATTGCCACGAACACAGAAGGGGAGGGATAGTATTTTTGTTGTTGTGGATCGGTTTTCTAAGATGGCACACTTTATTCCTTGTCATAAAACGGATGATGCTGCGCATATTGCTGATTTGTTCTTTCGTGAAATTGTTCGTTTGCATGGTGTGCCAAATACTATTGTCTCTGATCGTGATACTAAATTTCTTAGCCACATTTGGAGATGTTTATGGGCTAAGTTGGGGACTAAATTGCTCTTTAGTACTACATGTCATCCCCAAACTGATGGTCAAACTGAAGTAGTAAATAGAACTTTGTCTACTATGTTACGGGCTGTTTTAAAGAAGAACTTAAAATTGTGGGAAGAGTGTTTACCTCATATAGAATTTGCTTATAATCGTTCATTGCATTCTACCACAAAGATGTGCCCATTTGAGATTGTGTATGGTTTTGTTCCTCGTGCACCTATTGATTTATTGCCTTTACCTTCTTGATTGCAACATAATTTGGATGCTACACAACGCTGAAATGATATTAAACTTGCATAAGACTACTAAAGATAACATTGAACACATGAATGCTAAGTATAAACTTCTTTGGGGATAAAGGGAGAAAGCATGTTGTGTTTGATGTTGGCGATCTTGTTTGGTTACATTTGCGTAAAGATCGTTTTCTGATTTACATGAAGTCTAAGTTAATGCCACGTCTTCTTTGGTCCCTTTAAGGTGTTAGAGAAAATCAATGATAATGCATATAAACTTGAGTTGCCTGCAGACTTTGGTGCAGTTAGTCCTACATTTAACATTGCAGATTTGAAGCCTTACTTTGGTGAGGAAGATGAGATTGCGTCGAGGACGACTTCAATTCAAGAAGGGGAGCATGATGTGGACATCCCTACTATTGATACAACCGTTGTACCTATAGCAACACACATACAAGGACCCATCACAAGATCTCGTGCCAAACAACTGAACTATCAGGTACTTTCGTTTCTTGGAACTATTCCTTACATACATGAGAATATGATGCTGCCTAAATCAGATATGTTTCTTACTCTTAGGAATGATGGACCAAGCATGGATGAGAGGGACAAGCATTGGAGCATGGCCATGCATGGTGATGGCGACAAGCATGTGATGATCCAAGAAGGCCACGGATGAAGATTTGAACTTTGAGGCCACCATAATGAAGAAAGAAGGCTTGGACGAAATATTCAAGATCAATACTTTCTGAATTCGTCCATAGCATAATATGGTCTGCTGCGACACCTTTATTTTGGGCCAGGCCCATGTAATTTTCATGATTTTAATTAGCCACTTTTTAGAGTCCGTATTTGAGGGAAAAGGACTTTTAGGGTTGGATTCGGTCACCACTTCCATGGCTGGCGAAACCCCACCTTTCGCCTTAAATCGCCCATAGCGAACCTTTAGACTCGGATTTTGTTTAGACATTAAGTTAGCCATAGTCGCAACCGCCAAGGCTCGGCGTCATGAGGCCTCTTGTACTTCGCACCTATTCGGGATCCCACCTCTTTCAATAAAGCTTTCCTCTTAATCCGCAATATCTTGATTGCAATATTGGTTCTTACTTGTTCTCGATTTGGTAGGAATTAAGACCCTCATTGGTCGGTGATCGTGTTCACGCAGGATCGGTAACCTCCAGGAGATTGGCCTAGCGATTGCATTGGCGCTCGTGCTCGCACGTGTAGTCGGATCGTCAAGCCCGAACTCCACCAAATCGATTATCGCCATCTCATCGAAAGATCGGACACCTTTGCCCTATCAATCAGCATCTGTTTTCTTCTTGAAAATCCATTTGTTCTCGACAGCCTTTCGGCCATCCGGTAAGTCCACCAAAGTCCATACTTCGTTTTCGTACATGGATCCAATCTCGGATTTCATGGCTTCTTGCCATTTATTGGAATCTGGGCTCATCATCGCTTCCTCATATGTCTCGGGGTCATCGGTGTTGTCCACCACATGGCACTCATAACGGGATCATACCAATCTGGAGTGGTACGAGTTCTCGTTGACCTCCGAGGCTCTGTAGCAACTTCAACCGAAGTTTCATGATCACCATCATTAGCTTCCTCTCTTATTGGTGCAGGCACCACAGGAACTTCTTCGGTCTTTGCACTACTGCATTTCGAGAGAAGGTTCGACAACCTCGTCGAGTTCTACTTTCCTTCAGTCACTTCTTTCGAGAGAAATTCCTTCTCTAGAAAGGATCCATTCTTAACGAAGATTTTGCCTTCGGATCTATGATAGAAGGTATACCCAATAGTTTCCTTGGTATCCTATGAAGACGCATTTTCCGCTTTGGGTTCAAGCTTGTCCGTTGTAACTTCTTTACATAGGCTTCGCATCCCCAAACTTTAAGGGCGACAATTTAGGTTTCTTCCCAAACCATAATTCATACGGTGTCGTTTCAACGCATTTAGACGGTGCCCTATTTAAAGTGAATGCGGCTGTTTCTAATGCATAACCCCAAAATGATAGCGGTAAATCATAAGTGACATCATAGAACGAACCATATCTAAAAGAGTTCGATTCGACGTTCGGACACACCATTCTGTTGTGGTGTTTACGGCGGTGTCAAGCTGTGAAAGTATTCGCATTTCTTCAAATGCTCGCCAAACTCGTAACTTAGATATTCACCTCCACGATCGAGCGTAGAAATTTAATCTTCTTGTTACGTTGATTCTCTACCTCACTTTGAAATTCCTTAAACTTCTCGAAAGTTTCGACTTATGTTTCATGAAATAGATATACCCATATCTACTCAAGTCATCCGTGAAGGTAAGAACATAACGATAACCACCGCGCGATGCTACACTCATTGGACCACACATCGGTATGTATGATTTCCAATAAATCCGTAGCTCGCTCCATCATACCAGAAAATGGAGTCTTAGTCATTTTTCCCATCAGACATGCTTCGCATCTTTCAAGTGATTCAAAATCAAGTGATTCAAGAAGTCCATCGGAATGGAGTTTCTTCATATGCTTCACTCCAATGTGACCAAGGCAGCGATTGCCACATATAGGTCGAATTATCGCTGATTTCAAACGTTTAGCCTCAATGTTGTTGATATGTGTATTTCCACTATCGAGATTCAATAAGAATAGACCATCTATCAAAGGTGCATGTGCATAAAACATATTACTCATATAAATCGAACAACCATTATTCTTTGATTTAAACAAGTAACCGTCTACAAATAAACAAGATCCGATATAATGTTCATGCTTAACACGGGCACTAAATAACAATTATTTAAGTATAAAACTAATCCCGATGGTAGATGAAGGGTAGCGTGCCGACCGTGATCACATCAACCTTTGATCCGTTTCCCACCAGCATCGTCACCTCGTTCTTCGCTAGCTTCCGTTTATTCTGCGGCTTTGTTTGAGTTACAAATATGAGCAACCGAGCGATGGTATCAAATACCCGTGCACTACTACGGTACTAGTGAGATACACATCAATAACATGTATATCAGATATACCTTTCTTCTTGATGTTGCCGTTCTTCAGATCCGCCAAGTACTTTGGGCAATTCCGCTTCCAGTGACCTTCTCCCTTGCGGAAAGCACTCGGTTTAGGGCTTGGGTCGGCCTTGGTCTTCTTATTTGGCGTGGTAACTTTCTTACCCTTCTTGAAGTGTCCCTTTGCTTAGACTTGCCTTTCTCGAGTTTGGTGGTCTTATTGACCATCAACACTTGGTGCTCTTTCTTGATCTCCATACGCAGATTTTAACATAGCAAATAGTTAGCAACTCTTTGTTCATGTTACGCATGTTGTAGTTCATCACAAAGTTCCTGTAACTTGGTGGCGTTGGTGGAGGACACGGTAAATCCCCAAAGCATTAGGAATCACTATACCCAAGCTTTGAAGTTTGTTTTGCGTGCCCGGACATCTTAAGCACATGCTCCTTGACGAGCTGCCTCTTCCATCTTGCGGTTAAAGAACTTTTCAAGCCTCATAGCTTTCAATTGTCGCATGAGTCTCAAAAATCAATTTGAGATCCTCGACAATATCATATGGGTCCGACTCTTCAAACCTTTTCTCAAGCTCGATTCCAAACCATACAAGATAGCACACTTTGAACTATGGAGTCTTGATTCTTCCGAGCGAGGTAAACATTCTTTACTTCATCGGGAGCATCGGTGCAGTGGGTCACCCAATGTGCATCCAAAGACATAGGTCAAATTACCAGGTGTGAGGACAATCCTCAAATTGCGGAACCAATCCATGAAGTTGCTTCCATTGTTTTTCAACTTTTCTTTCTCTAGGAAGCATTAAAATTGATGGTAGGGCTTCCATTGATCTACAACATATTTGCAATAGTTTAGACTAAGTTTATGACAAATTGAGTTCAAATTAATTAAGAAATTAAACTAGGTGAACTCCCTCAAAACAACATCCCTCACATTGTTTTAGTGATCACACGAACCAAATCCACTACATCAACACCGATCATCACGAGAGTTGATACGTTTCAATGGCGAACAATCGTCATGTTCATCATATCTACTATATGATTCATGCTTTACCTTTCGGTGATCCGTGTTCGAGACCATGTCATACATGCTAGGCTCGTCAAGATCAAACCTTAGTTTCGCATGAGCAAATCTGGCTTGCTCACGTTGTATACACTTGCGAATCTAACACCCGATCATCACGTGGTGCTTCGAAACAACAAGCTTTAGCAACGGTGCTAACTAAGGGCGAACACTTTATGACTTGAAATTGATGTGCATGAGGGATCATCTTATAATGCTACCGTCGTCTACCAAGCAATACAAGATGCATAAAGGATTAACATCACATGCAATTCAATAATATGTGATATGATATGGCCTCTCTTCTTTGTGCTTTCGATCTCCATCTTCAAGCACGAACATGATCTCCATCATCACCGGCATTGCATCAAGGTCAATGACGCTTCACCATGGTTGTCGTCCACCGGCTTCAACTATTACAACTACTTTGAATAGACACGCGGGTCTTAACATAAATTAAAGACAATCATATGGCTCCTGCCGGTTGCCAACTTACAATAAGGAACATTGCATACATCAAATATAATCACAATCATGGCCATATCACATCCTTTGCACACCCAAAAACAAAGTTAGACGCCTCTACTTTCTTTGCATATTTTACGTGGTTTGGGGCTTTCAATAAGTGTTGTTCTAACTTACGAACAAAACCACAACATTGATACTAGCATTGTTGATCACCGTTGTAAATTGGATCTTAACTATGCTAGGAGAAAGCAGGCACCATAAAGCCACTTATGCAATACAAGTTGCATGTTAAGCGTGGAGCAAGTCTCATGAACGATGTCATGTAAGGTTAGCCCGGGCCGCTTCATCCCAACATACCGCAAGATGCAAAGTACATAAAAAGCAATCGACAATAAAAGCATCAACGCCCACAATGAACATTGTGTTCTACTCGTCTGTGAGATCTACATATAGACACGGCTCGATACCTTTGTAGGGGTTCGTAGCATGGAAAACAAAAATTTTCTATCGCATACAAACAAACAAGCCAAGATCTATCTACTAGATTGCAACGAGTCGATGGAATAACTTACCCTCGAAGATTCCAAAGTGTTTAACGAGAGCGGATTCTCGTGGGTGATGTAGTACTCTTTCCGATCTCAAGATCGTGTAGACGATCCTTCCTGCGTTAAAGCGCTTCCATGATCAGTCTGCGTTTACTCGGCGAAGACCTTCCTCTCCCTTGTTCAAGCGGTGAGGAGGTTGTAGCACTCTCCTCGCGATTCCTGGCGTGGTACCTAAGTAGAGGGAAATCCCGAGGCTCCTTAAGCCGGAGCGAGTATGGTGGAGTATGAGAGGGCTATTAGTGGTCTAGAGATTAGACACACCAATTAGAAGGCTCTAAACCGCAGCTAAAGCAATTAGAAGCTCTAAACCAAAGCGGCTCTAACCGGAGATTAGAGGATAGGAACTTGTGTCTAGAGGAGGCCACCTCCTTTTATAGGTGGAGGCTGGCGCCAGGAAGGGAGGAGTCCCTCCCAACTCGGCCAAGGCTGGCCGGCTTGGAGGAGAGGGACTCCTCCTCCAAGTTGGTTTCAACCTCCTCTTGCTTGTTTCCCACAGTTTCTGTTTTAGCGTTTGACTTTCAAATGGCAGTTTGACTTTTCAGTTTGGAACAGCAAGAACACTTAGTACATGATGCAATCATTCAATGACACATTCATGTACCCTCCCCGAGTGCTTGACAATGGAACCTTCTAGAACATTCTCGATGAAAACACGGAATCATTCCGAACTCCGAAGCGGGACTTTCCTTATATGAATCTTATTCTCCGGACCATTCCGGATCACCTCGTGATACCGGATCCCATCGAGACTCGAACAACATTCGGTCTCTTTCTCATAATACCATAACTACTCAAAACAACGTCAATCCTTAAGTGTGTCTCCTACGGTTCGTGAATTATGCGGACATGATCGAGACACTTCTCCAACAATAACCAATAGAGAATCTGGAAATTCATATGGCTCCACATATTTCTATGATTACTTTGCGATCGAATGAACCACTTACATACGATACCAATTTCCCTTTGTCTCACGATAGTTTACTTATCCGAGGTTATGATTCGGTATCTACGCATACCTAGTTCAACCTCGTTCGATAAGTACTCTTTTCTCGTTCGTGATATGTGATCCCTTGTGACCTAGTCACATGCTTGCAAGCTAATTGGATGACATTCCACCGAGAGGGCCCGAGTATATCTATCCGTCATATGGATGGACAAATCCCACTCTTGATCCATGTGTTTCAACCAATACTTTCCGAACACTCAATGCCACCTTTATAGCCACCCGATTCACGGTGTGGTGTTTGATGTCATCAAAGCATCCATCCGTAAAGGTGATATGCATGATCACATGGTCGAAGGAATTAGGTTACTATGTATCAGAAAGCATATAGCAATTGAACTATTGAAATGACTTGATCTTTATGCTACGCTTATCAATAGGAGTATGTCCACCATATCATTCTCCTAACGATATGATCTTGTTGTTGATAACATCTCAATGTTCATGATAGGGAAACCACAATCATTAATCAACCAACAAGCTAGTGAAGTATAGAGGCTATACTAGGGACTTCAAATTAAGTTTACAAATCACACAAGTATTAATGTTTCCTTGTTAATACCATTATAGCATGAATGTAAACATTTATCATAAACACAAAGATATAATAATAACTATATTTATTATTGCCTCTAGGGCATATCTCCAACAAAGCATGGCATAGATAGTACTAAACTCGGTGGTACTTCCTACCCTATTGAATGGTATTCTACTTCATACTCCGTCACATATGCATGATAGGTTCACACCGACCAGTACGGAGGCAAGGGAGTGTAACTACCTCGGTGAATTACGCTCCTAGTTACAAGCCTGGATGAGCGGAAATGGTTAAAATAGTACGGTGGGGCCCAAATGCCACTCACAGGTAGACCTTTCGGCCGTCCTAACCATTTCCAAACATCGGGACAAGAACGGGCGTAATGTCGGCGAAGGGATCAACTACATACACAAATGAGTTTGTATGCAAGCCACCATACAACAGTCCTCGAGCCATTCCAACTAAAAGAAATAGAAATATTACGCCATACGGCAAGATCCAAATATCCTAGATAGATATATAGTTTAGGATATCTCCTCATGCATCAAACATCGTAGTATCCGGTGAGCGGAAACAAGATCCGTACGGATAAGAAGCAAATCGGCATAAGATGCCCCATAAATGAACACATCCAGCCACGGACTGACGGATCCCGTTCCGGAATCTCTACATTGAGCGATCGTTGTCCACATCGTCTCCTCCACCCAAGATCCATCTTGTGAGTGTACATGTTCATCTGAATCAAATAATTTATCGTGTGAGACCCTAGAATTTTCGGCAAGTCTTTATGCCTCTAAAGGACACAACTTTGGTGACGCGATTGCAGCAAAAGATAAACCCTAAAATTCTATAGATACTGCTAACCATCCGCCTAACCAAAGATGAGCGGATGTCCGTGAATTAATAACAACAATTATAACGATAATATTAATGATCCATCCTCCTCCTCGCACCAACGAGGAAGCGGACGAACACCCCCATCCGTTGGCGGTTTATTATCCATTCCATGAGTGTCGCACTATTTACTAGTCGATTACTTAGTCAAATTAAAAGCGGTAATTTAGTTATACTTATCTATGATCGAAACTGCTCCAAGTCGTCCATAACCATGGACACGGCTTTGAAAGTTTTACCTGAGGGTGCACAAATAGCAACACACTCGATCAACCTCGGAAAAACCAAATCAAAACCCGAGGCATTCACGACAAAGCAATCACAGGATTCAGAAATATTTGGGGCCACCCATTAAGCTACCATAGCGAAGTTTTGCGGCTCGAGACGGACTCAAGGTTTGCGTCAATGGTCAGAACGATTGGGAACCGAAAATGTGGTGGGCTTGTCGATACTGCGAAAACACTCGCTTCCAAAACAGATGCAGTGCGATGCTTGCAATTTTAAATTAAGCAGTAAAGCATGGCATAAGTACAGGATAGTAATAAAGCCCCAAACTACTTGTGGCCCCAAGAAATAAGAATGAATCAAGCTCTGGCTCAGGGGGGTCCCATAAGCCTCCCGAATGTGGATAGTGCGAATATTCAAGGAACAGGAATCAAGTACTCGGGGTCCTATGGGACACAAGTGAGCATGAAAAACCAATAGCAGATATTGCTCACCGGTGCCACTTTCATTAGTTATCCCATTACTACTCAGGTTAAGTTGTATAGGTACCTCGTTATCCATCAGACACTCACATACCCTACACATGCTGTTCTACAACTCGCATGGCTCAAAAAACTCCTGTAGTAATGGCTCATGGGATGGAGGAACAAGCTTCGGTGGGGTTTAAAAGTAAAGGCTATGCAATACTTGGGATTCAGTTTAATGCAATCGCGACTCAATGATGCAAGAATAAGATAGAGGCAATAGGTACTATATGTATGCAAGCATGTGGTAGTGCTTGCCTGGCAGCTCAGTTGAAGCGAGAGAAGGATCAGGTAGTGCTCACAGGTTTCTTGATATATCCCCTGCTCAGCGTCTATTCGAGGAAGAACCAAACAAACAAGGGCCAACATAAATAAAGTGCACAAGCATATGAGTTAAAATGCGACAAGCAAACAATCATGCCATGATGAATGATGCACAATTTGCATGGCAATAAAGTAGCATGGCATGGGTGAGGTGTAGAATACAAGAAATAAACATTTTATTGAGTTTTGGTCACATTTTTATACTCCAATAAGTTGCTGTAATCTTTATATTTATATGATGCATGCTGCAAAACAGAACATGGAATGCATAAAAAGAAAGGTCTCGTCGAGCTGATCATTTTAGACATATTATTTGTCAAATTTGGAGTTATAAAACAAAAGTTATTAATTTATTAAGGAAAAATGGCATTTTGTTGTAATTTTAATCAACTTGAAATTTAAGTGTTCAAACATTATTTTGAATGCAAGATTTGAATTCCTCACATTTTTCTGATTCAAAAACATATATTACATGATTAATTTGGAATTGTATTTGAAAAGTTATTTGAAAACAGATTTGAATTTGAATTTTAAAACAAATTTGAAAAGGTTTTAAATTAAACAGCAAGCAGAAAGACTGTTCTTACTCAGCTCGTCCTAGCCCTAGACACTGACGGGTGGGGTCGATGCTGACTCAACAACAACCGGCGTGGCGGGGACTGATCTGGACTTTTCTTACCACGTGTTGTCTAGCCACCGAGACCGACAGGTGGGACCGGCCGATCCGCGGGGCCACTCACGCGCACGGCCAGCCGGTGGGCGACACGTGGGCGATCCAGGGGAGCGCGGGTTGAGAAACCACAAAGCGGGGCCTTCGCAAAGTGTCACTACTGGTGTGGTGGGGCTCCGGAGGCGGGTTCAAAGCGGGAAAAGGGAGGGGCTCCAGCGAAAAGACCGGCAACTGCTGCTTGTTGACGGACACGGCTCGGCGGCGGATCCGGCCGTCTTCCAATGACGGTGGCGCCTCCATTGACAACGTGTCGCCTCAAAAACGAAAAACGAAGAGGAATCCACGGGCTACAACTTTCGTTCATAGAACTTGCACGGAGGTGGTCTTCAGCGTGCGGAAAACCTAGGGGAACCGAGGCAGCAGATGGGCTGCAGACGCGACGGACGCCAGGCCCGGCGGTGGCTGCGGCAAGGCGCTGCGGGGTGCTTTCGGCGTGGGCGGCGATGCAAGGTGAGAGGGGGAGGAAGATGATGTCCAGGAGGTCGGTAGGCTCACCTACGACCCTCAGGTGCGACTAAGCGGGCTCGGAAGCGTGGATCGGTGAGGAGGTAGCGGGGCGAGTCGTCACGGTGCTCACGGACACGGCGGGGCTTCTCCGCGGTTTCTGTGGCTTCAGTGGAGTTAGGCGATGTAGAAGAAGCGGAGCACGCCCGGTACTCGAGGGCACCTTGACGCTCCGGATCATCGAGAGGAAGATGTGGCCATGGCTAGGGTTTAGGGGCATGATTGAAAGCTTGCAAGCTTGGGGAGGAAGAAGGGAGGTAGAGGAGGACCTGGGCGCCTCCCAGATCCGATCTGAGATGGTTA
This sequence comes from Avena longiglumis, assembly GCA_030063025.1. Lineage (NCBI taxonomy): Eukaryota > Viridiplantae > Streptophyta > Magnoliopsida > Poales > Poaceae > Avena > Avena longiglumis. The sequence continues at coordinate 315,434,967 of CP125977.1, forward strand.
TGGGGAGCTGGGGTGGTTGGGGAGATAAGGGAGAGAGGAGAGAGGCACATGGGATGGTGGTGGTTTTGCAAAAAGGTGAGGAAGGAGTGATCGGGCTAGGTCTTCTCTCCCTCCTTCTTCTTCTTGTCTTGAAGCCAAAGAAAGAAGTGGGGGCAGATGAGGGGTGAGACGTGGGGGAGCCTGCCTGGTAGGGAGAGAGAGGGGAAGCCAAGAGAGAGGGAGAGGGGAAGGGTAGCTCGGCAAGGTTAGATGGTGGCCTCGGTTTAGATAGAGGAGAGATGAGGTCTTAGGGTTTAGAGAGAGAGAGATTAGGTGGAGTGTTCTCTTTTGACAAGACCAAGCAAAATCAAGCCAAGCTCAAACAAGATCTAGTCAAAAGAGAGGATGGTATAAAAGGTAGTGAGGGTTTAGAGAGAGAGGTTAGGGTTTTAGATGCTTGCATGCATCAAGCAAGACCAAGCATGAAGAGGGGTAGAGATATGGGGATGATCCACTCAAAGATTCAAATCAAAACCAAAAGACTAGAATGTGGTGGTTCTTGCATGGCCCATGCAAAATAATTAATGCCATGCTTATTCTTGTGAAAACAATAATATTTACATGGCATTATTCTTATGCATTCCCAAAAGTGGATTAAACCCAAGCAAAAGAATTTAAAGGAAAATTCCAGATGGAGTAGATGGAGATGATCACATTTGATTATAATTGGGACTTGCTAGTGTGTTTATTCCACTAGATGTTTAATAGTCCCATAAATATCCCAACATGAGCATAAATCCATGATGATCCATATGAAAGCTAGGAAAAAGGAGCACTACTCATAATGCATGCAAAGGTGGCTCCACATATCAATAATGTGAAAACAACATGATGCTAAGATGAGAGCATGTGGAAATAGAATTGGATCCATCCCAACCCACATGAGCTAGAGGTAAAACCCAATAAAGTGCAAAGCTCATATTTAGTTGAATGGTGGAATTATAAGGTGGTGGCAGAGAAAGGTGATGGAGTTGAATAAAAGATATGCCCCCAACTCAACTTGGGCATTTAAACAATATATCAATAACCAAATACAATATCAAAAGACAAATACAATTAATAATGCATATGAGAGAAGAACCAAAACAAAAAGGGTTTTATATGATGCTCAAATGCAAGGTGGCATGATGACATGAGCATGATATAATGATGATGCAACAATTATATATATGAAGTAGCCATTATATAGACTAGGCTAGTAGCATTGCAATTGTTAGACAATTGGGATGCTACAGGGAGGAAGCCCGAAACATCAAGCCCGACAAGACGGAGGCTTGGAAGAGGAGAGAAGAGAAGGCAGTCGGCATGCCAGTCCAAGCGGTACTACCGGTTGTCGGAACCCAGTACTACCGGTCGGTACTACCCCTTCTACCGCTTCGCTCGATGGCTCCAACGGATGCTCCAAGACCGCAAGCGGTACTACCGGTCCCAGAGCGGTACTACCGGTGATGACCGGTACTACCGGTCCTAAGTCCGGTACTACCGGTCATGTCTGCCTGCGCGCACCAGTTGGTCCACAGCCCATGTATTCCCCTTTACTTACCTCTTCGCCTAGTTTATCCCCAAACTACCCTTGTTTACTGGCTGGCCTATAAATATAGACCCCACCCCTCATGTATCCCGGAGGCATAGATGATAGACTAAAGACAACCCCCATTGTGGAATCTCTAGTTTTGCCTCATCCCCTTACAAGGGGACCGACTATCGTCACCAACCTCGATTGGACTTTGCATCACGCATCCATCGTTGGACAAGGCCTTGGAGTTCGATGTCTCATCTCCAAGTTGTCAAGACCCTCCCCAAGGTGTTCTTCCCTCTCCGATGTGGATTTGAGGGAGCATGTTGACCGATCTTTCCTTGCGAGGATTCTATCGGACCGATGGCCGCCGTTCAGGAGAAATCGGCCTTGTATCGTGGGAGTTTTGCACGTGTTCATCGTGTTCTTCGCGAGGTGTGTGTTCGCTTCCGTTACCTTCTCCCTTTCCCCTCGCTTTCCCATTGATTTGACCACGAGATCCGTGAAGATCGGGCACCCAAGAGGTTAACCCCTCCATCATCTGGTATGAGCAGCTTTTGGTTGCCACGGATTTCTCATCAATTTGGTCTTTTCCCCGTAAATTCGAAAATTCCACCAAAAATAGCCCCAATTCGTGTTTTGGATCGATCTGTGATTTGAGTGCGTTTTGGTAGGTTTTGATCCGTGGATTACTTGCTAAACTTGTTGATCTTCCTTCCTTTGCGTTCCCATAGCCTAATCCCTTGATTTCCCCCTTCGATTTGGTGTTTTTCTTGAAGATTTTCCGCCCAAATCAGTCCAAAATCGCGAAAACGCGTCAAATCTGTGCGTCCCAGGACCAAGCGGTACTACCGGTCCCAAAATCCGGTACTACCGCTCACAACCGGTACTACCTCTCATCCAAGCGGTACTACCCCCAGTACTTAACAGAAAAAACAGATTCCCAGATTTCAGCCCCTCACCGTTTTGAGCATAACTTTTGCATTCGAACTCGGATTTTGGTGTTCTTTAGCTCGTTTCTAAGAGGAGAAGGAGCACTACATCATCATCCAAGTTGTTCATGCTATCTAATCCATCCAAATTCCGTGAGCAAGGCGGAATCCAACAATAAAGGGTGAAGATCGTCGACGAAAGGTATAAACATTCCGCGACTTCTCCCCACTTGCATTCCTTTGTGAACCCACTATCTTTGCGAGCAACAAACACCTATTGAGACTAGTTCCTCTTATGATTTCTTGAGCTATGCACATTTGATACCTTGTAGAATTCCGAGCAAACGTGTGAGCGATATCTCATATAGTTAACTTGTATAGTTGTTGGCACAAGGAAGAGGCAAGTGAAAAAGAAAAAGAAAGAAAAAGAGAAAAACAATAGAAAAGAAAGAAAGAAAGAAAGAGATATACATGTGCCTCATAGAATAGGAAGCGCAAGCTCGATGAACATCATATAGGTGGTACTTATTGTGCATATCTTGTAGCCCACCAATTTTATGCAATCGAACTAGCGTCTCCCCTTGTACTTGTGTGACACGAGCTTATAGTCTTCGCTAGGTAATCATTTGGTTCTTAGCTCACTTTCTCCGTCGCACAAGCCCCATTTATCCCACCGTGTGTGTTTCCTTGTACATATTTCCTATCTTGTGGATTGACTTGTTTGCTTTGTGATCATTGTGGTTCTTTACTTGCCATTACAATATCTTGATTTCGGATTGGTTCTTGACATGCCACTTTCCATACCTATCCACCATAGGCCTTGTGTGTGTGTTTTTGTTGGTAGTTGGTTTTGGTGTTCCGCGTGAACTTCACTTTGCTTGGTTTATTGCCCTCAAGTGTGGCCACTTGCACGATACGATCTTCCAAGGTAAAGTAAGGTTCGACGTTGAATCCCTAACACCCTCTACCACTTCCATATACAACACTTGGTCTTGTGAAGCATGTCTAGGGACTCCGGGACCGAGGATGATTTCCATGAAAAATCCACGATGAGCCACCATGCCTATGTCTCCACAAGCATGGATTACATGATGGAGCACTACACCAACAATGGCTCCACATGCTTGGGTGACATGGAGTGCTACAACAACGACTCCCCAAGCATGGGCGACTTCAAGAACGACAACGACAAGCTCCTCAAGTCGCACCGACCAAGACGGAGCCTACACCTCGAGTGCGCCAAGGTCCATCATCAAATGGACAAGTTCCAAAGCGACCTCCACAACTTGAAGAAGGACATGGACAACGACTTCGACAAAAACATGAGGATGGTCGCCAAGACTAATGATGCTTTGCGCTCATTAGAAAAACTTACAAGGAAGAGTGCCAAGGTCAAGGGCCATCGTCGTGAGCGTCATATGGATGACCAAGTGCGCCACCTACATCAACCATCGGCAAGGCACGCCAATGACCTCCGTCGACACCATCACAAGGCACCTTCAACTACTAGTGCCACCACCAAAATGGCACCAAGAGCAAGCCTTCGTCCACGGCATCAAGCTTCGATGCCTACGCTTGACTTCCACGACCTCGCCAATGAGGAAAATGAAGACCTCTACTTCGCCAAGTTGGATAGCATGAGCCTACCTCCACCACTATTACGAGATGGCCACAAGACGGTCGAGCATGGGATTTTCCCTTCGACCATGGAGGAGAGCGATGATGCCCACCTTATGGCATCCAACCTTGAAGGAGACAAGGTCAAGAATGGTGAGCATGGGATTTTCCCTTCACCAAAGGAGGCGCATGGAGTTGAGGAAACTGAGCCTACCCCCATATGCTTGAGTGATGATGTGGTACCAATCCCATGTGAGTATGAGAGCCACTTAGCCCACTTGAGTGATAACAAGAGTGCGATGAGTGACTCCACCTTATGTGAGATTGAGTGCTTCCACTTGGAGGGCATGAGCGATACTCCTAGTGAGTTGAGAGTGGTAGTTGATAGGTCAAGTGAGACCATTTCGATTTCTAACAACTTACCCTCTACCTCTAGTGTGTTCTCTTGTGTTACGCTAGGTTCCATGGATGAAGAAGCGCCAAGCCATGAAGCAATGATGCCTCAATTGGAGAAGATGTACATGGTGCACGAAGATGATGCTATGCCATGGCTACATCAAGAAGACGAAGTCATCCACAAGGAGGCCACTACTTCCACAACACCCACTTCATATGAGAGGTATGGCCAAGGTAACAATAAGGGTGTTGATGATGCCATGATCCCACTAGTGGACATGATGAATTGTGAGGATATGCATGCTATGGATGATACTTGTGACATTACATATGCTTCATCCACTTTCCCATGTGATGATTTGCCTTTGCATAATATTGATCATGTGGAATTGTTTGATTGCGATATCATTGCCATAAACATGCCATGCTATGCATCTTGTGTGTATCCTCCAATTGCTTTGGACTTGCCTTGTCATGCTAGTCATTCAATTTCTCCCGTTGCTTGCAATAAGATAAATACTTGCTATTTCACTTGTTTTGATTGCAACAATATTGATCATATGCGTTATAATGAGATGGCCCCCATAGCTTTCTCAATTTTTGGAGATTTTGATGATTGCCATGATAAGCATGTTCCCCATTTGCATACTCACCATGCATCTATTTCATACTTGATTGACATTAATGGTGATGTGCACAAGAAGTCATGATGGATGATGTGTATCTCTACCATGCACACACGTTCTTCCTTTTACATATGATGTGTGTAGGTACCCGCACGAGAATGTCAACCTCGGTTGAGCACGAGTTGACAAAAAGAGCTCTAGAGAGCATCCCACAAGTGAGTTCAAGATCGAACCCAGCTCTGATACCTTTTGCATGCTTTGCATCTTTCATGTTGGCAAATTGCTCTTTCCTATGGTTTGATTGCAAGCATGTTAATGGTATTATCTGCCCTTGTGACATTCATGCTTCTTCGCTTTTAGATAATGATGCTTTGTGTGTTGCAACAAAAATGTTGAACATTTTCTCTTTCCGATGTTTTGGGTGGAACCAAAATTCTATTAAGAGCATGTATTCTCATGAGAGCTTCCAAGAATCTCGTCTTGTTGTTGCAACAAACATAAGGACCACTTGCTCTTTCATTTGGTTTGTTTGCAAATATGTTGTTTTTGCTTCCGCTTGGGATACTCATTTTCCCATGATATTTGCTTTCGATGATTTGTGTGTGACATCCAACATGTCAAACAAATTCTCTTTCCAATGGTTGGTTTGCACACATATTGTTGTTGCTTTGGACATTCTTCCTCGTGTGTTTTTGCCACATTCTCCTATTCTTGCATCAAAGATGTTGCTTGAAATTTGGATCCAATGCTTTGAATGCCCCACTAATACGTTATATGGAGTTTATGTGTTTCCACATTTGGATGATGTTCAAACGATTTCCATGCACATTGACCTTGCATATGCATCCCGTTTGCTATACTTGAGTTGTGCTAATCGTGTTGTGAACAAGAATGGACATGCCACAAATGACATGCTCCTCTATCACACACAAACATATGTTGCTTGGTCTTTGTTGTATGAAGGTACAAATGCATACACGTCAACCTCTATGGACCATATGTTGACAAGAAGAATCGAAGAGAGTTACCTATGGCCACCCTTCATCGAGCTATCTCTACAAGATAAGGTGACTTCCTTCTACTTGAGGACTCATGCTATAATCTTCATGAATTGGCTACGCTTTGAGTGTTGCTTCGCTTTTGTCGTGAGCTTTGTAGGCTTCATGGAAGGTGAAGGAACATTGAAGTGTTGTCAAGTCAATCTTCCCGAGGACGACTATATGGTGAACCGATCAAGGATGTCCTTCGACCTCTTCTACTTCGTGATGAACATGGAGAGTCGAGGACGACTCTTTTTGAAGGGGGGGGAGATGATGCAGCCCGACCTACGGTCGTTACTACATCAAGGTCTCCAACGTACGCCAAGTCGTCATGGACACCAGAGGTGAATCCGTTCCTCTATGCGAGTCCACTTCCTACCCTATTGAATGGTATTCTACTTCATACTCCGTCACATATGGATGATAGGTTCACACCGACCAGTACGGAGGCAAGGGAGGAAGCCCGGAACATCAAGCCCGACAAGACGGAGGCTTGGAAGAGGAGACGGAAGAAGACAGGTCGACAGCTGCCAGGTCCAAGCGGTACTACCGGTTGTCGGAACCGGTACTACCGGTCAATGTACTACCGCCCCTTCTACCGCTATCTTGATGGCTCCAACGGATGCTCCAGACCGCAAGCGGTACTACGGTCCCAGGCGGTACTACTGGTGATGAGCGGTACTACGTCCTAAGTCCCAGATTACTACGGTCATGTCTGCTGTCACCAGTTGGGCCACAGCACATGTATTCCCCTTTACTTACCTATTCGCCTAGTTTATCCCCAAACTACCCTTGTTTAGTGGCTGGCCTATAAATAGAGCCCCCACCCCTGATGTATCCCGGAGGCATAGATGATAGACTAAAGACAACCCCCATTGTGGAATCTCTAGTTTTGCCTCATCCCCTTACAAGGGGACCGACTATCGTCACCAACCTCGATTGGACTTTGCATCACGCATCCATCGTTGAACAAGGCCTTGGAGTTCGATGTCTTGTCTCCAAGTTGTCAAGACCCTCCCCAAGGTGTTCTTCCCTCTCCGATGTGGATTTGAGGGAGCACGTTGACCGATCTTTCCTTGCGAGGATTCTATCGGACCGGTGGCCGCCATTCGGGAGCAATCGGCCTTGTATCGTGTGAGTTTTGCGTGTGTTCATCATGTTCTTCACGAGGTGTGTGTTCGCTTCCGGTACCTTCTCCCTTTCCCCTCGCTTTCCCATCGATTTGACCACGAGATCCGTGAAGATCGGGCACCCAAGAGGTTAACCCCTCCATCAATAGTCCTAAACAAGTTTCTGCAAAATAAACCATTTTAACAGAACCTAAACTTTAAACACATTGCATATTTAGAAAGGGCTTGTCTCCCTGATTCCAATGGTATAAAATTTGCTAAAATCTAATGTGGGAAACAAAAGTTACAAGCAAATCAAATTTGAACACAAATCTGATTTCAAATTCTGTTTTTAAACAAACCCTAGCCACGCGTCTGTTTCCTATTGGTGCGTACCGCTTCGCACCGGATCACGCTCGGCTACCGTTGGATCTAACTAACACGCACGGCTCAGATCTAAACTTAAGGGTTCGATAAGTGAACTAATCCTCTGTGGATCGGATCGGACTCTGAATCATGTGACCAAAATGGCGGGCGCTAAGCGGAGGCGATGGCAAGCGTCTGTCGTGGCGGCTGGCGTTCTAGGTCACGCAGGTGTGGGAAGAGGCTTACCAAAACGCGGTGGTGTCTTTGAAGCTCAACGTGGCGGTGTCTTGGCAGGGTGCACTGGCGAGCTGCTGGAGCTCGTCAGTCGTGCAGCGTCGGTGGTTGCGTCGAGAGTTATTGCCGAGGTTTCGGCCGCCCTAGCACGAAACCGGAGGGATTAGAAGACGCACAAGACGAAGGCGAACAACCTAGTATGCAAGAGGGGCAAGGCGCTCGCCATCAGAATTGGTCGCCGAGTTGAGCGGGCGGTTTCGGCTTGGGCACGAACGGGGACGGCGTCCTGGGTCACGAGAAGGCAAGCGACGGGTGTCAGAAGATGCACGAGCTTATGCTGAGCATAATCGTTTGAACCAGGGGCACAGGGGTGGTCAGGACTCACCGGAATTGCTGCCGGAGATCGTCGGGACAGCGGCGGCGTCTGGCGAGTTTCGAGCAGCCTGGTGGCGTGGAGAGGGAATTGGTTGAGGGGAAATGGCCGCGAGAGAGGGGATTAAGTAGGCAGAGGCTCGACAAGAAACGCCCAGTGATTCAATGCCAATTACCTCGCGGAATCAAAGCAGCAACGGGCAGCGGCGGAGTTCATGCGCGGAATTTTGGGGAAGGAGTGACGTGGAGAGGGCCCGCTTGTCAGCGAAATAAACAGAAGGGAGGTGGGGTCCGAGCGTCAGTGACTCGTTGGTGTGTCCGCGCGTGCGAGAGAGAGAGAGAGGTGGCCCGGGTGGGCTAGTTGGGCTACGTCTGTTGCTGGGCCAAATTCCTGGCGCCGGCCCTTTTCCAATTCTTTTCTCTTTTCTTTTTCTAAATTGATTTTCAGGAATGGTTTTCAAATGATTTCAAAAGCTATTTGGATTCAAAGCTTTTTGGGATTTTTGTAGTGTGCAACAGTCACAAAACTTGGCATAAAACCATGTGGTGTCCTTGGAATGGCTTGGTCATTTTTGGAAAAACAAAATAACAGGGACATTGCACTTGTTTTGCAAATGTTTGAAAATGGTTTTTGAAACCATTTCTATTTTGTAAAAATTTGTTCTAACTCCACACTCCAACCAATCAACAAGGAACACAAACAATCTAGGTTTAAAACATTCAAGCTCTCAAATGGGGATAGCCATTTGATTTAAGTTTGCTCACATAAAATGATAGCACTATGTGCTTCTGTTTTCTTGAAATGAGTTTGAATTTGATCTCAATTCTATATGCATGCATGAATGATATTGATGCAGCCCGTCCTACGACCGCTACTACATCTACTCCCACGAGCTCCCCAAGTGGACCCATGACTTGCGCCCGAGCCAAACTCCTTCAAGCTAAGGTGAACTCGCTCCTCTCCTTGTGTGACTTCGATACACCCTTGGATGGCCTACTACTTCATAAGCATACACTGTGCATCATCAGGTACGAAGAGAAGGACCCAAGGAACGGAGGGGAAGCAACCAGTCGCTGCCAGACGCCAGCGGTACTACCGGTTGAGCCGACCGGTACTACCGGTTCAAGCGGTCCTACCGGCCCCAGCTACCGGACGCTCCAGGAAGAACCACTCCACGCCCCAGACGCCAGCGGTACTACCGGCCCAGCAACCGGTACTACCTGACAGTGGTACTACCGCTCCCTCCTACCGCTCGCTACAGGCGCCTCAGACGGAAGCTCCAGGCCCGCCTATGGTACTACCGCCCCTGGAGCGGTACTACCGGTTGCGACCGGTACTACCGGTTGCCCGACCGGTACTACCGGTCCTGACTGAATCTGAACGCAAGAGTTCGGCCCAGTGCCTTGTATTCCTTCCTATAATTTACCTTTTCGTTCCGAAACTACCCCTGTTTTGTGGCTGGACTATATATAGCCCCCACCCTCTATTGTAAACCCTAGACTTGGATAATAATAGATATTAAGGAAACCCTTTGAGGAACTTATATCTATTGGTCTCATGCTCCTACCAAGGAGCACCGGATTATCCACCCCCCTCTTGGATCTTGCCTAGTGCGTTCAAGTTGTACAAGGCCTTGGGTTCTCGGTTTCTCGCCCCCAAGTCGTCAAGATCTCACCAAGCACCTCGTCCCCCGTTGTTGGCGTGGAGAGCGAGCTTCGCCCAACACCGATCCTAGGGATTATGTTGGACCGGTTGCCACCGGCGTGAGGGATAGGCGTGTATCGTGTTTTGGTGTGCGTGTGTTCGTGGTTTTCATCCCTTTCCTCCCCCGACCACCGTTTTCCCCTCGTCTCTCGTGAAATTCGTGAAAGATCGGGCCAACCCAAGGGTTACCCCATAACATATTGGTATTAAGAGCACGGTTGATCACGAATTTTCCCACAATTTTTCTTTGATCCCCCTTAAAATCGAAAATCCCACCAAAAAGAGCCCCAATTTGCCTTCCGATCGATCTTTGGATTTGGTGAGTTTTTCGTGGTTTTGGTCCATAGATCGGTTGCTTTTGGAGTCGATCTATAGCCCCTGTTGTTCCTAGCCCAGCCTTTCGGTCAGATCTCCACGAATTTGAGGATTCTTGTCAACTTGAGTTCGTCCTGTCCCGAATCGGGTACTACTGCGTGCAAGCGGTACCGCAAGTCACCGTTCTACCGGTCATAAGCGGTAATACCGCCACGGCATTACCGGACGTTGCCGCAGTACTACCGCTTCTCTCCGACTGCTTCCTAGCCCTTTGATGCCTCAATTTTGTTTGCTGACTTTTCCACTTCGCTTGTTCGTGTTTCGCGTGTTTGTCGCCATTTTCACAACAGCTTCCGCATCAAAGTCAACACGCGCTCAAGGCACCGCGACACTCGAACATCATCCCCCACCAACGGTTGCAAGTCGTCAACAATACCAAAGGTATAACTTGCACCACCTTGACAGCCCCATATCTTCCTTTGTGTGTATCTATCCTATGAGAGCAACTCATTTTGTGTTTGTCTAAGCATTGTGCACTTGCCTTCGGAAAGTGAGAGTGTGAGGCCAAATACAAAAGCTGACATAGTAGTATAGAAAGGGAGAAAAAGAATAAAAAAAAGGAAAAAAAAAGATAAAATAGAAAGATACATAGTCTCCCAATACAAAGAGAATACCAAGCTTGTAAGCCAACAAGAGAGAAGAAAGAGCGCACCGAGACAAGTGCCCAAATCTATTGCTTATCCTCTTTTGGCAAACGAGTTGTGGTCTCTCCTTGAGTTGGCACGACAACCGAGCGTAGTCTTCGTTAGGACCTTTTGTGCTCATTTTCATAGTCGTGCTAACCCCGTTTTTCTCCACGTGTGTGTTTTCCGTGTTTTTGTAGATCGTATCCTTTTGATTTTGATCTTTGGTTCTTTACCACGTAGAACAATAACCTTTTTGCTTTGATCGTTTCGTTTGGTTTTCCACAACCCTAACCTTCCACCAAAAGCTTTTGAGAGTTGTAGCATATTTGTGTGTGCGTTTCTTGCCCATTTCACTTTGCACGCTTCTCGCTCATTTGTGTGGCAATTGGTTTGATATAATCTCCAAGGTGAGGTAAAAGGCTAACTCTCCGCACCCCTTTTCTCCATATACAACCCTTCTTGGCTTTTCATCATGGACAGGCATGGAGAGCCCTCCCAACCACCACAACCTCCGGAGGATGAAACACAATTCATGACAAGATGGGACCATTGGAAGGTCCGAGGAGAATTCAACTACCGTTGTGAAGCCCTTGAGCGGCGCCAAGATGAACAATTTAGTGAAGCCCGCATGGAATTCAAGAACATCGACAACCGCTTAGAAGAAGTCCGAGGACAAATGCATGCCATGCAACACAACCTCGGCCATCAAAATGAAGCTCTTGGTCGCGCCCTCGCCTCAACGGATGAGAAGCTTCAACGCCTCATTGATGGGCTAGCAAGGCCACGATCGCGCGAATCAAGCTCATCTCGGCACTCCTCAAGTGAATCAAGTGCACCTCGCCGTCATGCTTCAAGGCACCGGGATGGACCCGTTCTTCAATCCATGAGCTCTTCGCAAGCGGTACCATCTCCGCGTCACGCCGCAACGTCAAGCTATGATGGTGACCTCTCTGGAAGACCTCCAAGACGTGAAGCGAACCGGCCACAACCAAGGGCACTTGTGATTCAACAAGAGCATCCTCACATGGACCACCAAGGCCGTCGTCGTTGACATGTCCCTTCAACAACAAGTGAAGCATCCGAAGAGGACGAACAAGATCACCATCGACGTGAAGCACTCGAAGATCCTCCAAGGCATCATCATCGACATGATCGTCCACGTCGGCAACATGATGGTCATGACGAGCCTCATCCACATCAAGAAGAAGAAGAGCAGCCCATTGCGCATGCGGCTCGACGTCCTCCTCGCCACAGGGCGCAAGACAATGCTCCTCGGCACCACCCACGACAAGAACAAGAGCAAGCTCCCTAAGCTCGTCGTGAGGACCATCAACCTCCTACTCGTCCTCAACCGCGCCAACAAAACGAGCAAGCTCCCCAAGCTCGTCGCCAAAACCAAGTTCCACCACCAAACGCGACACCTCAACAACCGCAAGAGCAACGCAACCATCACCAAGCAAGACATGAGAGCTCGGATGATGATGAGGACTGCCCAGATCATGGCAACCGCCGCAACCGGAACCGCAATGGAGAAGAAACTTTCGGCAAGCTCAAATTCACCATGCCCAAGTTCACCGGTTCCAATGAGCCCGAGGAATATCTCTCTTGGGAACTCAAGGTCGACAAGATCTTCCGCATGCACAACTATAGCAATGAGAAGATGATGGCCATGGCATGCCTCGAGTTTGATGAGTACGCCAACCTTTGGTGGGAACAAGTCCAACTCACTCGCGAAGTAAAAGAAGAGCCTCCAATCGCAACTTGGCAAGATATGAAGGCTCATATGAGATCCCGGTTTGTTCCTTCACACTACACGCATGACCTCTTCAACAAGCTTCAAACGCTTAGTCAAGGGACAAAGACCGTGGAAGAATACTTCAAGCAAATGGAGCTCAACATGATCCGTGCCAACATTGAAGAGCGAGATGAACAAACAATGGCATGTTTACTCAATGGCTTGAACCATCCCATCAAGCGCATCACCGAGTTCCAAAAGTACAACAACATGGTTGAGCTTGTGCACATCGCATCGAAGGCCGAGCGTCAAGTGCAAGAGGACATCAAGTACAACAAGCCAAAGACGTACTTCACCTACAAGCAAGCGCCAACCACTACTCCAACAATACCAAGTGGAAGCTCCTCAAGTACCACCAAGCTTCCCTTCAAGCCAACTCTCCCTCAAGGAAAACAGCCCCCAAGTGGCAAACACACAAGGGATGATAAACCATTCAATGGTGAATGCTACAAGTGTGGAGGCAAAGGGCACAAGTCGAATGCATGTGGGAACAAGAAAGTTTTTTTCATCCATGACAACGGCGATGAAGAATACTTGAGTGAAGAAGAGTTTGATGCAAGGGTCAAGGAAGCCATGGCAAGGCAACATTTGGAAGAGGACCAAGAACTTCTTGTGTGTGAGCATGAAGCAAGTCCATCGCTTGTGGTCACAAGGGTCTTGACTACCCAACTCAACGAAAATGAAGACCAACGCTCGAACATCTTCCAAACTCATGCCGGCATCAATGGGAAGTCCATCAAAGTTGTCATCGATGGAGGGAGTTGCCACAACCTTGCAAGCACGGAATTGTGTGAGAAACTCAACCTCACCCTCCATCCGCATAAACACCCCTACCATATCCAATGGCTAAGTGACCAAGGATCCGTCAGGATCAAGCACACTGTCTCGGTGACGTTCTCAATTGGGCACTACAAGGACACGGTGGAATGTGACGTGGTCCCAATGACGGTTTACCATATGCTACTCGGAAGGCCGTGGCAATATGACAAGCGTGCTTTGCATAATGGTCACTCAAACACTTACACCTTCAAATGGCTTGATAAAACTTGTGTGTTGCAACCAATGACTCCTATCCAAATAATTGCAGACAATGGAAAGGCTTTAGCGAGGGCGCAATACGCAAAAACACCTTGTGAGAAGAGTGGTGAGCGAGAGAACCACACCATAGTGAGTGAGAGCTACAAGCCAAACTCGAGTGGAAAAACTAAGAGTGTTCTTCTTGCCACCAAAAGTGAGATGAGAGAAGTGCGGAACAACCCATCCATCTTGCACTATGTCCTTGTATGCAAGGGACTAGCGCAAGGAACTAACGACTTGACAAATGTTCCTCCTTTTTTGATGGCTATTTTGCAGGAATTCCACGATGTATTTCCCGAAGAGCTTCCTCATGTCCTTCCTCCTCTTCGTGGAATCGAGCACCGCATCGACCTCATACCCGGCGCCCCACTCCCAAATCGAAGCCAGATCGCACTGAACCGGAAGAGACGAAGGAGATCGAACGTCAAATCAACCAACTCGTCTCCAAAGGTTTGATCCAAGTAAGCACTAGCCCAAGCCGTCCCCGTGATTCCGGTTCCAAAACGGATGATACGTTGCGGTTATGCATGGACCGTCATTCAATCAATGCTATCACCGTGCGTTATCGACATCCTATACCGCGTCTTGATGACATGCTTGATGAGTTATGTGGAGCCACTATATTTTCGAAAATTGATCTTCATAGTGGTTACCATCAAATTCGCATGGCCGAAGGTGATGAGTGGAAAACCGCCTTCAAGACCAAGCTTGGTCTCTATGAATGGTTGGTTATGCCTTTTGGCTTATCTAACGCCCCATCTACCTTCATGCGCCTCATGAACCATATTTTGAGATCTCTCATTAGGAAGAGTGTAGTTGTTTACTTTGATGACATCCTTATCTATAGCAAGTCACTAGAGGAGCATGTTACTCATGTTAAGGAGGTCCTTCAAATCCTTCGTCATGCAAAGCTTTATGCTAATCTCCCAAAGTGCACTTTTGCAAAAGACAAGCTGATTTTCCTTGGTTTTGCTGTGTCTTCTAATGGCATTGAAGTTGATGTCTCAAAATTCAAGGACATACGAGATTGTCCTATCCCTACAAATGTTAGTGAACTTCGTAGTTTTCATGGGTTGGCTGGCTTTTACCGTCGTTTTGTCAAAGAATTTTCTACAATTGCTTGCCCCCCTCAACGAATTGACCAAGAAAAATGTCACGTTCGTTTGGGAAAAATCACAACAAAAAGCTTTTGATGAGCTCAAAAAGAGGCTCACCGAAGCACCACTTCTTGCATTGCCAGATTTCACAAAAACCTTTGAGATTGAATGTGACGCTAGTGGTATTGGCATTGGTGGCGTCCTTATGCAAAATGGGCGTCCTATTGCTTACCATAGTGAGAAACTTGATGGCGCACGCCTAAAGTATCCAATTTATGACAAAGAACTTTTTGCCTTGGTTCGAGTTCTTCAAGTGTGGCAACACTATCTTTGGCCCAAAGAATTTATCATCCATTCCGACCATGAGTCGTTGAAGTATCTTAAGGGCCAAGCCAATTTGAGTAAAAGGCACGCAAAATGGGTTGAGTTCATGGAGTCTTTTCCTTACATTGTCAAATACAAGAAGGGCAAAGAAAATGTGGTAGCGGACGCCTTGTCTCGCAAAAACACAAGCCTTCTTACACGACTCGAAGTCAATGTCTTGAGTCTTGATGACATCAAATTGTTGTACGCGCCCGACCCTTTCTTTGGACCAATATTTGCACAATGTTCAATAGACAAAGGGATTGATGATTTTCTATTTGCATAAGGGTTTTCTTTTCAAACAAAACAAGCTTTGCATTCCGAAATCATCTCTCCAACTTTTGCTTCTTCAAGAGTCCCATGGTGGAGGCCTTATGGGTCACTTTGGCCGTGACAAGACATATGACATGCTCTCCACTCACTACTTTTGGCCAAAGATGAAACGCGATGTGGAGCGCCACGTCCAACGATGCACTACATGTATCCAAGCTAAGTCTAAGTCCAACCCCTTTGGTCTTTATATGCCATTGACTATTCCTCATGCACCTTGGTCGGACATTAGCATGGACTTTGTGTTAGGCTTGCCTAGATCTAAACATGGAAATGATTCCATATTCGTAGTAGTGGATCGCTTTTCTAAAATGGCACATTTCATTCCGTGCCATAAGACCGATGATGCTTCACATGTAGCAAATATGTTTTTCAGGGAAATAATTCGGCTACACGGTGTGCCAAGAACAATCGTCTCGATCATGACGTAAAATTCATGAGCTACTTCTGGAAGACTCTCATGGCCAAGCTCGGCATCAAGCTCCTCTTCTCGTCCGCCTCGCATCCTCAAACCGATGGACAAACCGAAGTCGTCAAACGAAGTCTTGGCACACTCCTTCGGGTGTTGATAAAGAAGAACCTTAAAGACTGGGAGGAATGTATTCCACACGCTAAGTTCGCCTACAACCGCGCCAAGCACTCCACCACCATGAGGAGCCCGTTCATGATCGTCTACGGCTTCGAGCCTCTCACCGCGCTCGATATCCTTCCACTTCCACTTCATGAACATTCCAATATGGACGTTATCAAGCGTGCCCAAACAATGAAGAAACTCCATGAAGACACAAGAGCTACGATCGAGCAACAAGTCCTTCGCCAAGCATCAAGGCTAAACAAGAACAAGAAAGAGATGATCTTTGATGAGGGCGACCTTGTGTGGATACACTTAAGTAAAGACCGCTTCCCCAAGGAACGTGACTCCAAGCTCAAGCCAAGGGGTGATGGACCATTCAAGGTGCTCAAGAGGATCAACAACAACGCTTATATCATCGATATCCCAACTTCAAAGTATCTTGTAACCTCGACATTCAATGTCAAGGACCTCTCACCCTACCATGGAGAAGATGAAGTTGAGAAGGTTGAAGAGTCGAGGACGACTCTTTCCCAAGGGGGGGGGGGAGTTGATGCAGCCCGTCCTACGATCGCTACTACATCTACTCCCACGAGCTCCCTAAGTGGACCCATGACTCACGCCCGAGCCAAACTCCTTCAAGCTAAGGTGAACTCGCTCCTCTCCTTGTGTGACATCGATACACCCTTGGATGGCCTGCTACTTCATACGCATACACTGTGCATCATCAGGTACGAAGAGAAGGACCCATGGAACGGAGGAAGCGGAGCGGAAGCAACCCGTCGCTGCCAGACGCCAGTGGTACTACCGGTTGAGCCGACCGGTACTACCGGTTCAAGCGGTCCTACCGGCCCCAGCTACCGGACGCTCCAGGAAGAACCACTCCACGCCCCAGACGCCAGCGGTACTACCGGCCTAGCAACCGGTACTACCGGACAGCGGTACTACCGCTCCCTCCTACCGCTCGCTACAGGCGCCTCAGACGGAAGCTCCAGGCCCGCCTGCGGTACTACCGCCCCCGGAGCGGTACTACCGGTTGCCCGACCGGTACTACCGGTCCTGACTGAATCTAAACGCAAGAGTTCGGCCCAGTGCCTTGTATTCCTTCCTATAATTTACCTTTTCGTTCCGAAACTACCCCTGTTTTGTGGCTGGACTATATATAGCCCCCCACCCTCTATTGTAAACCCTAGACTTGGATAATAATAGATATTAAGGAAACCCTTTGAGGAACTTATATCTATTCGTCTCATGCTCCTACCAAGGAGCACCGGATTATCTACCCCCCTCTTGGATCTTGCCTAGTGCGTTCAAGTTGTACAAGGCCTTGGGTTCTCGGTTTCTCGCCCCCAAGTCGTCAAGATCTCACCAAGCACCTCGTCCCCCGTTGTTGGCGTGGAGAGCGAGCTTCGCCCAACACCGATCCTAGGGATTATGTTGGACCGGTTGCCACCAGCGTGAGGGATAGGCGTGTATCGTGTTTTGGTGTGCGTGTGTTCGTGGGTTTCATACCTTTCCTCCCCCGACCACCGTTTTCCCCTTGTCTCTCGTGAAATTCGTGAAAGATCGGGCCATCCCAAGGGTTACCCCATAACAGATATGCAAACTTTGAAATCATGATTTTTGGGATGTTACAGTGAGGTTGAGTTTCTCACACAATTCTGTGCTTGCAAGATTGTGGCAACTCCCTCCATCGATGGCAACTTTGATGGACTTCCCATTTATACCGGCACGAGTTTGAAAGATATTTGATCTTTGGTCTTCATTCTCATTGACTTGAGTGGTTAAGACCCTTGTGACTACAAGCGATGGACTTGCGTCATGCTCACACACAAGGATGTCTTGGTCATCTTCCAAATGTTGCCTAGCCAATGCTTCCTTGACCCTTGCATCAAACTCATCTTCGCTCAAGTATTCTACATCGCCATTGTCGTGGATGAACAAAACTTTCTTGTTTCCACATGCGGCCGACTTGTGTCCTTTGCCTCCACACTTGTAGCATTCACCATTGAATGGTTGATCATCCTTTGTGTATTTGCCACTTGGGGGCGGTTTTTCTTGAGGAAGTGTTAGCTTGAAGGGAAGCTTGGTGGTACTTGATGAGCTTCCACTTGGTGTTGTTGGAGTAGTGGTTGGTGCTTGCTTGTAGGTGAAGTACGTCTTTGGCTTGTTGTACTTGTTGTCCTCTTGCACTTGCCATTCGGCTTTTGATGCAATGTGAACAAGCTCAACCATGTTGTTGTAATTTTGGAACTCGGTGATGCGCTTGATTGGATGGTTCAAGCCATTGAGTAAACGTGCCATTGTTTGCTCATCACGCTCTTCAGTGTTGGCACGGATCATGTTGAGGTCCATTTGCTTGAAGTACTCTTCCACGGTCTTTGTCCCTTGACTAAGTGTTTGAACCTTGTTGAAAAGGTCACGCGTGTAGTGAGAAGGAACAAAGCGGGATCTCATATGAGCCTTCATATCTTGCCAAGTTGATATTGGAGGCTCTTCTTTTGCTTCGCGAGCGAGTTGGACTTGTTCCCACCAAAGGTTGGCATACTCATCAAACTCGAGGGATGCCATGGCCATCATCTTCTCATTGCTATAGTTGTGCATGCGGAAAATCTTGTCGACCTTGAGTTCCCACGAGAGATATTCTTCGGGTTCATTGGAACCGGTGAACTTGGGCATGGTGAATTTGAGCTTGCCGAAAGTTTCTTCTTCATTGCGGTTCCGGTGGCGGCGGTTGCCATGATTTTGGCGGACATCATCATCATTCGAGCTCTCATGTCTTGCTTGGTGATGGTTGCGCTCCCTTGCGGTTGTTGAGGTGCCTCGTTTGGTGGCTGAACTTGATTTTGATGACGAGCTTGGGGAGCTTGCTCGTGTTGTTGGCGCGGTTGAGGACGAGGAGGAGGTTGATTGTCCTCACAACGAGCTTAGGGAGCTTGCTCTTGTTCTTGTCGTGGTTGATGCCGATGAGCATTGTCTTGCGCCATGTGGCGAGGAGGACGACGGTCCGCTTGTGCAATGGGCTGCTCCCATTCTTCTTGGTGTGGAGGAGGCTCGTCATGATGATCATGTTGTCGACGTTGACGGTCAAGTCGATGATGACGCCTCGGTGGATCTTCGAGGGCTTCACGCCGACGGTGATCTTGTTCGTCCCCTTCAGATGCTTCACTTGTTGTTGAAGGAACACGTCGTTGACGATGGGCTTGGTGGTCCACGTGAGGTTGCTCTTGTTGAATCACAAGTGCCCTTTGTTGAGGCCGGTTCGCTTCACGTCTTGGAGGTCTTGCGGAGAGATCACCATCATATCTTGACGTCGCAGCGTGTCGCGGGGATGGTACTGCTTGAGAAGAGCTCATGGATTGAAGGACGGGTCCATCCCGCTGCCTTGAAGCGTGACGGCGAGGTGCGCTTGATTCACTTGAGGAGTGCCGCGATGAGCTTGAGTCGCGCGATCGTGGCCTTGCTAGCCCATCAATGAGGCGTTGAAGCTTCTCATCCGTTGAGGCAAGGGCGCGACCAAGAGCTTCATTTTGATGGCCGAGGTTGTGTTGCATGGCATGCATTTGTCCTCGGACTTCTTCTAAGCGGTTGCCGATGTTCTTGAATTCCATGCGGGCTTCGCTAAATTGTTCATGTTGGAGCCGCTCAAGGGCTTCACAACGGTAGTTGAATTCTCCTCGGACCTTCCAATGGTCCCATCTTGTCATGTATTGTGTGTCGTCCTCCGGAGGTGGTGGTGGTTGGGACGGCTCGCCATTCCCAAATAAGCTACAACTCTCAAAAGATTTTGGTGGAAGGTTAGGATTGTGGAAAACCAAACGAAACGATCCAAGCAAAAGGTTAGTGTTCTAAGTGGTAAAGAACCAAAGATCAAAAGCAAAAGGATACGATCAACAAAAACACGGAAGCACGCACACGTGGAGATTAACGGGGTTAGCACGACTATGAAAATGAGCACAAAAGGTCCTAACGAAGACTACGCTCGGTTGTCGTGCCAACTCAAGGAGAGACCACAACTCGTTTGCCAAAAGAGGATAAGCAACGGATTTGTGCACTTGCCTTGGCGCGCTTTTTCCTCTCTCTTTTTGGCTTACAAGCTTGATATTCTCTTTGTATTGGAGACTATGTATCTTTTTTTTCTTTTTTTTGGTTTTTTTATTCTTTTCCCCCTTTTCTATACTACTATGTTAACTTTTGTATTTGGCCTCACACTCTCACTTTCCAAAGGCAAGTGCACAATGCTTAGAAAAACACAAAATGAGTTGTTCTCATAGGATAGATACACTCAAAGGAAGATATGGGGCTGTCAAAGTG
Organism: Avena longiglumis; assembly: GCA_030063025.1. Classification (NCBI taxonomy): domain Eukaryota; kingdom Viridiplantae; phylum Streptophyta; class Magnoliopsida; order Poales; family Poaceae; genus Avena; species Avena longiglumis. Next base: position 315,455,467 of record CP125977.1, read on the forward strand.
GCGCAAGTTGTACCTTTGGTATTGTTGACGACTTGCAACCGTTGTTGGGGATGATGTTTGAGTGTCGCGGTGTCATTGAGCGTGAGGTGAACTTTGTTGCGAAAGCTTTTGTTAGAATGGCGACAAACACGTGAAACACGAACAAGCTAAAGAGGACAGTCAGCAAACAAAGTTGAGGTGTCAAAAAGAAAAGGAAAACTGTCAGTTGCGGGCGGTAGGAAAGCCCTGTACGACCGGTAGTACCGGTGACTTGCGGTAGTACCGCTCGTACGACCGGTAGTACCGGTGACTTGCCGTAGTACCGCTCGTACGACCGGTAGTACCGCCTGGCGTGGAAATTGCACGCGATCAACCTGACAACATCCTCAATTTCGTGATAATCTGACCGAAAGGCTTGGTACGAACATAAAAAGGTTGTAGATCGACTCCAAAAGCAACAGATCTATGGACCAAAAACACAAAAAACTCACCAAATCCAAAGATCGATCCGAAGGCAATTTCGGGCTCTTTTTGGGGAATTTTTCGATTTTAAGGGGATAGAAGAAAAATTGGGGGGAAATTCGTGATCAACCTTGCTCTTGATACCAATATGTTAGGGCTGACCCCTTAGGGTGGCCCGATCTTTCACGAATTCCGTGGGAGTCGAGGGAAAAGCGGTGGAAGGAGGGAGGGGATGAAATCCAAGAACACACGCGAAGAACTCGATGAACACACACACACGAAAACCCGATACAAGCCGATAGCTCGCGCCGGTGGCAACCGGTCCAACATAATCCCTAGGATCGGTGTTGGGCGAAGCTCTCTCTCCACGACCAAAAACGGGGGTGAGAAGCTTGGTGAGATCTTGGCTACTTGGGCACGAGACGCCGAGATCCCAAGGACTTGTACAACTTAACACGCTAGGCAAAATCCAAGAGGTTATGGATAATTTTGTGCTCCCTATCAAGGAGCATGAGACAGATAGTTGATAGATCCTCAAAGGGGTGTCTTCAACTACAACTATCCAAGTCTAGGGTTTACAATAGAGGGTGGGGGCTATATATAGCCAGCCACATAAACAGGGATAGTTTAGGAACGAAAAGGGAAAATATAGAGAGGGGTACAGGGCACTGGGCCGAGCTGATGCGAACAAGCTCCGTCAAGACCGGTAGTACCGGACTGGCGGCCGGTAGTACCGGTTGCAACCAGTAGTACCGCTCAGGGACCGGTAGTACCGCTGGCGGTCCTGGGGCTTCCGTTGGAGTCGCCTGTCGCGAGCGGTAGTTGAGGGCGGTAGTGCCGCTGACCGGTAGTACCGGTTCCCGAACCGGTAGTACCGCTGGCGTCGGGGGTTTGGCTGGGTTCCTCCTGGAGCGTCCGGTAGCTGGGGCCGGTCGTGCCGTTTGAACCGGTAGTACCGGTCGTAGGATCCGGTAGTACCGCTGGCGCCTAAGTGCGGCTGGTCCCTTCCGCAGCGGTTGCTCCGTTCCATGGGTCCTTTTCTTCGTACCTGATGATGCACAGTGTATGTGTATGAAGTAGCAAGCCATCCAGGGGCGTATCAAAATCACACAAGGAAAGGAGCGAGTTAACCTTTGCTTGTAGGAGTTTGTCTTGGGCACGAGTCATGGGTCCACTTGGGGGGCTCATAGGAGTAGATGTAGTAGCGTTCGTAGGACGGGCTGCATCAGAACCGGTGAACTTGGGCATGGTGAATTTGAGCTTCCCGAAAGTTTCTTCTTCATTGCGGTTTTGGTGTCGGCGGTTCCCATGGTTTTGGCGGCCATCTTCATCATCCGAGCTCTCATGTCTGGCTTGGTGATGGTTGCGTTGCCCTTGCGGTTGTTGAGGCTCCGCGTTTGGTGGTGGAACTTGATGTTGATGACGAGCTTGGGGAGCTTGCTCGTGTTGTTGGCGCGGTTGAGGACGAGGAGGAGGTTGTTGGTCCTCACGACGAGCTTGGGGAGCTTGCTCTTGTTCTTGTTATGGGGTAACCCCTTGGGGTGGCCCAATCTTTCACGAATCTCCGCGGGAATCGAGGGTAAAGCGGTGGAAGGGGGAAAGGGGATGAAATCCACGAACACACGCTCACGAGAACCCGATGAACTCACGCACACAAAACACGATACCCGCCGATGACTCACGCCGGTGGTAACCGGTCCAACATAATCTCTAGGATCGGTGTTGGGCGAAGCTCTCTCTCCACGCCAACAACGGGGGACGAGGTGCTTGGTGAGATCTTGACGACTTGGGGGCGAGAAACCGAGAACCCAAGGCCTTGTACAACTTGAACGCACTAGGCAAGATCCAAGAGGGGGGTGGATAATCCGGTGCTCCTTGGTAGGAGCATGAGACCAATAGATGTAAGTTCCTCAAAGGGTTTCCTTAATCTATTATTATCCAAGTCTAGGGTTTACAATGGAGGGTGGGGATATTTATAGGCCAACCACATAAACAGGGGTATTTTGGGAACAAATAGCGAAATATAGAGAGGGTTACAAGGCGCTGGGCCGACTTAACACGATCAGGTTCTGTGTCGTTCGGTAGTACCGGTCCAGCTGGTCCGGTAGTACCGGTCAGCTGGTAGTACCGCTTCCTGGCCCGGTAGTACCTCTTGTCGTCCTGGGACTTCCGCTGGAGCCTTCTATTGGTAGCGGTAGCAGGGGGCGGTAGTGCCGCCATTCGGTAGTACCGGGTCCGGGGCCGGTAGTACCGCCAAGGATGAGAGCATTTGGCTTTGGCTGGGTCTTCACAGTGGCGGTGGCGGCGATAGTACCGCCGGCAGAGTACCGCCGCTGTGTCCTAAGTACCGTGGCGGAGAGCATTTGGTCTCTTCCGGTGCTCCTCCGCTCATGGGTCCTTCTTCACTGGCGATGATGGACAAGGTATGCGTATGAAGTAGTAGGCCATCCAAGGGTGTATCGATGTCACACAAGGAGAGGAGCGAGTTCACCTTAGCTTGAAGGAGTTTGGCTCGAGCGCGAGTCATGGGTCCACTTGGGGAGCTCGTGGGAGTAGATGTAGTAGCGGTCGTAGGATGGTCTGCATCAGCTCCCCCCTTGGGAAAGAATCGTCCTCGACTCTTCAACCTTCTCAACTTCATCTTCTCCATGGTAGGGTGAGAGGTCCTTGACATTGAATGTCGAGCTCACAAGATACATTGATGTTGGGATATCAATGATATAGGCATTATTGTTGATCCTCTTTAGCACTTTGAATGGTCCATCACCTCTTGGCTTGAGTTTGGAGTCGCGTTCCTTGGGGAAGCGGTCTTTACTTAAGTGTATCCACACAAGGTCGCCTTCTTTGAAGATCAGCTCTTTCTTGTTCTTGTTTAGCCTTGATGCTTGGCGAAGGACTTGTTGCTCGATCGTAGCTCTTGTGTCTTCATGGAGTTTCTTCATTGTGTGGGCGCGCTTGACAACGTCCATATTGGCACGTTCATGAAGTGGTAGTGGGAGGATATCGAGCGCGGTGAGAGGCTCGAAGCCGTAGACGATCATGAACGGACTCCTCATGGTGGTGGAGTGCTTGGCGCGGTTGTAGGCGAACTCGGCGTGTGGAATACATTCCTCCCAGTTTTTAAGGTTCTTCTTTATCAACACCCGGAGGAGTGTTCCAAGACTTCGATTGACGACCTCGGTTTGTCCATCGGTTTGGGGATGCGAGGCAGACGAGAAGAGGAGCTTGATGCCGAGCTTGGCCATGAGACTCTTCCAGAAGTAGCTCATGAATTTTACGTCGCGGTCGGAGACGGTTGTCCTTGGCACACCGTGTAGCCGAATCATTTCCCTGAAAAACAAATTTACTACATGTGAAGCATCATCGATCTTATGGCACGGAATGAAATGTGCCATTTTGGAAAAGCGATCCACTACTACAAAAATAGAATCATGTCCCTGTTTAGATCTAGGCAAGCCTAACACAAAGTCCATGCTAATGTCTGACCAAGGTGCATGAGGAATAGGCAATGTCATATAAAGACCAAAGGGGTTGGACTTAGACTTAGCTTGGATACATGTAGTGCATCGTTGGACATGGCGCTCCACGTCGCGCTTCATCTTTGGCCAAAAGTAGTGAGTGGAGAGCATGTCATATGTCTTGTCATGACCAAAGTGACCCATAAGGCCTACACCATGGGACTCTTGAAGAAGCAAAAGTTGGAGAGACGATTTCGGAATGCAAAGCTTGTTTTGTTTGAAAAGAAAACCCTTATGCAAATAGAAATCATCAATCCCTTTGTCTGTTGAAAATTGTGCAAAAATTGGTCCAAAGAAAGGGTCGGACGCGTACAAAGATTTGATGTCATCAAGACCCAAGACATTTACTTCGAGTCGTGTAAGAAGGCTTGTGTTTTTGCGAGACAAGGCGTCGTCTGCTACTACATTTTCTTTGCCCTTCTTGTATTTGACAATGTAAGAAAAGACTCCATGAACTCAACCCATTTTATGCCTTTTACTCAAATTGGCTTGGCCCTTAAGATACTTCAACGACTCATGGTCGGAATGGATGATAAATTCTTTGGGCCAAAGATAGTGTTGCCACACTTGAAGAACTCGAACCAAGGCAAAAAATACTTAGTCATAAATGGGATAGTTTAGGCGTGCGCCATCAAGTTTCTCACTATGGTAAGCAATAGGACGCCCATTTTGCATAAGGACGCCACCAATGCCAATACCACTAGCGTCACATTCAATCTCAAAGGTTTTTGTGAAATCCGGTAATGCAAGAAGTGGTGCTTCGGTGAGCCTCTTTTTGAGCTCAACAAAAGCCTTTTGTTGTGCTTTTCCCCAAACGAACGTGACATTTTTCTTGGTCAATTCGTTGAGGGGGCAAGCAATGGTAGAAAAATCTTTCACAAAACGACGGTAAAAGCCAGCCAACTCATGAAAACTACGAAGTTCACTAACATTTGTAGGGATGGGCCAATCTCGTATGTCCTTGACTTTTGAGACATCAACTTCAATGCCATTAGAAGACACAACAAAACCAAGGAAAAGCAGCTTGTCTTTTGCAAAAGTGCACTTTGGGAGATTAGCATAAAGCTTTTCATGACGAAGGATTTTAAGGACCTCCTTAACATGAGTAACATGCTCCTCTAGTGACTTGCTATAGACAAGGATGTTATCAAAGTAAACAACTACACTCTTCCCAATGAGAGATCTCAAAATATGGTTCATAAGGCGCATGAAGGTAGATGGGGCATTAGATGAGCCAAAAGGCATAACCAACCATTCATAGAGACCAAGCTTGGTCTTGAAGGCGGTTTTCCACTCATCACCTTCGGCCATGCGAATTTGATGGTAACCACTACGAAGATCAATTTTCGAAAATATAGTGGCTCCACATAACTCATCAAGCATGTCATCAAGACGCGGTATAAGATGTCGATAACGCACGGTGATAGCATTGATTGGACGGCAGTCCATGCATAACCGCAACGTATCATCCGTTTTTGGAACTAGAATCACGGGGACCGTGCTTGGGCTAGTGCTTACTTGGATCAAACCTTTGTAGACGAGTTGGTTGATTTGACGTTCGATCTCCTTTGTCTCTTCCGGGTTCGTGCGATACGCGGCGCGGTTTGGGAGTGGGGCGCCGGGTATGAGGTCGATGCGATGCTCGATTCCACGAAGAGGAGGAAGGCCATGAGGAAGCTCTTCGGGAAATACATCTTGGAATTCCTGCAAAATAGCCATCAAAGGAGGAGGAACATTTGTCAAGTCGTTAGTTCCTTGCGCTAGTCCCTTGCATACAAGGACATAGTGCAAGATGGATGGGTTGTTCCGCACTTCTCTCATCTCACTTTTGGTGGCAAAAAGAACACTCTTAGTTTTTCCACTCGAGTTTGGCTTGTAGCTCTCACTCACTATGGTGTGGTTCTCTCGCTCACCACTCTTCTCACAAGGTGTTTTTGTGTATTGCGCCCTCGCTAAAGTCTTTGCATTGTCCGCAATTATTTGGCTAGGAGTCATTGGTTGCAACACACAAGTTTTATCAAGCCATTTGAAGGTATAAGTGTTTGAGTGACCATCATGCAAAGCACGCTTGTCATATTGCCACGGCCTTCCGAGCAACATATGGGAAACCGTCATTGGGACCATGTCACATTCCACCGTGTCCTTGTAGGGTCCAATTGAGAACGTTACCGAGACGGTGTGCTTGATCTTGATGGATCCATGGTCACTTAGCCATTGTATATGGTAGGGGTGTTTATGCGGATGGAGGGTGAGATTGAGTTTCTCACACAATTCCGTACTTGCAAGGTTGTGGCAACTCCCTCCATCGATGACAACTTTGATGGACTTCCCACTGATGCCGGCACGAGTTTGGAAGATGTTCAAGCGTTGGTATTCATTCTCATTGGCTTGGGTAGTTAAGACCCTTGTGACCACAAGCGATGGACTTGCGTCATGCTCACACACAAGAAGTTTTTGGTCCGCTTCCAAATGTTGCCTTGCCATGGATTCCTTGACCCTTGCATCAAACTCTTCTTCACTCAAGTATTCTTCATCGCCGTTGTCATGGAAGAACAAAACTTTCTTGTTTCCACATGCGTTCGACTTGTGCCCTTTGCCTCCACACTTGTAGCACTCACCATTGAATGGTTGATCATCCCTTGTGTATTTGCCACTTGGGGGCTGTTTTCCTTGAGGGAGACTTGGCTTGTAGGGAAGCTTGGTGGTACTTGAGGAGCTTCCACTTGGTGTCGTTGGAGTAGTGGTTGGTGCTTGCTTGTAGGTGAAGTACGTCTTTGGCTTGTTGTACTTGATGTCCTCTTGCACTTGACGCTCGGCCTTTGATGCGATGTGCACAAGCTCAACCATGTTGTTGTATTTTGGAACTCGGTGATGCGCTTGATGGGATGGTTCAAGCCATTGAGGAAGCGTGCCATTGTTTGTTCATCACGCTCTTCAATGTTGGCACGGATCATGTTGAGCTCCATTTGCTTGAAGTACTCTTCCACGGTCTTTCTCCCTTGACTAAGCGTTTGAAGCTTGTTGAAGAGGTCACGCGTGTAGTGTGAAGGAACAAAGCGGGATCTCATATGAGCCTTCATATCTTGCCAAGTTGATATTGGAGGCTCTTCTTTTGCTTCGCGAGCGAGTTGGACTTGTTCCCACCAAAGGTTGGCATACTCATCAAACTCGAGGGATGCCATGGCCATCATCTTCTCATTGCTATAGTTGTGCATGCGGAAGATCTTGTCGACCTTGAGTTCCCACGAGAGATATTCCTCGGGTTCATTGGAACCGGTGAACTTGGGCATGGTGAATTTGCGTTTGTCGAAAGTTTCTTCTCCATTGCGGTTCCGGTTGCGGCGGTTGCCATGATTTTGGCGGTCATCATCATCATCCGAGCTCTCATGTCTTGCTTGGTGACGGTTGCGTTGCTCTTGCGGTTATTGAGGTGCCGAGTTTGGTGGTGGAACTTGGTTTTGGCGACGAGCTTGGGGAGCTTGCTCGTTTTGTTGGCGCGGTTGAGGACGAGGAGGAGGTTGATGGTCCTCACGACGAGCTTGGGGAGCTTGCTCTTGTTCTTGTCGTGGTGGTGCCGAGGAGCATTGTCTTGCGCCATGTGGCGAGGAGGACGTCGAGCCGCATGCGCAATGGGCTGCTCTTCTTATTCTTGATGTGGAGGAGGCTCGTCATGACCATCATGTTGCCGACATGGACGATCATGTCGATGATGACGCCTTGGAGGATCTTCGAGTGTTTCACGTCGATGGTGATCTTGTGCGTCCTCTTCGGATGCTTCACTTGTTGTTGCAAGGACATGTCGACGGCGATGGGCTTGGTGGTCCATGTGAGGTTGCTCTTGTTGAATCACAAGTGCCCTTGGTTGTGGCCGGTTCGCTTCACGTCTTGGAGGTCTTGCGGAGAGGTCACCATCATAGCTTGACGTTGCGGCGTGCCGCGGAGATGGTACCTCTTGAGAAGAGCTCATGGATTGAAGAACGGGTCCATCCTGGTGCCTTGAAGCATGACGGCGAGGTGCACTTTATTCACTTGAGGAGTGCCGAGATGAGCTTGATTCGCACGAGCGTGGCCTTGCTAGTCCATCAATGAGGCGTTGAAGCTTCTCATCCGTTGAGGCGAGTGCACGACCAAGAGCTTCATTTTGATGACCGAGGTTGTGTTGCATGGCATGCATTTGGCCACGGACTTCTTCGAAGCGGTTGTCGATGTTCTTGAATTCCACACGGGCCTCGCTAAATTGTTCATCTTGGCGCCGCTCAAGAGCTTCACAACGGTAGTTGAATTCTCCTCGGACCTTCCAATGGTCCCATCTTGTCATGAATTGTGTGTCATCCTCCGGATGTTGTGGTGGTTGGGATGGCTCTCCATGCCTGTCCATGATAAAAAGCCAACAAGGGTTGTATATGGAGAAAAAGGGGGCGGAGAGTTAGCCTTTTACCTCACCTTGGATATTATATCAAACTAATTGCCACACAAATGAGCGAACAGCGTGCAAAGTGAAATGGGCAAAAAAACTCACACACAAATATGCTACAACTCTCAAAAGATTTTGGTGGAAGGTTAGGATTGTGGAAAACCAAACGAAACGATCCAAGCAAAAGGTTATTGTTCTACGTGGTAAAGAACCAAAGATCAAAAGCAAAAGGATACGATCTACAAAAACACGGAAAACACACACATGGAGAAAAACGGGGTTAGCACGACTATGAAAATGAGCACAAAAGGTCCTAACGAAGACTACGCTCGGTTGTGGTGCCAACTCAAGGAGAGACCACAACTCGTTTTCCAAAAGAGGATAAGCAATAGATTTGTGCACTTGCCTTGGTGCGCTCTTTTCCTCTCTCTTGTTGGCTTACAAGCTTGGTATTCTCTTTGTATTGGGAGACTATGTATCTTTCTATTTTATCTTTTTTTTGTTCTTTTTCCTTTTCCTCCCTTTCTATGCTACTATGTTAGCTTTTTTATTTGGCCTCACACTCTCACTTTCCGAAGGAAAGTGCACAATGCTTAGACAAACACAAAATGAGTTGCTCTCATAGGATAGATACACACAAAGGAAGATATGGGGCTGTCAAAGGGGCGCAAGTTATACCTTTTGGTATTGTTGACGACTTGCAACCGTTGGTGGGGATGATGTTCGAGTGTCGCGGTGTCGATGAGCGCGGGTGACTTTGATGCGGAAGCTTGTGTTAAAAGGGCGACAAACACGCGAAACACGAACAAGCTAAAGGGGGAAAGTCAGCAAACGAAAATGAGGCGTCAAGAGAAGGGTAAAAGCTTATGTGGATCGGTAGTACCGCCAGCAGGTCTGTAGTACCGACCGGTAGCACCGCTCGACCGAGTAGTACCGGTCGCAGTAACAAGAACGAAACGAGATCCACTTGACACAAACCTCAAATTGTGGAAAGCCGACCGAAAGGCTGGGCTAGGAACAACAGGGGCTATAGATCGACTCCAAAAGCAACAGATCTATGGACCAAAACCACGAAAAACTCACCAAATCCAAAGATCGATCCGAAGGCAAATTGGGGCTCTTTTTGGTGGGATTTTTGATTTTAAGGTGGATAAAGAAAAATTGGGGGGAAATTCGTGATCAACCTTGCTCTTGATACCAAGATGTTATGGGGTATCCCCTTGGGGTGGCCCGATCTTTCACGAATCTCCGCGGGAATCGAGGGTAAAGTGGTGGAAGGGGGAAAGGGGATGAAATCCATGAACACACGCTCACGAGAACCCGATGAACTCACGCACACAAAACACGATACCCGCCGATGACTCACGCCGGTGGCAACCGGTCCAACATAATCTCTAGGATCAGTGTTGGGCGAAGCTCTCTCTCCACACCAACAACGGGGGACGAGGTGCTTGGTGAGATCTTGACGACTTGGGGGCGAGAAACCGAGAACCCAAGGCCTTGTACAACTTGAACGTATTAGGCAAGATCCAAGAGGGGGGTGGATAATCCGGTGCTCCTTGGTAGGAGCATGAGACCAATAGATGTAAGTTCCTCAAAGGGTTTCCTTAATCTATTATTATCCAAGTCTAGGGTTTACAATGGAGGGTGGGGGCTATTTATAGGCCAACCACATAAACAGGGTATTTTGAGAACAAATAGCGAAATATAGAGAGGGTTACAAGGCGCTGGGCCGACTTAACACGATCAGGTTCTGTGTCGTCCGGTAGTACCGGTTCAGCTGGTCCGGTAGTACCGGTCAGCCGGTAGTACCGCTTCTTGGCCCGGTAGTACCGCTTGTCGTCCTGGGACTTCCGCTGGAGCCTTCTGTTGGTGGCGGTAGAAGGGGGCGGTAGTGCCGTCGTCCGGTAATGCAGTCCTGGGCAGTAGTACCGCCATGATGAGAGCATTTGTCTTCTGTGGGTCTTCTGTTGGTGGTGGTAGTGATGGCGGGCGGTAGTACCGGTCGCCAGGTCCGGTAGTACCGCTGGTGACAGAGAGCATTTGGTCTCTTCCGCTGGTGCTCCTCCGTTATGTGGGTCCTTCTCTTCGTACCTGATGATGCACAAGGTATGCATATGAAGTAGCAGGCCATCCAAGGGTGTATCGAAGTCACACAAGGAGAGGAGCGAGTTCACCTTAGCTTGAAGGAGTTTGGCTCGGGCGCGAGTCATGGGTCCACTTGGGGAGCTCCTGGGAGTAGATGTAGTAGCGGTCGTAGGACGGGCTGCATCAGTTCTTGTCGTGGTTGATGACGATGAGCATTGTCTTGCCCATGTGGCGAGGAGGACGTTGAGCCGTATGCGCAATGGGCTGCTCCCTCTCTTCTCGATGTGGAGGAGGCTCGTCATGGTGATCATGTTGTCGACGTGGACGTTCATGTCGATGATGATGCCTTGGTGGATCTTCAAGTGCTTCACACCGACGGCGATCTTGTTCGTCTACTTCGGATGCTTCACTTGTTGTTGACGGGACATGTAGTTGGCGATGGGCTTGGTGGTCCACGTGAGGTTGCTCTTGTTGAATCACGAGTGCCCTTGGTTGTGGACGGTTCGCTTCACGTCTTGGAGGTCTTGCGTAGAGGTCACCATCATAGCTTGACGTCGCGGCGTGTCGCGGAGATGGTACCACTTGAGAAGAGCTCATGGAGTGGAGGACGGGTCCATCCCGGTGCCTAGAAGCGTGACGGCGAGGTGCGCTTGATTCACTTGAGGAGTGCCGTGACGAGCTTGAGTCGCGCAATCGTGGCCTTGCTAGCCCATCAATGAGGCGTTGAAGCTTCTCATCCGTTGCGATGAGGGCGCGACCAAGAGCTTCATTTTGATGGCCGAGGTTGTGTTGCATGGCATGCATTTGTTCTCGGACTTCTTCGAAGCAGTTGTTGATGTTCTTGAATTCCACTCGGGCTTCGCTAAATTGTTCGTCTTGGCGCCGCTCAAGGGCTTCACAACGGTAGTTGAATTCTCCTTGGACCTTCCAATGATCCCATCTTGTCATGTATTGTGTGTCGTCCTCTGGAGGTGGTGGTGGTTGGGACGACTCGCCATTCCTGTCCATGATGCAAAGCCGACAAGGGTTGTATATGGAGGAGAAACGTGGAGAGTTAGCCTTTTACCTAACCTTGGAGGTTGTATCAAACCAATTTCCACACAAGAGAACTAAAAGCTTGCAAAGTGAAATCGCAAAGAGACTCACACACAAGGAACTACACTCTCAAAAGATTTTGGTGGAAAGGAGGGAGGAAAACCACAGAACCAACCAAACGAAAAGGATAGTCAAAAGTGGAGAAGATCCAACAAAACTCAAGTCAAAAGGGAATAGACAACTCAAAAGGTGACGAGAACCTACGACTACACACACACGTGGAGAAAAATGGGGTTAGCACGACTATGGAAGTGAGCACAAAAGGGCCTAACGAAGACTACGCTCGGTTGTCGTGCCAACTCAAGGAGAGACCACAACTCGTTTGCCAAAAGAGGGTAAGCAACGGATTTGTGCACCTGCCTTGGCGCGCTTTTTCCTCTCTTTTGCTTAAAAGCTTGATACTCTCTTTATATTGGGAGACTATGTATCTTTCTATTTTTCTTTTTCTTCTATTTTTTTATTCTTTTTCCTTTTTCTCCCTTTCTATGCTACTATGTTAACTTTTGTATTTGCCCTCACACTCTCACTTTCCAATGGCAAGTGCACAATGCTTAGACAAACACAAGATGAGTTGCTCTCATAGGATATACACACAAAGGAAGATATGGCTACAAGGGTTGACATAAGTTATACCTTAGTTGTTGATGATGATCTTGTGTCGATGGAGCGGGGAAGAGTTTGGGGTCCATGGTGTCGAAGAGCGCGGGCGATGTTGCGGAAGCTATCTGTTAATTGGTGACACGCACACTGAACACAAACAACAGGCGGACAGATTAGCCAATGCAGAAAAGAGGAAAAAGGTCAAAACTGGCGTCTAGGGCCGGAGACTCCGGTCTGGGCCGGAGACTCCAGTGCACAGGGCCGCAGACTCCGGTGCGGGAAATCTGCTCGTGTTCTTGAGCGGAGATTCATGCCTAGAGTCCTCAAATCCGTGAAAATTTGGCCAAAATTGGGCTGGGAAACGCAGGCAAAAGCTGGACCAACACCGTAGACAAGATTTGGTCGGATCAAAACCACAAATAACGCTCCAAAACGATAGATCGATCCAAAGGAAAATTGGGGATATTTTTGGGAAACTTTCGAATTTATGGTGGGTAGGAGAAAAATTGAGGGGAAATTTGTGATCAACCTTGATCTGATACCAATATGTTAGGGGTGACCCCTTGGGGTGGCCCGATCTTTCACGAATTCCATGGGAATCGAGGGGCAAGCGGTGAAAAGGGGAAGGGGATGAAATCCCCGAACACACACGCGAAGAACTCGATGAACACACACACACACGAAAACACGATACAAGCCGATAGCTCACGCCGGTGGCAACCATCCAACACAATCTCTAGGATCGGCGTTGGGCAAGGCACTCTCCCACGGCCAATAACGGGGGCGAGAGGCTTGCTGAGATCTTGACTACTTGGGCACGAGACACCGATATCCCAAGGACTTGTACAAATTGAACGCACGAGGCAAAATCCAAGAGGTTGTGGATAATTTGGTGCTCCTTGTCAAGGAGCATGAGACAAATAGTTGATAGATCCTCAAAGGGGTGTCTTCAACTACAATTATCCAAGTCTAGGGTTTACAATAGAGGGGTGGGGATTTATATAGGCCAGCCACTTAAACATGGGTAGTTTAGGAATAAAACTGGAAGTTGGGGCGAAACTAGGGGTTACATGGGCCAGGCCCAAAAGGCCTTGACATGCCTGGCGTCGAGCAGGCCGGAGACTCCGGTGTTGGTTCCGGAGACTCCGGTCTGGGCCGGAGACTCCGGCCAATCTCCGGACCCGTCTCTAGAGGGGTATACCGACTGTCCCCGGCTTGGTTCCTGGGGCCGGACCGGAGGATGGTCCGGAGACTCCAGGTAAACCGGAGATTCCGGTGTGCAGTGCTCCAGCAGCGTCTTCTCCTGGTCCTTCTTCCTTGGGGGCTTGGTGTGGTGATGTTGCTTCATAGCTGAGGATACACAACGTAGTGGCATGAAGTAGCAAGCCATCCAAAGGTAGACCAAAATCACATGAGGAAAGGAGCGAGTTAACCTTAGCTTGTAGGAGCTTGGCTCGGGCGCGAGTCATTGGTCCACTTGGGGGACTAGGTGTTGTAGATGGAGGTGCGTCTGTCGGATGGGCTGCATCAATCTCCCAATTTCATACGAATCTGGTGGTAACCACTTTGCAAATCAACTTTAGAAAACATGGTAGAGCCACTCAATTCATCAAGCATGTCATCCAAACGTGGAATAGGATGACGATATCGAATAGTAATATTATTGATAGCTCTACAATCAGTACACATGCGCGAAGAACCATCTTTCTTAGGTACCAAAATAATAGGAATAACACAGGGGCTAAGGGACTCACGAATATGATCTCTGTCGAGTAGTTCCTGAATTTGGCGTTGTATCTCCTTTGTCTCCTCTGGATTGGTTCTATATGGCGCGCGGTTGGGCAATGTAGCACCAGGAATTAGATCAATTTGGTGCTCAATTCCTCTAATAGGAGGTAGTCCTGGTGGCATCTCAGCGGGAAAGACGTCCTCATATTCCTGCAAAACGTTAGCAATAGCGGGTGGCAAAGAAGGAGGCATATCCTCAAATGAAAAAAAACCTCTTTGCAGATAATTGCATAACATTGAGTATTGTTTACATCTAGTTCAGCAATATCAATTTTATTTGCAAGCATACATGGACTCTTCAAACGAGTTTCAGTACCATGTTTAGAATCAGATTTAGTGTTCTTTGGTGGTACAAAATCTGCAGCAGCAATCTGATTCTCACTTTTATTTTCCTCCTCAGTTTTAGCTCTACTAGCTCTAGCAAGATCATCTTTTAAAATCTGTTCGGGAGTCATAGGTTTTAGACCAATTTTATTTCCATCATGCATAAGAGAATAGTGATTAGTTTTTCCATTATGAACAGATTCTCTATCAAATTGCCATGGTCTACCAAGTAACAAAGAACAAGCTTGCATAGGTACAACATCATAATCAACAAAATCAGAATATGTACCAATAGTAAAATGCACGCGTACCGTTCTTGTTACCTTGATCTAGCGAGAACTCTCAAACCATTGTATGTAATAGGAATGTGTGCGTTGTCTTGTTGGAAGTGCAAGCTTCTCTACCATGTCAACACTAACCAGATTATTACAACTCCCTCCATCAATGATGATCCTTATAGCTCTTTCCTTGACAACACCACGTGTTTGGAATAGGTTGTGGCGTTGATCTTGCTCAGATTTGCTCAATTGCACACTCAACACACGTTGTGTAATTAACTTCTTGTATTGATCAGCAGTTTCAGCTCCCATTACCTCTGTCTCTTCATCAGAATCACAATTGTCTCCATATCGAGCAGAAATAAGGGCTAATATATCTTCATTAAAGTCACTCACTGAATCATATTGACCATCATCACGCACCATCATAACACGTTGTGTTGTGCACTTTCTCTCAATATGACCAAAACCCCAGCACTTGCGGCATTGTATATCCTTTGTTTTACCTGTGGAAGCCATAGAAGACGCACTACGAGCAGGAGCATTGGATGACGATGGAGGAGCAGCTAACGGAAGTCTTGTGGTGGCCTTGGATGTGGTAGTAGCTGATGGAGAATCACGAGAAGGAGGCGCTGATTGTCGGGATGTCCAAGTGGATGTGCGACCTACAGAATAATTAGTCCTCCTCCATGGTGTTTGGGGATCCTGCACTTCACGTTCAGCTTTGCAAGCAAGATGAAACAAACGAGTGATGGAATTATATTCCTAATAGTCTAATATGTGTTGAATGTCCTTGTTTAATCCACCAAAGAAACGTGCAAGCATTTGTTTAGTAGATTCAACAACCACACCAAACCATCCCCTTTTGCAATTTTCCTGAGAATACTCTTCTATAGATTTTTCCCTTGTTCCAAATGTGTCAGATTCTTTAGTAAATCACGTTGATAAGTGGGAGGAACAAAACGAACACGCATAGCAGTTTTTAAAGCAGTCCAAGTACGAGGAATAGTAGTAGGATTTAAACGACAATACTCAGACCACCAAAGGAAGCAAATTTAGTCAATTCACATGTAGCAGCACTAACACGCATATTCTCAGGATATTTTAAACATGCAAAATGTTGTTCTACTTCCATCTCCCATGTAAGATATGCATCAGGATTATATTTACCCTCAAAAGATGGAATATTTAATTTAAACTTTGCAACATGATCATCATCACGTACCGGTGGTCTAGCGTTGCGGTGGTAATGTCGTGGACGGCCAGCAGGGTGTGGAGGTTGTTCAACCTCCTCGTCAAACAGATCGTCGTCGTCGGGGTTGTAGTAGTACCCGTCGTCTGTCCCCAATGCGCAACAGCAGCCGCGGTGGAAGTATGAGGTGCCTCAGCTGTAGTGGTAGCCGCCTGAGGTGCGGCGGCAGCCGAACCAATAGTATGACCCGTGATCGGAATGCGCCGTGTACCATGTCGAGGTGCCAATGGAGCGGGTGTGGGTGCCGACAATCTGTCCAAAACCTCCTTGAACCTAGCGTCAAGCTTGTCGTTGAAGGATTTCTCGAGTCCATCGATCTTGTCCATGGCGTTGGTGAGCTTGGTGTCAAACTCCTCTAGTCGTGCATCCACATCTTCAGCGCGACCGACCAATAGCTCGGAGAAGTGAGCATGCATTTCTTGGTTCATAATTGTGGCAGGGTTACGCGGAATATCTGTCATGGTTAGTCCTTTAAAAAGCACAAGTATATATGCCTATAACTACGGAAATATGGTGGAAGGCACGCGTAATCCGTCAAGCAATATACGAAGCTCTTACAAGTTCTTACCAAACAGCAGGTAAAGGCGATGTGCAACCGCGAGGAGCAGTAGGTCCAGAGGTTGAACCGAGCGATTACCACAATTCGAGACACCGCACATGGAGAAATCCGTGGAACTATGGGAAGGCTTAGAAAAGGGGTTAGCAATTATCAAAACAACAATGCAAATGTTGAAAGAATGCTCAACAACGGTACTGTGCTGGTCCTAGGCTAGACCGTACTAGAGATGCGAGCCTAGATCACCAACGATGTCACGACGCAACACAACAAGCAATGTATGATGATATGGCATCCTGAAAAGCGAACCGAGATGTCAAAAATCACTATGATGGCGATTGTCTAGAACTGATCGACGGGGTCTAGAAATAGGTTATGCCCAAATTTTTTTTTGAACTTTTTGTATTATGCTCCGGAAAGCGCGCAGGCGCCAAAAAAATATCGCTATAACGGCTTATGGAGAAAAGTGATCCCCTGAGTCGAAAATCAGTATAGCCAGAATTTTTTTTGCTCTCCTTCTAGAGTTTAGCTCAACACGGAAACAACAAGGAAGGAAAGTAAAATAAAAACTAGGAAACAATAACTCAACTCGGACTCGTGCCGCGGTAGGAAAGATGATCGGATCCGTTTCACGGTAGGAAGGCGGTGGCGGAGTTTTAGGGTTTATGGTGGCTGGGTGTATGGCGGCGGAATTTGGTGGCGGAATATGGTGGCGGTGATCTGCGACTGTGGCAGTGACTACTGTGATTAGAACTCGAAACTCTAAGGGACGAGACACTAAGACCACAAACGAGACGCGACGATGCAGACACAAATTCAACAATGCAAAACTGAAAAGATAATGCAAGGCGTAGATTGGTGATGGGATGGATCTAAACTCTAACTGTGTTTTTGGCTTTTTCGTGGGTTATAGGTAAAACAGATCTAATCTACGAAAACAGTAAAATCTCACTGAGCAACCTGAGCTCTTATACCACTTGATAGGGCAAAGGTGTCCGATCTTTCGATGAGATGGTGATAGTCAATTTGGTGGAGTTAGGGCTTGACGATCCGACTACACGTGCGAGCACGAGTGCCAATGCAATCGCTAGGCCAATCTCGTGGAGGTTACTGATCCTGCGGGAACACGATCAGCCTGACCAGCGAGGATCTTAATTCCTACCTGAAATCGAGAACAAGTAAGAACTAATATTACAATCAAGATATTGCGGATTATGATGAAAGCTTTATGATTAAGCCCGTCCTACGGACGCACCTCCATCTACAACACCTAGTCCCCCAAGTGGACCAATGACTCGCGCCCGAGCCAAGCTCCTACAAGCTAAGGTTAACTCGCTCCTTTCCTCATGTGATTTTGGTCTACCTTTGGATGGCTTGCTACTTCATGCAACTACGTTGTGTATCCTCATCTATGAAGCAACATCACCACAACAAGCCCCCAAGGAAGGACTAGGAGAAGACGCTGCTGGAGCACTGCACACCGGAATCTCTGGTGTACACCAGAGTCTCCGGACCATCCTTCGGTCCGGCCCCAGGAACCAAGACAGGGACAGTCAGAAGGCCCCTCCGGAGACAGGTTCGGAGATTGACCGGAGTCTCTGGCCCAGACCGGAGTCTCCGGACCCGACACTGGAGTCTCCGGACTGCTCGACGCCAGGCATGTCAAGGCCTTTTGGGCCTGGCCCATGTAACCCCCAGTTTCGCCCCAACTTCCAGTTTTATCCCTAAACTACCTCTGTTTAAGTGGCTGGCCTATATAAAGCCCCACCCATCTATTGTAAACCCTAGACTTGGATAATTGTAGTTGAAGACAACCCTTTGAGGATCTATCAACTATTTGTCTCATGCTCCTTGACAAGGAGCAGCAAATTATCCACAACCTCTTGGATTTTGCCTCGTGCGTTCAAGTTGTACATGATGGAGGGGTTAACCTCTTGGGTGGCCCGATCTTCACGGATATCGTGGTCAAATCGATGGGAAAGCGAGGGGAAAGGGAGAAGGTAGCGGAAGCGGACACACACCTCGCGAAGAACACGATGAACACACGCAAAACTCACACGATACAAGGCCGATTGCTCCAGAATAGTGGCCACCGGTCCGATAGAATCCTCGCAAGGAAAGATCGGTCAACGTGCTCCCTCAAATCCACATCGAAGAGGGAAGAACACCTTGGGGAGGGTCTTGACAACTTGGAGACAAGACACCGAAATCCAAGGCCTTGTTCAACGATGGATGCGTGATGCAAAGTCCAATCGAGGTTGGTGACGATAGTCGGTCCCCTTGGTAAAGAGGATGAGGCAAAACTAGAGATTCCACACAAGGGGGTTGTCTTTAGTCTATCATCTATGCCTAAGGGGTACATGAGGGGTGGGGGCTCTATTTATAGGCCAGCCACTAAACAAGGGGGTAGTTTGGGAATAAACTAGGCAAAGGGGTAAGTAAAGGGAATATTCCAGGGCATCAAACCCAGATCCGCGCGCAGGCAGGGGATTCCGACGGTGAGCCCGGCGGCGCCGGATTTGGTGCCGAGATTTCTGGTCGTCGCCGGTTATTCCGGTAGGGCGCCGGAAGGGCTCTCTGCAAGCGGTTTCGGCGGTGGTGCCGGTTGACCGGTCCTGGCGCCGGGGATTCCGGCGGGGCGCTTGGTTCGCCGGGGCTGTAGCCGGAGATTCCGGCGGTGGAACCGGTTCGCCGGTGCTGACACCGATTCCAGCTAGAGCTTCTTCCGTCTCCTCTTCCAAACCTCCGTCTTGTCGGGCGTGAGTCCTCGGGCTTCCTCCCTCGTCTCCGTACTCGTCGGTGTGAACCTATCATGCATATGTGACGGAGTATGAAGTAGCATACCATTCAATAGGGTAGGAATTTGGCTCGCATAGAGGAATGGATTCACCTTTGGAGTCCATGACGAATTGGTGTAAGTTGGAGAACATGATGTGGAAACGACCGTAGGTCGGGCTACATCAGCTCCCCCCCTTCAAAATGAGTCGTCCTCGACTCTACATGCTCATCACAAAGTAGAAGAGGTCGAGAGACCTTCATGATCCTGGGGTTCACCATATAGTCGTTCTCGGAAAGATTGACTTGACAACACTTCAATATTCCTTCACCTTCCATGAAGCCTACAAATCTCACACCAAAAGCGAAGCAACACTCAAAGCGTAGCCAATTCATGAAGATTATTGCATGAGTCCTCAAATAGAAGGAAGTCACCTTAGCTTGTAGAGATAGCTCGATGAAGGGTGGTGATGGAGGGGTTTAACCTCTTGGGTGGCCCGATCTTCACGGATCTCGTGGTCAAATCGATGGGAAAGCGAGGGGAAAGGGAGAAGGTAGCGGAAGCGAACACATACCTCGCGAAGAACACGATGAACACACGCAAAACTCACACGATACAAGGACGATTGCTCCCAAACGGCGGCCACCGGTCCGATATAATCCTCGCAAGGAAAGATCGGTCAACGTGCTCCCTCAAATCCACATCGGAGAGGGAAGAACACCTTGGGGAGGGTCTTGACAACTTGGAGACGAGACATGAACTCCAAGGCCTTGTTCAACGATGGATGCGTGATGCAAAGTCCAATCGAGGTTGGTGACAATAGTCGGTCCCCTTGGTAAAGGGGATGAGGCAAAACTAGAGATTCCACAATGGGGGTTGTCTTTAGTCTATCATCTATGCCTAAGGAATACATGAGGGGTGGGGGCTCTATTTATAGGCCAACCACTAAACAAGGGTAGTTTGGGGATAAAACTAGGGTTTGGACGAGCTAAAGGGGTACATGGACCAAAGGCCCAACGGGTGCGCGCAGGCACACAGGACCGGTAGTACCGGTCAACACCGGTAGTACCTCTCTAGGACCGGTAGTACCGCTTGCGGTCCTAGAGCGTCACCGGAGCCGTCTCAGAAGCAAGGCGGTAGTCTTGAGTGCAGATCTGGGATCCAGTCCTAGTACCGCCAGAGACATAGAGTATTTGGCTTCTGTTGGCGTCATGCATTGGTGGCGGTGGCGATAGTGCCGGCCGGTAGTACCGCCAGTCGATAGTACCGGCGACAGAGAGCATTTGGCGATCTGTCTTCTTCCGCCTCCACTTCCAAGCCTCCGTCTTGTCGGGCTTGATGCTCCGGGCTTCCTCCCTTGCCTCTGTACTTGTCAATGTGAACCTATCATGCATATGTGACGGAGTATGAAGTAGCATACCATTCAATAGGGTAGGAAGGGGGCTCGCATAGAGGAATGGATTCACCTTTGGAGTCCATGACGACTTGGCATAAGTTGGAGACCAAGATGTGGTAACGATCGTAGGTCGGGCTACATCAGCTCCCCCCTCCTTCAAAAAGAGTCGTCCTCGACTCTACATGCTCATTACAAAGTAGAAGCGGTCGAGAGACCTTCTTGATCCTGGGGTTCACCATAAAGTCGTCCTCGGGAGGATTGACTTGACAACACTTCAATGTTCCTTCACCTTCCTTGAAGCCTACAAAGCTCACAACAAAAGCAAAGCAACACTCAAAGCGTAGCCAATTCATGAAGATTATTGCATGAGTCCTCAAGTAGAAGGAAGTCACCTTAGCTTGTAGAGATAGCTCGATGAAGGGTATCCATAGGTAACTCTCTTCGGTTCTTCTTGTCAACATATAGTCCATAGAGGTTGACGTGTATGCATCTGTACCTTCATACAACAAAGACCAAGCAACATATGTTTGTGTGTGATAGAGGAGCATGTCATTTGTGGCATGTCCATTCTTGTTCACAACACGATTAGCACAACTCAAGTATATCAAACGGGATGCATATGCAAGGTCAATGTGCATGGAACTCGTTTGAACATCATCCAAATGTGGAAACTCAAAAACTCCATATAACATAGAAGTGGGGCATTCAAAGCATTGGATCCAAATTTCAAACAACATCTTTGATGCAAGAATAGGAGAATTTGGCAAAAACACACAAGGAAGAATGTCCAAAGAAACATCATTATGTGTGCAGACCAACCATTGGAAAGAGAAATTGTTCAACATGTTGGATGTCACACATAAATCATCAAAAGCAAATTTCATGGGAATATGAGTATCCCAAGCGGAAGCCAAAGTAACGTGTTTGCAAACAAACCAAATGAAAGAGAAAGTGGTCCTTATGTTTGTTGCAACAACAAGACGAGATTCTTGGAAGCTCTCATGACAATACATGCTCTTAATGGAATTGTGGTTGCACCCAAAACATCGGAAAGAGAAAATGTTCAACATTTTTGTTGCAAAACACAAAGCATCATTATCTAAATGCGAAGAAACATGAATGTCACGAGGGAGATAATACCATTAACATGCTTGCAATCAAACCATAGGAAAGAGCAATTTGCCAACATGAAAGATGCAAAGCATGCAAAAGGTATCAGAGCTGGGTTCGATCTTGAACTCACTTGTGGGATGCTCTCAAGAGCTCTGTTTGTCAACTCGTGCTCAACCGAGGTTGACATTCTCGTGCGGGTACCTACACACATCATATGTAAAAGGAAGAACGTGTGTGCATGGTAGAGATACACATCATTCATCATGACGTATCTCTTCTTGTTCACATCACCATTAATGTCATTCAAGTACGAAATAGATGCATGGTGAGTATGCAAGTGGGGAACATGCTTATCATGGCCATCATCAAAATCTCCAAAAAATTGAGAAAGCTATGGGGGCCATCTCATTATAACGCATAAGATCAATATTGTTGCAAGCAAAACAAGTGAAATAGCAAGCATTCATCTTATCGCACACATCGGGAGAAATTGAAATACTAGCATGACAAGGCAAGTCCAAAGCAATTGGAGAATACACACAAGATGCATAGCATGGCATGTTTATGGCAATGATATCGCAATCAAACAATTCCACATGATCAATATTATGCAAAGGCAAAGCATCACATGGGATCATGCATATCCTCACAATTCATCATGTCCACTAGTGGGATCATGCCATCATCAACACCCTTATTGTTACCTTGGTCATACCTCTCATATGAAGTGGGTGTTGTGGAAGTAGTGGCCTCCTTGTGGATGACTTCGTCTTCTTCATGTAGCCATGGCGTCGCATCATTTTCGTGCACCATGTACATCTTCTCCAATTGAGGCATAATTGCTTCATGGCTTGGCGCGTCTTCATCCATGGAACCTAGCACAACACAAGAGAACACACTAGAGGTAGAGGGTAAGTTGTTAGAATTCGAAATGGTCTCACTTGACCTATCAACTACCACTCTCAACTCACTAGGAGTATCGCTCATGCCCTCCAAGTGGAAGCACTCAATCTCACATAAGGTGGAGTCACTCATCTCACTCTTGTTCTCACTCAAGTGGGCTAAGTGGCTCTCATACTCACATGGGGTTGGTACCACATCATCACTCAAGCATATGGGGGTAGGCTCGGTTTCCTCAACTCCATGCACCTCCTTTGGTGAAGGGAAAATCCCATGCTCACCATTCTTGACCTTGTCGCCTTCAAGGTTGGATGCCATAATATGGGCATCATTGCTCGCCTCCATGATCGAAGGGAAAATCCCATGCTTGACCGTCTTGTGGCCATCTTGTAGTAATGGTGGAGGTAGGCTCATGCTATCCAACTTGGCGAAGTAGAGGTCTACATTTTCCTCATTGGCGAGGTCGTGGAAGTCAAGCGTAGGCATCGAAGCTTGATGGCGTGGAGGAAGGCTTGCTCTTGTTGCCATTGTGGTGGTGGCACGAGTAGTTGAAGGTGCCCTATGATGGTGTCGACGGAGGTCATTGGCGTTCCTTGCCGATGGTTGATGTGGGTGAAGCACTTGGTCATCCACATGATGCTCGCGACGGTGATCATTTGCCTTGGCACTCTTCTTGTGCTTGTGGTGCCTTCTTGAGCTTGCTTGAGCATTATGGTTGGTGCTCATCATGAATTCTTCGTCTTTATGGCGAAGATGCCTTTGACGATGTCTTGTATCCTCTTTATGGTGGCGATGCTCATGAGAGGATGTTTGTCGATGAAGAGTCTTGTTTCTTAGCGCCTCTTGATGCATATGATGTTTGGACGCCACTCTTGTTTGGATAGAAGTTGGAGCTTGGCGCCTTGGAGATGGTGGAGCTTGACGCCTTGGAGGTGATGGAGCTTGGAGCCTTGGAGATGGTGGCACTTGACGCCATCTAGGTGGTGGCACTTGTCGCCTTGGAGGTGGATCATCGAAGTAGGTGGTGCCCTTTGGTGTGGCACGCTTGGCCTTGAAGGTCATGGAATCTTGATGATGCGCCTCCTCTTGCTTGGCGTAGTAGGCTTCCATCTCCACGCGGTGTAGGAATTCTTCATGGCTCGTGGAGGAGCCATCAAACTCGATGAAGTTCTCCGTGTCCTCCATGCTTGGCGAGGCGTCGTCGATGTTGCACTCGAAGTCATCCATGCTTGGGGAGTAATTGCTGGTGTAGTACTCCATATCACCCAAGCATGTGGAGCCATTGTCGGTGTAGTGCTCCATAGTCTCCATGCATGAGGAGCCATTGTCGACGTAGAGCTCCATGTCTTCCATGCATGTGGAGTCGTCGTAGGTGTAGTGCTCCGGGTCCTCAAAGCATGCGGAGCCATTGTCGGTGTTGTGCTCCGTCATGTCCTCTATACTTGTGGAGTCGTAGTCATGGTGTCTCATCATGGATTGTTCATAGATATCATCCTCGGTTCCGGAGTCCCTAGACATGATGCACAAGACCAAGCGGTGTATATGGAAGTGGTAGTGGGAGTTAGGGATACAACGTCAAACCTTACTTTACCTTGGAAGATCGTATCGTACAAGTGGCCACAAGGCCTATGGTGGATAGGTATGGAATGTGGCATGTCAAGAACAAATCCGAAATCAAGATGTTGTAATGGCAAGTAAAAAACCACAATGATCACAAAGCAAACAAGTTAATCCACAAGATAGGAAATATGTACAAGGAAACACACACGGTAGGATAAATGGGACTTGTTGATAGGGCAAAGGTGTCCGATCTTTCGATGATATGATGATAGTCGATTTGGTGGAGTTCGGGCTTGACGATCCGACTACACGTGCGAGCACGAGCGCCAATGCAATCGCTAGGCCAATCTCCTGAAGGTTACCGATCCTGCGGGAACACGATCAGCCTGACCAGCGAGGGTCTTAATTCCTACCTGAAATCGAGAACAAGTAAGAACCAATATTGCAATCAAGATATTGCGGATTAAGAGGAAAGCTTTATTGAAGAGGTGGGATCCTGAATAGGCGCGAAGTACAAGAGGCCTCTGCGACGCTCGAGCCTTGGCGAAGTTGCTATGATGGCTAACTTAATGTCTAAACAAAATCCGAGTCTAGGGGTGCTATGGGGAGTATTTAAGGGCCAAGGTGGGGGTCGGCCAGCCATGGAAGTGGTGGCGAATCCAACCCAAAAAGTCCTTTCCTCAAATACGGACTCTAAAAAGTGGCTAATTAAAATCCTGCGAAAATTACATGGGCACGGCCCAAAATAAAGGTGTCGCAACACCATATTAAGCTATGGACGAATTGTAGTATTGATCTTGAATATTTCGTCAAGCCTTCTTTCTTCATTATGGAGGCCTCAAAGTTGAAATCTTCATCCGTAGCCTTCTCTTGGATCATCACATGCTTCTGCCATCTCCATGCATGGCCATGCTCCAATGCTTGTCCCTCTCATCCATGCTTGGTCCATCATTCCTAAGAGTAAGAAATACATCTGATTTAGGCAGCATCATATTCTCATGTATGTGAGGAATAGTTCAAGAAGCAAGTACACGATAGTTAAGTTGTTTGCACGAGATCTTGTGATGGGTCCTTGTATGTGCGTTCGTAGGTACAACGGTTGTATCAATAGTAGGGATGTCCACATCATGCTCCCTTCTTGAATTGAAGTCGTCCTCGCAATCTCATCTTCCTCACCAAAGTAAGGCTTCAAATCTGCAATGTTAAACGTGGGACTACTGTACCATAGTCTGCGAGCAACTCAAGTTTATATGCATTATCATTTATTTTCTCTAACACCTTAAAGGGACCAGCGACGTGGCATTAACTTAGACTTGCGTAAATCGGAAACGATCTTTACGCAAATGTAACCAAACAAGATCGCCAACATCAAACACAACATGCTTTCTCCCTTTATCTGACAAGTTTATACTTAGCATTCATGTGTTCAATGTTATCTTTAGTAGTCTTATGCAAGTTTAATATCATTTTAGCGCGTTGTGTAGCATCCAAGTTATGTTGCACCGAAGAAGGTAAGGCAATAAATCAATAGGTGCACGAGGAACAAAACCATACACAATCTCAAATGGGCACATCTTTGTGGTAGAATGCAACGAACGATTATAAGCAAATTCTATATGAGGTAAACACTCTTCCCACAATTTTAAGTTCTTCTTTAAAACAGCCCGCGACATAGTAGACAAAGTTCTATTTACTACTTCAGTTTGACCATCAGTTTGGGGATGACATGTAGTACTAAAGAGCAATTTAGTCCCTAACTTAGCCCATAAACATCTCCAAAAGTGGCTAAGAAATTTAGTATCACGATCAGAGACAATAGTATTTGGCATACCATGCAAACGAACAATTTCACGAAAGAACAAATCAGCAATATGAGCAGCATCATCCGTTTATGACAAGGAATAAAGTGTGCCATCTTAGAAAACCGATCCACAACAACAAAAATACTATCCCTCTCCTTCTGTGTTCGTGGCAATCCCAAAACAAAGTCCATAGAAATATCCTCCCAAGGAACACTAGGAACAGGAAGAGGCATATATAAACCATGTGGATTAAGGCGAGACTTAGCTTTTTGACAAGTAGTGCAGCGTGCCACAAATCTCTCAACATCTCGACGCATACATGGCCAAAAGAAGTGTGCAGCAAGAACATCCTCCGTCTTCTTGACACCAAAGTGTCCCATCAATCATCCTCCATGCGCCTCCTGTAACAACAAAAGACGAACAGAACTATCTGGAATGCATAGTTTGTTAGCACGGAACACAAATCCATCATTGAAGACGAACTTGTTCCAAGTTCTACCATCTCTACAATTCTGCAACACATCTTTAAATTCAGCATCATGCACATATTGTTCCTTAATAGTTTCCAATCCAAATATTTTGAAGTCAAGATGACATAACAAAGCATAACGGCGCGACAAAGCATCAGCAATAATATTATCTTTACCCTTTTTGTGTTTGATAACATAAGGAAAAGACTCCATAAATTCAACCCACTTTGCATGACGACGATTCAACTTAGCTTGACTACGAATATGCTTCAAAGATTCATGATCAGAATGAATAACAAATTCCTTAGGCCATAGATAATGTTGCCAAGATTCTAATGTCCGAACCAACGCATATAATTCTTTATCATAAGTAGAATAGTTCAGACTAGCCCCACTCAATTTCTCGCTAAAATATGCAAGAGGTTTTCCCTCTTGTAATAACACCCCTCCCAAACCAATTCTACTAGCATCACATTCAAGCTCAAAAGTCTTAGTAAAATCAGGAAGTTGGAGTAAGGGAGCATGTGTTAGCTTATCTTTCAATATGACGAAGGCCTGTTGTTGTGCATCGCCCCAAACAAAGGGCACCTCCTTCTTGGTAAGCTCATTCAGTGGCGCGGCAATTGATCCAAAGTCTTTGACAAAACGCCTATAAAAACCAGCGAGGCCAAGAAAACTCCTCACTTGTATGACCGTCTTGGGCTGCGGCCAATTCTCAATAGCTTCAATCTTGGCTGGATCCACTTCAATACCTTGTGATGTAACAACATAGCCAAGAAACGCAACTCGATTGGTGCAAAAGGTGCACTTCTCAAGGTTACCAAACAAACGTGCATCACGTAAAGCATTGAAAACAACACGTAAATGGTCCAAATGATCCTCTAAAGATTTGCTATAAATCGGAATATCATCAAAGTAGACTACCACAAATCGTCCAATGAAAGCACTTAAAACTTCGTTCATTAATCTCATGAAAGTGCTAGGTGCATTAGTTAAACCAAACGGCATTACTAACCACTCATATAAACCGAACTTAGTTTTAAATGCTGTTTTCCATTCATCTCCTAATTTCATACGAATCCGGTGGTAACCACTACGCAAATCAACTTTAGAAAACATGGTAGAGCCACTCAATTCATCAAAGCATGTCATCTAAACGTGGAATAGGATGACGATACCGAATAGTAATATTATTGATAGCTCTACAATCAGTACACATGCGCGAAGAACCATCTTTCTTAGGTACCAAAATAATAGGAACAACACAGGGGCTAAGGGACTCACGAATATGATCTTTGTCGAGTAGTTCCTAAATTTGGCGTTGTATCTCCTTTGTCTCCTCTGGATTGGTTCTATATGGCGCGCGGTTGGGCAACGTGGCACCAGGAATTAGATCAATTTGGTGCTGAATTCCTCTAATAGGAGGTAGTCCTGGTGGTAACTCAGCGGGAAAGACGTCCTCATATTCCTGCAAAAGGTTAGCAATAGCGGGTGGCAAAGAAGGAGGCATATCCTCGGATATGAAAACAAAACCTCTTTGCAGACAATTGCATAACATTGAGTATTGTTTACATCTAGTTCAGCAATATCAATTTTATTTGCAAGAATACATGGACTCTTCAAACGAATTTCAGTAGCATGTGTAGAATCAGATTTAGTGTTCTTTGGTTGTTAAGGGGTAACCCTGGGGTTGGCCCGATCTTTCACGAATTCCACGAGGAACGAGGGGAAGAGAGGTGGTCGGGTATGAAATCGGGGAATGCGATGAAAACCACGAACACACGCACACCAAAACACAATACACGCCTACTCCTCACGCCGGTGGCAACCGGTCCAACATAATCCCTAGGATCGGTGTTGGGCGAAGCTCGCTCTCCACGCCAACAACGGGGGATGAGGTGCTTGGTGAGACCTTGACGACTTGGGGGCGAGAAACCGAGAACCCAAGGCCTTGTACAACTTGAACGCACTAGGCAAGATCCAAGAGGGGGTGGATAATCCGGTGCTCCTTGGTAGGAGCATGAGACCAATAGATATAAGTCCTCAAAGGGTTTCCTTAATATCTATTATTATCCAAGTCTAAACGTTTACAATAGAGGGTGGGAGCTATATATAGTCCAGCCACAAAACAGGTAGTTTGAATGGGAGATAAATGATAGGTGGGTTACAAGGCCTGAGGCGAACTTAGGCGATCGAGGTCTGGCAGACCGGTAGTCTGGTCCGTAACGGTAGTAATCGGTGGTGACCAGGTACCGCTCGAGCAGTAGTACCGCTTGAGGGCCTGGAGCTTGCCGGGCGTCGGTGGCGGTAGGAGGCGGTGGTACTGCCACCGGTAACCGATTCTGAGGGTAGTACCGCTTGCGTCTGGGGCATGGGGGAGTGCTTCTGTGGCGGCGGTGGGAGGCGGTGGGTCCGCTTGGGCGGTAGACGGTCGTCCCAACCGGTAGTACCGCTTGCGTCTGGCGGCCGGTGGCTTCTTCGCACTGATGATGCATGAGTTTGCGTGTGAAGTAGCAAGCCATCCAAGGGGTGTCAAGTCACACAAGGAGAGGAGCGAGTTCACCTTAGTTTGAAGGAGCTTGGCTCGACACGAGTCATGGGTCCAATTGGGTAACTCGTGGGAGTAGATGTAGTAGCGGTCGGGCAGGCTCCCCCCCCAGGAAAGAGTCGTCCTCGACTCTTCAACCGTCACAACTTCCTCTTCGCCATGGTAGGGTGAGAGGTCCTTGACATTGAATGTCGAGCTCACAAGATACTTCGATGTTGGTATATCGATCACATAGGCGTTGTTGTTTATCCTTTTTAGCACCTTGAATGGTCCGTCGCCTCGTGGTTTTAGCTTGGAGTCGCGTTCCTTGGGGAAGCGGTCTTTACTCAAGTGTATCCATACAAGGTCGCCCTCATCAAAGATCATCTCTTTCTTGGTCTTGTTTAGCCTTGATTCTTGGCGAAGGACTTGTTGCTCGATAGTAGCTCGTGTGTCTTCATGGAGTTTCATCATTGCTTGGGCACGCTTGACAACGTCCATATTGGCACGTCCATGAAGTGGAAGTGGAAGGATATCGAGCGCGGTGAGAGGCTCGAATCCATAGACGATCATGAACGGGCTCCTCATGGTGGTGGAGTGCTTGGCGCGGTTGTAGGCGAACTCGGCGTGTGGAATGCATTCCTCCCAGTCTTTAAGGTTCTTCTTTATCAACACCAGGAGAAGTGTGCCAAGACTTCGATTGACTACCTCGGTTTGTCCATCGGTTTGAGGATGCGAGGCGGACGAGAATAGGAGCTTGATGCCGAGCTTGGCCATGAGGGTCTTCCAGAAGTAGCTCATGAATTTTACGTCACGGTCGGAGACGATTGTTCGTGTACGCCGTGTAGCCAAATTATTTCCACGAAAAACAAATTTGCGACATGTGAAGCATCATCGGTCTTATGGCACGGAATGAAATGTGCCATTTTGAAAAGCGATCCACGACTACAAATATGGAATCGTGACCATGTTTAGATCTAGGCAATCCTAATACAAAGTCCATGCTAATGTCCGACCAAGGTGCATGAGGAATAGGCAATGGCATATAAAGACCAAAGGGGTTGGACTTAGACTTAGCTTGGATACATGTAGTGCATCGTTGAACGTGGCGCTCCACGTCGCGCTTCATCTTTGGCCAAAAGTAGTGAGTGGAGAGCATGTCATATGTCTTGTCACGGCCAAAGTGACCCATAAGGCCTCCACCATGGGACTCTTGAAGAAGCAAAAGTTGGAGAGAGGATTTCGGAATGCAAAGCTTGTTTTGTTTGAAAAGAAAACCCTTGTGAAAATAGAAATCGTCAATCCCTTTGTCTATTGAACATTGTGCAAATATTGGTCCAAAGAAAGAATCGGACGCGTACCAAGATTTGATGTCCTCAAGACCCAAAACATTGACTTCGAGTCGTGTAAGAAGGCTTGTGGTTTTGCGAGACAAGGCGTCCGCCACCACATTTTCTTTGCCCTTCTTGTATTTTACAATGTAAGGAAAAGACTCCATAAACTCAACCCACTTTGCGTGCCTTTTACTCAAGTTGGCTTGGCCCTTAAGGTACTTCAACGACTCATGGTCGGAATGGATTATAAATTCTTTGGGCCAAAGATAGTGTTGCCACACTTGAAGAACACGAACCAAGGCAAAAAGTTCTTTGTCATAAATGGGATAATTGAGGCGTGCGCCATCAAGTTTCTCACTATGGTAAGCAATAGGACGCCCATTTTGCATAAGGACGCCACCAATGCCAATACCACTAGCGTCACATTCAATCTCAAAGGTTTTGTGAAATCCGCAATGCAAGAAGTGGTGCTTGGTGAGCCTCTTTTGAGCTCATCAAAGCCTTTTGTTGTGCTTTTCCCCAAGCAACGTGACATTCTTCTTGGTCAATTCGTTGAGGGGCAAGCAATTGTGGAAAAATCTTTCACAAAGCGACGGTAAAAGCCACCAACCCATGAAAACTACGAAGTTCACTAACATTTGTAGGGTGGGCCAATCTCGTATGTCCTTGACTTTTGATACATCAACTTCAATGCCATTAGAAGACACGACAAAACCAAGGAAAATCAGCTTGTCTCTTGCAAAAGTGCACTTGGGAGGTTAGCATAAAGCTTTTCATGACGAAGGATTTGTAAGACCTCCTTAACATGAGTAACATGCTCCTCTAGTGACTTGCTATAGACAAGAATGTCATCAAAGTAAACAACTACACTCTTTCCAATGAGTGACCGCAAAATATGGTTCATGAGGTGCATGAAGGTAGATGGGGCATTGGATAAGCCAAAAGGCATAACCAACCATTCATATAGACCAAGCTTGGTCTTGAAGGCGGTTTTCCACTCATCACCTTCAGCCATGCGAATTTGATGGTAGCCACTACGAAGATCAATTTTCGAAAATATAGTGGCTCCACATAACTCATCAAGCATGTCATCAAGACGCGGTATCGGATGTCGATAACGCACGGTGATAGCATTGATTGGACGGCAGTCCATGCATAACCGCAACGTATCATCCGTTTTCGGGACTAGGATCACGGGAACCGCGCAGGCTAGTGCTTACTTGGATCAAACCTTTGGAGACGAGTTGGTTGATTTGACGCCGATCTCCTTTGTCTCTTCCGGTTTGTGCGATACGCAGCAGTTTGGTAGTGGTGCGGGTATGAGGTCGATACGGTGCTCGATTCCACGAAGAGGAGGAAGGCCATGAGGAAGCTCTTCGGGAAATACATCTTGGAATTCCTGCAAAACAGCCATCAAAGAAGGAGGAATATTTGTCAAGTCATTAGTTCCTTGCGCTAGTCCCTTGCATACGAGGACGTAGTGCAAGATGGATGGGTTGTTCCTCACTTCTCTCATCTCACTTTTGGTGGCAAGAAGAACACTCTTAGTTTTTCCGCTCGAGTTTGGCTTGTAGCTCTCACTCACTATGGTGTTGATGTGGACATCCCTACTATTGATACAACCGTTGTACCTACAGCAACACACATACAAGGACCCATCACAAGATCTCGTGCCAAACAACTTAACTATCAGGTACTTTCGTTTCTTGGAACTATTCCTTACATACATGAGAATATGATGCTGCCTAAATCAGATATGTTTCTTACTCTTAGGAATGATGGACCAAGCATGGATGAGAGGGACAAGCATTGGAGCATGGCCATGCATGGTGATGGCAGCAAGCATGTGATGATCCAAGAAGGCCACGGATGAAGATTTGAACTTTGAGGCCACCATAATGAAGAAAGAAGGCTTGGACGAAATATTCAAGATCAATACTTTACAATTCGTCCATAGCATAATATGGTCTTCATGACACCTTTATTTTGGGCCAGCCCATGTAATTTTCATGATTTTAATTAGCCACTTTTTAGAGTCCGTATTTGAGGGAAAAGGACTTTTAGGGTTGGATGGTCACCACTTCCATGGCTGGCGAAACCCCACCTTTCGCCCTTAAATCGCCCCTATAGCCGAACCTTTAGACTCGGATTTTGTTTAGACATTAAGTTAGCCATAGTCGCAACTTCGCCAAGGCTCGGCGTCATGAGGCCTCTTGTACTTCGCACCTATTCAGATCCCACCTCTTTCAATAAAGCTTTCCTCTTAATCCGCAATATCTTGATTGCAATATTGGTTCTTACTTGTTCTCGATTTCGGTGAATTAAGACCCTCATGGTCGGTGATCGTGTTCACGCAGGATCGGTAACCTCGGAGATTGGCCTAGCGATTGCATTGGCTCGTGCTCGCCGTGTAGTCGGATCGTCAAGCCGAACTCCATCAAATCGATTATCGCCATCTCATCGAAAGATCGGACACCTTTGCCCTATCAAGTGGTATCGATTTCGTGTTGCTCGGTGAGATTTTACTTGTTCGTAGATTAGATCTGTTTTTACCTATAACCCACGAAAAAGCCAAAAACAGTTAGAGTTTAGATCCATCCCATAACCAATCGCCTCGCATTATCTTTTCAGTTTTGCATTGTTGAATTTGTGTCTACATCGTCGCGTCGAGTTCTTTGGTCTTAGTGTCTCGTCCCTTAGAGTTTCGAGTTCGATCATACTAGTCACCGCCACACTCGCCGATCACCGCCGCCATATACCCCGCCACCATATTCCGCCGCCATATACCACCACCATAAAACCCTAATACTCTCCGCCACCTTCTTCCTACCGACACAGATCCGATCAGTTTTTACTGGTGATGCAGTCGAGTAGAGTTACTGTTTCCTCGTTATTTCTTTTGACTTTCCTTCTTTGCTGTTTCCGTGTTCAGCTAAAGTCTGGAACCGCCTCCGAAAAAATTTTCTGGCTATACTATTTTTCGACCCCGGGGATCACTTTTCTCCATCGGCCGTTATAGCGATATTTTTTTGGCGCCTGCGCGCTTTCCGGAGCAAAATAAAAAATTTCGAAAAAAAATTTTGGGGGCTAACCTCTTTTTAGACCCCGTAGATCAGTTCTAGACACTCGCCATCATAGTGATTTTCTGCATCTCGGATCGCTTTTCAGGGTGCTATATCATCATACAGTGCTTGTTGTGTCGCGTCGTGACATCGTTGGTGATCTAGGCTCGCGTCTCTAATGCAGTCTAGCCTAGGACCAGCCTGATCCGTCGTTGAGCATTCTTTCAACTTTGCATTCTTTGTTTTGATAATTCTGACCCCTTTGCTAAGCCTTCCCGAGCTCCACGATACTCTCCACGTGCGGTGTTTCGACTCTGGTAATCGCTTGGTTCAATCTCTGGACCTTGATCCTCGTGGTTGCACATCGCCTTTTCTGCTGTTTGGTAAGAACTTGTAAGAGCTTCAGATATTGCTTGACGGATTACGCGTGACTTCCACCATATTCCTGTAGTATATACATGCTTTTAAGGACTAACCATGACGAGATACTTCGCGAACCCCGCCACCATGACGAGCGAAGAACTACATGCCACTTCTCCGCTCACAGTGTCATGGCGAAGACGTGGACAGCGCCTAGGGAGTTTGACACCAAGCTCACCAACGCGTGGACAAGATCGATGGACTCGAGAAATCCTTCAACGCCAAGCAGCGTTCGGTTCAAGGCTTGAACCGATTGCCCGCACCGCACCCACCCACATGGTGCCTGACGCATTCGATCACGGCTCGGCGAATGCTGGTTGATCTACCCGCACTTCGGACTCTGCTGCGACCGACGTTCCTCGGACTTCCGTGGCTGCTGCGACATTGGGGGACGGGCAGCGGTACTACTACGACCCGACGGCGGCGATCTGTTTGACGAGGAGGTTGAACAACCTCCACGGTACTGCTGGTCGTCCCGACATTACTACATAGCAGCTTGCCACGTGCGTCGATGATGATCATGTTGCAAAGCTTAAATTAAATATTCCATCTTTTGAGGGTAAATATAATCACGATGCATATCTTACATGGGAGATGGAAGTAGAACAACGTTTTGCATGCTTAAAATATCACGAGAATATGCGTGTTAGTCTTTGCTACATGTGAATTTACTAAATTTGCTTCCCTTTGGTGGTCCGAGTATTGTCGTTTAAATCCTACTACTATTCCTAGTACTTGGACTGCTTTAAAAACTGCTATGCGTGTTCGTTTTGTTCCTCCACTTATCAACGTGATTTACTAAAGAATCGACACGCTTAGAGCAAGGAAAAATTCGTGAAGAGTATTATCGGGAATTGCAAGCGGGATGGTTAGGTGTGGTCTTGTAGAATCTAATGAACAAATGCTTGCGTTTCTTTGGTGGATTAAACAAGGACATTCAGCACATATTAGATTATAAGGAATATAATTCTATCACTCGTTTGTTTCATCTTGCTTGCAAAGCTGAGCGTGAAGTGCGGATCGCCAAACACCATGGAGGAGGACTAATAATTACGCAGTCGCACATCCACTTGGACATCCCGACAATCAGCCTCCTCGTGATTCGCCTCCACTACTACCACATCCAAGGCCACCACAAGATTTCCAATGCTCCTCCACCATCATCCAATGCTCACCTTTCGTAGTGCATCTTCTATGGCTTCCACGGGTAAGACTAAGGATATACAATGCCGCAAGTCTTTGGGGTTTTGGTCATATTGAGAGGATTGCACAACACAACGTGTGATGATGGTGCGAGAAGATGGTGAATACGATTCATGAGTGACTTGATGAAGATACACTAGCCCTTATTTACGCTCGAGATGGAGACAATTCGATGATGATGACGAGCGGAGGTAATGGGGCTGAAGTGGCGATCAATACAAGAGTTTAATTACACAACGTGTGTTGAGTGTGCAATTGAGCAAATCTGAGCAAGATCAACGCCACAACCTGTTCCAAACACGTGGTGTTGTCAAGGAAAGAGCTATACGGATCATCATTGATGGAGGGAGTTGTAATAATGGCGGTGTTGACATGGTAGAGAAGCTTGCGCTTCCAACAAGACAACGCCCACATTCATACTACATCCAATGGTTTGAGAGTTCTCGCAAGATCAAGGTAACAAGAGCATGCAGCGTGCATTTTACTATTGGTACATATTCGATTTTGTTGATTGTGATGTTGTACCTATGCAAGCTTGTTCTTTGTTACTTGGTAGACCATGGCAATTTGATAGAGAATCTGTTCATAATGGCAAAACTAACCACTATTCTCTTATGCATGATGGAAAGAAAATTGGTCTAAAACCTATGACTCCGACAGATTTTAAAAGATGATCTTGCTAGAGCTAGTAGAGCTAAAACGAGGAAAAATAAAAGTGAGAATCAGTTGTTCTTGCAGATTTTATACCACCAAAGAACACTAAATCTGATTCTACACATGCTCTGAAATTCGTTTGAAGAGTCCATGTATGCTTGCAAATAAAATTGATATTCTTGAACTAGATGTAAACAATACTCAATGTTATGCAATTGTCTGCAAAGAGGTTTTGTTTTCATTTGAGGATATGCCTCCTTCTTTGCCACCATGTTGCTAACCTTTTGCGGAATATGAGGCGTATTTCCCATTGAGTTGCCACCGGGACTACCTCCTATTAGAGGAATTGAGCATCAAATTGATCTAATTCCTGGTGCCACGTTGCCCAACCGCGCCATATAGAACCAATCCGGAGGAGACAAAGGAGATACAACGCCAAATTCGGGAACTACTCGAGAGATCATATTCGTGAGTCCCTTAGCCCTTGTCTTGTTCCTATTATTTTGGTGCCTAAGAAAGATGGTTCTTGGCGCATGTGTACTGATTGTAGAGCTATAAATAATATTACTATTCGATATCGTCATCCTATTCCACGTTTAGATGACATGCTTGATGAATTGAGTGGCTCTACCATGTTTTCTAAAGTTGATTTGCGTAGTGGTTACCACCAGTTAAGTATGAAATTAGGAGATGAATGGAAAACAGCATTTAAAACTAAGTTCGGTTTATATGAGTGGTTAGTAATGCCGTTTGGTTTAACTAATGCACCTAGCACTTTCATGAGATTAATGAGCGAAGTTTTACGTGCTTTCATTGGACGTTTTGGTAGTCTACTTTGATGATATTCTGATTTATAGCAAATCTTTAGAGGAACATTTGGACCATTTACGTCTTGTTTTCAATGCTTTACGTGATGCACGTTTGTTTGGTAACCTTGAGAAGTGCACCTTTTGCACCAATCGAGTTCGTTTCTTGGCTATGTTGTTACATCGGGGTATTGAAGTGGATCCACCAAGATTGAAGCTATTGAATTGGCCATGACCAAGACGGTCACACAAGTGAGGAGTTTTCTTGGCCTCGCATTGGTTTTATAGCGCTTTGTCAAAGACTTTGGATCAATTGCCGCTACTGAATGAGCTTACCAAGAAGGATGTGCCCTTTGTTTGGGCGATGCACAACAATGGCCTTCGTCATATTGAAAGATAAGCTAACACATGCTCCCTTACTCCAACTTCTGATTTTACTAAGACTTTTGAGCTTGAATGTGATGCTAGTGGAATTGGTTTGGGAGGGTGTTATTACAAGAGGAAAACCATTGCATATTTTAGTGAGAAATTGAGTGGGGCTAGTCTGAACTATTCTACTTATGATAAAGAATTATATCGTTGGTTAGGACATTAGAAACTTGGCAACATTATCTATGGACTAAGGAATTTGTTATTCATTCTGATCATGAATCTTTGAAGCATATTCGTAGTCAAGCTAAGTTGAATCGTCGTCATGCAAAGTGGGTTGAATTTATTGAGTCTTTTCCTTATGTTATCAAACACAAAAGGTAAAGATAATATTATTCTTGATGCTTTGTCACTGCGTTATGCTTTGTTATCTCAACTTGACTTCAAAATATTTGGATTGGAAACTATTAAAGAACAATATGTGCATGATCTTTGAATTTAAAGATGTGTTGCGAATTGTAGAGATGGTAGAACTTGGAACAAGTTCGTCTTCAATGATGGATTTGTGTTCGTGCTAACAAACTATGCATTCGGATAGCTCTGTTCGTCTTTTGTTATTACAGAGGCGCATGGAGGAGGATTGATGGGACACTTTGGTGTCAAGAAGGCGGAGGATGTTCTTCTTTTACACTTCTTTTGGCCGTATGTCGTCGAGATGTTGAGAGATTTGTGGCACCGCACTACTTGTCAAAAAGCTAAGTCTCGCCTTAATCCACATGGTTTATATATGCCTCTTCCTGTTCCTAGTGTTCCTTGGGAGGATATTTCTATGGACTTTGTTTTGGGATTGCCACGAACACGTAAGGGGAGGATAGTATTTTGTTGTTGTGGATCGGTTCTCTAAGATGGCACACTTTATTCCTTGTCATAAAGCGGATGATCTTTGCGCATATTGCTGATTTGTTCTTCGTGAAATTGTTCGTTTGCATGGTGTGCCAAATACTATTGTCTCGATCGTGATACTAAATTTCTTAGCCACTTTTGGAGATGTTTATGGGCTAAGTTGGGGACTAAATTGCTCTTTAGTACTACATGTCATCCCCAAGCGATGGTCAAACTGAAGTAGTAAATAGAACTTTGTCTACTATGTTACGGGCTGTTTTAAAGAAGAACTTAAAATTGTGGGAAGAGTGTTTACCTCATATAGAATTTGCTTATAATCGTTCTTTGCATTCTACCACAAAGATGTGCCCATTTGAGATTGTGTATGGTTTTGTTCCTCGTGCACCTATTGATTTATTGCCTTTACCTTCTTGATTGCAACATAATTTGGATGCTACACAACGCTGAAATGATATTAAACTTGCATAAGACTACTAAAGATAACATTGAACACATGAATGCTAAGTATAAACTTCTTTGGGGATAAAGGGAGAAAGCATGTTGTGTTTGATGTTGGCGATCTTGTTTGGTTACATTTGCGTAAAGATCGTTTTCTGATTTACATGAAGTCTAAGTTAATGCCACGTCTTCTTTGGTCCCTTTAAGGTGTTAGAGAAAATCAATGATAATGCATATAAACTTGAGTTGCTGCAGACTTTGGTGCAGTTAGTCCTACATTTAACATTGCAGATTTGAAGCCTTACTTTGGTGAGGAAGATGAGATTAAATCGAGGGCGACTTCAATTCAAGAAGGGAGCATGATGTGGACATCCCTACTATTGATACAACCGTTGTACCTCTGACAACACACATACAAGGACCCATCACAAGATCTCGTGCCAAACAACTTAACTATCGGTACTTTCGTTTCTTGGAACTATTCCTTACATACATGAGAATATGATCTTTGCCTAAATCGGATATGTTTCTTACTCTTAGGAATGATGGACCAAGCATGGATGAGAGGGACAAGCATTGGAGCATGGCCATGCATGGTGATGGCGACAAGCATGTGATGATCAAGAGAAGGCCACGGATGAAGATTTCAGAACTTTGAGGCCACCATAATGAAGAAAGAAGGCTTGGACGAAATATTCAAGATCAATACTTTCTGAATTCGTCCATAGCATAATATGGTCTGCATGACACCTTTATTTTGGGCAGGCCCATGTAATTTTCATGGATTTTAATTAGCCACTTTTAGAGTCCGTATTTGAGGGAAAAAGGACTTTTAGGGTTGGATTCGGTCACCACTTCCATGGCTGGCGAAACCCCACCTTGCTTTAAAGCCCCATCATAGCGAACCTTTAGACTCGGATTTTGTTTAGACATTAAGTTAGCCATAGTCATAACCGCCAAGGCTCGGCGTCAGAGGCCTCTTGTACTTCGCACCTATTCAGGATCCCACCTCTTTCAATAAAGCTTTCCTCTTAATCCAATATCTTGATTGCAATATTGGTTCTTACTTGTTCTCGATTTGGTAGGAATTAAGACCCTCATTGGTCGGTGATCGTGTTCACGCGGATCGGTAACCTCCGTGAGATTGGCCTAGCGATTGCATTGGCGCTCGTGCTGCATGCGTGTAGTCGGATCGTCAAGCCGAACTCCATCAAATCGATTATCGCCATCTCATCGAAAGATCGGACACCTTTGCCCTATCGGTGTGGTTCTCGCTCACCACTCTTCTCACAAGGTGTTTTTGCGTATTGCGCCCTCGCTAAAAGCCTTTGCATTGTCGCAATTATTTGGCTAGGAGTCATTGGTTTGCAACACAAGTTTTATCAAGCCATTTGAAAGTGTAGGTGTTTGAGTGACCATTATGCAAAGCACACTTGTCATATTGCCACGGCCTTCCGAGCAACATGTGACAAACCGTCATTGGAACCACGTCACATTCCACCGTGTCCTTGTAGTGTCCAATGGAACGTCCAAGGGCGGTGTGCTTGATCTTAGCGGATCCTTGGTCACTTAGCCATTGGATATGGTAGGGGTGTCTATGTGGGTGAAGGGTGAGGTTGAGTTTCTCACACAATTCGTGCTTGCGGTTGTGGCAACTTCCTCCATCGATGACAACTTTGATGGACTTCCCATTGATCTTGTACGAGTTTGGAAGATGTTCGGCGTTGGTCTTCATTTTCATTGGCTTGGGTAGTCAAGACCCTTGTGACCACTGGCGATGGACTTGCGTCATGCTCACACAAGAAGTTCTTGGTCCTCTTCCAAGTGTTGCCTTGCCATGGCTTCCTTGACCCTTGCATCAAACTCTTCTTCACTCAAGTATTCTTCATCGCCCGTTGTCATGGATGAACAAAACTTTTTGTTTCCACATGCATTGGACTTGTGCCCTTTGCCTCCACACTTGTAGCATTCACCATTGAATGGTTGATCATCCGTGTTTGTTTGCCACTTGGGGGCTGTTTCCTTGGGGAATAGTTGGCTTGAAGGAAGCTTGGTTGTACTTGGGGAGCTTCCACTTGGTGTTGTTGGAGTAGTGGTTGGCGCTTGCTTGTAGGTGAAGTCGTCTTTGGCTTGTTGTACTTGATGTCCTCTTGAACTTGGCGCTCGGCCTTGGATGCGATGTGCACAAGCTCAACCATGTTGTTGTACTTTTGGAACTTCGGTGATGCGTTTGATGGGATGGTTCAAGCCATTGAGGAAGCGTGCCATTGTTTGCTCATCTCGCTCTTCAATGTTGGCACGGATCATGTTGAGCTCCATTTGCTTGAAGTACTCTTCCACGGTCTTTGTCCCTTGACTAAGCGTTTGCAGCTTGTTGAAAAGGTCAGCGTGTAGTGTGAAGGAACAAAGCGGGATCTCATATGAGCCTTCATATCTTGCCAAGTGGCGATTGGCTCTTCTTTTGCTTCATGACGAGTTGGACTTGTTCCCACAAAGGTTGGCATACTCATCAAACTCGAGGATGCCATGGCCATCATCTTCTCATTGCTATAATTGTGCATGCGGAAGATCTTGTCGACCTTGAGTTCCCAAGAGAGATATTCCTCGGGCTCATTGGCCCACGTGAACTTGGGCATGGTGAATTTGAGCTTGCCGAAAGTTTCTTCTCCATTGCGGTTCCGGTTGCGTCGGTTGCCATTATTTGGACGGTCATCATTATCATCCGAGCTCTCATGTCTTGCTTGGTGATTGTTGCGATGCTCGCGTGGTTGTTGAGGTGTCGCGTTTGGTGGAGGAACTTGTTGTTGACGACGAGCTTGGGGAGCGTGCTCGTTTTCTTGTCGCGGATGCGGACGAGGAGGAGGTTGGTGGTCCTCATGACGAGCTTGGGGAGCTTGCTCTTGCTCTTGTCGTGGTTGATGGCGAGGAGCATTAGCTTGCGCCATGTGGCGAGGAGGACGTCGAGCCGTATGCGCCATGGGCTGCTCTTCTTCTTGGTGTAGGGGAGGCTCGTCATGACCATTATGTTGGCGGCGAGGGCGCTCATGTCTATGATGACGCCTTGGAGGATCTCCGAGTGCTTCACGTCGGCGATGATCTTGTTCGTCCTCTTCGGAAGTTGCACTTGTTGTTGAAGGCGTGTCGGCGTCGATGGCCATGGTTTATGCGAGGTTGCTCTTGTTGAATCACCGGTGCCCTTGGTTGTGGTCGGTTTGCTTCACGTCTTGGAGGTCTTGCGGAGAGGTCACCATCATAGCTTGATGTCGGCGTGGCGCGGAGATGGTACCACTGCGAAGAGCTTATGGATTGAAACGGGTCCATCCGGTGCCTTGAAGCGTGTGGCGAGGTGCACTTGTTTCACTTGATGAGTGCGAGATGAGCTTGATTCGGCGGCGTGTCCTTGCGAGTCCATCGATGATGTCTTTGGAGCTTCTCATCCGTTGAGGCGAGTGCGACCAAGAGCTTCATTTTGATGCCGAGGTTGTGTTGCATGGCATGCATTTGCCACGGACTTCTTGAGCGGTTGTCGATGTTCTTGAATTCCACAGCCTCGCTAAATTGTTCATCTTGGCGTAGCTCGAGAGCTTCTAACGATAGTTGAATTCTCCTCGGATCTTCCAATGGTCCCATCTTGTCATGAATTGGTTATCATCCTCTGGAGGTGGTGGTGGTTGGGATGGCTCTCCATGCATCCATGATGCAAAGCCAACAATGGTTGTATATGGAGAGAAAGGGTGTGGAGAGTTAGCTGTTACCTCACCTTGGAGATTATATCAAACCAATTGCCACACAAATGAAGCGTGCAAAGTGAAATGGCAAGAAACTCTCAAAGGCGTTTGGTGGAAGGTAAGGGTTGTGGAAAACCAAGCGAAAGCGATCCAAGCAAAGGTTATTGTCCTCGTGGTAAAGAACCAAAGATCAAAAGCAAAAGGATACGATCTACCAAAAACACGGAACACACGTGGAAAGCGGTTATACGACTATGAAAATGAGCACAAAAGGTCCTAACGAAGACTACGCTCGGTCGTTGCCAACACAAGGAGAGACCACAACTCGTTTGCCAAAAGAGGGTAAGCAATAGATTTGTGCACTTGCCGCGGAGCGCTCTTTCTTCTCTCTTTCTTGGCTTACAAGCTTTGTATTCTCTTTGTATTGGGGGACTATGTTTCTTTTTTCTCTTTTTTTTTTTGATTCTTTTTCCTTTTTCTCCCTTGCTATGCTACTATGGTGGCTTTTGTATTTGGCGTCAAACTCTCACTTTCCGAAGGCAAGTGCACAATGCTTAGACAAACACAAAATGAGTTGCTCTCATAGGATAGATACACAAAGGAAGATATGGGTTGTCAAGGTGGTGCAAGTTATACCTTTGGTATTGTTGACGACTTGCAACCGTTGGTGAGAAAATGTTCGAGTGTCGCGGTGTCGTTGGCGCGGGATGACGTTGATCACGGAAGCTGTTGTGAAAATGGCGAAAACACGCGAAACGAACAAGCGAGGTGGAAAAGGTCGTGAAACGAGGCGTCAAAGGCGGGAACTTGCAGCGTTAATGGTAGTACTGCAGTAGCGGTGATGTACCGGTGGTAGTACTGCTGTACTGCAGTTACTTCTTGGTAATACCGCTTACCTGACAGCGATACCGCTTAGCACACGGAACGAGGTGAACTTGCCAAAAACCTCAAATTCGTGGAAAAACTGACCGAAAGGCTGAGCTAGAAACAAGAGGGGCTATAGATCGACTCCCAAAGCAACAGATCTATGGACCAAAACCACGAAAAACTCACCAAATCCAGAGATCGATCCGAAGGCAAATTGGGCTCTTTTTGGTAGGATTTTCGTTTTTAAGGTGGAGAAAAGAAAAATTGGAGGAAATTCGTGATCAACCGTGCTCTTGATACCAATATGTTATGGGGTAACCCTGGGGTTGGCCCGATCTTTCACGAATTCCACGAGGAACGAGGGAAGAGGTGGTCGGTATGAAATCGGGGGAAGGCGATGAAAACCACGAACACACACACACCAAAACACGATACACGCCCACTCCTCACGCCGGTGGCAACCGGTCCAACATAATCCCTAGGATCGGTGTTGGGCGAAGCTCGCTCTCCACGCCAACAACGAGGGATGAGGTGCTTGGTGAGACCTTGACGACTTGGGGGCGAGAAACTGAGAACCCAAGGCCTTGTACAACTTGAACGCACTAGGCAAGATCCAAGAGGGGGGTGGATAATCCGGTGCTCCTTGGTAGGAGCATGAGACCAATAGATATAAGTCCTCAAAGGGTTTCCTTAATATCTATTATTATCCAAGTCTAGCGTTTACAATAGAGGTGGGGGCTATATAGTCCAACCACAAAGCAGGGTAGTTTGAATGGGAGATAAATGATAAATTTGGGTTACAAGGCACGAGGGACGAACTTAGGCGATCGAGTGCAGCGGGACGGTAGTACTGTCCGTGCAGGTAGTACCGGTGGTGACCAGTAATCCGGGAAGTACCGCTTGAGGCCTGAGCCTGTCGGGCGTCGTGGCGGCGGTAGGAGGCGGTGGTACTGCCACGGTAGTACCGATTCTGAGGACCGTAGTACCGCGTCTGGGGCATGGGGAGTGCTTCTGTGGCGGTAGGAGGAGGCGGTAGGTCGCTTGGAGCGGTAGTACCGGTCGTCCCAACGTGTAATGGCTTGCGTCTGGCGGCCGGTGGCTTCTTGCACTGATGATGCCTGAGTTTGCGTGTGAAGTAGCAAGCCATCCAAGGGGGTGTCGAAGTCACACAAGGAGAGGAGCGAGTTCACCTTAGTTTGAAGGAGCTTGGCTCGGGCACGAGTCATGGGTCCAATTGGGTAACTCGTGGGAGTAGATGTAGTAGCGGTCGGAGGACGGGCTGCATCATTGGTGGTATAAAATCTGCAACAACAATCTGATTCTCACTTTTACTTTTCTCCTCAGTTTTAGCTCTACTAGCTCTAGCAAGATCATCTTTTAAAATCTGTTCGGGAGTCATAGGTTTTAGACCAATTTTCTTTCCATCATGCATAAGAGAATTGTGATTAGTTTTGCCATTATGAACAGATTCTCTATCAAATTGCCATGGCCTACCAAGTAACAAAGAACAAGTTTGCATAGGTACAACATCACAATCAACAAAATCAGAATATGTACCAATAGTAAAATGCTGCATCGTTCTTGTTACCTTGATCTTCGAGAACTCTCAAACCATTGGATGTAATATGAATGTGGGCGTTGTCTTGTTGGGGCAAGCTTCTCTACCATGTCAACACCGGCGATTATTACAACTCCCTCCATCAATGATGATCTGTATAGCTCATCGACAACACCACGTGTTTGGAACAGGTTGTGGCGTTGATCTTGCTCAGATTTGCTCAATTGGACACTCAACACAATGTGTAATTAAGCTCTTGTATTGATCAACGACTTGACTCCCATTACTTGTCTCTTCATCAACATCAATTGTCTCCATCTCGAGCGAAATAAGGGCTAGTGTATCTTCATCAAAGTCACTCGCTGAATCGTGACCATCTTCTTGCACCATCATCACGTTGTGTTGTGCCTTTCTCTCAATATGACCAAAACCCAGACTTGCGACATTGTATATCCTTTGTCTTTGCGTGGAAGCCATAGAAGATGCACTCTGACAGGAGTATTGGATGATGGTGGAGGAGCAATTGGAAATCTTGTGGTGGCCTTGGATGTGGTAGTAGTGGTGGCGAATCACGAGGCGCGATTGTCGGGATGTCCAAG
The DNA here is from genome assembly GCA_030063025.1 of Avena longiglumis. Lineage (NCBI taxonomy): Eukaryota > Viridiplantae > Streptophyta > Magnoliopsida > Poales > Poaceae > Avena > Avena longiglumis. The sequence continues at coordinate 315,500,306 of CP125977.1, forward strand.
TGGATGTGCGACTGCAATTATTAGTCCTCCTCCATGGTGTTTGGCGATCCTGCACTTCACGTTCAGCTTTGCAAGCAAGATGAAACAAATGAGTGATAGAATTATATTCCTTATAATCTAAGATGTCTGAATGTCCTTGTTTAATCCACCAAAGAAGCGTGCAAGCATTTGTTCATTAGATTCAACAAGACCACCGAACCATCCCGTTTGCAATTCACGATAATACTCTTCTCTGAATTTTCCCTTGCTCTAAGCGTGTGATTTTTTAGTAAATCACGTTGATAAGTGGAGGTACAAAAGAACACGCATAGCAGTTTTAAAGCAGTCAAGTACTAGGAATAGTAGTAGGATTTAAACGACAATACTCGGACCACCAAAGGGAAGCAAATTTAGTAAATTCACATGTAGCGACACTAACGCATATTCTCAGGATATTTTAAGCATGCAAATCGTTGTTCTACTTCCATCTCCCATGTAAGATATGCATCAGGATTATATTTACCCTCAAAAGATGGAATATTTAATTTAAGCTTTGCAACATGATCATCATCACGTCTCGGGGTGGGCGTTGCGGTAGTAATGTCGAGGACGACCAGGAGGTACCTGTGGAGGTTGTTCAACCTCCTCGTCAAACAGATCGTCGTCGTCGGGGTCGTAGTAGTACCCGTCGTCTGTCCCCAATGTCGCAGCAGCTGCCGCGGCGGAAGTCTGAGGAGCGTCGGTAGCCGCCGGAGTCTGGCGGCAACCCGTGATCGAAATCGCCATGCGCCATGTGTGGGTCTTGCGGGTGCGGGCAATCGGTTCAAACTCCTTGAACGAGCGTCAAGCTTGGCGTTGAAGGATTTCGAGTCCATTGATCTTGTCCATGGCGTTGGTGAGCTTGGTGTCAAACTCCCCGAGGCGTATCCACGTCTTGTGTATTGACCAAGAGTGCGGAGAAGTGGGCATGTAGTTCTTCGTTCGTCATTGTGGCGGGGTTCATGAAGTATACATCATGGTTAGTCCTTAAAAGGCAAAAGGTATATAATGCGGAAATATGGTGGAAGTCACGCGTAATCCGTCAAGCAATATCTGAAGCTTTACAAGTTCTTACCAAATGCAAGGAAAAGCGATGTGCAACCGCAAGGATCAGTGGGTCCAGAGATTGAACCAAGCGATTACCAGGAGTCGAGACACATCACGTGGAGAATATATGTGGAGCTCTGGGAAGGCTTAGCAAGGGGGGTTAGCAATTATCAAATCAGCAATGCAAAAGTTGAAAGAATGCTAAATGATGCGATCTTTGGTCCTAGGCTAGGAACCGTACTAGAGGCAGCGAGCCTAGATCACCAATGATGTCACGCAGCGACATAACAAGCACTATATGATGATATGGCACCACAAGAGCGAGATCGAGAAAATCACTATGATGGCGAGTGTCTAGAACTGATCTACGGGGTCTAAAATAGGTTAGCCCAAAAAAAAATTGAAATTTTTATTTTGCTCGGAAAAGCCTTGACATAAAAAAATATCGCTATAACGGCCGATGGAGAAAAGTGATCCCCGGGGTCGAAAACTAGTATAGCCAGAAATTTTTTCGGAGGCGGTATATATATATATATATATATATATATATATATATATTTTGCTCTCCTTCTGGACTTACGACCGAACTCTGAACTCGATATGGACTTTATCTAAACACGGAAACAACAAAGAAGGAAAGTAAAAATAAATAACTAGGAAACAATAACTGAACTCGGACTCGTGCCGCGGCAGGATAGGTGATCGGATCCGTGTCGCGGTATGAAGGCGGTGGCGGATTTTTTTTTAGGGTTTATGGTGGCTGGGTGTATGGCGGCGGAATATGGTGGTGGTGATCGGCGAGTGTGGCGGTGACTACTGTGATCAGACCTCGAAACTCTAAGGGACGAGACACTAAGACCGACAAGCTGGGCCGACGATGTGAACACAAATTTAACAATGCAAAAGCGAAAAAGATGCGAGGCGTAGATTGGTTATGGGATGGATCTATACTCTAGCTGTTTTTGGATTTTCGTGGGTTATAGGTAAAAGCAGATCTAATCTACGAAAAAGTAAAATCTCACGAGCAACTGAAATCGATACCACTTGATAGGGCAAAGGTGTCGATCTTTCGATGAGATGATGATAGTCGATTTGGTGGAGTTCGGGCTTGACGATCCGACTACGTGCGAAACCTGCGCCAATGCAATCGCTATGCCAATCTCCTGAAGGTTACCGATCCTGCGGGAACACGATCGGCTGACCACAAGGGTCTTAATTCCTACATGAAATCGAGAACAAGTAAGAACCAATATTGCAATCAAGATATTGCGGATTAAGAGGAAAGCTTTATTGAAGAGGTGGGATCCTGAATAGGCGCGAAGTACAAGAGGCCTCTGCGACGCTCGAGTCTTGGCGAAGTTGCTATGATGGCTAACTGATGTAGCCCGACCTACGGTCGTTGCCACATCTTGGTCTCCAACTTACACCAAGTCGTCATGGACTCCAAAGGTGAATCCGTTCCTCTATGCGAGCCCCCTTCCTTCCCTATTGAATGGCATGCTACTTCATACTCCGTCACATATGCATGATAGGTTCACATTGACAAGTACGGAGGCAAGGGAGGAAGCCCGGAACATCAAGCCCGACAAGACGGAGGCTTGGAAGAGGAGGCGGAAGAAGAGATCAAAAGGCTCTCATGCTTGGTACTACGGACCTGGCGACCCGGTACTACCCGTGATCTTTGCTACCGCCTTGACCTTGAGGCGACACTAAGCGCAAGCCAAATACTCTCTGTCTCGTGTACTACGGATCTGGACCCGTACTACCGGTCAATGATACTACCGCCTCTGACTCCCCAGCGGCTCAGTGAAGCTCGGGACCATAAGCGGTACTACCGGTCCCTGAGCGGTACTACCGGACCAAGCGGTACTACCGGTCCCAAGTCCGGTACTACCGCTCCTGGCAGTTCCTACGCGCACTAGTTGGGCCACAGCCCTTGTATCCCCCTTTACTTACCAAACCCTAGTTTTATTCCCAAACTACCCTTGTTTAGTGGTTGGCCTATAAATAGAGCCCCCACCCCTCATGTATCCCGTAGGCATAGATGATAGACTAAAAAAACCCCCCATTGTGTAATCTCTAGTTTTGCCTCATCCCCTTTACCAAGGGGACCGACTATCGTCACCAACCTCGATTGGACTTTGCATCACGCATCCATCGTTGAACAAGGCCTTGGGTTCTCGGTTTCTCGCCCCCAAGTCGTCAAGACCCTCCTCAAGGTGTTCTTCCCTCTCCGATGTGGATTTGAGGGAGCACGTTGACCGATCTTTCCTTGCGAGGATTCTATCGACCGGTGGCCGCCGTTCGGGAGCAATCGGCCTTGTATCGTGTGAGTTTTGCGTGTGTTCATCGTGTTCTTCGCGAGGTGTGTGTTCGCTTCCGCTACGTTCTCCCTTTCCCCTCGCTTTCCCATCGATTTGACCACGAGATCCGTGAAGATCGGGCACCCAAGAGGTTAACCCTTCCATCATCTGGTATCAGCAGATTTTGGTTGCCACGGATTTCTCATCGATTTGGTCTTTTCCCCATAAATGCGAAAATTTCACCAAAAATAGCCCCAATTCGTGTTTTGGATCGATCTGTGATTTGAGTGCGTTTTGGTAGGTTTTGATCCGTGGATTACTTGCCAAACTTGTTGATCTACCTTCCTTTGCGTTCCCATAGCCTAATTCCTTGATTTCCCCCGTCGATTTGGTGTTTTTCTTGAAGATTTTCCGCCCAAATCGCCCCAAACTCGCGAAATCGCGTCAGATCTGGTTTTCTCTGTCGGCGGTACTACGCTCCAAAATCTGATACTACCAGCGGTACCAAAATCAGTACTACCGCCCGTCTGAGAGAAAGAAAAGCCAAGTTCAGTTTGACCTCTCACCGTTTTGAGCATAACTTTTGCATCCGAACTCGGATTTTGGTGTTCTTTAGCTCGTTTCGAAGAGGAGAAGGATCTTTACATCATCATCCACGTGGTTCATGCTATCTACTCCATCCAAATTCCGTGAGCAAGGCGGAATCCAACAATAAAGGGTGAAGATCGTCGACGAAAGGTATAAACATTCCGCGACTTCTCCCCACTTGCATTCCTTTGTGAACCCCACTATATTTGCGAGCAACAAACACCTATTGAGACTAGTTCCTCTTATGATTGCTTGGGCTATGCATAGTTGATACCTTGTAAAATTCCGAGCAAACATTGTGAGCGCTATCTCATATAGTTATCTTGTATAGTTGTTGGCACAAGGAAGAGGCAAGTGAAAAGAAAAAGAAAGAAAAAGAAAAAGAGAAAAAAAAATAGAAAAATAAAAAGAAAAAGAAAAGAAAGAGATATACATGTGCCTTATAGAATAGGAAGCGCAAGCTCGATGAACATCATATAGGTGGTACTTATTGTGCATATCTTGTAGCCCACCAATTTTGTGCAATCGAACTAGCGTCTCTCCTTGTACTTGTGTGACACGAGCTTATAGTCTTCGCTAGGTAATCATTTGGTTCTTAGCTCACTTTCTCCGTCGCACAAGTCCCATTTATCCCACCGTGTGTGTTTCCTTGTACATATTTCCTATCTTGTGGATTAACTTGTTTGCTTTGTGATCATTGTGGTTCTTTACTTGCCATTACAACATCTTGATTTCGGATTGGTTCTTGACATGCCACTTTCCATACCTATCCACCATAGGCCTTGTGTGTGTGTGTGTGTTTTTTGGTTCGTAGTTGGTTTTGGTGTTCCGCGTGAACTTCACTTTGCTTGGTTTATTGCTCTCAAGTGTGTCCACTTGTACGATACGATCTTCCAAGGTAAAGTATGGTTTGACGTTGTATCCCTAACTCCCACTACCACTTCCATATACACCGCTTGGTCTTGTGCATCATGTCTAGGGACTCGGGCCGGATGATATCTATGAACAATCCATGATGAGCCACCATGACTACGACTCCACAAGTATAGAGGACATGACTGAACCTGACCGACAATGGCTCCGCATGCTTTGAGGACCCGGAGCACTACACCTACGACGACTCCACATGCATAGAAGACATGGAGCTCTACGTCGACAATGGCTCCTCATGCATGGAGCCTATGGAGCACTACACCGACAATGGCTCCACATGCTTGGGTGATATGGAGTACTACACCAACAACTACTCCCCAAGCATGGACGACTTCGAGTGCGACATCGATGACGCCTCGCCAAGCATGGATGACATGGAGAACTTCATCGACTTTGATGGCTCCTCCATGAGCCATGAAGAATTCCTCCACCGTGTGGAGATGGAAGCCTACTACGCCAAGCAAGAGGAGGCGCATCATCAAGATTCCATGACCTTCAAGGCCTAGCGTGCCACACCAAAGGGCACCACCTACTTCGATGATTCACCTCCAAGGCGACATGTGCCACGACCTAGATGGCGTCAAGTGCCACCATCTCTAAGGCACCAAGCTCCATCACCTCCAAGGCGTCAAGCTCTACCATCTCCAAGGCATCACCGCCAAGGCGCCAAGCTCCAACTCCTATCCAAACAAGAGTGGCGTCCAAACATCATATGCATCAAGAGGCGCCAAGAAACAAGACTCTTCATCGACAAACATCCTCTCATGAGCATCGCCACCATAAAGAGGATACAAGACAAAGTCAAAGGCATCTTCGCCATAAAGACGAAGAATTCATGATGAGCACCAACCATAATGCTCAAGCAAGCTCAAGAAGGCACCACAAGCACAAGAAGAGTGCCAAGGCAAATGATCATCGTCGCGAGTGTCATGTGGACGACCAAGTGCGCCACCTACATCAACCATCGGCAAGGCACGCCAATGACCTCCGTCGACACCATCATAGGGCACCTTCAACTACTCGTGCCACCACCACAATGGCACCAAGAGCAAGCCTTCCTCCACGCCGTCAAGCTTCAATGCCTACGCTTGACTTCCACGACCTCGCCAACGAGGAAAATGTAGACGCCTACTTCGCCAAGTTGGATAGCATGAGCCTACCTCCACCACTACTACGAGATGGCCACAAGACGGTCGAGCATGGGATTTTCCCTTCGACCATGGAGGAGAGCGATGATGCCCATCTTATGGCATCCAACCTTGAAGGTGACAAGGTCAAGAATGGTGAGCATGGGATTTTTCCTTCACTAAAGGAGGCGCATGGAGTTGAGGAAACCGAGCCTATCCCCATATGCTTGAGTGATGATGTGGTACCAACCCCATGTGAGTATGAGAGCCACTTAGCCCACTTGAGTGAGAAAAAGAGTGAGATGAGTGACTCCACCTTATGTGAGATTGAGTGCTTCCACTTGGAGGGCATGAGTGATACTCCTAGTGAGTTGAGAGTGTTAGTTGATAGGTCAAGTGAGACCATTTCGAATTCTAACAACTTACCCTCTACCTCTAGTGTGTTCTCTTGTGTTGTGCTAGGTTCCATGGATGAAGACGCGCCAAGCCATGAAGCAATGATGCCTCATTTGGAGAAGATGTACATGGTAGATGCTACGCCATGGATACATCAAGAAGATGAAGTCGTCCACAAGGAGGCCACTACTTCCACAACACCCACTTCATATGAGAGGTATGAACAAGGTAACAATAAGGGTGTTGATGATGCCATGATCCCACTAGTGGACATGATGAGTTGTGAGGATATGCATGCTATGGATGATACTTGTGACATTACATATGCTTCATCCACATTCCCATGTGATGCTTTGCCTTGCATAATATTGATCATGTGGAATTGTTTGATTGCGATATCATTGCCATAAACATGCCATGATATGCATCTTGTGTGTATCCTCCAATTGCTATGGACATGCTTTGTCACGCTAGTCATTCAATTTTTCCCGTTGCTTGCCATAAGATGAATGCTTGCAACAATGTTAACCACATGCGTTATAATGAGATGGCCCCCATAGCTTTCTCAATTTTTGGAGACTTTGATGATGGCCATGATAAGCATGTTCCCCACTTGCATACTCACCATGCATCTATTTCATACTTGATTGACATTAATGGTGATGTGCACAAGAAGAGATACGTCATGATGGATGATGTGTATCTCTACCATGCACACACGTTCTTCCTTTTACATAAGATGTGTGTAGGTACCCGCACAAGAATGTCAACCTCGGTTGAGCACGAGTTGACAAAAAGAGCTCTTGAGAGCATCCCACAAGTGAGTTCAAGATCGAACCCAGCTCTGATACCTTTTGCATGCTTTGCATCTTTCATGTTGGCAAATTGCTCTTTCATATGGTTTGATTGCAAGCATGTTAATGGTATTATCTCCCCTTTTGACATTCATGTTTCTTCGCATTTAGATAATGATGTTTTGTGTGTTGCAACAAAAATGTTGAACATTTTCTCTTTCCGATGTTTTGTGTGCAACCGCAATTTCATTAAGAGCATGTATTGTCATGAAAACTTCCAAGAATCTCGTCTTGTTGTTGCAACAAACATAAGGACCACTTGCTTTTTCATTTGGTTTGTTTGCAAACATAATACTTTTGTTTTGGATATGCTTCCTTGTGTGTTTTTGCCAAATTCTCCTAGTCTTGCATCAAAGATGTTGTTTGAAATTTGGATCCAATGCTTTGAATGCCCCACTTCTATGTTATATGGAGTTTTTGAGTTTCCACATTTCGATGATGTTCAAACGATTTCCATGCACATTGACCTTGCATATGCATCCCGTTTGCTATACTCGAGTTGTGCTAATCGTGTTGTGAACAAGAATGGACATGCCACAAATGACATGGTCCTTTATCACACACAAACATATGTTGCTTGGTCTTTGTTGTATGAAGGTACAAATGCATACCGCCAACCTCTATGGACTATATGTTGACAAGAAGAACGAAGAGTTACCTATGGCTACCCTTCATCGAGCTATCTTTACAAGCTAAGGTGACTTCCCTCTACTTGAGGACTCATGCTATAATCTTCATGAATTGGCTACGCTTTGAGTGTTGCTTCGCTTTTGTTGTGAGCTTTGTAGGCTTCAAGGAAGGTGAAGGAACATTGAAGTGTTGTCAAGTCAATCTTCGAGGGCGACTATATGGTGAACCCGGGATCAAGAAGGTCTCGACCGCTTCTACTTTGTGATGAGCATGTAGAGTCGAGGAAGACTCTTTTGAAGGGCGATGTAGCCCGACCTACGGTCGTTGCCACATCTTGGTCTCCAACTTACACCAAGTCGTCATGGACTCCAAGGTGAATCCGTTCCTCTATGAGCCCCTTCCTTCCCTATTGAATGGCATGCTACTTCATACTCCGTCACATATGCATGATAGGCTCACATTGGCAAATGCGGAGGCAAGGAGGATGCGGAACATCAAGCCCGACAAGGCGGAGGCTTGGAAGAGGCGGAAGAAGACAGATCACCAAAGGCTCTCAGCCCGGTGATACTCTGGGACACAGCGGCCGGGTACTACCGGCGGTACTACCGCCCTTGCTACCGCCACAACAGGCGACACCAAGTAAGCCAAATACTCTCTGTCTCCGGTACTACGGATCTGGACCCGGTACTACGGTCAGTGATACTACCGCCTACCCCTCGACGGCTCCATTTGAAGCTCGGGCCATAAGCGGTACTACAGGTCCACTGGCGGTACTCTGGGACCAAGCGGTACTACCGGTCCCAAGTGCGGTACTACCGCTCCTGGTAGTGCCTGCGCGCACTAGTTGGGCCACAGCCCTTGTATCCCCCTTTACTTACCAAACCCTAGTTTTATTCCCAAACTACCCTTGTTTAGTGGTTGGCCTATAAATAGAACCCCACCCCTCATGTATCCCGTAGGCATAGATGATAGACTAAAGAAAACCCCCCATTGTGGAATCTCTAGTTTTGCGTCATCCCCTTTACCAAGGGGACCGACTATCGTCACCAACCTCGATTGGACTTTGCATCACGCATCCATCGTTGAACAAGGCCTTGGGTTCTCGGTTTCTCGCCCCCAAGTCGTCAAGACCCTCCTCAAGGTGTTCTTCCCTCTCCGATGTGGATTTGAGGGAGCACGTTGACCGATCTTTCCTTGCGAGGATTCTATCGGACCGGTGGCCGCCGTTCGGGAGCAATCGGCCTTGTATCGTGTGAGTTTTGCGTGTGTTCATCGTGTTCTTCGCGAGGTGTGTGTTCGCTTCCGCTACCTTCTCCCTTTCCCCTCGCTTTCCCATCGATTTGACCACGAGATCCGTGAAGATCGGGCACCCAAGAGGTTAACCCTTCCATCACTAACTTAATGTCTAAACAAAATTCGAGTCTAGGGGGTCGGCTATGGGGAGTATTTAAGGGCGAAAAGGTGGGGTTTCGGCCAGCCATGGAAGTGGTGGCCGAATCCAACCCAAAAAGTCCTTTTCCCCTCAAATACGGACTCTAAAAAGTGGCTAATTAAAATCCTGCGAAAATTACATGGGCCTGGCCCAAAATAAAGGTGCCGCAGCACCATATTAAGCTATGGACGAATTCGTAAAGTATTGATCTTGAATATTTCGTCCAAGCCTTCTTTCTTCATTATGGAGGCCTCAAAGTTCTGAAATCTTCATCCGTGGCCTTCTCTTGGATCATCACATGCTTGCTGCCATCTCCATGCATGGCCATGCTCCAATGCTTGTCCCTCTCATCCATGCTTGGTCCATCATTCCTAAGAGTAAGAAATACATCTGATTTAGGCAGCATCATATTCTCATGTATGTGAGGAATAGTTCCAAGAAACGAAAGTACCTGATAGTTAAGTTGTTTGGCACGAGATCTTGTGATGGGTCCTTGTATGTGTGTTGCTGTAGGTACAACGGTTGTATCAATAGTAGGGATGTCCACATCACTTGTGCGACGGAGAAAGTGAGCTAAGAACCAAATGATTACCTAGCGAAGACTATAATCTCATGTCACACAAGTACATTGAGAGACGCTAGTTCGATTGCACAAAATTGGTGGGCTACAAGATATGCACAATAAGTACCACCTATATGATGTTCATCGAGCTTGCGCTTCCTATTCTATGAGGCACATGTATATTTCTTTCTTTTTCTCTTTTCCTTTTTCTATTTTTTTTCTTTTTGTATCACTCTTTTATTTTCTTTTTCTTTTCACTTGCCTCTTCCTTGTGCCAACAACTATACAAGATAACTATATGAGATAGCGCTGACAATGTTTGCTCGGAATCTACAAGGTATCAAATGTGCATAGCCCAAGCAATCATAAGAGGAACTAGTCTCAATAGGTGTTTGTTGCTCGCAAAGATAGTGGGGTTCACAAAGGAATGCAAGTGGGGAGAAGTCGCGGAAAGTTTATACCTTTCGTCGACGATCTTCGCCCTTCATTGTTGGATTCTGCCTTGCTCATGAAATTTGGATGGAGTAGATAGCATGAACAACGTGGATGATGATGTAGAGCTCCTTCTCTTCTTCGAAACGAGCTAAAGAAAACCAAAATCCGAGTTCGAATGCAAAAGTTATGCTCAAAACTGTGAGGGGCTGAAATCTGGGAATCTGTTTTTCATTCGATCTTGGGGTAGTACCGCTTGGATGAGAGGTAGTACCGGTGTGGATGGTACGGATTTTGGGACGGAAGTACCGCTTGGTCTGGGGCCAGATTTGTGGCGTTTTTGATTTTGGGGTGATTTAGGCGGAAAATCTTCAAGAAAAACACCAAATCGAAGGGAAATCAAGGAATTAGGCCATGGGAGCATAAGGAAGGTAGATCAACAAGTTTAGCAAGCAATCCACGGATCAAAACCTACCAAAGCATAATCAAATCACAGATCGATCCAAAACACGAATTGGGGCTGTTTTTGGTGGAATTTTCAATTTATGGGAAAAGACCAAATCGATGAGAAATCGTGGCAACCAAAAGCTGCGATACGGATGATGGAGGGTTAACCTCTTGGGTGGCCCGATCTTCACGGATCTCGTGGTCAAATCGATGGAAGCGAGGGAAAGGGAGAAGGTGGCGAAGCAAACACACCTCGCGAAGAACACGATGAACACACGCAAAACTCACACGATACAAGGCCAATTGCTCCCGAACGGCGGCCACCGGTCCGATAGAATCCTCGCAAGGAAAGATCGGTCAACGTGCTCCCTCAAATCCACATCGAAGAGGGAAGAACACCTTGGGGAGGGTCTTGACAACTTGGAGACGAGACATGGACTCCAAGGCCTTGTTCAACGATGGATGCGTGATGCAAAGTCCAATCGAGGTTGGTGACGATAGTCGGTCCCCTTGGTAAAGGGGATGAGGCAAAACTAGAGATTCCACAATGGGGGTTGTCTTTAGTCTATCATCTATGCCTAAGGGATACATGAGGGGTGGGGGCTCTATTTATAGGCCAACCACTAAACAAGGGTAGTTTGGGGATAAAACTAGGGTTTGGACGAGCTAAAGGGGTACATGGGCCAAAGGCCAAGCAGTCTTATACAGCACACAGACCGGTACTGGGACTTGGGTCCGTAGTACCGTCAACACCGTAATCCGCTTGATCTGGGCGTCGGTGGGAACCGTCTATGTGAGGTGCGAGGCGGTAGTCTTGAGAGCCGGTAGTACCGTTCAGTCCGGTAGTATCGCGGAGACAGTATTTGCACATTGGCGTCGTCATTGGTGGCGGTGGCGAAGTGTCTTGCGGTAGTACGTCTCGATAGTCCGGTAATGTGGCGACGATTTGCATTATCTCATCTTCTGCCTCCTCTTCCAAGCCTCCGTCTTGTCGGGCTTGATGCTCCGAGCTTCTTCCCTTGCCTCCGTACTTGTCAATGTGAACCTATCATGCATATGTGACGGAGTATGAAGTAGCATACCATTCAATAGGGTAGGAAGGGGGCTCGCATAGAGGAATGGATTCACCTTTGGAGTCCATGACGACTTGGCATAAGTTGGAGACCAAGATGTGGTAACGACCGTAGGTCGGGCTACATCAGGTAGCCATAGGTAACTCTCTTCGGTTCTTCTTGTCAACACATGGTTGGTAGAGGTTGACGTGTATGCATTTGTACCTTCATACAACAAAGACCAATCAACATATGTTTGTGTGTGATAGAGGAGCATGTCATTTTTGGCATGTCTATTCTTGTTCACAACACGATTAGCACAACTCAAGTATAGCAAACATGATGCATATGCAAGGTCAGAGTGCATGGAAGTCGTTGCAAAATCATCCAAATGTGGGAACTCAAAAACTCCATATAACATCTTATTGTGGCACTCAGAGCAATCGAATAGAAATTTGATCAATATCTTTGATGCAAAGCTAGGAGAATTTGGCAAAACCACAAAAGGAAGAATGTCCAAAACAACATCATTATGTGTGCAAACCAACCATTGGAAAGAGAAATTGTTCGACATGTTGGATGTCACACACAAATCATCGATAGCAAATATCATGGGAATATGAGTATCCCAAGCGGAAGCAAAAATAATATGTTTGCAAACAAACAAAATGAAAGAGCAACTGGTCCTTATGTTCGTTGCAACAAGACGAGATTCTTGGAAGCTCTCATGACAATACATGCTCTTAATGGCATTATGGTTGCACACAAAACATCGGACAGAGAAAATGTTCAACATTTTTGTTGCAACACACAAAGTGATGCAGCTCGTCCTACGCCCGCTACTACATCTACTCCCACGAGCTCCCCAAGTGGACCCATGACTCGCGCCCGAGCCAAACTCCTTCAAGCTAAGGTGAACTCGCTCCTCTCCTTGTGTGACTTAGATACACCCTTGGATGGCCTGCTACTTCATACGCATACCTTGTGCATCATCAGGTACGAAGAGAATGACCCAGAGAACGGAGGAGCACCAGCGGAGGGAACCAAATGCCCTCTGTCGTTAGCGGTACTACCGGACCTGGCGACCGGTACTACCGCCCAGCGGCACTACCGCCCCCTGCTACCGCCACCAACAGACGACGCCAGCGCAAGCCAAATACTCACTGGCGTTACTACCGGCCTAGGACCCGGTACTACCGGACGATGGCACTACCGCCCCCTGCTACCGCCACCAACAGACGACACCAGCGCAAGTCCCAGGTCGGCAAGCGGCACTACCGGGCCTGGAAGCGGTACTACCGGTTGACCGGTACTACCGGTCGTGCTGGACCGGTACTACCGGACGTGTGTGGACCTGATCGTGTTAAGTCGGCCCAACGCCCTGTAACCCTCTCTATATTTTGCTATTTGTTCCTAAAATACCCCTGTTTATGTGGTTGGCCTATAAATAGCCCCCACCCTCCATTGTAAACCCTAGACTTGGATAATAATAGATTAAGGACACCCCTTTGATTATCTTTCAATCTATTGGTCTCATGCTCCTACCAAGGGGCACCCTATTATCCACCTGATGCAGCCCGTCCTCCGACCGCTACTACATCTACTCCCACGAGCTACCCAAGTGGACCCATGACTCGCGCCCGAGCCAAACTCCTTCAAACTAAGGTGAACTCGCTCCTCTCCTTGTGTGATTTCGACACACCCTTGGATGGCTTGCTACTTCACACGCAAACTCTGTGCATCATCAGTGCAGAAGAAGCCACCATCGCTGAGGGCATAGCGGTACTACGGTTGGGACGATCGTACTACCGCTCAAGCGGTCCTACGCCTCCTCTCGCCGCCACAGAAGCACCACTCCACGCCCGAAGCAAGCGGTACTACGGTCTGGGCCGTACTACCGGTGGTATTACGCCCCCCTCTCCGCCATGACGCCCGACTCAAGATAGCCCTCAAGCGGTACACTGCTCGAGCGGTACTACAGTTACCACCGGTACTACGGTTGCCGGACCGGTACTACCGTCTGCGACCTGATCGCCTAAGTTCGGCCCTGTGCCTTGTAACCCAACCTATCATTTATCTTTTCATTCCGAAACTACCCCTGTTTTGTGGCTGGACTATATATAGCCCCCACCATCTATTGTAAACACTTAGACTTGGATAATAATAGATATTAAGGAAACCCTTTGAGGACTTATATCTATTGGTCTCATGCTCCTACCAAGGAGCACCGGATTATCCACCCCCCTCTTGGATCTTGCCTAGTGCATTCAAGTTGTACAAGGCCTTGGGTTCTCGGTTTCTCGCCCCCAAGTCGTCAAGGTCTCACCAAGCACCTCATCCCGTTGTTGGCGTGGAGGCGAGCTCGCCCAACACCGATCCTAGGGATTATGTTGGACCGGTTGCCACCGGCGTGAGGAGTGGCGTGTATCGTGTTTTGGGTGAGTGTGTTCGTGGTTTTCATCGTTTCCCTCAATTTCATCCCGACCACCCCTTTCCCTTTCCCTCGTTCCCGTGGAATTGTGGAAAGATCGGGCCAACCCAGTTACCCCCATAACATATTGGTATCAAGAGCACGGTTGATCGAATTTCCCCAATGTTTTCTTTTATCCGCCTTAAAAGCGAAAATCCTACCAAAAGAGCCCAATTTGCCTTGGATCGATCTCTGGATTTGGTGAGTTTTTCGTGGTTTTGGTCCATAGATCATTGCTTTGGGAGTCGATCTATAGCCCTGTTGTTTCTAGATCAGCCTTTTCGATTGATTTCCCAATTTGAGGTTTTTAGCAAGTTCACCTCGTTCCAGGCCTGTGCCAAGCGGTACTACCGGCTGCGCAAGCGGTACTACCGCTAGTGACCGGTACTACCGGTAGTACAAGCGGTACTACCGCTCACCGGTCCTACCACTCGTTACCAGCGGTACTACCGCTCGCCACTAACCGTGCTTCCTGCCCTTTGACGCCTCGATTTCGTTCGCTGACCTTCCATTTTCGCTTGATCGTGTTTCGCGTGTTTGTCGCCATTTTCACAACAGCTTCCGCATCAACGTCATACCGCGCTCAATGACACCGCGACACTCGAACATCTTCCCCCACCAACGGCTGCAAGTCGTCAACAATACCAAAGGTATAACTTGCACCACCTTGACAGCCCCATATCTTCCTTTGTGTGTATCTATCCTATGAGAGCAACTCATTTTGTGTTTGTCTAAGCATTGTGCACTTGCCTTCGGAAAGTGAGAGTGTGAGGCCAAATACAAAAGCTAACATAGTAGCATAGCAAGGGAGAAAAAGAAAAAGAATCAAAAAAAAGGGAAAAGAAAAAGATAGAATAGAAAGATACATAGTCTCCCAATACAAAGAGAATACCAAGCTTGTAAGCCAACAAGAGAGAAGAAAGAGCGCACCGAGGCAAGTGCACAAATCTATTGCTTATCCTCTTTTGGCAAACGAGTTGTGGTCTCTCCTTGTGTTGGCACGACAACCGAGCGTAGTCTTCGTTAGGACCTTTTGTGCTCATTTTTCATAGTCGTGCTAACCCAATTTTTATCCACGTGTGTGTTTTCTGTGTTTTCGTAGATCGTATCCTTTTGCTTTTGATCTTTGGTTCTTTACCACGTAGGACAATAACCTTTTGCTTGGATCGTTTCGTTTGGTTTTCCACAACCCTAACCTTCCACCAAAAGCCTCTGAGAGTTTCTTGCCATTTCACGTTGCACGCTTTTCGCTCATTTGTGTGGCAATTGGTTTGATATAATCTCCAAGGTGAGGTAAAATGCTAACTCTCCACACCCTTTCTCTCCATATACAACTATTGTTGGCTTTGCATCATGGACAGGCATGGAGAGCCATCCCAACCACAACCACCTCCGGAGGATGATAACCAATTCATGACAAGATGGGACCATTGGAAGGTCCGAGGAGAATTCAACTATCGTTGTGAAGCTCTCGAGCGACGCCAAGATGAACAATTTAGCGAGGCCCGTGTGGAATTCAAGAACATCGACAACCGCTTCGAAGAAGTCCGTGGCCAAATGCATGCCATGCAACACAACCTCAGTCATCAAAATGAAGCTCTTGGTCGTGCACTCGCCTCAACGGATGAGAAGCTTCAACGCCTCATTGATGGACTAGCAAGGCCACGCTCGCGCGAATCAAGCTCATCTCGGCACTCCTCAAGTGAATCAAGTGCACCTCGCCGTCACGCTTCAAGGCACCGGGATGGACCCATTCTTCAATCCATGAGCTCTTCGCAAGCGGTACCATCTCCGCGTCACGCAGCAACGTCAAGCTATGATGGTGACCTCTTCGCAAGACCTCCAAGGCACGAAGCGAACCGGCCACAACCAAGGGCACTTGTGATCCAACAACAGCAACCTCACATGGACCACCAAGGCCATCGATGTCGACATGCCCCTTCAACAACAAGTGAAGCTTCCGAAGAGGACGAACAAGATCACCGTCGACGGGAAGCACTCGAAGATCCCCCAAGACGTCATCATCGACATGATCGTCCTGGTCGGCAACATGATGGTCATGACGAGCCTCCTCTACACCAAGAAGAAGAAGAGCAGCCCATTGCGCATGCGGCTCGACGTCCTCCTCGCCATAGGGCGCAAGACAATGCTCCTCGACATCAACCACGACAAGAACAAGAGCAAGCTCCCCAAGCTCGTCGTGAGGACCATCAACCTCCTCCTCGTCCTCAACCGCGTCAACAAAACGAGCAAGCTCCCCAAGCTCGTCGTCACCAACAAGTTCCACCACCAAACGTGGCACCTCCACAACCGCAAGAGCAACGCAACAATCACCAAGCAAGACAAGAGAGCTCGGATGATGATGATGACCGCCCAAATCATGGCAACCGCCGCAACCGGAACCGCAATGGAGAAGAAACTTTTGGCAAGCTCAAGTTCACCATGCCAAAGTTCACCGGTTCCAATGAGCCAGAGGAATATCTCTCTTGGGAACTCAAGGTCGACAAGATCTTCCGTATGCACAACTATAGCAATGAGAAGATGATGGCCATGGCATCCCTCGAGTTTGATGAGTATGCCAACCTTTGGTGGGAACAAGTCCAACTCGCTCGCGAAGCTAAAGAAGAGCCTCCAATCGCAACTTGGCAAGATATGAAGGCTCATATGAGATCCCGCTTTGTTCCTTCACACTACACGCGTGACCTCTTCAACAAGCTTCAAACGCTTAGCCAAGGAACAAAGACCGTGGAAGTGTGCTTCAAGCAAATGGAGCTCAACATGATACGTGCCAACATTGAAGAGAGAGATGAACAAACAATGGCACGCTTCCTCAATGGCTTGAACCATCCCATCAAGCGCATCACCGAGTTCCAAAAGTACAACAACATGGTTGAGCTTGTGCACATCGCTTCAAAGGCCGAGCGTCAAGTGCAAGAGGACATCAAGTACAACAAGCCAAGACGTACTTCACCTTCAAGCAAGCGTCAACCACTACTCCAACAACTCCAAGTGGAAGCTCCTCAAGTACCACCAAGCTTCCCTTCAAGCCAACTCTCCCTCAAGGAAAACAGCCCCCAAGTGGCAAAAGCACAAGGGATGATCAACCATTCAATGGTGAATGCTACTAGTTTGGAGGCAAAGGGCACAAGTCGAATGCATGTGGAAACAAGAAAGTTTTGTTCATCCATGACAACGGCGATGAAGAATACTTGAGTGAAGAAGAGTTTGATGCAAGGGTCAAGGAAGCCATGGCAAGGCAACACTTGGAAGAGGACTAAGAACTTCTTGTGTGTGCGCATGACGCAAGTCCATCGCTTGTGGTCACAAGGGTCTTGACTACCCAAGCCAATGAAAGTGAAGACCAACGCTCGAACATCTTCCAAACTCGTGCCGGCATCAATGGGAAGTCCATCAAAGTTATCATCGATGGTGAGAGTTGCCACAACCTTGCAAGCATGGAATTGTGTGAGAAACTCAACCTCACCCTTCATCCACATAGACACCCCTACCATATCCAATGGCTAAGTGACCAAGGATCCGTCAAGATCAAGCACACCATCTCGGTGACGTTCTCCATTGGGCACTACAAGGACACGGTGGAATGTCACGTGGTTCCAATGACGGTTTGTCACATGTTGCTCGAAAGACCGTGGCAATATGACAAGCGTGCTTTGCATAATGGTCACTCAAACACTTACACCTTCAAATGGCTTGATAAAACTTGTGTGTTGCAACCAATGACTCCTAGCCAAATAATTGTGGAAATGCAAAGGCTTTAGCGAGGCGCAATCATAAAACACCTTGTGAGAAGAGTGGTGAGCGAGAGAACCACACCATAGTGAGTGAGAGCTACAAGCCAAACTCGAGTGGAAAAACTAAGAGTGTTCTTCTTGCCACCAAAAGTGAGATGAGAGAAGTGCGGAATAACCCATCCATCTTGCACTACGTCCTCTTATGCAAGGGACTAGCACACGGAACTAACGACTTGACAAATGTTCCTCCTTCTTTGATGGCTGTTTTGCAGGAATTCCAAGATGTATTTCCCGAAGAGCTTCCTCCTGGCCTTCCCCCTCTTCGTGGAATCGAGCACCACATCGACCTCATACCCGGCGCACCACTCCCAAACCGCGCCGCGTATCGCACGAACCCGGAAGAGACGAAGGAGATCGAGCGTCAAATCAACCAACTCGTCTCCAAAGGTTTGATCCAAGTAAGCACTAGCCCAAGCGCGGTTCCCGTGATCCTAGTCCCGAAAACGGATGATACGTTGCGGTTATGCATGGACTGCCGTCCAATCAATGCTATCACCGTGCGTTATCGACATCCTATACCGCGTCTTGATGACATGCTTGATGAGTTATGTGGA
The DNA here is from genome assembly GCA_030063025.1 of Avena longiglumis. Taxonomy (NCBI): domain Eukaryota; kingdom Viridiplantae; phylum Streptophyta; class Magnoliopsida; order Poales; family Poaceae; genus Avena; species Avena longiglumis. The sequence goes on from CP125977.1 coordinate 315,518,963, forward strand.
TCCACTATATTTTCGAAAATTGATCTTCGTAGTGGCTACCATCAAATTCGCATGGCTGAAGGTGATGAGTGGAAAACCGCCTTCAAGACCAAGCTTGGTCTCTATGAATGGTTGGTTATGCCTTTTGGCTTATCCAATGCCCCATCTACCTTCATGCGCCTCATGAACCATATTTTGCGATCTCTCATTGGAAGGAGTGTAGTTGTTTACTTTGATGACATTCTTGTCTATAGCAAGTCACTAGAGGAGCATGTTACTCATGTTAAGGAGGTCCTCCAAATCCTTCGTCATGAAAAGCTTTATGCTAATCTCCCCAAGTGCACTTTTGCAAGAGACAAGCTGATTTTCCTTGGTTTTGTAGTGTCTTCTAATGGCATAGAAGTGGACGTCTCCAAAGTCAAGGACATATGAGATTAGCCCACCCCTACAAATGTTAGTGAACTTCGTAGTTTTCATGGGTTGGCTGGCTTTTACCGTCGCTTTGTGAAAGATTTTTCCACAATTGCTTGCCCCCTCAACGAATTGACCAAGAAGAATGTCACGTTCGTTTGGGGAAAAGCACAACAAAAGGCTTTTGATGAGCTCAAAAAGAGGCTCACCGAAGCACCACTTCTTGCATTGCCGTATTTCACAAAAACCTTTGAGATTGAATGTGACGCTAGTGGTATTGGCATTGGTGGCGTCCTTATGCAAAATGGGCATCCTATTGCTTACCATAGTGAGAAACTTGATGGCGCACGCCTCAATTATCCCATTTATGACAAAGAACTGTTTTCCTTGGTTCGTGTGCTTCAAGTGTGGCAACACTATCTTTGGCCCAAAGAATTTATCATCCATTCCGACCATGAGTCGTTGAAGTATCTTAAGGGCCAAGCCAACTTGAGCAAAAGACACGCAAAATGGGTTGAGTTTATGGAGTCTTTTTCTTACATTGTAAAATACAAGAAGGGCAAAGAAAATGTGGTGGCGGACGCCTTGTCTCGCAAAAACACAAGCCTTCTTACACGACTCGAAGTCAATGTTTTGGGTCTTGAGGACATCAAATCTTTGTACGCGTCCGATTCTTTCTTTGGACCAATATTTGCACAATGTTCAATAGACAAAGGGATTGATGATTTCTATTTGCATAAGTGTTTTCTTTTCAAACAAAACAAGCTTTGCATTCGAAATAAATCTCTCCAACTTTGCTTCTTCAAGAGTCCCATGGTGGAGGCCTTATGGGTCACTTTGGCCGTGACAAGACATATGACATGCTCTCCACTCACTACTTTTGGCCAAAGATGAAGCGCGACGTGGAGCGCCACGTTCAACGATGCACTACATGTATCCAAGCTAAGTCCAAGTCCAACCCTTTGGTCTTTATATGCCATTACCTATTCTGATGCACCTTGGTGGGACATTAGCATGGACTTTGTGTTAGGCTTGCCTAGATCGAAACATGGTCATGATTCCATATTTGTAGTCGTGGATCGCTTTTCAAAATGGCACATTTCATTCGTTCCATAATCGATGATGCTTCACATGTAGCAAATTTGTTTTTCGAAGTAATTCGGCTACAGCGTGCTTAAGAACAATCTCCGTATGACGTAAAATTCATGAGCTATACGGAAGACCCTCATGGCCAAGCTCGGCATCAAGCTCCTCTTCTCGTCGCCTCGCATCCTCAAACCGATGGACAAACCGGGTCGTCAATCAAGTCTTGGCACACTTCTCCGGTGTTGATAAAGAAGAACCTTAAAGGCGGGAGGAATGCATTCCACACCGAGTTACTTCTACCGCGCCAAGCACTCCACCACCATGAGGAGCGTTCATGATCGTCTATGGCTTGAGCCTCTCACCGCTCGATATCCTTCCACTTCCACTTCATGAAGCGTGCCAATATGGGCGTTGTCAAGCGTCTTCAAGCAATGATGAAACTCCATGAAGACACACGAGCCACTATCGAGCAACAAGTCCTTCGCCAAGCATCAAGGCTAAACAAGACCAAGAAAGAGATGATCTTTGATGAGGCGACCTTGTATGGATACACTTGAGTAAAGACCGCTTCCCCAAGGAACGCGACTCCAAGCTAAAGCGAGGCGATGGACCATTCAAGGTGCTAAAGAGGATCAACAACAACGCCTATGTGATCGATATACCAACATCAAGTATCTTGTGAGCTCGACATTCAATGTCAAGGACCTCTCACCCTACCATGGCGAAGAGGAAGTTGTGACGGTTGAAGAGTCGAGGGCGGCTCTTTCCCAAGGGGGGGGGGCTGATGTAGCCCGTGCTCCGACCGCTACTACATCTACTCCCACGAGCTACCCAAGTGGACCCATGACTCGCGCTTGAGCCAAACTCCTTCAAACTAAGGTGAACTCGCTCCTCTCCTTGTGTGACTTGACACACCCTTGGATGGCTTGCTACTTCACGCAAACTCTGTGCATCATCAGTGAAGAAGCCACCGATCATGCCAGACGCATAGCGGTACTACGGTTGGACGGCCAGTACTACGCTCAAGCGGTCCCACCTCCTCCTACCGCCGCCACAGAAGCACCACTCCACGCCCTAGAAGCAAGCGGTACTACCTGGTCCTGCCGGTGGCGGTACTACCCCCTCCTACCGCTGCCAGGCGCCTCGGCCAGCTCCAGGCCCTCAAGCGGTACTCTGCTCCCGGCGGTACTACAGGTTACCAGGTACTACTGGGTTGCCGGACCGTACTACCGGTCTGCTGACCCTGATCGCCTAAGTTCGGCCCTGTGCCTTGTAACCCAACCTATCATTTATCTTTTCATTCCGAAACTACCCCTGTTTTGTGGCTGGACTATATATAGCCCCCACCCTCTATTGGAAATGCTTAGACTTGGATAATAATAGATATTAAGGAAACCCTTTGAGGACTTATATCTATTGGTCTCATGCTCCTACCAAGGAGCACCGGATTATCCACCCCCCTCTTGGATCTTGCCTAGTGCGTTCAAGTTGTACAAGGCCTTGGGTTCTTGGTTTCTCGCCCCCAAGTCGTCAAGGTCTCACCAAGCGCCTCATCCCCCGTTGTTGGCGTGGAGAGCGAGCTTCGCCCAACACCGATCCTAGGGATTATGTTGGACCGGTTGCCACCGGCGTGAGGAGTAGGCGTGTATCGTGTTTTGGAGTGAGTGTGTTCGTGGTTTTCATCGTTTCCCTCGATTTCATCCCCTGACCACCCCCTTTCATCTCGTTCCCCGTGGAATTCGTGAAAGATCGGGCCAACCCCAGGGTTACCCCCATAACACCACCCTCCTCTTGGATCTTGCCTAGTGCGTTCAAGTTGTACAAGGCCTTGGGTTCTCGGTTTCTCGCCCCCAAGTCGTCATGATCTCACCAAGCACCTCATCCCCCGTTGTTGGCGTGGAGAGAGAGCTTCGCCCAACACCGATCCTAGAGATTATGTTGGACCGGTTGCCACTGGCGTGAGTTAGCAGCGTGTATCGTGTTTTGTGTGCGTGAGTTCATCGGGTTCTTCGTGTGCGTGTGTTCGTGGATTTCATCCCCTTTCCCCTTCCACCGCTTTACCCTCGATTCCCGCGGAGATTCGTGAAAGGTCGGGCCACTCCAAGGGGTTACCCCATAACACAAAGCATCATTATTCAAAAGCAAAGAAACATGAATGTCACAAGGAGAGATAATACCATCAACATGCTTGCAATCAAACCATAGGAAAGAGCAATTTGCCAACATGAAATATGCAAAGCATGCAAAAGGTATCAGAGTTGGGTTCGATCTTAAACTCAATTGTGGAATGCTCACAAGAGCTATTTTTATCAACTCGTGCTCAACCGAGGTTGACATGATAGTGCGGGTACCTACACACATCATACACAACAGGAAGAATGTGTGTGCATGGTAGAGATACCCATCATCAATCATGACGTATCTCTTCTTGTGCACATCACCATTAATGTCAATCAAGTATGAAATAGATGCATGGTGAGTATGCAAGTGGGGAACATCCTTATCATGGCAATCATCAAAATCTCCAACAAATTGAGAAAGCTATGGGGGCCATCTCATTATAACGCATATAATCAATATTGTTGCAAGCAAAACAAGTGAAATGGCAAGCATTCATCTTATCGCAAGCAACAGGAGAAATTGAATGACTAGCATGACAAGGCAAGTCCGAAGCAATTGGAGGATACACACAAGATGCATAGCATGGCATGTTTATTGAAATGATATTGCAATCAAACAATTCCACATGATCAATATTATGCAAAGGTAAAGCATCACATGGGAATGTGGATGAAGCATATGTAATTTCACAAGTATCATCCATAGCATGCATATCCTCACAATTCATCATGTCCACTAGTGGGATCATGGCATCATCAACACCCTTATTGTTACCTTGGTCATACCTCTCATATGAAGTGGGTGTTGTGGAAGTAGTGGCCTCCTTGTGGACGACTTCATCTTCTTGATGTAGCCATGGCATAGCATCATGTACGTGCACCATGTACATCTTCTCCAATTGAGGCATCATTGCTTCATGGCTTGGCGCGTCTTCAACCATGGAACCTAGCACAACACAAGAGAACACACTAGAGGTAGAGGGTAAGTTCTTAGAAATCGAAATGGTCTCACTTGACCTATCAACTACCACTCTCAACTCACTAGGTGTATCACTCATGTCCTCCAAGTGGAAGCACTCAATCTCACGTAAGGTGGAGTCACTCATCTCACTCTTGTTCTCACTCAAGTTGGCTAAGTGGCTCTCATCCTCACATGGGATTGGTACCAGATCATCACTCAAGCATATAGGGTTAGGCTCGGTTTCCTCAACTCCATGCGCCTCCTTTGATGAAGGGAAAATCCCATGCTCACCATTCTTGACCTTGTCACCTTCAAGGTTGGATGCCATAAGATGGGCATCATCGCTCTCCTCCATGGTTGAAGGGAAAATCCCATGCTCGACCCTCTTGTGGACATCTCGTAGTAGTGGTGGAGGTAGGCTCTGTAGGGGTTCGTAGCATGGAAAACAAAAATTTTCTATCGCATACAAACAAACAAGCCAAGATCTATCTACTAGATTGTAGCAACGAGTCGATGGAATAACTTACCCTCGAAGATTCCAAAGTGTTTAACGAGAGCGGATTCTCGTGGGTGATGTAGTCGTACTCTTTCCGATCTCAAGATCGTGTAGACGATCCTTCCGCTGCGTTCCTAGCGCTCATGATCGGTCACACATTCGATTTTCGTGAAGACCTTCATCTCTCCTTGTTCCAAAGGTGGCGGAGGTTGTAGCACTCCTCGCGATTCCGAAGACTGTGGCGTGGTACAGGAAGTAGAGGGAAATCCATGAGGCTTCGCCTTAAGCGGAGCAGTATGGTGGAGTATGAGAGAGGTCTATTAGTGGTCTAGGATTAGACACACCAATTAGAAGGCTCTAAACCGAGCTAAAGCAATTAGAAGCTCTAAACCAAAAGCGGCTCTAAACCGGAGATTAGAGGATAGGAACTTGTGTGTCTAGAGGAGGAGGCCTGCCCCTCCTTTTATAGGTGGAGGCCGTGGCGGGGAGGGGAGGAGTCCCTCCCAACTCGGCCTAGGTGGGACGCCGGCTTGGAGGAGAGGGACTCCTCCAAGTTGGTTTCAACCTCCTCTTGCTTGTTTCCCACAGTTTCCTGTTTCCTCAGTTTCTGTTTTAGCCGTTTGACTTTCAAGCGCGTTTGACTTTTCAGTTTTGAACAGCAATAACACTTAGTACATGATGCAATCATTCAATGACACATTCATGTACCCTCCCCGGAGTGCGGACAATGGAACCTTCTAGAACATTCCGATGAAAACACGGAATCATTCCCGAACTCCGAAACGGGACTTTCCTTATATGAATCTTATTCTCGGACCATTCCGGATCACCTCGTGATATCCGGATCCCATCCGAGACTCGAACAACATTCGGTCTCTTTATCATAATACCATAACTACTCAAAACAACGTCGAATCCTTAAGTGTGTCTCTACGGTTCGTGAATTATGCGGACATGATCGAGACACTTCTCGAACAATAACCAATAGAGGAATCTGGAAATTCATATGGCTCCCACATATTTCTATGATTACTTTGCGTCGAATGAACCACTTACATACGATACCAATTTCCCTTTGTCTCACGATAGTTTAGTTATCCGAGGTTATGATCGCTTGTATCTCTGCATACCTAGTTCAACCTCGTTCTGGATAAGTACTCTTTTATCGTTCCCATGATATGTGATCCCTTGTGACCCAGTTACATGCTTGCAAGCTAATTGGATGACATTCCACCGAGAGGGCCCAGAGGATATCTATCCGTCATATGGAGGTACAAATCCCACTCTTGATCCATGTGTTTCAACCAATACTTTCCGAACACTCAATGCCACCTTTATAGCCACCCGATTCGGTGTGGTGTTTGATGTCATCAAAGCATCCATCCGGTAAAGGTGATATGCATGATCTCATGGTCGAAGGAATTAGGTTACTATGTATCAGAAAGCATATAGCAATTGAACTATTGAAATGACTTGATCTTTATGCTACGCTTATCTATAGGAGTATGTCCACCATATCATTCTCCTAACGATATGATCTTGTTGTTGATAACATCTCAATGTTCATGATAGGGAAACCACAATCATTAATCAACCAACAAGCTAGTGAAGTATAGAGGCTATACTAGGGACTACAAATTAAGTTTACAAATCACACAAGTATTAATGTTTCCTTGTTAATACTATTATAGCATGAATGTAAACATTTATCATAAACACAAAGATATAATAATAACTATATTTATTATTGCCTCTAGGGCATATCTCCAACAGTCTCCCACTTGCACTAGAGTCATCTAATCTAGATTACATGGTAATATACCGAACACCCATGGCAGTTTGGTGTTGGTCACGTTTTGCCCTAGGGAGAGGTTTAGTCAACGGATCCGCCACATTCAGATCTGTGTGTACTTTGCAAATCTTTATATCCCCATCCTGGATATGTTCTCGAATAGCGTGAAAACGCAGCTTGATATGCTTCAGCTTCTTGTGTGACCTTGGTTCTTGCGCATTGGCTATGGCTCCCATGTTATCACAGTAGATAGACATTAGGTCCAGCACACTAGGAACCACACCCAGCTCTGTAATGAACTCTTTCATCCATATCGCTTCTTGTGAAGCCTCAAAGCGACCATGTATTCGATTCGTTGAAGATCTCGCCACAACGCTTTGCTTTGCACTCCTCCCGATTAACTTCGCACCATTCAAAATAAATCGTATCCAGTTGTGATTTAGAATCATCGGATCGGTGTTCCAACTAGCATCGGTGTAACCATTAACAACGGTATTTCATCACCTCCATAAGAAAGAATCATATCCTTAGTTCTTCTCAAGTACTTAAGGATGTTTTGATCATTGTCCAATGATCCACTCTGGATCACTTTGATATCTGCTAGTTAAACTAACGACATATGCAATGTCGGGTCTAGTACATAGCATGGCATACATTAGAGATCCTATGGTGAGGCATAGGGAGTCTTACTCATCCTTTCTCTATCTTCGCCGATGTCGGACTTTGAGTTTTACTCAAGGTCGATTGGTAACATGGGCAAGAACCCTTTCTTGCTTTCTTCCATTCCAAACCTCTTTAGAACTTTGTCCAAATATGTACTCTGTGACAATGATATTTGGCGTTCGATCTATCTCTATAAATCTTCATGCCTAATATGTAAGTCGCTCGCCAAGATCCTTCATTGAAAAACTATTATTCAAATATTCCTTGACACTATTAAGAAGGTCTACATCATTCCCAATCAACAATATGTCATCCACATATAGTATTAAGAATGCTACTGAGCTCCCACTCACTTTCTTGTAAATACAAGCTTCTCCATAAGTTTGTATAAAACCAAAACTTTTGATCACCTTATCAAAACGTTGATTCCAACTTCGATGCTTGCTTCAATCCATAGATGGACCGTTGAAGTTTGCATACCTTGTTAGCATCTTTAGGATCGACAAAACCTTTGGGTTGCATCATATACAACTCTTCATCAATATCTCCATTGAGGAATCTTTGTTTGACATCCATCGCCATATCTCATAATCATAATATGCAGCGATTGCTAACATAATCCTCACAGACTTTAGCTTCGCTCTTGGTGAGAAAGTCTCATCGTAGTCAACTCCTTGAATTTGTCGAAACCCTTTTGCGACAAGTCGAGCTTTATAGACGATAACATTACCATCGAGATCTGTTTTCTTCTTGAAAATCCATTTGTTCTCGGACCTTCCGCCATCCGGTAAGTCCACCAAAGTCCATACTTGGTTTTCGTACATGGATCCAATCTCGGATTTCATGGCTTCTTGCCATTTATTGGAATCTGGGCTCATCATCGCTTCCTCATATGTCTCGGGGTCATCGGTGTTGTCCACCAACATGACACTCATAACGGGATCATACAAATCAGGAGTGGTATGAGTTCGTTGACCTCGAGGCTCAGTAGCAACTTCAACGAAGTTTCATGATCATCATCATTAGCTTCCTCTCTAATTGGTGCGAGCACCACAGAACTTCTTCGGTCTTTGCGCTACTCGCAATTCGAGAGAAGGTTCGACAACCTCGTCGAGTTCTACTTTCCTTCAGTCACTTCTTTCGAGAGAAATTCCTTCTCTAGAAAGGATCCATTCTTAACGAAGATTTTGCCTTCGGATCTATGATAGAAGGTATACCCAATAGTTTCCTTGGTATCCTATGAAGACGCATTTTTCGCTTTGGGTTCAAGCTTGTCCTGTAACTTCTTTACATAGGCTTCGCATCCCCAAACTTTAAGGAGCGACAATTTAGGTTTCTTCCCAAACCATAATTCATACGGTGTCGTTTCAGCGGATTTAGACGGTGCCCTATTTAAAGTGAATGCGGTTGTTTCTAATGCATAACCCCAAAATGATAGCGTAAATCATAAGTGACATCATAGAACGAACCATATCTAAGAGAGTTTGATTACGACGTTCGGACACACCATTACCTGTGGTGTTCCCGCGGTGTCAATCAGGAAAGTATTCCGCATTTCTTCAAATGCTCGCCAAACTCGTAACTTAGATATTCACCTCCACGATCAGAACGTAGAAATTTAATCTTCTTGTTACGTTGATTCTCTACCTCACTTTGAAACTCCTTAAACTTCTCGAAAGTTTCGGACTTATGTTTCATGAAATAGATATTCCCATATCTACTCAAGTCATCCGTGAAGGTAAGAACATAACGATAACCACCGCGCGATGCTACACTCATTGGACCACACACATCGGTATGTATGATTTCCAATAAGTCCGTAGCTCGCTCCATCATACCAGAAAATGGAGTCTTAGTCATTTTTCCCATCAGACATGCTTCGCATCTTTCAAGTGATTCAAAATCAAGTGATTCAAGAAGTCCATCGAAATGGAGTTTCTTCATACGCTTCACTCCGATGTGACCAAGGCAGCGATTGCCACATATAGGTCGAATTATCGCTGATTTCAAACGTTTAGCCTCAATGTTGTTGATATGTGTATTTCCACTATCGAGATTCAATAAGAATAGACCATCTATCAAAGGTGCATGTGCATAAAACATATTACTCATATAAATCGAACAACCATTATTCTCTGACTTAAACAAATGCCTCGCAATAAACAAGATCCGATATAATGTTCATGCTCAACACAAGCACTAAATAACAACTATTTAAGTATAAAACTAATCCGATGGTAGATGAAGGGGTAGCGTCTTGACCGCGATCACATCAACCTTTGATCCGTTTCCAGCGCGCCGTCACCTCGTTCTTCGCTAGCTTCCGTTTATTCGCAAAGACTGTTTGAGTTACAAATATGAGCAACCGAACCAAGATTCAAATACCCGAGCACTACTACGAGTACTAGTGAGATACATCAATAACATGTATATCGGATATACCTTTCTTCTTGATGTTGCCGTTCTTGATCCGCCAAGTACTTTGGGCAATTCCGCTTCGGTGACCTTCTCCTTGCGGTAAAAGCACTCGGTTTGTGCTTGGGTCCAGCCTTGGTCTTCTTCGGCGTGGTAACTTTCTTACCACCCTTCTTGAAGTGTCCTTTTTGTAGACTTGCCTTTCTTGAGTTTGGTGGTCTTATTGACCAACAACACTTGGTGCTCTTTCTTGATCTCCACTTACGATTTTAACATAGCAAACAGTTCGCAACTCTTTGTTCATGTTACGCATGTTGTAGTTCATCACAAAGTTCCTGTAACTTGGTGGCAGTGACTGGAGGACACGGTAAATCCCCAAAGCATTAGGAATCACTATACCCAAGCTTTGAAGTTTGTTTGCGTGCCCATACATCTTAAGCACATGCTCACTGATGGAGATGCCCTCTTCCATCTTGCAGTTAAAGAACTTTTCAGAAGCCTCATAGCTTTCAATTGCCGCATGAGTCTCAAAAATCAATTTGAGATCCTCGAAAATATCATATGGGTCTGACTCTTCAAACCTTTTAAAAGCTCGATTCTAAACCATACAAGATAGCACCTGAACTATGGAGTCTTGATTCTTCCGAAGCGAGGTAAACATTCTATACTTCATCGGAAGCATCGGTGCGGTGGGTCACCAGATGCATCCAACACATAGGTCAAATTACCAGGTGAGGACAATCCTCAAATTGCGGAATCCATGAAGTTGCTTCCATTGTTTTTCAACTTTTCTTTCTCTAGGAACGCATTAAAATTGATGGTAGGGGCTGCCATTGATCTATAACATATTTGCAATAGTTTAGACTAAGTTTATGACAAATTGAGTTCAAATTAATTAATGAAATTAAACTAGGTGAACTCCCACTCAAAACAACATCCCTCACATTGTTTTAGTGATCACAGAACCAAATCCACTACATCAACACCGATCATCACGAGAGTTGATATAGTTTTAATGGCGAACAATCGTCATGCTCATCATATCTACTATCGATTCATGCTTTACCTTTCGGTGATCCGTGTTCGAGACCATGTGCATACATGCTAGGCTCGTCAAGATTAAACCTTAGTTTCGCATGAGCAAATGGCTTGCTCACGTTGTATACACTTGCGTAATCTAACACACCCGATCATCACGTGGTGCTTGAAACAACAAGCTTTATAGCAGTGCTAACTAAGGGTGAACACTTTATGACTTGAAATTGATGTGCATGAGGGATCATCTTATAATGCTACCGTCTACCAAGCAATACAAGATGCAAAGGATTAACATCACATGCAATTCAATAATATGTGATATGATATGGCCTTTCTTCTTTGTGCTTCCGATCTCCATCTTCAAGCCACGAACATGATCTCCATCATCACCGGCATTGCATTAAGGTCAATGGCCTTCACCATGGTTGTCGATCACCGGCTTCAACTATTATAACTACTTTGAATAGACACGCGGGTCTTAACATAAATTAAAGACAACCATATGGCTCCCGCCAGGTTGCCAACTTACAATAAGGAACATTGCATACATCAAATATAATCACAATCATGGCCATATCACATCATCAGACACCGCAAAACAAAGTTAGACGCCTCTACTTTCTTTGCATATTTTACGTGGTTTGGGGCTTTCAATAAGTGTCGCTCTAACTTACGAACAAGAACCACAACATTGATACTAGCATTGTTGATCACCCGTTGTAAATTGGATCTTAACTATGCTAGGAGAAAGCAGCACCATAAAGCCACTTATGCAATACAAGTTGCATGTCAAGCGTGGAGCAAGTCTCATGAACGATGTCATGTAAGGTTAGCGGGCCGCTTCATCCCAACATACCGCAAGATGCAAAGTACACAAGAAGCAATCGACAATAAAGTATCAACGCACACAATGACCATTGTGTTCTACTCGTCAACAGATCTACATATAGACACGGCTCGATACCCTTTGTAGGGGTTCGTAGCATGGAAAACAAAAATTTTCTATCGCATACAGACAAACAAGCCAAGATCTATCTACTAGATTGTAGCAACGAGTCGATGGAAGAAATTACCTCGAAGATTCCAAAGTGTTTAACGAGGCGGATTCTCGTGGGTGATGTAGTCGTACTCTTCCGATCTCAAGATCGTGTAGACGATCCTTCCTTGCGTTAAAGCGCTTCCTTGATCGGTCACATCGCGTTTACTCGGCGAAGACCTTCCTCTCCCTTGTTCCAAATGAAATGGAGGTTGTAGCACTCTCCTCGCGATTCCGGCAACTGGCGTGGTCTGCAGGAAGTAGAGGGAAATCATGAGGCTTCGCCTTAAGCGGGCAGTATGGTGGAGTATGAGAGAGGGCTATTAGTGGTCTAGGGATTAGACACACCAATTAGAAGGCTCTAAACCGCAGGCTAAAGCAATTAGAAGCTCTAAACCAAAACGGCTCTAAACCGGAGATTAGAGGATAGGAACTTGTGTGTCTAGAGGAGGAGGCCCTGCCCCTCCTTTTATAGGTGGAGGGGCCGGCGCGCCAGGGGAGGGAGGGGAGTCCCTCCCCAACTCGGCCTAGGTGGGCCGGCGGCTTGGAGGAGAGGGACTCCTCCTCCAAGTTGGTTTCAACCTCCTCTTGCTTGTTTCCCACAGTTTCCTGTTTCCCACAGTTTCCTGTTTTCCACAGTTTCCTGTTTTAGCCGTTTGACTTTCAAACTGGCAGTTTGACTTTTCAGTTTTGGAACAGCAATAACACTTAGTACATGATGCAATCATTCAATGACACATTCATGTACCCTCCCCCGGTCTTGGGACAATCGGAACCTTCTAGAACATTCCGATGAAAACACGGAATCATTCCCGAACTCCAAAGCAGGACTTTCCTTATATGAATCATATTCTCCACCATTCGGATCACCTCGTGATATCCGGATCCCATCCGACACTCCGAACAACATTCGGTCTCTTTCTCATAATACCATAACTACTCAAAACAACGTCGAATCCTTAAGTGTGTCTCCCTACGGTTCGTGAATTATGCGGACATGATCGAGACACTTCTCGAACAATAACCAATAGAGAATCGGAAATTCATATGGCTCCACATATTTCTACGAGTACTTTGCGTCGAATGAACCACTTACATACGATACCAATTTCCCTTTGTCTCACGATAGTTTACTTATCCGAGGTTATGATCGTGGTATCTACGCATACCTAGTTCAACCTCGTTCGATAAGTACTCTTTTCTCGTTCGTGATATGTGATCCCTTGTGACCCAATCACATGCTTGCAAGATAATTGGATGACATTCCCGAGAGGGCCCAGTATATCTATCGTCATATGGATGGACAAATCCACTCTTGATCCATGTGTTTCAACCAATACTTTCCGAACACTCAATGCCACCTTTATAGCCACCCGATTCACGGTGTGGTGTTTGATGTCATCAAAGCATCCATCCGGTAAAGGTGATATGCATGATCTCATGGTCGAAGGAATTAGGTTACTATGTATCAGAAAGCATATAGCAATTGAACTATTGAAATGACTTGATCTTTATGCTACGCTTATCTATAGGAGTATGTCCACCATATCATTCTCCTAACGATATGATCTTGTTGTTGATAACATCTCAATGTTCATGATAGGGAAACCACAATCATTAATCAACCAACAAGCTAGTGAAGTATAGAGGCTATAGTAGGGACTACAAATTAAGTTTACAAATCACACAAGTATTAATGTTTCCTTGTTAATACTATTATAGCATGAATGTAAACATTTATCATAAACACAAAGATATAATAATAACTATATTTATTATTGCCTCTAGGGCATATCTCCAACAGGCTCATGCTATCCAACTTGGCGAAGTAGAGGTCTACATTTTCCTCGTTCGCGAGGTCATGGAAGTCAAGCGTAGGCGTTGAAGCTTGATGGCGTGGAGGAAGGCTTGCTCTTGGTGCCATTGTGGTGGTGGCACGAGTAGTTGAAGGTGCCCTATGATGGTGTCGACGGAGGTCATTGGCGTGCCTTGCCGAAGGTTTATGTTGGTGAAGCACTTGGTCGTCCACATGACACTCACGACGGTAATCATTTTCCTTGGCACTCTTCTTGTGCTTGTGGTGCCTTCTTGAGCTTGCTTGAGCATTATGGTTGGTGCTCATCATGAATTCTTCTTCTTGGTGGCAAAGATGCCTTTGACGATGTCTTGTATCCTCTTTATGGTGGCAATGCTCATGAGAAGATGTTTGTCGAGGAAGACTCTTGTTTCTTGGCGCCTCTTGATGTATATGATGTTTGGACGCCACTCTTCTTTGGATAGGAGGTGGATCTTGGAGCCTTGGAGATGATGGAGCTTGACGCCATCTAGGTGGTGGCACTTGATGCCTTGTCGACACTACTAGAGAAAAGGCTATAGGAGACATGCTTATGCGAGGCACATTTAGACCATATGCGTCTCCTATAAAATAGGCGAGGCACACTCCTTCTCCATGCGCCTCTGGTATAAAAATAGGCGAGGCGCATATGATAAGAATGCGCCTCCTATAATCCCTGTACGGACAGAATCTAGCAGCCCCACATTATGCGAGGCGCATTCTAGTCATATGCGCCTCCTATATATCAGATAGGCGAGGCACATATGGACAGAATGCGCCTCGCATAATCTATGTGGGCCCGCGTGTTGGTAGGTGCACGAATATGCGAGGCGCATATGGCTATATGCGCCTCCTATATTTGATAATATGCGAGGCGCATATGGTCATATGCGCCTCAAGTAACTCCTGCAGGAGGCGGTGGTAGGTGGCCGCATGTCGGCGCATATTGCTATATCGCCTCCTATAGTTTGAATTATAGGAGGCACATATTGTGCAATATCGCCTCGCATAACCCGGCACCACTTTTTCTAGCTTTTTGCATATGGGGCCAACTACCACCCCACTCACTTGTGTCACTTCTTCCTCCTCCACCAAGACAAATCTGGTCGCCCCCTCCTCCCCACCTCATTTCCCCCATTGATTCACCATAGAAGCTTGCTCAACATCCATTGGTTGACACCCATATGTAAGTGAAGTCTCTTGCTCCTCTAGATCTACAACATGTCCATTTACTTCTCCTCGGCTCTCTTGCAAGTCGTTGTTGGAGGAAGCGTGCTGGCGTTGCTTGCATGTATCTGCGTTATCGGAGACACCGACTATATGATTGTGTTGTGGTGCTACTTTTTGTGCAGGATTTCATTTGAGATGCCAATGTTTCACGGAATGTCGATTTATTTCTTTTCCGTAATTTACGCTTTTCGGATGTCCTCTTTTAGGGAGGTCATGCCGAATTTTCCGCGATCCACGTCCATATATGCTCTAATTATTCTCTTGCTCTTTGTACCACGCAGCGGCCATGGTACGACCAGCGATCAACAAAGCCCGCGTGGATAGGTGGATGACATGCGCGAGGGCCGACTTGGAACGCAAACAAGGCGGAGATAAGATGTCCATGTCGGACCGGAAGTGATGTATCCGATAAGGCATGATTAGGAATCTGAGTCACACCTGCTTCGACGTAGTTTCATGGATGGCTACACTCGATGGATACGTGATGACGAATATGATGATGAGGATGTCAATAATGGTGAAGATCAAGATGCCAGTGATGATCACGAAGATCAAGACGCCAGTCACGATCATGAAGATCAGGGTGTTGGCACTGGACATGGACACGAAGATGATCAAGGTGGCGTCGGGCATGGACACGAAGATGATCAAGGTGGTGCCAACCATGATTCGAGCTGGTTGCGAGACCCTCATGTCCAAGATCTGCTTCTCAAGGAGATGAGTAACGCCAGAGCCGCCGGTAGAGAGAAGGCTAAACTGGAGAAAATGGAGAAAGACGCGGTCACTCCATTGTTTGATGGATGCAACGACGGGGATACCCGTATAAATGTAACGCTTAGGGCTCTGGAGATGAAGGCGAAACACAAAATGACCGACGAATGTTTCGACGACAACATTGTATTCTGGCACGATATTCTTCCCAAGAAGGGGAACACATGTCCGACTAGTATCGCTGAGGCGAAGAAAGTCATGTGCCCTCTCAATCTACCGCACGTGAAATACCACGTCTGCATAAATGATTGCATCATCTACCGGGGCGAGGACGCAGAGAAGACCACGTGTCCGGTGTGCAAGACCTCTCGATACAAGAGAGGGACCAAGAAAGCTCCTAGAAAGGTGGTGTGGTACTTTCCTCTAACTCCTCGTTTGCAGCGGTATTTCGCAGACCCTAAGGAAACACAGCTCATGCACTGGCACGCGGAAAGAAAGAGGCCGGAAGACGATGATCCGGAGAAGGAGGAAATGTTGAGGCACCCTTCGGATGCTTGCCAGTGGAAGGCTTTGGACCTACAATATTACCAACATTTTGGGAAAGAGTCAAGGAACCTCGAGTGGGCGTGAGCACCAGCGGACTCAATCCGTCTGAAGCGAGCAAGACACACTGACACTGCCCGTGTTTGTATGGATCTACAACCTCCCAGTTGTGCATGAAGAAGAAATGCGTAACCATGAGTATGCTCGTTCAAGGGCCAAAACAACCTGCATGAGACATCAATCTGTATCTCACGTTGTCGAAGAGGAGTTGGCCACGTTATGGGAAGAAGGAGCCGTACATGGGACCTCGAGACAAGAGTACTTTGACATGAGAGCGGCGGTGATCACGACGGTGCAAGACTATCCGATTACGGATACTTCTCGGGCGGTGGTCCAAGGATTTTATGGTGCGTTAGGTGCAAGGATAATACAACGTCTGGCTACTGAGAAAGATCCCGGGTCCGGGAAAACCGTGTTCCTTGGGGCTCGGAGGTGGCTTCCCAAGAATCACGCCTGGAGAAAGCTAGGACATCTGTTCGATGGGACGATCGAGCTCCGAGGAATCCCACACCAGAAGAGTGGCGCGTGGAGGATATCGTCCAGCTCGGTCCTGCGTTTCTGCGAAGCATGATGCCGTTCGAAAGGCTCAATGGACACATCAAGGGATACGTTATGAACAAGTCCCGTCCAGATGGAAGCATAGCAAACGGCTTCCTGGCCGAAGAGTGCATCTCTTTCTGCTCGAACTTTCTACAAACCGAGACCCCTATTGGTATGCCATTCAACAAGCACCTCGGGAGGCTCGCTGGATGGGGTCACCGCTAGGGTCGACGTGCAAAGCATGTCGACATGGAGGTCCGAACCAAGGACTTTGAAAGAGCAAACCTGGTCGCTACCGCAACACTGCAGTGGTTGATCCATACATACATGAGCACAAAGAGTTTATCAAGAAGAATTACGGCGATCAGGCGCCAGGTCAGGGAGGAAGATGTTATCAAGGAGCACAACTCCGGTTTCACGCGGTGGTTTAGGGAGAAGGTCATAGCTAATCCACCGCAGGACGAGTACTCGGATGAAGATAAACTCATATTCTCATTGTCACAGGGCGCCTCGCACAACCTCATGACCTATCAGGCTTACGATATCAACGGATACACGTTCTACACAGAGGAAAAAGACAATAACTGCGATTACCAGAACTCGGTGGGTACAGGATATTCTACACCGGCGACATCCCGGAAAGATACTACGGAAGGATCGAGGAGATTTGGGAGCTCGACTATGTTACGGAGAAGGTGCCAATGTTCCGTGTCAGGTGGGCCAAGAGCGTCGAGAAAGAAGACCTGTTAGGGGGTAACCCTTGGGTTGGCCCGATCTTTCACGAATTCCATGAGAAACGAGGGGGAAGGAAGCGGTGGTCGGGGGAAGAAGGGATGAAAACCACGAACACACGCACACAAAACACGATACACGCCGATCTCTCACGCCGATGGCAGCCGGTCCAACATAATCCCTAGGATCGGTGTTGGGCGAAGCTCGCTCTCCACGCCAACAACGGGGGACGAGGTGCTTGGTGAGCTCTTGACGACTTGGGGGCGAGAAGCCGAGAACCCAAGGCCTTGTACAACTTGAACGCACTAGGCAAGATCCAAGAGGGGGTGGATAATCCGGTGCTCCTTGGTAGGAGCATGAGACCAATAGATATAAGTTCCTCAAAGGGTTTCCTTAATATCTATTATTATCCAAGTCTAGGGTTTACAATAGAGGGTGGGGGCTATATATAGTCCAGCCACAAAACAGGGGTAGTTTCGGAACAAATTAGGAAAATATAGTAAGTGCAGACGCTGGGCCGAACTCATGCGTTCAGATTCGGCCAGACGGTAGTATCGGTCAATCCCAGTAGTACCGGTCAGAATCGTAGTCCGCTCCGGCGGTAGTACCTGGCGAACTGGAGCTTCCGTCGGGCCTTTGTGGCGATGGTAGGAGGGGCGGTAGTATCATTGTCCGGTAGTACCGGTTCTTTGGGCCGAGTAATCCGGGCGTTAGGCGTGAAGTGGTTCTTCTGGAGCGTCCGGTAGTGGGGTGATGGACGCTTGAACCGGTAGTACCGGTCGGCTCAACTGGTAGTACCGCTGGCATCTGGCAGCGACTGGTTGCTTCCCCTCCGTTTCCTCCGTTCCTTAGGTCCTTCTCTTCGTACCTGATGATGCACAGTGTAGGCGTATGAAGTAGCAGGCCATCCAAGGGTGTATCTAAGTCACACAAGGAGAGGAGCGAGTTCACCTTAGCTTGAAGGAGTTTGGCTCGGGCGCGAGTCATGGGACCACTTGGGGAGCTCGTGGGAGTAGATGTAGTAGCGGTCGTAGGACGGGCTGCATCAGCTCCCCCCTTGGGAAAGAGTCGTCCTCGACTCTTCAACCTTCTCAACTTCATCTTTTCCATGGTAGGGTGAGAGGTCCTTGACATTGAATGTCGAGCTCACAAGATACTGCGATGTTGGTATATCAATGATATAGGCGTTGTTGTTGATCCTCTTTAGCACCTTGAATGGTCCATCACCTCTTGGCTTTAGCTTGGAGTCGCGTTCCTTGGGGAAGTGGTCTTTACTCAAGTGGATCCACACAAGGTCGCCCTCATCAAAGATCATCTCTTTCTTGTTCTTGTTTAGCGTTGATGCTTGGCGAAGTACTTGTTGCTCGATAGTAGCTCGTGTGTCTTCATGGAGTTTCTTCATTGTTTGGGCACGCTTTACAACGTCCATATTGGCACGTTCATGAAGTGGAAGTGGAAGGATATCGAGCGCGGTGAGAGGCTCGAAGCCGTAGACGATCATGAACGGGCTCCTCATGGTGGTGGAGTGCTTGGCGCGGTTGTAGGAAAACTCGGCATGTGGAATACCTTCCTCCCAGTCTTTAAGGTTCTTCTTTATCAACACCCGGAGGAGTGTTCCAAGGCTTCGATTGACGACCTCGGTTTGTCCATCGGTTTGAGGATGCGAGGCGGACGAGAAGAGGAGCTTGATGCCGAGCTTGGCCATGAGAGTCTTCTAGAAGTAGCTCATGAATTTGACGTCGCGGTCGGAGACGATTGTTCTTGGTACACCGTGCAGCCTAATTATTTCCCTGAAAAACAAATTGGCTACATGTGAAGCATCATCGGTCTTATGGCACAGAATAAAGTGTGCCATTTTTGAAAAGCGATCCACCACAAATATAGAATCATGACCATGTTTAGATCTAGGCAAGCCTAATACAAAATCCATGCTAATGTCCGACCAAGGTGCATAAGGAATAGGAAATGGCATATAAAGACCAAAGGGGTTGGACTTAGACTTAGCTTGGATACATGTAGTGCATCGTTGGACGTGGCGCTCCACGTCGCGCTTCATATTTGGCCAAAAGTAGTGAGTGGAGAGCATGCCATATGTCTTTTCACGGCAAAAGTGACCCATAAGGCCTCCACCATGGGACTCTTGAAGAAGCAAAAGTTGGAGAGACGATTTCGGAATGCAAAGCTTCTTTTGTTTGAAAATAAAACCCTTATGCAAATACAAATCATTAATCCCTTTGTCTATTGAACATTGTACAAAAATTGGTCCAAAGAAAGGGTCGGACGCGTACAGAGATTTGATGTCATCAAGACCCAATACATTTACTTCGAGTCGTGTAAGAAGGCTTGTGTTTTTGCGAGACAAGGCGTCCGCTACCACATTTTCTTTGCCCTTCTTGTATTTGACAATGTAAGGAAAAGACTCCATGAACTCAACCCATTTTGCGTGCCTTTTACTCAAATTGGCTTGGCCCTTAAGATACTTCAACGACTCATGGTCGGAATGGATGATAAATTCTTTGGGCCAAAGATAGTTGTGCCACACTTGAAGAACTCGAACCAAGGCAAAAAGTTCTTTGTCATAAATGGGATAGTTTAGGCGTGCGCCATCAAGTTTCTCACTATGGTAAGCAATAGGACGCCCATTTTGCATAAGGACGCCATCAATGCCAATACCACTAGCGTCACATTCAATCTCAAAGGTTTTGTGAAATCCGTGTGCGAGAAGTGGTGCTTGGTGAGCCTCTTTTGAGCTCATCAAAGCCTTTTGTTGTGCTTTTCCCCAAACGAACATGACATTTTCTTGGTCAATTTGTTGAGGGGCAAGCGGTGGTAGAAAAGTCTTTCACAGCGGTAAAAGCCAGCCAACCCATGAAAACTACGAAGTTCACTAACATTTGTAGGGATGGGCCAATCTCGTATGTCCTTGACTTTTGAGACATCAACTTTAATGCCATTATAAGACACAACAAAACCAAGGAAAATCAGCTTGTCTTTTGCAAAAGTGCACTTTGGGAGATTAGCATAAAGCTTTTCATGACGAAGGATTTGAAGGACATCCTTAACATGAGTAACATGCTCCTCTAGTGACTTGCTATAGACAAGGATGTCATCAAAGTAAACAACTACACTCTTCCCAATGAGAGATCTCAAAATATGGTTCATGAGGCGCATGAAGGTAGATGGGGCATTAGATAAGCCAAAAGGCATAACCAACCATTCATAGAGACCAAGCTTGGTCTTGAAGGCGGTTTTCCACTCATCACCTTCGGCCATGCGAATTTGATGGTAACCACTACGAAGATCAATTTTTGAAAATATAGTGGCTCCACATAACTCATCAAGCATGTCATCAAGACGCGGAATAGGATGTCGATAACGCACGGTGATAGCATTGATTGGACGACAGTCCATGCATAACCGCAACGTATCATCCGTTTTTGGAACTAGAATCACGGGGACCGCGCTTGGGCTAGTGCTTACTTGGATCAAACCTTTGGAGACGAGTTGGTTGATTTGACGTTCGATCTCCTTCGTCTCTTCCGGGTTCGTGCGATACGCGGCGCGCTTTGGGAGTGGGGCGTCGGGTATGAGGTCGATGCGGTGCTCGATTCCACGAAGAGGAGGATGGCCATGAGGAAACTCTTCGGGAAATACATCTTGGAATTCCTGCAAAATATCCATCAAAGAAGGAGGAACATTTGTCAAGTCGTTAGTTCCTTGCACTAGTCCCTTGCATACAAGGACATAGTGCAAGATGGATGGGTTGTTCCGCACTTCTCTCATCTCACTTTTGGTGGCAAGAAGAACACTCTTAGTTTTTCCACTCGAGTTTGGCTTGTAGCTCTCACTCACTATGGTGTGGTTCTCTCGCTCACCACTCTTCTCACAAGGTGTTTTTGTGTATTGCGCCCTCGCTAAAGCCTTTGCATTGTCTGCAATTATTTGGCTAGGAGTCATTGGTTGCAACACACAAGTTTTATCAAGCCATTTGAAGGTGTAAGTGTTTGAGTGACCATTATGCAAAGCACGCTTGTCATATTTCCACGGTCTTCCGAGTAACATATGACAAACCGTCATTGGGACCATGTCACATTCCACCGTGTCCTTGTAATGCCCAATTGAGAACGTCATCGAGACGGTGTGCTTGATCTTGACGGATCCTTGGTCACTTAGCCATTGGATATGGTAGGGGTGTTTATGCGGATGGAGGGTGAGGTTGAGTTTCTCACACAATTCCGTGCTTGCAAGGTTGTGGCAACTCCCTCCATCGATGAAACTTTGATTGACTTCCCATTGATGCCGGCACTAGTTTGGAAGATGTTCGAGCGTTGGTCTTCATTTTCGTTGACTTGGGTAGTCAATACCCTTGTGACCACAAGCGATGGACTTGCGTCATTCTCACACACAAGAAGTTCTTGGTCCTCTTCCAAATGTTGCCTTGCCATGGCTTCCTTGACCCTTGCATCAAACTCTTCTTCACTCAAGTATTCTTCATCGCCGTTGTCATGGATGAACAAAACTTTCTTGTTCCCACATGCATTCGACTTGTGTCCTTTGCCTCCACACTTGTAGCATTCACCATTGAATGGTTGATCATCCCTTGTGTGTTTGCCACTTGGGGGTTGTTTTCCTTGAGGGAGAGTTGGCTTGAAGGGAAGCTTGGTGGTACTTGAGGAGCTTCCACTTGGTGTTGTTGGAGTAGTGGTTGGCGCTTGCTTGTAGGTGAAGTACGTCTTTGGCTTGTTGTACTTGATGTCCTCTTGCACTTAATGCTCGGCCTTTGATGCGATGTGCACAAGCTCAACCATGTTGTTGTACTTTTGGAACTCGGTGATGCGCTTGATGGGATGGTTCAAGCCATTGAGGAAGCGTGCCATTGTTTGTTCATCTCGCTCTTCAATATTGGCACGGATCATGTTGAGCTCCATTTGCTTGAAGTACTCTTCCACGGTCTTTGTCCCTTGACTAAGCGTTTGAAGCTTGTTGAAGAGGTCACACGTGTAGTGTGAAGGAACAAAGCGGGATCTCATATGAGCCTTCATATCTTTCCAAGTTGCGATTGGAGGCTCTTCTTTTGCTTTGCGAGCGAGTTGGACTTGTTCCCACCAAAGGTTGGCATACTCATCAAACTCGAGGGATGCCATGGCCATCATCTTCTCATTGCTATAGTTGTGCATGCGGAAGATCTTGTCGACCTTGAGTTCCCAAGAGAGATATTCCTCGGGCTCATTGGAACCGGTGAACTTGGGCATGGTGAATTTGAGCTTGCCGAAAGTTTCTTCTCCATTGCGGTTCCGGTTGCGTCGGTTGCCATGATTTGGGCGGTCATCACCATCGTCCGAGCTCTCATGTCTTGCTTGGTGATGGTTGCGTTGCTCTTGCAGTTGTTGAGGAGCCGCGTTTGGTGGTGGAACTTGGTTTTGACGACGAGCTTGGGGAGCTTGCTCGTGTTGTTCTTGTCACGGTTGAGGGCGAGGAGGAGGTTGTGCATCCTCACGACGAGCTTGAGGAGCTTTCTCTTGTTCTTGTCGTGGTTGATGCCGAGGAGCATTGGCTTGCGCCATGTGGCGAGGAGGACGTCGAGCCGCATGCGCAATGGGCTGCTCTTCTTCTTCTTGGTGTAGGGGAGGCTCGTCATGACCATCATGTTGCCGGCGTTGCGGATCATGTCGATGATGACGCCTTGGAGGATCTTCGAGCGCTTCACGTCGACGGTGATCTTGTTCGTCCTCTTCGGGTGCTTCACTTGTTGTTGAAAGGACATGTCGACGGCGATGGGCTTGGTGGTCCATGCGAGGTTGCTCTTGTTGAATCACAAGTGCCCTTGGTTGTGGCCGGTTCGCTTCACGTCTTGGAGGTCTTGCAGAGAGGTCACCATCATAGCTTGACGTTGCGGCGTGTCGCGGAGATGGTACCGCTTGAGAAGATCTCATGGATTGAAGAACGGGTCCATCCCGGTGCCTTGAAGCGTGACGGCGAGGTGCACTTGATTCACTTGAGGAGTGCCGAGATGAGCTTGATTCGCGCGAGCGTGGCCTTGCTAGTCCATCAATGAGGCGTCGAAGCTTCTCATCCGTTGAGGCGAGTGCACGACCAAGAGCTTCATTTTGATGACCGAGGTTGTGTTGCATGGCATGCATTTGGCCACGGACTTCTTCGAAGCGGTTGTCGATTTGAATTCCACACGGGCCTCGCTAAATTGTTCATCTTGGCGCCGCTCGAGAGCTTCACAACAGTAGTTGAATTCTCCTCGGACCTTCCAATGGTCCCATCTTGTCATGAATTGTGTGTCATCCTCCGGAGGTGGTGGCTGGGACGGCTCGCCATTCCTGTCCATGATGCAAAGCCGACAAGGGTTGTATATGGAGAGTAAGGCTGCGGAGAGTTAGCCTTTTACCTCACCTTGGAGATTATATCAAACCAATTGCCACACAAATGAGCGAACAGCGTGCAAAGTGAAATGGCAAAGAAACTCACACACAAATATGCTACAACTCTCAAAAGCTTTTGGTGGAAGGTTAGGATTGTGGAAAACCAAACGAAACGATCCAAGCAAAAGGTTATTGTTCTACGTGGTAAAGAACCAAAGATCAAAAGCAATAGGATATGATCTACAAAAACACGGAAAACACACACGTGGAGAAAAACGGTGTTAGCACGACTATGAAAATGAGCACAAAAGGTCCTAACGAAGACTATGCTCGGTTGTCGTGCCAACGCAAGGAGAGACCACAACTCGTTTGCCAAAAGAGGATAAGCAACGGATTTGTGCACTTGCCTTGGTGCGCTCTTTTCCTCTCTTTTGTTGGCTTACAAGCTTGGTATTCTCTTTGTATTGGGAGACTATGTATCTTTTTCTATTTATTTTTTTGATTCTTTCTCTTTTTCTCCCTTTCTATGCTACTATGTTAACTTTTGTATTTGTCCTCACACTCTCACTTTCCAATGGCAAGTGCACAATGCTTAGACAAACACAAAATGAGTTGCTCTCATAGGATAGATACACACAAAGGAAGATATGGGGCTGTCAAAGTGGCATAAGTTATAACTTTGGTATTGTTGACGACTTGCAACCGTTGGTGGGGGATGATGTTCGAGTGTCGCGGTGTCGTTGAGCGCGTGGCGACCTTGATGCGGAAGCTGTTGTGAAAATGGCGACAAACACGCGAAACACGAACAAGTGAAGTGGAAAAGTCAGCAAACGAAATTGAGGAGTCAAAGGTCAAAGAAACACGGTCAGAGGTGAGCGGTAGTACCGCTGGCAGCGACCGGTAGTACCGGCGAGTGGTAGTACCGCTTGTGCAGCCGGTAGTACCGGTGACTTGCGGTAGTATCGCTTGCACGGCCGGTAGTACCGCCAGTTGCGGGACAGGAACGAACTCAACTTGACCAAAATCCTCAAATTCGTGGTGATCTGACCAAAAGGCTGGGCTAGGAACAACAGGGGCTATAGATCGACTCCAAAAGCAACAGATCTATGGACCAAAACCACGAAAAACTCACCAAATCCAAAGATCGATCCGAAGGCAAATTGGGGCTCTTTTTGGTGGGATTTTAGATTTTAAGGGGAAACAAAGAAAAATTGGGGGGAAATTCGTGATCAACCGTGCTCTTGATACCAATATGTTAGGGGGTAACCCTTGGGTTGGCCCGATCTTTCACGAATTCCACGAGAAACGAGGGGGAAGGAAGCGGTGGTCGGGGGAAGAAGGGATGAAAACCACGAACACACGCACACAAAACATGATACACGCCGATCTCTCACGCCGGTGGCAACCGGTCCAACATAATCCCTAGGATCGGTGTTGGGCGAAGCTCGCTCTCCACGCCAACAACGGGGGACGAGGTGCTTGGTGAGCTCTTGACGACTTGGGGGCGAGAAACCGAGAACCCAAGGCCTTGTACAACTTGAACGCACTAGGCAAGATCCAAGAGGGGGTGGATAATCCGGTGCTCCTTGGTAGGAGCATGAGACCAATAGATATAAGTCTCCGGCCCGAGACCGGAGTCTCCGGCCCTGGATGCCAGTTTTGCCCATTTTTCCTCTTTTCCTGCATTGGCTAATATATCCACTTGTTGTTTGTGTTCCGTGTGCGTGTCTCCAACTAACTGATAGCTTCCGCAACATCGCCGCGCTCTTCGACACCACGGACCCCAAACTCTTCCCCGCTCCATCGACACAAGATCATCACCATCAACTAAGGTATAGCTTGTGTCAACCCTTGTAGCCTTATCTTCCTTTGTGTGTACCTATCCTATGAGAGAAACTCATTTTGTGTTTGTCTAAGAATTGTGCACTTGTCATTGGAAAGTGAGAGTGTGAGGGAAAATACAAAAGTTAACATAGTAGCATATCAAGGGAGAAAAAGAAAAAGAATAAAAAAAAAATAGAAAGATACATAGTCTCACAATACAAAGAGAGAATCAAGCTTGTAAGCAAAAGAGAGAGGAAGAAGCGCGCCAAGGCAAGTGCACAAATCCGTTGCTTACCCTCTTTTGGCAAACGAGTTGTGGTCTCTCCTTGCGTTGGCACGACACCCGAGCGTAGTCGTCGTTAGGCCATTTCGTGCTCACTTTCATAGTCGTGCTAACCCCATTTTTCTCCACGCGTGTGTGTAGTCGTAGGTTCTCGTCACCTTTTGAGTTGACCATTTCCTTTTGACTTGCGTTTTGTTGGATCTTCTCCACTTTTGACTATCCTTTGCATTCGGTTGGTTCTTTGTCTTTCCCACAATCCTACCCATCCACCAAAAGCTTTTGAGAGTTGTAGCTCCTTTGTGTGTGAGTTTCTTGGCCATTTCACTTTACACGCTGTTCGCTCCTTTGTGTGGCAATTGGTTTGATATAATCTCCAAGGTGAGGTAAAAGGCTAGCTCTACACACCTTTACGCTCCATATACAACCCTGGTCGGCTTTGCATCATGGACAGGAATGGCGAGCCGTCCCAACCACCACCACCACCTACGGAGGACGACAATCCATACATGACAAGATGGGACCATTGGAAGGTCCGAGGAGAATTCAACTACTGCTAGAAGCACTTGAGCGGCGCCAAGATGAACAATTTAGCGAAGCCCGAGTGGAGTTCAAGAACATCGACAACCGCTTCGAGGAAGTCCGAGGCCAAATGCATGCCATGCAACACAACCTTGGTCATCAAAATGAAGCTCTTGGTCGTGCATTCGCCTCGATGGATGAAAAGCTTCAATGCCTCATCGATGGGTTGGCAAGACCACGCTCGCGCGACTCAAGATCATCTCGGCACTCCTCAAGTGAATCAAGTGAGCCTCGCCGTCACGCGTCAAGGCACCGGGATGGACCCGTACTTCAATCCATGAGCTCTTCTCAAGCGGTACCATCTCCGTGACACGCCGCAACGTCAAGCTATGATGGTGACCTCTCCGCAAGACCTCCACGACGTGAAGCGGACCGGCCACAACAAAGGGCACTTGTGCTTCAACAAGAACAACCTCACATGGACCACCAAGGCCATCGCCATCGACATGTCCTTTCAACAACAAGTGAAGCATCCGAAGAGGACGAACAAGCTCACCGTCGACGTGTAGCACTCGAAGACCCTCCAACTCGTCATCATCGACATGATCGTCCACGTCGGCAATGTGATGGGCATGACGAGCCTCCTCCACATCAAGAAGAAAGAGAACAGCCGATGGCGCATGCGGCTCGACGTCCTCCTCGCCACATGGCGCAAGATAATGCTCCTCGACATCAACCTCGACAAGAACAAGAGCAAGCTCCCCAAGCTCGCCGTGAGGACCAACAACCTCCTCCTCGTCCTCAACCGCGACAACAACAAGAGCAAGCTCCCCAAGCTCGTCGTCCAAACCAAGTTCCACCACCAAACGCGGCACCTCAACAACCGCAAGAGCAACGCCACCATCAACAAGAAAGACATGAGAGTTCGGATGATGAAGATGGCCGCCAAAATCATGGCAACCGTCGCAACCGAATCAATGAGGAAGAAACTTTGCAAGCTCAAGTTCACCATGCCCAAGTTCACGGTTCCAATGATCCCAAGAATACCTCTCATGGGAACTCAAGGTTGACAAGATCTTCCGCATGCACAACTTTAGCAATGAGAAGATGATGGCCATGGCATCCTCGAGTTTGATGAATATGCCAACCTTTGTGGGAACAAGTCCAACTCGCCAGGATCAAAAGAAGAGCCCACAATCTCAACTTGGCAAGATATGAAGGCTCATATGAGATCCCGCTTTGTTCCTTCACACTACACGCGTGACCTCTTCAACAAGCTTCAAACGCTTAGTCAAGGAACAAAGACCGTGGAAGAGTACTTCAAGCAAATGGAGCTCAACATGATCCGTTCCAACATTGAAGAGCGTGATGAGCAAACAATGGCACGTTTCCTCAATGGCTTGAACCATCCTATCAAGCGCATCACCGAGTTCCAACGGTACAACAACATGGTTGAGCTTGTGCACATTGCATAAAAGGCCGAACGTCAAGTGCAAGAGGACATCAAGTTCAACAAGCCAAAGACATACTTCACATACAAGCAAGCTCCAACCAGTACTTCGACAACACCAAGTGGAAGCTCCTCAAATACCAACAAGCTTCCCTTCAAGCCAACACTTCCTCAAGGAAAACCGGCCCCAAGTGGCAAGTACACAAGAGATGAACAACCATTCAATGGTGAGTGCTACAAGTGTGGAGGCAAAGGACACAAGTCGGCCGCATGTGGGAACAAGAAAGTTTTGTTCATCCATGACAACAGCGATGAAGAGTACTTGAGTGAAGATGAGTTTGATGCAAGGGTCAAGGAAGCCATGGCAAGGCAACATTTGGAAGAGGACCAAGAGCTACTCATGTGTGAGCATGACGCAAGTCCATCGCTTGTGGTCACAAGGGTCTTAACTACTCAAGCCAATGAGAATGAAGACCAACGATCAAACACCTTCCAAACTCGTGCCGGTATCAATGGGAGATCCATTAAAGTTGTCATCGATGGAGGGAGTTGCCACAATCTCGCAAGCACGGAATTGTGTGAGAAGCTCAACCTCACCCTCCATCCGCATAAACACCCCTACCACATACAATGGCTAAGTGACCAAGGAACCGTCAAGATCAAACACACCGTCTCGGTAACGTTCTCAATTGGACCATACAAGGACACGGTGGAATGTGACGTGGTCCCAATGACGGTTTGCCATATGCTTTTAAGAAGGCTGTGGCAATTTGACAAGCTTGCTTTGCATAATGGTCACTCAAACACTTATACCTTCAAATGGCTTGACAAAACTTGTGTGTTGCAACCAATGACTCCTAGCCAAATAATTGCGGACAATGCAAAGGCTTTAGCGAGGGCGCAATACACAAAACCATCTTGTGAGAAGAGTGGTGAGCGAGAGAACCACACTATAGTGAGTGAGTGCCACAAGCCAAACTCGAGTGGAAAAACTAAGAGTGTTCTTCTTGCCACCAAAAGTGAGATGAGAGAAGTGCGGAACAACCCATCCATTTTGCACTATGTCCTTGTATGCAAGGGACTAGCGCAAGGAACTAATGACTTGACAAATGTTCCTCCTTCTTTGATGGCTGTTTTGCAGGAATTCCAAGATGTATTTCCCGAAGAGCTTCCTCATGGACTACCTCCTCTTCGTGGAATCGAGCACCGCATCGACCTCATACCCGGCGCCCCACTCCCAAACCGCGCCGCGTATCGCACAAAACCGGAAGAGACGAAGGAGATAGAACGACAAATCAACCAACTCGTCTCCAAAGGTTTGATCCAAGTAAGCACTAGCACAAGCGCGGTTCCCATGATTCTAGTTCCAAAAACGGATGATACGTTGCGGTTATGCATGGGTCATTCAATTAATGCTATTACCGTGCGTTATCGACATCCTATACCACGTCTTGATGACATGCTTGATGAGTTATGTGGAGCCACTATATTTTCGAAAATTTATCTTCGTAGTGGTTACCATCAAATTCGCATGGCCGAAGGTGATGAGTGGAAAACCGCCTTCAAGACCAAGCTTGGTCTCTATGAATGGTTGGTTATGCCTTTTGGCTTATCAAATGCTCCTTCTACCTTCATGCGCCTAATGAACCATATTTGGCGATCTCTCATTGGGAAGAGTGTAGTTGTTTACTTTCATGACATACTTGTCTGTAGCAAGTCACAAGAGGAGCATGTTACTCATGTTAAGGAGGTCCTTCAAATCCTTCGTCAGGAAAATCTTTATGCTAATCTCCCAAAGTGCACTTTTGCAAAAGACAAGCTGATTGTCCTTGGTTTTGTTGTGTCTTCCAATGGCATTGAAGTTGATGTCTCAAAAGTCAAGGACATACGAGATTGGCCCATCCCTACAAATGTTAGTGAACTTCGTAGTTTTCATGGGTTGGCTGGATTTTACCGTCGCTTTGTGAAAGACTTTTCTACCATTGCTTGCCCCCTCAACGAATTGACCAAGAAAAATGTCACGTTCGTTTGGGGAAAAGTACAACAAAAGGCTTTCGATGAGCTCAAAAGAGGCTCACCAAGCACCACTTCTTGCATTCGGATTTCACAAAAACCTTTGAGATTGAATGTGACGCTAGTGGTATTGGCATTGAGGCGTCCTTATGCAAAATGGGCGCCCTATTGCTTACCATAGTGAGAAACTCGAGGCGACGCCTCAACTATCCCATTTATGACAAAGAACTTTTGCCTTGGTTCGAGTCCTTTAAGTGTGGCAACACTATCTTTGGCCCAAAGAGTTTATCATCCATTCACCATGAGTCGTTGAAGTATCTTAAGGGCCAAGCCAACTTGAGTAAAAGGCACGCAAAATGGGTTGAGTTCATGGAGTCGCTTCCTTACATTGTCAAATACAAGAAGGGCAAAGAAAATGTGGTAGCGGACGCCTTGTCTCAAAAAAACACAAGCCTTCTTACACTCAAGTAAATGTCTTGGGTCTTGATGACATCAAATCTTTGTACGCATCCGACCTTTTCTTTGGACCAATTTTTGCAAAATGATCAATAGACAAAGGGATTGATGATTTCTATTTGCATAAGGGTTTTCTTTTCAAACAAAACAAACTTTGCATTCCGAAATCGTCTCTCCAACTTTTGCTTCTTCAAGAGTCCCATGGTGGAGGCCTTATGGGTCACTTTGGCCGTGACAAGACCTATGACATGCTCTCTACCCACTACTTTTGGCCAAAGATGAAGCGCGACGTGGATCGCCACGTCCAACGATGCACTACATGTATCCAAGCTAAGTCTAAGTCCAACCCCTTTGGTCTTTATATGCCATTGCCTATTCCTCATGCACCCTGGTCAGACATTAGCATGGACTTTGTGTTAGGCTTGCCTAGATCTAAACATGGTCATGATTCTATATTTGTAGTAGTGGATCGCTTTTCAAAAATGGCACATTTCATTCCGTGCCATAAGACCGATGATGCTTCACATGTAGAAAATTTGTTTTTCAGGGAAATAATTCGGCTACACGATGTACCAAGAACAATCGTCTCCGATCGCGACGTAAAATTCATGAGCTACTTCTGGAAGACTCTCATGGCCAAGCTTGGCATCAAGCTCCTCTTCTCGTCCGCCTCGCATCCTCAAACCGATGGACAAACCGAGGTCGTCAATCGAAGTCTTGGCACACTCCTCCGGGTGTTGGTAAAGAAAAACCTTAAAGACTGGGAGGAATGTATTCCACATGCCGAGTTCGCCTACAACCGCGCCAAGCACTCCACCACCATGAGGAGCCCGTTCATGATCGTCTATGGCTTCGAGCCCCTCACCGCGCTCGATATCCTTCCTCTACCTCTTCATGAACGTGCCAATATGGACGTGGTCAAGCGTGCCCAAACAATGAAGAAACTCCATGAAGACACAAGAGCTACGATCGAAACAAGTCCTTCGCCAAGCATCAAAGCTAAACAAGAACAAGAAAGAGATGATCTTCAAGAAGGCGACCTTGTATGGATACACTTGAGTAAAGACCGCTTCCCAAGGACCGCGATTCCAAACTAAAGCCAAGAGGTGATGGACCGCTCAAAGTGGTCAAGAGGATCAAGAACAACGCCTACATCATAGATATCCCAACATCCAAGTATCTTGTGAGCCCGACATTCAATGTCAAGGACCTATCACCCTACCATGGCGAAGATGAAGTTGAGAAGGTTGAAGAGTCGAGGACGACTCTTTCCCAAGGGGGGGCGATGCAGCCTGGCCCTACGGACGCACCTCCATGTACAACACCTAGTCCCCCTAGTGGACCAATGACTCGCGCCCGTGCCAAGCTCCTACAAGCCAAGGTTAACTCGCTCCTTTCCTCATGTGATTTTGGCCTACCTTTGGATGGCTTGCTACTTCATGCATCTACGTTGTGTATCCTCAGATATGAAGCAACACCACCACACCAAGCCACCAAGGATGCAGGGCCAGGAGAAGAAGCAACACCACCACAAAACAGGGGTAGTTTCGGAATGAAAAGATAAATGATAGGTTGGGTTACAAGGCACAGGGCTGATGTGGACATCCCTACTATTGATACAACCATTGTACCTACAGCAACACACATACAATGACCCATCACAAGATCTTGTGCCAAACAACTTAACTATCAGGTACTTTTGTTTCTTGGAACTATTCCTCACATACATGAGAATATGATGCTGCCAAAATCAGATATATTTCTTACTCTTAGGAATGATGGACCAAGCATGGATGAGAGGGACAAGCATTGGAGCATGGTCATGCATGGAGATGGCAGCAAGCATGTGATGATCCAAGAGAAGGCCACAGATGAAGCTTTCAGAACTTTGAGGCCACCATAATGACGAAAGAAGGCTTGGACGAAATATTCAAGATCAATACTTTATGAATTCGTCCATAGCTTAATATGGTGTCATGACACCTTTATTTTGGGCCAGGCCCATGTAATTTTCGCAGGATTTTAATTAGCCACTTTTTAGAGTCCGTATTTGAGGGGAAAAGGACTTTTAGGGTTGGATTCGGCCACCACTTCCATGGCTGGCCGAAACCCCACCTTTTCGCCCTTAAATACACCCCATAGCCGAACCTCTAGACTCGGATTTTGTTTAGACATTAAGTTAGCCATAGTCGCAACTTCGCCAAGGCTCGAGCGTCGCAGAGGCCTCTTGTACTTCGCACCTATTCAGGATCCCACCTCTTCAATAAAGCTTTCCTCTTAATCCGTAATATCTTGATTGCAATATTGGTTCTTACTTGTTCTCGATTTCAGGTAGGAATTAAGACCCTCACGGTCAGCCGATCGTGTTCACGCAGGATCGGTAACCTCCAGGAGATTGGCCTAGCGATTGCATTGGCGCTCGTGCTCGCACGTGTAATCGGATCGTCAAGCCCGAACTCCACCAAATCGATTATCGCCATCTCATCGAAATATCGGACACCTTTGCCCTATCAAGTGGTATCAAATTTCAGGTTGCTCGGTGAGATTTTACTGTTTTTCATAGATTAAATCTGTTTTTACCTATAACCCACGAAAAAGCCAAAAACACAGTTAGAGTTTAGATCCATCCCATAACCAATCTACGCCTCGCATTATCTTTTCAGTTTTTGCATTGTTGAATTTGTGTCTACATCGTCACGTCGAGTTGCTGGTCTTAGTGTCTCGTCCCTTAGAGTTTCGAGTTCTGATCATACTAGTCACCGCCACACTCGTAGATCACCGCCACCATATTCCTCCACCATATTCCGCCGCCATATACCCAGCCACCATAAACCCTAATACACCGCCACCGCCTTCCTACCGCGACACACATCCGATCGCTTTTCGTTTTCGCCATGTACGAGTCCGAGTAGAGTTACTGTTTCCTAGTTATTTCTTTTGACTTTCCTTCTTTTTTGTTTCCGTGTTCAGCTAAAAGTCCGTGTCACGCTAAGAGTTCGGTCGTAAGTCCAGAAGGAGAGCAAAAAAATAAAAAATAAAGTCTGGAACCGCCTCCGAAAAAATTTTCTGGCTATACTATTTTTCGACCCCGGGGATCACTTTTCTCCATCGGCCGTTATAGCAAAAAAAAATTGGCGTCTGCGCGCTTTCCGGAGCAAAATAAAAAATTTCGAATTTTTTTTTTGGGGATAACCTATTTTTAGACCCCGTAGATCAATTCTAGACACTCGCCATCATAGTGATTTTTCACCTCTCGGTTCGCTTTTCAGGGTGCCATATCATCATACAGTGCTTGTTGTGTCGCGTCGTGACATCGTTGGTGATCTAGGCTCGCGTCTCTAGTACGGTCTAGCCTAGGACCAAGACAGATCACTGCTGAGCATTCTTTCAACTTTTGCATTGCGTTTTGATAATTGCTACCCCTTTGCTAAGCCTTCCCGAGCTCCACAGATACTCTCCACGCTCGGTGTTTCGACTCCGGTTATCGCTTGGTTCAATCTGACCCACGATCCTCGTGGTTGCACATCGCCTTTTCCCGCTGTTTGGTAAGAACTTGTAAGAGCTTTGTATATTGCTTGACGGATTACACGTGATTTCCACCATATTGCCGTACTATATACCTGTGCTTTTAAGGACTAACCATGAGATACTTCATGACCGCCACAATGACGAACGAAGAACTACATGCCCACTTCTCCGCGTTTTGGTCACCGCTGAAGACGCCGATACGCCTCGGGAGTTTGACACCAAGCTCACCAACGCCGTGGACAAGATCGATGGACTAGAGAAATCCTTCAACGCCAAGCTTGACGCTCGTTCAAGGAGCTTCGAACTGATTGCCCGCACCGCACCGCACCACACATGGCGCACGCGCATTCCAATCACGGCTCGGTTGGTTGCACTTTGGCGGCCACCGCTTTGACCGACGTTCCTCGGACTTCCGCCGCTGCTGCGACATTGGGGATGCATTTACGGGTACTACTACCGACATTTATTTATCTGCTTTGACGAGGAGGTTGAACAACCTCCACAGTACCGCTGGTCGCCCCGACATTACTACGCAACGCCGCCCACCGACGTGATGATGATCATGTTGCAAAGCTTAAATTAATTATTCCATCTTTTGAGGGTAAATATAATCCGATGCATATCTTACATGGGAGATGGAAGTAGAACAACGCTTTTGCCTGCTTAAAATATCCCGAGAATATGCGTGTTAGTGCCGCTACATGTGAATTTACTAAATTTGCTTCCCTTTGGTGGTCCGAGTATTGTCGCTAAATCCTACTACTATTCATAGTACTTGACTGCTTTAAAACTGCTATGCGTGTTCGCTTTGTACCTCCCACTTATCAACGTGATTTACTAAAGAATCGACACGCTTAGAGCAAGGAAAAATTCTGTAGAAGAGTATTATCGTGAATTGCAAACGGGATGGTTAGGTGTGGTCTTGTTGAATCTAATGAACAAATGCTTGCACGCTTTTGGTGGATTAAACAAGGACATTCAAAGACATATTAGATTATAAGGAATATAATTCTATCACTCGTTTGTTTCATCTTGCTTGCAAAGTGAACGTGAAGTGCAGGATCGCCAAACACCATGGAGGAGGACTAATAATTCTGCAGTCGCACATCCACTTGGACATCCCGACAATCAGCGCCTCGTGATTCGCCCGCCTACTACCACATCCAAGGCTACCACAAGATTTCCAAATGCTTCTCCACCATCATCCAATGCTCCCGTCAGAGTGCATCTTCTATGGCTTCCACGGTAAGACAAAGGATATACAATGCCGCAAGTGTCGGGTTTTGGTCATATTGAGAGATTGCACAACACAACGTGTGATGATGGTGCGAAGATGGTCAATACGATTCAAAGTGACTTTGATGAAGATACACTAGCCCTTATTTCGCCGAGATGGAGACAATTGATGTGATGAAGAGCCAGAGGTAATGGGAGCTGAAGCCGATCAATACAAGAGCTTAATTACACAACGTGTGTTGAGTGTGCAATTGAGCAAATGAGCAAGATCAACGCCACAACTTGTTCCAAACACGTGGTGTTGTCAAGGAAAGAGCTATACGGATCATCATCGATGGAGGAGTTGTAATAATCGCCGGTGTTGACATGGTAGAGAAGCTTGCCCAACAAGACAACGCCACATTCATATTACATCCAATGGTTTGAGAGTTCTCGAAGATCAAGGTAACAAGAACGGACGCTGCATTTTACTATTGGTACATATTCTGATTTTGTTGATTGTGATGTTGTACCTATGCAAGCTTGTTCTTTGTTACTTGGTAGACCATGGCAATTTGATAGAGAATCTGTTCATAATGGTAAAACTAATCACTATTCTCTTATGCATGATGGAAAGAAAATTGTTCTAAAACCTATGACTCCCGAACAAATTTTAAAAGATGATCTTGCTAGAGCTAGTAGAGCTAAAACTGAGGAGAAAAATAAAAGTGAGAATCAGATTGTTGCAGATTTTATACCACCAAAGAACACTAAATCTGATTCTACACATGCTACTGAAATTGCTTGAAGAGTCCATGTATGCTTGCAAATAAAATTGATATTGCTGAACTAGATGTAAACAATACTCAATGTTATGCAATTGTCTGCAAAGAGGTTTTGTTTTCATTTGAGGATATGCCTCCTTCTTTGCCACCCATTGCTAACCTTTTGCGGGAATATGAGGACGTCTTTCCTACCGAGTTGCCAAGACTACCTCCTATTAGAGGAATTGAGCATCAAATTGATCTAATTCCTGGTGCCACGTTGCCCAACCGCCATATAGAACCAATCCGGAGGAGACAAAGGAGATACACGCCAAATTCGTGAACTACTCGACAGAGATCATATTCGTGAGTCCCTTAGCCCTTGTGTGTTCCTATTATTTTGGTACCTAAGAAAGATGGTTCTTCGCATGTGTACTGATTGTAGAGCTATCAATAATATTACTATTCGATATCGTCATCCTATTCCACGTTTAGATGACATGCTTGATGAATTGAGTGGCTCTACCATGTTTTCTAAAGTTGATTTATGAGTGGTTACCACCGATTCGTATGAAATTAGGAGATGAATGGAAAACAGCATTTAAAACTAAGTTCGGTTTATATGAGTGGTTAGTAATGCCATTTGGTTTAACTAATGCACCTAGCACTTTCATGAGATTAACGAAAGTTTTACGTGCTTTCATTGGACGCTTTGTGGTAGTCTACTTTGATGATATTCTGATTTATAGCAAATCTTTAGAGGATCATTTGGACCATTTACGTGCTGTTTTCAATGCTTTACGAGATGCACGTTTGTTTGGTAACCTTGAGAAGTGCACCTTTTGCACCAATCGAGTTCGCTTTGTCTATGTTGTTACATCACGTGGTATTGAAGTGGATCCACCAAGATTGAAGCTATTGAGAATTGGCCAGCCCAAGACGGTCACACAAGTGAGGAGTTTTCTTGGCCTCACTGGTTTTATAGGCTTTGTCAAAGACTTTGGATCAATTGCCGTGCTGAATGAGCTTACCAAGAAGGATGTGCCCTTTGTTTGGGTATGCACAACAACAGCCTTCGTCATATTAAAAGATAAGCTAACACATGCTCCTTACTCCAACTTCCTGATTTTACTAAGACTTTTGAGCTTGAATGTGATGCTAGTGGAATTGGTTTGGGAGGGGTGTTATTACAAGAGGGAAAACCTGTTGCATATTTTAGTGAGAAATTGAGTGGGGCTAGTCTGAACTATTCTACTTATGATAAAGAATTATATGCGTTGGTTCGGACACTAGAAACTTGGCAACATTATCTATGGCCTAAAGAGTTTGTTATTCATTCTGATCATGAATCTTTGAAGCATATTCGTAGTCAAGCTAAGTTGAATCGTCATGCAAAGTGGGTTGAATTTATTGAGTCTTTTCCTTATGTTATCAAACACAAAAAGGGTAAAGATAATATTTTTGCTGATGCTTTGTCACGCCGTTATGCTTTGTTATCTCAACTTGACTTCAAAATATTTGGATTGGAAACTATTAAGGAACAATATGTGCATGATGCTGAATTTAAAGATGTGTTGCAGAATTGTAGAGATGGTAGAACTTGGAACAAGTTCGTCTTCAATGATGGATTTGTGTTCCGTGCTAACAAATTATGCATTCCAGATAGCTCTGTTCGTCTTTTGTTGTTACAGGAGGCGCATGGAGGAGGATTGATGGGACACTTTGGTGTCAAGAAGACGGAGGATGTTCTTGCTGCCCACTTCTTTTGGCCACGTATGCGTCGAGATGTTGAGATATTTGTGGCACGCTGCACTACTTGTCAAAAAGCTAAGTCTCGCCTTAATCCACATGGTTTATATATGCCTCTTCCTGTTCCTAGTGTTCCTTGGGAGGATATTTCTATGGACTTTGTTTTGGGATTGCCACGAACACAGAAGGGGAGGGATAGTATTTTTGTTGTTGTGGATCGGTTTTCTAAGATGGCACACTTTATTCCTTGTCATAAAATGGATGATGCTGCGCATATTGCTGATTTGTTCTTTCGTGAAATTGTTCGTTTGCATGGTGTGCCAAATACTATTGTCTCTGATCGTGATACTAAAATTCTTAGCCACTTTTGGAGATGTTTATGGGCTAAGTTGGGGACTAAATTGCTCTTTAGTACTACATGTCATCCAAACCGATGGTCAAATCAAGTAGTAAATAGAACTTTGTCTACTATGTTACGAGTTGTTTTAAAGAAGAACTTAAAATTGTGGGAAGAGTGTTTACCTCATATAGAATTTGCTTATAATCGTTCATTGCATTCTACCACAAAGATGTGCCCATTTGAGATTGTGTATGGTTTTGTTCCTCGTGCACCTATTGATTTATTGCCTTTACCTTCTTCATTGCAACATAATTTGGATGCTACACAACGCGCTGAAATGATATTAAACTTGCATAAGACTACTAAAGATAACATTGAACACATGAATGCTAAGTATAAACTTGCTGGGGATAAAGGGAGAAAGCATGTTGTGTTTGATGTTGGCGATCTTGTTTGGTTACATTTGCGTAAAGATCGTTTTCCTGATTTACGCAAGTCTAAGTTAATGCCACGTGCTGCTGGTTCCTTTAAGGTGTTAGAGAAAATCAATGATAATGCATATAAACTTGAGTTGCCTGCAGACTTTGGTACGGTTAGTCCTACATTTAACATTGCAGATTTGAAGCCTTACTTTGGTGAGGAAGATGAGATTGTGTCGAGGACGACTTCATCAAGAAGGGGAGCATGATGTGGACATCCCTACTATTGATACAACCATTGTACCTACAGCAACACACATACAAGGACCCATCACAAGATCTCGTGCCAAACAACTTAACTATCAGGTACTTTCGTTTCTTGGAACTATTCCTCACATACATGAGAATATGATGCTGCCTAAATCAGATATATTTCTTACTCTTAGGAATGATGGACCAAGCATGGATGAGAGGGACAAGCATTGGAGCATGGTCATGCATGGAGATGGCAGCAAGCATGTGATGATCCAAGAGAAGGCCACAGATGAAGCTTTCAGAACTTTGAGGCCACCATAATGACGAAAGAAGGCTTGGACGAAATATTCAAGATCAATACTTTACGAATTCGTCCATAGCTTAATATGGTGCTGTGACACCTTTATTTTGGGCCAGGCCCATGTAATTTTCGCAGGATTTTAATTAGCCACTTTTTAGAGTCCGTATTTGAGGGGAAAAGGACTTTTAGGGTTGGATTCGGCTACCACTTCCATGGCTGGCCGAAACCCCACCTTTTCGCCCTTAAATACGCCTCATAGCCGAACCTCTAGACTCGGATTTTGTTTAGACATTAAGTTAGCCATAGTCGCAACTTCGCCAAGGCTCGAGCGTCGCAGAGGCCTCTTGTACTTCGCACCTATTCAGGATCACACCTCTTCAATAAAGCTTTCCTCTTAATCCGCAATATCTTGATTGCAATATTGGTTCTTACTTGTTCTCGATTTCAGGTAGGAATTAAGACCCTCGCTGGTCAGGCTGATCGTGTTCACGCAGGATCGGTAACCTCCAGTAGATTGGCCTAGCGATTGCATTGGCACTCGTGCTCGCACGTGTAGTCGGATCGTCCAGCCCGAACTCCACCAAATCGATTATCGCCATCTCATCGAAAGATCGGACACCTTTGCCCTATCAAGGGCCGAACTTAGGCGATCAGGGTCAGGCAGGACCGGTAGTACCGGTCCGGCAACCGGTAGTACCGGTGGTAACCGGTAGTACCGCTTCCGGAGCGGTAGTACCGCTTGAGGGCCTGGAGCTTCCGTCGGAGGCGCCTGTGGCGGTAGGGGGCGGTAGTACAGTTGCGGACCGTAGTACCGCTTGCTTCTGGGGCGTGGAGTAGTGCTTCCTGTGGCGAGCGGTAGGAGGAGGCGGTAGGACCGCTTGGAGGCGGTAGTGCAGTCGTCCCAACCGTAGTACCGCTTATGCTAGCAATGATCGTGGCTTCTTCGTACCTGATGATGCACAGAGTTTGCGCGTGAAGTAGCAAGCCATCCAAGGGTGTGTCGAAATCACACAAAGAGAGGAGCGAGTTCACCTTAGTTTGAAGGAGTTTGGCTCGGGCGCGAGTCATGGGTCCACTTGGGTAGCTCGTGGGAGTAGATGTAGTAGCGGTCGGAGGACGGGCTGCATCACTAAGGGGTTACCCCTTAACATAATGCCACCTGACATGATGAGGGTCAAATACAGTATGGTGCTTCCGGGCTACGAGCAAGTGGAACCTCCCTCTCAACCTCAAGTATGGGATGATGAGGACACGGCAGCGGTCCTCAATACCGGCTTCGGCTACTTGTACCTATGGCCGAAGAGCCAGATCCGTTTGGGGACAGAGGACCAGCTCAACATCACCCTAGAGGCAGCACAACCAGCACATGATGAAGACTTCGAGATGGGAGACTTGGACAACATGGCACAGAATCCCGATGATGATGAAGAAATTGACCCGAACTACGGTGACCAGTTTGTTAACACAAGGTTTTCTGATTTGTATGAGCCGGGACCATCAGGCACACATCAAGTTGCCGAGACCCAACCAGCACCAGCGAAACCCCCTTGCAAGGTGCGTCTCTTCCCAACTAGTCAGGAGACGCCGCCACCTGTCCCCTTCATCGAGCCTCCAAGGCTAGTAGTTCCTTTGATCAGCCCTGGCACCCTCCATAAGACGGTCGGTGAGGTGAACGCAGTGGCCGAAGCCGTAAAGAGAAAGAAGGATCGCAAAAGGAAGCCTAAGGGTGATCGGGGCCAGGATCCAAATCCTCTTTTTCCGGACGGCCGTGGGGCAAGCCGTGAATCGGCCAAGACGTGGTGTGTACCGATGATGTGTAAATCGATGCTCAAGGTCGCAGGCTCGCATATGCGTAGTATTCATTATGGATGTCTCACAATTGAGCAATGCCGCATTCGCGACAACGATCAGTCGTACCTTGTTTTCAAGGCTAAGGTGCCTTCTCATAAGCCGTGCTTCGTCACTGTACCCCCCGGGGATATCTTCTACGTGCGGCATACCGACCTGTTTGACATGTTGAACGGGTTTCGACTGCACAATACCCTGGTCCGGCTGTTCTCCCTCAATATGGCCATGCAGATCACCAGAGACATGATCCCGGGCATCCAAATAGTGGATCCCTACTTCATGCATGACGCTGTCCTGAAAGATGCTGAGGCCATAGATCTGGCGACCGACTACCTCTCAAACTTCCTGCAAACATACTCGTACAAGGATGTGATTCTCCTTCCCTACCATCCCATCACAGAGGATGATCGGACAGGCTGTGTGCTCATAAGCTTGAATTTGAAACACTCAACAACCTTGTACCTCGACTCAAACAGTGCGATCCAAAAAAACTACACCAATATCAAGAAAATTCTTGATGGCGCTCTCACCGGCTACGTCGCAGCGGGAGGTGTTAAACCGGCAAGGCCACATGTAAAGTTCGGCGCGCACGTGTTCTGCCACATGACGAAGTTTGCCTGCATCAAGCAGCCGCCTGTCAGTGGGAAGGATGCCTTCTATGCCATTTACCACATGAAGGCGTTCTTCAATGACATGGGGACCAAAACGCTGCCATCTGACCTCGTGAAGTGGGCTGAAAAGCTTGCATGCATACAGGCTCGCAACCTCAGGCAACACTTCTTCAACATCCAGGAGGAGATCGCGACAATCGTGTACCAAAGATCATAAAACCGGAGGCACCTTCTACTCTGGCTATACACCGTCCAACAGGAGATAGATTTAACGCTTAGCGCAGGTGACGGCAGGATGTTCATGCAAATGGCGAAAACTCGGTCTGGCTTCATCAATGCCCCCCAAAGCCGACTCAAGAGCCGAAGAAGACTTCATGGTTGCATTGCCTGGGTACCTAGCTGTTAGTTCCGAACTCGTGTTGTAACCTCTTATCACTATGTTAAACTTGCCTAGGAAAACCTCTAGAATATGTTTCGTCAATCATTGAACTTGATTGTGAGAGACACTAGCCAGTTATTTGTGTTACGAACTATTTTAAGTGCTTGTTGCTTTTCATTTGTCATTGCTTCCCTACT
This sequence comes from Avena longiglumis, assembly GCA_030063025.1. Taxonomy (NCBI): domain Eukaryota; kingdom Viridiplantae; phylum Streptophyta; class Magnoliopsida; order Poales; family Poaceae; genus Avena; species Avena longiglumis. The sequence continues at coordinate 315,561,132 of CP125977.1, forward strand.
TCTTTGTGGTTTGCTTTCTTTGTCTTTCTTTGAAATGCCGATGATTAGAATGTGTTGTGGTGTCACGTGTATGACTATGCCGCTGTTCGATCTTGTGTGCCAAGTAGACTAGTAATTAGGGCATATACTCTACTTGCCGCATGAGATCGAACAGCGAGCATTGTTATTTCCGTGCCCAATCTAAGTATGAGGCACTAATCCAAGTCATTCTTGGTTTGCTTTTTTTGGTCTTTCTTCGAAATGCCGATGATTAGAACGTGATTTCTTACATTTTGTTGCACCCATATATATATGCATGATTCTATCTTGTGAACTGCTAGCTATTGCTTTCCACTAACATAAGTAATATCATCTTTATTATGTGTAGGAGATGCCGAGGTGTTATGTCGTGTACGTCGGTCGGGTTCCAGGTGTGTACGAGGAGTAGAAAGACTGCCAGAAGCAAGTGAACAACTTCTCGGGCAACAGCTATCAAGGCTATGAGAGTAGAGAGGTGGCGGAAGAGAAGTGGAGGAGGCATGGAAGGAAGAAGTGGAGGAACTTCCTCGTGATCACCACCTTGTTGCTCTTCATGGTAGGTTATGTGTTCTACTTCATCTAGATAGAGCTACGTCGTTGGAGTTGTAATGTGATTGTGAACTTGTACTCGAAGGTGTAATGTGATTGTGAACTTGTACTCGGAGGTGTGAACTTGTGGCACAAACACTTGATGTATGAACTTGTATGTCATGATTGATGTGTAATGTATTGTATTCATGTTGGTTCTATTATGCTTTGGAAAATTGTAAGTTTCTGAAAAATTTTGTGCTCTTTATACTGTATTCTGGACTATATTGTATATTTGAATATCTGTATATTGTTATTTATAGTGGTCTGTAAAACTTGAATTTCGAAAATATTACCGAAGGCGCATATAGGATACTATAGGAGGCGCATATACTATAAAGCGCATTGTAAAACATATGAGAGGCGCATATGATATGCGCCTCGCATATGTGAAGTATAGGAATATGCGCCTCGCATAAAAAATACCCGAGGCTTGAAGCTAGAGGCGCATATGATATGCGCCTTGGATAGGCTTTTAGGTGTGCCTCACATAGGCTTTTCTCTAGTAGTGCGATGGTGGCGCTTGACGCCTTGGAGGTGGTAGCGCTTGTCGCCTTGGAGGTGGATCCTCGAAGTAGGTTGTTCCCTTTGGTGTGGCACCCTTGTCCTTGAAGGTCATGGGATCTTGATGATGCGCCTCCTCTTGTGTGGCATAGTAGGCTGACATCTCCACACGGTGGAGGAATTCTTCATGGCTCGTGGAGGAGCCATCAAAGTCGATGAAGTTCTCTGTGTCCTCCATGCTTGGCGAGGCGTCGTCGATGTCGCACTCGAAGTCATCCATGCTTGGGGAGTAATTGTTGGTGTAGTACTCCATATCACCCAAGCATGTGGAGCCATTGTTGGTGTAGTTCTCCATATCCTCCATGCATGAGGAGCCATTGTTGATGTAGAGCTCCAAGTCTTCCATGCATGTGGAGTCGTCGTAGGTGTAGTGCTGCGGGTCTTCAAAGCATGCGGAGCCATTGTCGGTGTTGTGCTCCGTCATGTCCTCTATACTTGTGGAGTCGTAGTCACGGTGGCTCATCATGGATTCTTCATAGATATCATTCTCGGTCCCGGAGTCCCTAGACATGCTTCACAAGACCAAGCGGTGTATATGGAAGTGGTAGTGGGAGTTAGGGATACAACGTCAAACCTTACTTTACCTTGGAAAATTGTATCGTGCAAGTGGCCACACTTGAGAGCAATAAACCAAGCAAAGTGAAGTTCACGCGGAACACCAAACTCAACTACTAACCAAAACACACAAACACACACACAAGGCCTATGGTGGATAGGTATGGAAAGTGGCATGTCAAGAACCAATCCTAAATCAAGATGTTGTAATGGCAAGTAAAGAACCACAATGATCACAAAGCAATCAAGTAAATCCACAAGATTGGAAATTTGTACAAGGAAACAGACACAGTGGGATAAATGGGACTTGTGTGACGGAGAAAGTGAGCTAAGAACAAAATGATTACCTAGCGAAGACTATAAGCTCGTGTCACACAAGTACAAGGAGAGATGCTAGTTCGATTGCACAAAATTAGTGGGCTACAAGATATGCACAATAAGTACCACCTATATGATGTTCATCGAGCTTGCGCTTCCTATTCTATGAGGCACATGTATATTTCTTTCTTTTTCTCTTTTCTTTTTTTCATTTTTTTTCTTTTTGTATCACTCTTTTATTTTGTTTTTCACTTGACTCTTCCTTGTGCCAACAACTATACAAGATAACTATATGAGATAGAGCTCACAATGTTTGCTCAGAATCTACAAGGTATAAAATGTGCATAGCCCAAGCAATCATAAGAGGAACTAGTCTCAATAGGTGTTTGTTTCTCGCAAATATAGTGGGGTTCACAAAGGAATGCAAGTGGCGAGAAGTCGCGGAATGTTTATACCTTTCGTCGACGATCTTCATCTTTTATTATTGGATTCCGCCTTTCTCATGGAATTTGGATGGAGTAAATAGCATGAACAACGTGGATGATGATGTAGAGCTCCTTCTCCTCTTTGAAACAAGCTAAAGAACACTAAAATCCGAGTTCGAATGCAAAAGTTATGCTCAAAACCGTGAGAAGCTGAATCTATTGGCGACCAGGTCGGCGGGACCGGAATTCTCGCCGGAAATTCCGGCGGTAGGTCCGTTTTGACCGGAATTTTGACCGGAAATTCCGGCGGGAGCTCCGGTTCGCCGGATCTGGCGCCGGAACGGGTTCAGGAACGCGAAAATTCGATTTTCTACGGAAAAACTCGATGGGAAACTTCAGATCGGAGGGTCAAATGATGGAATTAGGCAATGGGAACGCATGGGAAGGTAGATCAACAAGTTTAGCAAGTAATCCACGCATCAAAACCTACCAAAACTCACTCAAATCACAAATCGATCCAAAACACGAATTGGGGCTATTTTTGGTGAAATTTTCAAATTTATGGGGAAAAGACCAAATCGATGAGAAATCCGTGGCAACCAAAAGCTGCTGATACTAGATGATGGAGGGGTTAACCTCTTGGGTGGCCTGATCTTCACGGATCTCGTTGTCAAATCGATGGGAAAGCGAGGGGAAAGGGAGAAGGTAGCGGAAGAGGACACACACCTCGCGAAGAACACGATGAACACACGCAAAACTCACACGATACAAGGCCGATTGCTCCCGAACGGCGGCCACCGGTCCGATAGAATCCTCGCAAGGAAAGATCGGTCAACATGCTCCCTCAAATCCACATCGGAGAGGGAAGAACATCTTGGGGAGGGTCTTGACAACTTGGAGATGAGACACCGAACTCCAAGGCCTTGTTCAACGATGGATGCGTGATGCAAAGTCCAATCGAGGTCGGTGACGATAGTCGGTCCCCTTGGTAAAGGGGGTGAGGCAAAACTAGAGATTCCACACAAGGGGGTTGTCTTTAGTCTATCATCTATGCCTAAGGGGTACATGAGGGGTGGGGGCTCTATTTATAGGCCAGCCACTAAACAAGGGGGTAGTTTGGGAATAAACTAGGCAAAGGGGTAAGTAAAGGGAATATTCCAGGGCATCAAACCCAGATCCGCGCGCAGGTAGGGGATTCCGGCGGTGAGCCCGGTGGCACCGGATCTGGTGCCGGGATTTCCTGTCGTCGCTGCTTCCGGTCGGGCGCCGGAAGGGCTCTCTGCAAGTGGTTTCATGGTGGTGCCGTCACCGTCTGGCGCCGGGATTCATGAGCGCCGGTTTCGGGGCTATCGCCGGAGATTCCGTGATGGAACCGGTCACGGTCTTGACGTGATTCAGTGGAGCTTCTTCTGTCTCCTCTTCCAAGCCTCCGTCTTGTCGGGCGTGAGTCCTCGGGCTTCCTCCCTCGTCACCGTACTTGTCGGTGTGAACCTATCATGCATATGTGACGGAGTATGAAGTAGCATACCATTCAATAGGGTAGGAATTGGGCTCGCATAGAGGAATGGATTCACCTTTGGAGTCCATGACGACTTGATGTAAGTTGGAGAACATGATGTGGAAACGACCGTAGGTCGGGCTACATCAGTACAAGTCCTTGGGATCTCGGTGTCTCGTGCCCTAGTAGCCAAGATCTCATCAAGCCTCTCGCCCCCGTTGTTGGCCGTGGGAGAGTGCCTTGCCCAACGCCGATCCTAGGAATTGGGTTGCACCGGCATGAGCTATCGGCTTGTATCGTGTTTTGGTGTGTGTGTTCATCGAGTTCTTCACGTGTGTGTTCATGGATTTCATCCCCTCCCTCTTTTCTCCGCTTTCCACTCGATTCCCCCAGAATTTGTGAAAGATCGGACCACCTCAAGGGGTCACCCCTAACATATTGGTATCAAGAGCAAGGTTGATCACGAATTTCCCAAAAAATAGCCCAATTTTCCTTTGGATCGATCTATCGTTTTGGAGCGTTATTTGTGGTTTTGATCCGACCAAATCTTGTCTAAGGTGTTGGTCCAGCTTTTGCCTGCGTTTCCCAGCCCAATTTTGGCCAAATTTTCACGGATCTGAGGACTCTAGGTGTGAATCTCCGCTCAAGAACACGAGCAGATTTTCCACACCGGAGTCTTCGGCCCTATACACCGGAGTCTCCGGCCTACACCGGAGTCTCCGGCCCAGACCGGAGTCTCCGTCCCTGGACGCCAGTTTTGACCTTTTCCTCTTTTCTGCAATGGCTAATATGTCCGCTTGTTGTTTGTGTTCCGTGTGCGTCTCACCAGTTAACAGATAGCTTCCGCAACATCTCCCGCGCTCTTCGACACCACGGACCCCAAAATCTTCCCCGCTCCATCGACACAAGATCATCATCAACAACTAAGGTATAAGTTGTGTCAACCCTTGTAGCCATATCTTCCTTTGTGTGTACCTATCCTATGAGAGCAACTCATTTTGTGTTTGTCTAAGCATTGTGCACTTGCCATTGGAAAGTGAGAGTGTGAGGGCAAATACAAAAGTTAACATAGTAGCATAGAAAGGGAGAAAAAGAAAAAGAATCAAAAAAAATATGAAAAATAGAAAGATACATAGCCGACCCCATAGAAAAATAGAAAGGACTTTTAGGGTTGGATGCGGCCACCACTTCCATGGCTGGCCGAAACCCCACCTTTTCGCCCTTAAATACTCCCCATAGCCGACCCCATAGACTCGGATTTTGTTTAGATATTAAGTTAGCCATAGTCGCAACTTCGCCAAGGCTCGAGCGTTGCAGAGGCCTCTTGTACTTCGCACCTATTCAGGATCCCACCTCTTCAATAAAGCTTTCCTCTTAATCCGCAATATCTTGATTGCAATATTGGTTCTTACTTGTTCTCGATTTCAGGTAGGAATTAAGACCCTCACTGGTCAGGCTGATCGTGCTCCCGCAGGATCGGTAACCTCCAGGAGATTGGCCTAGCGATTGCATTGGTGCTCGTGCTCGCACGTGTAGTCGGATCGTCAAGCCTGAACTCCACCAAATCGAAAATCGCCATCTCATCGAAAGATCGGACACCTTCGCCCTATCAATTGGTATCAGATTTCAGGTTGCTCGGTGAGATTTTACTGTTTTTCATAGATTAGATCTGTTTTTACCTATAACCCACGAAAAAGCCAAAAACACAGTTAGAGTTTAGATCCATCCCATAACCAATCTACGCCTCGCATTATCTTTTCAGTTTTTGCATTGTTCAATTTGTGTCTACATCGTCGCCGAGTTCTTTGGTCTTAGTGTCTCGTCCCTTAGAGTTTCGAGTTCTGATCATACTAGTCACCGCCACACTCGCCGATCACCGCCACCATATTCCTCCACCATATTCCGCCGCCATATACCCAGCCACCATAAACCCTAATACTCTGCCACCGCCTTCCTACCGCGACACACATCCGATCAGTTTTCCTGCCGCGGTACGAGTCCGAGTAGAGTTACTGTTTCCTAGTTATTTCTTTTTCCTTTCCTTCTTTGTTGTTTCCGTGTTCAGCTAAAGTCCGTGTTGCGCTAAGAGTCCGGTCGTAAGTCCAGAAGGAGAGCAAAAAAAAATATCGCCTCCGAAAAAATTTTCTGGCTATACTATTTTTCGACCCCGGGGATCACTTTTCTCCATCGGCCGTTATAGCAATATTTTTTTGGCGTCTGCGCGCTTTCCGGAGCAAAATTTTTTTTTGGGGCTAACCTATTTTTAGACCCCGTAGATCAATTCTAGACACTCGCCATCATAGTGATTTTTCACCTCTCGGTTCGCTTTTCAGGGTACCATATCATCATACAGTGCTTGTTGTGTCGCGTCGTGATATCGTTGGTGATCTAGGCTCGCGTCTCTAGTACGGTCTAGCCTAGGACCAGCATAGTACCGTCGTTGAGCATTCTTTCAACTTTTGCATTGTTGTTTTGATAATTGCTAACCCCCTTTGCTAAGCCTTCCCAGAGCTCCACAGATACTCTCCACGTGCGGTGTTTCGACTCCTGGTTATCACTTGGTTCAATCTCTGGACCCACTGATCCTCGTGGTTGCACATCGCCTTTTCCTGCTGTTTGGTAAGAACTTGTAAGAGCTTTGTATATTGCTTGACGGATTACGCGTGATTTCCACCATATTTCCGTACTATATACCTGTGCTTTTTAAGGACTAACCATGATGAGATACTTAACACCGCCACAATGACGAAGAACTACATGCACACTTCTCGCGCTCTTGGTCATCATGCGAAGACGTGGATACGCCTCGGAGTTTGACACCAAGCTCACCAATGACGTGGACAAGATCGATGGACTAGAGAAATCCTTCAACGCCAAGCTTGACGTTCGGTTCAAGGAGCTTGAACCGATTGCCGCACCGCACGGCACCCACATGGCGCGGCGCATTCCGATCACGGCCTGATGCTGGTTTATTGCCGCCGCACTCTTCTTGCGGCAGCGTTCCTCGAGACTTCCACCGCTGTACGCTGCGACATTGGGGATGTACGACGGGTACTACTACGACCCGACGATGACGATCATTTGACGAGGAGGTTGAACAACCTCCACAGTACCTGTGGTCGTCCCGACATTACTACCGCAACGCCGCCCACCGATGCGTGATGATGATCATGTTGCAAAGCTTAAATTAAATATTCCATCTTTTGAGGGTAAATATAATCTGATGCATATCTTACATGGGAGATGGAAGTAGAACAACGTTTGCATGCTTAAAATATCCCGAGAATATGCGTGTTAGTCTTTGCTATATGTGAATTTACTAAATTTGCTTCCCTTTGGTGGTCCAGTATTGTCGTTTAAATCCTACTACTATTCCTAGTACTTGGTGCTTTAAAAACTGCTATGCGTGTTCGCTTTGTACCTCCCACTTATCAACGTGATTTACTAAAGAATCGACGTTTGGAGCAAGGGAAAAATTCTGTAGAAGAGTATTATCAGGAATTACAAACGGGGATGGTTAGGTGTGGTCTTGTTGAATCTAATGAACAAATGCTTGCACGTTTCTTTGGTGGATTAAACAAGGACATTCAGCACATATTCGATTATAAGGAATATAATTCTATCACTCGTTTGTTTCATATTGCTTGCAAAGCTGAACGTGAAGTGCAGGATCGCCAAACACCATGGAGGAGGACTAATAATTCTGCAGGTCGCACATCCACTTGGACATCCCAACAATCAGCACCTCCTCGTGATTCGCCACCATCTACTACCACATCCAAGACCACCACAAGATTTCCGGCTGCTCCTCCACCATCATCCAATGCTCCTGCTCGTAGTGCATCTTCTATGGCTTCCACGGATAAGACAAAGGATATACAATGCCGCAAGTCTTTGGGGTTTTGGTCGTATAGAGACAAAGGCACAACACAACGTGTGATGATGGTGCGAGAAGATGGTCAATACGATTCAGCGAGTGACTTCGATGAAGATACACTAGCCCTTATTTCTGCTCGAGATGGAGACAATTCTGATGCTGATGAAGAGCCAGAGGTAATGGGAGCTGAAGCTGCTGATCAATACAAGAGCTTAATTACACAATGTGTGTTGAGTGTGCAATTGAGCAAATCTGAGCAAGATCAACGCCACAACCTGTTCCAAACACGTGGTGTTGTCAAGGAAAGAGCTATACGGATCATCATTGATGGAGGGAGTTGTAATAACCTGGCCAGTATTGACATGGTAGAGAAGCTTGCGCTTCCAACAAGACAACGCCCACATTCATATTACATCCAATGGTTTGAGAGTTCTCGCAAGATCAAGGTAACAAGAACGGTACGCGTGCATTTTACTATTGGTACATATTCTGATTTTGTTGATTGTGATGTTGTACCTATGCAAGCTTGTTCTTTGTTACTTGGTAGACCATGGCAATTTGATAGAGAATCATTCATAATGGCAAAACTAATCACTACTCTCTTATGCATGATGGAAAGAAAATTGGTCTAAAACCTATGACTCCGACAGATTTTAAAAGATGATCTTGCTAGAGCTAGTAGAGCTAAAAGCGAGGAGAAAAATAAAAGTGAGAATCAGATTGTTGTCGCAGATTTTATACTACCAAAGAACAATAAATCGATTCTACATGCTCTTGAAATTCGTTTGAAGAGTACATGTATGCTTGCAAATAAAATTGATATTCTTGAACTAGATGTAAACAATACTCAATGTTATGCAATTGTCTGCAAAGAGGTTTTGTTTTCATTTGAGGATATGCCTCCTTCTTTGCCACCGTTTGCTAACCTTTTGCGTGAATATGAGGACGTCTTTCCCGACCGCCACGGGACTACCTCCTATTAGAGGAATTGAGCACCAAATTCATCTCATTCCTGGTGCCACGTTGCCCAACCGCGCGCCATATAGAACCAATCCAGAGGAGACAAAGGAGATACAACGCCAAACTCAGGAACTACTCGACAGAGATCATATTCGTGAGTCCCTTAGCCCCTGTGCTGTTCCTATTATTTTGGTACCTAAGAAAGATGGTTCTTCGCGCATGTGTACTGATTGTAGAGCTATCAATAATATTACTATTCGATATCGTCATCCTATTCCACTTTTAGATGACATGCTTGATGAATTGAGTGGATCTACCATGTTTTCTAAAGTTGATTTGCGTAGTGGTTACCACCAGATTCATATGAAATTAGGAGATGAATGGAAAACAGCATTTAAAACTAAGTTCGGTTTATATGAGTGGTTAGTAATGCCGTTTGGTTTAACTAATGCACCTAGCACTTTCATGAGATTAATGAACGAAGTTTTACGTGCTTTCATTGGACGTTTTGTGGTAGTCTACTTTGATGATATTCTGATTTATAGAAAATCTTTAGAGGATCATTTGGACCATTTACGTGCTGTTTTCAATGCTTTACGAGATGCACGTTTGTTTGGTAACCTTGAGAAGTGCACCTTTTGCACCAATCGAGTTGCGTTTCTTGGCTATGTTGTTACATCACAGGGTATTGAAGTGGATCCAGCCAAGATTGAAGCTATTGAGAATTGGCCGCAAGACGGTCACACAAGTGAGGAGTTTTCTTGGCCTCACCGGTTTTATAGGCGCTTTGTCAAAGACTTTGGATCAAATGCCACACTGAATGAGCTTACCAAGAAGGATGTGCCCTTTGTTTGGGGCGATGCACAACAACAAGCCTTCGTCATATTAAAAGATAAGCTAACACATGCTCCTTACTCCAACTTCTGATTTTACTAAGACTTTTGAGCTTGAATGTGATGCTAGTGGAATTGGTTTGGGAGGGTGTTATTACAAGAGGAAAACACATTGCATATTTTAGTGAGAAATTGAGTGGGGCTAGTCCGAACTATTCTACTTATGATAAAGAATTATATGCGTTGGTTCGACATTAGAAACTTGGCAACATTATCTATGGCCTAAAGAGTTTGTTATTCATTCTGATCATGAATCTTTGAAGCATATTCGTAGTCAAGCTAAGTTGAATCGTCGTCATGCAAAGTGGGTTGAATTTATTGAGTCTTTTCTTATGTTATCAAACACAAAAAGGGTAAAGATAATATTATTGTTGATGCTTTGTCACCGTTATGCTTTGTTATCTCAACTTGACTTCAAAATATTTGGATTGGAAAATATTAAGGAACAATATGTGCATGATGCTGAATTTAAAGATGTGTTGCAGAATTGTAGAGATGGTAGAACTTGGAACAAGTTTGTCTTCAATGATGGATTTGTGTTCCGTGCTAACAAACTATGCATTCGGATAGCTCTTGCGTCTTTTGTTGTTACAGGAGGCGCATGGAGGAGGATTGATGGGACACTTTGGTGTCAAGAAGACGGAGGATGTTCTTGATGCACACTTCTTTTTACGTATGCGTCGAGATGTTGAGAGATTTGTGGCACGCTGCACTACTTGTCAAAAAGCTAAGTCTCGCCTTAATCCACATGGTTTATATATGCCTCTTCCTGTTCCTAGTGTTCCTTGGGAGGATATTTCTATGGACGTTTTTTTGGGATTACCACGAACACAGAAGGGGAGGGATAGTATTTTTGTTGTTGTGGATCGGTTTTCTAAGATGGCACACTTTATTCCTTGTCATAAAACGGATGATGCTGTGCATATTTCTGATTTGTTCTTTCGTGAAATTGTTCGTTTGCATGGTGTGCCAAATACTATTGTCTCTGATCGTGATACTAAATTTCTTAGCCACTTTTGGAGATGTTTATGGGCTAAGTTGGGGACTAAATTGCTCTTTAGTACTACATGTCATCCCCAAACTGATGGTCAAACTGAAGTAGTAAATAGAACTTTGTCTACTATGTTACGGGCTGTTTTAAAGAAGAACTTAAAATTGTGGTAAGAGTGTTTACCTCATATAGAATTTGCTTATAATCGTTCATTGCATTCTACCACAAAGATGTGCCCATTTGAGATTGTGTATGGTTTTGTTCCTCGTGCACCTATTGATTTATTGCCTTTACCTTCTTGATTGCAACATAATTTGGATGCTACACAACGCTACTGAAATGATATTAAACTTGCATAAGACTACTAAAGATAACATTGAACACATGAATGCTAAGTATAAACTTGTTGGGATAAAGGGAGAAAGCATGTTGTGTTTGATGTTGGCGATCTTGTTTGGTTACATTTGCGTAAAGATCGCTTTTCCGATTTACGCAAGTCTAAGTTAATGCCACGTGTTGTTGGTACCTTTAAGGTGTTAGAGAAAATCAATGATAATGCATATAAACTTGAGTTGCTGCAGACTTTGGTACAGTTAGTCCTACATTTAACATTGCGATTTGAAGCCTTACTTTGGTGAGGAAGATGAGATTGCGTCGAGGACGACTTCAATTCAAGAAGGGGAGCATGATGTGGACATCCCTACTATTGATACAACCGTTGTACCTACAAAGACACACATACAAGGACCCATCACAAGATCTCGTACAAACAACTTAACTATCAGGTACTTTCGTTTCTTGGAACTATTCCTCACATACATGAGAATATGATGCTGCCTAAATCGGATATATTTCTTACTCTTACGAATGATGGACAAAGCATGGATGAGAGGGACAAGCATTGGAGCATGGCCATGCATGGAGATGGCGAAGCATGTGATGATCCAAGAGAAGGCCACAGATGAAGATTTCGAACTTTGAGGCCACCATAATGAAGAAAGAAGGCTTGGACGAAATATTCAAGATCAATACTTTCAATTCGTCCATAGCTTAATATGGTGTCGACACCTTTTATTTTGGGCCAGCCCATGTAATTTTCGCAGGATTTTAATTAGCCACTTTTTAGAGTCCGTATTTGAGGGGAAAAGGACTTTTAGGGTTGGATTCGGCCACCACTTCCATTGCTGGCCGAAACCCCACCTTTTCGCCCTTAAATACGCCCCATAGCCGAACCTCTAGACTTGGATTTTGTTTAGACATTAAGTTAGCCATAGTCGCAACTTCGCCAAGGCTCGAGCGTCGCAGAGGCCTCTTGTACTTCGCACCTATTCAGGATCCCACCTTTTCAATAAAGCTTTCCTCTTAATCCGCAATATCTTGATTGCAATATTGGTTCTTACTTGTTCTCGATTTCAGGTAGGAATTAAGACCCTCGCTGGTCAGGCTGATCGTGTTCACGCAGGATCGGTAACCTCTAGGTGATTGGCCTAGCGATTGCATTGGCGCTCGTGCTCGCACGTGTAGTCGGATCGTCAAGCCCGAACTCCACCAAATCGAAAATCGCCATCTCATCGAAAGATCAGACACCTTTGCCCTATCACTTGGTGTCAAACTCCCCGAGGCGCGTATCCACGTCTTCAGCGTGACTGACCAAGAGTGCGGAGAAGTGGGCATGTAGTTCTTCGTTCGTCATTGTGGCAGGGTTCCGCGAAGTATCTGTCATGGTTAGTCCTTAGAAAGACAGGTATATAGTAAGGAAATATGGTGGAAGTCACGCGTAATCCGTCAAGCAATATACGAAGCTCTTATAAGTTCTTACCAAACAGCAGGAAAAAGGCGATGTGCAACTGCGGGGATCAGTGGGTCCAGAGATTGAACCAAGCGATTACCAGGAGTCGAAACACCGCACGTGGAGAATATCTGTGGAGCTCTGGGAAAGCTTAGCAAGGGGGGTTAGCAATTATCAAAACAGCAATGCAAAAGTTGAAAGAATGCTCAACGACGGTAATGTGCTGGTCCTAGGCTAGACCGTACTAGAGACGCGAGCCTAGATCACCAACGATGTCACGACGCCGACAACAAGCAATCGTATGATGATATGGCACCCTGAAAAGCGAACCGAGATGCAGAAAATCACTATGATGGCGAGTGTCTAGAACTGATCTACGGGGTCTAAAAATAGGTTAGCCCCAAAAAAAAATTCGAAATATTTTTATTTTTCTCGGGAAAGCGCGCCGGCGCCAAAAAATATCGCTATAACGGCCGATGGAGAAAAGTGATCCCCGCGGTCGAAAACTAGTATAGCCAGAAAAAAATTTCGGAGGCGGTTCGAGACGCTTTTTTTTTTGCTCTCCTTCTGGACTTACGACCGGACTCTTAGCTCGACACGGACTTTAGCTTAACACGGAAACAACAAAGAAGGAAAGTAAAAAGAAATAACTTGGAGACAATAACTCTACTCGGACTCGTACCACGGCAGGAAACTGATCGGATCTGTGTCGCGGTAGGAAGGCGGTGGCGGAGTATTAGGGTTTATGGTGGCAGGGTATAGGGCAGCGGAATATGGTGGCGGAATATGGTGGTGGTGATCGGCGAGTGTGGCGGTGACTACTATGATCAGAACTCGAAACTCTAAGGGACGAGACACTAAGACCAGCAACTCGATGCGACGATGTAGACATAAATTCAACAATGCAAAAACTAAAATGATAATGCGAGGCGTAGATTGGTTTTGGGATGGATCTAAACTATAACTGTGTTTTTGGATTTTTCGTGGGTTATAGGTAAAAACAGATCTAATCTACGAAAATAGTAAAATCTCTCCGAGCAACCTGAAATCTGATACCACTTGATAGGGCAAAGGTGTCCGATCTTTCGATGAGATGATGATAGTCGATTTGGTGGAGTTCGGGCTTGACGATCCGACTACACGTGCGAGCACGAGCGCCAATGCAATCGCTAGGCCAATCTCCTGGAAGTTACCGATCCTGTGGGAGCACGATCACCGACAACAGGGTCTTAATTCCTACCGAAATCGAGAACAAGTAAGAACCAATATTGCAATCAAGATATTGCGGATTAAGAGGAAAGCTTTATTGAAGAGGTGGGATCCTGAATAGGTGCTATACAAGAGGCCTCTGACGCTCGAGACTTGGCGAAGTTGCGACTATGGCTAACTTAATGTCTAAACAAAATCCGAGTCTATGGGTCGGCTATGGGGAGTATTTATGGCGAAAGGTGGGTTTCGCCAGTCATGGAAGTGGTGGCGAATCCAACCCTAAAAGTCCTTTTCCTAAAATACGGACTCTAAAAAGTGGCTAATTAAAATCCTCATGAAAATTACATGGGCTGGCCCAAAATAAAGGTGTCATGACACCATATTAAGCTATGGACGAATTCAGAAGTATTGATCTTCAATATTTCGTCCAAGCCTTGTTTCTTCATTATGGTGGCCTCAAAGTTCTGAAATCTTCATCCGTGGCCTTCTCTTGGATCATCACATGCTTGCTGCCATCTCCATGCATGGCCATGCTCCAATGCTTGTCCCTCTCATCCATGCTTGGTCCATCATTCCTAAGAGTAAGAAATATATCTGATTTAGGCAGCATCATATTCTCATGTATGTGAGGAATAGTTCCAAGAAACGAAAGTACCTGATAGTTAAGTTGTTTGGCACGAGATCTTGTGATGGGTCCTTATATGTGTGTTGCTGTAGGTACAACGGTTGTATCAATAGTAGGGATGTCCACATCACTCGCCCTCAACCCCGCCAACAACACGAGCAAGCTCCCCAAGCTCGTAGTCAAAATGAAGTTCCTCCACCAAACATGGGACCTCAACAACCACAAGGGCAACGCAACCATCACCAAGCAAGACATGAGAGCTCGGATGATGATGATGGCCGCCAAAATCATGGCAACCGCCGCCACCGGAACCGCAATGATGAAGAAACTTTCGGCAAGCTCAAATTCACCATGCCCAAGTTCACAGGTTCCAATGAACCCGAAGAATATCTCTCGTGGGAACTCAAGGTTGACAAGATCTTCTGCATGCACAACTATAGCAATGAGAAGATGATGGCCGCATGTGGAAACAAAAAGTTTTGTTCATCCACGACAATGGCGATGAAGAGTACTTGAGTGAAGATGAGTTTGATGCAAGGGTCAAGGAAGCATTGGCTAGGCAACATTTGGAAGATGACCAATGATGCAGCCCGACCTACGGTCGTTACCACATCAAGGTCTCCAACTTACGCCAAGTCGCCATGGACTCCAAAGGTGAATCCGTTCCTCTATGAAAGCTCACTTCCTACCCTATTGAATGGTATGCTACTTCATACTCCGTCACATATTCATGATAGGTTCACACCGACCAGTACGGAGGCAAGGGAGGAAGCTTGAGCATCAAGCCCGACAAGACGGAAGCTTGGAAGAGGAGGAGGAAGAAGATGATCAAGAATGCCGTGTTCAAGCGGTACTACGTCGGCGGAACTGCATTACCGTCACGGTACTATCACCGCTACCGCCTCTGCATCAAGCTGCGCCATCGCCCTTTGGATGCCCTTGCAGATCGGGCTTGCGGATTACCGCAAGCGGTACTACCGTCCCCAAAGCGGTACTACCGGTGATGACCGGTACTACCGGTCCCAAGTCCGGTACCACCGGTCATGTCAGTGCCTGCGCGCACTAGTTGGGCCACAGCCCCTGTATCCCCCCTTTACTTACCTATTCGCCTAGTTTATCCCCAAACTACCCTTGTTAAGTTGTTTGCCTATAAATAGAGCCCCCACCCCTCATGTATCCCTGAGGCATAGATGATAGACTAAAGACAACCCCCATTGTGGAATCTCTAGTTTTGCCTCATCCCCTTTACCAAGGGGAACGACTATCGTCACCAACCTCGATTGGACTTTGCATCACGCATCCATCGTTGAACAAGGCCTTGGGTTCTCGGTTTCTCGCCCCCAAGTCGTCAAGACCCTCCTCAAGGTGTTCTTCCCTCTCCGATGTGGATTTGAGGGAGCACCTTGACCGATCTTTCCTTGCGAGGATTCTATCGGACCGGTGGCCGCCGTTCGGGAGCAATTGGCCTTGTATCGTGTGAGTTTTGCGTGTGTTCATCGTGTTCTTCGCGAGGTGTGTGTTCGCTTCCGCTACCTTCTCCCTTTCCCCTCGCTTTCCCATCGATTTGACCACGAGATCCGTGAAGATCGGGCCCCAAGAGGTTAACCCCTCCATCAACCAAGAACTACTTGTGTGTGAGCATGACGCAAGTCCATCGCTTGTGGTCACACAGGTCTTAACTACTCAAGTCAATGAGAATGAAGACCAAAGATCATACATCTTTCAAACACGTGCTGGTATCAATGGGAAGTCCATCAAAGTTGTCCTCGATGGAGGGAGTTGCCACAATCTTGCAAGCATGGAATTGTGTGAGAAGCTCAATCTCACCCTCCATCCACACAACCACCCCTACAAAGGGTCCGTCAAGATCAAGCACACCGTCTCGATAACTTTCTCAATTGGACCATACAAGGACATGGTGGAGTATGATGTGGTTCCCATGACGGTTTGCCATATGTTTCTAGGTATGCCGTGGAAATATGACAAGCGTGCTTTGCATGATGGTCACACAAATGCTTATACCTTCAAATGGCTTGACAAGACTTGTGTTTTGCAACCAATGACTCCTAGACAAATAATTGCGGACAATGCAAAGGCTTTAGCGAGGGCGCAAACCACAACACCATCTTGTGAGAAGAGCAGTGAGCGAGAGAACCACACCATAGTGAGTGAGAGCCACAAGCCAAACTCGAGTGGAAAAACTAAGAGTGTTCTTCTTGCCACCAAAAGTGAGATGAGAGAAGTGAGGAACAACCCATCCATCTTGCACTATGTCCTTATATGCAAGGGACTAGCGCAAGGAACTAATGACTTGACAAATGTTCCCCCTTCTTTGATGACTATTTTGCAGGAATTCCAAGATGTGTTCCCCGAAGTGCTCCCTCATGGACTACCTCCTCTTCATGGAATCGAACACCGCATCGACCTCATACCCAGCGCACCCCTTCCAAACCGTGTCGTGTACCGCACGAACCCGGAAGAGACGAAGGAGATAGAATGGCAAATCAACCAACTCGTCTACAAAGGTTTGATCCAAGTAAGCACTAGCCCAAGCGCGGTACCCGTGATTCTTGTCTCAAAGACGGATGATACGTTGCGGTTATGCATGGACTGCCGTCCAATCAATGCTATCACCGTGCGTTATCGACATCCTATATCGCGTCTTGATGACATGCTTGATGAGTTGTGTGGAGCCACTATATTTTCAAAAATTGATCTTCGTAGTGGTTACCATCAAATACGCATGGCCGAGGATGATTAATGGAAAACCGCATTCAAGACCAAGCTTGTTCTCTATGAATGGTTGGTTATGCCTTTTGGCTTATCTAATGCCCTGATGTGGACATCCCATCTATTGATACAACCGTTGTACCTACAGCTACACACATATAAGGACCTATCACAAGATCTCGTGTCAAACAACTTAACTATCAGGTACTTTCGTTTCTTGGAACTATTCCTCACATACATGAGAATATGATGCTGCCTAAATCGGATATATTTCTTACTCTTAGGAATGATGGACCAAGCATGGATGATAGGGACAAGCATTGGAGCATGGCCATGCATGGAGATGGCAGCAAGCATGTGATGATCCAAGAGAAGGCCACGGATGAAGATTTCAGAACTTTCAGGCCACCATAATGAAGAAAGAAGGCTTGGACGAAATATTCAAGATTAATACTTTACAAATTCGTCCATAGCTTAATATGGTGCTGCGACACCTTTATTTTGGGCGAGGCCCATGTAATTTTCGCAGGATTTTAAATAGCCACTTTTTAGAGTCCGTATTTGAGGAGAAAAGGACTTCTAGGGTTGGATTCGGCCACCACTTCTATGGCTGGCCGAAATCCTACCTTTTCCTCCTTAAATACTCGCCTTAGCCGCCACCATAGACTCGAGCGTCGCAGAGGCCTCTTATACTTCGCACCTATACAGGATCCCACCTTTTCAATAAAGCTTTCATCTTAATCCGCAATATCTTGATTGCAATATGAGTTCTTACTTGTTCTCGATTTTAGGTAGGAATTAAGACCCTCGCTGGTCAGGCTGATCGTGTTCCCGCAGGATCAGTAACCTCCAGGAGATTGTCCTAGCGATTGCATTGGCGCTCGTGCTCGCACGTGTAGACGGATCGTCAAGCCCGAACTCCACCAAATCGACTATCACCATCTCATCGAAAGATCAGACACCTTTGCCCTATCAAGTGGTATCAGATTTCAGGTTGATCGGTGAGATTTTACTACTTTCATAGTTTAGATCTGTTTTACCTATAACCCACGAAAAAGCCAAAACACAGTTAGAGTTTAGATCCATCCCATCACCAATCTACGCCTTGCATTATCTTTTCAGTTTTGCATTGTTGAATTTGTATCTGCATCGTCGCGTCGAGTTGCTGGTCTTAGTGTCTCGTCCCTTAGAGTTTCGAGTTCTGATCACAATAGTCACTGCCACACTCGCAGATCACCGCCACCATATTTCGCCGTCATACACCCAGCCACCATAAACTCTAAAACTCTGCCACCGCCTTCCTACTGCGACACGGATCCGGTCACCTTTCCTGCCGCGGCACGAGTCCGAGTTGAGTTATTGTTCCCTAGGATTTATTTTTTTTACTTTCCTTCCTTGTTGTTTCCGTGTTGAGCTAAAGTCCGTGTCGAGTTAGAAGTTTGGCCGTAAGTCTAGAAGGAGAGCAAAAAAGTTTGGAACCGACTCCAAATTTTTTTTTGGCTATACTGATTTTAGGCTCCGGGAATCACTTTTCTCCATCGGCCGTTATAGCGATTTTTTTTGGCACCTGCGCGCTTTCCGGAGCATAATTCAAAAATTTCAAAAAAAAATTTGGGTGATAGGGCAAAGGTGTCCGATCTTTCATGAGATGGCAATAATCGATTTGGTGGAGTTCGGGCTTGACGATCCGACTACACGTGCGAGCACGAACGCCAATGCAATCGCTAGGCCAATCTCCTGGAGGTTACCGATCCTGCGTGAACACGATCAGCCTGACCAGCGAGGGTCTTAATTCCTACCTGAAATCGAGAACAAGTAAGAACCAATATTGCAATCAAGATATTGCGGATTAAGAGGAAAGCTTTATTGAAGGTGGGATCTGAATAGGTGCGGCAAGAGGCCTCTGCGACGCCGAGCCTTGGCGAATGCGACTATGGCTAACTTAATTTCTAAACAAAATCCGAGTCTAGAGGTTCGGATATGGGCGTGTTAAGGGCGAAAAGGTGGGGTTTCGCCAGCCATGGAAGTGGTGGCGAATCCAACCCTAAAAGTCCTTTTCCCCCAAAATACGGAAAAAAAAAAAGTAAAAAAAAAAAAAAAAAAAAAATACATGGGGGCCCCCAAAATAAAGGTGTCGCAGACCATATTAAGCTATGGACGAATTCGTAAAGTATTGATCTTGAATATTTCGTCCAAGCCTTCTTTCGTCATTATGGTGGCCTCAAAGTTCTGAAATCTTCATCTATGGCCTTCTCTTGGATCATTACATGCTTGCTGCCATCTCCATGCATGACCATGCTCCAATGCTTGTCCCTCTCATCCATGCTTGGTCCATCATTCCTAAGAGTAAGAAATATATCTGATTTAGGCAGCATCATATTCTCATGTATGTGAGGAATAGTTCCAAGAAACAAAAGTACCAGATAGTTAAGTTGTTTGGCACGAGATCTTGTGATGGGTCCTTGTATGTGTGTTGTTGTAGGTACAATGGTTGTATCAATAGTAGGGATGTCCACATCATGCTCTCCTTCTTGAATTGAAGTCGTCCTCGACGCAATCTCATCTTCCTCACTAAAGTACGGCTTCAAATCTGCAATGTTAAATGTAGGACTAACCGTACCAAAGTCTGCAGGCAACTAAAGTTTATATGCATTATCATTGATTTTCTCTAACACCTTAAAGGGACCTGCAGCACGTGGCATTAACTTAGACTTGCGTAAATCAGGAAAACGATCTTTACACAAATGTAACCAAACAAGATCGCCAACATCAAACACAACATGCTTTCTCCCTTTATCCCCAGCAAGTTTATACTTAGCATTCATGTGTTCAATGTTATCTTTAGTAGTCTTATGCAAGTTTAATATCATTTCAGCGCGTTGTGTAGCATCCAAATTATGTTGCACCGAAGAAGGTAAAGGCAATAAATCAATAGGTGCACGAGGAACAAAACCATACACAATCTCAAATGGGCACATCTTTGTGGTAGAATGCAATGAACGATTATAAGCAAATTCTATATGAGGTAAACACTCTTCCCACAATTTTAAGTTCTTCTTTAAAACAACTCGTAACATAGTAGACAAAGTTCTATTTACTACTTCAGTTTGACCATCAGTTTGGGGATGACATGTAGTACTAAAGAGCAATTTAGTCCCCAACTTAGCCCATAAACATCTCCAAAAGTGGCTAAGAAATTTAGTATCACGATCAGAGACAATAGTATTTGGCACACCATGCAAACGAACAATTTCGCGAAAGAACAAATCAGCAATATGCGCAGCATCATCCGTTTTATGACAAGGAATAAAGTGTGCCATCTTAGAAAACCGATCCACAACAACAAAAATACTATCCCTCCCTTACGTGTTCGTGGCAATCCCAAAACAAAGTCCATAGAAATATCCTCCCAAGGAACACTAGGACAGGAAGAGGCATATATAAACCATGTGGATTAAGGTGAGACTTAGCTTTTTGACAAGTAGTGCACGTGCCACAAATCTCTCAACATCTCGACGACACGTGGCCAAAAGAAGTGTGCAGAAGAACATCCTCCGTCTTCTTGACACCAAAGTGTCCCATCAATCCTCCTCCATGCGCCTCAGAACAACAAAAAGGCAACAGAGCTATCTGGAATGCATAGTTTGTTAGCATGGAACACAAATCCATCATTGAAGACGAACTTGTTCCAAGTTCTACCATCTCTACAATTCTGCAACACATCTTTAAATTCAGCATCATGCACATATTGTTCCTTAATAGTTTCCAATCCAAATATTTTTAAGTCAAGTTGAGATAACAAAGCATAACGGCGTGAAAAAGCATCAGCAATAATATTATCTTTACCCTTTTTGTGTTTGATAACATAAGGAAAAGACTCAATAAATTCAACCCACTTTGCATGACGACGATTCAACTTAGCTTGACTACGAATATGCTTCAAAGATTCATGATCAGAATGAATAACAAACTCTTTAGGCCATAGATAATGTTGCCAAGTTTCTAGTGTCCGAACCAACGCATATAATTCTTTATCATAAGTAGAATAGTTCAGACTAGCCCCACTCAATTTCTCACTAAAATATGCAACAGGTTTTCCCTCTTATAATAACACCCCTCCCAAACCAATTCCACTAGCATCACATTCAAGCTCAAAAGTCTTAGTAAAATCAGGAAGTTGGAGTAAGGGAGCATGTGTTAGCTTATCTTTTAATATGACGAAGGCACTGTTGTGCATCGCCCCAAACAAAGGGAACATCCTTCTTGGTAAGCTCATTCAGGTAGCGGCAATTGATCCAAAGTCTTTGACAAAGCGCCTATAAAAACCAGCGAGGCCAAGAAAACTCCTCACTTGTGTGACCGTCTTGGGCTGCGGCCAATTCTCAATAGCTTCAATCTTGGCTGGATCCACTTCAATACCCTGTGATATAACAACATAGCCAAGAAACGCAACTCGATTGGTGCAAAAGGTGCACTTCTCAAGGTTACCAAACAAACGTGCATCTCGTAAAGCATTGAAAACAGCACGTAAATGGTCCAAATGATCCTCTAAAGATTTGCTATAAATCAGAATATCATCAAAGTAGACTACCACAAAACGTCCAATGAAAGAACGTAAAACTTAGTTCATTAATCTCATGAAAGTGCTAGGTGCATTAATTAAACCAAACGGCATTACTAACCACTCATATAAACCAAACTTAGTTTTAAATGCTGTTTTCCATTCATCTCCTAATTTCATACGAATCTGGTGGTAACCACTACGCAAATCAACTTTAGAAAACATGGTAGAGCCACTCAATTCATCAAGCATGTCATCTAAACGTGGAATAGGATGACGATATCGAATAGTAATATTATTGATAGCTCTACAATCAGTACACATGCGTGAAGAACCATCTTTCTTAGGTACCAAAATAATAGGAACAACACAAGGGCTAAGGGACTCACGAATATGATCTCTGTCGAGTAGTTCCTGAATTTGGCGTTGTATCTCCTTTGTCTCCTCTGGATTGGTTCTATATGGCGCGCGGTTGGGCAACGTGGCACCAGGAATTAGATCAATTTGATGCTCAATTCCTCTAATAGGAGGTAGTCCTGGTGGCAACTCAGCGGGAAAGACGTCCTCATATTCCTGCAAAAGGTTAGCAACAACGAGTGGCAAAGAAGGAGGCATATCCTCAAATGAAAACAAAACCTCTTTGCAGACAATTGCATAACATTGAGTATTGTTTACATCTAGTTCAGCAATATCAATTTTATTTGCAAGCATACATGGACTCTTCAAACGAATTTCAGTAGCATGTGTAGAATCAGATTTAGTGTTCTTTGGTGGTATAAAATCTGCAGAACAACTGATTCTCACTTTTCTTTTCTCCTCGGTTTAGCTCTACTAGCTCTAGCAAGATCATCTTTTAAAATTTGTTCGAGTCATAGGTTTTAGACCAATTTTCTTTCCATCATGCATAAGAGAATAGTGATTATTTTTACCATTATGAACAGATTCTCTATCAAATTGCCATGGTCTACCAAGTAACAAAGAACAAGCTTGCATAGGTACAACATCACAATCAACAAAATCGAATATGTACCAATAGTAAAATGCACGCGCATCGTTCTTGTTACCTTGATCTTCGAGAACTCTCAAACCATTGGATGTAATATGAATGTGGGCGTTGTCTTGTTGGGCGCAAGCTTCTCTACCATGTCAACACCGCGGATTATTACAACTCCCTCCATCGATGATGATCCGTGATAGCTCTTTCCTTGACAACACCACGTGTTTGGAACAGGTTGTGGCGTTGATCTTGCTCGGATTTGCTCAATTGCACACTCAACACACGTTGTGTAATTAAGCTCTTGTATTGATCAGCCAGCTCCCATTACCTCGGCTCTTCATCGACGTAATTGTCTCCATCTCGGCGTAAATAAGGGCTAGTGTATCTTCATCAAAGTCACTCGCTGAATCGTATTGACCATCTTCGCGCACCATCATCACACGTTGTGTTGTGCACTGTCTCTCAATATGACCAAAACCCCAGCACTTGCGGCATTGTATATCCTTTGTCTTACCCGTTGAAGCCATAGAAGATGCACTACGAGCAGGAGCATTGGATGATGGTGGAGAAGCAGCTGGAAATCTTGTGGTGGCCTTGGATGTGGTAGTAGCTGGAGGCTAATCACTAGGAGGCGCTGATTGTCGGGATGTCCAAGTGGATGTGCGACCTGCAGAATTATTAGTCCTCCTCCATGGTGTTCGGCGATCCTGCACTTCACGTTCAGCTTTGCAAGCAAGACGAAACAAACGAGTGATAGAATTATATTCCTTATAATCTAATATGTGCTGAATGTCCTTGTTTAATCCACCAAAGAAACGTGCAAGCATTTGTTCATTAGATTCAACAAGACCACACCTAACCATCCCCGTTTGCAATTCCTGATAATACTCTTCTGTAATTTTTTCCTTGCTCTAAGCGTGTCGATTCTTTAGTAAATCACGTTGATAAGTGGGAGGTACAAAACGAACACGCATAGCAGTTTTAAAGCGGTCAAGTACTAGGAATAGTAGTAGGATTTAACGACAATACTCGGACCACCAAAGGGAAGCAAATTTAGTAAATTCACATGTAGCAGACTAACACGCATATTCTCGGGATATTTTAAGCAGGCAAACGTTGTTCTACTTCCATCTCCCATGTAAGATATGCATCGTGATTATATTTACCCTCAAAAGATGGAATATTTAATTTAAGCTTTGCAACATGATCATCATCACATCGTGGGCGGCGTTGCGGTAGTAATGTCGGGGCGACCAGCGGTACCGTGGAGGTTGTTCAACCTCCTCGTCAAACAGATCGTCGTCGGGTCGTAGTAGTACCCGTCATCTGTCCCCAATGTCGCATGGCGGCGCGAAGTCCGAGGAACGTCGATCGATGCCGCAAAGAAGTGCGGCGGCGGCAGCGATTCGACCCGTGATCGGAATGCGCCGTGCGCCATGTGTGGGTGCCGGTGTGGGTGCGGGCAATCGGTTCAGAAGCTCCTTGAACCGAACGTCAAGCTTGGTGTTGAAGGATTTCTCTAGTCCATCGATCTTGTCCACAGCATTGGTGAGCTTGGTGTCAAACTCCCCGAGGCGCGTATCCACGTCTTCAGCGCGACTGACCAAGAGCGCGGAGAAGTGGGCATGTAGTTCTTCGTTTGTCATTGTGGCGGTCATGAAGTATCATCATGGTTAGTCCTTAAAAGCAGGTATATAACGGAAATATGGTGGAAATCACGCGTAATCCGTCAAGAAATATACAAAGCTCTTACAAGTTCTTACCAAACAGAGAAAAGGCGATGTGCAACCACGAGGATCGGTGGGTCGGAGATTGAACCAAGCGATAACCGAGTCGAAACACCGCACGTGGAGAGTATATGTGGAGCTCGAAGGCTTAGCAAAGGGGTTAGCAATTATCAAAGCAATGCAAAAGTTGAAAGAATGCTCAACGACGGCATGTCTTTGGTCCTAGGCTAGACCGTACTAGAGACGCGAGCCTAGATCACCAACGATGTCACGACGCGACACAACAAGCAATGTATGATGATATGGCACCCTGAAAAGCGAACCGAGAGGTGAAAAATCACTATGATGGCGAGTGTCTAGAATTGATCTACGGGGTCTAAAAATAGGTTAGCCCCAAAAAAAAAATTCGAAATTTTTTATTTTGCTCCGGAAAGCGCGCAGACGCCAAATTTTTTTTGCTATAACGGCCGATGGAGAAAAGTGATCCCCGGGGTCGAAAAATAGTATAGCCAGAAAATTTTTTCGGAGGCGGTTCTAGACTTTATTTTTATTTTTATTTTTATTTTTTTGCTCTCCTTCTGGACTTACGACCGGACTCTTAGCCCGACACGGACTTTTAGCTGAACACGGAAACAACAAAGAAGGAAAGTCAAAAGAAATAACTAGGAAACAGTAACTCTACTCGGACTCGTCTGTGGCGGAAAGCGATCGGATGTGTCGTGGTAGGAAGGCGGTGGAGTATTAGGGTTTATGGTGGGTATATATGGCGGAATATGGTGGAGGAATATGGTGGCGGTGATCGGCGAGTGTGGCGGTGACTAGTATGATCGAACTCGAAACTCTAAGGGACGAGACACTAAGACCGAGAACTCGCCGACGATGTAGACACAAATTCAACAATGCAAAAGCGAAAAGATAATGCGAGGCGAGATTGGTTATGGGATGGATCTAAACTCTAAGCGTGTTTTGGCTTTTTTGGGTTATAGGTAAAACAGATCTAATCTATGAAAACAGTAAAATCTCACCGAGCAACCTGAAATCGATACCACTTGATAGGGCAAAGGTGTCCGATCTTTCGATGAGATGGCGATTATCGATTTGGTGGAGTTCGGCTTGACGATCCAACTACGTGCGAAACCTGACGCCAATGCAATCGCTAGGCCAATCTCCTGGAGGTTACCGATCCTGCGTGAACACGATCAGCCTGACCAGCGAGGGTCTTAATTCCTACCTGAAATCGAGAACAAGTAAGAACCAATATTGCAATCAAGATATTGCGGATTAAGAGGAAAGCTTTATTGAAGAGGTGGGATCCTAAATAGGTGCGAAGTACAAGAGGCCTCTGCGACGCTCGAGCCTTGGCGAAGTTGCGACTATGGCTAACTTAATGTCTAAACAAAATCCGAGTCTAGAGGTTCGGCTATGGGGCGTATTTAAGGGCGAAAAGGTGGGGTTTCGGCCAGCCATGGAAGTGGTGGCCGAATCCAACCCTAAAGTTCCTTTTCCTCAAATCTGGACTCTAAAAAGTGGCTAATTAAAATCCTACGAAAATTACATGGGCCTGGCCCAAAATAAAGGTGTCGCAGCACCATATTAAGCTATGGACGAATTCGTAAAGTATTGATCTTGAATATTTCGTCCAAGCCTTCTTTCGTCATTATGGTGGCCTCAAAGTTCTGAAATCTTCATCTATGGCCTTCTCTTGGATCATCACATGCTTGCTGCCATCTCCATGCATGACCATGCTCCAATGCTTGTCCCTCTCATCCATGCTTGGTCCATCATTCCTAAGAGTAAGAAATATATCTGATTTAGGCAGCATCATATTCTCATGTATGTGAGGAATAGTTCCAAGAAACGAAAGTACCTGATAGTTAAGTTGTTTGGCACGAGATCTTGTGATGGGTCCTTGTATGTGTGTTGCTGCAGGTACAATGGTTGTATCAATAGTAGGGATGTCCACATTATTGGGGCTAACCTGTTTCTAGACCCCGCCGACCAGTTCTAGACACTCGCCATCATAGTGATTTTCGACATCTCGGTTCGCTTTTCAGGGTGCCATATCATCATACATTGCTTGTTGTATCGCGTCGTGACATCGTTGGTGATCTAGGCTCGCGTCTCTAGTACGGTCTAGCCTAGGACCAACATAGTATGGTCGTTGAGCATTCTTTCAATATTTGCATTGCTGTTTTGATAATTGCTAACCCCTTTGCTAAGCCTTCCCAGAGCTCCACAGATTTTCTCCACGTGCGGTGTCTCGACTCCTAGTAATCGCTCGGTTCAATCTCTAGACCCACTGCTCCTCGCGGTTGCACAATGCCTTTTCCTGCTGTTTGGTAAGAACTTGTAAGAGCTTTGTATCTTGCTTGACGGATTACGCATGCCTTCCACCATATTTCCTTAGTTATAGGCATATATACATGTGCTCTTTAGAGGACTAACCATGACAGATACTTCGAGGAACCCTGCCACAATGACGAACCAAGAACTACATGCTCACTTCTCCGAGCTCTTGGTCGGTCACGCTGAAGATGAGGATGCACGATTAGGAGAGTTTGACACCAAGCTCACCAATGCCATGGACAAGATCGATGGACTCTAGAAATCCTTCAACGACAAGCTTGACGCTCGGTTCAAGGAGGTTTTGGACAGATTACCGGCACCCGCACCCGTCCCATTGGCACCTCGGCATGGCGCACGGCGCATTCCAATCACGGCTCGTACTGCTGGTTCGGCTGCCGCCACACCTCAGGCGGCTACCGCTGCAGCTCAGGCACCTCAGACTTCCACCACGGCTGCTGCTGCAACATTGGGGACAGACGACGGGTACTACTACGACCCCGACGATGATCTGTTTGACGAGGAGGTTGAACAACCTCCACATCCTGCTGGCTGTCCTTGACATTACTACCGCAACGCTCGACCACCGGTACGTGATGATGATCATGTTGCAAAGCTTAAATTAAATATTCCATCTTTTGAGGGTAAATATAATCCTGATGCATATCTTACATGGGAGATGGAAGTAGAACAACGTTTTGCATGTTTAAAATATCCTGAGAATATGCGTGTTAGTGTTGCTACATGTGAATTTTCTAAATTTGCTTCCGTTTGGTGGTCTGAGTATTGTCGTTTAAATCCTACTACTATTCCTAGTACTTGGACTGCTTTAAAAACTGCTATGCGTGTTCGTTTTATACCTCCCACTTATCAACGTGATTTACTAAAGAATATGACACGTTTAGAACAAGGGAAAAATTATGTAGAAGAGTATTATTAGGAATTGCAAACGGGGATGGTTCGGTGTGGTCTTGTTGAATCTACTGATCAAATGCTTGCGCGTTTCTTTGGTGGATTAAACAAGGATATTCAACACATATTAGATTATAAGGAATATAATTCTATCACTCGTTTGTTTCATCTTGCTTGCTAAGATGAACGTGAAGTGCAGGATCGCCAAACACCATGGAGGAGGACTAATAATTCTGCAGGTCGCACATCCACTTGGACATCCCGACAATCAGCGTCTCCTTCTCGTGATTCGCCACCCGCTACTACCACATCCAAGGACACCACAAGATTTCCAGCTGCTCCTCCACCGTCATCCAATGCTCCTTCTTGTTAGGGGGTAACCCTGGGGTTGGCCCGATCTTTCACAAATTCCACGAGCAACGAGGGGGAAGGAGGTGGTCGGGTATGAAATCGGGCGAAGGCGATGAAAACCACGAACACACACACACCAAAACACGATACACGCCTACTCCTCACGCCGGTGGCAACCGGTCCAACATAATCCCTAGGATCGGTGTTGGGCGAAGCTCGCTCTCCACGCCAACAACGGGAGATGAGGTGCTTGGTGAGACCTTGACGACTTGGGGGCGAGAAACCGAGAACCCAAGGCCTTGTACAACTTGAACGCACTAGGCAAGATCCAAGAGGGGGGTGGATAATCCGGTGCTCCTTGGTAGGAGCATGAGACCAATAGATATAAGTCCTCAAAGGGTTTCCTTAATATCTATTATTATCCAAGTCTAAGGACTTACAATGGAGGGTGGGGGCTATATATAGTCCAGCCACAAAACAGGGTAGTTTGAATGAAAAGATAAATGATAGGTTGGGTTACAAGGCACAGGCCGAACTTAGGCGATCGTGGTCGGCAGACGGTGGTCTGGTCCGGCAACCGGTAGTACCGGTGGTAACCGGTAGTACCGCTTCCGGAGCGGTAGTACCGCTTGAGGGCCTGGAGCTTCCGTCGGAGGCGTCAGTGGCGAGCGGTAGGAGGGGGCGGTAGTACCGGCCACCGGTAGTACCGGTTGCAGGACCGGTAGTACCGCTTGCTTCTGGGGCGTGGAGTAGTGCTTCCTGTGGCGAGCGGTAGGAGGAGGCGGTAGGACCGCTTGGAGCGGTAGTACCGGTCGTCCCAACCGGTAGTACCGCTTGCGTCTGGCAGCGACTGGTGGCTTCTTCGTACCTGATGATGCACAGAGTTTGCGTGTGAAGTAGCAAGCCATCCAAGGGTGTGTCGAAGTCACACAAGGAGAGGAGCGAGTTCACCTTAGTTTGAAGGAGTTTGGCTCGGGCGCGAGTCATGGGTCCACTTGGGTAGCTCGTGGGAGTAGATGTAGTAGCGGTCGTAGGACGGGCTGCATCAGCTCCCCCCCTTGGGAAAGAGTCGTCCTCGACTCTTCAACCGTCACAACTTCCTCTTCGCCATGGTAGGGTGAGAGGTCCTTGACATTGAATGTCGAGCTCACAAGATACTTCGATGTTGGTATATCGATCACATGTTGTTGATCCTCTTTAGCACCTTGAATGGTCCATCACCTCGTGGCTTTATCTTGGAGTCGCGTTCCTTGGGGAAGCGGTCTTTACTCAAGTGTATCCATACAAGGTCGCCCTCATCAAATATCATCTCTTTCTTGGTCTTGTTTAGCCTTGATGCTTGGCGAAGGACTTGTTGCTCGATAGTAGCTCGTGTGTCTTCATGGAGTTTCATCATTGCTTGGGCACGCTTGACAACATCCATATTGGCACGTTCATGAAGTGGAAGTGGAAGGATATCGAGCGCAGTGAGAGGCTTGAAGCCATAGACGATCATGAACGGGCTCCTCATGGTGGTGGAGTGCTTGGCGCGGTTGTAGGCGAACTCGGCGTGTGGAATGCATTCCTCCCAGTCTTTAAGGTTCTTCTTTATCAACACCCGGAGAAGTGTGCCAAGACTTCGATTGACGACCTCGGTTTGTCCATCGGTTTGAGGATGCGAGGCGGACGAGAAGAGGAGCTTGATGCCGAGCTTGGCCATGAGGGTCTTCGAGTAGCTCATGAATTTTACGTCATGATGGAGACAATTGTTCTTGGCACGCCGTGTAGCCGAATTACTTCCCTGAAAAACAAATTTGCTACATGTGAAGCATCATCGGTCTTATGGCACGGAATGAAATGTGCCATTTTTGAAAAGCGATCCACGACTACAAATATGGAATCATGACCATGTTTCGATCTAGGAAAGCCTAACACAAAGTCCATGCTAATGTCCGACCAAGGTGCAACAGGAATAGGTAATGGCATGTAAAGACCAAAGGGGTTGGACTTGGACTTAGCTTGGATACATGTAGTGCATCGTTGAACGTGGCGCTCCACGTCGCGCTTCATCTTTGGCCAAAAGTAGTGAGTGGAGAGCATGTCATATGTCTTGTCACGGCCAAAGTGACCCATAAGGCCTACACCATGGGACTCTTGGAGAAGCAAAAGTTGGAGAGACGATTTCGGAATGCAAAGCTTGTTTTGTTTGAAAAGAAAACCCTTATGCAAATAGAAATCATCAATCCCTTTGTCTATTGAACATTGTGCAAATATTGGTCCAAAGAAAGAGTCGGACGCATACAAAGATTTGATGTCCTCAAGACCCAAGACATTGACTTCGAGTCGTGTAAGAAGGCTTGTGTTTTTGCGAGAAAAGCGTCATACCACATTTTCTTTGCCCTTCTTGTATTTTACAATGTAAGGAAAAGACTCCATAAACTCAACCCATTTTATGTCTTTTACTCAAGTTGGCTTGGCCCTTAAGATACTTTAACGACTCATGGTGAAATGGATGATAAATTCTTTGGGCCAAAGATAGTGTTGCCACACTTGAAGAACACGAACCAAGGCAAAAGTTCTTTGTCATAAATGGGATAATTGAGGCGTGCGCCATCAAGTTTCTCACTATGGTAAGCAATAGGACGCCCATTTTGCATAAGGACTCC
This sequence comes from Avena longiglumis, assembly GCA_030063025.1. Taxonomy (NCBI): domain Eukaryota; kingdom Viridiplantae; phylum Streptophyta; class Magnoliopsida; order Poales; family Poaceae; genus Avena; species Avena longiglumis. Next base: position 315,591,708 of record CP125977.1, read on the forward strand.
ACCAATGCCAATACCACTAGCGTCACATTCAATCTCAAAGGTTTTTATGAAATCCGGCAATGCAAGGAGTGGTGCTTCGGTGAGCCTCTTTTTGAGCTCATCAAAAGCCTTTTGTTGTGCTTTTCCCCAAACCAACGTGACATTTTTCTTGGTCAATTCGTTGAGGGGGCAAGCAATGGTAGAAAAATCTTTCACAAAGCGACGGTAAAAGCCAGCCAACCCAAGAAAACTACGAAGTTCACTAACATTTGCTGGAATGGGCCAATCTCGTATGTCCTTGACTTTGGAGACGTCCACTTCTATGCCATTAGAAGACACAACAAAACCAAGGAAAATCAGCTTGTCTCTTGCAAAAGTGCACTTGGGGAGATTAGCATAAAGCTTTTCATGACGAATTATTTGGAGGACCTCCTTAACATGAGTAACATGCTCCTCGAGTGACTTGCTATAGACAAGAATGTCATCAAAGTAAACAACTACACTCTTTCCGATAAGAGATCGCAAAATATGGTTCATGAGACGCATGAAGGTAGATGGGGCATTGGATAAGCCAAAAGGCATAACCAACCATTCATAGAGACCAAGCTTGGTCTTGAATGCGGTTTTCCACTCATCACCTTCAGCCATGCGAATTTGATGGTAGCCACTACGAAGATCAATTTTCGAAAATATAGTGGCTCCACATAACTCATCAAGCATGTCATCAAGAAGAGGTATAGGATGTCGATAACGCACGGTGATAGCATTGATTGGACGGCAGTCCATGCATAACCGCAACGTATCATCCGTTTTCGGGACTAGGATCACGGGAACCGCGCTTGGGCTAGTGCTTACTTGGATCAAACCTTTGGAGACTAGTTGGTTGATTTGACGCTCGATCTCCTTTCTCTCTTCCGGTTAAATGCGATGGCACGCGCGGTTTGGCAGTGGTGCGCCGGGTATGAGGTCGATGCGGTGCTCGATTCCACGAAGAGGGGGAAGGCCATGAGGAAGCTCTTCGGGAAATACATCTTGGAATTCCTGCAAAACAGCCATCAAAGGAGGAACATTTGTCAAGTCGTTAGTTCCTTGCGCTAGTCCCTTGCATACGAGGACATAGTGCAAGATGGATGGGTTGTTCCGCACTTCTCTCATCTCACTTTTGGTGGCAAGAAGAACACTCTTAGTTTTTCCACTCGAGTTTGGCTTGTAGCTCTCACTCACTATGGTGAGGTTCTCTCGCTCACCACTCGTCTCACAAGGTGTTTTTGCGTATTGCGCCCTCGCTAAAGCCTTTGCATTGTCCGCAATTATTTGGCTAGGAGTCATTGGTTGCAACACACAAGTTTTATCAAGCTATTTGAATGTGTAAGTGTTTGAGTGACCATTATGCAAAGCACGCTTGTCATATTCCCACGGTCTTCCGAGCAACATGTGACAAACCGTCATTGGAAGCACGTCACATTCCACCGTGTCCTTGTATTGCCCAATTGAGAACATCACCGAGACGGTGTGCTTGATCTTGACGGATCCTTGGTCACTTAGCCATTGGATATGGTAGGGGTGTCTATGCGGAAGGAGGGTGAGGTTGAGTTTCTCACACAATTCCGTGCTTGCAAGGTTGTGGCAACTCCCACCATCGATGATAACTTTGATGGATTTCCCATTGATGCCGGCACGAGTTTGGAAGATGTTCGAGCGTTGGTCTTCACTTTCATTGGCTTGGGTAGTCAAGACCCTTGTGACCACAAGCGATGGACTTGCGTCATGCTCACACACAAGAAGTTCTTGGTCCTCTTCCAAGTGTTGCCTTGCCATGGCTTCCTTGACCCTTGTATCAAACTCTTCTTCACTCAAGTATTCTTCATCACCGTTGTCATGGATGAACAAAACTTTCTTGTTTCCACATGCATTCCACTTGTGCCCTTTGCCTCCACACTTGTAGCATTCACCATTGAATGGTTGATCATCCCTTGTGTGTTTGCTACTTGGGGGCTGTTTTCCTTGGGGAATAGTTGGCTTGAAGGGAAGCTTGGTTGTACTTGGGGAGCTTCCACTTGGTGTTGTTGGAGTAGTGGTTGGCGCTTGCTTGTAGGTGAAGTACGTCTTTGGCTTGTTGTACTTGATGTCCTCTTGCACTTGGCGCTCGGCCTTGGATGCGATGTGCACAAGATCAACCATGTTGTTGTACTTTTGGAACTCGGTGATGCGCTTGATGGGATGGTTCAAGCCATTGAGGAAGCGTGCCATTGTTTGTTCATCTCGCTCTTCAATGTTGGCACGGATCATGTTGAGCTCCATTTTCTTGAAGTACTCTTCCACGGTCTTTGTCCCTTGACTAAGCGTTTGAAGCTTGTTGAAGAGGTCACGCGTGTAGTGTGAAGGAACAAAGCGGGATCTCATATGAGCCTTCATATCTTGCCAAGTTGCGATTGGAGGCTCTTCTTTTGCATCGCGAGCGAGTTGGACTTGTTCCCACCAAAGGTTGGCATACTCATCAAACTCGAGGGATGCCATGGCCATCATCTTCTCATTGCTATAATTGTGCATGCGGAAGATCTTGTCGACCTTGAGTTCCCAAGAGAGATATTCCTCGGGCTCATTAGAACCGGTGAACTTGGGCATGGTGAATTTGAGCTTGCCGAAAGTTTCTTCTCTATTTCGGTTCCGGTTGCGTCGGTTGCCCTGATTTGAGCGGTCATCATCATCATCCGAGCTCTCATGTCTTGCTTGGTGATTGTTGCGTTGCTCTTGCGATTGTTGAGGTGCCGTGTTTGGTGGTGGAACTTGTTGACGACGAGCTTGGGGAGCTTGCTCGTTTTGTTGTCGCGGTTGAGGACGAGGAGGAGGTTGATGGTCCTCACGAAGAGCTTGGGGAGCTTGCTCTTGCTCTTGTCGTGGTTGATGGCGAGGAGCATTAGCTTGCGCCATGTGGCGAGGGGGACGTCGAGCCGTATGCGCAATGGGCTGCTCTTCTTCTTGTTGTAGGGGAGGCTCGTCATGACCATCATATTGCCGACGTGGGCGATCATGTCGATGATGGCGCCTTGGAGGGTCTTCGAGTGCTTCACGTCGACGATGATCTTGTTCGTCCTCTTCGGAAGCTTCACTTGTTGTTGAAGGAGCGTGTTGACGTCGATGGCCTTGGTGGTCCATGCGAGGTTGCTCTTGTTGAATCACAAGTGCCCTTGGTTCTCGGCGGTTAAACGCCTTGGAGGTCTTGCGGAGAGGTCACCATCATAGCAGCGTTGCGGCGTGACGCGGAGATGGTACCGCTTGCGAAGAGCTCATGGATTGAAGAACGGGTCCATCCCGGTGCCTTGAAGCGTGACGGCGAGGTGCACTTGATTCACTTGAGGAGTGCCAAGATGAGCTTGATTTGCGCGAGCGTGTCCTTGCGAGTCCATCGATGATGTGTTGGAGCTTCTCATCCGTTGAGGCGAGTGCACGACCAAGAGCTTCATTTTGATGCCCGAGGTTGTGTTGCATGGCATGCATTTGGCCACGGACTTCTTCGAAGCGGTTGTCGATGTTCTTGAATTCCACACGGGCCTCGCTAAATTGTTCATCTTGGCGCCGCTCGAGAGCTTCACAACGATAGTTGAATTCTCCTCGGATCTTCCAATGGTCCCATCTTGTCATGAATTGGTTGTCATCCTCCGGAGGTGGTGGTGGTTGGGATGGCTCTCCATGCCTGTCCATGATGCAAAGCCAAAAATGGTTGTATATGGAGAGAAAGGGTGTGGAGAGTTAGCCTTTTACCTCACCTTGGAGATTATATCAAACCAATTGCCACACAAATGAGCGAAAAAGCGTGCAAAGTGAAATGTTAAGAAACTCACAAAGGCTTTTGGTGGAAGGTTAGGGTTGTGGAAAACCAAACGAAACAATCCAAGCAAAAGTTTATTGTCCTACGTGGTAAAGAACCAAAGATCAAAAGCAAAAAGGATACGATCTACCAAAGCACGGAAAACACACACGTGGAGAAAAGCGGGGTTAGCACGACTATGAAAATGAGCACAAACGGTCCTAACGAAGACTACGCTCGGATGTCGTGCCAACACAAGGAGAGACCACAACTCGTTTGCCAAAAGAGGATAAGCAATAGATTTGTGCACTTGCCTCGGTGCGCTCTTTCTTCTCTCTTGTTGGCTTACAAGCTTGGTGTTCTCTTTGTATTAGGAGACTATGTAACTTTCTATTCTATCTTTGTATTTTCCTTGTTTTTTTTTGATTCTTTTTCTTTTCTTTTTCTCCCTTTCTATGCTACTATGTTAGCTTTTGTATTTGGCCTCACACTCTCACTTTTCCGAAGGCAAGTGCACAATGCTTAGACAAACACAAAATGAGTTGCTCTCATAGGATAGATACACATAAATGAAGATATGGGGCTGTCAAGGTGGTGCAAGTTATACCTTTGGTATTGTTGACGACTTGCAACCGTTGGTGAGGGAAGATGTTCGAGTGTCGCGGTGTCGTTGAGCGCGGGATGACGTTGATGCGGAAGCTGTTGTGAAAATGGCGACAAACACGCGAAACACGAACTAGCGAGATGGGAAAGGTCAGCGAACGAAATCGAGGCGTCAAGGCGGGAGAATGCAGTCGTTGGCGGTAGTACCGCTGGTAACGAGCGGTAGTACCGGTGAGAGGTAGTACCGCTTGTACTACCGGTAGTACCGGTCACTAGCGGTAGTACCGCTTGCACAGCCGGCAGTACCGCTTGGCACAGACCTGGAACAAGGTGAACTTGCCAAAAACCTCAAATTCGTTGAAAAAAAATCTGACTGAAAGGCTGAGCTAGGAACAACAGGGGCTATAGATCGACTCCCAAAGCAACAGATCTATGGACCAAAACCACGAAAAACTCACCAAATCCAGAGATCGATCCGAAAGCAAATTGGGGCTCTTTTTGGTAGGATTTTCGTTTTTAAGGCGGATAAAAGAAAAATTGGGGGAAATTCGTGATCAACCGTGCTCTTGATACCAATATGTTAGGGGGTAACCCTGGGGTTGGCCCGATCTTTCACGAATTCCACGAGCAACGAGGGGGAAGGAGGTGGTCGGGTATGAAATCGGGCGAAGGCGATGAAAACCACGAACACACACACACCAAAACACGATACACGCCTACTCCTCACGCCGGTGGCAACCGGTCCAACATAATCCCTAGGATCGGTGTTGGGCGAAGCTCGCTCTCCACGCCAACAACGGGGGATGAGGTGCTTGGTGAGACCTTGACGACTTGGGGGCGAGAAACCGAGAACCCAAGGCCTTGTACAACTTGAACGCACTAGGCAAGATCCAAGAGGGGGGTGGATAATCCGGTGCTCCTTGGTAGGAGCATGAGACCAATAGATATAAGTTCTCAAAGGGTTTCCTTAATATCTATTATTATCCAAGTCTAAGGACTTACAATGGAGGGTGGGGGCTATATATAGTCCAGCCACAAAACAGGGGTAGTTTCGGAATGAAAAGATAATTGATAGGTTGGGTTACAAGGCACAGGGCCGAACTTAGGCGATCGTGGTCGGCAGACCGGTGGTACGATCAGAACCGTGGCAGTGGTAACCGGTAGTACCGCTTCCGGAGCGGTAGTACCGCTAGAGGGCCTGGAGCTTCCGTCGGAGGCGTCTGGGGCGAGCGGTAGGAGGGGGCGGTAGTACCGGCCACCGGTAGTACCGGTTGCAGGACCGGTAGTACCGCTTGCTTCTGGGGCGTGGAGTAGTGCTTCCTGTGGCGAGCGGTAGGTGGAGGCGGTAGGACCGCTTGGAGCGGTAGTACCGGTCGTCCCAACCGGTAGTACCGCTTGCGTCTGGCAGCGACTGGTGGCTTCTTCGTACCTGATGATGCACAGAGTTTGCGTGTGAAGTAGCAAGCCATCCAAGGGTGTGTCGAAGTCACACAAGGAGGAGCGAGTTCACCTTAGTTTGAAGGAGTTTGGCTCGGGCGCGAGTCATGGGTCCACTTGGGTAGCTCGTGGGAGTAGATGTAGTAGCGGTCGGAGGACGGGCTGCATCACTACTCGTAGTGCATCTTCCATGGCTTCCACGGGTAAAACAAAGGATATACAATGCTGCAAGTGCTGGGGTTTTGGTCATCTTGAGAGACAGTGCACAACACAACGTGTTATGATGGTGCATGATGATGGTCAATACGATTCAGCGAGTGACTTTGATGAAGATACATTAGCCCTTATTTATGCTCGAGATGGAGACAATTGTGATTCTGATGAAGAGACAGAGGTAATGGGAGCTGAAGCTGCTGCTCAATACAAGAGCTTAATTACACAATGTGTGTTGAGTGTGCAATTGAGCAAATCTGAGCAAGATCAACGCCACAACCTGTTCCAAACACGTGGTGTTGTCAACGAAAGAGCTATACAGATGATCATTGATGGAGGGAGTTGTAATAATCTGGCTAGTGCTGACATGGTAGAGAAGCTTGCACTTCCAACAAGACAACGCACACATTCATATTACATCCAATGGTTTGAGAGTTCTCGCAAGATCAAGATAACAAGAACGGTACGCGTGCATTTTACTATTGGTACATATTCTGATTTTGTTGATTGTGATGTTGTACCTATGCAAGCTTGTTCTTTGTTACTTGGTAGACCATGGCAATTTGATAGAGAATCTGTTCATAATGGCAAAACTAATCACTATTCTCTTATGCATGATGGAAAGAAAATTGGTCTAAAACCTATGACTCCCGAACAGATTTTAAAAGATAATCTTGCTAGAGCTAGTAGAGCTAAAACTGAGGAGAAAAATAAAAGTGAGAATCAGCTTGTTGCTGCAGAGTTCGGTCGTAAGTCTGGAACCGCCTCCGAAATTTTTTTCTGGCTATACTAGTTTTCGGCTTTGGGGATCACTTTTCTCCATCGGCCGTTATAGCGATATTTTTTTGGCGCCTGCGCGCTTTCCGGAGCAAAATAAAAAATTTCGATTTTTTTTTGGGGCAAACCTATTTTTAGACCCCGTAGATCAGTTCTAGACACTCGCCATCATAGTGATTTTGCACCTCTCGGCTCGCTTTTCAGGGTGCCATATCATCATACATTGCTTGTTGTGTCGCGTCGTGACATCGTTGGTGATCTAGGCTCGCGTCTCTAGTACGGTCTAGCCTAGGACCAGCACAGTACCGTCGTTGGGCATTCTTTCAACTTTTGCATTGCTGTTTTGATAATTGCTAACCCCCTTTGCTAAGCCTTCGAGCTCCGGATACTCTCCACGTGCGGTGTTTCGACTCTTGGTAATCGCTTGGTTCAATCTACGGACCCACCGATCCTCGCGATTGCAGATCGCCTTTTCTCTTGTTTGTAAGAACTTGTAAGAGCTTCAGATATTGCTTGACGGATTACGCGTGACTTCCACCATATTTCCGCATTATATATACCGTGGTTTTAAGGACTAACCATGACAGATACTTGGCGGAACCCTGCCACCATGACGAACGAAGAACTACATGCCCACTTCTCCCGCTCTTGGTCGGTCGGCGAAGACGTGGATACTGGCGCCTAGGGAGTTTGACACCAAGCTCACTGCGCCGTGGACAAGATCGATGGACTCGAGAAATCCTTCAACGCCAATCTTGACGTTCGTTCAAGGAGCTTTTGAACAGATTGTCCGCACTTGCACCACCCACACATGCTTGACGCATTCCGATCACGGGTCGGATCTGGTTCGGTGCCGCCACACCCGTATTACGGCTGCGGCGCACCTCGGACTTCCGCATGTGCTGCTGCGACATTGGGGACGGACGACGGGTACTACTACGACCCCGACGACGACGATATGTTTGACGAGGAGGTTGAACAACCTCCACAGGTTCCTGCTGGCCGTCCTCGGCATTACTACCGCAACCCTCGACCACCGGTACGTGATGATGATCATGTTGCAAAGCTTAAATTAAATATTCCATCTTTTGAGGGTAAATAGAATCCTGATGCATATCTTACATGGGAGATGGAAGTAGAACAACGTTTTTCATGCTTAAAATATCCTGAGAATATGCGCGTTAGTGCTGCTACATGTGAATTTACTAAATTTGCTTCCCTTTTGATGCAGCCCGTCCTACGACCGCTACTACATCTACTCCCACGAGCTCCCCAAGTGGACCCATGACTTGCGCCCGAGCCAAACTCCTTCAAGCTAAGGTGAACTCGCTCCTCTCCTTGTGTGACTTCGATACACCCTTGGATGGCCTGCTACTTCATACGCATACCTTGTGCATCATCAGGTACGAAGAGAAGGACCCACAGAACGGAGGAGCACCAGCGGAAGAGACCAAATGCTCTCTGTCGCCAATAGTACTACGGACACAGCGACCGTTACCGCCTCGGTACTACCGCCACCTGTGAAGACCCCAATAAGCCAAATGCTCTGTCCTTTGGCGGTACTACCGTCTCAGACCGGCATTACTCTGACGACGGCTATCATCACTACCGCCACCAATGTAAGGAAGTCCCCGGAAGTCCCGACGACAAGCGGTACTAGGGCCAGAAGCGGTACTACGGTGGCCATTGGGACCAAGTGGACCGGTACTACCGGATGACACAGAACCTGATCGTGTTAAGTCGGCCCAGTGCCTTGTAACCCTCTCTATATGTCGCTATTTGTTCCCAAAATACCCCTATTTATGTGGTTGGCCTATAAATAGCCCCCACCCTCCATTCTAAACCCTAGACTTGGATAATAATAGATTAAGGAAACCCTTTGAGGAACTTACATCTATTGGTCTCATGCTCCTACCCAGGAGCACCGGATTATCCACCCCCTCTTGGATCTTGCCTAGTGCGTTCAAGTTGTACAAGGCCTTGGGTTCTCGGTTTCTCGCCCCCAAGTCGTCAAGATCTCACCAAGCACCTCGTCCCCCGTTGTTAGCGTGGAGAGAGAGCTTCGCCCAACACCGATCCTAGAGATTATGTTGAACCGGTTGCCACCGGCGTGAGTTATCAGCGTGTATCGTGTTTTGTGTGCGTGAGTTCATCGGGTTCTTCGTGGCGTGTGTTCGTGGATTCCATCCCCTTCCCCCTTCCACCGCTTTACCCTCGATTCCTGCGGAGATTCGTGAAAGATCGGGCCACCCCAAGGGGTTACCCCATAACATCTTGGTATCAAGAGCAAGGTTGATCACGAATTTCCCCCCAATTTTTCTTTATCCCCCTTAAAATCGAAAATCCCACAAAAAAGAGCCCCAATTTGGCTTTGGATCGATCTTTGGATTTGGTGAGTTTTCCGTGGTTTTGGCCCATAGATCTGTTGCTTTTGGAGTCGATCTATAGCCCCTGTTGTTCCTAGCCCAGCCTTTCGGTCAGTTTCCCACGAATTTGAGGTTTGTGTTAAGTGGATCTCGTTTTCGTTCTTGTTTTGCGACCGGTACTCTACCGTCGGCCGGTACTGCATTACCGTCCTACTGGCGGTACTACCGCCGATCATGTACTTTTCCCCTTCTCTTGACGCCTCATTTTCGTTTGCTTAATTTCCCCCTTTAGCTTGTTCGTGTTTCGCGTGTTTGTCGCCCTTTTAACACAAGCTTCCGCATCAAAGTCACCCGCGCTCGTCGACACCGTGACACTCGAACATCATCCCCACCAACGGTTGCAAGTCGTCAACAATAACAAAGGTATAACTTGCACCACTTTGACAACCCCATATCTTCCTTTGTGTGTATCTATCCTATGAGATGATGTGGACATCCCTACTATTGATACAACCGTTGTACCTACAGCAACACACATACAAGGACCCATCACAAGATCTCGTGCCAAACAACTTAACTATCAGGTACTTTCGTTTCTTCGAACTATTCCTCACATAGATGAGAATATGATGCTGCCTAAATAAGATATATTTCTTACTCTTAGGAATGATGGACCAAGCATGGATGAGAGGGACAAGCATTGGAGCATGGCCATGCATGGAGATGGCATCAAGCATGTGATGATCCAAGAGAAGGCCACGGATGAAGATTTCAGAACTTTGAGGCCACCATAATGAAGAAAGAAGGCTTGGACGAAATATTCAAGATCAATACTTTACGAATTCGTCCATAGCTTAATATGGTGCTGCGACACCTTTATTTTGGGCCAGGCCCATGTAATTTTCGCAGGATTTTAATTAGCCACTTTTTAGAGTCCGTATTTGAGGGGAAAAGGACTTTTAGGGTTGGATTCGGCCACCACTTCCATGGCTGGCCGAAACCCCACCTTTTCGCCCTTAGCCGAACCTCTAGACTCGGATTTTGTTTAGACATTAAGTTAGCCATAGTCGCAACTTCGCCAAGGCTCGAGCGTCGCAGAGGCCTCTTGTACTTCGCACCTATTCAGGATCCAACCTCTTCAATAAAGCTTTCCTCTTAATCCGCAATATCTTGATTGCAATATTGGTTCTTACTTGTTCTCGATTTCAGGTAGGAATTAAGACCCTCGCTGGTCAGGCTGATCGTGTTCACGCAGGATCGGTAACCTCCAGGAGATTGGCCTAGCGATTGCATTGGCGCTCGTGCTCGCACGTGTAGTCGGATCGTCAAGCCCAACTCCACCAAATCGAATATCGCCATCTCATCGAAAGATCGGACACCTCAGCCCTATCAAGTGGTATCAGATTTTAGGTTGCTCGGTGAGATTTTACTGTTTTCGTAGATTAGATCTGTTTTTACCTATAAACCCACGAAAAATCCAAAAACACAGTTAGAGTTTAGATCCATCCCATAACCAATCTACGCCTCGCATTATCTTTTCAGTTTTTGCATTGTTGAATTTGTGTCTACATCGTCGCGTCGAGTTGCTGGTCTTAGTGTCCCTTAGAGTTTCGAGTTCTGATCATAGTAGTCACCGCCACACTCGCCGTTCATCGCCACCATATTCCGCCACCATATTCCGCCGCCATATACTGCCACCATAAACCCTAATATTCCGCCACCTACCGTGACACAGATCCGATCAATTTCCTGTCGTGGTACGAGTCCGAGTAGAGTTATTGTTTCCTAGTTATTTCTTTTTACTTTCCTTCTTTGTTGTTTCCGTGTTAAGCTAAAGTCCGTGTCGAGTTAAGAGTCCGGTCGTAAGTCCAGAAGGAGATCAAAAAAAAAATTCTGGCTATACTGTTTTTCGACCCCGGGGATCACTTTTCTCCATCGACCGTTATAGCGATATTTTTTTGGCGTCTGCGCACTTTCCAGAGCAAAAATAAAAAATTTCGAAATTTTTTTTTGGGGCTAACCTCTTTTTAGACCCCGTAGATCAGTTCTAGACATTCGCCATCATAGTGATTTTCTGCATCTCGGTTCGCTTTTCAGGGTGCCATATCATCATACATTGCTTGTTGTGTCGCGTCGTGACATCTTTGGTGATCTAGGCTCGCGTCTCTAGTACGGTCTAGCCTAGGGCCTGCACAGTACCGTCGTTGAGCATTCTTTCAACTTTTGCATTGCTGTTTTGATAATTGCTAACCCCCTTTGCTAAGTCTTCCCAGAGCTCCACAAATACTCTCCACGTGCGGTGTTTCGACTCCTGGTAATCGCTTGGTTCAATCTCTGGACCCACTGATCCTCGTGGTTGCACATCGCCTTTTCCTGTTGTTTGGTAAGAACTTGTAAGAGCTTCGTATATTGCTTGACGGATTACGCGTGACTTCCACCATATTTCCGTACTATATACCTGTGCTTTTTAAGGACTAACCATGACAGATACTTCGCGGAACCCTGCCACAATGACGAACGAGGAACTACATGCCCACTTCTCCGCGCTCTTGGTCAGCCGCTGAAGACGTGGATCTGGCGCCTCGGGAGTTTGACACCAAGCTCACCAACACCGTGGACAAGATCGATGGACTCGAGAAATCCTTCAACGCCAAGCTTGACGTTCGGTTCAAGGAGCTTTTGAACCGATTGCCCTTTCAAGCTTGGCACCCACATGGCGCCTGGCGCATTCCGATCACGGGTCGGTTTGGTTGCCGCGCTTTGGCGTCTCTTCTGCGGTGGCGCTCCTCGAGACTTCCGCGGTCTGGCTGCGACATTGGGGATAGACGACGGGTACTACGACCTGGCGACGACGATCTATTTGACGAGGAGGTTGAACAACCTCCACGGTACTGCTGGCCGTCCCGACATTACTACCGCAACGCCGACCACCGATGCGTGATGATGATCATGTTGCAAAGCTTAAATTAAATATTCCATCTTTTGAGGGTAAATATAATCGATGCATATCTTACATGGGAGATGGAAGTAGAACAACGTTTTGCATGCTTAAAATATCCCGAGAATATGCGTGTTAGTCTTGCTACATGTGAATTTACTAAATTTGCTTCCCTTTGGTTGTCTGGTATTGTCGTTTAAATCCTACTACTATTCCTAGTACTTGGACTGCTTTAAAAACTGCTATGCGTGTTCGTTTTGTACCTCCTACTTATCAACATGATTTACTAAAGAATCTGACACATTTAGAGCAAGGGAAAAATTCTGTAGAAGAGTATTATCATGAATTGCAAACAGGGATGGTTCGGTGTGGTCTTGTTGAATCTAATGAACAAATGCTTGCACGTTTCTTTGGTGGATTAAACAAGGACATTCAGCACATATTAGATTATAAGGAATATAATTCTATCACTCCTTTGTTTCATCTTGCTTGCAAAGCTGAACGTGAAGTCTTGATCACCAAACACCATGGAGGAGGACTAATAATTCAGGTCGCACATCCACTTGGACATCCGACAATCAACGCCTCCTCGTGATTCGCCACCGCTACTACCACATCCAAGGCCACCACAAGATTTCCAATGCTCCTCCACCATCATCCAATGCTCCCGTCGTAGTGCATCTTCTATGGCTTCCACGGGTAAGACAAAGGATATACAATGCCGCAAGTCTTTGGGGTTTTGGTCATATTGAGAGACGATGCACAACACAACGTGTGATGATGGTCGAGAAGATGGTCGATCTGATTCACAAGTGACTTTGATGAAGATACACTAGCCCTTATTTACGCTCGAGATGGAGACAATTCGATCTTGATGAAGAGATAGAGGTAATGGGAGCTAAAAGCTGATCAATACAGAGCTTAATTACACAACGTGTGTTGAGTGTGCAATTGAGCAAATCTGAGCAAGATCAACGCCACAACCTGTTCCAAACACGTGGTGTTGTCAAGGAAAGAGCTATCTGAATCATCATTGATGGAGGAGTTGTAATAATCGGCGGTGTTGACATGGTAGAGAAGCTTGCGCTTCCAACAAGACAACGCCCACATTCATATTACATCCAATGGTTTGAGAGTTCTCGAAGATCAAGGTAACAAGAGCGATGCAGCGTGCATTTTACTATTGGTACATATTCGATTTTGTTGATTGTGATGTTGTACCTATGCAAGCTTGTTCTTTGTTACTTGGTAGACCATGGCAATTTGATAGAGAATCATTCATAATGGCAACACTAATCACTATTCTCTTATGCATGATGGAAAGAAAATTGGTCTAAAACCTATGACTCCTGAACAGATTTTAAAAGATGATCTTGCTAGATCTAGTAGACCTAAAACTGAGGAGAAAAATAAAAGTGAGAATCAAATTGTTGCTGCAGATTTTATAATACCAAAGAACACTAAATCTGATTCTACACATGCTACTGAAATTCGTTTGAAGAGTCCATGTATGCTTGCAAATAAAATTGATATTGCTGAACTAGATGTAACCAATACTCAATGTTATGCAATTGTCTGCAAGAGGTTTTATTTTCATTTGAGGATATGCCTCCTTCTTTGCCACCCGCTATTGCTAACCTTTTGCAGGAATATGAGGACGTCTTTCCCGCTGAGCTGCCACCAGGACTACCTCCTATTGGAGGAATTGAGCACCAAATTGATCTAATTCCTGGTGCCACGTTGCCCAACCGCGCGCCATATAGAACCAATCCAGAGGAGACAAAGGAGCTACAACGCCAAATTCAGGAACTACTCGACAGAGATCATATTCGTGAGTCCCTTAGCCCCTGTGCTGTTCCTATTATTTTGGTACCTAAGAAAGATGGTTCTTCGCGCATGTGTACTGATTGTAGATCTATCAATAATATTACTATTCGATATCGTCATCCTATTCCACGTTTAGATGACATGCTTGATGAATTGAGTGGCTCTACCATGTTTTCTAAAGTTGATTTGCGTAGTGGTTACCACCAGATTCGTATGAAATTAGGAGATGAATGGAAAACAACATTTAAAACTAAGTTCGGTTTATATGAGTGGTTAGTAATGTCGTTTGGTTTAACTAATGCACCTAGCACTTTCATGAGATTAATGAACGAAGTTTTACGTGCTTTCATTGGACGTTTTGTGGTAGTCTACTTTGATGATATTCTGATTTATAGCAAATCTTTAGAGGATCATTTGGACCATTTACGTGTTGTTTTTAATGCTTTACGTGATGCACGTTTGTTTGGTAACCTTGAGAAGTGCACCTTTTGCACCAATCGAGTTGCGTTTCTTGGCTATGTTGTTGCATCACAGGGTATTGAAGTGGATCCAGCCAATATTGAAGCTATTGAGAATTGGTAGCGACCAAGACGGTCACACAAGTGAGGAGTTTTCTTGGCCTCGCTGGTTTTATAGGCGCTTTGTCAAAGACTTTGGATCAATTTCCGCCATTGAATGAGCTTACCAAGAAGGATGTGCCCTTTGTTTGGGGCGATGCACAACAACAGCCTTCGTCATATTGAAAGATAAGCTAACACATGCTCCTTACTCCAACTTACTGATTTTACTAAGACTTTTGAGCTTGAATGTGATGCTAGTGGAATTGGTTTGGGAGGGTGTTATTACAAGAGGAAAACCTGTTGCATATTTTAGTGAGAAATTGAGTTGGGCTAGTCTGAACTATTCTACTTATGATAAAGAATTATGCGTTGGTTCGGACATTAGAAACTTGGCAACATTATCTATGGCCTAAAGAGTTTGTTATTCATTCGATCATGAATCTTTGAACCATATTCGTAGTCAAGCTAAGTTGAATCGTCATGCAAAGTGGGTTGAATTTATTGAGTCTTTTCCTTATGTTATCAAACACAAAAAGGGTAAAGATAATATTATTGCTGATGCTTTGTCACGCCGTTATGCTTTGTTATCTCAACTTGACTTCAAAATATTTGGATTGGAAACTATTAAGGATCAATATGTGCATGATGCTGAATTTAAAGATGTGTTGCAGAATTGTAGAGATGGTAGAACTTGGAACAAGTTCGTCTTCAATGATGGATTTGTGTTCCGTGCTAACAAACTATGCATTCCAGATAGCTCTGTTCGTCTTTTGTTGTTACAGGAGGCGCATGGAGGAGGATTGATGGGACACTTTGGTGTCAAGAAGACGGAGGATGTTCTTGCTGCACATTTCTTTTGGCCACGTATGCGTCGAGATGTTGAGAGATTTGTGGCACGCTGCACTACTTGTCAAAAAGCTAAGTCTCGCCTTAATCCACATGGTTTATATATGCCTCTTCCTGTTCCTAGTGTTCTTTGGGAGGATATTTATATGGACTTTGTTTTGGGATTGCCACGAACACAGAAGGGGAGGGATAGTATTTTTGTTGTTGTGGATCGGTTTTCTAAGATGGCACACTTTATTCCTTGTCATAAAACGGATCTTCTTCAAGATATTGCTGATTTGTTCTTTCGTGAAATTGTTCGTTTGCATGGTGTGCCAAATACTATTGTCTCTGATCGTGATACTAAATTTCTTAGCCAGTTTTGGAGATGTTTATGGGCTAAGTTGGGGACTAAATTACTCTTTAGTACTACATGTCATCCCCAAACTGATGGTCAAACCAAGTAGTAAATAGAACTTTGTCTACTATGTTACGGGCTGTTTTAAAGAAGAACTTAAAATTGTGGGAAGAGTGTTTACCTCATATAGAATTTGCTTATAATCGTTCATTGCATTCTACCACAAAGATGCGCCCATTTGAGATTGTGTATGGTTTTGTTCCTCGTGTACCTATTGATTTATTGCCTTTACCTTCTTGATTGCAACATAATTTGGATGCTACACAACGCTGAAATGATATTAAACTTGCATAAGACTACTAAAGATAACATTGAACACATGAATGCTAAGTATAAACTTCTTTGGGATAAAGGGAGAAAGCATGTTGTGATTGATGTTGGCGATCTTGTTTGGTTACATTTGCGTAAAGATCGCTTTTCTGATTCGCAAGTCTAAGTTAATGCCACGTCTTCTTTGGTCCCTTTAAGGTGTTAGAGAAAATCAATGATAATGCATATAAACTTGAGTTGCTGCAGACTTTGGTGCAGTTAGTCCTACATTTAACATTGCAGATTTGAAGCCTTACTTTGGTGAGGAAGATGAGATTGTGTCGAGGACGACTTCAATTCAAGAAGGGGAGCATGATGTGGACATCCCTACTATTGATACAACCGTTATACCTACAACAACACACATACAAGGACCCATCACAAGATCTCGTGCCAAACAACTTAACTATCAGGTACTTTCGTTTCTTGGAACTATTCCTCACATACATGAGAATATGATGCTGCCTAAATCAGATATATTTCTTACTCTTAGGAATGATAGACCAAGCATTGATGAGAGGGACAAGCATTGGAGCATGGACATGCATGGAGATGGCAGCAAGCATGTGATGATCCAAGAGAAGGCCACGGATGAAGATTTCAGAACTTTGAGGCCACCATAATGAAGAAAGAAGGCTTGGACGAAATATTCAAGATCAATACTTCTTAATTCGTCCATAGCTTAATATGGTCATTGCGACACCTTTATTTTGGGCCAGGCCCATGTAATTTTCAAGGATTTTAATTAGCCACTTTTTAGAGTCCGTATTTGAGGGGAAAAGGACTTCTAGGGTTGGATTCGGCCACCACTTCCAAGGCTGGCTGAAACCCCACCTTTTCCTCCTTAAATACTCCCCATAGCCGTCACCCTAGACTCGGATTTTGTTTAGACATTAAGTTATCCATCGTAGCAACTTCGCCAAGGCTCGAGCGTCGCAGAGGCCTCTTGTACTTCGCACCTATTCAGGATCCCACCTTTTCAATAAAGCTTTCCTCTTAATCCGCAATATCTTGATTGCAATATTGGTTCTTACTTGTTCTCGATTTCAGGTAGGAATTAAGACCCTCGCTGGTCAGGCTGATCGTGTTCACGCAGGATCGGTAACCTCCAGGAGATTGGCCTAGCGATTGCATTGGCGCTCGTGCTCGCACGTGTAGTCGGATCGTCAAGCCCAACTCCACCAAATCGAATATCGCCATCTCATCGAAAGATCGGACACCTCAGCCCTATCAAGTGGTATCAGATTTTAGGTTGCTCGGTGAGATTTTACTGTTTTCGTAGATTAGATCTGTTTTTACCTATAAACCCACGAAAAATCCAAAAACACAGTTAGAGTTTAGATCCATCCCATAACCAATCTACGCCTCGCATTATCTTTTCAGTTTTTGCATTGTTGAATTTGTGTCTACATCGTCGCGTCGAGTTCTTTGGTCTTAGTGTCCCTTAGAGTTTGAGTTCGATCATAGTAGTCACCACACTCGCTCATCGCCACCATATTCCGCCACCATATTCCGCCGCCATATCGCCACCATAAACCCTAATATTCCGCCACCTCTGGTGACACGGATCCGATCAATTTCACAGGTGGTACGAGTCCGGTAGAGTTATTGTTTCCTAGTTATTTCTTTTTACTTTCCTTCTTTGTTGTTTCCGTGTTAAGCTAAAGTCCGTGTCGAGTTAAGAGTCCGGTCGTAAGTCCAGAAGGAGATCAAAAAAAAATTAAGCTATCTTGTTTTGACCCCGGGATCACTTTTCTCCATCGAGTTATAGCGATATTTTTTGGCGTCTGCGACTTTCCGAGCAAAAATAAAAATTTGAAATTTTTTTTGGGCTAACCTCTTTTAGACCCGTAGATCAGTTCTAGACATTCGCCATCATAGTGATTTTACGCATCTCGGTTTCTTTGTGGTGCCATATCATCATACATTGCTTGTTGTGTCGGCGTCGTGACATCTTTGGTGATCTAGGCTCGCGTCTCTAGTACGGTCTAGCCTAGGGCCTGCACAGTACCGTCGTTGAGCATTCTTTCAACTTTTGCATTGCTGTTTTGATAATTGCTAACCCCCTTTGCTAAGTCTTCCCAGAGCTCCACAAATACTCTCCGTGCGGTGTTTCGACTCACGGTAATCGCTTGGTTCAATCTGGACCTTGATCCTCGTGGTTGCATCGCCTTTCTGTTGTTTGGTAAGAACTTGTAAGAGCTTCGTATATTGCTTGACGGATTACGCGTGACTTCCACCATATTTCCATTATATACATGCTTTTTAGGACTAACCATGACAGATACTTGGAACCGCCACAATGACGAACGAGGAACTACATGCCCACTTCTCCGCTCTTGGTCGATCAGGCGAAGACGTGGATACGCGCCTCGGGGAGTTTGACACCAAGCTCACCAACACCGTGGACAAGATCGATGGACTCGAAATCCTTCAACGCCAAGCAGCGTTCGGTTCAAGCTTTTGAACCGATTGCCCTTGGCACCCACACATGGCGCCTGGCGCATTCCGATCCGCAGGACTGCTGGTTGGTTGCCGCACTTTGGCGTCTCTGCTGCGGTGGCGCTCCTCGAGACTTCATGCGGCTGTCATGCGACATTGGGGATAGACGGCGGGTACTACTACGACCACGGCGACGATCTATTTGACGAGGAGGTTGAACAACCTCCACGGTACCTTGGCCGTCCCGACATTACTACCGCAACGCTCGCCCACCGGTACGTGATGATGATCATGTTGCAAAGCTTAAATTAAATATTCCATCTTCTGAGGGTAAATATAATCCTGATGCATATCTTACATGGGAGATGGAAGTAGAACAACGTTTTGCATGCTTAAAATATCCTGAGAATATGCGTGTTAGTGCTGCTACATGTGAATTTACTAAATTTGCTTCCCTTTGGTGGTCTGAGTATTGTCGCTTAAATCCTACTACTATTCCTAGTACTTGGACTGCTTTAAAAACTGCTATGCGTGTTCGTTTTGTACCTCCTACTTATCAACGTGATTTACTAAAGAATCTGACACATTTAGAGCAAGGGAAAAATTCTGTAGAAGAGTATTATCAGGAATTGCAAACGGGGATGGTTCGGTGTGGTCTTGTTGAATCTAATGAACAAATGCTTGCACGTTTCTTTGGTGGATTAAACAAGGACATTCAGCACATCTTAGATTATAAGGAATATAATTCTATCACTCGTTTGTTTCATCTTGCTTGCAAAGATGAACGTGAAGTCTTGAGATCACCAAACACCATGGAGGAGGACTAATAATTCTGCAGTCGCACATCCACTTGGACATCCAGACAATCAACGCCTCCTCGTGATTCGCCACCGGCTACTACCACATCCAAGGCCACCACAAGATTTCCAATTGCTCCTCCACCATCATCCAATGCTCCTTTCGTAGTGCATCTTCTATGGCTTCCACGGTAAGACAAAGGATATACAATGCATAAGTCTTTGGGGTTTTGGTCATATTGAGAGCGTGCACAACAACGTGTGATGATGGTGCGAGAAGATGGTCAATGATTCAGACAAGTGACTTTGATGAAGATACACTAGCCCTTATTTACGCTCGAGATGGAGACAATTACGATCTTGATGAAGAGATAGAGGTAATGGGAGCTAAAGGCTGGATCAATACAGAGCTTAATTACACAACGTGTGTTGAGTGTGCAATTGAGCAAATCTGAGCAAGATCAACGCCACAACCTGTTCCAAACGTGGTGTTGTCAAGGAAAGAGCTATCTGAATCATCATTGATGGAGGAGTTGTAATAATCGGCGGTGTTGACATGGTAGAAGCTTGCGCTTCCAACAAGACAACGCCCACATTCATATTACATCCAATGGTTTGAGAGTTCTCGCAAGATCAAGGTAACAAGAACGGTACGCGTGCATTTTACTATTGGTACATATTCTGATTTTGTTGATTGTGATGTTGTACCTATGCAAGCTTGTTCTTTGTTACTTGGTAGACCATGGCAATTTGATAGAGAATCTGTTCATAATGGCAACACTAATCACTATTCTCTTATGCATGATGGAAAGAAAATTGGTCTAAAACCTATGACTCCTGAACAGATTTTAAAAGATGATCTTGCTAGATCTAGTAGACCTAAAACTGAGGAGAAAAATAAAAGTGAGAATCAAATTGTTGCTGCAGATTTTATAATACCAAAGAACACTAAATCTGATTCTACACATGCTACTGAAATTCGTTTGAAGAGTCCATGTATGCTTGCAAATAAAATTGATATTGCTGAACTAGATGTAACCAATACTCAATGTTATGCAATTGTCTGCAAGAGGTTTTATTTTCATTTGAGGATATGCCTCCTTCTTTGCCACCCGCTATTGCTAACCTTTTGCAGGAATATGAGGACGTCTTTCGGTTGAGCTGCCACGAGGACTACCTCCTATTGGAGGAATTGAGCACCAAATTGATCTAATTCCTGGTGCCACGTTGCCCAACCGCGCCATATAGAACCAATCCGGAGGAGACAAAGGAGCTACAGCCAAATTCAGGAACTACTCGTGAGATCATATTCGTGAGTCCCTTAGCCCTGTCTTTGTTCCTATTATTTTGGTACCTAAGAAAGATGGTTCTTCACGCATGTGTCTTGATTGTAGATCTATCAATAATATTACTATTCGATATCGTCATCCTATTCCACGTTTAGATGACATGCTTGATGAATTGAGTGGCTCTACCATGTTTTCTAAAGTTGATTTGCGTAGTGGTTACCACAGTTCGTATGAAATTAGGAGATGAATGGAAAACAACATTTAAAAGTAAGTTCGGTTTATATGAGTGGTTAGTAATGTCGTTTGGTTTAACTAATGCACCTAGCACTTTCATGAGATTAATGAGCGAAGTTTCGTGCTTTCATTGGACGTTTGTGGTAGTCTACTTTGATGATATTCGATTTATAGCAAATCTTTAGAGGATCATTTGGACCATTTACGTGTTGTTTTTAATGCTTTACGTGATGCACGTTTGTTTGGTAACCTTGAGAAGTGCACCTTTTGCACCAATCGAGTTGCGTTTCTTGGCTATGTTGTTGCATCACAGGGTATTGAAGTGGATCCAGCCAATATTGAAGCTATTGAGAATTGGCATTGACCCAAGACGGTCACACAAGTGAGGAGTTTTCTTGGCCTCGCTGGTTTTTATAGGCGCTTTGTCAAAGACTTTGGATCAATTTCCGCGCCGCTGAATGAGCTTACCAAGAAGGATGTGCCCTTTGTTTGGGGCGATGCACAACAACAGGCCTTCGTCATATTGAAAGATAAGCTAACACATGCTCCCTTACTCCAACTTACTGATTTTACTAAGACTTTTGAGCTTGAATGTGATGCTAGTGGAATTGGTTTGGGAGGGGTGTTATTACAAGAGGAAAACACATTGCATATTTTAGTGAGAAATTGAGTTGGGCTAGTCTGAACTATTCTACTTATGATAAAGAATTATGCGTTGGTTCGACATTAGAAACTTGGCAACATTATCTATGGCCTAAAGAGTTTGTTATTCATTACGATCATGAATCTTTGAAGCATATTCGTAGTCAAGCTAAGTTGAATCGTCGTCATGCAAAGTGGGTTGAATTTATTGAGTCTTTTCTTATGTTATCAAACACAAAAGGGTAAAGATAATATTATTGCGATGCTTTGTCACGCGTTATGCTTTGTTATCTCAACTTGACTTCAAAATATTTGGATTGGAAACTATTAAGGATCAATATGTGCATGATGCTGAATTTAAAGATGTGTTGAAATTGTAGAGATGGTAGAACTTGGAACAAGTTCGTCTTCAATGATGGATTTGTGTTCGTGCTAACAAACTATGCATTCCAGATAGCTCATTCGTCTTTTGTTGTTCTGGAGGCGCATGGAGGAGGATTGATGGGACACTTTGGTGTCAAGAAGGCGGAGGATGTTCTTCTGCACATTTCTTTTGGCCACGTGTCGTCGAGATGTTGAGAGATTTGTGGCACGCTGCACTACTTGTCAAAAAGCTAAGTCTCGCCTTAATCCACATGGTTTATATATGCCTCTTCCTGTTCCTAGTGTTCTTTGGGAGGATATTTATATGGACTTTGTTTTGGGATTGCCACGAACACAGAAGGGGAGGGATAGTATTTTTGTTGTTGTGGATCGGTTTTCTAAGATGGCACACTTTATTCCTTGTCATAAAACGGATCTTCTTTCGCATATATTGATTTGTTCTTTCGTGAAATTGTTCGTTTGCATGGTGTGCCAAATACTATTGTCTCTGATCGTGATACTAAATTTCTTAGCCAGTTTTGGAGATGTTTATGGGCTAAGTTGGGGACTA
This sequence comes from Avena longiglumis, assembly GCA_030063025.1. Classification (NCBI taxonomy): domain Eukaryota; kingdom Viridiplantae; phylum Streptophyta; class Magnoliopsida; order Poales; family Poaceae; genus Avena; species Avena longiglumis. The sequence goes on from CP125977.1 coordinate 315,614,106, forward strand.
AATTACTCTTTAGTACTACATGTCATCCCTAAACTGATGGTCAAACTGAAGTAGTAAATAGAACTTTGTCTACTATGTTACGGGCTGTTTTAAAGAAGAACTTAAAATTGTGGGAAGAGTGTTTACCTCATATAGAATTTGCTTATAATCGTTCATTGCATTCTACCACAAAGATGTGCCCATTTGAGATTGTGTATGTTTTTGTTCCTCGTGTACCTATTGATTTATTGCCTTTACCTTCTTCGGTGCAACATAATTTGGATGCTACACAACGCGCTGAAATGATATTAAACTTGCATAAGACTACTAAAGATAACATTGAACACATGAATGCTAAGTATAAACTTGCTGGGGATAAAGGGAGAAAGCATGTTGTGATTGATGTTGGCGATCTTGTTTGGTTACATTTGCGTAAAGATCGTTTTCCTGATTTACGCAAGTCTAAGTTAATGCCACGTCTTCTTGGTCCCTTTAAGGTGTTAGAGAAAATCAATGATAATGCATATAAACTTGAGTTGCCTGCAGACTTTGGTACGGTTAGTCCTACATTTAACATTGCAGATTTGAAGCCTTACTTTGGTGAGGAAGATGAGATTGTGTCGAGGACGACTTCAATTCAAGAAGGGGAGCATGATGTGGACATCCCTACTATTGATACAACCGTTATACCTACAGCAACACACATACAAGGACCCATCACAAGATCTCGTGCCAAACAACTTAACTATCAGGTACTTTCGTTTCTTGGAACTATTCCTCACATACATGAGAATATGATGCTGCCTAAATCAGATATATTTCTTACTCTTAGGAATGATAGACCAAGCATTGATGAGAGGGACAAGCATTGGAGCATGGACATGCATGGAGATGGCAGCAAGCATGTGATGATCCAAGAGAAGGCCACGGATGAAGATTTCAGAACTTTGAGGCCACCATAATGAAGAAAGAAGGCTTGGACGAAATATTCAAGATCAATACTTCTGAATTCGTCCATAGCTTAATATGGTCTTTGACACCTTTATTTTGGGCCAGGCCCATGTAATTTTCAGGATTTTAATTAGCCACTTTTTAGAGTCCGTATTTGAGGAAAAGGACTTCTAGGGTTGGATTCGCCACCACTTCCAAGGCTGGCTGAAACCCCACCTTTCCTCCTTAAATACTCCCCATAGCCGTCCCTAGACTCGGATTTTGTTTAGACATTAAGTTATCCATCGTAACCGCCAAGGCTCGGCGTCGCAGAGGCCTCTTGTACCAGCACCTATTCAGGATCCCACCTTTTCAATAAAGCTTTCCTCTTAATCCGCAATATCTTGATTGCAATATTGGTTCTTACTTGTTCTCGATTTCGGGTAGGAATTAAGACCCTCATTTCGGTGATCGTGTTCACGCAGGATCGGTAACCTCCAGGAGATTGGCCTAGCGATTGCATTGGCGCTCGTGCTCGCACGTGTAGTCGGATCGTCAAGCCCAACTCCACCAAATCGAATATCGCCATCTCATCGAAAGATCGGACACCTCAGCCCTATCAAGTGGTATCAGTTTTAGGTTGCTCGGTGAGATTTCTTTGTTTCGTAGATTAGATCTGTTTTTACCTATAAACCCACGAAAAATCCAAAAACACAGTTAGAGTTTAGATCCATCCCATAACCAATCTACGCCTCGCATTATCTTTTCAGTTTTTGCATTGTTGAATTTGTGTCTACATCGTCGCGTCGAGTTCTTTGGTCTTAGTGTCCCTTAGAGTTTCGAGTTCGATCATAGTAGTCACCGCCACACTCGCTCATCGCCACCATCGCCACCATATTCCGCCACCATATTCGCCCATATCGCCACCATAAACCCTAATATTCCGCCACCTACCGTGACACAGATCCGATCAATTTCCTGTCGTGGTACGAGTCCGAGTAGAGTTATTGTTTCCTAGTTATTTCTTTTTACTTTCCTTCTTTGTTGTTTCCGTGTTAAGCTAAAGTCCGTGTCGAGTTAAGAGTCCGGTCGTAAGTCCAGAAGGAGATCAAAAAAAAATTCGGCTATCTTTGTTTTTCGACCAGGGATCACTTTTCTCCATCGACCGTTATAGCGATATTTTTTGGCGTCTGCGACTTTCGAGCAAAAATAAAATTTGAAATTTTTTTGGGGCTAACCTTTTAGACCCGTAGATCAGTTCTAGACATTCGCCATCATAGTGATTTTACGCATCTCGGTTACGCTTTTGAGGTGCCATATCATCATACATTGCTTGTTGTGTCGGCGTCGTGACATCTTTGGTGATCTAGGCTCGCGTCTCTAATGCAGTCTAGCCTAGGGCCGCAGTACCGTCGTTGAGCATTCTTTCAACTTTTGCATTCTGTTTTGATAATTGCTAACCCCTTTGCTAAGTCTTCCCGAGCTCCACAAATACTCTCCGTGCGGTGTTTCGACTCACAGTAATCGCTTGGTTCAATCTGGACCCACGATCCTCGTGGTTGCACATCGCCTTTCTGTTGTTTGGTAAGAACTTGTAAGAGCTTATATTGCTTGACGGATTACGTGACTTCCACCATATTTCCGTACTATATACATGCTTTTTAAGGACTAACCATGACAGATATGTGAACCCTTACAATGACGAACGAGGAACTACATGCCCACTTCTCCAGCGCTCTTGGTCGATCGCTGAAGACGTGAATCTGGCGCCTCGGGAGTTTGACACCAAGCTCACCAACACCGTGGACAAGATCGATGGACTCGAAATCCTTCAACGCCAAGCTTGACGTTCGGTTCAAGGAGCTTTTGAACCGATTGCCCGCACCTTGGCACCCACATGGCGCCGCGGCGCATTCCGATCCGCAGTGGACTTGCTGGTTCATTTGCCGCACCCGGCGTCTCATCGCGGTGGCGCTCCTCGAGACTTCATGGCAACTGCTGCGACATTGGGGATGAGCGGCGGGTACTACTACGACCTGGCGGCGACGCGATCTATTTGACGAGGAGGTTGAACAACCTCCACGGTACTGGCCGTCCCGACATTACTACCGCGCCGACCACCCATGCGTGATGATGATCATGTTGCAAAGCTTAAATTAAATATTCCATCTTTTGAGGGTAAATATAATCTGATGCATATCTTACATGGGAGATGGAAGTAGAACAACGTTTTGCATGCTTAAAATATCGAGAATATGCGTGTTAGTCTTTACATGTGAATTTACTAAATTTGCTTCCCTTTGGTGGTCCGAGTATTGTCGCTAAATCCTACTACTATTCCTAGTACTTGGACTGCTTTAAAAACTGCTATGCGTGTTCTTTTGTACCTCCTACTTATCAACGTGATTTACTAAAGAATCGACACATTTAGAGCAAGGAAAAATTACGTAGAAGAGTATTATCGGGAATTGCAAGCGGGGATGGTTCGGTGTGGTCTTGTTGAATCTAATGAACAAATGCTTGCACGTTTCTTTGGTGGATTAAACAAGGACATTCAAGACATCTTAGATTATAAGGAATATAATTCTATCACTCGTTTGTTTCATCTTGCTTGCAAAGATGAGCGTGAAGTCTTGAGATCACCAAACACCATGGAGGAGGACTAATAATTCGCAGTCGCACATCCACTTGGACATCCGACAATCAACGCCTCCTCGTGATTCGCCACCACTACTACCACATCCAAGGCCACCACAAGATTTCCATGCTCCTCCACCATCATCCAATGCTCACCTTTCGTAGTGCATCTTCTATGGCTTCCACGGGTAAGACAAAGGATATACAATGCCGCAAGTCTTTGGGGTTTTGGTCATATTGAGAGGCATTGCACAACACAACGTGTGATGATGGTGCGAGAAGATGGTCGATGCGATTCAGACAAGTGACTTTGATGAAGATACACTAGCCCTTATTTACGCTCGAGATGGAGACAATTCGATCTTGATGAAGAGATAGAGGTAATGGGAGCTAAAGGCTGATCAATACAGAGCTTAATTACACAACGTGTGTTGAGTGTGCAATTGAGCAAATCGAGCAAGATCAACGCCACAACTGTTCCAAACACGTGGTGTTGTCAAGGAAAGAGCTATACGAATCATCATTGATGGAGGAGTTGTAATAATCGGCGGTGTTGACATGGTAGAGAAGCTTGCGCTTCCAACAAGACAACGCCCACATTCATATTACATCCAATGGTTTGAGAGTTCTCGCCAAGATCAAGGTAACAAGAGCGATGCAGCGTGCATTTTACTATTGGTACATATTCTGATTTTGTTGATTGTGATGTTGTACCTATGCAAGCTTGTTCTTTGTTACTTGGTAGACCATGGCAATTTGATAGAGAATCTGTTCATAATGGCAACACTAATCAATATTCTCTTATGCATGATGGAAAGAAAATTGGTCTAAAACCTATGACTCCTGAACAGATTTTAAAAGATGATCTTGCTAGATCTAGTAGACCTAAAGCGAGGAGAAAAATAAAAGTGAGAATCGATTGTTCTTTGCAGATTTTATAATACCAAAGAACACTAAATCTGATTCTACACATGCTCTTGAAATTCGTTTGAAGAGTCCATGTATGCAAATAAAATTGATATTGCTGAACTAGATGTAACCAATACTCAATGTTATGCAATTATGCAAGAGGTTTTATTTTCATTTGAGGATATGCCTCCTTCTTTGCCACCCGCTATTGCTAACCTTTTGCGGGAATATGAGGGCGTCTTTCCGGCCGAGCTCGCCACGTGACTACCTCCTATTGGAGGAATTGAGCACCAAATTGATCTAATTCACGGTGCCACGTTGCTCCAACCGCCATATAGAACCAATCCGGAGGAGACAAAGGAGCTACAACGCCAAATTCAGGAACTACTCGACAGAGATCATATTCGTGAGTCCCTTAGCCTGTCTTTGTTCCTATTATTTTGGTACCTAAGAAAGATGGTTCTTCGCGCATGTGTCGATTGTAGATCTATCAATAATATTACTATTCTATATCGTCATCCTATTCCACGTTTAGATGACATGCTTGATGAATTGAGTGGCTCTACCATGTTTTCTAAAGTTGATTTGCGTAGCGGTTACCACCAGATTCGTATGAAATTAGGAGATGAATGGAAAACAACATTTAAAACTAAGTTCGGTTTATATGAGTGGTTAGTAATGTCGTTTGGTTTAACTAATGCACCTAGCACTTTCATGAGATTAATGAACGAAGTTTTACGTGCTTTCATTGGACGTTTTGTGGTAGTCTACTTTGATGATATTCTGATTTATAGCAAATCTTTAGAGGATCATTTGGACCATTTACGTGTTGTTTTTAATGCTTTACGTGATGCACGTTTGTTTGGTAACCTTGAGAAGTGCACCTTTTGCACCAATCGAGTTGCGTTTCTTGGCTATGTTGTTGCATCACAGGGTATTGAAGTGGATCCAGCCAATATTGAAGCTATTGAGAATTGGCGCTTGACCAAGACGGTCACACAAGTGAGGAGTTTTCTTGGCCTCGCTGGTTTTTATAGGCGCTTTGTCAAAGACTTTGGATCAATTTCATGCGCCATGAATGAGCTTACCAAGAAGGATGTGCCCTTTGTTTGGGCGATGCACAACAACAGCCTTCGTCATATTGAAAGATAAGCTAACACATGCTCCCTTACTCCAACTTCGATTTTACTAAGACTTTTGAGCTTGAATGTGATGCTAGTGGAATTGGTTTGGGAGGGTGTTATTACAAGAGGAAAACCATGCATATTTTAGTGAGAAATTGAGTTGGGCTAGTCTGAACTATTCTACTTATGATAAAGAATTATATCGTTGGTTCGGACATTAGAAACTTGGCAACATTATCTATGGCCTAAAGAGTTTGTTATTCATTCGATCATGAATCTTTGAAGCATATTCGTAGTCAAGCTAAGTTGAATCGTCGTCATGCAAAGTGGGTTGAATTTATTGAGTCTTTTCCTTATGTTATCAAACACAAAAGGGTAAAGATAATATTATTGCGATGCTTTGTCACGCCGTTATGCTTTGTTATCTCAACTTGACTTCAAAATATTTGGATTGGAAACTATTAAGGATCAATATGTGCATGATGCTGAATTTAAAGATGTGTTGCGAATTGTAGAGATGGTAGAACTTGGAACAAGTTCGTCTTCAATGATGGATTTGTGTTCGTGCTAACAAACTATGCATTCGAGATAGCTCTGTTCGTCTTTTGTTGTTACAGGAGGCGCATGGAGGAGGATTGATGGGACACTTTGGTGTCAAGAAGGCGGAGGATGTTCTTCTGCACATTTCTTTTGGCCACGTGTCGTCGAGATGTTGAGAGATTTGTGGCATTGCACTACTTGTCAAAAAGCTAAGTCTCGCCTTAATCCACATGGTTTATATATGCCTCTTCCTGTTCCTAGTGTTCTTTGGGAGGATATTTATATGGACTTTGTTTTGGGATTGCCACGAACACAGAAGGGGAGGGATAGTATTTTTGTTGTTGTGGATCGGTTTTCTAAGATGGCACACTTTATTCCTTGTCATAAAGCGGATCTTTGCGCATATTGCTGATTTGTTCTTTCGTGAAATTGTTCGTTTGCATGGTGTGCCAAATACTATTGTCTCTGATCGTGATACTAAATTTCTTAGCCAGTTTTGGAGATGTTTATGGGCTAAGTTGGGGACTAAATTACTCTTTAGTACTACATGTCATCCCTAAGCGATGGTCAAATCAAGTAGTAAATAGAACTTTGTCTACTATGTTACGGGCTGTTTTAAAGAAGAACTTAAAATTGTGGGAAGAGTGTTTACCTCATATAGAATTTGCTTATAATCGTTCATTGCATTCTACCACAAAGATGTGCCCATTTGAGATTGTGTATGGTTTTGTTCCTCGTGTACCTATTGATTTATTGCCTTTACCTTCTTGATTGCAACATAATTTGGATGCTACACAACGCTGAAATGATATTAAACTTGCATAAGACTACTAAAGATAACATTGAACACATGAATGCTAAGTATAAACTTCTTTGGGATAAAGGGAGAAAGCATGTTGTGATTGATGTTGGCGATCTTGTTTGGTTACATTTGCGTAAAGATCGTTTTCTGATTTACGCAAGTCTAAGTTAATGCCACGTCTTTCTTTGGTCCCTTTAAGGTGTTAGAGAAAATCAATGATAATGCATATAAACTTGAGTTGCCTGCAGACTTTGGTACGGTTAGTCCTACATTTAACATTGCAGATTTGAAGCCTTACTTTGGTGAGGAAGATGAGATTGTGTCGAGGACGACTTCAATTCAAGAAGGGGAGCATGATGTGGACATCCCTACTATTGATACAACCGTTGTACCTACAACAACACACATACAAGGACCCATCACAAGATCTCGTGCCAAACAACTTAACTATCAGGTACTTTCGTTTCTTGGAACTATTCCTCACATACATGAGAATATGATGCTGCCTAAATCAGATATATTTCTTACTCTTAGGAATGATGGACCAAGCATTGATGAGAGGGACAAGCATTGGAGCATGGACATGCATGGAGATGGCAGCAAGCATGTGATGATCCAAGAGAAGGCCACGGATGAAGATTTCAGAACTTTGAGGCCACCATAATGAAGAAAGAAGGCTTGGACGAAATATTCAAGATCAATACTTTACGAATTCGTCCATAGCTTAATATGGTGCTGCGACACCTTTATTTTGGGCCAGGCCCATGTAATTTTCGCAGGATTTTAATTAGCCACTTTTTAGAGTCCGTATTTGAGGGGAAAAGGACTTCTAGGGTTGGATTCGGCCACCACTTCCAAGGCTGGCTGAAACCCCACCTTTTCCTCCTTAAATACTCCCCATAGCCGTCACCCTAGACTCGGATTTTGTTTAGACATTAAGTTATCCATCGTAGCAACTTCGCCAAGGCTCGAGCGTCGCAGAGGCCTCTTGTACTTCGCACCTATTCAGGATCCCACCTTTTCAATAAAGCTTTCCTCTTAATCCGCAATATCTTGATTGCAATATTGGTTCTTACTTGTTCTCGATTTCAGGTAGGAATTAAGACCCTCGCTGGTCAGGCTGATCGTGTTCCCGCAGGATCGGTAACCTCCAGGTGAATGGCCCAGCGATTGCATTGGCGCTCGTGCTCGCACGTGTAGTCGGATCGTCAAGCCCAACTCCACCAAATCGAATATCGCCATCTCATTGAAAGATCGGACACCTCAGCCCTATCATGAGAGCAACTCATTTTGTGTTTGTCTAAGCATTGTGCACTTGCCTTCGGAAAGTGAGAGTGTGAGGCCAAATACAAAAGCTAACATAGTAGCATAAAAAAGGGAGAAAAAGGAAAAGAATAAAAAAAAGAGAAAAAGATACATAGTCTTCCAATACAAAGAGAATACCAAGCTTGTAAGCCAAGAAAGAGAGAAGAAAGAGCGCACCGAGGCAAGTGCACAAATCTATTGCTTATCCTCTTTTGGCAAACGAGTTGTGGCCTCTCCTTGAGTTGGCACGACAACCGAGCATAGTCTTCGTTAGGACCTTTTGTGCTCATTTTCATAGTCGTGCTAACCCCGTTTTTCTCCACGTGTGTGTTTTACGTGTTTTTGTAGATCGTATCCTTTTGCTTTTGATCTTTGGTTCTTTACCACGTAGAACAATAACCTTTTGCTTGGATCGTTTCGTTTGGTTTTCCACAATCCTAACCTTCCACCAAAAGCTTTTGAGAGTTGTAGCATATTTGTGTGTGAGTTTCTTGCCCATTTCACTTTGCACACTGTTCGCTCATTTGTGTGGCAATTGGTTTGATATAATCTCCAAGGTGAGGTAAAAGGCTAACTCTCCGCCCCCTTTTTCTCCATATACAACCCTTGTTGGCTTTTCATCATGGACAGGCATGGAGAGTCATCCCAACCACCACAACCTCCGGGATGACACAATTCATGACAAGATGGGACCATTGGAAGGTCAGGAGAATTCAACTACGTTGTGAAGCTCTTGGCGGCGCCAAGATGAACAATTTAGCGGTCGTGTGGAATTCAAGAACATCGACAAGCTTTCAAGAAGTCCGTGGCCAAATGCATGCCATGCAACACAACCTCGGTCATCGAATGAAGCTCTTGGTGGTAATCGCCTCAACGGATGAGAAGCTTCAACGCCTCATTGATGGACTAGGAAGGCCACATGCGAATCAAGCTCATCTCGGCACTCCTCAAGTGAATCAAGTGCACCTCGCGTCACGCTTCAAGGCACCGGATGGACCCGTTCTTCAATCCATGAGCTCTTCTCAAGCGGTACCATCTCCATGACGCGCAAGCGTCAAGCTATGATGGTGACCTCTCCGCAAGACCTCCAAGACGTGAAGCGAACCGGCCACAACCAAGGGCACTTGTGATTCAACAAGAGCAACCTCACATGGACCACCAAGCCCATCGCCGTCGACATGTCCTTGCAACAACAAGTGAAGCATCCGAAGAGGACGCACAAGATCACCGTCGATGTGAAGCACTCGAAGATCCTCCAAGGCGTCATCATCGACATGATCGTCCACGTCGGCAACATGATGGTCATGACGAGCCTCCTCCACATCAAGAAGAAGAAGAGCAGCCCATTGCGCATGCGGCTCGACGTCCTCCTCGCCACAGGGCGCAAGACAATGCTCCTCGGCACCACCCACGACAAGAACAAGAGCAAGCTCCCCAAGCTCGTCGTGAGGACCATCAACCTCCTCCTCGTCCTCAACCGCGCCAACAAAACTAGCAAGCTCCCCAAGCTCGTCGCCAAATCCAAGTTCCACCACCAAACGCGGCACCTCAACAACCGCAAGAGCAACGCAACCGTCACCAAGCAAGACATGAGAGCTCGATGATGATGATGACCGCCAAAATCATGGCAACCGCCGCAACCGGAATCGCAATGGAGAAGAAACTTTCGGCAAGCTCAAATTCACCATGCCCAAGTTCACCGGTTCCAGTGAACCCGAGGAATATCTCTCGTGGGAACTCAAGGTCGACAAGATCTTCCGCATGCACAACTATAGCAATGAGAAGATGATGGCCATGGCATCCCTCAAGTTTGATGAGTATGCCAACCTTTGGTGGGAACAAGTCCAACTCACTCGCGAAGCAAAAGAAGAGCCTCCAATATCAACTTGGCAAGATATGAAGGCTCATATGAGATCCCGCTTTGTTCCTTCACACTACATGCGTGACCTCTTCAACAAGCTTCAAACGCTTAGTCAAGGGACAAAGACCGTGGAAGAGTACTTCAAGCAAATGGAGCTCAACATGATCCGTGCCAACATTGAAGAGCGTGATGAACAAACAATGGCATGCTTCCTCAATGGGTTGAACCATCCCATCAAGCGCATCACCGAGTTCCAAAAGTACAACAACATGGTTGAGCTTGTGCACATCGCATCAAAGGCCGAGCGTCAAGTGCAAGAGGACATCAAGTACAACAAGCCAAAGACGTACTTCACCTACAAGCAAGCACCAACCACTACTCCAACGACACCAAGTGGAAGCTCCTCAAGTACCACCAAGCTTCCCTTCAAGCCAACTCTCCCTCAAGGAAAACAGCCCCCAAGTGGCAAATACACAAGGGATGATCAACCATTCAATGGTGAGTGCTACAAGTGTGGAGGCAAAGGGCACAAGTCGAACGCATGTGGAAACAAGAAAGTTTTGTTCATACATGACAACGGCGATGAAGAATACTTGAGTGAAGAAGAGTTTGATGCAAGGGTCAAGGAAGCCATGGCAAGGCAACATTTGGAAGCGGACCAAGAACTTCTTGTGTGTGAGCATGACACAAGTCCATCGCATGTGGTCACAAGGGTCTTAACTACCCAAGCCAATGAGAATGAAGACCAACGCTCGAACATCTTCCAAACTCGTGCCGGCATCAACGGGAAGTCCATCAAAGTTGTCATCGATGGAGGGAGTTGCCACAACCTTGCAAGTACGGAATTGTGTGAGAAACTCAATCTCACCCTCCATCCGCATAAACACCCCTACCATATACAATGGCTAAGTGACCATGGATCCGTCAAGATCAAGCACACCGTCTCGGTAATGTTCTCAAATGGACCCTACAAGGACACGGTGGAATGTGATGTGGTCCCAATGACGATTTGCCGTATGTTGCTCGGAAGGCCGTGGCAATATGACAAGCGTGCTTTGCATGATGGTCACTCAAACACTTATACCTTCAAATGGCTTGATAAAACTTGTGTGTTGCAACCAATGACTCCTAGCCAAATAATTGCGGACAATGCAAATGTTTTAGCGAGGGAGCAATACACAAAAACACCTTGTGAGAAGAGTGGTGAGCGAGAGAACCACACCATAGTGAGTGAGAGCTATAAGCCAAACTCGAGTGGAAAAACTAAGAGTGTTCTTCTTGCCACCAAAAGTGAGATGAGAGAAGTGCGGAACAACCCATCCATCTTGCACTATGTCCTTGTATGCAAGGGACTAGCGTAAGGAACTAAATGTTCCTCCTCCTTTGATGGCTATTTTACAGGAATTCCAAGATGTATTTCCCGAAGAGATTCCTCATGGCCTTCCTCCTCTTCGTGGAATCGAGCATCGCATCGACCTCATACCCGGCGCCCCACTCCCAAACCGCGCCGCGTATCGCACGAACCCGGAAGAGACAAAGGAGATCGAACGTCAAATCAACCAACTCGTCTCCAAAGGTTTGATCCAAGTAAGCACTAGCCCAAGCGTGGTCCCCGTGATTCTAGTCCCAAAAACGGATGATACGTTGCGGTTATGCATGGACTGCCGTCCAATCAATGCTATCACCGTGCGTTATCGACATCCTATACCGCGTCTTGATGACATGCTTGATGAGTTATGTGGAGCCACTATATTTTCGAAAATTTATATTCGTAGTGGTTACCATCAAATTCGCATGGCCGAAGGTGACGAGTGGAAAACCGCCTTCAAGACCAAGCTTGGTCTCTATGAATGGTTGGTTATGCCTTTTGGCTTATCTAATGCCCCATCTACCTTCATGCGCCTTATGAACCATATTTTGAGATCTCTCATTGGGAAGAGTGTAGTTGTTTACTTTGATGACATCCTTGTCTATAGCAAATCACTAGAGGAGCATGTTACTCATGTTAAGGAGGTCCTTCAAATCCTTCGTCATGAAAAGCTTTATGCTAATCTCCCAAAGTGCACTTTTGGAAAAGACAAGCTGATTTTCCTTGGTTTTGTTGTGTCTTCTAATGGCATTGAAGTTGATGTCTCAAAAGTCAAGGACATATGAGATTGGCCCATCCCTACAAATGTTAGTGAACTTCGTAGTTTTCATGGGTTGGCTGGCTTTTACCGTCGCTTTGTGAAAGATTTTTCTACCATTGCTTGCCCCCTCAACGAATTGACCAAGAAAAATGTCATGTTCGTTTGGGGAAAATCACAACAAAATGCTTTTGATGAGCTCAAAAAGAGGCTCACCGGAGCACCACTTCTTGCATTACCGGATTTCACAAAAACCTTTGAGATTGAATGTGACGCTAGTGGTATTGGCATTGGTGGCGTCCTTATGCAAAATGGGCGTCCTATTGCTTACCATAGTGAGAAACTTGATGGCGCACGCCTAAACTATCCGATTTATGACAAAGAACTTTTTGCCTTGGTTCGAGTTCTTCAAGTGTGGCAACACTATCTTTGGCCCAAAGAATTTATCATCCATTCCGACCATGAGTCGTTGAAGTATCTTAAGGGACAAGCCAATTTGAGTAAAAGGCACGCAAAATGGGTTGAGTTCATGGAGTCTTTTCCTTACATTGTCAAATACAAGAAGGGTAAATAAAATGTGGTACGGACGCCTTGTCTCGCAAAAACACAAGCCTTCTTACACGACTCGAAGTAAATGTCTTGGGTCTTGATGACATCAAATCTACGCATCCGACCCTTTCTTTGGACCAATTTTTTGCACAATGTTCAATAGACAAAGGGATTTATGATTTCTATTTGCATAAGGGTTTTCTTTTCAAACAAAACAAGATTTGCATTCCGAAATCGTCTCTCCAACTTTTGCTTCTTCAAGAGTCCCATGGTGGAGGCCTTATGGGTCACTTTGTTCGTGACAAGACATATGACATGCTCTCCACTCACTAATTTTGGCCAAAGATGAAGCGCGACGTGGAGCGCCACGTCCAACGATGCACTACATGTATCCAAGCTAAGTCTAAGTCCAACCCCTTTGGTCTTTATATGCCATTGCCTATAACTCATGCACCTTGGTCGGACATTAGCATGGACTTTGTGTTAGGCTTGCCTAGATCTAAACATGGACATGATTCTATTTTTGTAGTAGTGGATCGCTTTTCCAAAATGGCACATTTCATTCCGTGCCATAAGACCGATGATGCTTCACATGTAGCAAATTTGTTTTTCAGGGAAGTAATTCGGCTACACGGTGTGCCAAGAACAATCGTCTCCGACCGCGACGTAAAATTCATGAGATACTTCTGGAAGACTCTCATGGCCAAGCTCGACATCAAGCTCCTCTTCTCGTCCGCCTCGCATCCCCAAACCGATGGACAAACCGAGGTCGTCAATCGAAGTCTTGGAACACTCCTCCGGGTGTTGATAAAGAAGAACCTTAAAGACTGGGAGGAATGTATTCCACACGCCGAGTTCTCCTACAACCGCACCAAGCACTTCACCACCATGAGGAGCCCGTTCATGATCGTCTACGGCTTAGAGCCTCTCACCGCGCTCGATATCCTCCCACTACCACTTCATGAACGTGCCAATATGGACGTTGTCAAGCGCACCCACACAATGAAGAAACTCCATGAAGACACAAGAGCTACGATCGAGCAACAAGTCCTTCGCTAAGCATCAAGGCTAAACAAGAACAAGAAAGAGCTGATCTTCGAAGAAGGCAACCTTGTGTGGATACACTTAAGTAAAGACCGCTTCCCCAAGTAACGCGACTCCAAACTCAAGCCAAGAGGTGATGGACCATTCAAAGTGCTAAAGAGGATCAACAACAATGCCTATATCATTGATATCCCAACATCAAAGTATCTTGTGAGCTCGACATTCAATGTTAAGGACCTCTCACCCTACCATGGAGAAGATGAAGTTGAGAAGGTTGAAGAGTCGAGAACGACTCTTTCATAAGGGGGGGAGCTGATGCAGCCTGTCCTACGACCGCTACTACATCTACTCCCACGAGCTCCCCAAGTGGACCCATGACTCGCGCCCGAGCCAAACTCCTTCAAGCTAAGGTGAACTCGCTCCTCTCCTTGTGTGACTTCAATACACCCTTGGATGGCCTGCTACTTCATACGCATACCTTGTTGTTATGGGGTAACCCTGGGGTTGGCCCGATCTTTCACGAATTCCACGAGGAACGAGGGGGAAAAGGCGGTCGGTGGATGAAATCGAGGAAAACGATGAAAAACCACGAACACACACACACACCAAAACACGATACACGCCTACTCCTCACGCCGGTGGCAACCGGTCCAACATAATCCCTAGGATCGGTGTTGGGCGAAGCTCGCTCTCCACGCCAACAACGGGGGACGAGGTGCTTGGTGAGACCTTGACGACTTGAGGGGCGAGAACCCAAGGCCTTGTACAACTTGAACGCACTTAAGCAAGATCCAAGAGGTGGGTGGATAATCCGGTGCTCCTTGGTAGGAGCATGAGACCAATAGATATAAGTCCTCAAAGGGTTTCCTTAATATCTATTATTATCCAAGTCTAAACGTTTACAATAGAGGGTGGGGGCTATATAGTCCAGCCACAAAACAGGGGTAGTTTCGGAATAAAGAGATAAATGATAGGTTGGGTTACAAGGCACAGGGCCGAACGTAGGCGATCAGGGTCAGGCGGGACCGGTAGTACCGGTCCGGTGACCGGTAGTACCGGTGGTGACCGGTAGTACCGCTTCCGGAGCGGTAGTACCGCTTGAGGGCCTGGAGCTTCCGTCGGAGGCGTCAGTGGCGAGCGGTAGGAGGGGGCGGTAGTACCGGTTGTAGGACCGGTAGTACCGCTTGCGTCTGGGGCATGGGGCAGTGCTTCCTGTGGCGAGCGGTAGGAGGAGGCGGTAGGTCCGCTTGGAGCGGTAGTACCGGTCGTCCCAACCGGTAGTACCGCTTGCGTCTGGCAGCGACTGGTGGCTTCTTCGTACCTGATGATGCACAGAGTTTGCGTGTGAAGTAGCAAGCCATCCAAGGGGGTGTCGAAGTCACACAAGGAGAGGAGCGAGTTCACCTTAGTTTGAAGGAGCTTGGCTCGGGCACGAGTCATGGGTCCAATTGGGTAACTCGTGGGAGTAGATGTAGTAGCGGTCGAAGGGACTGCATCAGCTCCCTTGGGAAAGAGTCGCCTCGACTCTTCAATCACAACTTCCTCTTCGCCATGGTAGGGTGAGAGGTCCTTGACATTGAATGTCGAGCTCACAAGATACTTCGATGTTGGTATATCGATCACATAGGCGTTGTTGTTTATCCTTTTTAGCACCTTGAATGGTCCGTCGCCTCGTGGCTTTAGCTTGGAGTCGCGTTCCTTGGGGAAGCGGTCTTTACTCAAGTGTATCCATACAAGGTCGCCCTCATCAAAGATCATCTCTTTCTTGGTCTTGTTTAGCCTTGATGCTTGGCGAAGGACTTGTTGCTCGATAGTAGCTCGTGTGTCTTCATGGAGTTTCATCATTGCTTGGGCACGCTGACAACGTCCATATTGGCACGTTCATGAAGTGGAAGTGGAAGGATATCGAAAGCGGTGAGAGGCTCGAATCCATGACGATCATGAACGGGCTCCTCATGGTGGTGGAGTGCTTGGCGCGGTTGTAGGCGAACTCGGCGTGTGGAATGCATTCCTCCAGTCTTTAAGGTTCTTTTTATCAACACGAGAAGTGTGCCAAGACTTGATTGACTACCTCGGTTTGTCCATCGGTTTGAGGATGCGAGGCGACGAGAATAGGAGCTTGATGCGAGCTTGGCCATGAGGGTCTTCCAGTAGCTCATGAATTTTACGTCACGGTCGGAGACGATTGTTCGTGCACGCCGTGTGGCGAATTATTTCACGAAAAACAAATTTGCGACATGTGAAGCATCATCGGTCTTATGGCATGGAATGAAATGTGCCATTTTGAAAAGCGATCCACGACTACAAATATGGAATCGTGACCTGTTTAGATCTAGGCAAGCCTAATACAAAGTCCATGCTAATGTCCACCAAGGTGCATGAGGAATAGGCAATGGCATATAAAGACCAAAGGGGTTGGACTTAGACTTAGCTTGGATACATGTAGTGCATCGTTGAACGTGGCGCTCCACATCGCGCTTCATCTTTGGCCAAAAGTAGTGAGTGGAGAGCATGTCATATGTCTTGTCACGGCCAAAGTGACCCATAAGGCCTCCACCATGGGACTCTTGAAGAAGCAAAAGTTGGAGAGAGGATTTCGGAATGCAAAGCTTGTTTTGTTTGAAAAGAAAACCCTTGTGCAAATAGAAATCGTCAATCCCTTTGTCTATTGAACATTGTGCAAATATTGGTCCAAAGAAAGAATCGGACGCGTACAAAGATTTGATGTCCTCAAGACCCAAAACATTGACTTCGAGTCGTGTAAGAAGGCTTGTGGTTTTGCGAGACAAGGCGTCCGCCACCACATTTTCTTTGCCCTTCTTGTATTTTACAATGTAAGGAAAAGACTCCATAAACTCAACCCACTTTGCGTGCCTTTTACTCAAGTTGGCTTGGCCCTTAAGGTACTTCAACGACTCATGGTCGGAATGGATTATAAATTCTTTGGGCCAAAGATAGTGTTGCCACACTTGAAGAACACGAACCAAGGCAAACAGTTCTTTGTCATAAATGGGATAATTGATGCGTGCGCCATCAAGTTTCTCACTATGGTAAGCAATAGGGCCCATTTTGCATAAGGACGCCACCAATGCCAATACCACTAGCGTCACATTCAATCTCAAAGGTTTTGTGAAATCCGGCAATGCAAGTGGTGCTTGGTGAGCCTCTTTTGAGCTCATCAAAAGCCTTTTGTTGTGCTTTTCCCCAAACGAACGTGACATTCTTCTTGGTCAATTCGTTGAGGGGCAAGCAATTGTGGAAAAATCTTTCACAAAGCGACGGTAAAGCCACCAACCCATGAAAACTACGAAGTTCACTAACATTTGTAGGGTGGGCCAATCTCGTATGTCCTTGACTTTTGATACATCAACTTCAATGCCATTAGAAGACACGACAAAACCAAGGAAAATCAGCTTGTCTCTTGCAAAAGTGCACTTGGGAGGTTAGCATAAAGCTTTTCATGACGAAGGATTTGTAAGACCTCCTTAACATGAGTAACATGCTCCTCTAGTGACTTGCTATAGACAAGAATGTCATCAAAGTAAACAACTACACTCTTTCCAATGAGTGACCGCAAAATATGGTTCATGAGGCATGAAGGTAGATGGGGCATTGGATAAGCCAAAGGCATAACCAACCATTCATATAGACCAAGCTTGGTCTTGAAGGTTTTCCACTCATCACCTTGACCATGCGAATTTGATGGTAGCCACTACGAAGATCAATTTTCGAAAATATAGTGGCTCCACATAACTCATCAAGCATGTCATCAAGACGGTATAGGGTGTCGATAACGCACGGTGATAGCATTGATTGACGGCGATCCATGCATAACCGCAACGTATCATCCGTTTTCGGACTAGGATCACGGGGCTTGGGCTAGTGCTTACTTGGATCAAACCTTTGGAGACGAGTTGGTTGATTTGACGCTCGATCTCCTTTGTCTCTTCCGGGTTTGTGCGATACGCAGCGCGGTTTGGTAGTGGTGCGCCGGGTATGAGGTCGATACGGTGCTCGATTCCACGAAGAGGAGGAAGGCCATGAGGAAGCTCTTCGGGAAATACATCTTGGAATTCCTGCAAAACAGCCATCAAAGAAGGAGGAATATTTGTCAAGTCATTAGTTCCTTGCGCTAGTCCCTTGCATACGAGGACGTAGTGCAAGATGGATGGGTTGTTCCTCACTTCCCTCATCTCACTTTTGGTGGCAAGAAGAACACTCTTAGTTTTTCCGCTCGAGTTTGGCTTGTAGCTCTCACTCACTATGGTGTGGTTCTCTCGCTCACCACTCTTCTCACAAGGTGTTTTTGCGTATTGTGCCCTCGCTAAAGCCTTTGCATTGTCCGCAATTATTTGGCTAGGAGTCATTGGTTGCAACACACAAGTTTTATCAAGCCATTTGAAAGTGTAGGTGTTTGAGTGACCATTATGCAAAGCACACTTGTCATATTGCCACGGCCTTCCGAGCAACATGTGACAAACCGTCATTGGAACCACGTCACATTCCACCGTGTCCTTGTAGTGTCCAATGGAGAACGTCACCGAGACGGTGTGCTTGATCTTGACGGATCCTTGGTCACTTAGCCATTGGATATGGTAGGGGTGTCTATGTGGGTGAAGGGTGAGGTTGAGTTTCTCACACAATTCCGTGCTTGCGAGGTTGTGGCAACTTCCTCCATCGATGACAACTTTGATGGACTTCCCATTGATGCCGGCACGAGTTTGGAAGATGTTCGAGCGTTGGTCTTCATTTCCATTGGCTTGGGTAGTCAAGACCCTTGTGACCACAAGCGATGGACTTGCGTCATGCTCACACACAAGAAGTTCTTGGTCCTCTTCCAAGTGTTGCCTTGCCATGGCTTCCTTGACCCTTGCATCAAACTCTTCTTCACTCAAGTATTCTTCATCGCCGTTGTCATGGATGAACAAAACTTTTTTGTTTCCACAAGCATTGGACTTGTGCCCTTTGCCTCCACACTTGTAGCATTCACCATTGAATGGTTGATCATCCCGTGTTTGTTTGCCACTTGGGGGCTGTTTTCCTTGGGGAATAGTTGGCTTGAAGGGAAGCTTGGTTGTACTTGGGAGCTTCCACTTGGTGTTGTTGGAGTAGTGGTTGGCGCTTGCTTGTAGGTGAAATCGTCTTTGGCTTGTTGTACTTGATGTCCTCTTTCACTTGGCGCCGGCCTTGGATGCGATGTGCACAATCTCAACCATGTTGTTGTACTTTTGGAACTTCGGTGATGCGTTTGATGGGATGGTTCAAGCCATTGAGGAAGCGTGCCATTGTTTGCTCATCGCGTTCCTCAATGTTGGCAACGGATCATGTTGAGCTCCATTTGCTTGAAATATTCTTCCACGGTCTTTGTTCCTTGACTAAGAGTTTGAAGCTTGTTGAAGAGGTCAGCGTGTAGTGCTTGGAACAAAGCGTGATCTCATATGGGCCTTCATGTCTTGCCAAGTTGCAATTGGAGGCTCTTCTTTTTGCTTGTGACGAGTTGGACTTGTTCCACCAAAGGTTGGCATACTCATCAAACTCGAGGGATGCCATGGCCATCATCTTCTCATTGCTATAGTTGTGCATGCGGAAGATCTTGTCGACCTTGAGTTCCCAAGAGAGATAATCTTGGGCTCATTGGAACCGGTGAACTTTGGCATGGTGAATTTGAGCTTGCCGAAAGTTTCTTCTCCATTCGGTTCCGGTTCTTGGCCGGTTGCCATGATTTTGGCAGTCATCATCATCATCATCGAGCTCTCATGTCTTGCTTGGTGATTGTTGCGATGCTCGCGTGGTTGTTGAGGTGCCGTTTGGTGGAGGAACTTGTTGTTGACGACGAGCTTGGGGAGCGCTCGTTTTCTTGTCGCGGATGCGGGCGAGGAGGTTGTTGGTCCTCACGACGAGCTTGGGGAGCTTGCTCTTGCTCTTGTCGTGGTTGATGGCGAGGAGCAAGAGCTTGCGCCATGTGGCGAGGAGGACGTCGAGCGTATGCGCCATGGGCTGCTCTTCTTCTTGGTGTAGGGGAGGCTCGTCATGACCATTATGTTGGCGACGAGGACGCTCCTGTCTATGATGACGCCTTGGAGGATCTTCGAGAGCTTCACGTCGACGATGATCGTGTTCGTCCTCTTCGGAAGTTGCACTTGTTGTTGAAGGAGCGTGTCGACGTCGATGGCCGTGGTGGTCTATGCGAGGTTGCTCTTGTTGAATCACCAGTGCCCTTGGTTGTGGTCGATTTGCTTCACGTCTTGGAGGTCTTGCGGAGAGGTCACCATCATAGCTTGATGTCGCGGCGTGACGCGGAGATGGTACCACTTGCGAAGAGCTTATGGATTGAAGAACGGGTCCATCCCGGTGCCTTGAAGCGGGACGGCGAGGTGCACTTGTTTCACTTGATGAGTGTCGAGATGAGCTTGATTCGCGCGAGCGTGTCCTTGCGAGTCCATCGATGATGTGTTGGAGCTTCTCATCCGTTGAGGCGAGGGCACGACCAAGAGCTTCATTTTGATGCCCGAGGTTGTGTTGCATGGCATGCATTTGGCCACGGACTTCTTCGAAGCGGTTGTCGATGTTCTTGAATTCCACACGGGCCTCGCTAAATTGTTCATCTTGGCGCCACTCGAGAGCTTCACACCGATAGTTGAATTCTCCTCGGATCTTCCAATGGTCCCATCTTGTCATGAATTGGTTATCATCCTCCGGAGGTGGTGGTGGTTGGGATGGCTCTCCATGCCTGTCCATGATGCAAAGCCAACAATGGTTGTATATGGAGAGAAAGGGTGTGGAGAGTTAGCCTTTTACCTCACCTTGGAGATTATATCAAACCAATTGCCACACAAATGAGCGAAAAGCGTGCAAAGTGAAATGGCAAGAAACTCTCAAAGGCTTTTGGTGGAAGGTAAGGGTTGGGGAAAACCAAGCGAAACGATCCAAGCAAAAGGTTATTGTCCTACGTGGTAAAGAACCAAAGATCAAAAGCAAAAAGGATACGATCTAGCAAAAACACGGGAAACGCACACGTGGAGAAAACGGGGTTAGCACGACTATGAAAATGAGCACAAAAGGTCCTATCGAAGACTACGCTCGGCTGTCGTGCCAACACAAGGAGAGACCACAACTCGTTTGCCAAAAGAGGGTAAGCAATAGATTTGTGCACTTGCCGCGGAGCGCTCTTTCTTCTCTCTTTCTTGGCTTACCAGCTTGGTATTCTCTTTGTATTGGGGGGACTATGTATCTTTTTCTCTTTTTTTTTTTGATTCTTTTTCCTTTTTCTCCCTTGCTATGTTACTATGTTAGCTTTTGTATTTGGCCTCACACTCTCACTTTTCCGAAGGCAAGTGCACAATGCGTAGACAAACACAAAATGAGTTGCTCTCATAGGATAGATACACACAAAGGAAGATATGGGCTATCAAGGTGGTGCAAGTTATACCTTTCGTATTGTTGACGACTTGCAACCGTTGGTGGGGAAAAATGTTCGAGTGTCGCGGTGTCGTTGAGCGCGGGATGACGTTGATGCGGAAGCTGTTGTGAAAATGGCGACAAACACGCGAAACACGAACAAGCGAGGTGGAAAAGGTCAGCGAACGAAATCGAGGCGTCAAAGGGCAGGAGGCACGGCAGTGGCGAGCGGTAGTACCGCTGGTAACGGGCGGTAGTACCGGTCAGCGTGGTCAACACCGTAGTACTGTTAACAACGGTAGTATCGCTTGCGCGGCAAGATGCCGCACAGCACGAACGAGGTGAACTTGCCAAAAACCTCAAATTCGTGGGAAAAAAGCGGCCGAAAGGCTGAGCTAGAAACAAGAGGGGCTATAGATCGACTCCCAAAGCAACAGATCTATGGACCAAAACCACGAAAAACTCACCAAATCCAGAGATCGATCCGAAGGCAAATTGGGCTCTTTTTGGTAGGATTTTCGTTTTTAAGGTGGAGAAAAGAAAAATTGGAGGAAATTCGTGATCAACCGTGCTCTTGATACCAATATGTTATGGGGTAACCCTGGGGTTGGCCCGATCTTTCACGAATTCCACGAGGAACGAGGGGGAAAAGGCGGTCGGTGGATGAAATCGAGGAAAACGATGAAAAACCACGAACACACACACACACACCAAAACACGATACACGCCTACTCCTCACGCCGGTGGCAACCGGTCCAACATAATCCCTAGGATCGGTGTTGGGCGAAGCTCGCTCTCCACGCCAACAACGGGGGACGAGGTGCTTGGTGAGACCTTGACGACTTGGGGGCGAGAAACCGAGAACCCAAGGCCTTGTACAACTTGAACGCACTTAAGCAAGATCCAAGAGGTGGGTGGATAATCCGGTGCTCCTTGGTAGGAGCATGAGACCAATAGATATAAGTCCTCAAAGGGTTTCCTTAATATCTATTATTATCCAAGTCTAAACGTTTACAATAGAGGGTGGGGGCTATATATAGTCCAGCCACAAAACAGGGGTAGTTTCGGAATAAAGAGATAAATGATAGGTTGGGTTACAAGGCACAGGGCCGAACGTAGGCGATCAGGGTCAGGCGGGACCGGTAGTACCGGTCCGGTGACCCAGTAATACAGTGGTGACCCGGTAGTACCGCTTCGAGCGATAGTACCGCTTGAGGCCTGGAGCTTCCGTCGGGCGTCGATGGCGGCAGTAGGAGGGCGGTAGTACTGCCACCGGTAGTACCGTTGTAGGACGGTAGTACCGCTTGCGTCTGGGCATGGGGCGATGCTTCAATGTGGCGGTAGGAGGCGGTAGGTCCGCTTGGAGCGGTAGTACCGGTCGTCACAACCGGTAGTACCGCTTGCGTCTGGCAGCGACTGGTGGCTTCTTCGTACCTGATGATGCACAGAGTTTGCGTGTGAAGTAGAAAGCCATCCAAGGGGGTGTCGAAGTCACACAAGGAGAGGAGCGAGTTCACCTTAGTTTGAAGGAGCTTGGCTCGGGCACGAGTCATGGGTCCAATTGGGTAACTCGTGGGAGTAGATGTAGTAGCGGTCGAAGGACGGGCTGCATCACTTGTGCATCATCAGGTACGAAGAGAAGGACCCACAGAACGGAGGAGCACCAGCGGAAGAGACCAAATGCCCTCTGTCGCCAGCGGTACTACCGGACCTAGCGACCGGTACTACCGCCCTACTCGCCACCAATAGAAGACCCAGTAGAAGCCAAATGCTCTCATCAAGGCGTACTATCGCCCAGACGGATTACTGGACGACGGCACTACCGCCCCCTGCTACCGCCACCAACAGAAGGCTCCAACGGAAGTCCCAGGACGACAAGCGGTACTACCGGGCCAGGAAGCGGTACTACCGGCTGACCGGTACTACCAGACGAGCTAGACCGATACTATCGGACGACACAGAACCTGATCGTGTTATGTCGGCCCAACGCCTTGTAACCCTCTCTATATTTCGCTATTTGTTCCCAAAATACCCCTATTTATGTGGTTGGCCTATAAATAGCCCCCACCCTCCATTGTAAACCCTAGACTTGGATAATAATAGATTAAGGAAACCCTTTGAGGAACTTACATCTATTGGTCTCATGCTCCTACCAAGGAGCACCGGATTATCCACCCCCCTCTTGGATCTTGCCTAGTGCGTTCAAGTTGTACAAGGCCTTGGGTTCTCGGTTTCTCACCCCCAAGTTGTACAAACCAAATGAAAGAGCTAGTGGTCCTTATGTTTGTTGCAACAACAAGACGAGATTCTTGGAAGCTCTCATGACAATATATGTTCTTAATGGAATTGTGGTTGCACAAAAAACATCGGAAAGGTAAATTGTTCAACATTTTTGTTGCAACACACAAAGCATTATTATCTAAAAGCGAAGAAACATGAATGTCACAAGGGAAGATAATACCATTAACATGCTTGCAAGCAAACCATAGGAAAGAACAATTTGTCAACATGAAATATGCAAAGCATGCAAAAGGTATCAGAGCTGGGTTCGATCTTGAACTCACTTGTGGGATGATCTCTAGAGATCTTTTTGTCAACTCGTGCTCAACCGAGGTTGACATTCTCGTGCGGGTACCTACACACATCATATGTAAAAGGAAGAACGTGTGTGCATGGTAGAGATACACATCATCCATCATGACGTATCTCTTCTTGTGCACATCACCATTAATGTCATTCAAGTATCAAATAGATGCATGGTGAGTATGCAAGTGGGGAACATGCTTATCATGGCAATCATAAAAATCTCCAAAAATTGAGAAAGCTATGGGGGCCATCTCATTATAACGCATATACTCAATATTGTTGCAAGCAAAGCGAGTGAAATAGCAAGCATTCATCTTATTGCAAGCAACGGGAGAAATTAAATGACTAGCATGACAAGGCAAGTCCAAAGCAATTGGAGGATACACACAAGATGCATAGCATGGCATGTTTATGGCAATGATATCGCAATCAAACAATTCCACATGATCAATATTATGCAAAGGCAAAGCATCACATGGGAATATGAGTGAAGCATATGTAATGTCACAAGTATCATCCATAGCATGCATATCCTTACAATTCATCATGTCCACTAGTGGGATCATGGCATCATCAACACCCTTATTGTTACCTTGTTCATACCTCTCATATGAAGTGGGTGTTGTGGAAGTAGTGGCCTCCTTGTGGACGACTTCATCTTCTTGATGTATCCATGGCGTAGCATCTACCATGTACATCTTCTCCATTCGAGGCATCATTGCTTCATAGCTTCGGGCGTCTTCCTCCATGGAACCTAGCACAACACAAGAGAACACACTAGAGGTAGAGGGTAAGTTGTTAGAATTCGAAATGGTCTCACTTGACCTATCAACTACCACTCTCAACTCACTAGGAGTATCGCTCATGCCCTCCAAGTGGAAGCACTCAATCTCACATAAGGTGGAGTCACTCATGTCACTCTTGTTCTCACTCAAGTGGGCTAAGTGGCTCTCATACATGGGATTGGTACCACATCATCACTCAAGCATATGGGGACAGGCTCGGTTTCCTCAACTCCATGCGCCTCCTTTGGTGAAGGGAAAATCCCAAGCTCACCATTCTTGACCTTGTCGCCTTCAAAGTTGGATGCCATAAGATGGGCATCATTGCTCGCCTCCATGGTCGAAGGGAAAACTTCATCGACTTTGATGGCTCCTCCATGAGCCATGAAGAATTCCTCCACCGTGTGGAGATGGAAGCCTACTACGCCAAGCAAGAGGAGGCGCATCATCAAGATTCCATGACCTTCAAGGCCAAGCGTGCCACACCAAAGGGCACCACCTACTTCGATGATTCACCTCCAAGGCGACATGTGCCACCACCTAGATGGCGTCAAGCGCCACCATCTCTAAGGCACCAAGCTCCATCACCTCCAAGGCGTCAAGCTCTACCATCTCCAAGGCGCCAAGCTTCATCACCGCCAAGGCGCCAAGCTCCAACTCCTATCCAAACAAGAGTGGCGTCCAAACATCATATGCATCAAGAGGCGCCAAGAAACAAGACTCTTCATCGACAAACATCCTCTCATGAGCATCGCCACCATAAAGAGGATACAAGACAAAGTCAAAGGCATCTTCGCCATAAAGACGAAGAATTCATGATGAGCACCAACCATAATGCTCAAGCAAGCTCAAGAAGGCACCACAAGCACAAGAACAGTGCCAAGGCAAATGATCATCGTCGCGAGTGTCATGTGGACTACCAAGTGCGCCACCTACATCAACCATCGGCAAGGCACGCCATTGACCTCCATCGACACCATCATAGGGCACCTTCAACTACTCGTGCCACCACCACAATGGCACCAAGAGCAAGCCTTCCTCCACGCCATCAAGCTTCAATGCCTACGCTTGACTTCCACGACCTCGCCAACGAGGAAAATGTAGACGCCTACTTTGCCAAGTTGGATAGCATGAGCCTACCTCCACCACTACTACGAGATGGCCACAAGACGGTTGAGCATGGGATTTTCCCTTCGACCATGGAGGAGAGCGATGATGCCCATCTTATGGCATCCAACTTTGAAGGCGACAAGGTCAAGAATGGTGAGCATGGGATTTTCCCTTCACCAAAGGAGGCGCATGGAGTTGAGGAAACCGAGCCTACCCCCATATGCTTGAGTGATGATGTGGTACCAATCCCATGTGAGCATGAGAGCCACTTAGCCCACTTGAGTGAGAACAAGAGTGAGATGAGTGACTCCACCTTATGTGAGATTGAGTGCTTCAACTTGGAGGGCATGAGCGATACTCCTAGTGAGTTGAGAGTGGTAGTTGATAGGTCAAGTGAGACCATTTCGATTGCTAACAACTTACCCTCTACCTCTAGTGTGTTCTCTTGTGTTATGCTAGGTTCCATGGATGAAGAAGCGCCAAGCCATGAAGCAATGATGCCTCAATTGGAGAATATGTACATGGTGCACGAAGATGATGCTATGCCATGGCTACATCAAGAAGACGAAGTTGTCCACAAGGAGGCCACTACTTCCACAACACCCACTTCATATGAGAGGTATGAACAAGGTAACAATAAGGGTGTTGATGATGCCATGATCCCACTAGTGGACATGATGAATTGTGAGGATATGCATGCTATGGATGATACTTGTGACATTACATATGCTTCATCCACTTTCCCATGTGATGATTTGCCTTTGCATAATATTGATCATGTGGAATTGTTTGATTGCGAACTCATTGCCATAAACATGCCATGCTATGCATCTTGTGTGTATCCTCCAATTGCTTTGGACTTGCCTTGTCATGCTAGTCATTCAATTTCTCCCGTTGCTTGCGATAAGATGAATGCTTGCTATTTCACTTGTTTTGCTTGCAACAATATTGATCATATGCGTTATAATGAGATGGCCCCCATAGCTTTCTCAATTTTTGGAGATTTTGATGATTGCCATGATAAGCATGTTCCCCACTTGCATACTCACCATGCATCTATTTCATACTTGAATGACATTAATGGTGATGTGCATAAGAAGAGATACGTCATGATGGATGATGTGTATCTCTACCATGCACACACGTTCTTCCTTTTGCATATGATGTGTGTAGGTACCCGCACGAGAATGTCAACCTCGGTTGAGCACGAGTTGACAAAAAGAGCTCTAGAGAGCATTCCACAAGTGAGTTCAAGATCGAACCCAGCTCTGATACCTTTTGCATGCTTTGCATCTTTCGTGTTGGCAAATTGCTCTTTCATATGGTTTGATTGCAAGCATGTTAATGGTATTATCTCCCCTTGTGACATGCATGTTTCTTCGCCTTTAGATAATGATGCTTTGTGTGTTGCAACAAAAATGTTGAACAATTTACCTTTCCGATGTTTTGTGTGCAACCACAATTCCTTTAAGAACATGTATTCTCATGAGAGCTTCCAAGAATCTCGTCTTGTTGTTGCAACAAACATAAGGACCACTTGATCTTTCATTTGGTTTGTTTGCAAACATAATATTGTTGTTGCTTTGGACATTCTTCCTTTTGTGTTTTTGCCAAATTCTCCAAGATTTGCATCAAAGATTTTGATAAAATTTCTATTCGATTGCTTTGAGTGCCACAATAAGATGTTATATGGAGTTTTTGAGTTTCCACATTTGGATGATGTTCAAACGTTTCCCATCCACATTGACCATGCATATGCATCCCATTTGCTATACTTGAGTTGTGCTAATCGTGTTGTGAACAAGAATGGACATGCCACAAATGACATGCTCCCCTATCACACACAAACATATGTTGCTTGGTCTTTGTTGTATGAAGGTACAAATGCATACACGTCAACCTCTATGGACTATATGTTGACAAGAAGAACCGAAGAGAGTTACCTATGGCTACCCTTCATCGAGCTATCTCTACAAGCTAAGGTGACTTCCTTCTACTTGAGGACTCATGCTATAATCTTCATGAATTGGCTACGCTTTGAGTGTTGCTTTCCTTTTGTTGTGAGCTTTGTAGGCTTGAAGGAAGGTGAAGGAACATTGAAGTGTCGTCAAGTCAATCTTCCCGAGGACGACTATATGGTGAACCCCAGGATCAAGAAGGTCTCTCGCTTCTACTTGGTGATGAGCATGTAGAGTCGAGGGGCGACTCTTTGAAGGGGCTGATGTAGCCGACCTACGGTCGTTGCCACATCTTGGTCTCCAACTTACACCAAGTCGTCATGGACTCCAAAGGTGAATCCGTTCCTCTATGCGAGCCTTCCTTCCCTATTGAATGGCATGCTACTTCATACTCGTCACATATGCATGATAGGTTCACATTGACAAATGCAGGCAAGGGGAAGCCGGAACATCAAGCCCGACAAGGCGGAGGCTTGGAAGAGGAGGTGGAAGAAGGCAGAGCCAAATGCTCTACATGCGGTACTACCGGACCTGGCGACCGGTACTACCGCCCGGCGGCACTACCGCCCTCTGCTACCGCCAGCAACAGACGACACCAGCGCAAGCCAAATGCTCTCTGTCACCGGCGGTACTACCGGCCCCGGATCCGGTACTACCGCCCCCTGCTACCGCCACCAACAGACGGCTCCAGCTGAAGCTCCAGGACCGCAAGCGGTACTACCGGTCCCAGAGCGGTACTACCGGACCAAGCGGTACTACCGGTCCCAAGTCCGGTACTACCGCTCCTGGCAGTGCCTGCGTGCACTAGTTGGGCCACAGCCCTTGTATCCCCCTCTACTTACCTATTCGCCTAGTTTATTCCCAAACTACCCTTGTTTATGTGGTTGGCCTATAAATAGAGCCCCCACCCCTCATGTAACCCTTAGGCATAGATGATAGACTAAAGACAACCCCCATTGTGGAATCTCTAGTTTTGCCTCATCCCCTTTACCAAGGGGACCGACTATCGTCACCAACCTCGATTGGACTTTGCATCACGCATCCATCGTTGAACAAGGCCTTGGGTTCTCGGTTTCTCGCCTCCAAGTCGTCAAGACCCTCCTCAAGGTGTTCTTCCCTCTCCGATGTGGATTTGAGGGAGCACGTTGACCGATCTTTCCTTGCGAGGATTCTATCGGACCGGTGGCCGCCGTTCGGGAGCAATCGGCCTTGTATCGTGTGAGTTTTGCGTGTGTTCATCGTGTTCTTCACGAGGTGTGTGTTCGCTTCCGCTACCTTCTCCATTTCCCCTCGCTTTCCCATCGATTTGACCACGAGATCGGCTGATGCAGCCCGTCCTACGACCGCTTCTACATCTACCCCCACAAGCTCCCCAAGTGGACCCATGACTCGCGCCCAAGCCAAACTCCTTCAAGCTAAGGTGAACTCGCTCCTCTCCATGTGTGACTTCAATACACCCTTGGATGGCTTGCTACTTCATACCCATACCTTGTGCATCATCAGGTACGAAGAGAAGAACCCAGGAGACGGAGGAGCACCAAGAAGAGACCAAATGCTCTCTGTCGCGACCTGGACACGGCCGGTATTACCACTTGGCGGTACTACATGCAATCTAGGTCCCAGAGCTGCCCAAACGCTCTACGCCACCAGCGGCCCTTGGATGCAGTACTACTGGCTCTGGTACTACCGCCCAGCCTAACAGAAGGCCCAGCAAGCCCGGGGCGACAAGCGGTACTACGGTCAGAACAGTACTACCGCATGACCGGTACTACCGGTCCCGCCAGGCGGTACTACCGCTAGAGACAGAGACTTTTACGTGATATTTCGGCCCAACGCCTTGTAACCCTCTCCATATTTCGCTATTTATCCCCAAACTACCCCTGTTTTGTGGCGGACTATATAGCCCCCACCATCCATTGTGAACCCTAGACTTGGATAATAATAGATATTAAGGAAACCCTTTGAGGACTTATATCTATTGGTCTCATGCTCCTACCAAGGAGCACGGATTATCCACCCCTCTTGGATCTTGCTTAAGTGCGTTCAAGTTGTACAAGGCCTTGGGTTCTCGGTGTCTACCCCAAGTCGTCAAGATCTCACCAAGCACCTCATCCCCGTTGTTGGCGTGGAGAGCTTCGCCCAACACCGATCCTAGGGATTATGTTGGACCGGTTGCCACCGGCGTGAGGAGTAGGCGTGTATCGTGTTTTGGTGTGTGTGTGTTCGTGGTTTTCATCGCCTTCATCGATTTCATCCCCCGACCACCTCGTTCCCCTCGTTTCTCGTGGAATTCGTGAAAGATCGGGCCAACCCCAGGGTTACCCCTTAACATATTGGTATCAAGAGCACGGTTGATCACGAATTTCCCCCCAATTTTTCTTTTATCCACCTTAAAATCGAAAATCCCACCAAAAAGAGCCCCAATTTGCCTTCGGATCGATCTCTGGATTTGGTGCGTTTTTCGTGGTTTTGGTCCATAGATCTGTTGCTTTGGGAGTCGATCTATAGCCCCTGTTGTTTCTAGCCAGCCTTTCGGTCAGATTTCCCACGGATCTGAGGTTTGTGTCAAGTGGATCTCGTTTTCGTTCGTGTTACATCACCGGTACTACCGCCCGTTCAAGCGGTACTACCGTCTAACAAATTGAGCGGTACTACGTCCGATTACCGCTTTGTACCAAGCGGTACTATCGCCAGTAACAGAAGGTTTTTTCTTCTTCTTGACACCTCATTTTCGTTTGCTGACTTCCCCCTTTAGCTTATTCGTGTTTCGCGTGTTTGTCGCCATCTTAACACAAGCCTCCGCATCAACGTCATCCCGCGCTCAATGACACCGCGACACTCGAACATCTTTCCCCCACCAACGGTTGCAAGTCGTCAACAATACCAAAGGTATAACTTGCACCACCTTGACAGCCCTATATCTTCCTTGGTGTGTATCTATCCTATGAGAGCAACTCATTTTGTGTTTGTCTAAGCATTGTGCACTTGCCTTCGGAAAGCGAGAGTGTGAGGCCAAATACAAAAGCTAACATAGTAGCATAGCAAGGGAGAAAAAGGAAAAAGAATAAAAAAAAAAGAGAACAAAAGAAAAAGAGAAAAAGCTACATAGTCTCCCAATACAAAGAGAATACCAAGCTTGTAAGCCAAGAAAGAGAGAAGAAAGAGCGCTCCACGGCAAGTGCACAAATCTATTGCTTATCCTCTTTTGGCAAACGGGTTGTGGTCTCTCCTTGAGTTGGCACGACAACCGAGCGTAGTCTTCGTTAGGACCATTTGTGCTCATTTTCATAGTCGTGCTAACCCCGTTTTTCTCCACGTGTGTGTTTTCCGTGTTTTTGTAGATCGTTTCCTTTTGCTTTTGATCTTTGGTTCTTTACCACATAGGACAATAACCTTTTGCTTTGATCGTTTCGTTTGGTTTTCCGCACTCCTAACCTTCCACCAAAAGCCTTTGAGAGTTGTAGCATTTTGGTGTGTGCGTTTCTTGCCATTTCACTTTGCACGCTTTTTCGCTCATTTGTGTGGCAATTGGTTTGATATAATCTCCAAGGTGAGGTAAAAGGCTAACTCTCCACACCCTTTCTCTCCATATACAACCCTTCTTGGCTTTGCATTATGGACAGGCATGGAGAGCCATCCCAACCACCACCACCTCCGGAGGATGATAACCAATTCATGACAAGATGGGACCATTGGAAGGTCCGAGGAGAATTCAACTATCGTTGTGAAGCTCGGCGGCGCCAAGATGAACAATTTAGCGAGGCCGTGTGGAATTCAAGAACATCGACAACCGCTTCGAAGAAGTCCGTGGCCAAATGCATGCCATGCAACACAACCTCGGTCATCAAAATGAAGCTCTTGGTCGTGCACTCGCCTCAACGGATGAGAATCTTCAACACATCATTGATGGACTCGCAAGGACACGCTCGCGCGAATCAAGCTCATCTCGGCACTCCTCAAGTGAATCAAGTGCACCTCGCCGTCACGCTCCAAGGCACCGAGATGGATCCGTTCTTCACTCCATGAGCTCTTCGCAAGCGGTACCATCTCCGCGTCGCCATAGTCGTCAAGCTACGATGGTGACCTCTCCGCAAGACCTCCAAGGCGCGAAGCGAACCGTCCACAACCAAGGGCACTTGTGATTCAACAAGAGCAACCTCGCATGGACCACCAAGGCCATCGCCGTCGACATGTACCTTCAATAACAAGTGAAGCATCCGAAGAGGACGAACAAGGTCACCGTCGACAAGAAGAACTCGAAGACCCTCCAAGGCGTCATCATCGACATGACCGCCCACGTCGGCACCATGATGGTCATGATGACCCTCCCATACACCAAGAAGAAGAGCGACCCATTGCGCAGCGGCTCGACGTCCTCCTCGCCACATGGCGCAAGCTAATGCTACTCGGCATCAACCACGACAAGAACAAGAGCAAGCTCCCCAAGCTCGTCGTGAGGACCATCAACCTCCTCCTCGTCCTCAACTGCGACAACAAAGGCAAGCTCCCCAAGCTCGTCGTCAACAACAAGTTCCACCACCAAACGCGGCACCTCAACAACCGCAAGAGAACAGCGCAACAATCACCAAGCAAGACATGAGAGCTCGGATGATGATGATGATGACCGCCACATCGTGGCAACGCAAGCCGGAACCGCAATGGAGAAGAAACTTTCGGCAAGCTCAAATTCACCATGCCCAAGTTCACGGTTCCAATGAGCCCGAGGAATATCTCTTGGGAACTCAAGGTCGACAAGATCTTCCGCATGCACAACTATAGCAATGAGAAGATGATGGCCATGGCATCCCTCGAGTTTGATGAGTATGCCAACCTTTGGTGGGAACAAGTCCAACTTCGCTCATGAAGCGAAAGAAGAGCCTCAATTGCAACTTGGCAAGACATGAAGGCTCATATGAGATCCCGCTTTGTTCCGTCGCACTACACGTGACCTCTTCAACAAGCTTCAAACGCTTAGTCAAGGGACAAAGACCGTGGAAGAGTACTTCAAACAAATGGAGCTCAACATGATCCGTGCCAACATCGAAGAGCGAGATGAACAAACCATGGCACGCTTCCTCAATGGCTTGAACCATCCCATCAAGCGTATCACCGAGTTCCAAAAGTACAACAACATGGTTGAGCTTGTGCACATCGCATCCAAGGCCGAGCGCCAAGTGCAAGAGGACATCAAGTACAACAAACCAAAGACGTACTTCACCTTCAAGCAAGCGTCAACCACTACTCCAACAACTCCAAGTGGAAGCTCCTCAAGTACAACCAAGCTTCCCTTCAAGCCAACTCTCCCTCAAGGAAAACAGCCCCCAAGTGGCAAACACACAAGGGATGATCAACCTTTCACCGGTGAATGCTACAAGTGTGGAGGCAAAGGGCACAAGTCGAATGCATGTGGAAACAAGAAAGTTTTGTTCATCCATGACAACGGCGATGAAGAATACTTGAGTGAAGAAGAGTTTGATGCAAGGGTCAAGGAAGCCATGGCAAGGCAACATTTGGAAGAGGACCAAGAATTTCTTGTGTGTGAGCATGACGCAAGTCCATCGCTTGTGGTCACCAGGATCTTGACTACCCAAGCCAATGAAAATGAGGACCAACGCTCGAACATCTTCCAAACTCGTGCCGGCATCAATGGGAAGTCCATCAAAGTTGTCATCGATGGAGGGAGTTGCCACAACCTTGCAAGTACGGAATTGTGTGAGAAACTCAACCTCACCCTCCTTCCGCATAAACACCCCTACCATATCCAATGGCTAAGTGACCAAGGATCCGTCAAGATCAAGCACACCGTCTCGGTGACATTCTCAATTGGGCACTACAAGGACACGATCGAGTGTGACGTGGTCCCAATGACGGTTTGCCATATGTTGCTCGGAAGGCCGTGGCAATATGACAAGCGTGCTTTGCATAATGGTCATTCAAACACTTACACCTTCAAATGGCTTGATAAAACTTGTGTGTTGCAACCAATGACTCCTAGCCAAATAATTGCGGACAATGCAAAGGCTTTAGCGAGGGCGCAATACGCAAAAACACCTTGTGAGAAGAGTGGTGAGCGAGACAACCACACCATAGTGAGTGAGAGCTACAAGCCAAACTCGAGTGGAAAACCTAAGAGTGTTCTTCTTGCCACCAAAAGTGAGATGAGAGAAGTGTGGAACAACCCATCCATCTTGCACTATGTCCTTGTATGCAAGGGACTAGCGCAAGGAACTAACGACTTAACAAATGTTCCTCATTCTTTGATGACTATTTTGCAGGAATTCCAAGATGTTTTTCCCGAAGAGCTTCCTCATGGCCTTCCTCCTCTTCGTGGAATCGAGCACCGCATCGACCTCATACCCGGCGCCCCACTCCCAAACCGCGCCGCATATCGCACGAACCCGGAAGAGACGAAGGAGATCGAACGTCAAATCAACCAACTCGTCTCCAAAGGTTTGATCCAAGTAAGCACTAGCCCAAGCGCTGTCCCCGTGATCCTAGTCCCAAAAACGGATGATACGTTGCGGTTATGCATGGACTGCCGTCCAATCAATGCTATCACCGTGCGTTATCGACATCCTATACCGCGTCTTGATGACATGCTTGATGAGTTATGTGGAGCCACTATATTTTCCAAAATTGATCTTCGTAGTGGTTACCATCAAATTCGCATGGCTGAAGGTGATGAGTGGAAAACCGCCTTCAAGACCAAGCTTGGTCTCTATGAATGGTTGGTTATTCCCTTTGGCTTATCCGATGCCCCATCTACCTTCATGCGCCTCATGAACCATATTTGCGATCTCTCATTGGAAAGAGTGTAGTTGTTTACTTTGATGACATCCTTGTCTATAGCAAGTCACTAGAGGAGCATGTTACTCATGTTAAGGAGGTCCTTCAAATCCTTCGTCATGAAAAGCTTTATGCTAATCTCCCAAAGTGCACTTTTGCAAAAGACGAGCTGATTTTCCTTGGTTTTGTTGTGTCTTCTAATGGCATAGAAGTGGATGTCTCAAAAGTCAAGGACATACGAGATTGGCCCATCCCAACAAATGTTAGTGAACTTCGTAGTTTTCATGGGTTGGCTGGCTTTTACCGTCGCTTTGTGAAAGATTTTTCTACAATTGCTTGCCCCCTCAACGAATTTACCAAGAAAAATGTCACGTTCGTTTGGGGAAAAGCACAACAAAAGGCTTTTGATGAGCTCAAAAAGAGGCTCACTGAAGCACCACTTCTTGCATTGCTGGATTTCACAAAAACATTTGAGATTGAATGTGACGCTAGTGGTATTGGCATTGGTGGCGTCCTTATGCAAAATGGGCGTCCTATTGCTTACCATAGTGAGAAACTTGATGGTGCACGCCTCAATTATCCCATTTATGACAATGAACTTTTTGCCTTGGTTCGAGTTCTTCAAGTGTGGCAACACTATCTTTGGCCCAAAGAATTTATCATCCATTCCGACCATGAGTCGTTGAACTATCTTAAGGGCCAAGCCAACTTGAGTAAACGACACGCAAAATGGGTTGAGTTTATGGAATCTTTTCCTTACATTGTCAAATACAAGAAGGGCAAAGAAAATGTGGTAGCGGACGCCTTGTCTCGCAAACACACAAGCCTTCTTACACGACTCGAAGTCAATGTCTTGGGTCTTGATGACATCAAATCTTTGTACGCGTCCGACCCTTTCTTTGGACCAATATTTGCACAATGTTCCGTAGACAAAGGGATTGATGATTTATATTTGCATAAGGGTTTTCTTTTCAAACAAAACAAGCTTTGCATTCCGAAATCGTCTCTCCAAATTTTGCTTCTTCAAGAGTCCCATGGTGGAGGCCTTATGGGCCACTTTGGCCGTGACAAGACAAACGACATGCTCTCCACTCACTACTTTTGGCCAAAGATGAAGCGCGACGTGGAGCGCCACGTCCAACGATGCACTACATGTATCCAAGCTAAGTCTAAGTCCAACCCTTTTGGTCTTTATATGCCATTGCCTATTCCTCATGCACCTTGGTCGGACATTAGCATGGACTTTGTGTTAGGCTTGCCTAGATCTAAGCATGGTCATGATTCCATTTTTGTAGTAGTGGATCGTTTTTCCAAAATGGCACATTTCATTTCGTGCCATAAGACCGATGATGCTTCACATGTAGCAAATTTGTTTTTCAGGGAAATAATTCGGCTACACGGTGTGCCAAGGACAATCGTCTCCGACCGCGACGTAAAATTCATGAGCTACTTCTGGAAAACACTCATGGCCAAGCTCGGCATCAAGCTCCTCTTCTCGTCCGCCTCGCATCCTCAAACCGATGGACAAACCGAGGTCGTCAATCGAAGTCTTGGCACGCTCCTCCGGGTGTTGATAAAGAAGAACCTTAAAGACTGGAAGGAATGCATTCCACACGCCGAGTTCGCCTACAACCGCGCCAAGCACGCCACCACCATGAGGAGCCCGTTCATGATCGTCTACGGCTTCGAGCCTCTCACCGCGCTCGATATCCTTCCACTCCCACTTCATGAACGTGCCAATATGGACGTTGCCAAGCGCGCCCACACAATGAAGAAACTCAATGATGACACACGAGCTACTATCGAGCAACAAGTCCTTCGCCAAGCATCAAGGCTAAACAAGAATAAGAAAGAGATAATCTTCCAAGAGGGCGACCTTGTGTGGATACACTTAAGTAAAGACCGCTTCCCCAAGGAACGCGACTCCAAGCTAAAGCCTAGAGGAGATGGACCATTCAAAGTTCTCAAGCGAATCAACAACAACGCTTATGTCATCGATATCCCAACTTCCAAGTATCTTGTGAGCTCGACATTCAATGTCAAGGACCTCTCACCCTACCATGGAGAAGAGGAAGCCGAGCCGGTTGAAGAGTCGAGGACGACTCTTTCCCAAGGGGCTGATGCAGATCCTCGACCGCTTCTACATCTACCCGTACAAGCTCCCCAAGTGGACCCATGACTCGCGCCCGAGCCAAACTCCTTCAAGCTAAGGTGAACTCGCTCCTGTCCATGTGTGACTTCAATACACCCTTGGATGGCTTGCTACTTCATACCCATACCTTGTGCATCATCAGTGCGAAGAGAAGGACCCGTGGGGCGGAGGAGCACCAAGAAGAGACCAAATGCTCTCTGTCGCCATACGGACACAGCGGTACCATCACAGATTACCGCCTCGCCTTCTACCGCCAACGAAGGTCCCCGAGGCCCAACGCTCTCTGTCACCAGCACTATCGCCCTGGATCCGGTACTACCGGGCTCTGATTACCGCCCCCTACAGAAGACCCAGTAAGCCCAGGCGACAAGCGGTACTACGGTCCAGAACCGGTACTACGGTCCCGGGCAGTACTACCGCCAGAGACAGAGACTTTACGTGATATTTCGGCCCAGCGCCTTGTAACCCTCTCCATATTTCGCTATTTATCCCCAAACTACCCCTGTTTTTGTGGCTGGACTATATATAGCCCCCCACCATCCAGTGTGAACCCTAGACTTGGATAATAATAGATATTAAGGAAACCCTTTGAGGACTTATATCTATTGGTCTCATGCTCCTACCAAGGAGCACCGGATTATCCACCCCCCCTCTTTGATCTTGCTTAAGTGCGTTCAAGTTGTACGAGGCCTTGGGTTCTCGGTGTCTCGCCCCCAAGTCGTCAAGATCTCACCAAGCACCTCATCCCCCGTTGTTGGCGTGGAGAGCGAGCTTCGCCCAACACCGATCCTAGGGATTATGTTGGACCGGCTGCCACCGGCGTGAGGAGTAGGCGTGTATCGTGTTTTGGTGTGTGTGTGTTCGTGGTTTTTCATCGCTTTCCTCGATTTCATCCCCCGACCACCTCGTTCCCCTCGTTTCTCGTGGAATTCGTGAAAGATCGGGCCAACCCCAGGGTCACCCCCTAACATATCTATTATCCGGTGGCCTATAAATAGAGCCCCCACCCCTCATGTATCCCTTAGGCATAGATGATAGACTAAAGACAACCCCCATTGTGGAATCTCTAGTTTTGCCTCATCCCCTTTACCAAGGGGACCGACTATCGTCACCAACCTCGATTGGACTTTGCATCACGCATCCATCGTTGAACAAGGCCTTGGAGTTCGGTGTCTCGTCTCCAAGTTGTCAAGACCCTCCCCAAGGTGTTCTTCCCTCTCCGATGTGGATTTGAGGGAGCACGTTGACCGATCTTTCCTTGCGAGGATTCTATCGGACCGGTGGCCGCCGTTCAGGAGCAATCGGCCTTGTATCGTGTGAGTTTTACGTGTGTTCATCGTGTTCTTCGTGAGGTGTGTGTTCGCTTCCGCTACCTTCTCCCTTTCCCCTCGAGGGAGCACGTTGACCGATTTTCCCTTGCGAGGATTCTATTGGACCGGTGGCCGCCGTTCGGGAGCAATCGGCCTTGTATCGTGTGAGTTTTGCGTGTGTTCATCGTGTTCTTCGCGAGGTGTGTGTTCGCTTCCGCTACCTTCTCCCTTTCCCCTCGCTTTCCCATCGATTTGACCATGAGATCCGTGAAGATTGGGCACCCAAGAGGTTAACCCCTCCATCATCTGGTATCAGCAGCTTTTGGTTGCCACGGATTTCTCATCGATTTGGTCTTTTCCCCATAAATATTTAAATTCCACCAAAAATAGCCCCAATTCGTGTTTTGGATCGATCTGTGATTTGAGTGCGTTTTGGTAGGTTTCGATCCGTGGATTGCTTGCTAAACTTGTTGATCTACCTTCCTTTGCGTTCCCATGGCTTAATTCCTTGATTTCCCCCTTTGATTTGGTGTTTTTCTTGAAGATTTTCCGCACAAATCACCCCAAAATCGCGAAACCGAGTCAAAACTGGGAGTTTCTGGACCCAGCGGTACTACCGGGCTTAAAATCCGGTACTACCGCCCTTTTCCGGTACTACCGGGCCCAAAATCCGGTACTACCTTGATCTGAAAAGAAAAGCAATGAGTTCAGATTTCAGCCTCTCACCGTTTTGACCATAACTTTTGCATTCGAACTCGGATTTTGGTGTTCTTTAGCTCGTTTCGAAGAGGAGAAGGAGCTCTACATCATCATCCACGTTGTTCATGCTATCTACTCCATCCAAATTCCGTGAGCAAGGCGGAATCCAACAATAAAGGGTGAAGATCGTCGACGAAAGGTATAAACATCCTGCGACATCTCCCCACTTGCATTCCTTTGTGAACCCCACTATCTTTGCGAGCAACAAACACCTATTGAGACTAGTTCCTCTTATGATTGCTTGGGCTATGCACATTTGATACCTTGTAGATTCCGAGCAAACATTGTGAGCGCTATCTCATATAGTTATCTTGTATAATTGTTGGCACAAGGAAGAGACAAGTGAAAAATAGAAAGAAAAAAAAGACAAAAAAATAGAAAAAGAAAGAAATATACATGTGCCTCATAGAATAGGAAGCGCAAGCTCGATGAACATCATATAGGTGGTACTTATTGTGCATATCTTGTAGCCCACCAATTTTGTGCAATCGAACTAGCGTCTCTCCTTGTACTTGTGTTACACGAGCTTATAGTATTCGCTAGGTAATCATTTGGTTCTTAGCTCATTTTCTCCGTCGCACAAGTCCCATTTATCCCACCGTGTGTGTTTCCTTGTACATATTTCCTATCTTGTGGATTGACTTGTTGCTTTGTGATCATTGTGGTTCTTTACTTGCCATTACAACATCTTGATTTCGGATTGGTTCTTGACATGCCATTTTCCATACCTATCCACCTGAGGCCTTGTGTGTGTGTGTTTTTTTGTTGGTAGTTGGTTTTGGTGTTCCGCGTGAACTTCACTTTGCTTGGTTTATTGCTCTCAAGTGTGGCCACTTGCACGATACGATCTTCCAAGGTAAAGTAAGGTTCGACGTTGTATCCCTAACACCCTCTACCACTTCCATATACAACACTTGGTCTTGTGAAGCATGTCTAGGGACTCCGAGACCGAGGATGATTTCTATGAAGAATCCACGATGAGCCACCATGTCTATGTCTCCACAAGCATGGATAACATGATGGAGCACTACACCAACAATGGATCCACATGCTTGGGTGACATGGAGTGCTACAACAACGACTCCCCAAGCATGGGCGACTTCAAGAACGACAACGACAAGCTCCTCAAGTCGCACCGACCAAGACGGAGCCTCCAACTCGAGTGCGCCAAGGTCCATCATCAAATGGACAAGTTCCAAAGCGACCTCCACAACTTCAAGAAGGACATGGACAACGACTTCGACAAAAACATGAGGATGGTCGCCAAGACTAATGATGCTTTACGCTCATTAGAAAAACTTACAAGGAAGAGTGCCAAGGACAAGGGTCATCGTCGCGAGCGTCATGGGGACGACCAAGTGCGCCACCTACATCAACCATCGGCAAGGAACGCCAATGACCTCCGTCGACACCTTCATAGGGCACCTTCTACTACTAGTGCCACCACCAAAATGGCACCAAGAGCAAGCCTTCGTCCACGCCATCAAGCTTCAACGACTACGCTTGCATTCGAAGACCTCATGAACGAGGAAAATGAAGACCTCTACTTCGCCAAGTTGGATAGCATGAGCCTACCTCCACCACTTCTACGAGATGGCCACAAGACGGTCGAGAATGGGATTTTCCCTTCGACCATGGAGGAGAGCGATGATGCCCACCTTATGGCATCCAACCTTGAAGGCGACAAGGTCAAGAATGGTGAGTATGGGATTTTCCCTTCACCAAAGGAGGCGCATGGAGTTGAGGAAACCTAGCCTACCCCCATATGCTTGAGTGATGATGTGGTACCAATCCCATGTTAGTATGAGAGCCACTTAGCCCACTTGAGTGAGAACAAGAGTGAGATGAGTGACTCCACCTTATGTGATATTGAGTGCTTCCACTTGGAGGGCAGGAGCGATACTCCTAGTGAGTTGAGAGTGGTAGTTGATAGGTCAAGTGAGACCATTTCGATTTCTAACAACTTACCATCTACCTCTAGTGTGTTCTCTTGTGTTATGCTAGGTTCCATGAATGAAGACGCTCCAAGCCATGAAGCAATTGATGTGGACATCCCTACTATTGATACAACCATTGTACCTACAGCAACACACATACAAGGACCCATCACAAGATCTCGTGCCAAACAACTTAACAATTAGGTACTTTCGTTTCTTCGAACTA
Source organism: Avena longiglumis (assembly GCA_030063025.1). Taxonomy (NCBI): domain Eukaryota; kingdom Viridiplantae; phylum Streptophyta; class Magnoliopsida; order Poales; family Poaceae; genus Avena; species Avena longiglumis. The sequence goes on from CP125977.1 coordinate 315,654,916, forward strand.
TTCCTCACATACATGAGAATATGATGCTGCCTAAATAAGATATATTTCTTACTCTTAGGAATGATGGACCAAGCATGGATGAGAGGGACAAGCATTGGAGCATGGTCATGCATGGAGATGGCAGCAAGCATGTGATGATCCAAGAGAAGGCCACAGATGAAGATTTCAGAACTTTGAGGCCACCATAATGAAGAAAGAAGGCTTGGACGAAATATTCAAGATCAATACTTTACGAATTCGTCCATAGCTTAATATGGTGCTGCGACACCTTTATTTTGGGCCGGGCCCATGTAATTTTCGCAGGATTTTAATTAGCCACTTTTTAGAGTCCGTATTTGAGGGGAAAAGGACTTTTAGGGTTGGATTCGGCCACCACTTCCATGGCTGGCCGAAACCCCACCTTTCGCCTAAATCGCCCCATAGCCGAACCTCTAGACTCGGATTTTGTTTAGACATTAACTTAGCCATAGTCGCAACTCCGCCAAGGCTCGAGCGTCGCAGAGGCCTCTTGTACTTCGCGCCTATTCAGAATCCCACCTTTTCAATAAAGCTTTCATCTTAATCCGCAATATCTTGATTGCAATATTAGTTCTTACTTGTTCTCGATTTCAGGTAGGAATTAAGACCCTCGCTGGTCAGGCTGATCATGTTCACGCAAGATCGGTAACCTCCAGGAGATTTGCCTAGCGATTGCATTGGCGCTCGTGCTTGCGCGTGTAGTCAGATCGTCAAGCCCGAACTCCACCAAATCGATTATCTTCATCTCATCAAAAGATCGGACACCTTTGTCCTATCAAGTGGTATCAGATTTCAGGTTGCTCGGTGAGATTTTACTGTTTTTCGTAGATTAGATCTGTTTTTACCTATAACCCACGAAAAAGCCAAAAACACAGTTAGAGTTTAGATCCATCCCATAACCAATCTACGCCTCGCATTATCTTTTCAGTTTTTGCATTGTTGAATTTGTGTCTACATCGTCGCGTCGAGTTGTTGGTCTTAGTGTCTCGTCCTTAGAGTTTCGAGTTCGATCATACTAGTCACCGCCACACTCGCAGATCACCGCCACCATATTCCTCCACCATATTCCGCCGCCATATACCCAGCCACCATAAACCCTAATACTCCGCCACCGCCTTCCTACCGCGACACACATCCGATCAGTTTTCCTGCCGCGGTACGAGTCCGAGTAGAGTTACTGTTTCCTAGTTATTTCTTTTAACTTTCCTTCTTTGTTGTTTCCGTGTTCAGCTAAGTCCGTGTCGCGCTAAGAGTCCGGTCGTAAGTCCAGGAGAGCCAAAAAAAATATATTCTGGCTATACTATTTTTCGACCCCGGGGATCACTTTTCTCCATCGGCCGTTATAGCAATATTTTTTTGGCGTCTGCGCGCTTTCCGGAGCAAAATAAAAAAAATTCGAAATTTTTTTTTGGGGCTAACCTATTTTTAGACCCCGTAGATCAATTCTAGACACTCGCCATCATAGTGATTTTTCACCTCTCGGTTCGCTTTTCAGGGTGCCATATCATCATACAGTGCTTGTTGTGTCGCGTCGTGACATCGTTGGTGATCTAGGCTCGCGTCTCTAGTACGGTCTAGCCTAGGACCAGCACAGTACCGTCGTTGAGCATTCTTTCAACTTTTGCATTGCTGTTTTGATAATTGCTAACCCCCTTTGCTAAGCCTTCCCAGAGCTCCACAGATACTCTCCACGTGCGGTGTTTCGACTCCTGGTTATCGCTTGGTTCAATCTCTGGACCCACTGATCCTCGTGGTTGCACGCCTTTTCCCTGTTTGGTAAGAACATGTAAGAGCTTTGTATATTGCTTGACGGATTCCGTGATTTCCACCATATTTCCATACTATATATACATGCCTTTTAAGGACTAACCATGACAGATACTTCGCGGACCCCTGCCACAATGACGAACGAAGAACTACATGCACACTTCTCCGCGCTCTTGGTCATGCTGAAGACGTGGATACGCCTCGGGAGTTTGACACCAAGCTCACCAACGCGTGGACAAGATCGATGGACTAGAAATCCTTCAACGCCAAGCTTGACGTTCGGTTCAAGGAGCTTCTGTACCGAATGCCCGCACCTGCACCGGCACCCACACATGGCGCAGGGCGCATTCCGATCACGGGTCGGACTGTTGGTTAGCTGCCGCCGCACTTTTCGACTCATCGCTGCGGACGTTCCTCGGACTTCATGGCGGCTGGCTGCGACATTGGGAGACGACGGGTACTACTACGACCCGGCAATGACGATCTGTTTGACGAGGAGGTTGAACAACCTCCACAGGTACCTGCTGGTCGTCCCCGACATTACTACCGCAACGCTCGCCCACCGGTACGTGATGATGATCATGTTGCAAAGCTTAAATTAAATATTCCATCCTTTGAGGGTAAATATAATCCTGATGCATATCTTACATGGGAGATGGAAGTAGAACAATGTTTTTCCTGCTTAAAATATCCGAGAATATGCGTGTTAGTCTTTGCTACATGTGAATTTACTAAATTTGCTTCCTTTGGTGGTCCGAGTATTGTCGTTTAAATCCTACTACTATTCCTAGTACTTGGACTGCTTTAAAACTGCTATGCGTGTTCGTTTTGTACCTCCCACTTATCAACGTGATTTACTAAAGAATCGACACGCTTAGAGCAAGGAAAAATTCTGAGAAGAGTATTATCGAATTGCAAGCGGGATGGTTAGGTGTGGTCTTGTTGAATCTAATGAACAAATGCTTGCGTTTCTTTGGTGGATTAAACAAGGACATTCAGCACATATTAGATTATAAGGAATATAATTCTATCACTCGTTTGTTTCATCTTGCTTGCAAGGCTGAGCGTGAAGTGCAGGATCGCCAAACACCATGGAGGAGGACTAATAATTCTGCAGTCGCATCCACTTGGACATCCAGACAATCGCCTCCTCGTGATTCGCCTCCGACTACTACCACATCCAAGGCCACCACAAGATTTCCATTTGCTTCTCCACCATCATCCAATGCTCCGCTCGTAGTGCATCTTCTATGGCTTCCACGGGTAAGACAAAGGATATACAATGCCGCAAGTCTTTGGGTTTTGGTCATATTGAGAGACGATTGCACAACACAACGTGATGATGGTGGCGAAGATGGTCAATCTGATTCAAAGCGACTTTGATGAAGATACACTAGCCCTTATTTCGCTCGAGATGGAGACAATTGATCTTGATGAAGAGCCAGAGTTAATGGGGCTGAAGTCATGATCAATACAAGAGCTTAATTACACAACGTGTTGAGTGTGCAATTGAGCAAATCTGAGCAAGATCAACGCCACAACCTGTTCCAAACACGTGGTGTTGTCAAGGAAAGAGCTATATGGATCATCATCGATGGAGGGAGTTGTAATAATCTGGCTGTTGACATGGTAGAGAAGCTTGCGCTTCCAACAAGACAACGCCCACATTCATATTACATCCAATGGTTTGAGAGTTCTCGCAAGATAAAGGTAACAAGAGCGATGCAGCGTGCATTTTACTATTGGTACATATTCTGATTTTGTTGATTGTGATGTTGTACCTATGCAAGCTTGTTCTTTGTTACTTGGTAGACCATGGCAATTTGATAGAGAATCTGTTCATAATGGTAAAACTAATCACTATTCTCTTATGAATGATGGAAAGAAAATTGGTCTAAAACCTATGACTCCCGAACAAATTTTAAAAGATGATCTTGCTAGAGCTAGTAGAGCTAAAAGGAGGAGAAAAATAAAGTGAGAATCAGTTGTTGCTTGATTTTATACCACCAAAGAACACTAAATCGATTCTACACATGCTACTGAAATTCGTTTGAAGAGTCCATGTATGCTTGCAAATAAAATTGATATTGCTGAACTAGATGTAAACAATACTCAATGTTATGCAATTGCCTGCAAAGAGGTTTTGTTTTCATTTTAGGATATGCCTCCTTCTTTGCCACCCGCTATTGCTAACCTTTTGCAGGAATATGAGGACGTCTTTCCATTGAGTTGCCACGGGACTACCTCCTATTAGAGGAATTGAGCATCAAATTGATCTAATTCCTGGTGCCACGTTGCAACCGCGCCATATAGAACCAATCCGGAGGAGACAAAGGAGATACAGCCAAATTCAGGAACTACTCGACAGAGATCATATTCGTGAGTCCCTTAGCCCTTGTGTTCCTATTATTTTGGTACCTAAGAAAGATGGTTCTTCGCATGTGTCTGATTGTAGAGCTATCAATAATATTACTATTCGATATCGTCATCCTATTCCACGTTTAGATGACATGCTTGATGAATTGAGTGGCTCTACCATGTTTTCTAAAGTTGCTTTGTGTAGTGGTTACCACAGTTAAGTATGAAATTAGGAGATGAATGGAAAACAGCATTTAAAACTAAGTTCGGTTTATATGAGTGGTTAGTAATGCCGTTTGGTTTAACTAATGCACCTAGCACTTTCATGAGATTAATGAACGAAGTTTTACGTGCTTTCATTGGACGTTTCGTGGTAGTCTACTTTGATGATATTCTGATTTATAGAAAATCTTTAGAGGATCATTTGGACCATTTACGTGCTGTTTTCAATGCTTTACGAGATGCACGTTTGTTTGGTAACCTTGAGAAGTGCACCTTTTGCACCAAATCGAGTTGCGTTTCTTGGCTATGTTATTACATCAAAGGGTATTGAAGTGGATCCAGCCAAGATTGAAGCTATTGAGAATTGGCCGCAGCCCAAGATGGTCACACAAGTGAGGAGTTTTCTTGGCCTCGCTGGTTTTTATAGGCGCTTTGTCAAAGACTTTGGATCAATTGCCGCTTGTTGAATGAGCTTACCAAGAAGGATGTGCCCTTTGTTTGGGGCGATGCACAACAATATGCCTTCGTCATATTAAAAGATAAGCTAACACATGCTCCCTTACTCCAACTTCCTGATTTTACTAAGACTTTTGAGCTTGAATGTGATGCTAGTGGAATTGGTTTGGGAGGGGTGTTATTACAAGAGGGAAAACCTGTTGCATATTTTAGTGAGAAATTGAGTGGGGCTAGTCTGAACTATTCTACTTATGATAAAGAATTATATGCGTTGGTTCGGACACTAGAAACTTGGCAACATTATCTATGGCCTAAAGAGTTTGTTATTCATTCTGATCATGAATATTTGAAGCATATTCGTAGTCAAGCTAAGTTGAATCGTCGTCATGCGAAGTGGGTTGAATTTATTGAGTCTTTTCCTTATGTTATCAAACACAAAAAGGGTAAAGATAATATTATTGCTGATGCTTTGTCACGCCGTTATGCTTTGTTATCTCAACTTGACTTCAAAATATTTAGATTGGAAACTATTAAGGAACAATATGTGCATGATGCTGAATTTAAAGATGTGTTGCATAATTGTAGAGATGGTAGAACTTGGAACAAGTTCGTCTTCAATGATGGATTTGTGTTCCGTGCTAACAAACTATGCATTCCAGATAGCTCTGTTCGTCTTTTGTTGCTACAAGAGGCGCATGGAGGAGGATTGATACGACACTTTGGTGTCAAGAAGACGGAGGATGTTCTTGCTGCACACTTCTTTTGGCCACGTATGCGTCGAAATGTTGAGAGATTTGTGGCACGCTGCACTACTTGTCAACAAGCTAAGTCTCACCTTAATCCCCATGGTTTATATATGCCTCTTCCTGTTCCTAGTGTTCCTTGGGAGGATATTTCTATGGACTTTGTTTTGGGATTGCCACGAACACAGAAGGGGAGGGATAGTATTTTTGTTGTTGTGGATCGGTTTTCTAAGATGGCACACTTTATTCCTTGTCATAAAACGGATGATGCTGCGCATATTGCTGATTTGTTCTTTCGTGAAATTGTTCGTTTGCATGGTGTGCCAAATACTATTGTCTCTGATCGTGATACTAAATTTCTTAGCCACTTCTGGAGATGTTTATGGGCTAAGTTGGGGACTAAATTGCTCTTTAGTACTACATGTCATCCCCAAACTGATGGTCAAACTGAAGTAGTAAATAGAACTTTGTCTACTATGTTACGAGCTGTTTTAAAGAAGAACTTAAAATTGTGGGAAGAGTGTTTACCTCATATAGAATTTGCTTATAATCGTTCATTGCATTCTACCACAAAGATGTGCCCATTTGAGATTGTGTATGGTTTTGTTCCTCGTGCACCTATTGATTTATTGCCTTTACCTTCTTGATTGCAACATAATTTGGATGCTACACAACGCTGAAATGATATTAAACTTGCATAAGACTACTAAAGATAACATTGAACACATGAATGCTAAGTATAAACTTCTTTGGGGATAAAGGGAGAAAGCATGTTGTGTTTGATGTTGGCGATCTTGTTTGGTTACATTTGCGTAAAGATCGTTTTCCTGATTTACGCAAGTCTAAGTTAATGCCACGTCTTTGGTCCCTTTAAGGTGTTAGAGAAAATCAATGATAATGCATATAAACTTGAGTTGCCTGCAGACTTTGGTACGGTTAGTCCTACATTTAACATTGCAGATTTGAAGCCTTACTTTGGTGAGGAAGATGAGATTGCGTCGAGGACGACTTCAATTCAAGAAGGGGAGCATGATGTGGACATCCCTACTATTGATACAACCATTGTACCTACATCAACACACATACAAGGACCCATCACAAGATCTTGATAGGGCAAAGGTGTCCGATCTTTCGATGAGATGGCGATAATCGATTTGATGGAGTTCGGGCTTGACGATCCGACTACACGTGCGAGCACGAGCGCCAATGCAATCGCTAGGCCAATCTCCTGGAGGTTACCGATCCTGCGTGAACACGATCAGCCTGACCAGCGAGGGTCTTAATTCCTACCTGAAATCGAGAACAAGTAAGAACCAATATTGCAATCAAGATATTGCGGATTAAGAGGAAAGCTTTATTGAAAGAGGTGGGATCCTGAATAGGTGCGAAGTACAAGAGGCCTCTGCGACGCTCGAGCCTTGGCGAAGTTGCGACTATGGCTAACTTAATGTCTAAACAAAATCCGAGTCTAAAGGTTCGGCTATGGGGCGTATTTAAGGGCGAAAAGGTGGGGTTTCGGCCAGCCATGGAAGTGGTGACCGAATCCAACCCTAAAAGTCCTTTTCCCCTCAAATACGGACTCTAAAAAGTGGCTAATTAAAATCCGGCGAAAATTACATGGGCCTGGCCCAAAATAAAGGTGTCGCAGCACCATATTATGCTATGGACGAATTCGTAAAGTATTGATCTTGAATATTTCGTCCAAGCCTTCTTTCTTCATTATGGTGGCCTCAAAGTTCAAATCTTCATCCGTGGCCTTCTCTTGGATCATCACATGCTTGTCGCCATCACCATGCATGGCCATGCTCCAATGCTTGTCCCTCTCATCCATGCTTGGTCCATCATTCCTAAGAGTAAGAAACATATCGATTTAGGCAGCATCATATTCTCATGTATGTAAGGAATAGTTCCAAGAAACGAAAGTACGATAGTTAAGTTGTTTGTACGAGATCTTGTGATGGGTCCTTGTATGTGTGTTCTTTGTAGGTACAACGGTTGTATCAATAGTAGGGATGTCCACATCATGCTCCCTTCTTGAATTGAAGTCGTCCTCGACGCAATCTCATCTTCCTCACCAAAGTAAGGCTTCAAATCTGCAATGTTAAATGTAGGACTAACTGCATACCAAAGTCTGCAGCAACTCAAGTTTATATGCATTATCATTGATTTTCTCTAACACCTTAAAGGGACCAGCAGACGTGGCATTAACTTAGACTTGCGTAAATCAGGAAAAGCGATCTTTACGCAAATGTAACCAAACAAGATCGCCAACATCAAACACAACATGCTTTCTCCCTTTATCCCCAAAGAAGTTTATACTTAGCATTCATGTGTTCAATGTTATCTTTAGTAGTCTTATGCAAGTTTAATATCATTTCAGTAGGTTGTGTAGCATCCAAATTATGTTGCAATCAAGAAGGTAAAGGCAATAAATCAATAGGTGCACGAGGAACAAAACCATACACAATCTCAAATGGGCACATCTTTGTGGTAGAATGCAAAGAACGATTATAAGCAAATTCTATGAGGTAAACACTCTTCCCACAATTTTAAGTTCTTCTTTAAAACAGCCGTAACATAGTAGACAAAGTTCTATTTACTACTTCAGTTTGACCATCGGTTTGGGGATGACATGTAGTACTAAAGAGCAATTTAGTCCCCAACTTAGCCCATAAACATCTCCAAAAGTGGCTAAGAAATTTAGTATCACGATCGAGACAATAGTATTTGGCACACCATGCAAACGAACAATTTCACGAAAGAACAAATCAGCAATATGCGCAGATCATCCGTTTATGACAAGGAATAAAGTGTGCCATCTTAGAACCGATCCACAACAACAAAAATACTATCCCTCCCTTCGTGTTCGTGGCAATCCCAAAACAAAGTCCATAGAAATATCCTCCCAAGGAACACTAGGAAGGGAAGAGGCATATATAAACCATGTGGATTAAGGCGAGACTTAGCTTTTTGACAAGTAGTGCAGCGTACACAAATCTCTCAACATCTCGACGCACGTGGCCAAAAGAAGTGTGCAAGAAGAACATCCTCCGTCTTCTTGACACCAAAGTGTCCCATCAATCCTCCTCCATGCGCCTCTGTAATAACAAAAGACGAGCAGAGCTATCTGGAATGCATAGTTTGTTAGCACGAACACAAATCCATCATTGAAGACGAACTTGTTCCAAGTTCTACCATCTCTACAATTCTGCAACACATCTTTAAATTCAGCATCATGCACATATTGTTCTTTAATAGTTTCCAATCCAAATATTTTGAAGTCAAGTTGAGATAACAAAGCATAGCAGTGACAAAGCATCGACAATAATATTATCTTTACCCTTTTTGTGTTTGATAACATAAGGAAAAGACTCAATAAATTCAACCCACTTTGCATGACGACGATTCAACTTAGCTTGACTACGAATATGCTTCAAAGATTCATGATCGGAATGAATAACAAATTCCTTAGGCCATAGATAATGTTGCCAAGTTTCTAATGTCCGAACCAACGCATATAATTCTTTATCATAAGTAGAATAGTTCAGACTAGCCCCACTCAATTTCTCACTAAAATATGCAACAGGTTTTCCTCCTGTAATAACACCCTCCCAAATCAATTCCACTAGCATCACATTCAAGCTCAAAAGTCTTAGTAAAATCAGGAAGTTGGAGTAAGGGAGCATGTGTTAGCTTATCTTTCAATATGACGAAGGCCTGTTGTTGTGCATCGCCCCAAACAAAGGGCACATCCTTCTTGGTAAGCTCATTCAGCGGCGCGGCAATTGATCCAAAGTCTTTGACAAAGCGCCTATAAAACCAGCGAGGCCAAGAAAACTCCTCACTTGTGTGACCGTCTTGGGCTGCGGCCAATTCTCAATAGCTTCAATCTTGGTTGGATCCACTTCAATACCCTGTGATGTAACAACATAGCCAAGAAACGCAACTCGATTGGTGCAAAAGGTGCACTTCTCAAGGTTACCAAACAAACGCGGCATCACGTAAAGCATTGAAAACAAAGACGTAAATGGTCCAAATGTTCCTCTAAAGATTTGCTATAAATCGAATATCATCAAAGTAGACTACCACAAAGCGTCCAATGAAAGCACGTAAAACTTCGCTCATTAATCTCATGAAAGTGCTAGGTGCATTAGTTAAACCAAACGGCATTACTAACCACTCATATAAACCGAACTTAGTTTTAAATGCTGTTTTCCATTCATCTCCTAATTTCATACGAATCTGTGGTAACCACTACGCAAATCAACTTTAGAAAACATGGTAGAGCCACTCAATTCATCAAGCATGTCATCTAAACGTGGAATAGGATGACGATATCGAATAGTAATATTATTTATAGCTCTGATCAGTACACATGCGCGAAGAACCATCTTTCTTAGGCACCAAAATAATAGGAACAAAGACAAGGGCTAAGGGACTCACGAATATGATCTCTGTCGAGTAGTTCAATTTGGCGTTGTATCTCCTTTGTCTCCTCTGGATTGGTTCTATATGGCGGTTGGGCAACGTGGCACCAGGAATTAGATCAATTTGATGCTCAATTCCTCTAATAGGAGGTAGTCTGGTGGCAACTCAATGAAATACGTCCTCATATTCCGCAAAGGTTAGCAATGGTGGCAAAGAAGGAGGCATATCCTCAAATGAAAACAAAACCTCTTTGCAGACAATTGCATAACATTGAGTATTGTTTACATCTAGTTCAAGAATATCAATTTTATTTGCAAGCATACATGGACTCTTCAAACGAATTTCAGAGCATGTGTAGAATCAGATTTAGTGTTCTTTGGTGGTATAAAATCTGCAACAATCTGATTCTCACTTTTTATTTTCTCCTCAGTTTAGCTCTACTAGCTCTAGCAAGATCATCTTTTAAAATCTGTTCGAGTCATAGGTTTTAGACCAATTTTCTTTCCATCATGCATAAGAGAATAGTGGTTAGTTTTGCCATTATGAACAGATTCTCTATCAAATTGCCATGGTCTACCAAGTAACAAAGAACAAGCTTGCATAGGTACAACATCACAATCAACAAAATCGAATATGTACCAATAGTAAAATGCACGCGTGCCGTTCTTGTTACCTTGATCTTCGAGAACTCTCAAACCATTGGATGTAGTATGAATGTGGGCGTTGTCTTGTTGGGCGCAAGCTTCTCTACCATGTCAACACGCGATTATTACAACTCCCTCCATCAATGATGATCCGTATAGCTCTTTCCTTGACAACACCACGTGTTTGGAACAGGTTGTGGCGTTGATCTTGCTCAGATTTGCTCAATTGCACACTCAACACACGTTGTGTAATTAAACTCTTGTATTGATCGCCGCCTTGACTCCCATTACCTCCTCGTCATCATCATCATCAATTGTCTCCATCTCGGCGAAATAAGGGTATCTTCAGTGTATCTTCAAGTCACTCATGATCATGTATTCACCATCTTCTCGCACCATCATCACACGTTGTGTTGTGCACTGTCTCTCAATATGACCAAAACCCCCAAGACTTGTGGCATTGTATATCCTTAGTCTTACCCGTGGAAGCCATAGAAGATGCACTACGAAAGGGAGCATTGGATGATGGTGGAGCAAATGGAAATCTTGTGGTGGCCTTGGATGTGGTAGTAGTGGAGGCGAATCACGAGAGGCTGATTGTCGGGATGTCCAAGTGGATGTGACCTGCAGAATTATTAGTCCTCCTCCATGGTGTTTGGCGATCCTGCACTTCACGCTCAGCTTTGCAAGCAAGATGAAACAAAGCAGTGATAGAATTATATTCCTTATAATCTAATATGCTGAATGTCCTTGTTTAATCCACCAAAAGCGCAAGCATTTGTTCATTAGATTCTACAAGACCACACCTAACCATCCCTGTTTGCAATTCCCGATAATACTCTTCTACGAATTTTCCTTGCTCTAAGCGTGTCGATTCTTTAGTAAATCACGTTGATAAGTGGGAGGAACAAAACGAACACGCATAGCAGTTTTAAAGCGGTCCAAGTACTAGGAATAGTAGTAGGATTTAAACGACAATACTCGGACCACCAAAGGGAAGCAAATTTAGTAAATTCACATGTAGCAAAGACTAACACGCATATTCTCGGGATATTTTAAGCATGCAAAACGTTGTTCTACTTCCATCTCCCATGTAAGATATGCATCGATTATATTTACCCTCAAAAGATGGAATATTTAATTTAAGCTTTGCAACATGATCATCATCGATGCGTCTTGGTGGGCGGCGTTGCGGTAGTAATGTCGGGGACGACCAGCAGTACTGTGGAGGTTGTTCAACCTCCTCGTCAAACAGATGATCGTCGGGGTCGTAGTAGTACCCGTCGTCTGTCCCCAATGTCGCAGCAGCAGCCACGGCGGAAGTCTGAGGAACGTCAGTCGCAGCAGGAGCCGCCGGGGGTGCGGCGGCAGCCGTACCAGCAGTCCGAGCCGTGATCGGAATGCGTCGTGCACCATGTGTGGGTGCGGGCAATCGGTTCAGAAGCTCCTTGAACCGAACGTCAAGCTTGGCGTTGAAGGATTTCTCGAGTCCATCGATCTTGTCCACGGCGTTGGTGAGCTTGGTGTCAAACTCCCCTAGGCGCGTGTCCACGTCTTCAGCGCGACTGACCAGGAGCGCGGAGAAGTGGGCATGTAGTTCTTCGTTCGTCATGGTGGCGAGTTCCCATGAGTATCTCATGGTTAGTCCTTAAAAGCACGGTATATACTACGGGAATATGGTGGAAGTCACGCGTAATCCGTCAAGCAATATCTGAAGCTCTTACAAGTTCTTACCAAACAGCGAAAAGGCGATGTGCAACCACGAGGATCTGGGTCCAGAGATTGAACCAAGCGATTACCAGAGTCAAAACACCGCACGTGGAGAGTATCTGGAGCTCGGGAAGGCTTAGCAAAGGGTCGCAATTATCAAAACAGCAATGCAAAAGTTGAAAGAATGCTCAACGACGCATCGTGCTGGTCCTAGGCTAGACCGTACTAGAGACGCGAGCCTAGATCACCAACGATGTCACGACGCGACAACAAATCGTATGATGATATAGCACCTGAAAGCGATCCGAGATGCGAAAATCACTATGATGGCGAGTGTCTAGAACGATCTACGGGTCTAAAAGAGGTTAGCCCCAAAAATTTTTTCGAAATTTTTATTTTGCTCGAGAAAGCGCGCCAAAAAATTATCGCTATAACGGCCGATGGAGAAAAGTGATCCCCGTGAAAAATAGTATAGCCGTAAAATTTTTTCTGAGGGTTCACTCTTAGCTCGACACGGACTTTAGCTTTCGGAAACAAAGAAGGAAAGTCAAAAGAAATAACGAGGAAACAGAACTCTACTCGGACTCGTACCACGGCGAAAAAACTGATCGGATCTGTGTCCGGTAGGAAGGCGGTGGCGAGTATTAGGGTTTTATGGTGGCGGGGTATATGGCGGAATATGGTGGCGTATATGGCGGCGGTGATCGTGAGTGTGGCGGTGACTAGTATGATCGAACTCGAAACTCTAAGGGCGAGACACTAAGACCAAGAACTCGGACGACGATGTAGACACAAATTCAACAATGCAAAAACTGAAAAGATAATGAGGCGTAGATTGGTTATGGGATGGATCTAAACTCTAAGCATGTTTTGGCTTTTTCGTGGGTTATAGGTAAAACAGATCTAATCTCGAAAACAGTAAAATCTCACCGAGCAACCGAAATCGATACCACTTGATAGGGCAAAGTGTCGATCTTTCGATGAGATGGCGATAATCGATTTGATGGAGTTCGGGGCGATCCGACAGCGCCAATGCAATCGCTAGGCCAATCTCACGGAGGTTACCGATCCTGCGTGAACACGATCGGCTGACGAGGTCTTAATTCCTACGAAATCGAGAACAAGTAAGAACCAATATTGCAATCAAGATATTGCGGATTAAGAGGAAAGCTTTATTGAAAGGGTGGGATCTGAATAGGTGCGAAGTACAAGAGGCCTCTGCGACGCCGAGCCTTGGCGATTGCGACTATGGCTAACAATGTCTAAACAAAATCCGAGTCTAAAGGTTCGCTATGGGGCGTATTTAAAGGCGAAAAGGTGGGGTTTCGCCAGCCATGGAAGTGGTGACGAATCCAACCTAAAGTCCTTTTCCTCAAATCTGGACTCTAAAAGTGGCTAATTAAAATCGGCGAAAATTACATGGGCCTGGCCCAAAATAAAGGTGTCATGACACCATATTATGCTACAGACGAATTAAAGTATTGATCTTGAATATTTCGTCCAAGCCTTCTTTCTTCATTATGGTGGCCTCAAAGTTCTGAAATCTTCATCCGTGGCCTTCTCTTGGATCATCACATGCTTGCTGCCATCACCATGCATGGCCATGCTCCAATGCTTGTCCCTCTCATCCATGCTTGGTCCATCATTCCTAAGAGTAAGAAACATATCTGATTTAGGCAGCATCATATTCTCATGTATGTAAGGAATAGTTCCAAGAAACGAAAGTACCTGATAGTTAAGTTGTTTGGCACGAGATCTTGTGATGGGTCCTTGTATGTGTGTTGCTGTAGGTACAACGGTTGTATCAATAGTAGGGATGTCCACATCAGATCTCGTGCCAAACAACTTAACTATCAGGTACTTTCGTTTCTTGGAACTATTCCTCACATACATGAGAATATGATGTTGCCTAAATTAGATATATTTCTTACTCTTAGGAATGATGGACCAAGCATGGATGAGAGGGACAAGCATTGGAGCATGGTCATGCATGGAGATGGCAGCAAGCATGTGATGATCCAAGAGAAGGCCACAGATGAAGATTTTAGAACTTTGAGGCCACCATAATGAAGAAAGAAGGCTTGGACGAAATATTCAAGATCAATACTTTATGAATTCGTCCATAGCTTAATATGGTGCTGCGACACCTTTATTTTGGGCCAGGCCCATGTAATTTTCGCAGGATTTTAATTAGCCACTTTTAGAGTCCGTGTTGAGGAAAAGGACTTTAGGGTTGGATTCGCCACCACTTCCATGGCTCCGAAACCACCTTTCAATACGCCCATAGCCGAACCTCTAGACTCGGATTTTGTTTAGACATTGTTAGCCATAGTCGCTTCGCCAAGGCTCGGCGTCGCAGGCCTCTTGCACCTATTCGTTCAGATCCCACCTCTTCAATAAAGCTTTCCTCTTAATCCGCAATATCTTGATTGCAATATTGGTTCTTACTTGTTCTCGATTTCATGTAGGAATTAAGACCCTCGCTGGTCAGGCTGATCGTGTTCATGCAGGATCGGTAACCTCCAGGAGATTGGCCTAGTGATTGCATTGGTGCTCGTGCTCGCACGTGTAGTCGGATCGTCAAGCCCGAACTCCACCAAATCGATTATCGCCATCTCATCGAAAGATCGGACACATTTGCCCTATCATCAATGATGCCTCGAATGGAGAAGATGTACATGGTGCACGAAGATGATGCTACGCCATGGCTACATCAAGAAGACGAAGTCGTCCACAAGGAGGCCACTACTTCAACAACACCCACTTCATATGAGAGGTATGAACAAGGTAACAATAAGGGTGTTGATGATTCCATGATCCCACTAGTGGACATGATGAATCGTGAGGATATGCATGTTATGGTTGATACTTGTGACATTACTTATGCTTCATCCATATTCCCATGTGATGCTTTGCCTTTGCATAATACTGATCATGTGGAATTGTTTGATTGCGATATCATTGCCATAAACATGCCATGCTATGCATCTTGTGTGTATCCTCCAATTGCTTTGGACTTGTCTTGTCATGCTAGTCATTCAATTTCTTCCGTTGCTTGCGATACGATGAATACTTGCTATTTCACTTGTTTTGCTTGCAACAATATTGATCATATGCGTTATAATGAGATGGCCCCCATAGCTTTCTCAATTTTTGGAGATTTTGATGATTGCCATGATAAGCATGTTCCCCACTTGCATACTCACCATGCATCTATTTCATACTTGAATGACATTAATGGTGATGTGCACAAGAAGAGATACGTCATGATGGATGATGTGTATCTCTACCATGTACACACGTTCTTCCTTTTACATATTATGTGTGTAGGTACCCGCATGAGAATGTCAACCTCGGTTGAGCACGAGTTGACAAAAAGAGCTCTTGAGAGCATCCCACAAGTGAGTTTAAGATCGAACCCAACTCTGATACCTTTTGCATGCTTTGCATCTTTCATGTTGGCAAATTGCTTTTTCCTAGGGTTTTATTGCAAGCATGTTAATGGTATTATCTCCCCTTGTGATATTCATGTTTCTTCGCTTTTAGATAATGATTCTTTGTGTGTTGCAACAAAAATGTTGAACATTTTCTCTTCCCGACGTTTTGGGTGCAACCACAATTCCATTAAGAGCATGTATTGTCATGAGAGCTTCCAAGAATCTCATCTTGTTGTTGCAACAAACATAAGGACCACTTGCTCTTCAATTTGGTTTGTTTGCAAACACGTTACTTTGGCTTCCGCTTGGGATACTCATATTCCCATGATACTTGCTATCGACGATTTGTGTGTGACATCCAACATGTTGACCGATTTCTCTTTCCAATGGTTGGTTTGCACACATAATGATGTTTCTTTGGACATTCTTCCTTTTGTGTTTTTGCCCGATCTTCACGGATCTCATGGTCAAATCGATGGGAAAGCGAGGGGAAAGGGAGAAGGTAGCGGAAGCGAACACACACCTCGCGAAGAACACGATGAACACACGCAAAACTCACACGATACAAGGCCGATTGCTCCCGAACGGCGGCCACCGGTCCGATAGAATCCTCGCAAGGAAAGATCGGTCAACGTGCTCCCTCAAATCCACATCGGAGAGGGAAGAACACCTTGAGGAGGGTCTTGACGACTTGGGGGCGAGAAACCGAGAACCCAAGGCCTTGTTCAACGATGGATGCGTGATGCAAAGTCCAATCGAGGTTGGTGACGATAGTCGGTCCCCTTGGTAAAGGGGATGAGGCAAAACTAGAGATTCCACAATCGGGGTTGTCTTTAGTCTATCATCTATGCCTAAGGGTTACATGAGGGGTGGGGGCTCTATTTATAGGCCAACCACATAAACAAGAGTAGTTTGGGAATAAACTAGGCGAATAGGTAAGTAGAGGGGGATACAAGGGCTGTGGCCCAACTAGTGCACGCAGGCACTGCCAGGAGCGGTAGTACCGGACTTGGGACCGGTAGTACCGCTTGGTCCGGTAGTACCGCTCTGGGACCGTAGTACCGCTATGTCCTGAGCTTCACTGAGCCGTCGGTGGGGAGCGGTAGTAAGGGCGGTAGTCACGACCAGTAGTACTGGGTCAGATCCGTAGTACCACGGAGACAGAGTGTTGGCTTCTATTGGCGTCAAATGCTGGTGGCAGTGGCAGTGATACCGCCTGGAGGTAGTACCGGTCGCCAGGTCCGGTAGTACCGCTGGCGACAGAGAGCATTTGGCAGCCTGTCTTCTTCCGCCTCCTCTTCCAAGCCTCCGTCTTGTCGGGCTTGATGTTCCGGGCTTCCTCCCTTGCCTCCATACTTGTCAATGTGAACCTATCATGCATATGTGACGGAGTATGAAGTAGCATGCCATTCAATAGGGAAGGAAGGTGGCTCGCATAGAGGAACAGATTCACCTTTGGAGTCCATGACGACTTGGTGTAAGTTGGAGACCAAGATGTGGCAACGACCGTAGGTCGGCTACATCACTCCCCCTTCAAAAGAGTCGTCCTCGACTCTACATGCTCATCACAAAGTAGAAGCGGTCGAGAGACCTTCTTGATCCTGGGGTTCACCATATAGTCGTCCTCGGGAAGATTGACTTGACAACACTTCAATGTTCCTTCACCTTCCTTGAAGCCTACAAAGCTCACAACAAAAGCAAAGCAACACTCAAAGCGTAGCCAATTCATAAAGATTATAGCATGAGTCCTCAAGTAGAAGGAAGTCACCTTAGCTTGTAAAGATAGCTCGATGAAGGGTAGCCATAGGTAACTCTCTTCGGTTCGTCTTGTCAACATATAGTCCATAGAGGTTGACGTGTATGCATTTGTACCTTCATACAACAAAGACCAAGCAACATATGTTTGTGTGTGATAGAGGAGCATGTCATTTGTGGCATGTCCATTCTTGTTCACAACACGATTAGCACAACTCAAGTATAGCAAACGGGATGCATATGCAAGGTCAGTGTGCATGGAAATCGTTTGAACATCATCCAAATGTGGGAACTCAAAAACTCCATATAACATCTTATTGTGGCACTCAAAGCAATCGAATAGAAATTTGATCAACATCTTTGATGCAAAGCTTGGAGAATTTGGCAAAAACACAAAAGGAAGAATGTCCAAAACAACATCATTATGTGTGCCAACCAACCATTGGAAAGAGAAATTGTTCGACATGTTGGATGTCACACACAAATCATTGATAGCCAATATCATGGGAATATGAGTATCCCAAGCGGAAGCAAAAACAATATATTTGCAAACAAACCAAATGAAAGAGCAAGTGGTCCTTATGTTTGTTGCAACAACAAGACGAGATTCTTGGACGCTCTCATGACAATACATGTTCTTAAAGGAATTGTGGTTGCACCCAAAACATCGGAAAGAGAAAATATTCAATATTTTTGTTGCAACACACAAAACATCATTATCTAGATGCGAAGAAACATGAATGTCACAAGGGGAGATAATACCAATAACATGCTTGCAATCAAACCATATGAAAGAGCAATTTGCCAACATGAAAGATGCAAAGCATGCAAAAGGTATCAGAGCTCACTCGTGGGATGCTCTCTAGAGCTCTTTTTGTCAACTCGTGCTCAACCGAGGTTGACATTCTCGTGCGGGTACCAACACACATCATATGTAAAAGGAAGAACGTGTGTGCATGGTAGAGATACACATCATCCATCATGACGTATCTCTTCTTGTGCACATCACCATTAATGTCATTCAAGTATGAAATAGATGCATGGTGAGTATGCAAGTGGGGAACATGCTTATCATGGCCATCATCAAAGTCACCAAAAATTGAGAAAGCTATGGGGGCCATCTCATTATAACGCATGTGGTCAACATTGTTGCAAGCATTCATCTTATGGCAAGCAACGGGAAAAATTGAATGACTAGCATGACAAAGCATGTCCATAGCAATTGGAGTATACACACAAGATGCATAGCATGGCATGTTTATGGCAATGATATCGCACTCAAACAATTCCACATGATCAATAGTATGCAAAGGCAAAGCATCACATGGGAATGTGGATGAAGCATATGTAATGTCACAAGTATCATCCATAGCATGCATATCCTCATAATTCATCATGTCCACTAGTGGGATCATGGCATCATCAACACCCTTATTGTTACCTTGTTCATACCTCTCATATGAAGTGGGTGTTGTGGAAGTAGTGGCCTCCTTGTGGACGACTTCGTCTTCTTGATGTATCCATGGCGTAGCATCCTCTTCATCCACCATGTACATCTTCTCCATTCGAGGCATCTTTGCTTCATAGCTTCGGGCGTCTTCCTCCATGGAACCTAGCACAACACAAGATAACACACTAGAGGTAGAGGGTAAGTTGTTAGAATTCGAAATGGTCTCACTTGACCTATCAACTACCACTCTCAACTCACTAGGAGTATCGCTCATGCCCTCCAAGTGGAAGCACTCAATCTCACATAAGGTGGAGTCACTCATCGCACTCTTGTTCTCACTCAAGTGGGCTAAGTGGCTCTCATGCTCACATGGGATTGGTACCACATCATCACTCAAGCATATGGGGGTAGGCTCGGGTTCCTCAACTCCATGCGCCTCCTTTGGTGAAGGGAAAATCCCATGCTCACCATTCTTGACCTTGTCGCCTCCAAGGTTGGATGCCATAAGATGGGCATCATTTCTCTCCTCCATGGTTGAAGGGAAAATCCCATGCTCGACCGTCTTGTGGCCATCTCGTAGTAGTGGTGGAGGTAGGCTCATGCTATCCAACTTGGCGAAGTAGGCGTCTACATTTTCCTCGTTCGCGAGGTCATAGAAGTCAAGCGTCGGCGTTGAAGCTTGATGGCGTGGAGGAAGGCTTGCTCTTGGTGCCATTGTGGTGGTGGCACGAGTAGTTGAAGGTGCCCTATGATGGTGTCGACGGAGGTCATTGGCGTGCCTTGCCGATGGTTGATGTTGGTGAAGCACTTGGTCATCCACATGACGCTCGCGATGGTGATCATTTGCCTTGGCACTCTTCTTGTGCTTGTGGTGCCTTCTTGAGCTTGATTGAGCATTATGGTTGGTGCTCCTCATGAATGCTTCGTCTTTATGGCGAAGATGCCTTTGACGATGTCTTGTATCCTCTTTATGGTGGCGATGCTCATGAGAGGATGTTTGTCGATGAAGCGTCTTGTTTCTTGGCGCCTCTTGATGCACATGATGTTTGGACGCCACTCTTGTTTGGATAGGAGTTGGAGCTTGGCGCCTTGGCGGTGATGAAGCTTGGCGCCTTGGATATGGTAGAGCTTGACGCCTTGGAGGTGATGGAGCTTGGTGCCTTGGAGATGGTGGCGCTTGACGCCATCTAGGTGGTGGTACATGTCGCCTTGGGGGTGAATCATCGAAGTAGGTGGTGCCCTTTGGTGTGGCACGCTTGGCCTTGAAGTTCATGGAATCTTGATGATGCGCCTCCTCTTGCTTGGCGTAGTAGGCTTCCATCTCCACACGGTGGAGGAATTCTTCATGGCTCATAGAGGATCCATCAAATTCGATGAAGTTCTCCGTGTCCTCCATGCTTGGCGAGGCGTCATCGATGTCGCACTCGAAGTCGTCCATGCTTGGGGAGTAGTTGTTGGTGTAGTACTCCATATCACCCAAGCATGTGGAGCCATTATCGGTGTAGTGCTCCATAGGCTCCATGCATGAGGAGCCATTGTCGACGTAGAGCTCCATGTCTTCCATGCATGTGGAGTCGTCGTAGGTGTAGTGCTCCGGGTCCTCAAAGCATGCGGAGCCATTGTCGGTGTTGTGCTCCGTCATGTCCTCTATACTTGTGGAGTCGTAGTCATGGTGGCTCATCATGGATTCTTCATAGATATCATCCTCGGTTCCGGAGTCCCTAGACATGATGCACAAGACCAAGTGGTGTATATGGAAGTGGTAGTGGGAGTTAGGGATACAACGTCAAACCTTACTTTACCTTGGAAGATCGTATCGTACAAGTGGCCACACTTGAGAGCAATAAACAAAGCAAAGTGAAGTTCACGCGGAACACCAAAACCACTACGAACCAAAAAACACACACACACAAGGCCTATGGTGGATAGGTATGGAAAGTGGTATGTCAAGAACCAATCCGAAATCAAGATGTTGTAATGGCAAGTAAAGAACCACAATGATCACAAAGCAAACAAGTTAATCCACAAGATAGGAAATATGTACAAGGAAACACACACGGCGGGATAAATGGGACTTGTGCGACGGAGAAAGTGAGCTAAGAACCAAATGATTACCTAGCGAAGACTATAAGCTCGTGTCACACAAGTACAAGGAGAGACGCTAGTTCGATTGCACAAAATTGGTGGGCTACAAGATATGCACAATAAGTACCACCTATATGATGTTCATCGAGCTTGCGCTTCCTATTCTATGAGGCACATGTATATTTCTTTTTTTTTGTATCACTCTTTTCTTTTTATTTTCCTTTTTCACTTGCCTCTTCCTTGTGCCAACAACTATACAAGATAACTATATGAGATAGCGCTCACAATGTTTGCTCGGAATCTACAAGGTATCAAATGTGCATAGCCCAAGCAATCATAAGAGGAACTAGTCTCAATAGGTGTTGTTGCTCGCAAAGATAGTGGGGTTCACAAAGGAATGCAAGTGGGGAGAAGTCGCGGAATGTTTATACCTTTCGTCGATGATCTTCACCATTTATTATTGGATTCCGCCTTGATCACGGAATTTGGATGAAGTAGATTGCATGAACCACGTGGATGATGATGTAGAGCTCCTTCTCCTCTTCGAAACGAGCTAAAGAACACCAAAATCTGAGTTCGTATGCAAAACTTATGCTCAAAACGGTGAGAGGCTGAAATCCGGAATCTGCTGTTTTCTTTCTGTCTTGGGCGGTGGTACCGGATTTTGGTACCGGTGGGCGGTAGTACCGTAGATTTGGAGCGGTAGTACCGCTCGGGACAGAGAAATCCAGATCTGACGCAATTTCGCGAGTTTGGGGCGATTTGGGCGGAAAATCTTCAAGAAAAACACCAAATCGACGGGGGAAATCAAGGAATTAGGCTATGGGAACGCAAAGGAAGGTAGATCAACAAGTTTAGCAAGTAATCCACGGATCAAAACCTACCAAAACGCACTCAAATCACAGATCGATCCAAAACACGAATTGGGGCTATTTTTGGTGAAATTTTCGAATTTATGGGGAAAATACCAAATCGAAGAGAAATCTGTGGCAACCAAGAGCTGCTGATACCAGATGATGGAGGGGTTAACCTCTTGGGTGCCCGATCTTCACGGATCTCGTGGTCAAATCGATGGGAAAGCGAGGGGAAAGGGAGAAGGTAGCGGAAGCGAACACACACCTTGCGAAGAACACGATGAACACACGCAAAACTCACACGATACAAGGCCGATTGCTCCCGAACGGCGGCCACCGGTCCGATAGAATCCTCGCAAGGAAAGATCGGTCAACGTGCTCCCTCAAATCCACATCGGAGAGGTAAGAACACCTTGAGGAGGGTCTTGACGACTTGGGGGCGAGAAACCGAGAACCCAAGGCCTTGTTCAACGATGGATGCGTGATGCAAAGTCCAATCGAGGTTGGTGACGATAGTCGGTCCCCTTGGTAAAGGGGATGAGGCAAAACTAGAGATTCCACAATGGGGGTTGTCTTTAGTCTATCATCTATGCCTAAGGGTTACATGAGGGGTGGGGGATCTATTTGTAGGCCAACCACATAAACAAGGGTAGTTTGGGAATAAACTAGGCGAATAGGTAAGTAGAGGGGGATACAAGGGCTGTGGCCCAACTAGTGCACGCAGCCTTTGCCAGAGCGGTAATCTGGGACTTGGGACCCAGAGTACCGCTTGTCCCAGGCTACCGCCTGGGACCGTAGTACCGCTTATGGCCCGGAGCTTCAGTGGAGCGTCGGTGGGAGCGGTAGTAAGGGCGTGAGTACCGACCGGTAATCTGGGTCCAGATCCGTAGTACCTCCCGAGACGAGAGTATTTGGCTTCTATTGGCATCGTCTGTTGCTGGCGGTAGCAGGGGGCGGTAGTACGCTGGCGGTAGTACCAGTCCGTGTCCGGTGGCTGCAGTGAGAGCATTGGCACTGTCTTCTTCCGCCTCCTCTTCCAAGCCTCCGTCTTGTCGGGCTTGATGTTCCGGGCTTCCTCCCTTGCCTCCGTACTTGTCAATGTGAACCTATCATGCATATGTGACGGAGTATGAAGTAGCATGCCATTCAATAGGGAAGGAAGGGGGCTCGCATAGAGGAACGAATTCACCTTTGGAGTCCATGACGACTTGGTGTAAGTTGGAGACCAAGATGTGGCAACGACCGTAGGTCGGGCTACATCAGTAGATGTAGTAGCGGTCGGAGGACGGGCTGCATCAGCTCCCCCCCTTGGGAAAGAGTCGTCCTCGACTCTTCAACCGTCACAACTTCCTCTTCGCCATGGTAGGGTGAGAGGTCCTTGACATTGAATGTCGAGCTCACAAGATACTTCGATGTTGGTATATCGATCACATAGGCGTTGTTGTTGATCCTCTTTAGCACCTTGAATGGTCCATCGCCTCGTGGCTTTAGCTTGGAGTCGCGTACCTTGGGGAAGCGGTCTTTACTCAAGTGTATCCATACAAGGTCGCCCTCATCAAAGATCATCTCTTTCTTGGTCTTGTTTAGCCTTGATGCTTGGCGAAGGACTTGTTGCTCGATAGTATCTCGTGTGTCTTCATGGAGTTTCATCATTGCTTCGGCACGCTTGACAACGTCCATATCGGCACGTTCATGAAGTGGAAGTGGAAGTGGAAGGATATCGAGTGCGGTGAGAGGCTCGAAGCCATAGACGATCATGAACGGGCTCCTCATGGTGGTGGAGTGCTTGGCGCGGTTGTAGGCGAACTCGGCGTGTGGAATGCATTCCTCCCAGTCTTTAAGGTTCTTCTTTATCAACACCCGGAGAAGTGTGCCAAGACTTCGATTGACGACCTCGGTTTGTCCATCGGTTTGAGGATGCGAGGCGGACGAGAAGAGGAGCTTGATGCCGAGCTTGGCCATGAGGGTCTTCCAGAAGTAGCTCATGAATTTTACGTCGCGGTCGGAGACGATTGTTCTTTGGCACGTGTAGCGAATTACTTCCACGAAAAACAAATTTGCTACATGTGAAGCATCATCGGTCTTATGGCACGGAATGAAATGTGCCATTTTTGAAAAGCGATCCACGACTACAAATATGGAATCATGACCATGTTTCGATCTAGGCAAGCCTAACACAAAGTCCATGCTAATGTCCGACCAAGGTGCATCAGGAATAGGTAATGGCATATAAAGACCAAAGGTGTTGGACTTGGACTTAGCTTGGATACATGTAGTGCATCGTTGAACGTGGCGCTCCACGTCGCGCTTCATCTTTGGCCAAAAGTAGTGAGTGGAGAGCATGTCATATGTCTTGTCACGGCCAAAGTGACCCATAAGGCCTCCACCATGGGACTCTTGAAGAAGCAAAAGTTGGAGAGACGATTTCGGAATGCAAAGCTTGTTTTGTTTGAAAAGAAAACCCTTATGCAAATAGAAATCATCAATCCCTTTGTCTATTGAACATTGTGCAAATATTGGTCCAAAGAAAGAATCGGATGCGTACAAAGATTTGATGTCCTCAAGACCCAAAACATTGACTTCGAGTCGTGTAAGAAGGCTTGTGTTTTGTGAGACAAGGCGTCCGCCACCACATTTTCTTTGCCCTTCTTGTATTTTACAATGTAAGGAAAAGACTCCATAAACTCAACCCATTTTGCGTGTCTTTTGCTCAAGTTGGCTTGGCCCTTAAGATACTTCAACGACTCATGGTCAGAATGGATGATAAATTCTTTGGGCCAAAGATAGTGTTGCCACACTTGAAGCGCATTTAACCAAGGCAAACAGTTCTTTGTCATAAATGGGATAATTGAGGCGCATGCCATCAAGTTTCTCACTATGGTAAGCAATAGGACGCCCATTTTGCATAAGGACGCCACCAATGCCAATACCACTAGCGTCACATTCAATCTCAAAGGTTTTGTGAAATCCGCAATGCAAGAAGTGGTGCTTGGTGAGCCTCTTTTGAGCTCATCAAAGCCTTTTGTTGTGCTTTTCCCCAAGCAGGCGTGACATTCTTCTTGGTCAATTCGTTGAGGGGGCAAGCAATTGTAGAAAAATCTTTCACAAAGCGACGGTAAAAGCCAGCCAACCCATGAAAACTACGAAGTTCACTAACATTTGTAGGGGTGGGCCAATCTCGTATGTCCTTGACTTTGGAGACGTACACTTCTATGCCATTAGAAGACACTACAAAACCAAGGAAAATCAGCTTGTCTCTTGCAAAAGTGCACTTGGGGAGATTAGCATAACGCTTTTCATGACGAAGGATTTGGAGGACCTCCTTAACATGAGTAACATGCTCCTCTGGTGACTTGTTATAGACAAGAATGTCATCAAAGTAAACAACTACACTCCTTCCAATGAGAGATCACAAAATATGGTTCATGAGGCGCATGAAGGTAGATGGGGCATTGGATAAGCCAAAAGGCATAACCAACCATTCATAGAGACCAAGCTTCGTCTTGAAGGAGGTTTTCCACTCATCACCTTCAGCCATGCGAATTTGAAGGTAGCCACTACGAAGATCAATTTTCGAAAATATAGTGGCTCCACATAACTCATCAAGCATGTCATCAAGACGCGGTATAGGATGTCGATAACGCACGGTGATAGCATTGATTGGACGGCAGTCCATGCATAACCGCAACGTATCATCCGTTTTCGGGACTAGGATCACGGGAACCGCGCTTGGGCTAGTGCTTACTTGGATCAAACCTTTGGAGGAGTTGGTTGATTTGACGCCGATCTCCTTCGTCTCTTCCGGTTAAATGCGATCTGCGCGGTTTGGGAGTGGTCGCGGGTATGAGGTCGATGTGGTGCTCGATTCCATGAAGAGGGGGAAGGCCAGGAGGAAGCTCTTCGGGAAATACATCTTGGAATTCCTGCAAAACAGCCATCAAAGAAGGAGGAACATTTGTCAAGTCGTTAGTTCCGTGCGCTAGTCCCTTGCATACGAGGACGTAGTGCAAGATGGATGGGTTGTTCCGCACTTCTCTCATCTCACTTTTGGTGGCAAGAAGAACACTCTTAGTTTTTCCACTCGAGTTTGGCTTCTAGCTCTCACTCACTATGGTGTGGTTCTCTCGCTCACCACTCTTCTCACAAGGTGTTTTTGCGTATTGCGCCCTCACTAAAGCCTTTGCATTGTCCACAATTATTTGGCTAGGAGTCATTGGTTGCAACACACAAGTTTTATCAAGCCATTTGAAGGTGTAAGTGTTTGAGTGACCATTATGCAAAGCACGCTTGTCATATTGCCACGGTCTTCCGAGCAACATGTGACAAACTGATGTGGACATCCCTACTATTGATACAACCGTTGTACCTACAGCAACACACATACAAGGACCCATCACAAGATCTCGTGCCAAACAACTTAACTATCAGGTACTTTCGTTTCTTGGAACTATTCCTTACATACATGAGAATATGATGCTGCCTAAGTCAGATACATTTCTTACTCTTAGGAATGATGGACCAAGCATGGATGAGAGGGACAAGCATTGGAGCATGGCCATGCATGGAGATGGCAGCAAGCATGTGATGATCCAAGAGAAGGCCACGGATGAAGATTTCAGAACTTTGAGGCCACCGTAATGGAGAAAGAAGGCTTGGACGAAATATTCAAGATCAATACTTTACTAATTAGTCCATATCATAATATGGTGTCGACACCTTTATTTTGGGCCAGCCCATGTAATTTTCGCAGGTTTTTAGTTAGCCACTTTTTAGAGTCCGTATTTGAGGGGAAAAGGACTTTTAGGGTTGGATTCGGCCACCACTTCCTTGGCTGGCCGAAACCCCACCTTTTCGCCCTTAAATACGCCCCATAGCCGAACCTTTAGACTCGGATTTTGTTTAGACATTAAGTTAGCCATAGTCGCAACTTCGCCAAGGCTCGGCGTCGCAGAGGCCTCTTGTACTTCACCTATTCAGGATCCCACCTCTTTCAATAAAGTTTTCCTCTTAATCCGCAATATCTTGATTGCAATATTGGTTCTTACTTGTTCTCGATTTGGTAGGAATTAAGACCCTCATTGGTCGGTGATCGTGTTCACGCAGGATCGGTAACCTCCGGAGATTGGCCTAGCGATTGCATTGGCGCTCGTGCTCGCCGCGTGTAGTCGGATCGTCAAGCCGAACTCCACCAAATCGATTATCGCCATCTCATCGAAAGATCGGACACCTTTGCCCTATCAAGTGGTATCGATTTCGTTGCTCGGTGAGATTTTCTGTTTTCGAGATTAGATCTGTTTTACCTATAACCCACGAAAAAGCCAAAACACGTTAGAGTTTAGATCCATCCCATAACCAATCTCGCCTCGCATTATCTTTTCGGTTTTGCATTGTTGAATTTGTGTCTACATCGTCGCGTCGAGTTCTTTGGTCTTAGTGTCTCGTCCCTTAGCGTTTCGAGTTCTGATCATACTAGTCACCGCCACCCTCGCCGATCACCGCCGCCATATACCCTGCCACCATATCCCGCCGCCATATACCCTGCCACCATAAAACCCTAATACTCCGCCACCGCCTTCCCTACCGCGACCAGATCCGATCGGTTTTTACGCTGTGGTACGAGTCCGAGTAGAGTTCTTGTTTCCTCGTTATTTCTTTTGACTTTCCTTCTTTGTTGTTTCCGTGTTGCTAAAGTCCGTGTCGAGCTAAGAGTCCGTCGTAAGTCCGGAAGGAGAGCAAAAAAAAAAAAAAAAAGTTGGAACCGCCTCCAAAAAATTTTACGGCTATACTATTTTTCGACCGGGATCACTTTTCTCCATCGGCCGTTATAGCGATATTTTTTGGCGCTACGCTTTCGAGCAAAATAAAAATTTCAAAAAATTTTTGGGGCTAACCTCTTTTTAGACCCGTAGATCATTCTAGACACTCGCCATCATAGTGATTTTCGCATCTCGGATCGCTTTTGTGGTGCTATATCATCATACGATTGCTTGTTGTGTCGGCGTCGTGACATCGTTGGTGATCTAGGCTCGCGTCTCTAGTACGGTCTAGCCTAGGACCAGACAAGATCGTCGTTGAGCATTCTTTCAACTTTTGCATTCTTTGTTTTGATAATTTGACCCTTTGCTAAGCCATCCCGAGCTCCACAGATACTCTCACGTGCGGTGTTTGACTCACGGTAATCGCTTGGTTCAATCTGGACCCAGATCCTCGTGGTTGCACATCGCCTTTTCCTGCTGTTTGGTAAGAACTTGTAAGAGCTTCAGATATTGCTTGACGGATTACGCGTGACTTCCACCATATTCCGTAGTATATACATGCTTTTAAGGACTAACCATGACAGATACTTCGGAACCCGCCACCATGACGAACGAAGAACTACATGCCCACTTCTCGCGCTCACAGTCGGTCAGCGGAAGACGTGGACACGCGCCTAGGGAGTTTGACACCAAGCTCACCAACGCGTGGACAAGATCGATGGACTCGAGAAATCCTTCAACGCCAAGCTTGACGTTCGGTTCAAGGAGCTTCGACCGATTGCCCGCACCGCCGGCACCCACACATGGTGCCGACGCATTCCGATCACGGCTCGGATGGCTGAAGATGGCCGCCGCACTTCGGCGGCTCTGCTGCGGCCGACGTTCCTCGGACTTCCGCGGCTGCTGCGACATTGGGGACAGACGACGGGTACTACTACGACGACGGCGATCTGTTTGACGAGGAGGTTGAACAACCTCCAGTACCTTTGGTCGTCCCGACATTACTACCGCAACGCCGCCCGCGATGCGTAATGATGATGATCATGTTGCAAAGCTTAAATTAAATATTCCATCTTTTGAGGGTAAATATAATCGATGCATATCTTACATGGGAGATGGAAGTAGAACAACGTTTTGCATGCTTAAAATATCCCGAGAATATGCGTGTTAGTCTTTGCTACATGTGAATTTACTAAATTTGCTTCCCTTTGGTGGTCCGAGTATTGTCGTTTAAATCCTACTACTATTCCTAGTACTTGGACCTTTAAAAACTGCTATGCGTGTTCGTTTTGTACCTCCCACTTATCAACGTGATTTACTAAAGAATCGACACGCTTAGAGCAAGGAAAAATTACAGAAGAGTATTATCGAATTGCAAAGCGGGATGGTTAGGTGTGGTCTTGTAGAATCTAATGAACAAATGCTTGCACGTTTCTTTGGTGGATTAAACAAGGACATTCAGCACATATTAGATTATAAGGAATATAATTCTATCACTCGTTTGTTTCATCTTGCTTGCAAAGCTGAGCGTGAAGTGCGGATCGCCAAACACCATGGAGGAGGACTAATAATTCTGCAGTCGCACATCCACTTGGACATCCCGACAATCGGCGCCTCGTGATTCGCCTCCGACTACTACCACATCCAAGGCCACCACAAGATTTCCAATGCTCCTCCACCATCATCCAATGCTCCACCTTTCGTAGTGCATCTTCTATGGCTTCCACGGGTAAGACTAAGGATATACAATGCCATAAGTCTTTGGGGTTTTGGTCATATTGAGAGACAGTGCACAACACAACGTGTGATGATGGTGCGAGAAGATGGTGAATACGATTCCGCGAGTGACTTCGATGAAGATATACTAGCCCTTATTTCTGCTCGAGATGGAGACAATTCTGATGATGATGACGAGCCAGAGGTAATGGGAGCTGAAGCTGCTGATCAATACAAGAGTTTAATTACACAACGTGTGTTGAGTGTGCAATTGAGCAAATCTGAGCAAGATCAACGCCACAACCTGTTCCAAACACGTGGTGTTGTCAAGGAAAGAGCTATACGGATCATCATTGATGGAGGTAGTTGTAATAATCGGCGGTGTTGACATGGTAGAAGCTTGCGCTTCCAACAAGACAACGCCCACATTCATACTACATCCAATGGTTTGAGAGTTCTCGAAGATCAAGGTAACAAGAACGATGCAGCGTGCATTTTACTATTGGTACATATTCTGATTTTGTTGATTGTGATGTTGTACCTATGCAAGCTTGTTCTTTGTTACTTGGTAGACCTTGGCAATTTGATAGAGAATCTGTTCATAATGGCAAAACTAATCACTATTCTCTTATGCATGATGGAAAGAAAATTGGTCTAAAACCTATGACTCCGAACAGATTTTAAAGATGATCTTGCTAGAGCTAGTAGAGCTAAAAGCGAGGAGAAAAATAAAAGTGAGAATCAGTTGTTGCGCAGATTTTCTACCACCAAAGAACACTAAATCTGATTCTACACATGCTCACGAAATTCGTTTGAAGAGTCCATGTATGCTTGCAAATAAAATTGATATTGCTGAACTAGATGTAAACAATACTCAATGTTATGCAATTGTCTGCAAAGAGGTTTTGTTTTCATTTGAGGATATGCCTCCTTCTTTGCCACCATTGCTAACCTTTTGCGGGAATATGAGGACGTATTTCCGAGTTGCCACCAGACTACCTCCTATTAGAGGAATTGAGCATCAAATTGATCTAATTCCTGGTGCCACGTTACCCAACCGCCATATAGAACCAATCCGGAGGAGACAAAGGAGATACAACGCCAAATTCAGGAACTACTCGACAGAGATCATATTCGTGAGTCCCTTAGCCCTTGTCTTGTTCCTATTATTTTGGTGCCTAAGAAAGATGGTTCTTCACGCATGTGTCTTGATTGTAGAGCTATCAATAATATTACTATTCGACATCGCCATCCTATTCCACGTTTAGATGACATGCTTGATGAATTGAGTGGCTCTACCATGTTTTCTAAAGTTGATTTGCGTAGTGGTTACCACCAGTTCGTATGAAATTAGGAGATGAATGGAAAACAGCATTTAAAACTAAGTTCGGTTTATATGAGTGGTTAGTAATGCCGTTTGGTTTAACTAATGCACCTAGCACTTTCATGAGATTAATGAACGAAGTTTTACGTGCTTTCATTGGACGTTTTGTGGTAGTCTACTTTGATGATATTACGATTTATAGCAAATCTTTAGAGGAACATTTGGACCATTTACGTCTTTGTTTTCAATGCTTTACGTGATGCACGTTTGTTTGGTAACCTTGAGAAGTGCACCTTTTGCACCAATCGAGTTGCGTTCTTGGCTATGTTGTTACATCACGGTATTGAAGTGGATCCAGCCAAGATTGAAGCTATTGAGAATTGGCATGCCAAGACGGTCACACAAGTGAGGAGTTTTCTTGGCCTCGCTGGTTTTATAGGCGCTTTGTCAAAGACTTTGGATCAATTGCCGCTGAATGAGCTTACCAAGAAGGATGTGCCCTTTGTTTGGGCGATGCACAACAACAGCCTTCGTCATATTGAAAGATAAGCTAACACATGCTCCTTACTACAACTTCCTGATTTTACTAAGACTTTTGAGCTTGAATGTGATGCTAGTGGAATTGGTTTGGGAGGGTGTTATTACAAGAGGAAAACCATTGCATATTTTAGTGAGAAATTGAGTGGGGCTAGTCGAACTATTCTACTTATGATAAAGAATTATATCGTTGGTTCGGACATTAGAAACTTGGCAACATTATCTATGGCCTAAGGAATTTGTTATTCATTCGATCATGAATCTTTGAAGCATATTCGTAGTCAAGCTAAGTTGAATCGTCGTCATGCAAAGTGGGTTGAATTTATTGAGTCTTTTCCTTATGTTATCAAACACAAAAGGGTAAAGATAATATTATTGTTGATGCTTTGTCACGCCGTTATGCTTTGTTATCTCAACTTGACTTCAAAATATTTGGATTGGAAACTATTAAAGAACAATATGTGCATGATCTGAATTTAAAGATGTGTTGCGATTGTAGAGATGGTAGAACTTGGAACAAGTTCGTCTTCAATGATGGATTTGTGTTCCGTGCTAACAAACTATGCATTCCAGATAGCTCTGTTCGTCTTTTGTTATTACAGGAGGCGCATGGAGGAGGATTGATGGGACACTTTGGTGTCAAGAAGACGGAGGATGTTCTTGCTGCACACTTCTTTTTGCCACGTATGCGTCGAGATGTTGAGAGATTTGTGGCACGCTGCACTACTTGTCAAAAAGCTAAGTCTCGCCTTAATCCACATGGTTTATATATGCCTCTTCCTGTTCCTAGTGTTCCTTGGGAGGATATTTCTATGGACTTTGTTTTGGGATTGCCACGAACACGTAGGGAGGGATAGTATTTTTGTTGTTGTGGATCGGTTCTCTAAGATGGCACACTTTATTCCTTGTCATAAAGCGGATGATCTTTGCACATATTGCTGATTTGTTCTTTCGTGAAATTGTTCGTTTGCATGGTGTGCCAAATACTATTGTCTCGATCGTGATACTAAATTTCTTAGCCACTTTTGGAGATGTTTATGGGCTAAGTTGGGGACTAAATTGCTCTTTAGTACTACATGTCATCCCCAACCGATGGTCAAACCGAAGTAGTAAATAGAACTTTGTCTACTATGTTACGGCTGTTTTAAAGAAGAACTTAAAATTGTGGGAAGAGTGTTTACCTCATATAGAATTTGCTTATAATCGTTCATTGCATTCTACCACAAAGATGTGCCCATTTGAGATTGTGTATGGTTTTGTTCCTCGTGCACCTATTGATTTATTGCCTTTACCTTCTTGATTGCAACATAATTTGGATGCTACAACGCCTTGAAATGATATTAAATTTGCATAAGACTACTAAAGATAACATTGAACACATGAATGCTAAGTATAAACTTCTTTGGGGATAAAGGAGAAAGCATGTTGTGTTTGATGTTGGCGATCTTGTTTGGTTACATTTGCGTAAAGATCGTTTTCTGATTTACAAGTCTAAGTTAATGCCACGTCTTCTTGGTCCCTTTAAGGTGTTAGAAAGAATCAATGATAATGCATATAAACTTGAGTTGCCTGCAGACTTTGAATGCAGTTAGTCCTACATTTAACATTGCAGATTTGAAGCCTTACTTTGGTGAGGAAGATGAGATTGCGTCGAGGACGACTTCAATTCAAGATGGGGAGCATGATGTGGACATCCCTACTATTGATACAACCGTTGTACCTGCAGCAACACACATACAAGGACCCATCACAAGATCTCGTGCCAAACAACTTAACTATCAGGTACTTTCGTTTCTTGGAACTATTCCTTACATACATGAGAATATGATGCTGCCTAAGTCAGATACATTTCTTACTCTTAGGAATGATGGACCAAGCATGGATGAGAGGGACAAGCATTGGAGCATGGCCATGCATGGAGATGGTAGCAAGCATGTGATGATCCAAGAGAAGGCCACGGATGAAGATTTCAGAACTTTGAGGCCACCGTAATGGAGAAAGAAGGCTTGGACGAAATATTCAAGATCAATACTTTACGAATTCGTCCATAGCATAATATGGTGCTGCGACACCTTTATTTTGGGCCAGCCCATGTAATTTTCGAGGTTTTAGTTAGCCACTTTTTAGAGTCCGTATTTGAGGGGAAAAGGACTTTTAGGGTTGGATTCGGCCACCACTTCCTTGGCTGGCCGAAACCCCACCTTTTCGCCCTTAAATACGCCCCATAGCCGAACCTTTAGACTCGGATTTTGTTTAGACATTAAGTTAGCCATAGTCGCAACCTTGCCAAGGCTCGGCGTCGCAGAGGCCTCTTGTACTTCGCACCTATTCAGGATCCCACCTCTTTCAATAAAGTTTTCCTCTTAATCCGCAATATCTTGATTGCAATATTGGTTCTTACTTGTTCTCAATTTCAGGTAGGAATTAAGACCCTCGCTGGTCAGGCTGATCGTGTTCACGCAGGATCGGTAACCTCCAGGAGATTGGCCTAGCGATTGCATTGGCGCTCGTGCTCGCACGTGTAGTCGGATCGTCAAGCCCGAACTCCACCAAATCGATTATCGCCATCTCATCGAAAGATCGGACACCTTTGCCCTATCACAAACCGTCATTGGAACCACGTCACATTCCACCGTGTCCTTGTAGTGCCCAATGGAGAACGTCACCGAGACGGTGTGCTTGATCTTGACGGATCCTTGGTCACTTAGCCATTGGATATGGTAGGGGTGTCTATGTGGATGAAGGGTGAGGTTGAGTTTCTCACACAATTCCATGCTTGCAAGGTTGTGGCAACTCCCACCATCGATGATAACTTTGATGGACTTCCCATTGATGCCGGCACGAGTTTGGAAGATGTTCGAGCGTTGGTCTTCACTTTCATTGGCTTGGGTAGTTAAGACCCTTGTGACCACAAGCGATGGACTTGCGTCATGCGCACACAAGAGAAGTTCTTGGTCCTCTTCCAAGTGTTGCCTTGCCATGGCTTCCTTGACCCTTGCATCAAACTCTTCTTCACTCAAGTATTCTACATCGCTGTTGTCATGGATGAACAAAACTTTCTTGTTTCCACATGCATTCGACTTGTGCCCTTTGCCTCCACACTTGTAGCATTAACCATTGAATGGTTGATCATCCCTTGTGTTTTTGCCACTTGGGGGCTGTTTTCCTTGAGGAGAGTTGGCTTGAAGGAAGCTTGGTGGTACTTGAGGAGCTTCCACTTGGAGTTGTTGGAGTAGTGGTTGGCGCTTGCTTGAAGGTGAAATCGTCTTTGGCTTGTTGTACTTGATGTCCTCTTGCACTTGACGCTCGGCCTTTGAAGCGATGTGCACAAGCTCAACCATGTTGTTGTACTTTTGGAACTCGGTGATGCGCTTGATGGGATGGTTCAAGCCATTGAGGAAGCGTGCCATTGTTTTTTCATCTCGCTCTTCAATGTTGGCACGTATCATGTTGAGCTCCATTTGCTTGAAGTACTCTTCCACGGTCTTTGTTCCTTGGCTAAGCGTTTGAAGCTTGTTGAAGAGGTCACGCGTGTAGTGTGAAGGAACAAAGCGGGATCTCATATGAGCCTTCATATCTTGCCAAGTTGCGATTGGAGGCTGTTCTTTAGCTTCGCGAGCGAGTTGGACTTGTTCCCACCAAAGGTTGGCATACTCATCAAACTCGAGGGATGCCATGGCCATCATCTTCTCATTGCTATAGTTGTGCATACGGAAGATCTTGTCGACCTTGAGTTCCCAAGAGAGATATTCCTCTGGCTCATTGGAACCGGTGAACTTTGGCATGTTGAACTTGAGCTTGCCAAAAGTTTCTTCTCCATTGTGGTTCCGGTTGCGGCGGTTGCCATGATTTGGGCGGTCATCATCATCATCCGAGCTCTCTTGTCTTGCTTGGTGATTGTTGCGTTGCTCTTGCGGTTGTGGAGGTGCCGCGTTTGGTGGTGGAACTTGTTGGTGACGACGAGCTTGGGGAGCTTGCTCGTTTTGTTGACGCGGTTGAGGACGAGGAGGAGGTTGATGGTCCTCACGACGAGCTTGGGGAGCTTGCTCTTGTTCTTGTCGTGGTTGATGTCGAGGAGCATTGTCTTGCGCCCTATGGCGAGGAGGACGTCGAGCCGCATGCGGAATGGGCTGCTCTTTTTCTTCTTGGTGTAGAGGAGGCTCGTCATGACCATCATGTTGCCGACGTGGACGATCATGTCGATGATGACGTCTTGGGGGATCTTCGAGTGCTTCCCATCGACGGTGATCTTGTTCGTCCTCTTCGGAAGCTTCACTTGTTGTTGAAGGGGCATGTCGACGTCGATGGCCTTGGTGGTCCATGCGAGGTTGCTCTTGTTGAATCACAAGTGCCCTTGGTTGTGGACGGTTCGCTTCGTGCCTTGGAGGTCTTGTGGAGAGGTCACCATCATAGCTTGACGTTGCGGCGTGACGCGGAGATGGTACCGCTTGCGAAGAGCTCATGGATTGAAGAACGGGTCCATCCCGGTGCCTTGAAGCGTGACGGCGAGGTGCACTTGATTCACTTGAGGAGTGCCGAGATGAGCTTGATTCGCGCGAGGGTGGCCTTGCGAGTCCATCAATGATGCATTGAAGCTTCTCATCCGTTGAGGCGAGTGCACGACCAAGAGCTTCATTTTGATGACCGAGGTTGTGTTGCATGGCATGCATTTGGCCACGGACTTCTTCGAAGCGGTTGTCGATGTTCTTGAATTCCACACGGGCCTCGCTAAATTGTTCATCTTGGCGCCTCTCGAGAGCTTCACAATGATAGTTGAATTCTCCTCGGACCTTCCAATGGTCCCATCTTGTCATGAATTGGTTATCATCCTCCGGAGGTGGTTGTGGTTGGATGGATCTCCATGCCTGTCCATGATGCAAAGCCAACAATGGTTGTATATGGAGAGAAAGGGTGTGGAGAGTTAGCCTTTTACCTCACCTTGGAGATTATATCAAACCAATTGCCACACAAATGAGCGAAAAGCGTGCAACGTGAAATGGCAAGAAACTCTCAAAGGCTTTTGGTGGAAGGTTAGGGTTGTGGAAAACCAAACGAAACGATCCAAGCAAAAGGTTATTGTCCTATGTGGTAAAGAACCAAAGATCAAAAGCAAAAGGATACGATCTACGAAAACACGGAAAACACACACGTGGAGAAAAATTGGGTTAGCACGACTATGAAAAATAAGCACAAAAGGTCCTAACGAAGACTACGCTCGGTTGTCGTGCCAACACAAGGAGAGACCACAACTCGTTTGCCAAAAGAGGATAAGCAATAGATTTGTGCACTTGCCTCGGTGCGCTCTTTCTTCTCTCTTGTTGGCTTACAAGCTTGGTATTCTCTTTGTATTGGGAGACTATGTAACTGTCTATTCTATCTTTTTCTTTTCCTGTTTTTTTTTTATTCTTTTTCCTTTTATCCCTTGCTATGCTACTATGTTAGCTTTTGTATTTGGCCTCACACTCTCACTTTTCCGAAGGCAAGTGCACAATGCTTAGACAAACACAAAATGAGTTGCTCTCATAGGATAGATACACACAAAGGAAGATATGGGGCATCGGTGGTGCAAGTTATACCTTTGGTATTGACGACTTACTGGTAGTTGGGGAAGATGTTCGAGTGTCGCGGTGTCGTTGAGCGCGGTATGACGTTGATGCGGAAGCTGTTTTGAAAATGGCGACAAACACGCGAAACACGAACAAGCGAAAATGGAAGGTCAGCGAACGAAATCGAGGCGTCAAAGGGCAGAAGCACTCGATTGGCGGTAGTACCGCGGTAACGGTAGGACCACGGTGAGCGGTAGTACTGCTTGTACTACGGAGTACCGGTCACTAGCGGTAAATCGCTTGCAGCAAGAGTACCGCTTGGCACATGCCCGAACGAGGTGAACTTGCCAAAACCTCAAATTCGTGAAATCGAGAAAGGTGATCTAGAAACAACAGGGGCTACAGATCGACTCCCAAAGCAACAGATCTATGGACCAAAACCACGAAAAACTCACCAAATCCAGAGATCGATCCGAAGGCAAATTGCGCTCTTTTTGGTAGGATTTTTGTTTTTAAGGCGGATAAAAGAAAAAATTGGGGGAAATTCGTGATCAACCGTGCTCTTGATACCAATATGTTATGGGGTAACCACGGGTTGGCCGATCTTTCCACAATTCCACGGGGAACGAGGGGAAATGGATGGTCGGGGGATGAAATCGAGGGAAACGATGAAAACCATGAACACACTCACTCCAAAACACGATACACGCCTACTCCTCACGCCGGTGGCAACCCATCCAACATAATCCCTAGGATCGGTGTTGGGCGAAGCTCGCTCTCCACGCCAACAACGGGGGATGAGGCACTTGGTGAGACCTTGACGACTTGGGGGCGAGAAACCGAGAACCCAAGGCCTTGTACAACAAACGCACTAGGCAAGATCCAAGAGGTGGATAATCCGGTGCTCCTTGGTAGGAGCATGAGACCAATAGATATAAGTCCTCAAAGGGTTTCCTTAATATCTATTATTATCCAAGTCTAGCGTTTACAATAGAGGTGGGGCTATATATAGTCCAGCCACAAAAGCAGGGTAGTTTGAATGAAAAGATAAATGATAGGTTGGGTTACAAGGCACAGGGCGAACTTAGGCGTCGATCGGGGACCCGGTAGTACCGGTCCGGCAATGTCTGCAGTAGTACCGGTGGTAACTCGACAGTACCGCTTGAGGGCCTGGAGCTTCGGTCGGGCGTTTGTGGCCGGCAGTAGGAGGCGGTAATGCCACCGGTAGTACCGGTTGCAGGACCGGTAGTACCTCTTGCTTCTGGGGCATGGAGTGGTGCTTCCTGTGGCGAGCGGTAGGAGGAGGCGGTAGGACCTCTTGGAGCGGTTGTACCGGTCGTCTCAACCGGTAGTACCGCTTGCGTCTGGCAGCGACTGGTGGCTTCTTCGTACCTGATGATGCACAGAGTTTGTGTGTGAAGTAGCAAGCCATCCAAGGGTGTGTCGAAGTCACACAAGGAGAGGAGCGAGTTCACCTTAGTTTGAAGGAGTTTGGCTCGGGCGCGAGTCATGGGTCCACTTGTGTAGCTCGTGGGAGTAGATGTAGTAGCGGTCGGAGGACGGGCTGCATCACTTTGATGTTGGGATATCGATGATATAGGCATTGTTGTTGATCCTTTTTAGCACTTTGAATGGTCCGTCACCCCTTGGCTTGAGTTTGGAGTCGCGTTCCTTGGGGAAACGGTCTTTACTTAAGTGTATCCACACAAGGTCGCCTTCTTCGAAGATCATCTCTTTCTTGTTCTTGTTTAGCCTTGATGCTTGGCGAAGGACTTGTTGCTCGATCGTAGCTCTTGTGTCTTCATGGAGTTTCTTCATTGTGTGGGCGCGCTTGACAACGTCCATATTGGCACGTTCATGAAGTGGTAGTGGAAGGATATCGAGCGCGGTGAGGCTCAAGTCGTGAGCGATCATGAACGGGCTCCTCATGGTGGTGGAGTGCTTGGCTTGTGGCGAACTCGGCATGTGGAATACATTCCTCCGGTCTTTAAGGTTCTTCTTTATCAACACGGAGGAGTGTGCCAAGGCTTCGATTGACGACCTCAGTTTGTCCATCGGTTTGAGGATGCGAGGCGGATGAGAAGAGGAGCTTGATGACGAGCTTGGCCATGAGAGTCTTCCAGAAGTAGCTCATGAATTTTACGTCGCGATCGGAGCGATTGTTCTGGTACATTCCGTGTAGCGAATTATTTGCACGAAAACAAATTTCCTACATGTGAAGCATCATCGGTCTTATGGCACGGAATGAAATGTGCCATTTTTGAAAAGCGTTCCACTACTACAAATATGGAATCGTGACCATGTTTAGATCTAGGCAAGCCTAATACAAAGTCCATGCTAATGTCCGACCAAGGTGCATGAGGAATAGGCAATGGCATATAAAGACCAAAGGGGTTGGACTTAGACTTAGCTTGGATACATGTAGTGCATCGTTGAACGTGGCGCTCCACGTCGCGCTTCATCTTTGGCCAAAAGTAGTGAGTGGAGAGCATGTCATGTTATGGGGTAACCCTGGGGGTTGGCCCGATCTTTCACGAATTCCACGAGAAACGAGGGGAGCGAGGTGGTCGGGGGATGAAATCGATGAGGGCGATGAAAACCACGAACACACACACACCAAAACACGATACACGCCTACTCCTCACGCCTATGGTAACCGTCCAACATAATCCTAGGATCGGTGTTGGTGGCTCGCTCTCCACGCCAACAACGGGGGATGAGGTGCTTGGTGAGACCTTGACGACTTGGGGGCGAGACACCGAGAACCCAAGGCCTTGTACAACTTGAACGCACTTAAGCAAGATCCAAGAGGGGGGTGGATAATCCGGTGCTCCTTGGTAGGAGCATGAGACCAATAGATATAAGTCCTCAAAGGGTTTCCTTAATATCTATTATTATCCAAGTCTGAACGTTTACAATAGAGGGTGGGGGCTATATATAGTCCAGCCACAAAACAGGTAGTTTGAATGGAGAGATAAATGATAGGTTGGGTTACAAGGCACAGGGCGAACTTAGGTGATCGAGGTTCGGGCAGACCGGTAGTCCGCACCGTAGTACCGGTGGTGGCCAGGTAATACCGCTTCCGGCGAGTAGTACGCTTGAGGGCCCTGGAGCTTCCGTCAGAGGCGTCGATGTGGCGGTAGGAGGCGGTAGTCTGAAGCAGTACCGATTCTGGGACCGGTAGTACCGCTTGCGTCTGGGGCATGGGTTAGTGCTTCTGTGGCGGTAGGAGGAGGCGGTGGGTCGCTTGGAGGCGGTAGTGCAGTCGTCCCAACCGTAGTAGTACTTGCGTCTGGCGGCATCGTGGCTTCTTGCACTGATGATGCCGAGTTTGCGTGTGAAGTAGCAAGCCATCCAAGGGGTGTCAAGTCACACAAGGAGGGGCGAGTTCACCTTAGTTTGAAGGAGCTTGGCTCGGGCACGAGTCATGGGTCCAATTGGGTAACTCGTGGGAGTAGATGTAGTAGCGGTCGAAGGACGGGCTGCATCAGCTCCCCCCCCTTGGGAAAGAGTCGTCCTCGACTCTTCAACCGTCACAACTTCCTCTTCGCCATGGTAGGGTGAGAGGTCCTTGACATTGAATGTCGAGCTCACAAGATACTTCGATGTTGGTATATCGATCACATAGGCGTTGTTGTTTATCCTTTTTAGCACCTTGAATGGTCCGTCGCCTCGTGGCTTTAGCTTGGAGTCGTGTTCCTTGGGGAAGCGGTCTTTACTCAAGTGTATCCATACAAGGTCGCCCTCATCAAAGATCATCTCTTTCTTGGTCTTGTTTAGCCTTGATGCTTGGCGAAGGACTTGTTGCTCGATAGTAGCTCGTGTGTCTTCATGGAGTTTCATCATTGCTTGGGCACGCTTGACAACGTCCATATTGGCACGTTCATGAAGTGGAAGTGGAAGGATATCGGCGCGGTGAGGCTCGAATCCATGAGCGATCATGAACGGACTCCTCATGGTGGTGGAGTGCTTGGCACTGTAAGCGAACTCGGCGTGGAATGCATTCCTCCAGTCTTTAAGGTTCTTCTTTATCAACACCGGAGAAGTGTGCCAAGACTTGATTGACTACCTCGGTTTGTCCATCGGTTTGAGGATGCGAGGCGAGAATAGGAGCTTGATCGAGCTTGGCCATGAGGGTCTTCGAGTAGCTCATGAATTTTACGTCCGGTCGAGAGGCGATTGTTCGTGGCACGTGTGGCAATTATTTCCCTGAAAAACAAATTTGCGACATGTGAAGCATCATCGGTCTTATGGCACGGAATGAAATGTGCCATTTTTGAAAAGCGATCCACGACTACAAATATGGAATCGTGACCATGTTTAGATCTAGGCAAGCCTAATACAAAGTCCATGCTAATGTCCGACCAAGGTGCATGAGGAATAGGCAATGGCATATAAAGACCAAAGGGGTTGGACTTAGACTTAGCTTGGATACATGTAGTGCATCGTTGAACGTGGCGCTCCACGTCGCGCTTCATCTTTGGCCAAAAGTAGTGAGTGGAGAGCATGTCATATGTCTTGTCACGGCCAAAGTGACCCATAAGGCCTCCACCATGGGACTCTTGAAGAAGCAAAAGTTGGAGAGAGGATTTCGGAATGCAAAGCTTGTTTTGTTTGAAAATAAAACCCTTGTGCAAATAGAAATCGTCAATCCCTTTGTCTATTGAACATTGTGCAAATATTGGTCCAAAGAAAGAATCGGACGTACAAAGATTTGATGTCCTCAAGACCCAAAACATTGACTTGAGTCGTGTAAGAAGGCTTGTGGTTTTTGCGAGACAAGGCGTCGCCACCACATTTTCTTTGCCCTTCTTGTATTTTACAATGTAAGGAAAAGACTCCATAAACTCAACCCACTTTGCGTGCCTTTTACTCAAGTTGGCTTGCCCTTAAGGTACTTCAACGACTCATGGTTGGAATGGATTATAAATTCTTTGGGCCAAAGATAGTGTTGCCACACTTGAAGAACACGAACCAAGGCAAAAGTTCTTTGTCATAAATGGGATAATTGAGGCGTCGCCATCAAGTTTCTCACTATGGTAAGCAATAGGGCGCCCATGTTGCATAAGGGCGCCACCAATGCCAATACCACTAGCGTCACATTCAATCTCAAAGGTTTTTGTGAAATCCGGCAATGCAAGAAGTGGTGCTTGGTGAGCCTCCTTTGAGCTCATCAAAGCCTTTTGTTGTGCTTTTCCAAGCAGGCGTGACATTCTTCTTGGTCGATTCGTTGAGGGCAAGCAATTGTGGAAAAATCTTTCACAAAGCGACGGTAAAAGCCACCAACCCATGAAAACTACGAAGTTCACTAACATTTGTAGGGTGGGCCAATCTCGTATGTCCTTGACTTTTGATACATCAACTTCAATGCCATTAGAAGACACGACAAAACCAAGGAAAATCAGCTTGTCTCTTGCAAAAGTGCACTTGGGAGGTTAGCATAAAGCTTTTCATGACGAAGGATTTGTAAGACCTCCTTAACATGAGTAACATGCTCCTCTAGTGACTTGCTATAGACAAGAATGTCATCAAAGTAAACAACTACACTCTTTCCAATGAGTGACCGCAAAATATGGTTCATGAGGCGCATGAAGGTAGATGGGGCATTGGATAAGCCAAAAGGCATAACCAACCATTCATATAGACCAAGCTTGGTCTTGAAGGCGATTTCCACTCATCACCTTGACCATGCGAATTTGATGGTAGCCACTACGAAGATCAATTTTCGAAAATATAGTGGCTCCACATAACTCATCAAGCATGTCATCAAGGCGGTATAGGATGTCGATAACGCATACGGTGATAGCATTGATTGGACGGATCCATGCATAACCTAGCGTATCATCCGTTTTGGGACTAGGATCACGGAACCGCGCTTGGGCTAGTGCTTACTTGGATCAAACCTTTGGAGGCAGTTGGTTGATTTGACGCTCGATCTCCTTTGTCTCTTCGGGTTTGTGCGATCTGGCAGGTTTGGTAGTGGTCTTGTAGGGTATGAGGTCGATTGCTCGATTCCACGAAGAGGAGGAAGGCCATGAGAGCTCTTGGAAATACATCTTGGAATTCTGCAAAACAGCCATCAAAGAAGGAGGAATATTTGTCAAGTCATTAGTTCCTTGCTAGTCCCTTGCATACGAGGACGTAGTGCAAGATGGATGGTTGTTCCTCACTTCTCTCATCTCACTTTTGGTGGCAAGAAGAACACTCTTAGTTTTTCCGCTCGAGTTTGGCTTGTAGCTCTCACTCACTATGGTGTGGTTCTCGCTCACCACTCTTCTCACAAGGTGTTTTTTAGTGTGCGCCCTCGCTAAAGCCTTTGCATTGTCATGATTATTTGGCTAGGAGTCATTGGTTGCAACACACAAGTTTTATCAAGCCATTTGAAAGTGTAGGTGTTTGAGTGACCATTATGCAAAGCACACTTGTCATATTGCCGCCTTCCAGAGCAACATGTGACAAACCGTCATTGGAACCACGTCACATTCCACCGTGTCCTTGTAGTGTCCAATGGAGACGTCACCGAGACGGTGTGCTTGATCTTGGATCCTTGGTCACTTAGCCATTGGATATGGTAGGGGTGTCTATGTGGATGAAGGGTGAGGTTGAGTTTCTCACACAATTCCGTGCTTGCGAGGTTGTGGCAACTTCCTCCATCTATGACAACTTTGATGGACTTCCCATTGATGCCGGCACGAGTTTGGAAGATGTTGACGTTGGTCTTCATTTTCATTGGCTTGGGTAGTCAAGACCCTTGTGACCACAAGCGATGGACTTGCGTCATGCTCACACACAAGAAGTTCTTGGTCCTCTTCCAAGTGTTGCCTTGCCATGGCTTCCTTGACCCTTGCATCAAACTCTTCTTCACTCACGTATTCTTCATCGCCGTTGTCATGGATGACCAAAACTTTTTTGTTTCCACATGCATTGGACTTGTGCCCTTTGCCTCCACACTTGTAGCATTCACCATTGAATGGTTGATCA
The DNA here is from genome assembly GCA_030063025.1 of Avena longiglumis. Classification (NCBI taxonomy): domain Eukaryota; kingdom Viridiplantae; phylum Streptophyta; class Magnoliopsida; order Poales; family Poaceae; genus Avena; species Avena longiglumis. Next base: position 315,698,703 of record CP125977.1, read on the forward strand.
TCCCGTGTTTGTTTGCCACTTGGGCTGTTTTCCTTGGGGAATAGTTGGCTTGAAGGAAGCTTGGTTGTACTTGGGAGCTTCCACTTGGTGTTGTTGGAGTAGTGGTTGGCGCTTGCTTGTAGGTGAAATCGTCTTTGGCTTGTTGTACTTGATGTCCTCTTGCACTTGACGTTCAGCCTTTGATGCAATGTGCACAAGCTCAACCATGTTGTTGTACCTTTGGAACTCGGTGATGCGCTTGATAGGATGGTTCAAGCCATTAAGGAAGCGGGCCATTGTTTGCTCATCGCGTTCCTCAATGTTGGCACGGATCATGTTGAGCTCCATTTGCTTGAAATATTCTTCCACGGTCTTTGTTCCTTGACTAAGAGTTTGAAGCTTGTTGAAGAGGTCACGCGTGTAGTGCGAAGAACAAAGCGGGATCTCATATGCCTTCATATCTTGCCAAGTTGCAATTGGGCTCTTCTTTTGCTTCACGAGTTGGACTTGTTCCCACCAAAGGTTGGCATACTCATCAAACTCGAGGGATGCCATGGCCATCATCTTCTCATTGCTATAGTTGTGCATGCGGAAGATCTTGTCGACCTTGAGTTCCCAAGAGATATTCTTGGGCTCATTGGAACCGGTGAACTTTGGCATGGTGAATTTGAGCTTGCGAAAGTTTCTTCTCCATTCTTCATTCCGCGGTTGCCATGACTTTGACGGTCACCATCATCATCCGAGCGCTCATGTCTTGCTTGGGGATTGTTTCGTTCCTCTTGCGGTTGTTGAGGTGCCGCGTTTGGTGGTGGAACTTGTTGTGGACGACGAGCTTGGGGAGCTTGCTCGTTTTGTTGTCGCGGTTGAGGACGAGGAGGAGGTTGATGGTCCTCACGACGAGCTTGGGGAGCTTGCTCTTGTTCTTGTCGTGGGTGATGTCGAGGAGCATTGTCGTGCGCCCTGTGGCGAGGAGGACGTCGAGCCACATGCGCGATGGGCTGCTCTTCTTCTTCTTGGTGTAGGGGTTGCTCGTCATGACCATTATGTTGGCGACGAGGACGCTCATGTCTATGATGACGCCTTGGAGGATCTTCGAGTGCTTCACGTCGACGATGATCTTGTTCGTCCTCTTGAAGTTGCACTTGTTGTTGAAGGGCGTGTCGGCGTCGATGGCCGTGGTGGTCTGCGAGGTTGCTCTTGTTGAATCACGGTGCCCTTGGTTGTGGTCGGTTTGCTTCACGTCTTGGAGGTCTTGCGGAGGTCACCATCATAGCTTGATGTCGCGTGGCGGAGATGGTACCACTGCGAAGAGCTTATGGATTGAAGCGGGTCCATCCGGTGCCTTGAAGCGTGGCGAGGTGCACTTGTTTCACTTGATGAGTGCGAGATGAGCTTGATTCAGCGGCGTGTCCTTGAGTCCATCGATGATGTGTTGGAGCTTCTCATCCGTTGAGGCGAGTGCGACCAAGAGCTTCATTTTGATGCCGAGGTTGTGTTGCATGGCATGCATTTGTACGGACTTCTTGACGGTTGTCGATGTTCTTGAATTCCACGGGCCTCGCTAAATTGTTCATCTTGGCGCCTCTCGAGAGCTTCTAGCGATAGTTGAATTCTCCTCGGATCTTCCAATGGTCCCATCTTGTCATGAATTGGTTATCATCCTCTGGAGGTGGTGGTGGTTGGGATGGCTCTCCATGCATCCATGATGCAAAGCCAACAATGGTTGTATATGGAGAGAAAGGGTGTGGAGAGTTAGCACATTACCTCACCTTGGAGATTATATCAAACCAATTGCCACACAAATGAGTGAAAAAGCAAAGTGAAATGGCAAGAAACTCTTAAAGGCTTTTGGTGGAAGGTAGGGTTGTGGAAAACCAAGCGAAGCGATCCAAGCAAAGGTTATTGTCCTCGTGGTAACGAACCAAAGATCAAAAGCAAAAAGGATACGATCTATCAAAAACACGGAAAACACACACGTGGAGAAAGCGGGTTAATACGACTATGAAAATGAGCACAAAAGGTCCTACGAAGACTACGCTCGGTTCGTGCCAACACAAGGAGAGACCACAACTCGTTTGCCAAAGAGGGTAAGCAATAGATTTGTGCACTTGCATGCGCTCTTTCTTCTCTCTTTCTTGGCTTACAAGCTTGGTATTCTCTTTGTATTGGGGGACTATGTATCTTTTTTTTCTCTTTTTTTTTTGATTCTTTTTCCTTTTTGTCCCTTGCTATGCTACTATGTTAGCTTTTGTATTTAGACTCACACTCTCACTTTTCCGAAGGCAAGTGCACAATGCTTAGACAAACACAAAATGAGTTGCTCTCATAGGATAGATACACACAACGGAAGATATGGGGCTGTCAAGGTGGTGCAAGTTATACCTTTGGTATTGTTGACTTACGGCATTTGGTGGGAAAGATGTTCGAGTCTTGCGTGTCGTAGGCGAGATGACTTTGATCACGAAGCTGTTGTGAAAATGGCGACAAACCGCGAAACACGAACAAGCGAAGTGGAAAGGTCATGACGAAATCGAGGCGTCAAAAGGGAAAGCAGCGATTGGCGAGTGTAGAACCGCTGGTAATGAGCGGTAATCTGGTAAGCGTAGTATCGCTTGTAATGCGGTAATCTGGTCACTTGTGTAGTACCGCTTAGTGCACCGCTTTGGCACAGATCGAAACTTAGCGAACTTGCCAAAACCTCAATTCGTGGGAAAAGCGGGAGGAGGTGAGCTAGAAACAACAGGCGCTATAGATGGACTCCCAAAGCAACAAACCTATGGACCAAAACCACGAAAAACTCACCAAATCCAGAGATCGATCCGAAGGTAAATTGGGCTCTTTTTGGTAGGATTTTCGTTTTTAAGATGGATAAAAGAAAAAATTGGAGGAAATTCGTGATCAACCGTGCTCTTGATACCAATATGTTATGGGGTAACCAGGGTTGGCCGATCTTTCCGAATTCCACGAGAAGCGGGGAAAGAGGTGGTGGTGGATGAAATCGAGGAAAGCGATGAAACCACGAACACACACACACACACCACAACACGATACACGCTACTCCTCACGCCGGTGGCAACGGTCCAACATAATCCCTAGGATCGGTGTTGGTGAGCTCGCTCTCCACGCCAACAACGGGGATGAGGTGCTTGGTGAGACCTTGACGACTTGGGCGAGACACCGAGAACCCAAGGCCTTGTACAACTTGAGCACTTAAGCAAGATCCAAGAGGGGTGGATAATCTGGTGCTCCTTGGTAGGAGCATGAGACCAATAGATATAAGTCCTCAAAGGGTTTCCTTAATATCTATTATTATCCAAGTCTAACGTTTACAATAGAGGTGGGGGCTATATATAGTCCGACCACAAAAGCAGGGGTAGTTTGAATGGAGAGATAAATGATAGGTTGGGTTACAAGGCACGGGGCGAACTTAGGTGATCGGTCGGGCAGACCCGGTAGTACCCGGTCCCAGTAGTACGGTGGTGACCCGTAGTACTGCTTAGGAGCGGTAGTACCTGAGGGCCTGGAGCTTCCGTCGGGCGTCGGCGTGAGTAGGAGGTGTAGTACACCCATGTAGTACGATTCTGAGGACCGGTAGTACCGCTTGCGTCTGGGCATGGGGTAGTGCTTCTGGCGGCGGTAGGAGGAGGCGGTGGGTCGCTTGGGCGGTAGTCCAGTCGTCCCAACGTAGTACCGCTTAGCTGCGTCTGTGTGGTGGCTTCTTCGTACTGATGATGCCTGAGTTTGCATGTGAAGTAGCAAGCCATCCAAGGGGTGTCGAAGTCACACAAGGAGGGCGAGTTCACCTTAGGTTGAAGGAGCTTGGCTCGGGCACGAGTCATGGGTCCATTTGGGTAGCTCGTGGGAGTAGATGTAGTAGCGGTCGGAGGACGGGCTGCATCAATAAGGCCTCCACCATGGGACTCTTGAAGAAGCAAAAGTTGGAAAGACGATTTTGGAATGCAAAGCTTGTTTTGTTTGAAAATAAAACCCTTATGCAAATAGAAATCATCAATCCCTTTGTCTATTGAACATTTTGCAAAAATTGGTCCAAAGAAAGGGTCGGACGTGTACAAAGATTTGATGTCATCAAGACCCAAGACATTTACTTCGAGTCGTGTAAGAAGGCTTGTGTTTTTGCGAGACAAGGCGTCCGCTACCACATTTTCTTTTGCCCTTCTTGTATTTGACAATGTAAGGAAAAGACTCCATGAACTCAACCCATTTTGCATGCCTTTTACTCAAATTGGCTTGGCCCTTAAGATACTTCAACGACTCATGGTCGGAATGGATGATAAATTCTTTGGGCCAAAGATAGTGCTGCCACACTTGAAGAACTCGAACCAAGGCAAAAAGTTATTTGTCATAAATGGGATAGTTTAGGCGTGCGCCATCAAGTTTCTTACTATGGTAAGCAATAGGACGCCCATTTTGCATAAGGACGCCACCAATGCCAATACCACTAGCGTCACATTCAATCTCAAAGGTTTTTGTGAAATCCGGTAATGCAAGAAGTGGTGCTTCGGTGAGCCTCGTTTTGAGCTCATCAAAAGCCTTTTGTTGTGCTTTTCCCCAAATGAATGTGATTTCTTGGTCAATTCGTTGAGGGGGCAAGCAATGGTAGAAAAGTCTTTCACAAAATGACGGTAAAAGCCAGCCAACCCATGAAAACCACGAAGTTCACTAACATTTGTAGGGATGGGCCAATCTCGTATGTCCTTGACTTTTGAGACATCAACTTCAATGCCATTAGAAGACACAACAAAACCAAGGAAAATCAGCTTGTCTTTTGCAAAAGTGCACTTTGGGAGATTAGCATAAAGCTTTTCATGATGAAGGATTTGAAGGACCTCCTTAACATTAGTAACATGCTCCTGTAGTGACTTGCTATAGACAAGGATGTCATCAAAGTAAACAACTACACTCTTCCCAATGAGAGATCTCAAAATATGGTTCATGAGGCGCATGAAGGTAGATGGGGCATTAGATAAGCCAAAACGCATAACCAACTATTCATAGAGACCAAGCTTGGTCTTGAAGGCGGATTTCCACTCATCACCTTCGGCCATGTGAATTTGATGGTAACCACTACGGAGATCAATTTTAAAATATAGTGGCTCCACATAACTCATCAAGCATGTCATCAAGGCCGGTATAGGATGTCGATAGCATACGGTGATAGCATTTATTGAATGACGGTCCATGCATAACCGCAGCGTATCATCCGTTTTGGAACTAGAATCACGGGACGCTTGGGCTAGTGCTTACTTGGATCAAACCTTTGGAGGAGTTGGTTGATTTGACGTTCTATCTCCTTCGTCTCTTCGGGTTAAATGCGATACTGGCCTTGATTTGGGAGTGGGCTAGGGTATGAGGTCGATCGGTGCTCGATTTCACGAAGAGGAGGAAGGCCATGAGGAAGCTCTTGGAAATACATCTTGGAATTCTGCAAAATAGCCATCAAAGAAGAGGTAGATTTGTCAAGTCGTTAGTTCCTTGCGCTAGTCCCTTGCATACAAGGACATAGTGCAAGATGGATGGGTTGTCCGCACTTCTCTCATCTCACTTTTGGTGGCAAGAAGAACACTCTTAGTTTTCCACTCGAGTTTGGCTTGTAGCTCTCACTCACCATGGTGTGGTTCTCTCGCTAACCACTCTTCTCACAAGGTGTTTTTGTGTATTGCGCCCTCGCTAAAGCCTTTGCATTGTCCGCAATTATTTGGCTAGGAGTCATTGGTTGCAACACACAAGTTTTTTCAAGCCATTTGAAGGTATAAGTGTTTTAGTGACCATCATGCAAAGCATGCTTGTCATATTGCCATGGCCTTCCGAGCAACATATGGCAAACCGTCATTGGGACCACGTCACATTCCACCGTGTCCTTGTAGGGCCCAATTGAGAACGTTGCCGAGACGGTGTGCTTGAGCTTGACGGATCCTTGGTCACTTAGCCATTGGATATGGTAGGGGTGTTTATGCGGATGGAGGGTGAGGTTGAGTTTCTCACACAATTCCGTGCTTGCAAGATTGTGGCAACTCCCTCCATCGATGACAACTTTGATGGACTTCCCATTGATCTTAAGCACGAGTTTGGAAGATGTTCGAGCGTTGGTCTTCATTCTCATTGGCTTGGGTAGTTAAGACCCTTGTGACCACAAGTGATGGACTTGCGTCATGCTCACACACAAGAAGTTCGTGGTCCTCTTCCAAATGTTGCCTTGCCATGGCTTCCTTGACCCTTGCATCAAATTCTTCTTCACTCAAGTATTCTTCATCGCCGTTATCATGGATGAACAAAACTTTATTGTTTCCACATGCGTGACTTGTGTCCTTGCCTCCACACTTGTAGCATTCACCATTGAATGGTTGATCATACCTTGTGTTTTTGCCACTTGGGGGCTTTTCCTTGAGGAGAGTTGGCTTTAAGGAAGCTTGGTAGTACTTGAGGAGCTTCCACTTGGTGTTGTTGGAGTAGTGGTTGGTGCTTGCTTCTAGGTGAAGTCGTCTTTGGCTTGTTGTACTTGATGTCCTCTTGCACTTGGCCTTTCGCCTTTGATGCGATGTGCACAAGCTCAACCATGTTGTTGTACTTTTGGAACTCGGTGATGCGCTTGATGGGATGGTTCACGCCATTGAGGAAGTGTGCCATTGTTTGTTCATCTCGCTCTTCAATGTTGGCACGGATCATGTTGAGCTCCATTTGCTTGAAGTACTCTTCCACGGTCTTTGTCCCTTGACTAAGCGTTTGAAGCTTGTTGAAGAGGTCAGCGTGTAGTCTGAAGGAACAAAGCGGGATCTAATATGGGCCTTCATATCTTGCCAAGTTGATATTGAGGCTCTTCTTTGCTTGGCGAGTTGGACTTGTTCCCACCAAAGGTTGGCATACTCATTGAACTCGAGGGATGCCATGGCCATCATCTTCTCATTGCTATAGTTGTGCATGCGGAAGATCTTGTCAACCTTGAGTTCCCACGAGAGATATTCTTCGGGTTCATTGGAACCGGTGAACTTGGGCATGGTGAATTTGAGCTTGCCGAAAGTTTCTTCTCCATTGCTGTTCCGGTTGCGGCGGTTGCCATGATTTGGGCGGTCATCATCATCATCCGAGCTCTCATGTCTTGCTTGGTGATGGTTGCGTTGCTCTTGTGGTTGTTGAGGTGCCGCGTTTGGTGGTGGAACTTGGTTTTGACGACGAGCTTGGGGAGCTTGCTCGTGTTGTTAGCGCGGTTGAGGACGAGGAGGAGGTTGATGGTCCTCACGACGAGCTTGGGGATCTTGCTCGTGTTTTTGGCGCGGTTGAGGACGAGGAGGAGGTTGATGGTACTCACGACGAGCTTGGGGAGCTTGCTCTTGTTCTTGACACGGTTGATCTTGAGCATTGTCTTGCATACATGGAGAGGAGGGCGTCGAGCCACATGCGCAATGGGCTACTCTTCTTCTTCTTGGTGTGGAGGAAGCTCGTCATGACTATCATGTTGGCGTTGTGATCATGTCGATGATGACACCTTGGTGGATCTTGAGTGCTTCACGTTGGCGGTGATCTTGTTAGTCCTCTTGGATGCTTCACTTGTTGTTGAAAGGACATGTCGATAGCGATGGGCTTGGTGGTCCATGTGAGGTTGCTCTTGTTGAATCACAAGTGCCCTTGGTTGTGGCGGTTCGCGTCACGTCGTGGAGGTCTTGCGGAGAGGTCACCATCATAGCTTGGCGTTGCGGCGTGTCGCGCGGAGATGGTGCGCTTGAAGAGCTCATGGATTGAAGAAGCGGGTCCATCCGGTGCCTTGAAGCGTGTGGCGAGGTGCACTTGATTCACTTGAGGTGTCTTGAGATGATCTTGATTCGTATGGCGTGGCCTTGCTAGTCCATCAATGAGGCGTTGAAGCTTCTCATCCGTTGAGGCGAGTGCACGACCAAGAGCTTCATTTTGATGACCGAGGTTGTGTTGCATGGCATGCATTTGGCCACGGACTTCTTCGAAGCGGTTGTCGATGTTCTTGAATTCCACACGGGCCTCGCTAAATTGTTCATCTTGGCGCCGCTCAAGAGCTTCACAACAGTAGTTGAATTCTCCTCGGACCTTCCAATGGTCTCTTGTCATGAATTGTGTGTCGTCCTCCGGAGGTTGTGGTGGTTGGGACGGCTCTCCATTCTTGTCCATTATGCAAAGCCAACAAGGGTTGTATATGGAGAATAAGGGTGCGTAGAGTTAGCCTTTTACCTCACCTTGGAGATTATATCAAACCAATTGCCACACAAATGAGCGAACATCAAGCAAAGTGAAATGGGCAAGAAACTCACACACAAATATGATACAACTCTCAAAAGCTTTTGGTGGAAGGTTAGGATTGTGGAAAACCAAACGAAACGATCCAAGCAAAAGGTTATTGTTCTACGTGGTAAAGAACCAAAGATCAAAAGCAAAAGGATACGATCTACAAAAACACGGAAAACACGTGGAGAAAAGCAGGGGTTAACACGACTATGAAAATGAGCACAAAGGTCCTAACGAAGACTACGCTCGGTTGTCGTGCCAACTCAAGGAGAGACCAACTCGTTTGCCAAAAGAGGATAAGCAATAGATTTGTGCACTTGCCTTGTGCGCTCTTTCTTCTCTCTTTCTTGGCTTACAAGCTTGGTATTCTCTTTGTATTGGAGACTATGTATCTTTTCTCTTTCTCTTTTTTTGATTTTTTCCTTTTCTCCCTTTCTATGCTACTATGTTAACTTTTGTATTTGGCCTCACACTCTCACTTTCCGAAGGCAAGTGCACAATGTAGACAAACACAAAATGAGTTGCTCTCATAGGATAGATACACACAAAGGAAGATATGGGGCTGTCGAAGGGGCACAAGTTATACCTTTGGTATTGTTGACGACTTACCGTTGGTGGGGATGATGTTCGAGGTGTCGGCGGTGTCGATGGCGGGTGACTTTGATGTGGAAGCTTGTGTTAAAATGGCGACAAACCGCATGAAACACGAACAAGCTAAAGGGAAATCCAAGCGAAAGTGGCGTCAAGAGAAGAAGAAAAGTTTAATGGCGGTAGTACGCTTGACAAGCCGATAATCAGGACGGTGGTAATACCTTCTTGTGACGATAATCGATGGTGCATGAACAAACGAGATCCACTTGACACAAACCTCAAATTAGGGAATCGTAAAAATTTGGGCTAGGAACAACGGGGCTATAGATCGACTCAAAAAGCAGCAGATCTATGGACCAAAACCACGAAAACTCACCAAATCCAAAGATCGATCCGAAGGAAAATTGGGCTCTTTTGGTGGGATTTTTCGATTTAAGGGAGAAAAGAAAAATTGGGGGAAATTCATGATCAACCTTGCTCTTGATACCAAGATGTTATGGGGTAACCCCTTGGGGTGGCCGATCTTTCCTGAATCTCCACGGAAGCGAGGAAGCGGTGGATGGGGGAAGAAGGGATGAAAACCACGAACACACGCACACAAATCACGATACATCTTGATCCCACGGTGTGGCAACGTCCAACATAATCCTAGGATCGGTGTGGGAGAATCTCTCTCTCCACTCCAACAACGGAGACGAGGTGCTTGGTGAGACCTTGACGACTTGAGGCGGCCGAGAACCCAAGGCCTTGTACAACTTGAGGCACTAGGCAAGATCCAAGAGGAGGGTGGATAATAGGGTGCCCTTGGTAGGAGCATGAGACCAATAGATTAAAAGATCCTCAAAGGGTGTCCTTAATCTATTATTATCAAGTCTAGGGTTTACAATGGAGGGTGGGGGCTATTAGGCCAACCACATAAGCAGGGTATTTAGGAACAAAATAGTGAAATAGAGAGGGTTCTGGTATTTGGGCGACTTAACACGATCAGGTCCACACACGTCCGGTAATCTTGGTCCCACGACCATTAGTACAGTCGGCCGGTAATACCGCTTCGAACCCGTGGTGCCGCTTGAACCTAGGACTTCTTGGTGTCGTCGGTAAATGCGGTTAGTGATAGCAGTGATAGTCTTAGTCGTCCGGTAATCTGGTCTGGCAGATAATCTGCGCCGATGTGAGAGTATTTGGCTTGCGTTGGCGTCAAATCTGTTGGTGGTGATGGCGGTAGTCTTGGTTGGTAGTACGATCGCCAAGTCGATAGTACCACTTGACGATAGAGGGCATTTGGTTCCCTTATTTGGTGCTCCTCAGTTCTCAGGTCATTCTCTTAGTACTGATGATGCACAAGGTATGCGTGTAGTAGCGAGCCATCCAAGGGTGTATCGAAGTCACACAAGGAGGAGGCGAGTTCACCTTAGCTTGAAGGAGTTTAGCTCGGCGCGAGTCATGGGTCCACTGGGGAGCTCGTGGGAGTAGATATAGTAAGCGTGGGACGGGTTGCATCACCACACCTCATGCTACTCAACTTGATCACATAAGTTCTTGTCATTGTAAGTATTTGCATATCATAGAGAACATGGAACTGGCGCTGGTTTTGCTCTGGCGGATCTCCTCGGGTAGCCTTTGGTCCCTCCTTGGCGATGCTTCATTGGGTTCATAGTGAGAATGCAGGTTTAGGCATGAAGTAGCAAGCCATCCAGGATGTATTGAAATCCACGAGGAGAGGCGAGTTAACCTTATCTTGTAGGAGCTTGGCTCGAGCACGGAGCCATCGGTCCACTTGGGGACTAGTTGGGCGTGGATGTAGGCTCATCCAGTGGGGCCAGTGCATCGGCTCCCCTTTGGAAAGAGTCGTCTCGACTCTTCAACCTTCTCAACTTCATCTTCTCCATGGTAGGGTGAGGGTCCTTGACATTGAGCGTCGAGCTTACAAGGTACTTGTATGTTGGATATCGATGATGTAGGCGTTTTGTTGATCCTCTTTAGTACTTTGAGCGGTCCATCACCTCTTGGCTTGAGTTTGGAGTCGCGGTCCTTGGAAGCGGTCTTTACTCAAGTGTATCCACAAGGTCGCCTTATTCGAAGATCATCTCTTTCTTGTTCTTGTTTAGTCTTGATGCTTGGCGAAGGACTTGTTGCTCGATCGTAGCTCTTGTGTCTTCATCGAGTTTCTTCATTGTTTGGGCACGCTTATCACGTCCATATTGAACGGTCATGAAGCGGAAGTGGAAGGATATCGAGCACGGTGAGGGTTGAAGCCATAGGCGATCATGAATGGGCTCCTCATGGTGGTGGAGTGCTTGCGCGGTTGTGGCGAACTCGGCATGTGGAATACATTCCTCCGTCTTTAAGGTTCTTCTTTATCAACACACGAAGTGTGCCAAGGCTTCAATTGGCGACCTCGGTTTGTCAACAGTTTGAGGATGCGGAGGCGAGGCGAAATTGATAGGGCAAAGGTGTCCGATCTTCGATGAGATGGCGATAATCGATTTGGTGCGATTCGGGCTTGACGATCCGACTACACGCGTGCGAACACGGCGCAATGCAATCGCTAGGCCAATCTCACGGAGGTTACCGATCCTGGGAACACGATCGGCTGACCATGAGGTCTTAATTCCTACGAAATCGAGAACAAGTAAGAACCAATATTGCAATCAAGATATTGCGGATTAAGAGGAAAGCTTCATTGAAAAGGTGGGATCTGAATAGGTGCGAAGTAGAAGAGGCCTCTGACGCTCGAGCCTTAGCGAAGTTGCTACGATGGCTAACAATGTATAAACAAAATCCGAGTCTAGGGTGGCGGCTATGGGGAGTATTTAAGGAGGAAAGGTGGGGTTTCGGCCAGCCATGGAAGTGGTGGCTGAATCAACCCTAAGTCCTTTTCCTCAAATCTGGACTCTAAAAAGTGGTTATTTAAAATCTGCGAAAATTACATGGGCACGGCCCAAAATAAAGTGTCATGACACCATATTAAGCTATGGACGAATTAGTGAAGTATTAATCTTGAATATTTCGTCCAAGCCTTCTTTCTTCATTATGGTGGCCTCAAAGTTTGAAATCTCCATCAGTGGCCTTCTCTTGGATCATCACATGCTTCTGCCATCTACATGCATGGTCATGCTCCAATTCTTGTCCCTCTCATCCATGCTTGGTCCATCATTCCTAAGAGTAAGAAATACATCTGATTTAGGCGACATCATATTCTCATGTATGTGAGGAATAGTTCCAAGCGAAAGTACACGATAGTTAAGTTATTTGGCACAAGATCTTGTGATGGGTCCTTGTATGTGTGTAGTTGTAGGTACAGTTGTATCAATAGAAGGGATGTCCACATCATGCTCCCCTTCTTGAATTGAAGTGTCCTCGGCAATCTCATCTTCCTCACCAAAGTAAGGCTTCAAATGCGCAATGTTAAGCGTGGGACTAACAGTACCAAAGTCTGCGAGCAACTCAAGTTTATATGCATTATCATTTATTTTCTATAACACCTTAAGCGACCGGCGACCGCGGCATTAACTTAGACTTGCGTCGTCAAAGCGATCTTTACGCAAATGTAACCAAACAAGATCTGTAACATCAAACACAACATGATTTCTCCCTTTATCTGACAAGTTTATACTTAGCATTCATGTGTTCAATGTTATCTTAGTCTTATGCAAGTTTAATATCATTTCAGCGTTGTGTAGCATCCAAATTATTTTGTGCAAGAAGGTAAAGGCAATAAATCAATAGGTGCACGAGGAACAAAACCATACACAATCTCAAATGGGCACATCTTTGTGGTAGAATGCAGTGACGATTATAAGCAAATTCTATATGAGGTAAACACTCTTCCCACAATTTTAAGTTCTTCTTTAAAACAGCGCAACATAGTAGACAAAGTTCTATTTACTACTTCAGTTTGTCCATCGGTTTGGGGTGACATGTAGTACTAAACAATTTAGTCACCAACAGCCCATAAACATCTCCAAAATGGCTAAGAAATTTAGTATCACGATCGAGAGACAATAGTATTTGGCACACCATGCAAGCGAACAATTTCACGAAAGAACAAATCGGCAATATGCGACATCATCCGTTTATGACAAGGAATAAAGTGTGCCAACTTAGAAAACGATCCACAACAACAAAAATACTATCCCTCCCTTATGTGTTCGTGGCAATCCCAAAACAAAGTCCATAGAAATATCCTCCCAAGGAACACTAGGAGCAGGAAGAGGCATATATAAACCATGTGGATTAAAGCGAGACTTAGCTTTTTGACAAGTAGTGCGATGCCACAAATCTCTCAACATCTCGGCGCATCGTGGTCAAAAGAAGTGTCGCAAGAACATCCTCCGTTTTCTTGACACCAAAGTGTCCCATCAATCCTCCTCCATCGCCTCCTGTAACAACAAAAGGCGAACAAAATTATCCGGAATGCATAGTTTGTTAGCAGACACAAATCCATCATTGAAGGCGAACTTGTTTCATGTTCTACCATCTCTACAATTCGCAACACATCTTTAAATTGACATCATGCACATATTGTTCCTTAATAGTTTCTAATCCAAATATTTTGAAGTCAAGTTGAGATAACAAAGTATAAGTAGCGACAAAGCATCGGCAATAATATTATCTTTACCCTTTTTGTGTTTGATAACATAAGGAAAAGACTCAATAAATTCAACCCACTTTGCATGACGACGATTCAACTTAGCTTGACTACGAATATGCTTCAAAGATTCATGATCAGAATGAATAACAAATTCTTTAGGCCATGGATAATGTTGCCAAGTTTCTAGTGTCCGAACCAACGCATATAATTCTTTATCATAAGTAGAATAGTTCAGACTAGCCCCACTCAATTTCTCACTAAATTATGCAACAGGTTTTCCCTCTTGTAATAACACCCCTCCCAAACCAATTCCACTAGCATCACATTCAAGCTCAAAAGTCTTAGTAAAATCAGGAAGTTGGAGTAAGGGAGCATGTGTTAGCTTATCGTTCAATATGACAAAGGCCTGTTGTTGTGCATCGCCGCAAACAAAGGGCACACCCTACTTGGTAAGCTCATTCGGTGACAATTGATCAAAGTATTTGACAAAGCGCTATAAAAACCGGCAAGGCCAAGAAAACTCCTCACTTGTGTGAGCGTCTTGGGCTGCGGCCAATTCTCAATAGCTTCAATCTTGGTTGGATCCACTTGATACCTGTGATGTAATAACATAGCCAGAAAGCATAACTCGATTGGTGCAAAAGGTGCACTTCTCAAGGTTACCAAAAAATGTGCATCACGTAAAGCATTGAAAGCGACGTAAATGGTCCAAATGATCCTCTAAAGATTTGCTATAAATCAGAATATCATCAAGTTAGACTACCACAAAGCGTCCAATGAAAGCGTAAAACTTGGTTCATTCATCTCATAGAAGTGCTAGGTGCATTAGTTAAACCAAGCGGCATTACTAACCACTCATATAAAGCGAACTTAGTTTTAAATGCTTTTCCATTCATCTCCTAATTTCATACGAATCTGGTAACCACTCATAAATCAACTTTAGAAAACATGGTAGAGCCACTCAATTCATCAAGCATGTCATCTAAGCGTGGAATAGGATGCGATATCGAATAGTAATATTATTGATAGCTCTACAATCGGTACACATCTGCGAAGAACCATCTTTCTTAGGTACCAAAATAATAGGAACAACCACAGGGGCTAAGGGACTCCGAATATGATCTCTGTCGAGTAGTTCTGAATTTGGCGTTGTATCTCCTTTGTCTCCTCTGGATTGGTTCTATATGGTAGCGGTTGGGCAGCGTGGCACCAGGAATTAGATCAATTTGGTGCTCAATTCCTCTAATAGGAGGTAGTCACGGTGGCGATTCGGTAGGAAGGCGTCCTCATATTCCTGCAAAGGTTAGCAATAGCGGGTGGCAAAGAAGGAGGCATATCCTCAAATGAAAACAAAACCTCTTTGCGAGACAATTGCATAACATTGAGTGTGTACATCTAGTTCAGCAATATCAATTTTATTTGCAAGCATACATGGACTCTTCAAACAAATTTCGGCTTTGTGTAGAATCAGATTTAGTGTTCTTTGGTGGTACAAAATCGTAACAATCGATTCTCACTTTTATTTTTCTCCTCAGTTTTAGCTCTACTAGCTCTAGCAAGATCATCTTTTAAAATCTGTTAAGAGTCATAGGTTTGAGACCAATTTTCTTTCCATCATGCATAAGAGAATAGTGGTTAGTTTTGCCATTATGAGCAGATTCTCTATCAAATTGCCATGGTCTAACAAGTAACAAAGAACAAGCTTGCATAGATGCGACATCACAATCAACAAAATCAGAATATATACCAATAGTAAAATGCCAGCGTGAATTCTTGTTACCTTGATCTTCGCGAAATCTCAAACCATTGCATGTAATATATGTGCGTTGTCTTGTTGGGCGCAAGCTTCTCTACCATGTCGACACTAGCGATTATTACAACTCCCTCCATCGATGATGATCCGTATAGATCTTTCCTTGACAACTGCGTGTTTGGAGCGAGGTTGTGGCGTTGATCTTGCTCGATTTTCTCAATTGCACTAAACACACGTTGTGTAATTAAGATCTTGTATTGATCGGTGACTTTAGTTCCCATTACCTCTGTCTCTTCATCATCGTTGTCTCCATCTCGGCGAAATAAGGGCTAATGTATCTTCATCAAAGTCACTCATTGAATCGTATTGACCATCATCGCACCATCATCACACACATTGTGTTGTGCCTTTGCCTCTCAATATGACCAAAACCCGACACTTGCGGTATTGTATATCCTTTGTCTTACCGTGGAAGCCATAGAAGATGCACTAGGCGCAGGGAGCATTGGATGACGGTGGAGGAAGCGTTGGAAATCTTGTGGTGGCCTTGGATGTGGTAGTAGGCGGTGGCGAATCACGAGAAGGAGGTCTGATTGTCGGGATGTCCAAGTGGATGTCGACTGCGATTATTAGTCCTCCTCCATGGTGTTTGGCGATCCACACTTCACGTTCACTTTGCAAGCAAAGATGAAACAAGCAGTGATAGAATTATATTCCTTATAATCTAATATGTCTTTGAATGTCCTTGTTTAATCCACCAAAAGCGTGCAAGCATTTTTTCACTAGATTCAACAAGACCACACCGAACCATCCTGTTGCAATTCTGATAATACTCTTCTAGAATTTTTCCCTTGCTCTAAATGTGATTCTTTAGTAAATCACGTTGATAAGTGGGAGGTACAAAACGAACACGCATAGCGGTTTTAAAAGCGGTCAAGTACTAGGAATAGTAGTAGGATTTAAATGACAATACTCGGACCACCAAAGGGAAGCAAATTTAGTAAATTCACATGTAGTAGCACTAACACGCATATTCTCAGGATATTTTAAACATGCAAAATGTTGTTCTAATTCCATCTCCCATGTAAGATATGCATCAGGATTATATTTACCCTCAAAAGGTGGAATATTTAATTTAAGCTTTGCAACATGATCATCATCGTCTGCATTTGGTCAAGCATTGCGGTAGTAATGTCGGGACTGACGGCGGTACTGTGGAGGTTATTCAACCTCCTCGTCAAACAGATAAATCGTCGTCGTCAAATTAGTAGTAGTACGCGTAAATACGTCATCCCAATATCCTGCGATGGCGCTGGAAGTGCGTGCGCCCTTGGTAGCGCTTTGAGGTCGGCGGCCGAACGATGGTCAGGCAAGTGATCGGGATGCGCCATGCATGTGTGTGAGTCTTGGTCGGGCAATCTGTTCAAAATCTCCTTGAGCCAAGCGTCGAGCTTGGCGTTGAAGGATTTCTCAAGTCCATCGATCTTGTCCACGTTGGTGAGCTTGGTGTCAAACTCCTATCGTATATCCACGTCTTATTGTGACCAAGAGCTCGGAGAAGTGGGCATGTAGTTCTTCGTTAAGTCATTGTGGCGGGGTTCCTGTATACATCATGGTTAGTCCTTTAAAAACACGGTATA